>JAGDQO010000791.1:0-1259993 GCA_018342035.1 Solanum appendiculatum
TTATCGATTTTCGATTTTTAAATGCGGTAAATCAATAAGATAGTTTTTATCGATTTGGTCCTTAACGGTTTGATTTTCAGTTTAACCAATAAGAAAAAGCCCATACAAAAATTATATGACTTCTCCAATAATTTGACGCAACAAGATAATAATGTAACTTTACGGATTATCGACAAGTAATGTGAATTGAATAGAAAATAATGTGAATTGACGGCTAAAGGGCAAAGATAGTAACTAATAAAGTATTGATATTAATATTTACTACTAAGATTTATGTAGGTGTAAACTATTAAGTAGTAAATTACTAGTGTCTTAGTGGATTATCGATTTATCCAATAACTTAATATTAAAAAAACTAATATCGAACCAATAACTTGATAATTTTGTTTTATAAAAGCATTAAAAACACATTAACCCAAAAATTCAATAGCAATAACCTAATAACATTAATTCTTTTTATTAATAACATTAATTCTTTTTATTTGACTTATTGATCGATTCGATTTTTATACACCACTAATTTTTGTTACTCTAATATCATTAAACATTACATAACAGAATGTAAAAGCATTTTTCTTTTAATGAGAAGTATTTTACTTCAAAATGAACTGTGTCGCGTGAATTTGGACGATGAGATGTATTTAATTTCAAAACGAACTATGCCACGTGAATTAGGATGATGAGAAGTGTTTTATTTCAAATCGAACTGTGCCACGTGAATTGGAATGATGAAAAGTATTTTATTTCAAATCGAACTATACCACATAAATAAAGATGATGAGAAGTATTTTATTTCAAATTGAACTATATCATGTGAATTAGGACGATGAGAAGTATGTTATTTCAAATCAAACTATGCCATGTGAATTAGGACAATAAAAAATATTTTATTTCAAATAGAACTGTGCGACAGAATTGAAGCAGAAAGTAGTGCTGTCTCATCATTTCACTATCTTTTACCAAATCCACGTATTACGTCTCCCAAGAATAAAATTACGTCATGAAAAGAATAAAGGTGTAAGCGTCACAGCTCTATGACAAAATATCTACATCACTGTGGCACTAACAACCTCAAATTTCCAAATCTCGTCCGATCTTCGATATTCGTATTAGAATTTAATTAACTTGAATCCAAATCACATAAACTCGTTTCGACCAAGACTTCTCTATTAAGATCATCTCCAACCCTTCTCTATTTTACTCTCTACTCTCTATAAATTATCACAGCCTCAAGAACAGTCTCATTCACTGTACCACATACCTAAATTCCCAAAGTCTTATTTGTCTATCACGTATAAATTCTCACAATCCCAGAAACAGTTTTATTCACTACACCACATACCTAAACTCCGAAGTTTTATTTGTCTGTCACATATAAATTCTCACAACCCTGTCACTTTGGCATACCATTTTTTCTCTATTTTATTTCTAAATAAAGTCTTCTTTTAGTTCTCAGTCTTCTGCTACATAATTTCGTCAATGGAAAGCGAAGGAGAAAAAAGAAAACCGGGCAACAACGACGTCGTTTCAACGTCCGCTACAAAGAAGCCGAAGGAGGTAACGGAAGAGTTAACGGAGAAAGTAACGGAAGAGGAAGTGGACGAATTCTTCGCGATACTACGAAGAATACAAGTTGCCGTTAGGTATTTTAATAGAGTTGACGGAGCTAGCACTAGTGGACGGAAATTGACGGAGGAAATTGATCGAAAAATCTCCGACGATATCGTCGGAGATAATCGAGACATGAAAGAGAAAGAGAAAGAGAAAGAGAAAGATGTTGAAGTAAATAATAAAGGTTTTGATCTTAATATGGAGCCTTATAATCCTCATGATGATCATGAGAATAATTCAAGCTGATTATATCTATTTGTTAGGTTTTATTTTGGTGTAATTAATGTTGTAATTCTTTTTAATAAAATACCTGTTATATATTTATTTTGGGAAAATATTGTAAAATTGATTTCTGATATGTATGCTGCAGAATTATATTGTATGATCAAATGATGTTGTTAAGTGTTAACTACATGTTTTAGTAGAAAATGTAGGTGAATGATACTATAATATGAAAATTGACATAAACTTTTTCTTACATTTGGTTTAATTATCTATTATCTTAGCTCTCATTGACCTGACTCATTTAAATTTGATTCGATAAAGCCTAATAAGGAGATAAACCACTCCCTATCAAGAAGTTATTTATCTTTCTAGAGCTCAAACATGAAAATCTCTACTTAAGAGTGATTAATGAATCTCAACTATTTTACCACATATTAATAATTAAACGTGACAAGATATTTCCTTATATTTGGTGTAATTATTTGTAATTTTGAAGAGGTAATGCACTCCTATTGACAAGTTCTCCATTTGAATAATCGAACTCGAAACCTTTTATTAAAGGTGAACAAGGATTCTCAACTACCCCCCACCACACTCCTTAATGGGGGAAAGTCCGTCTAATATGGGATTGATCAGGGTCAATTTCATGTATGATCACTCAATTTTCACTTTATTATACAAAAGTCACTAAATTATTTTTATAACAAAAAAATCATTCAAGTTAATCTAATTTTACAGGAGTCACTTTTTTTTTTATAACCATAATTAATTGTGGAAAATAAAAAAATTGATGATGTTAGTACAAATAAGTTTTAGATATAGATGAATGTGAAAATTAATAATTAATTATATTTTGATTTTCTAAAATAATAATTTTTTTTATTATATATTTTTAATAAGCACGATATTTTAAATGGACCAAAGAAGGGGGGGGGGGAGGAAGTTAACAGTACCCGACGACATTCAGGGATGGATGTAGACCCATCGGGCAGGGATAATCATTCCGGTCGTGGTAGAAGTGGCGACCATTCTCAAGAACGAGATACTGATTCATTAATGAATTTTTATAGGAAAAATGCCGCTGACAATGTGTTGAATTGACAGGTTATCTGATGAAGAAGCTGGGAAGGTACCGACGTAAGCTCAGCCATAGTTGGTTTTGTTCGTTGAAGCTTCGCCGTAGTGACAAAGCTTTCATAGTCCAAAGGCAGGCCAGCAAAAAGGAATGTAAACATATCAGATAGGGACACCGGTGCATTATTATGTCTTCCCTTGAAACAACATGCATGTGTCATGGGTAACATATTCAACTTTTATCCCAGTAATTTTTCAGAAAATAGATGCCAAAAAATTGAGTTGTCAAATAGGATTAAAAATCCAAGGAATTGGTTGTTGGAATGAGCAACAACTATAATTTTGGTTTACAACAACTAAAAATGAGGAAAATGTTGGGTTCGAAATAATAAGGTGTCATGCGAAAGCTAATAATTACAAATTATGATGGTGATGACAGCAATAAATCAAATGATACATGAATAAAATCATATAAATTATCGAAAGAAAATCCTCCCCTAAACAAAATTCTTTAATCACTATATTGTGGATGTTAGCGAAATTTTTTCCACCAAGAGTACCTTTCCACCAAAAACTTTCTAAATTCAAATATAATTATGTAGAATTCAAATAAAATAGGATAATTATGTAATAATTCTAGTTGTCACTGCGTCTGCGCGCGCATATATATATATATAGGCATAAAGTTGCACTCAAACACATATTCTATTAGTGTGTATTTCAGTTAGGATAATATTGTTAAGTTTTGAAATGAAAATACTTTTACATTTTAAAAATATAGCAAAATCTCACTCGTTTTTTCTCAGAAAATGAGCTCCACTTTAATATAATTTGATATAAACATTAAATAAGTATTAGCCTTAACCTTTTCACTAAGGAACAAAACGATTACTATAATTGAATGGTGTCACACATTCCATTTTTACACCACTAATTTTTCCACAATTAAGTATCCAAAATCCAAATGAATCTTTCCATTTCAAAATTCAAATGATTAAATAACTTCTATTTTCCATCAAATCATCATAATTACTAAACAATAATATATACGAATCTTATAAAGTTGCGAAGCGCCAATTATATAATAGAACTTCCATTAGAAATATAATATTTTGTATACACAACTTTAGGAAATGCGTTTTCTAGTCCACTTTAATCCCTAACCACCAAATATTTTAATGCAAATTGATAATTTTATAATGCCAACAGACTATGGCATATAGAACCTACAACAAAGATCTTTTTGAAGAGTTGAATATTTAAAAAAAAAAAAAAAAACGAAATGAGGAGAATTTAAAAGTAGAAACTATATTAAAGAAAGACCAAGTATTGATTAAGATTGATGATTATTGTCTAATACTTATGAAAGACCAACGTTAGTGTTGGTCTCTATGTCTACTTTTAAAAACCTTGATTGAATAGTCTTTTATGTTTTCTCCATGTTCGATGTTCGATATTCATTATAAATAAGGTTTTCATTAATTTAAATTCGAATGATTAGCACACCAAATCATTATAATTATGGGGGATCATCATAAATTTATTGTGAAAAATTTCAACAACACAATTTTGATGCTTCAAAATTTATTTATACCATTTTAAATCAACTTCGAATTAGTCCAAATTTAATAATAATTAAACTTTAAAATATTCATTTCATCCTTAATGAAATGGTTTATAGTCTCACAAATATTTACAACTTGTTTTAAATCATAAGTTTTAAAAGTCTTTCGTTTCTTATTAAACTCGATGTCAAGTCAAATAACATCACATAAACTAGGATGAAGGATGTATATAATACAGAAAATTTGACGTCATAGAAATGACGATAGACAGAAGAATAATTATATGCCGTAGATACAAATGACGAAAATCACTTTGACGGTGCTAGTTGACAATTTCTATGAAGAAAAAAGAAAGAAAAAATAAAATAGAAGCTTATTTACTAATATGGTCCCAAAATTAATGGCATTGACTATGATACTTTTGGTGTTTTTAAATCCAATATAAAAATTTCAACAATTAAATTTAAAATTATCATTTTTGGTAGCGAACACATTTATCTCTAGACATAATTTGAATTAGTTAGTAGAAATAAGGTATATATACGTAGATTCTACGTATGAAACTAGACTGAATGTGTTATTATTATCGTTGATTTTAAATTAATTGAATTTAAAATAAAATAAAATAAAAATTGTGAATACTCATCCTACATCTATCTAGATGAGGGGGATGATCCGAGCACATTATAGAACCTATCTATTTTTGTGGAATTTTAGTAACGACAAGTGGGACTTTTCCTAAGAAATTTACATCTATGGAAAAATTATGATTGACCTAATATGTAAATGAAAACATATTCAAACCATTTCGTACGATTCGGAGGGAAATTGAATAAGTAAAAATAAACAGAGAAAAAGTAATATTTACTTATGTTCAACGACTGTTCTTGACTAATATTTATGGTATTGATTGATTTTCTATAAGTTAACTTTTTTTGTTTTCTATATGATTTTCGGGATACTATATATTAATCCAAATTTGTGGGAAGAAATTAGAAAATAATCGCTCTTTAGATCACTATTTAATGTGAAAAAAATATTTGAACAAAACTCCTACTAGTAAAACCCTCTCACACTATTTCGATGTTCGAAATTCCCCTTCATGTGAAAGTTCAATTGTCCATTGATATTGCAATTTTATAGCAAAATTTGTAACAATCAAATTAGGATTAACATATTTCTACGTTGATTAGTTTATGAAGAAGAGCAGGCACTTTAGACAATTTTATATCAAAATGGGAGAGATCAAAAATAGTTTTTTTTATAAGATAACATGAATTCTATATTTTGACAAAAAATGTATTTCCACGTTAATTATGTGTTGTACGAAACCAGCCATCAGAATGAAAGACTAAATATATATATATATATATAAAGATAATTCGATATACTTAACTTTCACCACGTAGAAAGCTAAATAAATGACAAAGAATATAAGATAGAAGAATATTTTAAAGGAAGATCAAAAGCTAAACTTAAACTTGTTTTTCCCCTTTTATTTCCTTTTGAGATATTAATGATCTGTTTGTGTCACTTCTGATTGTACCATTACTTTTTAGTTTTTACAACTTTTAATGGTGCTTAATTATTGGCTAAAAAGGGAATTAAAAAGAAGGGGAAAAAATTGTAATTAATAAGAAGTTTTGGTTAAGAATTAAATAATATGTACTACGCTCTATCATGACCTCTGGTATTTTTAAAAAAAATTTCCACTAAGTATTCAATATCTATATTAAAACCTAATTAAATTTAAATTCGTTTGATTTTTTTTTATGTTGAATGTAAAATGCTTCATGATAGAGGCGGCTAAATATTTAGACCTTTGGTGTTTAATCTAAAAGAATAATCTAAAAATCAAAGTTTAATAATTTGACATTTAATTTCTTGCTAAAGGTTCATATTTAATTATTGTACATTTGGACATTTTTTTCCCCTTGGATACCTTCTTTGCTGAAAGTGACTTATCACAAATTAAAGAGATTAAAGATATATTTAGGCTCACTTGTCATATTTTAGGACAAAAGGGAGCCATAGCTTTCTTCATGCTCTAAATTGGCCACCACTACTTATCTTTTTGTTATCATTCGAGGCTCGATATCTGCTTTGAAATATTACTAATTTGAATTTGCATAAAAGAAGTTCTAAATTAGAGTTAATTAAAATAAATTTTGTCAAAGATAATTTCATATTGAAAAATCGAATTCAAGATATTTGACTAAAGATTAATAAATACTTACTATTTTCCCTAAAATAAAGCTTCATTTTTCTTTTTTGAGTTTTTCTTTTCAAAAAATTGATTTAATTATCATATTTTCATACCCTCTTTTGAATTAATTAATTTAGATTTGTGTTGTATAGATATCCTTTAGAATATATTTTTTATTTTAAAATTTAAATTTAAGACTTGATTATGAAAAAATGGTAACTCTGCAAGACATACGTCATCCATAAGAATATCTTGCGTCATAACGTTAAATTAAAAAACATATTTGAGTTTCTAGATATAGGTTTGGAAAAATTAAATAGTTTTAGCCCAAAAAATTGTTTGTTTTAAAATTTTTATTTAATATACCTAAATAATTAATTTAGAATTCGGTAAATTATTTTTTTTTAGAATTCAGAATTCATAAACTTAAAAATTTTGAATCCACCCTTACGATTAAAGAAAAACTCATTTCTCCCTTCACTAACCAAGATACAAATGAATCTTTCCAAATCCAAATGATTAACCTTCTTTTATTTAATCTGCTAAGTATTGTTAAATAAACATTCTTAAGCCTTCACAGATATATTTCTCCTATCATATTCAGATAAAGAGGTTGTTTCATATAGACCCTTGACTCAAATATCATACAAGTGGTAATTTGATAATAACCCGAATAAACTATATAACCATAAAGAAAAACCAAGTCAAGAAAGTAACGTTTTAAAAGCATATATGGAGAATAAATTAAGAAGAGACTTAAAGAAAGACCAACGATACTATTATATTGTAGATTCTTTTAAAACAATTATAGAACTAGCTAAGAGCTCGTTTGGATGAAATTTTAAGTTGGTCAAACTAACTTTTAAATCAGTTTTTGACTTATTAGAGTGTTTGACAATTAAAGAATAACTTAAAATAAGTTAAAAGTAACTTAAAATAAGTTAAAAGTTAAAAGTAGGGTGCCCCCTACTTATTTTTTTTAACTTATAAATCATTCTACTTTTACCAAGTATATTACTTTTTTACCCTTAATTCTTTTATAATGTTAACAACTTTAAGGGTATTTCAGACATTTTGATAAAAAAAAATGACTTTCAACACTTTTTTGCCAAACACATAAAAAACACATAACTACTTATTTTTAAAATAACTTTAAAGTAACTTTTTAAAAGTTATTTATTTTAAGTCAATCCAAACGGGCTCTTATAAGTCTACTTTTTATAATATTGACTAAATAGACTTCCAATATTATACTCTTTTAATATATTGTAAGAATATATTAAAATCGATAAGTTGTAACAATAAATTTGCCTTGTATACACGTGGTACACAAAAATGCAACACACGAAATTATGACACGTCATTTTATTAAAATAAAAAAGTTAGTAGAATATAAAACATATACGCCACCCACTATGACCGTAATACATGACGAAAAAAACTGATGTCATCTCTACATATTTTTCATAAATTAATAGTGTGTCAGAAATTGTGATGTTCCATATAATTAATGAGATTGAGTATGATTTTATATTTATTTTAAAATTATTGTTTATTATGTAATCTCTAGACCAAATCAATAATTCAGATATGAAAGAATATTAACATACAGATCACATTACCAAATACTAGATCTTTTTATCTTTTAAAAGAAACAAATTCATATTATTTTATCAAATAAGCTTACAAAGAAATTCAATATTTGAAATTTATTAATTCTTAAAATAATCTCAAGATAATATACAATAGTTAATAACTACATTCATGATAAAATATCTCTAAATATTTAGTGAAATTATTAATAAATAAATAAGTAGGATTCTAGCAAAATTTACTGATCCTCAGGTTCATTTAATCCCTTGTACTTTCAACATTGTAGCATAAATTTATATGTAAAATATTTATTAAAATTATGCAAAGAAATATATATATATATATATATATATATTCAGTGTTAAATATACAATGAATTCATTTGAATCCATAAGGATCATTTGAATCGTGATACAAAGGATAATTTCTCGTTTAAATTGAAATTAACTTTCTCCTATATTTAATTTGAGGTTTTACCGACGGTCTATCGAAAACAATTACACTTCAAAAATTTAACTTGTGGAATTACACTAGACTTGTTGTAGTTTGAAGTATTACCTAATTTCGAAATTATTTTATCTCACCATCTATATTGAAACGATGAAATTGTTACTCCTAAAATATTATATCAATCGTTGTCGTGAAATTTAAATACTATGTCCCTGTTTCGCGTGAACCTACATTTGTTTGACAATTGGCATGAGATATTTTTGCTTACGCCATCCTTCATACATCATCAATACGTTTTACACACTTTACGACTTTCCACAAAATTCACTATAAAGTTACACATATTACCACACCCCATAAATCAATTCTTCCAAATTCCAATTCACAAATTTACACATAGTAACACCTCAAATTTTCTTCCCTTTGCCGGAAAAATCAAAATTCAGCTCAAAATTATGGAGGTACAGAAGCGGAAATATTTACACGACGGAGAAATAGAACCAAAAAAGCAAATTAAAACGGAGAAAAATGATGGAACGCCGGCAGCAGAGCCGGCGTTGGAAGACGACGAAGTGGAGGAGTTCTACGCTATCCTGCGGAGAATAAGAGTGGCGGTGAAGTATTTTGAGAAGGGAAACGCCGAGGGCGGTGGCGCCGGGAGAAATCTGACGGCGGCGAAGCCGTGGAGTCCAAATTTCCGGCAGGAAGATGTTAAACGGGTTGTTGACGGCGTTAAGGAGAGAGAAAGCGTGGAAGATAATGCGGGTTTGGATCTTAACGCTGACCCGGTTACTACTTCGAACTCAGAAGCCAATTAATTTGATTTTTTTTTTTTGCTCAACTAATAGGGAATAAAATTATAATAATTTGATAATATGTTTTTCTTTCATTTTAATTGGATCGAATTATTTTTAATTATTTTTTAATCGTTAATTATTAGGAGTATTTTGACTTTTAATATGTTTTTCGCCCATTTTAATTGGCTCCGATGGGTTGTAATTACTAATTGTGACTAGTGATATATATGATATATCGAATCAAATTATTATTACACATATATTTTGTTTATTTACATTTATTGATGTTTTGAAAAACGTTTAACTTGAACGAAAATCTATTAAAAGTTACATTACTATCCCACAAAGATATAAATAATGTCTATGTACATTTCATCATCTTTAAATCATATTTATAAAACTATATCAAATATCTTATAGTTGTTATTATTGTTACATCTATTAATATAATTATTATTAGTCCAGATCATAATAATAGTAGTTTAGAAGGGGTTTAACCCTGCTTAAAATTCAAAGTTAATAGAAACAATGAAACAGTTAATGTACTTGTATAATTGTCAATGAGTTTAAGTTCCAACAAAAAATATATAAATTATAAAACACTTAAATTACTTATAATTAGAGATAAGTATTAACTAGTAACTTAGTAAAAATGATAATTGACTTACAGTTAGGGGTGTTCGTGGTTCGGTTTGGATCGGTTATTGGTTAAAACCAAAACCAAACCAATCTTGTCGGTTTTTTAAATTTCTAAAACCAAACCAAACCAAACGAAAAAAATAACCGTCGGTTTGGTTCGGTTTGGTTTAGTTTTTCTGGTTTTTTCAGTTTGAAAGTAATAAAATTTTTGAGGACATACGTATCTCGATAGACACAAATACCTAATACATGAACAATCCACATGAAAACTATTGTCGGTTTAATTAGCAATTAAACAATACTAGAGTTATTATTACACGAACAAAGTGATTCAATTAATAAAAAATGTGACTATCTTATGTGAGGTAGGTTAGGTAAAGACTAAAGTAAATGATTTTGATGGACTTGGATCTAGGATTGTAATAGTTGAGCTAAAATTTAAGTGTTGGGCTAGAGAAAATGATAAAGTTAAAGACTTGAGTTAGTTAAAATTTAACAAAATATTTATATTTTATTTATGAATAATATATAAATAATTATAAAATTTATATTTCTAATTTATCGGTTCGGTTTGGTTATTTTCACGGTTGTTTTTTAGTAAAACCAAAACCAAACCAAATAGTATCGATTTTTAAAATTTAAAACCAAACCAAACCAAATATCGATTTTTTTAATCGGTTTGGTTCGGATTGCGGTTCGATTTGGTTTTTTAACCATAACCATGAACAGTCCTACTTACAGTTACATGTTAAGCTTAATAATAATAATTTCTTTTTACATTACATTAACGATATATATAATTCAAAATCATTTTGAATTTGCACTCTTGATATATATAATTCAAATTCACATGTTCAAACGATAAAAATAGCAAAAATAAAAATATTTAGATGAATGTGTAGGGTATACTAGGAGGATAAGATTTAGAGCGAAGATATACGAGGCACGATGAAAATGGCCTCTCTGTGCTAGATCGATGGTTCAGACATGTGAAGATGAACATAGACGCCACACAACAAGGAGGTGCGAGATGTTGTACTGTTGGTCTAAGGAAAGGTAAGGGTAGACTGAGGACGATTGAGGAACGATGATTAGACAGGACATGACACATTTTAGCTCATCGAAGACATGATCCTAGATAATAAGGCATAGAGATCAATGTCTCAATGATTAGGGTAGAACGTTAGTAGGTAACCGAAAGATTTCTCTCTTTTATGTGGGAGAACATGTTTCTAGTTTAGAGCACCTTATTTGCTCCATCTTCTCCTTATCTCCTTATATATATCGTTATTATTATTATTAAACCATTATTATCTTATTTTTTAATTTTATTACTACTATTATTAAACCATTACAATTTTGTTGTCAATACTTTATTTTCTTTAGTATTTCATCATAGCTTTTTTATTTCTCTCGTATTTTTTCAAATCTATTTTGAAAACACTTTTATTAAATAGAGGATCTATCAAAAATAATCCATCTACCTTACATAAGATAGAAATAAAATTTATAGATATCTTATTTTCTTCATATTTCATTCATAAAATCACATTAGATATGTTATTGTTATTCTGGTCGATAGTTCATGAACTTTCTAAAGTGTAGTTGTTGTATGTTCCCCAATTGGATGATTAGACTGGTTCCACTCCATATGGTTGAAATGCAATTCCTCCTAAAATACGTTACACGATGAGCTTAAAGTCAAAATTTGGTGGTTGTCGAATACATTACTATGATAAAAGTCCAAAAATCAATGAATTCAAAGTTA
This sequence comes from Solanum appendiculatum, assembly GCA_018342035.1. Taxonomy (NCBI): domain Eukaryota; kingdom Viridiplantae; phylum Streptophyta; class Magnoliopsida; order Solanales; family Solanaceae; genus Solanum; species Solanum appendiculatum. The sequence continues at coordinate 11,929 of JAGDQO010000791.1, forward strand.
GACTTATTTAAGTAAATTTGTGGTTAAAAAAAATAAATTACTCCCACCGTCCACATTTATTCGTACATTATAATAAAAATAGATTTTTATTTTTTGTTATTTAATTTAAAAAATTAAAAGATAATTTATCACTTAGTTCCTAATTTATTTTTATTATTAACTAGTCATTAATGCATTTTTCAAAATACTATTATTATATTCAAAAAGTGATATAATAGAATTATCGTTCTATTTATTGCTTTTGAAGAGGAGTAAAAATGAACGGTGAGAGTAAAAGTCTTTGGAAATCAATAATGTCATCAATACCCCTATTGACTAATAGCTACTTTTTGTCAATTTTTGCTTAGGAAAACATTGAAAAAAAAGAGAAGAGTTATGTCAATGACACCAAAGGGATATTACATGAATGGTTCTAACGAAACTAATCTATATGTATTAGGATTAGATAGCAGTTTAGTTTTCTAAATCTTATATACAAAGGCGGATGTATCTTTTGTCATTATACTCGTTAATATATATAACAACTAAGTTAGATTTCTACAGTTACACAAGTATAATAACAAAGCCAACACAACAAAGAGATAAGAGACTAAAGTTCTAGTTGGACTACATAAAGCTACAAACATTATAACTTCATCAAGTGTGGCTCGATATTAGAGGCAAATTCAAAATTTGTAGCATTATTAATTTTAAATTGTAGGATAACAATTTCATATGTTAATATTTTATAATTTCTTTTAGATATATATAATTTGAATTTAAATTATCAAATTCTATCGAAATTATATATTTAAGCCTATCTTTATCCCTCCTCGAAACTCAAAAGAGAATGAGATATGTACTTTAGCATGAGAGATGATATATTTTAAATATCAAAATGGAAAGGAATGAGATATTTCAAGTAAAAAACAAATGATAAAAATAAGATCTTGAAAAACAACAAAAAAGAGTATAAAGATTGAAAAAAAAATAGATTTTTGAAAATGATGTTTTAAAATCGTTATTTTCACATATTAAATATAATATTCAATTTTGAGAAAAATAGTAATCCATGAAAGCTAACATTAAGTTGGTTAAGGCCCACAATCTTCAAAATGGGCCTAGTCTTTCAAAATCAGCTAACCCAAATTATTTTTCTCATGGGCTAGACCCAATTGGTAAACGGGCCAAAATGTACATATACCCGATTTTGGATCATCATTTAAGTCATATTGATACTGCATAAAAATTTAAAAATTTGTCGACTTTAAAATAACTTCAGATATACTGTATTATAAAATTAGGGGCACATGTGATGTGACTGAAGTTCAATCATAACAATCATCTTTGCTTGAAGTTCATGCACATACGAGTGTTGAAGTTTAGTCATTAACCTGAAGTTCATACATATATATCTTAAGTTTGTAAAAGAAGTAGTCAATTTTGAAGAAGTCTTACTATTCCATCTATTAATATAATTATTACATAATACTATAACAAGTCAACATTAACTATTCATAACCATTAATTTCTTTCCTCATAACCTAAAAACTATTACATTAAACTAAAGTTACAAAATACAAACTAAACATTGTTTACAAGTTCAATCCCATCTTTTTTAGTCTCAAAATCCTCTGTCTTGTGCATCTGAATAGGCTTAAAAGTATATAATCTTGCACAAAACAAATAGTAAACCAAATTAACCACTTGTAGAATCGTAATTAACCAATAAAAATACTCTAATTTCCCCTTATTCAAGTTATTATCAGGTAGCCAATTGGTTCCTCCCGGTCCTGAAGTAAATTTATGAACTAAGGATACCAAAAATGTACTCAAATAATTCCCAGCTGAAATCGATGTCCAAAATAACGCGGTAGCTGTACTTCTCATACTCTCTGGAGCTTGATCATAGAAAAATTCAAGATGACCAATTGACATAAATGCCTCAGCTATACCATGTAGACAATATTGTGGCACAAGCCAAAATACTGAAATTGGAATAATTGATTTTGGTTTATCGACTAGTCCATAAGTTGATGCAACATTTTTTCGTTTAACTTCAATAAATCCAGCTACTAACGTGGCTAGGACAGATATGAAGAATCCAATTCCCATTCTGTTTAGGAAAGAGATTCCTCGTTCGAGTCCTGTGAACTTGCGTGTTATAGGGACAAAAACGCGGTCATAGAAGGCTATAGTGCATAGCATTGTTGTTAATGTGAAGACTGTCATCGAGGCAGCTGGGATTTCGAAGGAATTTATTAGGTGTCTGTCCATTGTTTTGGCTTGTTGGACTGAGAATGTGTGTTGTTGTGCGTATGCTGTGATCAGGATGATCCCAGATGCCCATATTGGACCCATTCTTATTATCGATTTGAGCTCTTCTACGCGATGGACCGTGTTTAGCCTCCATAGATTGGGAGATTTTGGGTTGTCCTCCTCTGTTACTATTGCTGCTCTGTCTAAGAATCTGAAAATTTAAACTTTTAGATGAGATGGTCGCATAATACAGTACTCGTTAAAAAGTCTTGGCTAGTTCACTCAATAGTCAAGATATTAGTAGCATGAGTATAATGGTTCTTTGTAAGAACAAGGGAAAAATGATGGCATGACCTTACTGAGAAAGAAAATTATATGGGTATGGTCAGAATGAAGGCATGACCTAATTGGAAAATAGAAAATATATAGGTAGGGTTGGATTGACGGCATAACCCTACTGAAAAAGAGAAATTATATGGGTAGGATAGGAATGACGGTAATTAACACTTTGAAGATTTTTCAGACATTAGCATGTTGTCTTTCTTAATCAGGTCTACATCATAATGAAGCATGTAAAGTCTAACATTAGGACCTATGTTGCTTGGATTTTTCAAAAACATTGTCGCACCTGTGTCGAATTCTTCAAAATTACACTACTTTTAAAGGATCGAACACACATCTGTTGACATTTTTGAAGAGTCCGAGCAACATAGATTGGGACAACTTAAGAGTCATCCAAATTTGACTAGGTCCTTTACATTAACTTACTAACTTACCAACTTGGATTGAGAAATTTGATAGTACACTTCCAAAAGACACAACTTTTGACAGTATTTATCAACTTGTTTTCTGATTTTTAATGGCTTCACCACTTTATTCTTGCAACATTATTGAGAAGCCAAGAAATTAATAAAAACTATATTAAAAGGGAAATGTGAAAAAGATTCAATGAATCTTGATTTTGATGGGGTGTACAAAGACATGAAAATAAAGACAAATAACAGGACAGACAGCATTTATTCACATAATGTTTTTGGCCACACAACCAATAGACATACACGTACAAATTGATTGATGATTGATTAAATTTAATAACCAGACATATGATTTTATAATTAAAGAGAGAGAAAAGTTATCTCCTCAAAAAAAGAAATTTTTTAAATTTAATCAAAGTTAGTATACAGAATATTCTAGTGTAATTATATCAATTATGCACAAAAGATTCCTCTCCATTATTGTCTTCAATTTAACTAACATGTGATGCATTTGCTAAAAAAAAAAATTAACTTATACACACCGACAGTGCAAACGTTGTTTATATTATTAGTGAAACTTAACTTGTACGTTATAACAAGTTACCTCCTTTATTTTATAGGTAACTACTTCCGCTTATTATGAAAAATTACATATTGTTATCTTTTAGGTGTACATTATTGGTGTATAGAAGTTAACTTTAAAGAAAAAGTCATATACACTAACAAAATACTATTTTTACCAATTTAATCGATTATAGTAGGTTTTTATCACCACAATCTTTAGGTGACTATTTGAAGAGTTACCTATCGTTGTAAGCTATGGTTCTTATATTCTTCAAAAAGGCTAATGCACTCATGTCAGATCCTCCAAAATATATTAAGAGGATCCTTCACACATGCTACAACATATTTAAAGAGTCTGAGAAACATATATTGCATGTCAATTGTAACTAACGGTCTAAAAAGCACACAGAGTAAGTCAGTGCACAAAACTTAAACTCGGAGAGTAAAATGACTTACTTCATTTGCTTAGTGTGGACAAGCTTGCCAGCAGTAGAAATATCAGCATCAAGTTCTTGATTTTGATAAAGCAAATTAGTATCATTCACCACATCCAATTTTCTCTTCTTGTAAGCAGCAACACAAACTTGCACTAGCCTAGTGAAAGGGCTACCAGCAGGATCCAAATTTCTATACAAAGGGTATCCAAATATAAAAGCAACAATTGATATAAGCATAGCAATTGTTGGAACACCAAATCCAACACCCCATCCAATATTATCTTGAATATAAACAATTACTGTGACAGCCACAAGCATTGAAAATCCCATAGAAAAATAGTACCAATTGAAGAATTTCCATGTTTGTGTTCTTTGTTTTTCATCATTTTCATCAAATTGGTCTGCCCCAAATGCAACAACACATGGCCTAATTCCACCTGACCCAAAGGATGTTAAGAGTAATGACACATATAAGATGGCTAATTGGCTTGAATTTGCTTCTTTGCAATATTCATTATCTTTGCATGATGGTGGCCTTAGTTGTGGAAGTATTGCTGATAATGTTAAAATGATCATGCCCTGAAAAATTAAAATCAAAAGAATATGATGTTAGTACAAATTAAAAGGGGTTCGGGATTTTAATCCTTTTGAGTTACTGAGTTCTAAAGTGAACAACTTGTACAAATACAAGATTTGAACCAAAATTACTGAGTTCTATCTAACCAGCATCCTACACTCTAGCTCCACTACTGAATTTTGAAATAGGAAAGTTCATATAAGAAGAATTTAACTTTTATACACCGATTATAATATTATAAAATAATTTTTTTAATGTATATTACTAGATAAGTCAAATGATAACTATATGCAACTTTCCATTAAAAGTGTGGATTAGAAACCAAGAAAATAAAGTTTTACATGCTACAATATGTTAAAATAAATTTATTTATGTTGTCAGCATATATATATATATATATATTAAATTTTATTAGTCTGAGTTTGAAAAGACAAGAAGAGAAGTTAACTGTTCATAGTAATAATATACTCACTTAAATTCAATCTGGAACCAAACTACAAAATCGTTTGCATATCCAAATTATCAAGTCATTCACCTCATATATCTTATCCATTACAAACTTATCAAAGAAAATAAATAAGCCATTTAATAAGTGTTTCAAGAAAGTATCCAAAAATAGCACTCCAACATTACTAAGTGAGTCTTACTTGATGCAACTAAATTATGCATACTAGGAAGCATCAAACTATCATATTTACTTTAACATCTAACTTCAAAAATAAAAGAAATCAACTTGCATACATAACTAATAGTATTATAAAACATTACTAGTATATTTTAACTCGTTATAGAAGGTAAATATTTTGCACTATCAGACTCTGAAGTGGGGTCAGAATTTAGAGTTCATGAATTTTGAATTTATCACTAAATTCATAGACGTCATACTTATTAAATTCACAGTTAAATATTTATATGTATTTAAAATGAATTTCATAATACAAATACATAGTCTAAAGTAAAGTTAGTAAATTCGTTCTAACTCGTAGCTGATACTCTCTCCGTGCATAAAACTTAAACTCTAGGGGACAAATATAGATAGAGACTTACAATTTGGTAGATGATAGAAGCAACAGTTATAGTCCAAAACCTTCCAGCAAAAGTATCAGCAATGAAAGCTCCAATCAATGGTGTCAAACTTGCAGTGCCACCAAAATTTGTAAGTGTATTTGCTGCTTTTGTTAGTGGAAGATGGAGCTCATTTGTCAAGTAAATGACCATATTTGTACCAAACCCCACCACTGCCAATTTCTCACATATCTCATTTGCTACAAACACAAAAAAGGGAGTTCAATTTCAACTTAGTATTCAAGAAACTATATACGAAGAGCATTGGAGCAATGATAAAGTTATTTCCATATGATTTATAGGTTACGAGTTCAAGTCCTTGGGGGGCAGCCCTTTGCTAGACTCGGGATGCTTTGTACACCGGATCACCCTTTTTTATTCAAGAAACTATACAAATTGTGTGTAATTTCACGATTCATAAAAATTGAGTCGTGAAAAAGGTCACTAATGCTTGCATTAGAATTATATTGTCTACATCACATCTCTTGAGGTCTGGTCCTTTCGTGACTTTCAGGACCCTGTTAACATAGAATACTTTGTACACCAGTTTGCCTTTTTTATTCAACAAACTATAGCTATACAAATTGTGTGTAATTTCAAGATTCACTAAAAAATGAGTGAGAAATTGAAAAAAGAAAAACTAACCAAATATGAAGGGCATAGTGATCATTCCACCCTTCATCCTTCTAGATGAGTTTTCTTTCTTCTTATTCATCACTTCCATTTTTGTAAGTTGTGTGTGCTAAATGATTGCTAGAGCTCCACTATTTATAGGACATGCCAGAGCTTAAATTTTGTATATAACATGTCATGTCACCATGTCATTTTTTAAGTTCCAAAAAATACCATTATGACCTAATAAACTATAAATCAATATCTTGAAATTAAAATTTTAAATACTCTTGATGACTCGTGATTGTTTTTTTGTTTTAAAATCATACTTACATGTGTTTGACTGAATATAAAATTTAAGAAAGAAAGATAGACTTTTACACATAAAAAAATGAATCGTATTTTAATAAGTGACTGTTTCATGAGGTCCGATGGTGCTTGAATTAGCTATAGCAAACGATGATATATGTCTTGACCTCGACCAAAAAATTGTCAAATCTTCCTATTTGTACTATTAAAAAAGATAACTTTTAAACCTATGATCTTAAACATGATATATATATGTCATGTTTATAGTTATAAGTGTATGTTATTAAAAATAAAATGAGATATTTAGTAGTGAAGAGTTTTCAAATTACGAAGGGAAGAAAAAAGCGTTCAACCACTTGACACCAAAAAATTGTCAAATCTTCCTATTTGTACTATTAAAAAAGATAACTTTTAAATCTATGATCTTAAACATGATATATATATGTCATGTTTATAGTTATAAGTGTATGTTATTAAAAATAAAATGAGATATTTAGTAGTGAAGAGTTTTCAAATTACGAAGGGAAGAAAAAAGCGTTCAACCACTTGACAGTAAAGAGAGGAGGAAATTTTGTAACAAATTTAAAAGGAAAAAGTGTCATAATATGAAACATAATAGACGGGACAATAATTATCTACTGTTTACACATCCAGCTTAGAATTAGACAAAGTGGGCATGCAAGATTAAATACTGGTTGATTTTTAAAACAATGTGACATGATTTTTATTTTTTTTAGGGAATATGCACATATATGTACAAGTTAATTAGTCTTTTTCTTTCACATTTCCTAGTTTGTATTATTGGGGGAGGTGATTAGGAGGACAGTTGTTAACAGGTAGCTTCTATTATTTGTTAAAAAATAAAAAACTTCTATTATATAGTTTTCATATTTCCAATTTTAGGTTTAAGAATTTAACTTATATATCATGGTATTGACATAATTAATGTGCACAACATTAGTGTATTTTGAATTATTATAGTAGGGCATTTGCTTTTATAATTTTACCAAACTACCCTTAGAAATTTAGAGAGTTATTATATGCATAGATCTTGATATGATCCTATATATCGATCTTCGTCATCCTTCAGGTTCGAACTTTTGAGCATGAAATTATCTTTGTTAGAAAGTGTTTTAAGTTATCATCCAATTACTTAATATGAGATTTTTCGACGTGAATTCAATTTTAATTAGAGTCGATGCGTATACCAGATATCGAGTTAAATTAAAAATATATTTCGTGTGTGTAGAAATCATATATGGTTCCTAGGAGAGAAGGATCATAGAGGATTCTAATGTGACAAACAAGGTCAAGACAGATGTATACTCTATCTCATTTTACCATTTTGTCCTATGCTCTTAGCCTTTATCCCAGAAAGTTCAGCTATTTCATTACATAATTTGTTACATAGCCTCAGCAATTTTGTACACCTACTTTTTTCTGTTTTTCATTCGGTATTCGATATTTATATTTGAGCCCAATTAAATATGAATGTGCATATTGTAGGGTCCATTTTTTAGTACGACGCTCGCTCCCAAAAGAATTTTTTCTCATTCCCCATTCAAAATCTCTAATTAATGATGGAGAAATTCCAAACCATCTCACCATATTCCATATTGCTCGGGATAAAGAAAATAAAAACAAAATATCACCCTCAATTGCACAACGTTAAATGTTAATTAATGTTATCTTTTATCTATCCTAACGAAAATTTTGAATTCACCTCTATTTACATGATTATATATATTATATCTTAATATTTTTACCTCTAGAATTATGAAGTTCACTCAACTTAATTTTTACTTTGGTGGATAGTGAAAACAATATCTTTTCTCGTGATCAATATTTGTTTGGTACAACGTCGTGTACGGGAAAAAAAAACGAAAGGTTAAAAAAAATCATATTTTGTACACTATCGGAGAGGCTAATCTTGATATAGTACGAAAGAATTTAAGTTTTATATATATATATATATATATATATATATATATATATATATATATATATCTCGTTAATCACCAAAGATTATGATAGAGTGGTATATTTTTTAATTTTTAATTAAAGGTTTTTGGTTCAAATCATGAGAATATCCGAGTAACTGGCCGGATTAGTCTAGTCCAAAAAAATAAAATTGGTTAGTGAGTGAAAAACTAAAAAAATACATAATTAATATAAAAAATAGGATATACATTGCATCCAAATTTCATAACAGATAAAGACGACAGGATAATATAGAAATTTCTTATACTAACGAGATATATCATGTATATCTTAAAACTTATAATGCAATAACCTTTTGATGAAGTGAAAGAAACTAAACTAATTAGTGCAACTTTTTAAAATCGTCGTAAAAACAATCATTATAGTATTATTTCATATGAAAACACTGCAGGATAAGATTAGGGCATTATAAGAGAGCATTAACTTTTCGTATTTAAGTTATGTTATCTCAATCATAATAAGAATTTTTGTTAAATTAAGTCCATAATTACAACGTTAATAAGTGTACTTTTAATTGTTGAAAATTCACTTTTATCAACTATTCCTAAAATTATCAAGGGATTAGCTGATAAATAATCAAAGAAATTGTATCACATGAGTCTAAGTGATCTTGTATTAATTATTACTTGATATTGTTAATTACTTCACGCTTTTAGATGGACTGAATTGAACGATCCAACAGAAAGAGAGAATGAAATATGAGGTGGGATAAGATGATATCAGCCGATAGTATAGAAGCATTATTTTTGATATCGAATTCTCAATACTAGCGAATAACTATGTTATATGAAAATTAATATTCATACAAATTACTATATTTCTCAACAATACGAGGATTGTGATAAAATTATTGAATACGATCGAACTCGTATGATATGCTCTGCGAAGGAAAAAAATGACTACATAATATCAAAGCATGCAAAGAAATAGTAATTTAATTTTAGGAATATGACAAAGACAACATGATTTGAACCTTCACTTTTTGAGCACTAAAAACTCTCAATTTTTTTTTTTTAAAAAAAGAAATTCAAAACCAACTAAAATAGTACCATCATTAAATTATTAAATCATTTTAAATAGTTTCTAGATAATGCTTGAAATCTAGGTAAGGATTCAAAGTGTTCAAACATGTGAATTTCCGCTAAGGATAATGAGTGGCATTGTTCATATTTCAGCTTAGGGCACATGAAATTCGAGATAGGATGTGTTCATCCGAATTTAGTATTTTTAATGTGAAATATATATTTATATATATAGGTATCGAATGATAGTATTGATTTAAATTTTGTATAAGTTAAAATAATTTGAGTTAATAAATTAATTGTTTATTTGTTATTTAGGTTAAAATTAAATCAACTAATAAATGGATTATAATTCAACACATTCAATTCTTACTAAATTTTCATTTCATTATTTATTTTTTCACAATATATTTAAGTACATAATGAAACTTAACTTTATTTTTCGTTATTATAACTATATATAAATATCAAACAAAAAAAAAATACTAACAAGAATCTCATGAGTCAATTTGGCCTAAATATCAATCTCATTTTTAGATAAATTGAATTGAACGATTTAAAATGAGTCAGATTAATAATTGTGTGAGTCAAAGGACTCTCCCAAACTTGAGTTGATTGAGTGAATCTTGAATTAATGGACTAATTTTGACACCCTTAGTCATATGTGAAAACACCACCAATATTTCAAAAAATATTAAATTTAAAGTTATAATTATCATACCATAACAAGTCAATATTAAAATTTTTATAGATTAAATTTAAATTCTAAATTTATTTTAATTTATTATTTTTTGTTTCCTTTTTGGGGGTGGGTTAAGTATGGACAATATTTGTTGCCTTTGTATGATGCAAAATGCACCGGTATTAAGATTTTTGTGGTATATGACTTGCTTAATTGACGTAAGAGGTGACATAAGCATTGTTCTAAAAAATTTAGACTTATCAAAATAAATAATTTTTTTGTGGTTTTGTCTGAGCTATGAGCTATATTTGGATTTTGTAATAACAATCAATGGTTTGTAAGAATGACACGTGTCTAGTTTGCCTAATGAAAATACACTTTCTATTCAAGTTTGATAGAAGTGGAGTAGTGGGGTTGGGCTATGTGGAGTCTTTTTGATCAGTAATGAAAGCAATCGTCCCTTAATCGAATTCAAATCATGAGGTAATTTAATTTTAAAGATATATCATTGTGTAAAAGATCTTCTTTTCCTATTGTTTGTTTTGATCCAAGAAATAGACTTGTGACTATCCAAAACACACAATTACCTCAATTTTCGATCGCCCTTTAATCAAATTGAAATTATGAGACAATTCAATCTAAAAGATAGGTCATTGTGCAAAATAGTCTTCATTTCCTTTGAAATTTTAGATTTGTCTTGATCTATGAAATAGACTTGTGAGTTGTGACAAGCCAAAACACACAATCATCTCAATTTGTAATCGTCCTCTAATCAAATTGAAATTATGAGACAGCTTGATGAAAGGTCATTTTGTTAAGAAATTTTTGATCTCTTATAGATTTTAGGTTCGTCTTGGTCCAAGAAATGGACTTGGGACTAGCTAAAACTCACAATTAATCAAGTATGTTTACCTTTTATTTTAGTTAGGATCATCTATATGAATCTTCTTATAATTGACAAGAGGCCTTTATATACGTACGTGTAGCAATTAGACACATCTAATGTGTTGGGGGAATCTTTCTTTAATCATATATAGTACTATAGTAGTTGGCAAAGGGGTCTTTATGTTCTTTTGATATCTAGTTTGATAGAAGTGAAGAAGTGGGGGTGGGTGTAAGAGTTTCAAATTGCGGGATTAGGTTGAATTTGAACGGAACAAAATGAAATTAGCTAATAATCAACAATTTATCAGCCACTTTATAAAACTTATTAATTGGATTAATTAAAATAGGTTGGGTCAAGTTAGACTAAACATGTGTCATACCTCAATCCGTTCAATTTTGACAAAGTTTTAATTATTCCTTTTTTTAGTTTTCTAATAATTTGTAATTATTACCAAAAAGATTAACAATTTTTTCGTTAATATGACTATATTTAATTGTTAATATATCAAGCAAAAAGTTAATTGAAAATACTTTGATAAGTTTTTTCATAAGTTAATCTGGATTATATATTTAGTCAAAATAAGTCAATTTTTAAATAATCTGTATTAGAGGAATCAAATGGATTGAGCTAATTAATGATAGAGTTATTAACTCTTCCAATCATTAGCAAATTAAGTGAATCATATTTTCATGGATTAATTTTGCCAATTTTTAAATTTTAGAGACCATTAATTAGGTTGGACTTGGTCCAAGAATGGACTCATAACAAATCACAAAACCCCCCACCTTGATAAAGTGTAATATGTTAAACTTTGATATGATATAAACCTACTTTAATAATAATGTATCGAGTATTAATAATACATTCATAAAAATTAAAATTTTAACATCGTATCGAATAATTACCATTCATAGAAAATCTTCACATATCTTGATCTTTTTGATTTCTTACCTGATATTCGATTTTTACATAGTGCAGAGTTTATTTCTGAAAGCAACAACGCTCCAAATAAAAAGTTTTAGCACATTCTGCTTGGATAGACATCTTTTCAACTCATGCCAAGTACATGAAAGATACAAAGTGGATTTTAATCCTTCAAATGATAACATAACCTAGAATAAAATGTCACTAAAGTTGGTGAACATGTGAGAACTTGTCACTTGTGGCCTGTGGGGTACCCCCACTAAGAGGCAGATCTTATTGAAAGCAAAGGACATGCAAGAACTTGTTATATTTAGGATCGGATTCAAAAATTTAAAGACTATATAGGTATTATCAAAGACAGATGCATATTAATTAAAGTAGTGTCACTCAAATATCGTTTTATTATTAAACACATATTAAATGATGTTGTTTAACAAAGTTCACTGCATGATTTGATGGTCGTGACTCTTGAGCATCACTTTGCATGTTAGTTAATCTCGTTGAGAATTTAGAAAAAAAATCTATAAAATTAGTTTCCAACGAGTATATTTCACTTGAATTTCACCGAAAAATTCATGAAAAATACGCGTGTTTTTAGTAATGGCTATCATTTAAAGGAATTGAATGTACCTTTACATAGGGCACACGTAGCCTCTCCCCAAAGTTTTATGAAAACTTTGCGTATCTAATTTTCTTAGAATAAGACAATTTGAACTATATATTATGGTCCAGACCCAATAAAATGATTTAAGGCATGCTTGCCAGAAAGTTTGTTCTTTGTAATGTGAATTCTTCAACTAGAAAGGGACTTTAGGTTTTTAACTCCAATCTAATGTTACAATCAACTAAACTCCTTTTGATCTTGTCCCAATTTCTGTGACATCATTTAAATTTCGAGTTCTTTGAAGAAAAAAAAACTATATATTTTGAAAGTGTGTAAAAATTTATACTATATGTCACAATATTTGATGATTTAAAATACTTTAAAGGCATATAAAAATATCACAAACTGACGTACAATTAAAAAAAAACTTGTTCGATTCTCGATAAATTGGAATAGAGGGAGTGCTATGCTATTTCAATTTATGTGTCCTAATTATATAAAAAGTATGTCACAAATACAATTCTTGAGAATTCTTCAAAGCCAATAAATAAATATATAGAAAACAAAAAACGGTTATTCGTGAGAAGTTTCTTTTTCTGATTGGATTTTTTAGTTAATAATTCAATACTAAAATCAAGATGTATATGTAATGTATATTACATGTAGTACAATAATATTTGATATGCTTTTTCAGTCTCTAACAATATATTGACGTTTAGCAATGAGACACATGATCTAATAAACTTTATAGCACGTAGAAGAGGGGATCTTTGTTTTCACCTAAAAGGAATGCCTAATTTCTTCCCTTTTTGATACCTAGTTTGACACAATAATTAAGTGGAGAAGTGGGGCGGTGGGGGTGGTCTACTAGGACCTTTAGGTCGGACTTAGTGACATCAAGATTTTTCATTAAGAGAGTTCAAAATATGAAGAAATTAACACATGAAGAAGTCAAAGAAGGTTCAACATCGATTTACTATATACACCTAAAAATTAATTTTAATTAATCATGTATAAATAGTATAATTTTCCGTCGAAAGAAACTAGGTTAAACCCACTCGGTCCTACTTGACTCTGCCCCTAATTGGATTTGTAACATGTACTACACCTTAAAGTATATTATGTTCAGTTTATAATATATATATATATATATATATATATATATATATATATCAGCTTTAATGTCATCGTATTGAATATGTTGTTATACCAATTTTAATGACATCGTATCGAGTATTATGTTCAAGAAATTGTCTTCATTATATTCGATACACTAATGTGTAACACTTAATATGTCACATGATCACACATTCCACTAGAATTCATAGCTTTTCAACTCATGCTAAGTGCAGCTCTAAGGGATTAGGTCAATTGGCAACTAGCGTTAAGCAAACTAATTTATGTATTTAAGTTGAAAATGGTGAAAGGATGGATCCATCATCAGAGGTGGACCATGATTTGGAGGCTTTGGGATCGGAGGTGGGGGCGAGTTAAGAATTTAAACACAAGTTATTTGACACGAGCATAACTTAAGAGGAAGACTTAACCATAGCTTTCCAAGTCCCAACTAGTTTTTGTGTATCTGGTGTCTAATCAAACATATATTCGTCTTTCAAGGTATATACAACATTTTTTTAATGGGGTTCGATGATCCCCCTACCTTCCACTTAAGTCTGTCTCTACTCATCATCTTTGAGTTTCAAAAATTGAGATTAACCTTCAAAATTAGTTCTAATCGGATTTATCGATCATAAAAAAGAAGATTCACGCAAAGTGCGAAAAAGGTATCGAATGAATTTTAACACCAACTAAATCCATCAAAATGATATCTCAATATCATGATTGATTCATAAAATTAGTTCTAGAAGAATTTTGTCAAGTACACGAAAGATATAAAGTGGATTTTGCCACCGACTTAAATTTATCAAAATTGATAAACCTAAAATGTCACTAATGTTGGTGACTATGTGATAACTTGTCACTAGTGGGGTACCCCCATTAAGGTCTATTTATAAAATTAATAAAATGTACAAGAACTTTGCGTATCTTATTTTTCCATTAAGAAAATTTGATAATGCTAAAAAAAAATTAAAAGATACCATATATCATATGGTTCATAGCCAATAAAATAATCGAAAGGAAGGCCTGCCAGAACGTTGTGATCTTTTCAAGATGTGAAATATCCATTAGATAGGGACTTTAGGTTTAATTTTAACTTCATGAATATCACGTAAGTCGGGTATACGTTATCCACATTAAGATTTAATTTAGATTTAAATTTGTGTCCAGAAGTTCACATTAAAAATAAAACTCCATAATAAAGGTGTTTTGATATTCTTTTCCTATGGAATTTATGCAAAAGTTATTGAATTCTCATAATTCTGTCCAGTATTCTAGATCTGTTTCGTTCCTAACTGTATGGAACATATTAAACCTTTTAAGGTTGTAATTTTAAATATGCTACGACGCCTATGACTTTCATGTATGAAAGTGTAATTAAGAGTAAAATGAGAATTTTAAAATTATATAATTATTAAGTGTCATATATAACTAATGACCTTCCACTATAATTAATTTGTTTGTTTTTTCCACTAATCCAGCAGCCGGTATACGATAAATGGTCTTTTTCAGTGAAAATAAAGAATCTTGACAATGTTGGAGTAATAAAGTAAAAAAAAATTTAAAAAAAAGACGTTGATTAATTAATTCTCATTATTCTTAATTCCAACAAATTAAAGATTGATGTCTTTGTCTGAGCAATTATTAAGGTAGGTAAAGATTAGAAATTAATACAATTATTAAGCTTGTAATTTGGCCTCGTAACACTTTATATTACAATTTATATTTTAATAAGAAACTAATTAAAAATTTCATTACCAAAAATTCAAATCAAGAGAGGTATTCATAATGTTTTAAATCAAAAGAAAAATTAGTGTTACGAGATCAAATCTGACAGATGCTCGCTGAAATTATCCCGATTCTCATCTTCAAATTATTCTCAAACCTAATTTGTGGAACACTCAAATGAAAACTTGTTTGATTGAATCATTTATAACTCAAATGGTTTGGATTTGTTTTTACCTAAATTTTGATGTAAATACTAAAGTGTTTGTGCATAATTCATTTTTATTTAACACTAAAAACACAGTCAAACAATGCATTCTTAAGATTGTTAATATGAAAACTAATATTTGTTTATTGGTAGCAAAGAATCATATCTTAGAGAATTAGTGACATTAGCTTTGACTAATACTAACTTGTAATCAATAAAAGATACTTTTTGGGTACATATTTGAGATTAAAATAGGCTGATGACGACCTAAATATTTATTTTCTAAAGTATATAAATATTTTGTATCCCACTTCATATTAAATGGAAAACTATAGTAGTAGCCCCAAAATATAAAGAGGATAATATTTATAAATTTTTTAATAGGGCCTTATAATACGCACATTTTGTCTACATCGTGGAGGTAGCTAGAAGTTGCTCATTTCTCTTTGTCTATATTTTTTTTTTAATTAATTCAGAAAAGTTGTAGTTGGCTATTTATGAATATATTTTTCCTATTGTAAAAAGAGAAGAAAAATGAAAATTCTAGCTACTTTTAATATTAACTTGTTATACCATTCATTTAGAATAAATTATCCAAAACAATTCGATTTGACAATTCATTATTTTTACCTTTATCAAAACTTTGCTTCTTTATTATTTTTCATCTAAAAAAAAAGAAGAAGGATAAAGATTTTGAGATTCAACTAATTAATTCATTACATTATGACGATTAATGTTTCTTACTCGGTTATTGTCTTTAATATAGATTACTCTGCCATTAATTAATTAATCTGGTTTTAATTTTAATTTTTAAAAAGGTTCACTAATAGAAGGTATATTTTCATTGACTACATATTGAATTTGAAGAATTTGTCGGGCCCAACAAGCCCACTACTCAATCATGTCAAACCAAAATTCTCTTTCATTTTGTAATCAAACAAGCCCACGGCCCAATACTCCTCCTCCTTTTCTTTTTAATTGTTATACACTGGTATTTTCTAAATTTTATGCTATAACAAAAAAAATAATTTTGAATTACGAATAAGATAAGTAAGTTTGAATTAAGTTTTTCTTGTTGGAAAAGCTTGAAAATTTTTGTCAAATCACCATAGCTATAAATTTTCCCCTCTTTTGTTTTACAATATTTTGTTTAATTTTAGAAGTGTCCCAATGAAGTTTTATTCCAAGTTCTTATTTGTATTGATTTATGGCCCAATGAGTTAATGCTCATTTACTCCTCGTTTCTCTTTTTGCCTATATTATTTTTTTATTAATCTAGAAAAGCTATAGTTGATCATTTATGAATATATTTGTCTTGTTATGAAAAGAAAAGAAAAATTTGACCATTCATTACAAAGTTATGACTTATTTAAGGGCATTTTGACCATGTTGCCATAAATGAAATTAGTAAATATGATATGTATTATTTTTTCCTAAAAAATTTGATTAATTTTCTAAAATTTATTTGTAACATAAAATTTTTAATTAAATTTCCAAAAAAGTAACATGTGCGGATTTAACTGCAAAATTCTTTTCGATCAGTCAGTGAATTCTTCATCAGACTGCTCTGTTTTTGGAGACTAAGGGCTAACAGCTCAAAAATTGGATTTTGAATTACGAATAAGATAAGGTAAGTTTGAATTAATTTATTTTTATTTGTATTGATTGATATCCCAATGACTTATTGCTCATTTACTCCTAGTTTCTCTTTCTCATGCATGTCTATATCTTTTTTTAAATTAATTCAGAAAAATTATAATTGGCCATTTATGAATATATTTGTCGTGTATGTTGGGAAAAGAGAAGAAAAAAAGAGAGGAAAAGTTTAGCATATTAACTTGTTACACCATTCATTTAGAATATTCATTATTTTTGCCTTTAAGTAAAGGGTATTATTATATATGTTCAACTTGTGATATAATTTACACAAACTTTACTTATAATAACAGCCCATCAAATCTATTATTATACCAACTTTAATAGAAACATGGTATCAAGTATTGTCTATATTCAATATGCATACACTAACGTGTTACATTTAATATGTCACAAATTCCATGAGAATTCATAGCTTTTCAATCCATGCCAATACCAAGTGCAACTCCTAGGGATCATTAGCTCAATCGGCAAATTCTAGGTTGAGAAATTTCACTCTAGTATCAAGCGAACTAATTTTTGTATATTAATTGTAAATGGTTGTTGTTGTTGTACTTAAAAGCTAGCGCTTCCTTGCGATTATATAAATATATTGTTATTTTCCTGCACAATGAAAATAGAAACAATTAGTGTACTGATGATCACAATTATTTACAATACACTACTATATTTGTAAAGAAAAACTTCCCTTGATGTACGATGTCGTTGATCCCAATTAATTTGGCTTCCTATTTTGAGAATTAATTGATATATACATATATTCCCACGTACGTCTTTAATTTGACGACATGAGCAAATAAAATTATTCATCCACATAAATATAATATAATAAAATTGAAGTAAGTGCATCATCCACATAATAATAATAATAATAATAATATTGTTTTAAAGGAACATAGAGTCATCCACAACATTTATAATAATAATAATAATAATAATAATATCTTAAAAGGAATGTAGATACAGAGAAATATATATCAGTCTCCGATCCGATCTTTGATACGCTTCGTTGATCAGCTTAATATTAGACGTGACCATAGCCACAAGTGATATATATGAGTCACACCAATAAATCATACATCTTTGTATTAAGTGTAGGTAAACAATTCTTTGTATATATGTATTAAGTTTGATACAAAATTACGATCATTTGTTGGAGGCTTTCCACCCTGGATAAACATACGCATCATATCATGAGGTATTTTCGCTAACTTTATCTGCATGTGGTCATAATTTGTTAGTACAGCTGACGATGGAGTATTAATATTAGTGAGAATTATAAGAATAGTAAAAAACAACATCAACTCCATACTTTATCGATATAAACTCTAGTACTGAGATATGTCTCACTGCCCTATTTATACTAACATTATATATCAACTCTCAAAATAACATACTAATTAAAACCCCATTTACTCATAACCAAATATGTCTATGCACACTAGTCAACTACCAGTCATCAAAATCCAAATTTTAGGCCTACTACATTTTAATAATATTCTTCAATTCAAAATATAAATAAAATTGTATTGCCTCATTTCTTTATACTCTCTTTTGTGGTAATTTTACTTGTATTACAACTTAATAGATGAGTCATGAGGAATACGTCAACAATTTGAAATGGACATTATTTGAGTAGTGTTATTAATTATTTCCTTAATAAAGAAGATATTATTTCCCATTTTAGGTCAATTTATTGCTATACATACTTGTAATAGTATAGTAATTATAACATTATCAACTGTGAAAACAACGTACTAGTTAAGACAACCATTTATTCATAACCAAATATGCCTATGCACACTAGTCAACTACCACTCCCTAAAATCCCAATTTTGGGGGTACTACATTATTATTTCTTTTTAATAATATTCTTCAATTCAAAATATAAATAAAATTGTATTAGCTGATTTCTTATAATCTTTATCGAAAACTCTCTTTTGTGGTAATTTTACTTGTATTACAACTTAATAGATGAGTCATGGGGGATACGTCAACAATTTGCAATGAACTCTTTTAGGATTATTTATTAATTATTTCCTTAGTAAATAAGAAATTATTCCCCATTTTAAGGTCAATTTATTGCTATCCTTACTTGTAATAGTATAGATTATGTTACCAAATTATATTCTATATTTTACTCATGGACGTCTTATTATTTAAATAGAGCTAGAAACAAAAACTTGAAGCAAATGAAAAGAATTTGCAAAAAAAATAAATTAAGGCCATTAATTTTTAGTACTGCATGCATCACACAGGCAAACAATTGATTGATGATATTTTAATTACATATAAGGAGACTAGTTTTTTGATCGTTGTCTGCAGAATATTTCTTATTAGATTTTAAATTATCTCTCTATGTTCCAAATGATATAATTTGAATGGTTATAAAGTCACTTTAATCTAAAGTAATTACAAGAACGATATATGCACTTTGTATTTCCAACATATATACATATAAATTAAATGGCATAGTTAAGACATTTTCAATCTTAGTTTTGAATGTTGATCTAAGTGTTTCAATTTAGTATCAAACAATTTAATTTCATCAAGACATAATTTCCTGGAAAATTTAATTTTTTGTAATAATTAACTAGATGAACCTCTAAGTTATGTTGTATTAGCAAAAAAAGGTGCAAGCAAGGAAGATTAGACGTGACCATAGCCACAAGTGATATATATGAGTCACACCAATAAATCATACATCTTTGTATTAAGTGTAGGTAAACAATTCTTTGTATATATGTATTAAGTTTGATACAAAATTACTATTATTTGTGTATCTAATCTTACCTCCTTCTACTATGGACTGCATATCATGTGTTGCGCTTTAACCCAACATCATTCTCCTACCAAATAGAAGCAGATTTGGGCCCAAACATCATCAACCTACAAAGGCTGAAACGGACTCAGATATTGAGTTAGACATTTGCTTTTCTTTGGGCCAAAGGCCTGACTAGGTACTAGTAATTGGGCTTAGCAACTCAATTTTATTTGAGAAACTTACATAAATGACTATAATTTAAGAGTTAATGTAATTGAGTATCTATAATTATGTTAATTACCATACATAACTATAAGTTTGTTGGCTATCCCATTGTATTCGTTGTATAAAAGATAAGTTTTTTGTAACGACCCGTTAGGTCATTTTGAACACTAGACATATTTCTTTCATAAAAGACTCTTCCGGTAGATTCTAAATGGGTATTTTGGACTATTCGTAACTGTAATTATATAATTAATGGGGTAATTTTTAATAATTAATTTTTATTAGTTGGTGGTTAATGGGCTAAGTTCATAATTTATTTATTTTCCTTACCACGTGGCCCATGTGTAGGAAGAAATTAGTAAAACTTAGTAGTTATTTAATTATTTGGTGGTTGATAATTAATTGCCCTAATTATTAAAAAGAAAAGCAAGTAGCCTCTGCCCTCTCGAAGAGAACTTGGGCGGCAATCGATCCAGCTTCATCAGGTAACCTCTTAAGATGTTGAATTCTTGTATTGATTTATGTCATAGTTTAATTATTATTGCTATAATGTTGGTGGTAAAGAGAATTAAAGAATTTGAATAGGAAAAGTTGGAGATAACATTAATGGCTAATGATTGGCCTACTGGTGGTTGGAATACTATCTTAGTATTGTTGTTATGTAGTATTAGTATTAGGTGTTTTACACATTGTGCAGTATCAAATAGTGTGGAATAAAATTAAGTGTAAATAGTGAGTTGGAAAGCAGTGGGGTAAGAACTATTATTATTACTATTATTAATGGGTATAATTAACCCTTTCTGATTAGATAGGAATTGAATTGAGGGCATGGTTTACTGTCACTGGTTTCGTAACCTGTGGCTTCAAATTCTTAATTTTATTCTTTAGTTATCATATTATGATTAAGTTTTGCTATATTGAGATAGATAATTAAATATTAGGTGTATTGTATTATATGAATATCATTATATTATGTTATTTGGAGGAAAGGAATTAAAACTTAACCCTAGGCTTCAAATTTAGAAAAAAAAGTAGGAGAGTTGACATATTAATTGGCATCGATATCAGAAACGTGACTATAAATTTGGATGATTTTTGGGTCTAGGCTAGACTCAGCGTCCTCGCTGAGGTTTGCCCCACTGAATGAAATTTGCCTAGACTCAGCACTGAAGTTTGCCCCACCTTACCGGGATTTGCCTAAACTCAGTTGAACTCTGGCCCTCTCGACAAGGCTGACACAGAAGTGGCTCTGATACCATTTGTAATGGCCTAGCTCGCTAGTGATACTGTCCACTTTGGGCCTAGGCCCGCACGTCTTTAAAACGTGTCACTAGTGAGTAAGGTCTGCTTACTTAAATACCCAACATCTCTCATGTGTTTTGCCGATGTGGGACTTCTAATCTTAAGCTAGGACGTCACACAATGTTTTGTATTGATAAATAAATTGTTGAGTTACAAGCTCTTTATATAGGAGAAGAGTCCTATACTAGTTATACTAGGAATCCTATTATACTAGGAATCCTACTACAATACAAATATATTATTTACATGAGTAGTATAACTAAAATACCTTGTCCTAGTCGACTTTAGCCCTATACACGACATATTAGCTTAGTCATACATAATTTAGGATTTAGTAGTCTAGTCCTAGCTAGTATGACTCTAACTCTTCAGTCGTCAGTCAGCTTCGTTGGACATGTTCCAATCATCAGCTTTTCTTCATCTTCAACAATACCACAATCATTAGGACGAATCTTTTCTCCATAAACACGATAAAATTCTAAATCAATACTGGCTACACTCAGAAGTAAAACTGAACCGACCACCACACACTGATAATGCACAAATCATCACCGATTTTATCAAGAATCCCTTCTCACAACCAAATCTTCCCACGCGCTTAAGTTATATTTAAGTGCGTGACTATCTCATCTAAGAGTTTAAGCTATAAAAATCTGATCTTTAGACATCGGGTACTCATCACGGGAAAATCAAATTTATCTAACCCAAAGAAAAAAATGATCAAGTAACAAGTCATCAAAATCCCAATTTTAGGCCTACTACATTTTAATAATATTCTTCAATTCAAAATATAAATAAAATTATATTAGCTCATTTCTTTATACTCTCTTTTGTGGTAATTTTACTTGTATTACAGCTTCATAGATGAGTCATGAGGAATACGTCAACAATTTGCAATGGACATGATTTGAGTAGTGTTATTAATTATTTCCTTAATAAAGAATATATTATTCCCCATTTTAGGTCAATTTATTGCTATACATACTTGTAATAGTATAGATATAGATTATGTTACCAAATTATATTCTATACTTATAATCAAGTGTGAAAACAACGTACTAGTTAAGACAACTATTTATTCATAACCAAATATGCCTATGCACACTAGTCAACTACCATTCCCTAAAATCCCAATTTTAGGGGTACTACATTTTTATTTCTTTTTAATAATATTCTTCAATTCAAAATATAAATAAAATTGTATTAGCTCATTTCTTATAATCTTTATCAAAAAATTCTCTTTTATTGTAATTTTACTTGTATTACAACTTAATAGATGAGTCATGAGGGATACGTCAACAATTTGCAATGGACTCTTTTAGGATTATTTATTAATTATTTCCTTAATAAATAAGAAATTATTCCCCATTTTTAGGTCAGACAAATAAATAACAATTTGCAATGGACTCTTCTCTTTTCACAATAGGACAAATATATTCATAAATAGCCAACTACAACTTTTCTGAATTAATTAAAAATATATATAGACAAAGAGAAATGATGAGTAAATTAATGAACAACTTCTAGCTACCTCCACGATGTAGACAAAATCTGCGTATTATAAGGCCCTATTAAAAAATTTATAAATATTTTTCTTTTTAGTAAAAAATCAATCAACAAAATAAGGATACATTTTTACGTATAGCTTATATATTTTCAGTTAATATCAAAATCCTAGTTCCTATAAAATAACAAAATGATAAGTTTGTCGAGTATGTTGATGAACGATAAAAAGTTTAATCAACATTTATAAGGACCTTTATGCTTTTAAAGCAATACAAATATAAAATATTGGTGAGAGTTTAGGCGCCTACTCCAACCTATAATTTTTTAAATGTTATATTTTTTTTAAAGATTATGATATCTTAAATTATGTATTTCTGTAATTTTTGATCGTGTATGAGCATGTTAATATCGTCTCCCTCCAGAGAAACTTTGCCCCTAGCCATTAGAATGGAACAAGGTTTAATTGAAGGTTAGTTTTGCTAAATCAAATAACATGGGGACCAAAGTAACAATAATAAATAACTCAAGAACTAAAAAAAAATGTCATTTTCCCTACTACTAAAAGATCACTATTTTCAATTGAAAAATGTTTAATGATATTTCCACATTCCACATATATTTTAATTGATTCAATGAGAAAAGAAAAAAATAGTAGTTGTCCGTTTTTCAGTGTGCTAGTTCGGTGGAAATAAGTTGGGAAATCTTATTTTATAACAATTTTTCAAAAAACTAGAAAGTTTTCTATTATTTCAATGAAAATATATTTGTTTATCTAGTAAGCTAGTTTGGTGGAAATAATGTAGAAAATTTATAGTTTATACCACAAAATTTTCATTACTATTCACCATCATGGTAAAAAAACTAATTTTAATGCATATAACTGCAAACTGATTTCATTAATATTTTTCTTTCTTGAATTCCGGGAATCTGTTGCACGAAAAAGAATAACAAGTATTATGAAGGGCATTAACAAGGTTATCACTTTGCTTAGTTATGAAGGAATTTTCAAATAATAGAATTAAAAATAAGTTACTGAAAGTTAGTACCAACGTGTGTTTTAATATATAAATGGTGAATTTGTGAATGTGAGTTTTAATATATAGATGATGATAATTCAAATAAGAAAAAGAAATAATTGTTAACAATGGACATGCACCACAATGTAAGAGCTATAACGAAAATAAAAATTAATAATATCAAAATGCTCACAATCACCAACAACGTAAGAGTATACAAACAAAATTACACACGATAATCTAATATTGCACCTAATTAAAGCTAGAATGAACCATAAATAAATAACATGTAAATGTTATCCAATATGCTTAAAGCTCCTATTGAAATTTAATATCTGTCCACCACTTTTGTCAAACAACGACTGAGATGGAGCTCACTATTTCCTTGTCGTTTAATTGTTACTAAGCTCTCTTTATAATAGTAAACCCCACAACCACCACCCTTTGGATGTGACTTCAGGCCCGAATGACGAAATTCAAGAAGCCTTGTCTTGTTTGTCTTAATATTGTACGAGACCAGCTGAAAACTTTTAGTTACCAAAATAATAGAGTTGTCATAACATGACTTAATAGGCAGCATAGTGCAATGAAAGATCACAAGTTTATTCCAAACGCCTGGTTGTATCATTACCCATACATCAAAAACAAACCTGTCGACTAAGTTCAAGATGCCGATGGAGTCACCAAGCAACCTTAGATCCGCCGTCCATCTGGTGGCCCTTCCATTTCTACAAACACCTCACCCCCAAAGTCAAATGAAAGAATTCTACATTTAGTATTCTCAGTTAACAACCAGTAATAAGATCCATTTAGATAATTAGTACTGTTATAAAAGCTTCGTTCACACTTAGTATTTTGATCTACTTCTAGGTTATGTTTGAATATTTTCCATGAATCCCTAGAACATGAGTAGACCGCTGCATATTCTTCCTTTTGATTATAGTAAACCACTTTATAATCCTTAGTCATAGGCTCTAATCCAAACGCTAAATGACTACTGCGTGTATAAAAAGATTCAAATCCAATTGTGGCGGCAGGGAGGTGTCTCATCTCTCTATTAGCTGGATTCCACAATGTACACAAAATTTCATTATCAATTTGTCTTTCTATGAAAACACACCATCAATAGAACCTAACAAGTTGATAATATTATCTCCAAACCTTTGGAAATCTTGTTCATCTATATCCTTATCGGAAATCAAAGTGACGGTAGGGGCATCAAAATTCTATGTTTGAGGTTCATATCTAACTTTGTTCTTACTTCTTAGTTCATTTTATGTATCCTCTCATTGTGAATTTTGAGTGCAATGTTCTTTTTATGACGAGCAAACTAATGACTTTATATTAAGTATTCTATTTATGTGCTTGCATAGGGGATGCGATAGAGCAGAGTGTACCACCTTGTTATAGCTATAAGTTTGCTTATTGCCGTGATTGTTGTTATAGTAAAGATTGAAACTTCAAGTCATGTGATGAAAAACCTTCCTGCACATTTCAGAAAGTATTGAATTATAATAAGAAGTTTACGATCAGATTATTGCATACAAGGGGAGTTTACTAGCTTATTGGTATAGTGAACTAGAATGACAAAAGTGGGTCAAGTGTATAACTACTTAATTTTGAAATCGTTATTTAAGTTGTATTCGAAAATTTCGAATTTAATTTTTTTCCACAAATATATTTTTTTACTTTTAATATCCCGATGATTGCACCTATGAGCTTTTGGCATGAAGCTTAGGTATATGTATGATTGCACTTGACACATTTTTGTATTAAGTTTAAGTGAATTTTTTTTCAAAAAAAAAATATCTTCATCAAGTTTCAATAATTCCACATATAATTTAACATCAAATTTATTTTAAATGAGCTCAAATTTAAGATATAAGTTTCAAATGTTATAAAGAATAACTTCCATTCATCAATTTATCAAAATAACTGCAAATCTAAACTTGCAATAAGGGTGATTTGACAACGTTTTCAAGTTTTTCAAAGCAAAATAACTTACTTTAAACTTAATTATCTTATTCGAAATTCAATTTTTTTTAAAAATATTATACTTGAATTATTATAAATTTAGAAAATACCAGTGTATAACAACTAAGAAGAAAAGGAGAAGTAGTATTGGGCTGTCTAGAAGGTTGGACCGTGGGCTTGTTGGGTTACAGTTGAAAGAGAATTTGAATTTGACATGAATTACTTTTATTTATTTTCAAATTTTATGTAAACATTAAGTAAACAATAAATTATTTAAATGAAACAAACGTGATTATACGCGACAAATTTTTCAGATTCAATATATAGTCAATAAAAGCAATTGTACTAGAATCATGTGACTCAAGGAGTGCTTAATATTTAACCCCAATTAATTATTTTTTTTAGCAAAATTCTTGCTTCAAAGATTGATGAAAAAAAATCAATTCGAGATTCACTAAAATTCAATTCATGTAATGACCCTACTTAGTGATAAAATTCTTTTTAAAAAAAAAAAACTTTAATTGAGAAAATCTTTAAATCTTTTTAGAAAAAATGGAGTTAAAAGAGAAATGTTACAAGTTAAACTTTTGATTAGTGACACAAAAAGTGGCCATTTCACTTAAGTTTTCCATTGTTGTGCATAAGCCATAAGGCCCGTGGAGGAAAAATGAAAAAAAAATAAATTGAATTGTCTTTTTCTTTTTCAATTTTGTTTGAGAAAAGCAAAATAATATAAACTTGTCTCGTTATTATTCAGATGGTTATTTAATTAATAATTTTATTTTAAAAAATATATTAATAATTTTTATTTTAAAAAATATTCTTATTTTATTTTAATGTTTTTCAATAAAAAAAAATTAAATGACTTGAGTGCAGTGCAGAGCCAGAAATTTCACAAAGGGTGTCCAGAAATAGAAAGTGGAAAAAACATTTGTTGCTAGCGAGATTCGAACACGTGAGCACAACCTCATTCCAAGCATCTTGGATCACTAGGCTATAACAACGTGTTGTGTTAAGGGTGTCCAAAATATGTTATTTAATCGTTTCATGAATCATTTTACTTGTATATACGGTATTTTTTTCCGACGAAGGGTGTCAAATGACCCCATGTACCTACGCCACTGCTTGAGTGATATATAAGAAATTAATCAAAAATTGCATCATTATCGCACACTTTTCCAATTCATGTCATGGTTGACAAAATCATTAAAAAAAAAAGTTTAATACATAGTTGTTTTTGTATTAAGAGCTAATCTTCTATGACCATTTAAAATTTAAACAGAAGGAAATGATTTTTCAAATCACTTATCCGTTATTTTTAAATCTCTTACCTATAAAAATTAAAAATAAATCTATAAAATCAATTAAACATGTTCAAATTGAATTTAAGCTTTATCTTATGCACAACTTTAATCTTTTTATGAATTTCATATTTGGAGTTCAAAATATCCTGATAATTCTTATACTTAAATAGTTTAATTATTCCATGGAATATTTATATTTTCTCTGTCTCATATTAGTTATCATTTTTCTTTTTACACGTATATTAAAAAATCATAAATAAGAAGATAATTATATTAATTCACCTTAAAAAACTTCTTGAGAATTTTACAAGCAAATGTAAACACTTTCAAAAAGTATTAATTACAAAGGTACTATAGGAAAAATTTAATTAATGTTTTTCTTATTTAGTAAGATAGACAATTAATTTTAATAAGATGATCAACTAATATATGATGGGGGGAGTATATTCCTAATAATTAATAGGAAAAACTACATATCTGGACATACTTCACTACCATATATACATATTTTACCTCTAGTTTACAAATATTACATATAATATCACTTTTTAATAATTATACCATATATTTTAAAAAGTTAAATAAGATACACAATCCCATTAAATATGGTATTGAATAATTATCTTAAAATTATATCTCCTTAATTAATGGGACATTAACAATTCAAATTACTTCTTTCTCTTCAATTCAACCGTTTCCCTCCCCAATCCTACAACCCGTTTGTATCTCACCCCCACTCCCCCACGTAATTCTCACACATTCATCATTACCCCTTCTTCCTTAACAATCTCAATACATATTTGCATATACTAAATTCACAACTAATTCTCGCAAGTGCTCAAAAGATAGCATTTGGAATGATCCATTCACCCTGCTTATAACGTCTCATTACAAGTTATGGAGCACTCAAAGAAGTAAATAAACCCTAATGATACTAGATCCTCCCTCCACAATGACAAATCCATAATCAACATTATATAAAAAGGTAAAGTAAAATTTTGTTCAGTTATTCGAGATAGTCTATATATCTTTGTTTTCACCATTTTCATGATCGGATGATTCTTGTTAAAGTTTAATTCAAATTAATAAATCATGCATCCCGGCTTTAAAAATTGCAGGATACTTGTATCTCGCCATTAATGATTCAAGTAGATGAAGAAGATGAAGAGGTTGATCCAAATTAATAAATCGTGTATCTCGACTTGGATGCATGTATCTCGCCATTAATGATTCAAGGCGATGAAGAAGATGAAGAGGTTAATTCAAATTAATAAATCGTGTATCTCGACTTTTAAAATGCTAGATACATGTATCTCGCCATTAATGATTCAAGCCGATGAAGAAGATGAAGAGTACAATAACATAATTAATTGGGTTTATGATTTCGTTATTTTAGAAAACTTTGTTAGAGTTGATATTCAAGAACTGTAAATCTGTTGGGTTGTTAATTAGTCAGCAATTAATTCTTTAATTAAGACCCCCTTTAATTCAAATTAATAAATCGTGTATCTCAACTTTAAGAACTGTTGGATACATGTATCTTGTCATTAATGATGCATGTATCTCGAAGCCAAAATATGGTATAAAAAGTAATATTACAAATTATCAAAATATTAGTAATTAAGATCTAAAATAGTGAAATTTATGTAAGATGCCTTAATTAATATTCATAAGTCATTTCTATTACCAACGCTTGGGTGTAGTTCTGCTATAATTTTTTTTTATATTTAAGTTATAAAAATAAACTATTTACAACAAGAAACTTTGTACATTGAACTAACTTTTTATATTATTGAATCAACTAACACTTGGAATAAAATAAAAAGTCATTGATGTTAGTTAACATTTTCAAGGGAATGAAAATTTCATAATTTGTTCTTCCTTTTTGTTTTTAATCAAATAATAGTATATTAAAAAAAACAAAAATTATAAAAATCTTTACAATATCTTTCCCTAAACTAAACTATTGTGCGGGTAAAGTTTCGGGTCTCGAAAGAAAATCACCCGACCCAAACCCGAGATCCGAATAATCAAATAAACCATCTAACCCAACATATGCACCCATATTATAATAATCCGATTCAACAATTCCCAAATCAAACGGGTCATAACTCGGTATCGTATCCTCCAATCCCCAAAATTCGTTACTGAGTCCGTGGGACTCAGTACAAACTCGGACTGATTCAGTCTCCGCCTCTGTTGGCGGAGGTAGTCCGAGTTCATCATCAGAAGCTTCCAGAAGATATCCTAACTCCGGCTGAGATTCGCCGGGCTCCGACGAAACTCCGGAGATCTCCGGCGGTGGTGAAGCTGTAATTTCATTTTCAAAGCTCTTCATGAAGGAATCGAGATCGTGACTCGGAGTGCAAAACTCCGAGTCGTATAAGTCGTCTAAGAGATCTTCCCGGAGTCTTTTTACCTCCGGGGAATTGATCTCTAATTCGAGCGAGTCCTCGCGGACTCGCTTTCTCGAATTCAATTGATGATCCATTTTTTGTATAATAATATGTAGAAAAAAAATGTAGGATGCAATTTTGCGAAGGAATTGTTTAAAGAACAAACAAAGACAATTTGTTTAAGTTGGATGAGTAGAGGGAAAACAAATAAAAGAAGGTTATATAGTGGGCGGGACAAAGATGGGGGAGAGTTGAGTAATAATATGATGTAAGAACGTGAGTGGGACCCACTTGGGCATGGTTGTTTTTTTTTTTTGAAAATTTCTAATAGTATTATTTATTTACTTATTTAAAGTTGTCAGTACCACTAAATTTAGATTCACGCGGGGAATATCTCATATTAGGAGGTAAAGTGTTTCCTAATAAAGGTGACTTCCGGCATTGGTGTTGGTGTTTCTTATTTGCTTTTGAAATGAGGAAATGAGATCTCTTTCCCTTTTATTATTTTGAATTAAAAAAATACTACTTTTTTTAGATTTTTTTTGTGTGAAAAAAATTAATATTTGTTATGTGAAAATGGTTTTTTTGGTCTCTTGTCTTGTGTTTTGGACTCAAACTAATCTAAATTCGCATTTGCGTTTGGTGTTTGATTTGTTATGGGCGTCTTTAGGTATTTTTATTTTAGGTTTCTTCATTTGATGTTTTGTAATTATTTTATAATTTTGATTACTTTAAATTTATATTATATAAAATAATTTTTTAATAATATTTTTTTATCATTTTCAAGGTTCAAATTTGAAATTTTAAAGTAAGAGTGGAGAGGGAGAGTCTTCTATTTATTCTGCTATGACTTTCAATTGTATATTTATTTTATTGCTTACTTAAACGTGTCCAAGATGTATTGTTGAGTTTTTTTTATTAGTATGGATTCTAGAAATTTTTTTACTTTTTTTTTTCTTCCTAAAGTGGTGTGAATTTAATGATTAAAGTATTGTGTGGGCTAAGTGGTTTTCATTTTCAGATTTGGAGTCCGGAGTAGGGCCTCACACAAGACAAAGACATTGTCAATTATTGTCTCCCTCGTTAGGGAGAACGAAATCAAAATTTTAATTTTATAAATTTTGAATTTTATAACAATTATTTTAAGTGTTAATAATTAGATTTTAAACTTAATATTCATACATATATAATAAATAACTCAATATTCAAATAAAAGTTACTAAATTTCAATAAATTCATATGGACTTCTAGCTCCGCTCCTGCTTGTTTGTTTGTTTGTTTTGCTTTATAGGTTGGATTGTCAAAGTAGCATATTGTGGTGAAACCTAATGCCTGACGGCAAAATGTAAATATCAGCCATTATTATAATTGACAACTTGAGAGAATGTCGTGTTGATTAGATTATGCGTGTTGTGTTTTGGGTGCCAACTTGGATTAGTTGAGAAAGATTTGATTTTTTATTTTTATTTTTCTCATTTGTTGGTCGTGAGGGTGGAAGGAAGGTATTAGTTACGAGTTCAGATAAATTCAATATATTTTTTTAGATTTTATATTCATATATTGTAAACATAGTAACAATGATGAATGTGGAATCAGTAACAAATTCACAATTCAGAGATTTTAAATTTTGGTGTTCGACTTTCCTGCTCTATCAAGAGTTTTTTTTAATTTTCATGGCTTAAATTTTGTCATGACGGTGAGAATGTTAATGGCAATTGAAATGTATATTGCACTTGGTAAATTTTATTGGTATTTGAAATGTAAGTCAAATTTTATCAACTTATTATAATTAAATAATTTAATAAATAAATAAATATTATTAATTAAGCATGATTAAGCGATAAAAGTTTCAATACAAGCATATATCATGTATTTATTAATTTAGTGCAAATATTAAGCTTTTACCATCTATTCTTTTTTGTGTAAATAAAAGTGAAAACATTACTTTTCAAGCATTGTTCATTTGATTTTTACCAACCATTTACTATTTCAACAGGGAAAATTCTTCTTTTTTTTCTTTTTTGGATTATGGATGTTTTTGCTTTGGGTGCCAACTGATTTGATGAGAACATTGTTGAGTGGTTGAGAGATTTGTCTATAGTTTGTGTTAAAAGTAAAAAGATTGTCTTATGTGATATTCTAAATTTTTTATTTCAATTGACTCAGATTCTTATTTTATATGATATTATTTCAGAAATATATATATATATATCAAAATTTAAACTCAAAATATTTCTAGTTAAAGATACAAAAATCCTTTCATCCAATCAATTGCCCCATATCTATGCACTTATGTAATTACGTACATAAATAGCAAGTATTCTATGAAATTAATAGTTATATACAAATTAGTTCGGATACCATAATTATCGAAAAATATCTTTCGGTGGTAAATGAATGTCTCTCATGCATTGGTAAATTGATTTATACCAACCATTACTGTCTTTATGGTAAAACTTTATGTTTAGTTAGGTTTTACGTATTTATCTTGATGTTGGTGTCATATAATAAAGTTGGTTCTTAATCATAATCAACTATTTAAAATATATTCTATAGTAAAGCTAAATATACCTTTCCTTAGTTGTACAACACCACATGTAGTGAAAATTTCGTAGGTAGAGTATGAAAAAAAGTAGAATATATGTATGCACACCTTATTTTTATCTCATGAATATAAAGAGATTATTGTCGAAGAACTTTCGATTTAGCTATAACAAATTTTAAAAAGGGTTCAAAGAAAAGTTAATTGTAATGAATACGATTCACAATCAAATAATAGAAATTTTCATATTCTCCTATATATCCCTTGCTTTTATTTTTTACTGCCATCCACAAATAAAAGAAAAGTTAGAATATACTTAATCACATAAATTTACAAGAGATTGATTCTAAATACTTGAATTATATGATTCTCTAATTATATGTTTAATATTTTCAAATAATAGTGGAAAATACTGTGAAATTTCAAAAGATAAAATATTTATTTTAAAGTTGTGGAGGAAACTAAAAATACAAGACAGCTAATAAATTCCTCTAGTATATATTATTATGCTTTTTGGAAATAATGATAAGATCCAAATACTAATAGGCGTGCAAGAACATAAAGGTACAGTCTTTTTCAACAGTTTAAAGACAAAAAAATATTATAAAATCTTTTTTAAAAAAGGAAAAAAAAATTGGGAAACTTTTGACAAATTGGATTTATACACTAGACATGTTCCAATTTAAGTCGGTGCGTATAAAATAGGGGTTAATTTTTAAACATTATATTCATATATACACGAATTTCTTGAGTCGAGGTCTGTCGAAATAATTTTTCTATCCCATAAAAATAGGACTAACATTTGCCTACACGCTGTGCATTCCAGATCTCACCTATAAGATTATATGTATCGCGTATATTGTTATTGTTGCATACATATATATATATATATATATATATAAGTTGTCGTTTTAAACATTTTTTAGAAGACGATTAGTTTCTACCTAGTATTTGTTGTTTTAAGTTTCTATATAATAAATTATTAAATTTGAGCTCAATAATCAAATGTGTTATAATTTATAATTCATAAATTAAAACAAACACATCTAGGCCGGTGCATTATATATTAGTAATAAATTTGTGCACGTTGTGTGGTGTAAATGTGTAGTAGTTATGTAGATGGCATAGACAGATTCACAAATTGAAGTTTATAAAATTTTATCGGTTTCAACTTGTACTTTTTTAACGAGTTTCATTTCTGACCTAGAAATTAATTTATCATTAGATTCGTAATAATATATTTAATAGTGTTTTTAATATAAATATTGAATTAGTATGAAAGTTTAATTCGAGAACGCGCGATTCATACCTTAGATCCGCCCCTGACTCATAGACGTGACAAATTTGTTTAAGTAATTGGCTGTTACTTGTTTGGCTTGTAAACGACATGAATCAGACTGCAATTTTTATTTTATTTTTTAAAACATTTTTCCTTAAAATATACAGTTAGATCTGATCTGGTTTCTTGTTTTTTTAAAAAAATAAAATTTAATTTACTATATTTGTCTATTTATTATTGCCGTATACATTGGATCTTTATGTGACTTGTACAATTTATTGTTAGGTTGCTTAATAGTTAATGTATACTTAAATTTAGTAATTAATTTAATCTATATGTCAAAAAAGTTAAGTAGGATGCTATAGTTTTGCCGTCCAAGTTAGGTGTTATGTCAAAGACGTACCCTTTTAATATAAATTTTGCTAGTTTTTTTTAAATTTTCTTCCGATGTTCGATATCAATTTTAGATTTTAGTCCTAATTAATTTGAATTTATACGGTAAAATTCCACTTTGGGAAGAGTAATTTTCTAACAAAGATGACTTCACTATACTATATATGTTGGGGTCAGGTTAGAATTAGAGTTCTAATTACGATTCAACACAACTAGACAAATTTGCTTAAGTTATGTATTTTGTATAGTAAAAAATTTGCTTTACTAAATACTATATATAAATAATTTGTTTAAAATTCAATAGTAAGTTACTCCTTTCGTTCCAAAATAAATTGTTTTTAGATTGATATTTCGAAATAAAATAAAAAGACTAAAACACTATTTATTTTAAAATAGAGGAAGTTATTTTTAGAAATTTAAAATTCTAGATCCGACTCAAAAAATCATACCTTTTGAGTAGTTGTAGTTTTTTATAATTAAGATTAATAACAGTAGGCTGACTAATGCCGTTAATGGCATGCAACTACACGATTTCATTTGTGTAGATTTTATTCAATTATTAATCTATTGCATTTAACAATCTTTATATACGTTTGACCATAATTTTTTTTTCATTTTTTAAAATAACTTTTTATTATATATAAAATTTAATATTTAGTCATTCCGAATTTATCTTAAAATTGAATACGAAGTTTTAAAAATAGATTATAATCTATATTCTAACTCCATCTTCATAATTTCAATTTTCAAATACGTTCTCTTCTTTTCTTTACAAAAAGAAAAATATAACTTAAATAACATTATCTTCAATTTCGATTTCAAATGCCTACCAAGTTTCAAAAAGAGTTTAATAAAAAAAAAATAGTTGTATAATAGTGGAAACTACGTCGTTTAGCATAGTTCCTCTTTTAATTCGAATAAACCTTATTACTAATAAATAAAATCCTTCCATTCTAAAGAAAAAAAAGTAGTGATAAACTCAGATGCAAGTTGCTCTGGTATTATTTATGACAAAAACAATACGTGCAGAGTTTGGACAAATTGATTTTTCAAGTGTCGGTTTGGACGTACAATTATATGCTCCCACCGTTTAAATTAGTTGTCTATATTATTAATAATAATTATTATTTTAAATTATTTATTAATTTATAAAATAAAAATAAAATTAATTAAGTATTTTAATTAATTAGTAAAATTATTTTTCTTATTTATTAGTATTCTTTAAAGGGCGTGTAAAGGGGAAAATAAATATTGTTTTGTCCTACTTTATATGATACACTTTCATTTTTATTATTTCGTTTAAAAAGAATGGCATATTTTCTTATTTAATAAATATTTAATGGCAATACTAACATTTGCCTCATGTTAGGTTCCAATTATTTACAAAAAAATCCACAAAGACGTAGTCTTTTTAAGGATAGCTTGGAATATTGTGGAAAAAAAATCATATTTTTTAAATTTTGTATCTAATCAAATTATATCATGTAAATTAAAATGAAGAAAGTAATAATAGGAATGGAGAAATCAATTAATTAATTTTTTATTTCTAAAGGAATCCATGAGTTTGGATCGGAACCCACTAGACACGCCGGTTCACGTTCCATGTTTTCGCTTAAAGGATAGGATTAAGTTACGACTCATTTAAAATGTAAAGTTTAATCGGGAAAAAAAGTCTCGAGTAGGGTTGAAATAACTTGAAAATATGTCAAAAATAAGATAAGTCGTGTTGAACGAGTCATGTGTCGAAAATCTCCGTGGTTCCTTTTAATTTTTTGCAAAATAATGTCGTCAAGTACCTAATCGTTTGTCTCGATCCAAATTTTATTATATGTCTTATTCGATTTGACCTAACACGCCTCACAGGTTTTGTTTGTTAATTTGCAATATCATTGAGCCCAAAAAATGCATATTTTATGTGAACTTATGATATGTTTTATAAAGCGCTTTACTTTCCTTTCTCATTTTCATGTAGAAACTCATCTAAGATATTATGTGTATATTTTTTTCCAAAAACTTATCTTGCTTTTTTAATTTGCCCTTGTTGATCCATTCTGTCATAGACATCATCACACTAATGATCTTCGAATATGTCAACCAGTAGTTATCGAGATTGTACATTGATTATGATTATCGAAAAGTAATTTCCACAATACCCCCAAATAGAGGTACTCTTATTTGCCTTATTAAATTATGACCCATTATTTAATCTATTTTAACGTAACGAAATGACCAAACACACTTTGGACTAATTATTTTATGAGATTTCCAGAAGGAAATGGACAAATCTATCAAATAATGGCACCTTGCTCAATGAGCTTATGGGGTCCCATTTATATTTGTAAAAATCAATAAAACAAAAGTTTGAATTGTTAATACTCCGTCTGTTCAGTATTGACTTGATACAACCCTTAAGAAACAATAAATAATAGAGATAATATTACTATATTATCCTTTGATTTTATTAAATTTAATGCTTTGAGAAATGTGTTAGATGATAAATAATATTTAATAGCAAGGGCAAAATGGACACAAAAGATAAATTATCTCTTAATTTTTTAAATCGGACAAGTATTGTTGGACATCTATTTTTAGTATAATGGACAACTATTATTAGACGGAGAGAGTAATCGCAATAGCACCATCTTTAAAGTTGTTGACAATAGTAATTGCATTTGTAACTACCTACTTTTTTAATATTGTTCTTTTCGATATTCGATATTTATTTTTGAAGATCAATTAATTTAAATTTGTTTTGTATAAGATTTTATTAGAGAGAAATGCATCTTATTAGAATTTTTTTTACTTTTATGACCTAGATTTAAAATCTCTAATTAAAAGTAAAAAATTATACAGAATTATTGGTGGTGCTATTCTAATTACAATTACCCACTTTTGACAAGTGACAGTTAAGTTTCCACCTCTTAATTTAATTTTCTCTTTTCTTCTTTTTCCTTTCTCTTTTTTTCTTCTACCCTTTTTCTTTATCTCTTTTTTCCCCCCTTTAATCTTTTATCCCTTATTAAGTTTTCTTGGATTTCCATGTGAAGAAACTAGCAAGCATAAACTCAATTCGTATTTTTTTAAAAAATACATAATTAGGTCCTTTGAGATTCAGAGAATTTAACTTTATGATTGTGCAATTCATATTTCTAGTTTTAACACTAAAAATATATATATATATATAACAACAAATTCAGTATAGTCCAAAAAATGAAAAAATAAGTATATGCATATACCTTATCTCTATCTTCGTAAGATTTCAATAGATTTTTTCACTCCACAAAATACAATAACATAGTTATAATAATATATTCAATGTAATCCCATAAATGGTGTCTAGATAGAATGTACATAAATCCTATCTTTACTTGAGAAAGATAAAAAGACTATTTACGAAAGACCCTCGACTCAAATTGAGCAAATCAAATAGTTACAAGGAAGGGAATATGCTAGTGAAAACAACATGTCAATATTAATGAGAAAAGCAGTACAACCATTCAGAAAAAAAACTTTCTAATAACAATAAAATAATATGATAATTGAAACACAATAAACAACCGATAATGACAAACTCTATACTCCTAATCCCTAGACTACATCAAGCTTAGTCTCACCAAAAAACGAATCAAAACTTTGATTACTTAATAACCTCCTACTCTAATCCGCGACGCCCCTACCTTCCATCTAGGATTTCACTCCACAAAAATATCAGTACAATTATTTATCATTGAAATCTAAAAGATTCTAGTGTAGATATTTTTTAAAGATATGTCTTGGTCAAAAGATTATTGAGATCCCTTTTGGTACTCATCTGACAGATCTAATAGTAATATGAGATGTTGCAATTTTTTTCTTTTTTCCTATTTTTAAAATTATTTTGTCACCTTGACTATTTTGGTCCTCAAATTCTCATGTGCTTTTAATTTAGGACACCTAATATAATTTGGTTACACTACTAACAAATAATGGACTTATATTATCTAAAATATTTTATTTTGTAGTCAATAAACAAAAGACTAATTTTAGGTGTCAATATATCATTATTGGGGTGCGGATGTTGAGTATTTGGTGGGTATAATGAAACGATAGAACGAAAATGCATCGCAGATGATAGTTATGATTTATTTGAGGAGCTTATATGATAAAACGATGTTTTTTAATGTGTTGCATTTGAATACATGTTAAACCTTATGAAAAAGCCATTAACTTTTCATTTCTCTCTAGCTCGTATAAAAACATACATCATCTTTTTCTAAACACAATCTCAATATTTTGAGAAAATTTTATGTTACAATTCTGTCGAATTATTCTATTTCATTTATTCTCCATTTCCTCCGCTTCTAAGAACCCATAATTTGATGAATCTTTCACATACAATCTTTTTCGTGAATTGATACGAAGAAAATAATAAACTATATTCATTTGTATAGTCTATTTATCATGTTGGACATGGAATTTATTTATTCTAAGAAAAATTGTTAATTCTTGACTTCTCATATACTCGAGAAGGCTTCCTTAATTTGTGTCAATTAGGAAGTTGCCTTTTTAGATTCTTTTTTTTTTTTTAGTGTATGTCTATTTTTATTTTTAATATTTTCTAATTTCTTCCTTGGCCCCTACTACTATTTGAGGATTTTTAATTGTCTTTCTCTATTAAAATAAATAAATAAAATTGCCTCTCCTTTATTTAGGTAGGCCAGGGTGATGCTGTGGATCACTGTGCCAACTGCCCCTGACTTTTTTTTATCATTAAAAAAAGTTATTATATTTAAAAATAAAATAAAATAAAACTTGGGGTGTTTTTTAAATGAAGAAAATAATTTTGTAATAATAGAAAAAACAAGTTTCGTAAATGATATTTCAAATTTATTGTTTCTCTCCATCCACTCCACATGACCACACCCCGAACCCACCCTATTGCCACCCCGAACCCCTAGTACCCACGTTACCCTACTCTATTTCTATGGTGTTTTTGTGATTAAATATTTTGAAAATTATCTTTTTCTTTTCTTTTATAAATAATCGATATTTACTATTTCGATACTACAGATTCGCGTGACATAGAACCTATTCAAAAGC
Organism: Solanum appendiculatum; assembly: GCA_018342035.1. Taxonomy (NCBI): domain Eukaryota; kingdom Viridiplantae; phylum Streptophyta; class Magnoliopsida; order Solanales; family Solanaceae; genus Solanum; species Solanum appendiculatum. The sequence continues at coordinate 51,093 of JAGDQO010000791.1, forward strand.
AAAAATATTTTCTAACAAGAAAATTTGCTTAGATAACCATGGTGATTGAGTGTGTTTTCCGCACATCTTAATTAATTTAACAAATTTTTTTTGATTATCTCCTGCTACAGATATCAAGTAATTCTATCTATCAAATATTCATAAATAGGAAGAAGTCACTTAATAAAATACGTGTATGTGTATTGATGTACATTAAATGTAAGTTTACACATACAACTCATTTATAAGACAATACTCTCAATACAATTTTTGCACTTCAAGATCGAACTCAAAACTCTAATTAAGAATTTAAAATAATCTAGAAAAGTTCCATCACACCGTATATTGATTTCTCCAAAAATATCTAAAAGTATACATCATAGGAAAGTACCAAATTTAATTCCTAATGAGTAGCTTCAAGACGAAAAAAGTTTAAAAGGAAATAAATCAATAATGGACCATTTCACTATCGTTTTTTTTTTTAAAAAAAAAAAATCACACAATATGATTTGTCCAAATTTCAGCTTCCCTAACAGTAGTTCTTAAAGTATTTATTACACTTTTCATTTTATTTTGATCGTTATATTTTGACTTGACTCGAATTTTAAAATAAACTACTTATATCACGATCCTTAAAATGCAATTCTTCTTTAATTATTATATAAATACAAAATATTTTATACACGAAACTAAGCTTTTATATTCCACCCAAAGATAAAAACAAATTGGATGCACTTATTTTCTTGTGAATCATGCTGGATACCCACTTTTCGAGACATTTTGTAGGTCAAAATAATTTATGCTCACACATTAAAGAAAATTAAAAAGAAAAGAATACAGTACCCAAACTACTAATCATGTCACCCACTTAAATAGTTACTAATTAATTAATATGAAGCACTCAAGTATATAGTTTGTGGACACATAAAATAAACTACAAATTAAAGTCAGATCCATTGATAACACTTATTTTTTTATATTATATTTTATGTGAAATTCATCTTTTAAAATATTGAAACAAACAACGGAATATTGTTATAAAGAGGTTTAATTTAATATCATTAAATAAATAATATTTCTCATTGATGATCTCCTCTACACCATCCATCGAGGTTCCCCACACCCAAACACTTGCATAGACTACTACCCTCGCACTAATACCGCCCCACATCTCACAATATTTCATACTTGTAGTGTTTGCTTAGATTATATATAAACGTTTTTAATGTAATATTTGAAGTTTACTTATCAAATTAAAAATAAAAAAAACGTAAAAGAAATTCATTTTTATTTTAGGAAAATTTTCCTTTATGGTAATCGAATCATAAAATATTAATTAAGGAGGCTTACAAGTTTCTCCCTAATGAAAGCGGATCTATAGTAAGCACGACTTATGTCATCAGACATCAGTTCATCGTAAATTCTTACGAAACAAATGAATCTCTATGTTTTTACAGCCTAGATATCCTTTAGGAGATGCCACTATAGTAAATCCTAATGTCATACTAATATGAAAAATCATCTTTAATTTCTTCTAACCCCCATAATAATATTTTTGTATATTATAGGCTTAGATTTTTTTATAAAAAAAGAACAAATTAACTACTAATGAATTAATTAGCATCATTTATGAATGAATATTGATACTTCCAACATCCTTTGTACCAAACACAACCTAAATCTTCTTTATTGAAACTTCACCATGTCACGTCACACACTTATCTTATTATTAAAAGAATAAATTGTCAGTGGAAGAAAGTAGAAATCAAGGATTAGATCACATTATTAGTGGCCTAATGGGCATTTTAAAATTAAGCTATTTGCTTATGTCTATTAATTTGTTATTAATCAGCAAAACAAGGGTTCCATAAATGAATAAATAAAAAAACAATTTAATAATTCGATGGTCAGAATTGTCCACCATTTATTTGGTCATAGTCTTTTTATTTATTCAGATAAGGTTTCTGAGGAGGGACGGCAAAATCAGTTCATAAAATTATGATCTATTTAATTTAGCTTATTTGAAAGTTGGATTGATATGTGAATCAGATTGATTTACGAGAAGCTTTATCTAAAAAAAATTTAAAAAAATTTACTTAATATATTGTATATAGTCTTATAAGATACTAAAACAAATTATAATAACCAAATAAAGAATTTAAAACTTAATAAGAATTAACGGATTAAATCGTTTACTCAATTATTTGAGGCCCTTAAAATTCTTGTACAACTTTTTTAGGTCATGGATTTGATTTGATGTAGTACTTGTCCTTTTGCCTCATTGATGTATAATTAAATATAGGGATATGTCTTGCAATATCTTTTTAAAATATTCACAAGAATTTGGCCACCTAGAATAATCAACATAAGGATTTGTATTAAAATCTTGTGTTGATGATGGAAACAATTTTGACTAATTTAATATTTATAGTTTCGTTAATGAACAACCAAGAAGAAAATAAAATAAAAAATAATGTCGAAGGACAAAGATGGTGTTCTTGTGTTACTACCTTAGCATGTTGGCTAATTTATAATTTTGAAGACCATCAGAAATCTCGATTTTCAATTTTGAAAGATCTAATCTTTGATAAGAGAATCATTTACCTCCATTATTGGTCTACAATTTACAAACGAGAATTCATATCAACCAAGTTAATAAAGTTTGAATACTCTGGATCATTAAATAAAAAATACTAATTTAATTTTTGTTCTATATTGAATTTCAATCTTTAATTTTGTGAAGAGTCCACAATTAATTTGTCAATCTTCTTTTTTTTTTTCTTTTTAATTTAAAATATAAGTGAATTTAGTCAACTCTATCTAGCTAAGGAGTGTTTTTAACAAATATATATGTATTGTATCCAAATCTTGAACAAACTAGTATATCTAGATAAGATCAACACTATATTATCTATTTTTAGATCTCCTAATTATTTTTTCTTGTTGAAATTTAAAGTAGCTATATTCCTATATAGTAATATTTACTTTTAGTCAAAGTTAATCAACTCTCCTTCATAGAATTTTCCTCATTTTGTAGCTAACATAATTTTCTTTGCTATGTTATCGTAAGGCGTTCGTTTTTGACATTTCTAGATTTGGACGCATAAAAGATATTAATAGACAAATTCATAAAGATTATATTTTGATTTCGCCTCTGAACCAATAGGTATACCATGAAGATATGAAGCTTCCTTATCTCATAAATATTTTCTCGAGAAATGATTTTTTAGGAAAATAAGCGAGTTTTTAACTTATTTTCTTGTGTTTGATCTGTAAGTAAAAATATTTGTATATAATCTAGACAAATACTATGAGAGTTGAGGATGAGAGGTACAGAGTGTGGGGTGGTGGCCGGTGGTAATGGAGGCTACGGAGGGTGGGAGTAACGATGAGATATGTTGAGGATGGCAAGACCACCATCAACGTGAAATGTCATTTGAAACTTGTGTTCCCTACTTCCACCGAAGAAGTAATTTGATATTTAAAGTTCTAAAACAGGGCAGCTTTTATAAATTAGAAGACTAAGAGGACGATTTTGTAATATTCAAAACTTGAAAGAGTTCGCATAGAAGAAGCAATTATACGTAGTACGTACTATATGTCACTATACGATTTGACCCAATAATAATGGCTTATTTTTCTCCGTCTTCAACCTGATGTTCGATATTTGTTTTGGAGTCCAACTAATTCAAATACGTCATCATAAAGCTAACTAAAGAGGAATAGTTCACTATCAAAATTTACTTATTTTTTATTTACAAAGTTCAAACCTAAAATCTCGAAAAAAAATAAAAGAATCTTATCCATCTGACTATAACTTGCCAATATAAAAACCTCAATCATGTTGTGTAAACATAATGAATGCGCAATAAACTAAAATAATGTTATCACTTTGAAGTTTCAATATTCCAAAGGATTATAATCTAAAAAGTAATCATGCTATATGTTTGTGACTTGTGAGAAAATATTCCAAATTCCTTTAATATATGGGACAATTATTTAGGTCCAATCTTTAACTTTATCTTCAACATGCTAGAATAATTCAAAAACTATTAAGAAAAGAACAAAGCCATCACATAACTTAAAGAATGTGACTTCCCATTTTTAACATATTTTTATTCGTTTTTTCATAATTGTTTTTAGTGAGGTAGACATGTGAATAGTAGCTAGAAGACGTGACATTATTGGGTACGTGAATAAAGTTCTATAATAATAGTTCGAGAATTTTTAATATATAAAATTAATTAGTAAAATAATACTTTAATTACTGATGTGAAATTTTTAGAGAAAATTGTGTGAAGTTAGTTTGAAACAGGTAATTTAAGCAACTTATTCACGGAGACAAATATGAAGATGATCGCATGGTGAAGTAGAGATCGCCTGACTGCCTTCGCCCACTTACTATCTTTACTTGTAGCTTGAAAACACTTGCACAAAAAATATGTGTGTTTTAGTGGTTATTTTGACGTGGAGATTGTTAGTATACGAAAGTTCTATATTAATTGTTGAAAAGAAAACAAACTACATATAAGGTATTTGAAGTTTTTTTTAAAATAATATCGTTATCATATTATATAAAAATATATTTTAAAATAGTTTTAGTTGAGTATTACACGGGATAAATTTGTGTTTATTAACTAGGAACCCCAAATTTCCTTTTCAACAATTTGACAGATGAATCCTCAGAGAATTGGAATATTTTACTATTATTTTAAAAAAATTAATTTATAAAAAGTATTCTAAATTCTTATTTTGCTTTGTTTTCAAGTAACTTAAATATAAAATACATATATATATATATATATATATATATATATATATATATATATATATATATATGATATGATATGATGGTGATAATTTTGCTTGGTGGGCCATTTTTTGTCTCCTTTATGTACAAGTACAAAAATACAAATACAATAGAATCACGCAATTTCTTGGAAAAGATTTTTCAATTTTTCATTTTTTTTCCCACTTTTGTCAATTACTCTCCGTACACTTTTACTTATCAGCTATATTAAATATAGAAATTTATTTTTATTTATTCAATCTAAAAAATTAAAAGATAATTTATTGCTTTATATCTATTAAAATTTTAGTATTAATTACTATTTATTTTCTATATTTAAATGACTTATAATAAATAAAAGTGATATAATAAAATTATTATTTTCTAAAAAATATATTAAATTAAACATGGACAAACAAAGATGGATGGAGAAAGTAATTCTTTATGCAACTTGCTTGGACCAAAGTACAAAATATTCAACACTTTTTCCTTTTCTATATATCCTTTGTAATTTAAAAAATATAATAAATTCAATAAAAATTCCTAAAAGAGGTAAAACCAATAAAATTTAAATTCTGAATTCGTATTTAAACCATGAAAATAATTTTAAAAATCTTGATAAGGAACATTTTATTTAATAAGCTCTACACGATACAACATTAATAACTTACATATACTGAATTTTACATAATACGAATCTTAATTAATCAGATCAATAAATTTCGAATTTCAAAAATCTCCATGGTGATTCTTGACTTGCTCTAGTGATAGTCAATTTATAAAAACAAACAAAGCTCATGAGAATAGGTGGCTTTTCTTTCAATGTAAAATTAAATTTTGCAATCCAATAATGGAGTTGAAAAGTTGGGTCTAATTTTCTAAAATAGGTGAGTTTTGAAAACTTGTTTTTATTGTGGAAAATTCCTTAACCATCTTTCTATTTCTTCTAAACTACTCCAAAGACTTGTAATATGTGATAGGTTCTACATACTAATTAAACAAAGACCACAACTTTTGGATTGGGGTTGAATTTTCGTGACATGTCGAATAACATGATGATGCGGAGTCAAAACACATCTAATTTTCAATAAATTTAAATATCAAGAGTAACGTCCATGATAGAGGGTAAATTTAAATATCAAGAGTAACGTCCATGATAGAGGGTGAGTTGACGAGACGGGTCAAAGTAAAGGGCTATCATAATAGGTGCATATAACACCTCAAGCGAAACCCACATCAAAAAAGAGAGAAGGAAAATAAGGATTTTATTGGTCAGAATACACTAGTTCAGATGGTACGATTCGATAGTGACATAGTGCAAGAGATAATTCATAAAGTTTATTGTGCCAAAACAGACAATACATATCATAAGACTGGACAATAACATGTCGATTCTTAATTTTCTTCGAAATAATATATACGCAAAACGGCAAAATCGTAAGAAATTAAGTGATTCCCCAAAGAATAATATAATTGTAGTATATGACCCTTTATGTGATAGATGGAGTATTATCACACGATTCTTTTAGCTAAAGAAAGACGAAATATTTTAACTAAACCATTAAACACACTCTTTTAAAGTATCAAAGAGAAACTTTTAATTGAACATTTGTGATAGGAAAATAAAATTGAGAAAGAAAAAGAAATCACATTTAAATTTTAGAAGTTTGAAAAGAAATAGAAAACACTCAACGTATTTTGCATTTTTACGCACTTTATTAATACGACAAAATTATTACCTAATTTTTTTATTTATTTTCTAATATCTGGTAAGTAAGTCAAAACAATTGTATCGCAAATATATTTATATGAAATTTAACAAAATACTATGGGGTGAGATGAGGTAAAATGAGGTTTCAAGAGTAGCGGGGTGGTATAGTCAAGAGGTAGGAATGAGACAAATGAACTTGGAATATCACTTTTTTTTTAATGATTGTGGTGTCTAGATTAGCTTTCGCGCACCTCGACTAATTCTGCAGAATACTTGTCACCCTGAAACCTCATAGTTCTCAACCACTTCATTAACAACTAGACCACACCCTTGAGTGCAACTTGGGATATCACTTTTCATTAGACAATTCATGATTTTTCTCATTTTAAACAAACTTATTTTTCTAGAAAAAATATTTTTCTCCGTAACAAACACACCCAATATTATGGGTCCAAAGAAAGTCAATGTCATAATGAGAAAATGTAGGTAAAGAAGAAATGCACAAAAAAGAAGAAACTAATGGAGTGTGAACCAATCCTATCAATGCTTTACACATTTCAAGCAACAACTTTTGATTTTTTTGAAGTGGACACGTAATTAATGTTATAAAAATGTGAACCTTAAAAAGAGTAGGTAGATGGCCTAATCAAATTAAATTAATAATATTGGTGGCTATCACAAACAAGTACTCCCACCTTCTCAAAATAAATCTCACTTTATCAAAAAGTAATTGTCTCAAAATAAATATCGCTTTAGGATTCGAGACAAGTCGCAACAATCCTGTTGAACTTTGAACCATTCACTTATTTCACTTACTATGGACTAGACGGAGTACCTTCTATTTATTATTTTTCTTAATAGGCATGAAATGAGCTATAGAACTCTACCCAAAAGAGTTTCATGCCTTTGAGGACAAATAGACAGACCTTCGAAACATGAATCTGTCTATTTTGTAAGTTATTATAGACGTTATATGACAATCTAATAAGATTGAGAAATATATGAGCAAACATTCTTACGTTGTTTAGAAGGATAATTATTTCTATAAGGTTATAGTTGCACAACGTTTAAAAAACAACATTTGTGTAAATCAACAAACTTTTTTCATGGCAAATTTGGTATGCAACTAAAATAATTTGAAACTCCATCTTTGGGAAACCAGTCATATTCTTGCAATCCAGAAAATACAACTTCTTTAAGAGAAGAAAAAGAATCAGCAAAACGAAAAGGCGTTAAAATTGCACTGCTAGGTTCAGTTTGAACAACTGGAAAATTTTTAGCACAACAAATATTAGTTGCAACGCGTACCAGCTTGTCTTAGCTGCAACTAAGTATAGCTTGTTCCTCTCTTTGTTGATTTTAGCTCTCCATCTACATTGTCAAGCTATCTGGATTCTCAATAATCTTGGAAAACGTTTGAAGGAAGGCTGCTAAGTCCGCGCCATACACAACTCGATGATCTGCTGTGACGTTCACCTGTAAAAGATTCAAAATGTGAAGTATGAATTAATCTTATGATGATGAGAACATAAGTAAAGAAAAAAAGTACATATTTTACATGATTAAAGAAGTGCTCTCAGTAGCTATCCGGTCTTACTTCCTACCAACAGTTACCGTTCTTCAAGCCCGAGAAGGAAGACAAAGAAGGGAAATATACAGAAAAAACTTTCAATACATAGCAGCTTTTCCAGTTTAAGGAAATGACAGGGGAGGAAAGGGGGTTTTTCGGAAGGTGAGAAAATCGTGAAAAGGAAAGGTCAAAAGGTAATCAGTTAATAATGTGCTTGCTGATGCATGCATATAGGTAAATCAGCAAGGTCTGTGAGCAGAGGCGAACCCAGGATTTGAAAATTCCGAGTGCACCAATAGGCTGACAACCAACGTAAAACTTGTCAACGATAAATTCTCCATAGAGACAGAGGCAGATTTGAAAACTCCGAGTGCACCAATATTAAGAACCGCTTTAAATTCAAAACTTATAATAAAAACAATAAAACATGACTTTGGTTGGGCTCGAACCCAGGTCGCTTGGGCAAAATCATTGGCCTATACCAGTAGTACAAAGTGTCATTTTATGCTTTTCACGGGTGCACTATTAATTATATTTAGTTTCGGCCAGTTTCTCAAGATAGATATACATATATATACATGATTTTTTCCAAAGCAACACATGTGGGTCCGCCTCTGCCTGTGAGATTAACAAAAGTCAGTAAGACCAAGGATTAAGGGAACCACCCATCCAGGCCCAGTGGAATTATCTGACCATGGAGCAAACACAGTTCCACTGTGTTTAAAACCAGGCTCATTGATTTTCGGAAACCTGATTCTTGGGAACCAACTCTAGATGGTTTTGGTGAAGGCTGGAAACAAATTGAGATGACCGTTGCCTTGCTTCTGGCGATTTTGTTTTCTCTTATACTGTTTTTTCAGATATATGCTCTCCAGTATGATTGCATCTAAAATGTTTGTGTTTGAATGACATATTTCAGAACACAAAAATTTCTCAAAACCAAATTCAAAATTCACATTTCAAAAAACCAAAACTAATTCCTTCAATACCAACCACAAAGCAAACCAATCTTAATTCCAAAGATAGCTAACGTTAACTAAACCCAAGGATAAACTCCCACAAATACATGCCAAGAATACTCCCAAACCCGGATAAAGGGTAAGGATTGCAATAGGTTGATGACCAGTGCAAAACTAGTCAATTTATAACGAGTCCTCTTTAAAACCAAATGGAGTGGAATGAATATAGAGAATTCATTGAAGGATCCCAACTAGTTTGGAGTTGAGGCATCATAGTTGTTACATCTCCTTTAGACTTTAAACAACACTAGAGACGAAAGAAATTTCTGATCACATGTGCCTCACTTGCCATTGGATTCTTGTTACATAGTTGGGACGATGAGTAAAGATAACAAACTTTATCTCTTCGTATACTTCATATCAGGGAAATTTAAATGTGAGATAGATTCAATAAGTACTACTATCATCATAAACCAAGGCTTGCTAGGTTTATAAAATCCGAAATGCTATTAACTAGAACTGAAATCCACCGTAATCCAGGGAAGCGACACTAATTCTCAAAAAAAATTCATGAGACTAGCTGGATATTCATGATTATAGCCTAAAGGTTTCAAAGTTAATAAACCTCCAACCCTATCTTGACCCAAGTCAACTAGAACCAGCCCATAGCAGGCCAGCACATGAAGCGAGGCACTATCTACTATCTAGAGCCTTTACTGTGAAATGGTAACTTCCATAAGAAAAATCTCATCAGCCTTTTATGTTGGTTGGTTGGTGCAAAATTGGAGACCACATATCAAATCAGAAAGTTGCAGAATTACCCATAGAACTCAGCATGTAAAGACTGTCGTATTTCAGTAATTTTTAGCTGCAAGGAACGAGTGCTTATTACTGGAACAACCAAGAATTAGCTAAAAACTAAAGCTAAGTTCTTTATCTACCAATCCCACATAGCACTTACCAAGGGGAGAATGAAGCCAACTTCACCACAATTAGCACTGGTTGTTGGCGACCCTTCTGATGATTACCAACCCTTGCAAGTGCCTGCATTTTGAGGTCCGGGCACCCACCCCAAATTGGTTCATAGGATGTAAATGGACCACATGAAATTGAAGTTTTTTCTCTAGACTCTATTCATGGTTCTTCGACCCATATATAACCAAAAATTGATGAGACATGTGACGGTGGTGTTTGTTGTTGTGCTTGAGTTAACTTGACAGGATCCAAATATGTCCGCACATAACTTGTTCAGATATGATTGAAGATTATGGACTACTTTGGATACAAGAATCACCAGTCCCACTTATCAAAGAAAATTTTTAATCTAGAAGTGCAAGAAAACACCAGTCCATTGGTCTTTACAGAATAGTGTTCCTATCCCACCATCCCAGACATTTAAGATATTAACTAGCAGTTCAGCCAAAAGTCATTGTGAAAGCTCCAATATCTCGAACAAAATTAAAAACTGCAAACACTGAAGAGGATAAAAGGAAAATCTTTGTGCACATTAGGTCTGCTTAGCACCATCTGCTATAGAGCACGTAGTAATGGATAGGAAAGCTATGGTTATCTTGCTAATGAACATTATCCCACATCCCAATTGGCAGTTAAAATCTCCCAACTGATCTTCATAGACAAAAAATATATTAGCTCCATATGCACAAAGGTCCAGCCGATAAAAGTCTGGAACACTTCGGAAGGGGAGCCTTGGCGTAACCGGTAAAGTTGTTGCCATGTGACCAGGAGGTCACAGATTCGAGCTGTGCAAACAGCCTCTAGCAGAAATACAGGGTAGGGCTGCGTACAATAGACCCCTGTCGTACATTCCTTCCCAAGATCCATATGCGCATAGCGAGAGTTTAGTGCACCGGGCTGCCCTTTTATTCCATGTTTTTAAAATTCTATAGCTTGTCATTGTCCATAATGGCTAGGTACATTGAAACTTACATAGGTTAATCTCATTCTGAAAACTATTCCTCGTCTTCAACTTTGCTTATCACTCTCTAAGGCCTACCAGACTAGACCGTCTTCGTAACTTTATAGATATCAAAACTAACTAATGGAAGAGATCTGTATGCATGACACATCAACCATGCTAAGAAAATTAAAAGTAAAAAGACACCCTGAGAAGCAAGAAGGGTAGGAAATGCAGGAACCCATCTACTGCAACGTAGGGAAAATACAAGAAACCTACAAGAATCTCTTGATATCCGAAACATCTACAAAAACTTTTTTTTGCTATATGAGGTAAAGATCATGAGTACATCAAGAATTCTCAAAGATTAACAAGAAGAAATCTGATGGAAACAAGATAAAACAATTAACTGTATCACATAAGGGATTTTTTTTAAAAAAAACTTTGAATAACATTTGTATTATAAAACTCAGCACTTAGGTAGTAGTGCTAAACCCCTTTACAGCAAGTCAAAGTATAGCAATATAACAAAGATGACGCAACCATTTAAGAATCCAACAAAAGCTACCGAAAATTATCAGTCAAACTGATTATATGATGTTCAGAAAGGTGGTTTTTTGCCACAAGCACTTGAAAGGGAGTGGAACCTTTGAAAATCTACAAAACATGCCCTTAAAAATAAATAAGTGGTGAACAATCATATTTTGTTTATTTTTCTTTGTTTTCAACTTCTAGAATTCAAGGGAAATAGGAACTGTTTTAACCACAATTCACATAAAAATTCAACGAGAGTTAAGAATTTTGAGTGGCTAGAGTAAAGACAAATTAGTTGGACAACATTATCTAATTAGAGTGAGCACTGATATGTGTCAATAAATTTCACTTCTATAGTTATCTTCAGTCAAATCTAGCACTTAAAACAACTTAACAATGGGAAGAGAATGCAAGACATACCAGCATCTTATTTTTGACACTGAAGAACCCATCAGCATCAGCTACAGGGGTTGGTTTTGATGCTCCAACAGCCATTATAGCACCCTGAACATCATTCAGTTTTTAAGTTGATGTTATTTCCTAACAACACAATGAAATGTATCAGAAACAAAAATCAGCTACATCCAACCCCTCACCTGGCCAGGAGGAAGAATAGCATCAAATCGGTCCACACCAAACATGCCCAAGTTGGATAAGGTGAAAGTCCCTGAATTTGGAAACCACAACACCTCAGTAGACTCCCGTAGGATAACCTAGAATCCCGGTACAAATTCAACAAAAAACAAAATAAACTAGTAATAATAGTAACCTGAATTGTACTCATGTGGTTGTAGTTGCTTAGCCCTAGCCTTCTCAACCAGTTCCTTCCACTTTTGAGACAACAGATACAGATCCAACTGCACCAACATAAGATAAAAATAAGCATTACCTATGAGTCTATGACTTAACATCTTTCGTAAACCCAACAACAATTTAAACCAACCAAAAAAAAGAGACTTGATTCAGTGATGCTACCTTGTCAGCATCCTGAAGCACTGGTGTTATCAACCCACCGTTAATGGCCACCGCAACAGCAATGTTTATACTGCTGTTGTACGTAAAGCTCTTTCCATCTTTACAAGAAGAATTCACAACTGGATGTTGAGCTAGTGCCATTGCCGCAGCTTTGGCCAACAATGCGGTCATTGTAACACCCTTCTTCTTAACCTGTTTATCAATTCAATCACAAGATAGTCTATGTTTAAACTCCAGAATCTAAAACCAATTCATATCAGTTAATTTGCACATTTTTGTTATGCATCACATAATAGTCTATGTTAAGTCATGTGACTACCTCATTTTAAAACACAATTCTTTATTCTGCAACATTTCCATCACAACCCTACTCTTTTTCTTAGTCCAAGTGAGTGAAAATTCTTGTGAACACCCTGTTAAATTGAATTATAACTTATACTCCCTCCATTCCAATTTTTTTGTCTAACTTTCCTTTTTAATCCGTTTTAAAAGGAATGTCTTTTTCCCTTTTTGACAACTCCTTCATACTTAACTTTCCACACATGTTTAGGACCATGAGATTAAAAGACATTTTTGGTTCATTCTACACGTCTTTAGTTTAAGACCATGGCATAAAAAAGTATTCTTTACTTTCTTAAACTCTGCGTTACGGCAAAACCTGACAATGAAATTGCAACGAAGTGAGTTTGCAACTAAAGTCTCAAATTTAAATCACTCACCTTTAGGTATAAAGCATCAAGGGCATCGGTAATAACTGGATACCCAACACGAAATGTTGGAACAGAGAGACTCTCCACCATATTCTTGGACACTGCAACTTGCATTGTGGTGAACGGAACAACCGAGGACCCAGGAATCTCCGGTAAACTAACCGGCAGCTTTTCCCGGCGTACCCACTGCCGGAGCAGCAGCAGCAGGAGTAGGAGGAGGTGGGCTAATACTCTTGGAAGGTGCCGGAGTAATTCCAGCAGCTTTCTCAACATCCTCAGATGTAATCCGTCCAAATGGGCCAGTCCCATTCACTTTATTGATATCAATTTTATGCTGCTTCGCCAATTTCTTCGCATTTGGGGTCGCAACAATCTTCTTCGGCTCATCAGAAGAAACCCCAACCGCAGATTGAGGTTCAGGAGTACTCTCCGATCCAGAAGAAGAACCCCCAGATTGTCCTTTCGCTTTAGCTTTAGCTTCAGCAATTTCATCTTCAGTTTCAGCTAATAAGCCAATAGGAGCACCAACAAGTGCACTTTCACCTTCATTAACAACAATAACAGCAAGAATCCCATCGTAAAACGTCTCAACATCCATATCAGCTTTATCCGACTCCACAACAACAACCGATTCACCTTTAGACAAAACATCACCTTCCGATTTAACCCAAGATACGATCTTTCCTTCAGTCATCGTTGAGCTTAACGCCGGCATGAAAATCTCTCGAATCTTCGATTCAACAACTGGGAGTTTGTAATTTCGGGGTTTTTGATGGAGCATTGTGCGTGTGGATGAGAAACGGCCGAGGGAAGATGAGAAGGAGATAGCAGAGGATTGGAGTGACGCCATTGAAGACGAATTTGGAGAAAATGGTGGAATTGAAGGAAGATTTATATGGAGAAAAGGAAGAAGAAAAATGGCGGAGAAGACGAGGAAGTGTTAGTTTAAGTGTAGCTTTAAGTTTTCCGTCGATTTGGTTGCTGTATTTTTGGAGGCGTAGGCAAAAGTTCGTTGGGAAAAATGTTCCCAAATAGATTATTTTGCTTTTTTGTAAAAAAAAAATTAGGTATTTTATTTGGTTATACATATTATTAAGATGATTTTTGGATTTTTTTAAGATGATATTTCATAATTATTTATAGATAATATATAATATATGACATGTTTTGGTACATTCGATAGTGAAATCTTACTAAGGGGTCGTTTGGTAGAGTGTATTAGTAATGCTTGCATTAACATTGCATGTATTAGTTATGCTTTAATTGTACATAGATTATTTTTATGCATTGTTTGGTTTGATGTATTAAAAATAGCATTCATTGCATAAAAAAATTATTTACAAAGATACCCTCCACTATTATGGTGGAAATGATGTAAAAAGGTATTTGAAAGGCAATTGAGTATTTAATTGAGCTAATGCATGCATTAAAATCATTGCATTGGTAATACCTAGAAATCCATGGTATTAACAATGCACACCTTAATACATAATATAGTGTATAACTAATGCATAGCTTGAAAAAGAGTACCAAACAAGGTATTAGTAATACACAAGGCTAATGCATGCATGATTTTTTCTAATACACTCAACCAAACGACCCCTAAATGTGGTTTGGGATGGTAGAGTGTACGCAGACCTTATCATTACTTTCGTAGAAGTAGAAAGGTTGTTTCTGAAAGTCCATCACTTCAAGTGCATCAAATCCAAGCAAATGAAGAAAGCATAGTCGTTAATAAGAAAGGCGGTGTAAAGTCTACGAGAAAGAAACAATAATAACAACAACAACAAAACAGTGTGATAACCAAAACACAATAAATAACATATGACAAGAACTACAAGAGTACATCTAGTATTCCGACAGACATTAACAAGCCTAAATATAAGCACGAAAAGACAAAACTCTAGTCTCCACTCCTACTAACCTTTTATCCTAATACGCGACCTCCATTTCTTCTTATCTAGAGTCATGTCCTCGATAATATGAAGTTGCGTCATGTCATGTCTAATCAGCTCTCCCCAATACTTTTTCGGTTTACCTCTACCCCTCCACATAACGTACCCCATATAACTAGCCTCTCGCACCTCCTCACTAGCGCACCAACACACCTCCTTTGCGCATATCCGAACCATCTCAGTCTCACTTCTCTCATCTTGTCTGCCACAAAGGTCATTACCATTTTCTCCCGGATAAACTCATTCACAATCTTGTCGTTCCTAATATGTACATACATCCATTTCAACATCCTCATCTTTGATTTAAAAACACACTCAATCATTGTATTTTAAGAGATCATAAATATCAAAGTAGATAAGTAAAAATGAACATCAATCTAATCATGTACAACTTTATCCTTTGTTAGCAATGAGAAAGTCCACTCTTGGTCCCTTTCCCTCACATTTCAAACAAATCAACCAAAATCAACAAACCTTAGGGGTCTATGTATAACTTTCTAAACTTCAGTACCCAATTAGTATTATTCTCTTATTCCCAAATTGTACTTCAGCTTTTCTCTCTCTATAACTCATCATCGTCTCAATCGGATCTTCCTTAGACCCGAATTATTTTTCCGAACAAAACCTAACCCTAATTCTTCAATGGCCAGCGATTCCAATGAACCTTCTCGTCGGAAACACCATCGATCTTCTCCTTCCGATGAGGATACCGGAGAACCATTGAAACGCCGTAAGCACCGTCACCATCATCGTCACCACCGTCACCATCGCCATCATAGTAAGAAGCACCTAGAGAAATCCGATTCGAAATCCGAGAAGGAGATGGGTAAATCAAAAGGTGAGATTGAGAACGGAGGTCAACCAGGAGAAGAGATGAAGATTGGTACTGTTGTTGGTGTTTCTACTTTAGGGATTGATTATGATATGGAGGAAGGAGAAATCATTGAGGATGATGTTGGGGATACTGCTGCTGTTGGTGATGCTGAGATTATCGTGACCAAAAAATTGGGGAATGAAGAGGATTTGGACATGGTCTGTTCAGATTTCTTTCGATTTTTGTTGCTGTATAAATTCTTTGTTTATATATTTTTTCTTCCACGGTCTGTTTGGTTGCTTTCAGGGTTCCTTTGAAGATTAACAATACAATTTAGTTTAGTTTTGAAAAAAAGCAATTTTTTTGGTAAATAATGAAAAACTCGTGTTTTCAAATGCAACATTTCAACTTTAAGCAACCAAAAAAGGGGCCTTTGTTTAGATTTTTACTATTTTTAGTGTCGAAGATGTGTTAAATTAGTGTTGTTTCAACTGTTTGATTAATAAGTATGTTGCATAAAACAGACATGAGAATTATGTTTTCCATACAGAGCTTTGAAGTCCTGATGATTGAGGGCTTTATTTTTATTAGTAAGAAACTTTCTCGTGACTGTTAAAATTTGAATCTTTTTTGTCTGCTAAAATGTTGGGAAATTGTACTTTTATCATTTAATTCAGCTCATATTTCTTGTCTAGGAATTGCATGAAGCTCAAGGACAAGGGCCTGCAGACAATGTGGAAAAAGTCGACAGAGATTCCACTGTTTCAGGACGGCATGATGAGCAAAGGAAAAGTAGAAAGGCTGATAGTTCTAGAGAAAGAAAGTCCAGTGACAAGCATTTTGCCAATGGTAGTTGCATAGATGAATTTCATAAATTGGACTCTAAACCACAGAAAGATGATAGTTTTGCTGGTGAAGAAAGTACAAAACAGAAGAGCTATGATGAGGATGAAAGTGATTTACAGGATCAAATAATAAAATCCTCGACTCCTGAAAATGTTGGGGAGAGGCATGGATCTGTTAGGGTATCATCTTCACATTATGAGCACCCCGAAGAGAGACATGTTACAAAGTCATCCAAGTCACCTGATCGCTCCAGAGGAAGATCACGATCGAAAAGCATTTTGGAGGAGTCTTTCCTTGTGCCTAAGTCTCGTGAGAAAGACGACACATATGAAAAGGAAAGCAGATATAGAAGTAACTTTGATGATGAAAAAATTGGATACAATCGGGACTATCGACATGGAAGCCGAGAGTCTTCAAGGGATAGGGAAAAGGAGCATAATTCTGGTAACAGCAGATCCTCTAGAGACAGGTATTATAACAAGGAGAGTATTGATAGGTACCGGGAGAGTATCATGGAGAATGACAGGGATAGAGTGAGAGAGAAAGACAGGGAGCGTGAGTTGGCTAGAGAAAAGCGAAGGGAGAGTGGTAAGGAGAGGCGAAGGGAGAGTGATAAGGAGAGGGAAAGGGAGAGTGATAAGGAGAGGGGAAGGGAGAGCGATATGGAGAGGGAGAGGGAAAGAGTAAGGGAGAGGGACAGAGAGAGGGAAAGAGAGAAAGCTCGAGATAGGGGAAGGGATAGAGAAAGAGAATATGACAGGGGGGGAGAGAGAGAGAGGGAAAGGGAGAGGGAGAGTTTTAGAGAGAGGGAAGAGAGAGAAAGGAGAAATAGGGATAGGGAAAGCAGGGGACGTAGTAGGGAGGCAGATAGGGATAGAAATAGTGATAGGTACAGCAGGCAGCAGGATGACGGTCTTGCTTATAATAGACGTAATAGACATTATGAGACTGACATTGAGAGAGAAAGGACAAGTAATCACTTAAAAGCTGAGAACACAAAGCAAAATGCTGTAGAGACAGAGAGTGAGAGATCTAAAAGGTATCTTTAATTCTAGCAAGTGACTGTTGATATCAGAACCTCTTCAGCAGAGTTGGTTTCCTTAATATGTGGTTTTTGTTTTTCTCATTTGTTGTGTATTGCAGAGATGAAGTTGAACAGGAGGATTATCAGGAAAAAGTTGTTTTCCAGCTTGCTGAACAGGAAGAAGAAGATGAACTTGATAGAATTAAGGAGGAGAGCAGAAAGCGAAGCCAAGCTATTCTTGAAAAATATAAGATTAAGAACTCACAGAAGGAACAAGTTACTCAATCCGGGGACGTTGGTAACTTCTTTGACTTGAGATTTCTTGACATATTATTCGATTCTGTTTTGCTGTATTTAATATTCAAAGCTTGGCCTATTCTAAACCTTTAGGTGAATGACAAGTCTTTGGTTGGTCTTTTTCCTGTTTTTCTTTTTTTTTTGTTAAACCTGACGGTGGTAAAGCACCTTCAGGTTTATCGTCTGCATATTCATGAATATAAGCTGTGAATGTTGTATTTTGGCCAATCAATCACCCATTCTGCATAGCAGTTTAAGTGCCAAATTCCTGCTTGCTTAATGAGTTTGATTTTGGATTTGCTCTCTTAAATGTGTATGTTATGTATCTAATGATGTTAGTTGGAGTCTGTTGCCACTCAGGTTTTATGAAGTCTGGCATTGCACTGTATATCATTCTAGAGTTTTATGCTACGATATTCTCTATTGATCCTTTGCATGTCTGGGTTGAGTTTCTGGGCTCTTAACTATGTTTTTCATTTATTGGAATTAGTTGAGATTCACATGGATCAGTCTACCCAAAAACCGGCAGCCAGACAGAATGTTGTGCCAGAGTCGGTTGATTGTAAAAGCAATGGTGCAGATGTCGATCCAACATTTTCTGTTGGGAAATCACCTCTGCAGGGTGGTCATATTGGTGATGCGCAGGCTTCTGGAGCTGGTGGACTGGGACAGGGTACTCCAAAGGTGTGTTCACATGCTATTGAGATTTAAATGGGGTTCTCCTTTCTGGTGGACTGGTGGTACTCATTGTGCTTATTTATCTTTCGACACTATTTTCTGGGAGATCTTAGTTCTTGTCCCTAACGTTTGTTTTAGAATTAGTTGATGCAGTAATTCGCCATTTAGGTCTGCCTTTAGCTCCAATAGTCTTTTTCCTAAATGCTGGCTTTATCTGATGATTGACTTCTGTTTACTACTCTGTGCAGAGTGAGAGGTCAGCTGACATGTTTTGTGACGATATATTTGGAGAATCGCCTGCTGGCATCAGGAAGATGGTCAGTTGCTTTCTTAGAAACATAGTCAGAGATTTTGTGTTGCTAATTCTTAGATTTAGCTTGTGTTGACTTTTAATGTTAGAGGGATTAAGCTCTAAAAGCATGCATACTGTTAGGAAATCCAATGTAGCACTTGTTATGTTGGCCATCTCATTGTTTATTTATTTTTAATTCAACTAATAGTGAGATACCTTTCTTTTCCTGCTGAACCAAAAATGACAAAACGGTGAACCATTTTGGAAACGATGACTACAAAATACCTTTCACTTCATTATTTCTGTTTATTTTAGCTGTGGGAGATTTATTAATACCATTTAATTTCAGTTTAAAGTGTGATGTCTAGGAATAATGTATTGTTAGAACCCTGGATTGTATAAGCCTCTATATTTCCTTGCTCCACGCTGCCCAAACAATAACAAAGGAAATCTCCGTTCAACAAGAGAGAAAAAGAGGATTGTTTTCTTGCTTTGTGCTTGTACTGAAACTGTGGGAAACATGTTACTGTGCTTTTAGGAAGTCCTTTCCTTGTTTATGTAATAAGCACCTGATTTCATTTTTCTCTGGTTTTATCTGTTGTCTTTCAGGGCAAAGGAGATGGTGTGGCAGTTGAGCGCAGTGGCCTTCATGATAACTGGGATGATCCGGAAGGGTATTATAGTAAGTATTTCATCTCACTTGTTACCCAGATCTTTCATATTTCAGCTTTTACTTCCATGCTAGTGCTTCTACATCTGATACTTGGCACCATATTCCTTGATTTTTGCTCATGATAGTCTCTCTCTGTGTTAATTGTTATCTGACGATGCTTGATAAATTTTGAGTAACATGACTGATTTTCTGTTTGCTTCTGTTAAAAACTACAATGGTGCGCTTTTTGTTCAGGTCCAAAGACACAATACATAAGGAAAAAACGTCTCCTCCTTTTTTATATTTCAAGTTGAGATTATCTTTTTGCTAGTTGATATTATTCCTCCCGTTATCCATTGAGTTTAGAACTTTGCAGCTCTGATCCTCGAGGATATCTAGGTTATAAAAAAAGTTGATTTAATTTTGGCAGAAAGTAGTTTCAGCCTTCTGCTTGGTGTATTGATTAATTTTTGTTTTGATGGCTGAAAATCGTCGTCTTAGTTAATGTCTGCCTGTCGGTTTACAGGTTATCGGTTCGGAGAAATTCTTGATGGCCGTTATGAGATTGTTGCTGCTCATGGTAAAGGAGTCTTTTCTACCGTTGTTCGGGCTAAAGATCTCAAGGCTAGACCTGGTGACCCTGAGGAAGTAGCAATAAAAATGATACGCAATAATGAAACAATGTAAGTAGTTTCTTAGTTTACCCATTTTATCTTCCCCTTGATAGCTCTGGTGGCCTAATTATGTTATTTTCGTCCTTTTCAGGTATAAAGCAGGTATGGAAGAGTTGGTCATACTGAAGAAGCTAGTTGGCGCAGATCCTGAAGACAAGCGCCACTGTGTTCGTTTTATTTCTAGCTTCAAGTACCGGAATCATCTCAGTTTAGTTTTTGAGTCTCTTCATATGAATCTCCGTGAGGTTTTGAAGAAGTTTGGACGTAACATAGGACTCAAACTCACAGCTGTGAGGACGTATGCGAAGCAACTTTTTATTGCTTTGAAGCATTTAAAAAATTGTGGTGTGCTTCATTGTGATATTAAACCTGACAACATGTTGGTAAGTCTAATGTTTTGAGTATCTTCATCTTTCCGCGGGCTCGCTAATTCTCCCACTTCACATCTGCTGAGTGTTTTACTTTGCTTCCCTTAAGTTGTATGTATATGTTGACCTTTCTGTATTTAACTGCTTAGGTAAATGAAGCGAAAAATGTGCTGAAGCTTTGTGACTTTGGTAATGCTATGTTTGCTGGAAAAAATGAAATTACTCCATACCTCGTGAGCCGTTTTTACCGCGCCCCAGAGATCAGTAAGGATCAATTCTCAATATTTGTTTTTTTTTATATTTTTGGGACTTCCATTTCTCTTTGTTTCTTTTGTTCAATGCTCTGACATTGATTCTAAGTAATTTTGTGAATATGTGATTTTGTTTGATTAAGTTCTGTATTATGTGATGTTGTGCAGTTCTTGGCTTGTCGTATGATCATCCAATGGATATCTGGTCAGTTGGTTGCTGTTTGTTTGAGCTTTATGCTGGGAAAGTATTATTTCCTGGTCCAACTAATAATGACATGCTTCGTCTTCATATGGAATTGAAAGGCCCATTTCCAAAAAAGATGCTTAGAAAGGTTAGTCTTAGACATTCTCTATATTACCCTAAGCTTATTAGGAATATTTATGATTTGAAGTTATAGCCTGGTTAATTATTTTGCTGCGGACAATTCTGGGTGATTGCTTTAGGTGCTGCTTTTATAGTTTTTGCCACCTTCCTTAAGAACTGACATGATATAGTTAGTGTGGAAACAATTATGCTTTCCGTTCTTTTATTTCAGGGAGCATTTACAGATCAACATTTTGACCAAGATCTTAATTTTCTTGCCACCGAAGAAGATCCTGTTACCAAGAAGGTCGTTTCTTGTAGACTTTAGGCTGTCTTGTCATTCCCAGATAATCAAACCATTGATAGTCATTAAGGATAACCTTGCTGTATATTAAATTTTTGTTGCACTTCTATACTTTTGCAGGCTATAAGGAAGCTGATTGTTAACATCAAGCCAAAAGATATTAGTTCAATAATTTTTGGTTCTCCAGGTGAAGACCCAAAGATGTTGGCTCACTTCAAAGATCTTATGGAGAGAATTTTTGTGTTAGATCCAGAAAAGAGAATGACGGTTTCCCAGGCATTGAGCCACCCATTCATCACGGGCAAGTGAATGACATCAATGATTTTCTGACTAGGGACATGCTGTTGTACTAGATACTAGTGCATCATGATCATATGATCTTAGTTTATTTTCAGTTCTCTAATCATTGGGCTTTATCTGTTTTTATCTACTATCATGGGTTAAGTGCTTCAGAGATTGGCATGGTTGAAGTTGCGGAGAAGATTGCTGACTTTGGGAGATCTATATCTTGGCAGTTCTTTCAGTGGAATGTTTTCTGTTCTATCGTAAGATAACTTGCCAAAGGCGTTTTTCCCTTCTGTACTAATTCTTGATGGTGACATTATAAAGAGCTTCATAGAATTTTAAAATAGTGATCATGTCTCAAGTGGTACTTTGGACTCAAGTCTTGAGAGTGGAGAATAACTTATGCGCCAAAATAGATATTGACAGAAGCATGGATATTCATATTTCTCTGTAAATATAAACACTATGATTATCTGTTTACTCTGAATGTAGATTGAGATCTGTCTTTTGCTTCTTTTTTTCCCTTTCTGTACTTTTAGTTTCTTTAACTCTTGTCTTCTAATCTCTTATTTAATTGTTTATTTGTGTGGGATTATATAGTTTTCAGGCCTATTTCTTAATTGTGTATCTTCTATCTTTTGTTTTACATACTGTTCAGAATCCTCGGGTCTTGGAAAGTCTAATTTACTTTTTCCTTCAGGATATCTACCAGGGCTTTGATGCAAGATTCAGTGATTTAGATGCTTAAAAGGCACCCTGGAGAAGGTACCTTGGTTTGTTTGTTAGGAATTACTGTGACACCCTTTAAATGTTGTGAATCTACTTGATTCCTCTGACATCAGCAATAATTTGTGTTTTCTTGTTCGTGTCAATTTTTAATTTTTCTTGACCAGTTCTGATTTCTGAACTTTAATTTGTTCTTGCCTGAAAAATTGCACACCTGAGGGTGGCTTGTTCATGATCTTCCTTAGGTTAGAATAGTTAAACTATCAAGAGCTAGAGGTTCTATTCTACTTGGGGTCATCATTTTTTGGAAATAATTTGGAGTCATTGTTATTTCTTCTATTTCTTAAAACTTTTTCCAAAAACTCTTTCTAATAAGTTGCATTGCATCTGATCCATGGTATGGTCATCCTGGAGCAATGTATGACTGGAGATGATCAGATGCAGCCTTGAAGTGAGAGTTGTTTCAGTGAGTTGTCAGTTTTATATTTTTGGTGTTTGTTCATTAAGAATAATATATTCTACATCCCTTTGAGAAGTGTGGTATTGATGTGGCTTTTTGTCTTGCTAGGGTGTGGTTCCATGCATCTGCAGTTCTAGTAAGTATCCTTGAATTTCATTACGTCTCTGGTGTAATAGGTGGGTATCTTTTGAAAACCTGATATTCTTCTATCAATGTATTACATTCAAAGTTTGCTAGTCCTCCATGGAATTGACCTACATGGAAAAGAATTCAAATTCTTAACTGGATTTGCTAATAAAATTGGCCATTGTGGATCAAATCTGTCTCAAATTTCAATTGTCCCTTTCCGAACACTCACTTCCTGTGCCAGATATTTAGTCATGAAAAAAAACATCTGTCTAGCTTGCATTGGAATTTGACTTTGTAGATCCCTCCTCCAATATGCATTGCATTTTTCTCCAATCTGCACGGTCAAGGAACATCTGATAAGCCTCTCATGTTTTTCTTTCTCCACCTTCTTAGGCACCAATGTTTTGCTCCTCTGCCAAGTGCCAAGCCTCTCTGACTCTGTCTATCCATTTTATGGCCATTAGACTTTGTTAGACATGACAAGCTCCAACTCGTGATTTATCCGTAGGGTTTGTCCTTCTCGAAGGATTGGAGGTGTAATGTATAGCCATGAGTCTTTAAACCCCTCAATGCTTGACTACTATTCGACTAGTGATCTTTCTTTCTCACGCTAACGAATTCCGCACTCAAGTTTGATATCATTGTTTTAGGATTATGGTACTTTTCAGGAAGTTCAGACTTCAAATAATGATTAGAGGAGCCAGGTGCATGGCTTTTATAAGATACTTTAACTGAATAGTCATTTCCTTATAAAATTTCTCCTCAAGTAGTAAGTCATGGCTTTTATAAGATACTTAACCGTCTCACGTTTGCCCTGCATTGGTGCTGTACTGGCCTGCTTTGAGTTCCTTCTCCTCTTTCTTAGTCATAGGTAGATTTTAGTGAATTGACTTGATAAAATTGAAATGTATCTTTTACTCTTGTTTCTATACTTCTGAATGTAAGATAAGTTTACTCATGGTTCATTCCTGTTTCTTTAACAGAATTGCTTATTTCATAGCCCACAAAGAATTTGGCCAGCAGATTATGTACAAACATCAGGTAAATTATTTTAAAAGATGTGAATTTAAACAATACAACTCAACATGTTGGTTTTGAAAAAACCCAATTAATGAAGCTAATCTTTGAAAAAAATTGAATCTGAAAAACTCCAAAATAACATGCCTAAATCAACCGAACTGAACTTTTCAAAACTGAAACAAAAAACCGAACTAATTTCAGTTCCATTTTTGGTTTACTTCATCAAAAATAAAAAATCGAACCAAATGAACTTGAACATCCGTAAAACCAAACTGAACCGACCAACGCACACCCCTTGTTAATCTTATCAATCACACCCTTAAAGAAAAAAATGTCGCTAATTGGTTTACATTGGTTAGTAGTTGATGTAGTATTAAAGGTAAAGGAGAAAGGATGTATGTGCTCTGGCTTCATTATTTGAGGAACTAAAACATTGATGTGGTTGTGAAGGTGTAGTTTGTCCTCTCTAAGTGGAGGAAAAATCCTACCTATTTGATTTTACACCCTTTCAACTCCGGACATGAGTAAAGACTTGTCATCATTCACGTTATACTCATATTAAGTAAAACATTAGGAAATTACTACTTTGCTAATTATTGTGTTGTTGGGTATCTAGGGTTTACCCCTTGGACCGTAAAAACATAGTATTGTTTTTGCCTGTTTTCATTCAGAGTACATCAGAAACTTGCACTTACGCTATATAACTCAATATATGGCATATCGTGTTTATTTGTCAAATGGAAAATTCCTAATTTCAACTCAATTTTGCTCCATTTTGAACTCTTAGTTTTCATGCTTTGTTGGTCTATGCTACCAAAGATGGTTGGGTTAAGTAGCTTTTAAGCTTTCATGCATTATTGTTGTTTTAAGAGGTATGCTTAAGGTAGCATCAATAAAACTTAGTATAAAGATATTGTGGTAAATTTGGTTATTTTGTAGAAGTTATAATACATGTTTTAAATATAAAAATGTACTAATATCTTCCCTCCGCATCTCCACACAGTTATCTAATTTTACGGGTTAGAGAATTAAATAATTATTTTCGTTTTAAAAAATAACATAAGTTGGCCATTGTGGATTTAAAATGAATTTGTGCTCATATAGTTGGACCATAACTCCAAATGCACAACTTCACTTGATTGTGGCCAACTTATTTGAGCTTACTTTAGATGAGCTTGAGGGAGGAGTCCCCCTTTGTTTGAGTGAACTCACCCCATTTTTTGTGGTTTGGTTCTCTCGTTATTTATCTTTGGTGAAGCACTCACATACTTCTATCTGACTTGAACTTCTCGGGATCTCTATTTCTGATGTCTTAAAGTGTTTAGCATTCCTTCTATTGGTTCTCAATCTGTGTGTGTTTGCCTTCTACATTTTATTATGTCTTTAGTTAGAATAGCAGCTGTCATTTGAGTTGTTTGTTTTTGATCCATGTGTATTTGTTATTCTTCAGAATTCTTTTGTCATTCTAATGAGCCATTATAAATTTATAAGTATTCAGAATACATTGAATCCTGCATATGTTGATTCAGTTTGACATTACAAATCACTTCTTATTGTATAACAAGTGACATTACCCATCACTAGTTTGGATAAGTAAGAAGGGCAAAGAGCTCAATTATCCCTTGAACTATGTGAAATGGTCCAACTTTGCCCTCTGTTAAAAGTTGGGTTTCATCCATATCCTCACCAGTTGCCATTTAGTTTTGGCTCGAAATCTGAACTTCTAACTGTAAGGGCAGATTTGGATCTTTTTCTCTATTATATGAGTTAGACTCTAATTATCCGGAGTAGCACAAAAACTTGCCACGTTTCTGTGCTGTCAAATAAATGCAGCTTCACAACAACCAATTTTGTTTCACACACTATCACTTATGTATTGTGAAGTAAATTTATAAAAATATATATTTTTGATGGGAAGTTTACTCTGCCGTTGTGGATTGTCTGTTCGGTTTTGCTCTACTCACTTATGCCTTGAAATATTCTCAGCTGCATTTACTGCAACGATCTGTGTCTTATATGTGAGGTTATAGCTTGAATGCAAGAAGTGGAATGGCTCTCTTCAGAAACTTATTAATGTGGGACCATATATGTCATTGTGCTTTCTGGTTATGGCTGTTAGTAGTATAGGGATAACTGTTTTCGAGTTTGTTAGCGTTTTCATAGATTGTTAAATGATCATATCATGCCTTGATTCCTTGCAAAACTGTGGATTCAGTTCAAATGGTAGTAATGGATATATTGCTTCATGATTTAGCTTGTTGCAACTTCCTTTGGAGTTGGGGAAAGTTATCTCTACGTATGTAGTGGTTACTTAAAAGTTAAACCAGTGCTCCAATTGCGTGCTACTCTAATGCTGAAGACTTCCTGCCTTCACCTGGCTGTGCTGACTCTTTCGATATTTTAGCGTTGAAGATTTTGTAGCCTTGATAGTGCAATTCTCAGCTAAAGAAAGCCTACTAACATATTTAGAGTCACGACTTATGTGTACTTTGACTCGTCTTCATTCTAATGATGTGTGTGGTTCAGCTCGAAAGTTTATGTTTGGGCAGAGCAATTATTGATGTTCACACACTTATTCTATGAAATATGAATATCAAATTGGTGGACCGAAACTTTGCGTCGGAGTACAGATCAGTAATTACATGACATGTTTAAGATCATAAGATTAAAGTACATTTCAATACATTCTAAGAGGTTCAATGTCATTATTTTTGTATTGCTTGAAGCTGGGCCATCTTTTAATATTACTACGGATATGAAAATAATGATCTAAATTTGATTTCTATCGTCTTTTTTCTATTCAAGACTTCTTATGTGTTTCTAGGCCCCTATGAGACCTTGAAAATGGTTAAATTTCTTCTTAGGGACACATACAAGATTTATCTCTATAAAAAGAATAATGGTAGCCCTAAATTTTTTACTTGAAATTAAATCGGGATTAAAAATAAAGCTTGTTGCTTTTTCTTTCTGTATAATTTAATTGAAGCCGTAGCTTTATTATGTATTTATTATTTATTCCCAATTCTTTTACATACAAGTGAATAGTATTTTGTGATTCAACAAATTTGATTCTCGTTGAACTCTCTTTACGGACACAAACACATTCAAACTTTGTTCTTATGTGTACTAGACGTAGGACTAGTGAAGCTAATGTTGATTTCGAACGTTACAAATCATTTAAAGCTTTCAAATAGAGTTTATTTCGTTAGTTGAAGTTATGTAAGTATTAGCAATGCAAATATTAGTTTTTGTTCCTTCTATTTATAATGTACATGCATTATAGTATACATAATAGATGATGAAATAACTAAATCAAAACTACAACTATATTTATTCCTTCTAATTAAAAAAAAATACTTGCCAAAAAATTCAATGACATAGAAAAGTAAAAGCTTGTCGAAGTTTCATTGTTGTTGTATTTTTTTTGGGGAGAACAATGATTGAAAGCAAAAGATTGTCAAGAAAGAAAAAAGGTCAAGAATCTATAAATGCGTAAAGAAGATTATTATTCGTCAGTTAGAATTTTGCTAAACCAATAGCAAAATAACACTTTCTGGTTTGAAAAATTCTTTTTATATTCTTTACTGAAAGTACCACTTAATTTATTGGATGTCGTAGTATAAATTTATTTGCACCTAATATTTATATTAAATCACAAAAAATGGGTGAAGATGTGTATTGATTAATTATATTATATTTAGTAATACAATACAAGTGTTTGTGAAGATGTTTATATATCATATATTCCTTGAGCTAGGATAAATATCGAGTCCAAACAATTTTTTTCTAACTCATACACTCATAACTAAATGATTAGGAAACCTTAATAGTTTAATTGGTTAGTTATCCGAACTTGCATCTTCTTAGTGAAGATTTGATTCTCCACCTTATAATTTTCTTCCCCGTTTTCCCGTCCCTCTCATACAAAAGACAGCGTGAAGTAATCGTTATTGTTACTAGTCAATAATAAAATAGATTACTAGTCAATTTAATAATTTTTCTTTAGTTTAAAAAATGTAAGCTTTGTCAAGCATATATGGCTGTGACGTCCCTTCTAGGTAAATTGTTATTGTTGACGTTGAGAGGTCTAAATTTCTAATATCATATACTTGACTTCTTTTCAGTCTTCATAGACCATTTAATAATAAAAATAAAAATAATAATAATAAGTTTTTAATTCTTTCATTTTTATCTTTTTCAAAATAGAAGAAGAAATAATTCAAATGATCACAACGCATGCACACATGTAATACATGCACGTAGGGTCGTGTTATAGTAAAGCTAGTGATCGTTGCTTTTACTTATTATGAAAATACTATATAACAAATAAAAACAAAAGGATTTTATCGTAATTATTTGACGAAAATGATATAATTATTGTTATTATATTTAATTTAATAGCAATAATATAATATAAATATTTATAATTAATAGTACTTACGATAAATATCACTAAAAGCTTTAATGACTTTAATCCTAATAAAGTGATTAATATATGCATAAGAAAAACAAATATATTGAGATACACTTAATCATGGTTGTAAACGTTAATGAATGTAGATACGTTTTTTCTTAACATGAGATGAAGGATGATTATACAAATTTTACAATTTTTATAATTATTTATCTTTTTTTCTTCTTCTATATTTTAGAACCTTCAAGATTTTAGACGGGGATTTATAATCTGTGAGATCACGCTTCTTAAATCAACTTATTTCAAATAAGCATTTAGGAAAAAATAAACTTGATCAAACAGACAATTATTAATCTCAATAAATAAATTTTCTAGTGATGTCCAAGGTATTTTTATTTTTTAAAGGTTCTAGAAACCAAGTGATTATAGCATCTATAATTAGTAGCTAATCAGCAGTTGTCAACAAGTTTTGAATAATCAGCTCACCTAACACAACCTCTAATAGGACTAATTTTCTAGCTTTTGTAACAATTTGATATGACTTGGGAACTTTACTATAAATAAGATTTCATTTTCAAGTAACTTTCTTACTTGCCCTTTCTCTATTTATCAATATTCATCATTTTCATTAGAAGTGTCCTTAATTCTTTTCAAATTTATTAATTTTTAGAAGTTAAATATGATCTTAAAATCGTAACAATCCTTTATTTATATTCGATAATAAAATTTCATTCTTAAGTAAAATATACGTACACAATTAAATCACTTATAAATCGAATATATTTAATACGAACACAATCAAATGACTTTTAATCTCTTATTTGAACTCCAACTAATTCAGGTTGCTAAAAATTGCCAACATCGTGTCACATACTTAATATTTTTGATACAATTAATTTAGCTAAATTTCCTAGTAATTAAACACTCTCAAAGAGTAACGCAAAAAACTTTTTCCTCATTTCAATTTTTGTTATTTATTTATTAATATTAAATTCACATATAACTTTTTTGTTCTTTCTTTCTTTATGTTGTGGTAGTGGAACCACCGAAGAATATGGTACAGTAGAAGGAATTGCTTCTTCTTAATCAGAGATCTCATATTCGAGCTCTGAATATGAAAAAATTCTTAATATAAAAAGTGTTTTCCTTCAAATGAAACTCTATATAGTACGAATTTGAATTAATCAAATTTCAATACAAATACTGATCGGACGAAAAACCAAAAAATGTTGTGGTAGTAGACATGAAACAAAAATGAGAAAAATTTACATAATTGGACCGCTTCAAAGCCGCGAAAAATCGCCGAGTTTCTAATATGTAACCGCGTCTCAAATTCGTATTTTTCCATTTCCCACTAAAAGACTTCCTTCATAAGAAAATCCCCACACGTTACTTTAAAATTATTTTTATTTTTGCTTTTATATATAATCGTAATATTTAAGTCATCTGTTATCTTCTTATAATAGTTATCAAGTAACTCTATTCATTAAGCTAGAATAAAGTGATTATTTTTTTTTATATAATTATAGCGTCCGAATCACTTATCATTTTATTTTTACATATAATCATAGTATTTGGGCATATCACTTAATAGTTTTTATTTCTACTAAAATTTAAACCGTAAACTCTCTAATTCTCAATCAACTTTATCAACCACGGAGCCACACCTTCTATGCTACTTTAAGGTTATTTTAAATGTCCACAAAACACATTTGCACCATAATATATTTGAGAAATTTCTTATTAACTTCCCCACACATTCTTAATATTTTCTTATAATTCACCCTTCGTCATTATCAAAAGTTGCAACTTAGCTAGTTTCATTTGTTCCCATCTTCTAGTCTCTTCAACAACCACCAACCATTAAAAAAAACTCTTATTGTGTTCATATTTATAAGAGTTTATTACTTCTCTTTCTTTTACTTGTTTCTCATTGTGAGAGTGAGGAAACAAACAAGTGAAAGAGAAGTAGCCATGGGAAGAAAACTTGATGCTTTACTAGGAAGAAACTTTAAAACTAGTAAATTCAAGGCCACTGCAAATCTAGCCATTTCCAGGGTTACTGTACTCAAGAACCAACGCCAAGCACGGTGCTCGATCGCGCGGTCTGATGTAGTTCAGTTCTTAAACCTTGGTTACCATGAAAGAGCTCTTCTAAGGGTAACTTATTTATTTTTACTATATTATCATTTTGATCATGTGAGGCTATGTATAGCACATATTTCGAGTTAAAAGTAATAGATTCAGTTGAACTCACAGAACCGTTATGTTTGTAGGTTGAGCAAGTGATCAAGGAACAAAATATGTTGGATGTGTTTGACATGGTAGAAGGCTATTGTCTTCTAGCTATTGAAAGAATAGACCTTATTCAACAAGAGAAGTTAGTGTTTTTAATTATATGTTGTTTTATGTGTTTAGTTATTGAGTTTTTATGGAAATCTTAGTAGCTCAGTTGGTTGACTAACACCTGTTATTGAGTTTCTCATGATCTGTCTGTAGAATATGTCCTGAGGAATTGAAGGAGGCGATATCAAGCTTGATTTTTGCAGCTTCAAGGTGTGGTGAATTCCCAGAACTTCAAGAGCTTCGAGCTATTTTCACGTCAAAATTTGGCAAAGAATTCGCAGCTCGTGCTGTTGAGTTAAGAAACA
Source organism: Solanum appendiculatum (assembly GCA_018342035.1). Lineage (NCBI taxonomy): Eukaryota > Viridiplantae > Streptophyta > Magnoliopsida > Solanales > Solanaceae > Solanum > Solanum appendiculatum. Next base: position 82,379 of record JAGDQO010000791.1, read on the forward strand.
ATTGTGGAGTAAATACTACGGTAATAAATATTAGAACACCTGGTATAGTACTCTTATCGTAGTCTACTAACAAAATGACATGCTAATAATGAACTAATTTACTGTTTTTTCGCGAAGTAGATGATACAAAAGCTGTCAACGAGGATGCCTAGTTTAGAACAAAGAACCAAAGTGCTTAAGGAAATTGCTGCAGAGAATAACATTGTTTTGAAAATTGAGGAAATAATTTTGGAAAATACAGAGGTATGTTTGAGATAACTCTTGAATTATTACGCAGAAATTGTTCTATTTTTTGAAATAAATTTGAAAGAACTTTACTGTTGATAACAGGAGATGAAAGTCTCGGTGAAAAGGAAGGATGAGCCTGAAGATCACATACCAGTTTTACCTCAAGATGGAGACCATGAAGCTAGGGGAAAATATAAAGATGTAGCAGCTGCAGCTCAAGCAGCTTTTGAATCTGCTGCTTATGCAGCAGCAGCTGCAAGAGCAGCTGTGGAACTCTCTCGGTCTGAATCACGTGATCTGGATGACCCCAAGAGTCCGAGTCAGAAGCCAAGGAATGTATCAGACTCTTGTGAGGATTCAAAATCCGATGCAGGAGAGGAGAAGAATAATGAGGGAGTTGAGAAAATCCAGACTAGTCAGAACTATGGTTTTCATTCTGAAGTCAACCAATTCTCCGATGGAGATGAGGTGGAAGAACTCAAACAGTTCAAGAGATCAGTCTCTGCTTCAAGTTCTGATTCAGAAGACGACATTCTTGTTGATGAGGGGAAAAGTCCCAGACATGGTGTAATTTTTGATGAAATCGATGAAGAAGTTGGAGAGGAAAGCAGAATTCCATCGTTAAAACGTCCTAAGAATGAAGTTTTGGGTTCTCCAGTGCACCAAGCAAGAAATGAGAAGGAGATCAAAGGATTCACAAAGCAAGGTGCAGTATACATAGACATAAATAAGAAGCCAATATCAATGAGAACAAGAAAGAACTTTCACTGGTGACCAAGAATGGATAGATGTGAACGAAAAGGAGATTGAAGGATTTACGAAGCAAGGTACAGAAAACCTATACATAAATAAGAAGCCAATATCAGTGAGAACTAGAAAGAACTATCACAGACCAAGGATGAATAAATGTTTGCTGAGATTTTGCCAGTTGGTGCATATATTGTGTACTTAGTCAATACTCAATATATCATAGCTACATATTTTCTTTATCTTTGGAGATTTTTGTAAGTTTGTGGATATATTTTGTGCTTTTGTCAATATATATTATAGCTTCATATTTTGTTTGCTTGATTATAAGCTCTAGACAAATGATGTGATGTTTTATAATGAAAGCTACAGCCAGACACAACTTCTTTTGATTCTCGAGGTTCGAAACTTTCATGCTATGGGCTTGCTATTGCTATGAAAAAATAAGTATAACTTGTGCAGACTTCAGTCTATCATACCATTCAGCTTTCAGCAATGATGTACTGTGAGCTGGTAGATCAGAAAACTCGGAGAAAACATTAGGGAAAATATTTCACATGCCAGTTTAAATTTAGAACATTAGATTAGTTGCAAAAGCAACATACACTAAAAATATGTAACAAATGGGAAAACTGAGAAGAACTCAGAGTCATCCACAAGTGGGGTCTAGGGAGAATGGTGTGCACACAGCTTTACCCCTCACAAGAAGTGTAATCCGACAAGTGGGGTCTAGTAAAGATGGTATGTACGCAGGTCTTACCCCCACCTTGTGAGGGTAGAGAGGCAACATTTTTTTGTTTAAGGTTGGATAAAATCATATTCATACCCCCAACAGTGTGGCAGCTCAATAGTGATGAGAGTAAAAGCAAACAAGAGGTCTTAGAAAAGCAGATTAACATTACAAAATGGCAAAGATAACACAATTCCAAAGTCTACAAATATATACTCTTAGAACACCTGATCAAGTATATTCCTGCAGTAAAATGTAATATGTATATATAATCACTAGCCTCTAGCGACGCTTCTTGCCATGTTGGATCAGGTCAGCACAAGACTGAAAATTCACACCAACATCCTCATCATATTCAACTCCAAGTTCCTCCTGAAATGCACATGAAAAAAATTAGGAGTGGGATTTAGAAAGAACAGGCAAAAATATGAAAAGATCGACATGTTAATACCTTAAACTCTTTTGGATTTTTGGGTGAGTTCTCAGTTATGGCATCCCATACATCTCTGAACATCCTTTTTCGCCTTCTCCACTGATTTAAGGCTTCCGAATACAACCCCTCGATGGCTTTTCTTTCTTCTGGACTTACAAGAGTAACACCTTCCCGCAATTTAATTAGTTTCTTTTCCATCTCATCAACCTTGAAATGATAAAGAAGTTAGGATACTTTTCAAGTTATGCTTGAAGACCAGATTCAAATGCTAGAGAGTACCACAGATTCTCTTCATCTCCTACCTCTTTTCTCAGTTTGGAATCTTTAGCTTTTATCTCTTCCAGAGTCAAATTTGACTGCAGAGACTTCATCTCTGCAACAAACCATTATAATTTACATGTAACATCACTCGGTGAGTTGAACGCTATCAAGTTCAAAAAACCTCTTACAAATTTGTATTAATAACTCACAGACAACAGCAAGGAGTATCAACTAACAATACCTGCTTCAACCTCACTGATGGCTTTCTTCTGTTCATTCAGCTTTTCTTGTAGATTGGCATTTTCTTCCTTCATTCTATTAAGCTCTTCAGTGTCTGGGATGACAAACTGATCTTGCCGAGCCAGATAGATTTTCTGCTTGCCATACTCTTTAAATGATATCTTACCACTGTCACAGAGATTATCCAGGGCTTTTTGTACTGCAGCTTTTTTAAGGTTGAACTTCTGCAGTGCATCTGCTGCATTTTGGACATTCAATGGTCTATTTTGCTACATTAAACACCACACGTAAATAAAGGAAAATCAGAGACTGTATAACTCAAAATACAAGAATTTGCGGAGACATTTCTATGCAATAACAAACTAACAGCTATCCAGAAAAAAACAGACAAGAAAGCGCAACTTGAAGCTATTTTAGGCAACAAAGGAAATACACTGTGAGCACACAGTAGCAACAAGCACTTACTTCCTCTACATTTTTTAATGTAACTTTTACAAGGAAGCAAATATAGTACACAATAGCTTAGTTACATTGAAGCTAATCAGTTTCATCAACAACAGTTTTCGATATTTACACCTGAATCCTCAAAGCAAAATGAAATAAAATATAGTGCACAGCATAACAACTTTTACTGCATAGCTGCTAATTTTAAGCGCAGAATTCCACTTCAAGTTTCAAATTGAATACCTATAGCAGCGAGGCACATAGAAATAGTTAATTACAGTAAATTATCCATTTCTGTAAACAATAACACTTTCAAACAATAAATCGTCTCTGATCGGCCAAAATTCTCTAAATCTTAGACCCTTCAACTACTTTTATTTACACATTGCAGGTGATGAGACGCATATCAGATGAAAATTAGAAGAAGAAAAAAATACAAATGCACAAAAACACTAGAAACATCGAATTAGATAAACTGATTAGCAAAATGATGAACTGTGTGTTACCTCGTTCACGAAATTGAGCACGATTCCTGCAAATTTTCAGTAACAAAAAGTCGAAAAACTTTAGGATCTATAAATTAAGATTTCAAATACGAATTGATTAAATTCGATTTTCCGGCGAAAGTTTTCCGGCGAGAGAAGTTACCTTCAGTGTTATCTGCTTTAGGCGCCATGGATTGGAGAATTCACAGAGCGCGGGAAAAAAGAAAAGCTTTTGCCAAAATTTCTCTGTTTCGAAACTCAAGGAAAAATTGGGTACGAAGGGCTTTATACGATGTCGTATTTGAAATTGTGGGAATTTACCCTTAGTATAGCCACTAATTACGAAAAGAGGATTCTTACCTCGCAAGTTTCAAGCCAGAGTCGCCAAAGAGCCCATGGGCCTTGTTGGGATGGACCAGCCCAACGAGAAAGACTTTATGGGCTTTTAATTCTAAGTCCAAATGTAACTAAGCGGTGGCAGATGAACAATCGCTAAGGAATAGTTTGACTTAAGAGAATGTGAACTCGGGCATGGATTCAATTTCGTGCCGGTTTTTTTGTACAAAAATAACTTTGGCGCTATACATACGGAAGAATGAAAAATAATTCCTCTTTTGCGGTAAGACGGGACATAACTTTGGTATAATATATATTTTATCTATCTTGTTAAATTATAAATTAATCATAAGTCTTGCGAATTGCAAAATCTTACCCTATTCACAAGTCAAGTCTATGCAAGGCGAGACATAACTTTGGAACAATTTACATTCTAAATATCTTGTTGGATTGACAAACCTTGTCTAATTTAAGTTATGTAACCGAAGCATAACTTTGGTATAATGTTCATTCTACGTATCTTTTAAAATTATTGGTAAGTCTTACCAGTAGATATTGTATGCATTATTTGAATATCCGTAAGATTTGTCGGATTGACAAATATTACAAGACTCATCGGACTGACAAGTGTTGTTATTATTTTCATTTTACTATCTTGTTAAGTTACCCACAAATTTTGTCCGGATGACAATTTTTGCCATCCAATCGAATATAATTAGTCATACGCATTGATGGTATAAAAAATATTTACACTATCAATGAAATTGAAAAAGAAATCATGAGACAAAAATGACTTTTTTTTCCCAATTGTTCTCCTTCAACTATAGTACACTTGAAAAGAAGATGATATATCCAAAACAAAACAAAACCACAACTTGAAATCATTAGCCTACAAATAAATACCAAAACAACAATTAGGTCAAATTTCCACCACTCTGTTGCCACAAATTGATAATATCAGTTGCTTGATTAAGCAAAATAATCATTTGCTTTTGTGATACCCATGGCTTGCTCTCTAGTGTTGTTTTCAACTCTTCCCATGCATCTTTTCTAGGCCAAAAAAAGTATGGACTTAGTGGTACACTTCCATGGTCTGGTAACACTTGATCAAGGCCAAGTCCAATATTTTTCTCCATCCATATGAACTTTAACACTAGCCTTGGCTTCTCAATTACCTTTTTCTTCATATCAACCTTCTGAAAAAAAAATAATCAAGAATTCACTAAGATAATATCCTATGGGACGGATTATGTGTGTTTAACTGAATTCATTATTTTCGATCTTGAATAGTGTAGACACAATGTTGTTTTGATACGAGTGTGAGTATCTGACACGGATGTAGATTAGAGGTAGGTGGATTTAGCTAGGATGAGTTAAGTGTGTTCAAGTGTTCAACTGAATCTATTATTTTTGGGTCGAAGGCGTATATACATTATGTTGTTTTGGTATTGGTGCAAGTATCTGACACAAATGTTGATCTAGAGGTTAGATTCATCATCACTAAAATTTAGGGTTCGAAGCTACAAATTGACATATCTTTTTATCGAAACATAACTTATATTTTTAGGTTACAATATAATTTAACTCGATTTTTATTCTGTTTTTAGCTAAATGACCAATATATTTTCCTAATTATGCCTTAAACTTTTTTTATAAATTAAAACATTCATAATTTGCTAGTTATTGCTCATTTTCATTAAGAGTGTTGGACTACCATTTCATTTTTGGAGAATCAAGACATTTTTAGAAAATTCGAGCAACATAGCATGTTAAATAATCATAGTAAATATGAATTAACGGACTTCAAAATCTTATATTTTTGTACATTCTATGTATCTTTAATTTAACACCAAATGTTTGAAAAATACTCTTTATATTTTTAAACTACGTGTCAAATCAAAATCAGACAAACATTACTCTACTATGCTAGTGGGAATCAACACTATTTTTCATGAAATTAGTTGAGTTGCACGCAAACTGATCTGAACACCATGTTATTGAAAAAAATACATTATGAAAATTAAAGGGTTGATTTTTTACCTCAATTTCTTGAACAACAGAGTATGAAGTCTCAACTGGTTCTGTTTCTGTAACTGCTGAAGCAAAAATCTTATGAATTCTTCTTGTTGATGAACCTTTGTTGTTTAAAGAGAATGAAGAACATGATTTGAAGGATTTGTAAAAAGGATTTTGTGAAGGTAAAGAAGGAATACTCAAATTGCCTTTCAAGCTAGATTGAACAGACATTGATAACATTTTTTTGGTTGGAAAAAAAAAATTGGTTAGTGATGAAAAAAAATGAAGTGGGAAAATTGTGGCCTTAAAAAGAGTGTATAGAGAATTTGAGATAATGATATAGTGGATAAGGTAGTAGAAGAAAAATAAATGAAAGAAGTTTAAATTGGGCTAAGAGGCCTCATATTATGGGATTTGGGCCCAAAGAAAGTATGATCATTAGTTATCATAGCTTTACTACTTTTTGTATATTTAGCAATGTTAAAGTTGATTTAGGGTGTCAAATGGAAAGGTTAGACAGATTTTGGGGAGTCAGAGTTGAGTTAATAAATGAGCGGGTATTGATTTACCGAAAGATTATTTGGTTAAGATGAGTTGGGTTAATATTGGGTCGTTATCCAATTTGTTCAATTTTTATCTAGTTTATATTTCTTTGCAAACAAAACTAATGAGTATAATATTTTTATGGACTAATTTTGTCATCTCTAAATTGCCTAATCAGCTTGATCAATATTATCTGATTATTCAAAAAATAGAATATATCTCGTGGGTGAAGGATTGTTCATGCTTCTCAAATATTATGTACTTTTTAGGTTATCAGCCAGCAACTCCTGGACAATTATTTTTGACACGTCTATCATTATTATTTTAGGAAAATTATCTTTTCATTCAGAAGGATGTTGCGTCTTGAACTTGTGGATGAGTGTGGTATATATAAACCTCTTTGACTATCCATGAAATTAAATCCCTAATTTAACAAAAGAAGTGCATATTAAGATTGTCCAAGAGGTACATTCTTTCATATTGGTATTGATTGAAGTCTTCTTTCTAATAAAATCTGAAAAAAATGAAAATGAAGTTCTTATATCATAAATATATTTTTCTTTCAATGTCATTTTCTTCATAATTAGTAAAAGAGACGACTTTTGATATATATGTCCATGCGCACAACTCATTCAAGTTTATGAAGAAAACATTACTTGAGCTGAATTTTATGATATTGACAAAATCATATAATAAAAAATAATTATAATATTAGTCATATTAATTATGAAGTGATCAAAATGAGTTGCAAATTTGGAGACAACTAATTCAATCCACCTCAATTCATACTCATATTTTGCCCTTTGCATACACAAAAAGTATATTTTTATGATCAATCTGACGCTTGGTTTTTCCAAGATTAAGAGCTAATATTGATGATGATGTCGTACATCGCATAATTAGAGTAGGTTGGATGAAATGAAGGCTCGCACTCAGGTATTATATGATAAGAATGTGTTGTCAAGTCTTACATGTAAGTTCTACGGAGTGATGGTTAGACTAACATCAAATGGACGAGTTCACTCGAGTTGAACTGAATTTGAGTGAGTCAAAATGGGTTGAGTTAATAAATGGACGGATCAATAGTTATTTGAGTTGAAATAGGCTATAATACGGGTCATAACCCAATCCACCAAATTCTTATTAAATTTGAATTTCTTTCTTTCTTTTATAATTTTTTTAGCTAAATTTTTTTTTATATATATATATAAATAAAAGAAAAATGACTTCCACCCAAAAGTTTTAAAAGTTATTTTCCTTTCTAGTAGAGACTATTTTCCAGCAACTAAACATTAGAAAATAACTTATTTAATTTTGAAAACCATTATAGCAAAAACTACACATGTAATTAGTTGAAGTCACACCTCTTTTATATAGAATAATTAGCTGAAATTTTTGCCAAATATATTTGCTATCTCGTAGTTAAATAGAAGTCCTAATTTTGTACCAAAATTTATTTCTCTATTGGAAAGAATTCTTTAATTACTTACTAAACATGTTTACATGATCTAATAGTTGAAAATATAGAAGCAATTGAAATTGACAGAATGCTTCCACGTTTGTTTGAGTTGTATAGAAAGTCTTGTCTTTTTAATTCATTTCTTCCAAAGAAAAATTCAAAAAACAAACTTTCAAATGAGAAAAAAAATTGTTTTCTATTTGGTGTTCGGTATTTATATTTGAACCCGACTAAATCTGGATTCAAACTGCAAAATCCACTTCTAAGGGTGGCGCTTCCAACGGAATTTAAAGACATATACGATTGAATTAGCTTTGGACTACGAGAGAGCTAGATAGCGGGGATGAAAGGTTTGCGAGGAAGAATCAATGGCCAATGGTTCTACAACTGCAACAACACTTACTGAAAAGACTATTTACGATCAGTCGCCTACTTAATTACACTTCCGGCATGACATTAAGCAAGTTCCTTCTTCTGCGAATATGAGATAGACCGACAGTCGATACATGGCTATAGACTTTGTCCATTTCAAAAGCTCGAACACGAAATCTTATTAAGAGTAGAGGAATCGAATCCCAACCATCCCACCACAACCTGTTTGTCAAATGGGGAAAAAATTGAAAACTCTTCAAACTGCGAGAGATCATTAAAAGACATAGTGAACCAATTGCCTAGTAATACAAATTAATTTGTTTCTTTTGCTACATTGAAAAGTCATTTAGCTGTGTATACACACAAAAAAAACAATTAAAAAAAATTATGAATAAGTCTCTAAGTATATGCTTGTTCTAAATTCTTATATATATAGCCTAGTATATATATTTATTCATTTCATAAACCTTTCTGATAAATCTTCATTTAGACCATATTGTTGTTATTTCTTCAAACTCTTCTTTATTTATTTACTATCACTATCTTTTTCTTGTAACAAATTTCTGGTAATTTTCCTAAAATTCTTGTACCATTATTTTTTTTAAAAAAACTTTCTTTAATTTGTTTCTTCCATTTATAAAATCCCAATAATGGATTTTCTTTAATTTCCAATTGAATTTGCAGGTTTAAAGAGCAATGCTGTGTTATTGGTACGTCTTATACAAAATCCAATTAGCATTTCTTTTTTAATTACTTATATGTTCTTTAATTTTCTTTACTTAGAAATAGGTTTTATATTCTTATGTTAAGAAATGAAATGCCATGCCATCTTTCAATAATTTCTAGCATAACCGACCAACAACAACAACAACATACTCGGTGTACGTAATCCTACAAGTTGGGTTTAGATTTGGGGATGATAGAGTGTATGTACTCAGAGTCACAAACCTTATAACTCCTACATTGTGCAAGTAGAAAAATTGTTTCCGATAGACCCTGGTTCAAGAAAAAATATAATAAAATGTAAGGAAAAAATATATATATAGGTAATATACACCAACTCATGTCACGTTCATTGGTAGACCTAGCTTATAAGTTGCAGGTTCACGTGAACTAGTAAATTTTGACCGGATCCTATATTTATAAACATTTGATTGTAAAATCTAGTTTTCATTAGTATGTATTAACTGGAGATTGTCATAGAATCATATACTTTAAATCTTAGATCCGTCTCTCGTTGTTTCTTGTATGAGTTATTGTGGAGTGGGAGGGAAGTTTCTTTTCTTTGTTCTCACCACCGTACTATGAACACTTGGTGATGTAAGATAGAATTATTCAGTTTCTTCACTTTCATGCACGTCTTTTCTTTATGGACCATATTTTCTCTTCATATAGTTATAATTAGATATTGTACTTTCTTCAAGAGGTATATAATCTTATATTTCGAGGATTTAACGGAAATAATGTTTCTAGATAAGATTATAGAATAAGATCTGCGACATGTTATTGGTGTTGAAACACACAACCAATAAGGGGTGGAGCAATAACATGTTATACATGCCTTTAATAAAATTTTAGATAGTTAATTATTGCAACGTATAATACTTTTACATAAATTCTAAATATGTAGAAAATAACAAAAAATAAGATCTCATGTCCTAATATAGTTACCAATGAGAAATATTTAGTTTTACCCTCGTAATCTGAATTCTCACACATGAAGTGGGATGAAAGAAGTACTATTATTCTTATTTTGTATAATATTAGATTAATATATATATATAAATATATATATATATGTGTGTGCGCGCGCGCGCTTAAATGAAGTGTGAGAATTTTTTTAACATACCATAACTTGCTTGGATTGAGGCGTAACTGTTATTACATTTAATTTCTCTAAACAATTTTTCTTCTTTCATACATCTTGTAGAACAAAAATAACTCTTTGATCATTTTTATTATTTTTCAGACTCCATATATATAAACCAAGACAAAAACAATATATCAACAAAAATGGTGACCATAAAGAATTTCTTCAAGAAGGCTTCTCATCAAGATCAACACAATCAAGAAAAACTACTACCACATGATGATGAAGAAATTAAAAATGGATGTTGTTGTTGTTTCACTCCATTACATGAAAGATTCAAAAGTTTCTTCAATAATATTCAAGATTTTGCTAAGAAATCAATTGAGATGGGTAAAAATGATCCAAGAAAGATCATTTTTTCATTAAAAATGGGATTTGCTTTATCTTTTGTGTCACTTCTTATTTTTTGGAAGAAACCAACTGATGTTGCTCAATTTGCAATATGGGCAATCTTGACAGTTCTTGTTATGTTTGAGTTCACAATAGGTACTAAAATCTAACATCCCTCTCTTGTTTTTTTTTTACCTCTATCAAGTTGTGTATTTTTATCTGTCGTAGCAGGTAATTTGTCTTTTAAAAAAAAATTATTTTCAAGATTATAAATCCCGTTTGTTATGAATGTTACATGTAAGTTTTCTAAAAAAAATGTAAAATTTGTAATCTTGAAAATAAGACTGATTACTTGTTATAACAGATAAATGGTTACGCTTTGATGGTGTAGTTTTTTTCTATATTGATGGTGTATATGAATTTAAGTTATATACATTGTATGTACCCAAACAATTAACAAGTAAGCTATTTTAAAACATGGGATATTTGTAATTCTGAAAATTGGATAGATTATCTAGTACAACAGGTAAAAATGATTTGATGATATAAAAATTACTTGCATTGATAATGTATATAATTTAAACTCAGTGTAGAATGAATATTAAGTTCTATGTATTAACGGTGTAATTTAACAATACAAAACATCTTTGCACCATTAATATATGTATAACTTAATTAATTAAATACTTTTTACTATACGTTATCCTTTTTAATTTCCCTTTTTTGTTTATTGCAGGAGCAACTTTTATTAAAGGCTTTAATCGTGGCTTGGGAACATTTTGTGCTGGGATGCTTGCCTTCATCTTTGCTCAATTAGCATTATGGGCTGGAGAAAGGGAAAAAGTTGTAATTGTTGTGAGCATTTTTATTGTAGGTAAACACTCTAATTAACTAGCTTAAATATCCACAATATTTTGGGGTTAAATGTGCGGTTTGAGTTGAGTTTGGGCGGATTGAAACTGGTGTTAATAAATGGTTTATTAGCCAACTCTATGAAAAAGTTCGTTGTGGTGAGATAAGATGAATCAAAATGGGTTAAATAATTGGATCGTAGCTCAATCTATCCAACTCTTATCAATTTTTTAAAAAAATTATTTATTTATTTATAGTTTATTTATTAACAAACAAAACTTGTTTTTCTTTCTTTATTATAGCTGTATATAATAAAACATATGAAATTAAAAAAAAATTGTTTACTAAAATAACGATCTGTCCAAATTTGGCTGATTCATATTTTCATACGCCATTCTGTACCATCCCCTATTCTTAATTGGGGATGTTACCTAGTTGGTCGTTCAGTCAGAAATATTGACAATTTTTAGCTAATATACATGATATACACTTACACATATGTATGCTGGTTATTATTTTGAGTGGACGACTATTTATATTAATTTCTTTACAAGTTTAGTGAATATAATCTCATATTTATTATTTTCTTTTTTTTTTTGGCAGCATTTATAGGAACATATTTGAAGCTATATCCAACAATGGCACCATATGAATATGGATATAGAGTATTTATATTGACATATTGTATTCTCATTGTGGCTGGAAATAGGACTAGAGAATACAATGTGGCTATTTTTACTCGTTTAGCCCTAATTGCTGTTGGTGCTGGTATTTGTTTGATGATTAATATTAGTGTTTGCCCTATTTGGGCTGGTGAAGATTTGCATCGTTTGGTCGTTAAGAATTTCATGGATCTTGCAACGTCTTTGGAAGGTACGATATGATATATTTGAATGTTAACACGTATCGTAAGTAGATTACTTATGATTTTAAAATTATTTAACGATCAAAGTCATTCTTTAATAAATGATCGAGACCATCAAATTTTGGCAGGTTGTATCAATGGATATTTAAGTTGTGTTGATTATGATGAAGCTACAAATGACTCAGATTATAATGGCTACAAATCTGTTATAGAATCCACAAGTCGAGAGCAAACATTGGTACGTTTTTAACTTTGATTTGTTTACTAATTAATTGGTCTGAATATATCGACAATTTTTTTTAATTTCATTTTGTCCTTCGAACTATGGCATGTTATGATTTTAACACCTCAACATATAATAAAATGTTCACATTCGACACTTACTAAAATTTTGAAAATATATTTGCGTGTATTCTTATCTTATAGTAATTGATCACTAAAGTCATTTAACTTTGTTTTGTCTTTAGTCACCAAACTATACCAAAGTTGGATGATTTTGGAAGACGAAACAAAGTCGAGTGACTTTGGTGTCTAGTTACTATAAATCGAGTGATCATTCAGACATTCAACTCCTTTATATATCATGTGTTTAAATACTCAATTGAAATAGAGTATAGTTTCGAAATCTAAACAAAATTTACTGACAAGTTAAAGGACTGTCGACGTATTCGACCAGTTAATATTGATCATGAATTTACGTACATAGAAAAAATCATATGACATCATAATTAATATTTTTTATTTTTAATTACTTGAACAGCTTGGATTTGCTATTTGGGAGCCACCTCATGGACGTTATAAAATGCATAAGAATCCATGGAGAGACATTGTCAAATTAAGCAGTGGATTAAGACATTGTGCATTCATGGTCATGGCATTGCATGGATGTATACAATCAGAAATTCAGGTTTTACAATCTTTCTAATTTTACCACAAAGCTATATTGCTCGAATCCTTCAACGATATTATTTTTCCGTATCAGATTCTTTAAATATACATTATTTTTCAATTATCATACATACATTTAATGACATTTTTTGAAGAATTCGATCAAACAACATAGGCAATAAGTAGTCATCTTCCACTATAAAGATGAGGGGCATGAAAAACACATAAATAATAACTTTTACACTATCGGTATATTTTAACAGGCAATATATAAGTTGTCAGATTATGTTCACTATGTATACATTTACATGTTATTATGTATGTCATGTTAACAAGTTAATCTAAGAAAAATCGTACATTATCAATATAGTTTTAAGAATTATAACATGTTATTTAATTAACTTCAATAAGCTATTTAGGTTATCAGATTAGGAATTGTTTATCGTCAATTACATGTTATTGTAGGCCATCATAACCTTGTATTGTTAAAATATTGTACACTACTATTGATATATAGAAATTAAACTTTTTAACATCTTATACAGGCACCACCAGAAAAGAGGAAGGTTTTTGGCAAGGAGCTTAAGAAAGTTGGTACAAATGCTGCAAAAGTTGTACGTGAGCTAGGAACAAAATTAGAGAAATTAGAAATGCTAAATGGTCATGAAAATATATTAAAAGAAGTGCATGAGACAGCACAAAACCTTCAAAAAAAAGTAGATCACAAGTCATATCTCTTGGTCAACTCAAAAAGTTGGGAAATTGGAAAATCGAACGTTATTAATAACCTTGACGATTATTCTTCAAGTGAAAATAGTAGCGAAAATATACCATTAAGTTCTCGATCACTAAGTGAAACAGCAATCGATATAAGGTCATTACAAGTAAATTGGCCACAATCTGATCAAATAATCGCCAAGTTAACACCATTTAAGAAGCAAAATCAATGGCCTTCGCGTCTTTCACTGGTTGATGGTGAAAATGCTGATACAATCGAAATGGAAACTTACTTAAGTGCTAGCGCGTTATCTTTAGCAACGTTTGCATCACTACTCATTGAATTTGTTGCAAGGCTACAAAATGTGGTTGACAATTTTGAAGAATTAAGTCAAAGGGCAGAGTTTAAAGAGTCAATTAGTGTTAAAAGTTGAAGAATTTACTAAGTTGTATGTGTTAATAATGTGATTTGTATTCAAGATGTGAGTTTTTTTTTTTGTTTTTGTGAAGGATTAGTTTGTGTGAAATGAAAAGAGAAAATGTATTGGTGATTTGTTTGTTGTGTGAGGAGGAAAAAGATTAGGGAAATGAAATTTGTGTATTGGTGTGTTGTATATTTTTGAGCAAACTATACAAATCCCACTAGTTTAGGTCCTAATTACTAGGACGATAGTTATTTCATCCTTTGGATACATTTAGGTCCGCCGGTTTGAATATTCGAGATAAATATTTTATTAATTGAATTAAATGTGTGTAACTGATTTCCTTGATTAGAGGAGTAATTGAGGCTTAATTAACAACTCTAACAGATCTACGTATTCCTTAGTGTATCAATTTTAACAAATCTTTCTAAAATACCAAAGTCATCATAAAACCAAACTAATTCTCTAATTGTAAACTTCTCTTCTTGGCATCAATTTGTTTTATTTTTGTTCCTTGCGATTGTGAGTTTTTTCAGCAATGGCCAATGTCACCATATTACTTCCTATGCCATATTTGTCCATTGGATACATATATCATTGCACACCAGATACATGTATCCGTCGGTTTGAATATTTGAGATACATATTTTATTAATTTTGAATAAAATGTGTGTAACTGATTTTCTTAATTAGAGGGGTAATTGATGCTTAATATCTTAGATACATGAAAAGGAAGAACTCTATACCAGATACATGATAATAATATAAAAATAGTAACAAACCTCTACATATAATACTAATTACCAAGATTCAATTTTGATAGTTGCAGATGAAAAACGAGATTTGAGAAGATGAAGGAAGAGAGAGATGGTGGATCTAAGTAGTGGAGGACGTGGGGATGGGGTGGGGTGATGAGAATTATGGTTGGGTAAGGAGATTGGCAAGGGATACGACTAGAGAGAGAGAAAATATTCAAATTGTTAGTTGCCATTAATTTAGGTATTTTAATGTAAAAATAATTAATTAATCTCATTTTTAAGGGATTTGTATATTTATATCTTTTAAAATATATGGTATAAAATATTAAAAGTGATAGTATATGTAATTGCTTAAAACTAGAGATAAAATTAGTATATATGATAGTGATGTATGTTTAGTTACGTAGTTTTTTCAATATTTTTTGTATATACACATGGCCCAAAAATGTTATCAAATTACACAACTTTTTCGATGAGAATTCAGAATATAAAGTACATATGAAAAAGTAATATAATGAAGATCATATTCAACATCTATTATATATATATAACAATAGTATTAATTTACATATGTACTTTTTGATAAACGGAATTGAGATGAACCCAGCTCCGCCCTATTTCGTCATTTTACATCGAGATAGAAGAGAAATAGTTAGATAATGAATAATCATGGATTATAATTTATAGGGAGGTCTTTTTGTTTTGCAAAATTTTGATGAAAGACCAATATAGAGGTAACTAAATTAAAGTAATTATTTTTATGTTTTAATTTGTGTTAGCACAGATCCAATATTTTTATTTTTTTTGTCTTAATTTATATGGTACAGATAAAAATTAAAAGACAATCGATTTTTTATATGTCTATTGAAATATTTGAAGTTTTTAATTATTGTAATTTTTATGTGGCATATATCGAATTTAGAGAGTCAATCAATTTTTTATATGATTTTTAAATTGTTAATTATTGTGATTTATGGTAATTTTTACGTAATATTCAAATAATATATGTTATTTTCCGTGTTTCAATTTATATAACATTGATAAAATTTTGAGAGTCAATCAAAAAAAGTTATAATTTTTAAAAATATTTTAAATTATTATATTGTAACTTATAATTTTTTTTTACAAAACATTTAAATATATAATCAAATATTTTAAGTCATTAATTATTACGATCAAAATAGAAAAAATATTGAAAATGGCCCATACATAGCTCAAGTAGACACATTAATATTATTCATGAATTGCGTAATTGTAGGCTCTTATTCTATACAGAATATTCAAAAAGATGTCCCGTGATACTATGTCATGCCTATTATATTAATTATTATTTTTTTATTCGATATCTGATATTTATTTTTGGATTTGATTAATTTAAATTTGTATCAGAAATTTCATTTTAAGGGGTAAAGTTCTTCTTATCAAAGAGAATTTCATATTTAAAGCTTGAACTTGAGATATTTAATTAAAAATAAAGAAATATTTACTACTTCACGATGATCTCGATGAATGATGACTCACATATCTCTTTCAAATTTTTTAATTGATTCTACTTATCTTCGAGTTAATACTATGATAGATTAATTAACTCTCACAAATCTCAATGCATCATCACTAAAATAATAGAGTTTAAAGGTGTGGACAATGGACATGCAGTATCTTCTTTTTAATGTTTATAGTCTTATAATTATTTGATTTGCCAACTACTAAACTTTTCTGATTGATTAAGAAATGTATTGTCTTACTCTCTTATTTTAATGTTTCTTCGAGTAATTATTCAAATAGAATGATTTTTATATTGCTTTACGTAAGATTTATGTACTATATATATTTTTTTATATATATTTCACTTAGTCAGACTCTATTTTTCTATTCAATGCCTCTATAAGATAAAGTGATATGAGTACGCAAATTACCATAACGTGTCGGTACAGTTAATCAATTCTAATTACTTAAAACTAAGAAAGAAAAAATAAATTGAAGATCAAAATTTAGGGTGTGTTTGGTATATTGGACAATATTTAGGGGTCGTTTAGTAGTATGTATAATAATAGTGTTGAATATAGTGTATTAGTAATGTTGTGATTAGTTATGCTGACATTATTTTTCATCTACTATTTGATTTGGTGTATTAAAAATAATATACATTGTATAATTTTTAGAAAATTGTTTGTTTACAAAAATACCTTCCACGTTCTTTAGCTTTGTACATTTTCAGTGGCAATTATGTCTTTAACCATGCTTATACATGTATTAAAAAAATTGTATTGTTAATATCGTGATTTGCTATGTATTAATTATATATAAGATAATAACATAAGGTGGATAACTAATATTTGTATTAGTTATGTATATGTTGAAAATTATATTAATCATAGATTAGTAATAATACAAAAACTAATATATATATTTTTTTCTGATACATTTTACAAAACGACCCCTAATTGATTGATGGTGAAATTGCTAATACATTTGAAATGATAACTATTTAAATGCTAGTGCTTTGTCTTTTGGCTACTTTAAATCACTTCTCATTTAATTTATTGCAATGATATAAATATAGTTGACTATTTTGAAGAGCTAATTCAAAGGCATAGTTTAAAGAGCCAACTATTGTTAAGAGTCAAATCATTTGCTAAAAGTAGTATATGTTAATAATGTGATTTGAATTCAAGATGTGAAATTTTTTTCCCTTTCTTGTGAAAGAATAGTTTGTGTGAAATGAAAAGAGAAAAAAATATTGGTGATTTGTTTGTTGCCAGTTTATTCATGATATTTGTTCTTTTATAATGTTAGAGTCAGAAGAACATGATCCAGAATAGTTGAATAGAAAAATATGAAAATTGATGACTAAAATGAAAGTAAAGTAAATAATGCAATTCGTTATATGAGAGATAAGAGATCAATCTCCTCCTTGCATGATCAGAAATAGTCTTTTTACCGATAAAAATAGAGATAATAAGATTATATACCTCCTATATTTTACAAATCTACTTATAAAAGTATGCTCAATATATTGTTATGGCTTGTTTTATATTCTTTCACTCAATGTGCCCATGTCTGCTAATCAGTGAAGAGATCCAAAAATAAATAAAAATGGATCCCCCTATACCCTATGCTTGTTATGTAGTGTGTTTCTCCCTTTCCCCTTATCTTATTTTAAGCATATTAATAATTAGAGTAGATGTTTTTAACGCTTAAGGTTTGTTCGAAAAACAAGTTACACTAGCACTAACATTTTGTATTGATTGTGTTCAGAGGTGTATTCAAGAGGGGATCATCGGGTTTATGTGAATTCATGTTTTCCTTCCGAGATCATGTAGAGTAGTGTTATATAATGTAATGATGATTGAGTGCACCTCTCTAATTAAGGATAGAAATTTAAATCCTATATATATCTTGTCTTTTTCGTTCTAAAATTGGGTAGCATCTATCATTTATATAAAAATTAATTTTGAACCTATTAAATGTTTAACGGGTTCAAGTGATATAATCTAAAGGTCAAACTGATCAAATTTATATATAAGATCATTCTTTTCGTAATAGTGCACTCATCCTCTCGAAATTCTGAATACGCCTCTAATTATGTCCTCCATATCTTTTAATATACTTCATTTTTACCTTCACACTTCTATCTATCTTCCCACTCATATCTGACAATTTAGTTTAGGATAAAAAATCTCACATCGACAAAACACAGAAGAGATATTGAATATATAAGTAAGCAGATCTTTCAAACTAGTGACGCATTATAAAGTCGTGCGGATCTAGATCCAGAGTAGACAATATCACTAGTTGACTAGGTCGTTACAGATTGTATCAAAGTCATTACTGTGTTAATCTTGTTGATGTGGACATGAGTTCAACTGAGTCTAGACAAATCCCAATAAAGCATGGTAAACCTCAGTATTGAATCTAGACAAATTTCATACGGTAGGGCAAACCTCAACGAGAACGCTGAGTCCATGAAAGAAGGTGCAAGTGACACCCAATTTAAGAAAAGAAATCTCACATCAACAAAAAAAATAAGTAAGAAACTCATTTATCTAAATTAGTATTGAAGAAAATATTTTCTTTCGTATCGAACTAGTCTCACTTTATTATATAAAAGGTAAAAAAAAATCTACATGCCCTCTTTGCCTAATGTGATATGATATATGTGGAGTGTGTGTCTCGATGTGAAAGCTCACTAACAAAAATGAATCAATACCCCATGTGCAAGTGTAACAACAATGAAAATGACCTTTTCCAAAACTTTTATTTCTAAAATTGAATATTTCTTGCGTGTAAAAATAAAATAAATTAAATTTTTAATTAAAAAACCAAATAATTAAAGCCAATCATTAAAAGGGATGCATTATTAGATAATAGGAAAAAAAAAACATGTGGCTCCATTATCGATGATTCATGATAATTCGACGGATCACAATTTTTCAAAGTAAAGAAAATAAATCAAAATGTATTTGAAAAGATTTTTGTTTGAGAGAATATTGTGAGGTGACACAATTTATTGCTTATTTTTAAACAAAAAGATACTTTTTTTTTATCCATCTATAATTAATCAAAATAAATGACAGAAAAATAGTAACGACCTTGTTTTATATTTAAGAAAACTATCAAATATTTTTTAAGTAAAGAAAATAAATTAAAATGCATGTGATAAGATTTTTGTTGGATGGAATCTTGTTCGGTGACACAATTTAATATTAAGATGACACCACTTGACAACTAATTTCTAAAATTAAAATTAAAATTAAAATATCAAAATTAATCCTAAAAAAAAACATTTAACATTAAAGATGATGTAAAAATTAAAGGGAGGTCAAATTGGTAGGTTTTGTAATATAATAAATATAGATAGCGACATTATATTATGGCCACGTTGTGACACATGTTGCCAAGAACAATAATGCATTACCTAAAGTCTATAGAATTGATAATTAAAGTTGTTTGACTTCTTGTGTATTTTCGATTAAATAAGAGAAATATTGGAGTGTTTCAAGACGAATAAAGAACTCTCGATGTGCTTAGTAGGATGATAATGCAAAAAATTATATATAAATAAAAAAAAATGACGTAAAATTTGTTGAATATATGTGAAGTGATATGTTATAAGATGGATTCACCTCCATTTAGAAGGCGTGGAAAGTATGTACACTTAATTTCAGATTCAATTAATCGAAATTCAGAAGCTGAAATTTCACTTCTACCATCAATAAATTTAGCCAGGACATTTACAACACGACCCAAATAAGCCTCACTCACGGGTATCTGAGCAATTCTTCCCGTTGCTTTTACATAACTTCCTTCTATCATATATGAGAATGATATATACTTATCTGTATCGATCGAATATATATCATATTAATATAATTTATTTTAATTAAGTAAATTAATAAAGTATATATATATATATATATATATGTATACCTATAATATATATTTATTAATTTAATATAAATATCTGATGCCGATAAATCTTATGGTCGACATAGACCTTACATAATTTGTTACAATAAAAAATAAAAATTCCTCAATCTGTGATTATTCATTTGTACCATATGTCAATATCTATGGAGTAGTTTACATCAAACACATGGCTCATCTTTTTAGAATAATAGAGTAGGATTGTAATATGTAAAAGATAAAATTAATTCTAGTAAAGAGTTGACGTTGGTTGGGACATAAAAATTATGAAATTAAATGAAAAAAATATTTTTATGTCAATTTTTTTTTTGAATAAATGCATGAACTTTAGAAAAATGTTCACACATATTATATCCAAAACTTCGTAATAATTGGATTTATATTTCACATTTTATTGTTTATTATATAAATTATCAAAAAGTGATTTTATGTTTTAGTACAAGAATATTAATGTGCATGATAAAATTTTAAGTGACAAGCAAAATAATTGTTCAAATTTTTATGGGTATTAAAGTAAATTTGAAGCAAATTGATTGTAATGATTAATGGAACATTAATACAAAACACAAAGGCTCCCACGCGGAGATAGACTCTTAAATTTATTAATTATATAAATAATATTGGTGTAATATATCATAAATATAATAAATTATAGTTGAAAATAAAATGATAAAAATGAATAAATAAATCATTTAGGCTGAGGCGTAGATATCTCGCTTTTTTTAAGGAGATTCAAGCCCACTGCGGCATAGTCTACACCGATCCAGCAGTAATACTCTTGACTTGTCCCTTTCAGGATACAACAGTCCAACAACGTGTATACTTCAAGCAACTCCGGATTAATTAAAGAGTTCAAAGCTCCACATAAGAACACTTTCCTTCGACATATAATTACTCTATTTTGTATAGTGTATATAGTTGAAGACTTAGAATATTTTTCTATGTCTCAACTCTCTCTTTCACTACTAATCTCAATATAAATACAATACAATACTACTCGATCATCTTTTTCACTCTATATTTTCTTGTACATCTCTTGTTATACTCAACTCAAAGGGAGACCACTATTTATAGGAGAGAAAATCTTCCTTGCGATGAATAGGAAGATAATGGACAATAAATTGGGTAAGTAATTGGCTTAGATATTACATGAGCTACAAGAATAAAGAGGTAAAATAATTGGTGAAATGAAGAGGTGGTGGTTACAAGAGTTACAATCACGTTCCTCCACAATTGACGAGAGTAAGGAGACACAAATGTAATGTCAACCAATGGACATAACATGATACACATTATGACATATGATATATTTTTATTAATATTAAAATGTCACACTTAACAAATAATAATTATGCGTGTTCTCAAGTGTCGTCAACTACATAAACTATATCACCTCCTTTAATTATATCCAATAGTCTCAATAAACAGTTAGACCTCATATATGTTCCAATTTAGGTTGATATATATAATTAAAAGAGATGATATATTTTATATGATTAATTAAATTACCTAATAGATATTTTTCAAAACACACATAAAAAATAAAAATTTAAATTAAAAATATCTAATGCTCATACCACGTATATATATTAAAAATATCACAAATATTTTGATGCACGTTTAAAGGAAAAGGATATTTAAAGAAGAATAAAAAAACAGTGAAATGCGTCAAGTCGGTGTAGACATTGGGCCCGACCCGAAACATCCGGACTTCCACGTGTAAGGTTCAGCTAACAGTAAGATATTAATCAAATAATTTAATTTGATATAGACATTTTTTCTAGTGTCCACGTCATCATAACTTTTTTTCCAGTTATTTAAATAGTTTCTAAAATTTCCTATCATTTAAAAAAAAAAATACAAAAATCTCCTCTCGGGATATATCTTTATCCTCTCTCAGATATACCCTTCCCTTCTGAGATACATCTCTCCCATTAAGTAATGTATTATTCGCAATTCGTGAGGTATGTGTCGGCAAGTTACTTGATATATTAAAGATCTTATAAATTTAAGAGATTTTTGTAATTTGACAAATAATAGAAATATAATATAGTTAGCTCTTAACACTATAAAATTTATTATGAAACTTATGTAATTTTACGTAAAATAAAAGGACAAGGGCAAAAAAGCAACAATAAAAAGTAGCACTAACAAATGGGACACAAGCAAGAGGCGAACCCAGGATTTATACACTTCGGGTGCACCAAATATAATTTCTAAGCTAAACTTAAAATAAAAATAATGAAATAGCCCTCTAGTTAAATTCGAACCCTGGTCTCAGGGGTGAATACTTTGCTTTATACCAGTGGCACAAGAGCACTCTCATGCTCTTTTTGGGTGCACTGTTAATTATATCCTAATTTCTGTCAGTTTCTCAAGATAGATATACATATATATACGATTTTTTCCGAAGTTGGTGGGTCCGCCTCTCGACACAAGTGGAATATACCATGTGTCATTTGTTTTTTTATGTAAGTACAATTTTGGATGCCGTCCAAATCCTGATTTTAATTTATTTAAATTAGTAATAAATAGGTTGATTTGAAATATGAAATTTAAAATTTTAAAGTTGTATTTTTTTTATTATATAAATATAAAATTTTCAGTATTTGTAAAAATGATTCAATTCTTATATAATTTTATCAATGATTAAACCATAATTATAAGTAAAGCATCAAAAAAATTGAAATATTTTAAGGCGTTGAATTAATAAATCACATATCTTTTTATAAATTAATATTTGTGACTTTATGCTTTATGTTATTATACTTTTAAATACACATAATTTCATAAAGTTCACTGATTCAATAAATCAACAATTATAGTAACTAACTATTCTTTGATATAATTCTCACATGTGGTATACGTAATCTCTTCACATCGAGCATATGTATTATTATTACAAAATTTTAAAAAATGAATCTTTTTTTAGTTAAATTTAAATTTATCGGTCAAGTTTAGTATTTTTTTAAAAAATTAATATCATATCTTGAAATCCTAATTTTTGGAAAATTTTAAATTTAAATTAAAGTTGAAATTTTGTGCACATCTCATAAACAAATGTTGATTTCAATCAGACTTTCAAATTGGGATCCCAATTCCTAAGGCCGAACATCTACTTAAGCAAATTTTAGGTCATAAAATGTTTCTATTAGATACTTTCCGTTGATATTTTTGAAAAGTTTATGTAGATAAGTTAATAAAATATCTTTTTCTTTATTTTGTATAATGAAATCATATACTTACAAGTTACAACTTAGTGAATTTAATGCGTATATAATTAGTGAAGGAGATATTTTAAGTGACTAACTTTTCTATATAATGAGCATTTGAGAACATGAATATTTTTTTCTATTGAGTCAAAAGTGTTAAATATGAATACATTATCTTATGTTTAGATCCTCAATCAGAATATGTCGTACTTTAAATGTCTAGATGAAATTTATCGACAAATTTAAGATGTTATCGATGTATTCTACCTTGATTCTACTTATTTTATTGTTAATATATTTAATTAACCCGCACAACTCCCAATGTAGCAACACTAACACTTTGTTTGGATAATTGTTACGTATTGTTTCATAATGTATACATATTGTATTGTATTGTATCGTATTGTATTGTTTTAAAGAATATAATGTTTGGATAAATTGCATCGTTCTTCGTCGTTTACATAATATAACACATTCATAATTTGAATGATAAACCTACAAGAAAAGTAGGAAATATGGTAGAGCTACTATGAAAATGTAGGATAAAATATGAAATATGATTATTAAATAATAAAATTTAAAAAAAATGAGAAGAAAATGTTAAGGTAACGACACAATCACACCAAATTGGTCGTTATATAAAATGGGTCTTTTCATTGTTACCTAACAATTAATTTAAACGATACAATACAATAAAATTTAAATAACAATCAAAACAAACATCGCATTTAAACTAATAATACAATACAATAGGTAATGACCATCCAAACAAGGTGTAAAAAACTGAGTTAAGGTGTAAACGTGTTGTATTTAACTATATCTGGGTTTTTTTTCACTTTAATAAATTACTATATTTTCTATAGGATAATAAATATGAGGATACAAATCACTATTAAGTCTATAAACTTGTCGGGTGCATTTAAACAGATCAAAGAATTTCAAAATAAGATAAATAAATAAAAAATATTTTAAAGGAACACCTTTTATGGATAATAATTTTTTCATTTTTTCAAGCCTATAATTGTTCAAATAATGAGACAATTACTTTTTAAACAATTATAAAGAAAAAAAATTATTCAATACGTATGATCATTTCTCTTTCCCATCCCACCCACTTCACGATATTTGTCTAAATTATATACAAATATTTATAAAATAATATTTTTTTACCTACTTATCAAACACTAAAAAAATAAGAAAAAAAACGTCATCTTTCCTCGATATCAAGATCTTAACAATCCTTGATAGAGCTCGAGTAATTCATGCTGAAATTAGTAAAGAAACATTCCTTCCATAACAAATCAAAAGTTTCGATTTAATATTAAGCTTTGGGTATGAACTTTTTTTTTGGTAGGAGCGTCCCTGAATGGATCCTACGCAACACGAATTTGAATCAGTTGAGCTCCAGACTCCAGTGCATGTATCAAACATCAGATAAAAAAATAAAAAATATATATTATTGCATGCAATTCATAATACTACTCTCTCTGTTTCAATTTATTTGTCCTATGCCTTGTTTTTAGTCCTTTTTCAAAAAAGAGTACCTCTCCCCTTTTTTGACAACTCTTTAAAATATTTCTACTACTTTCATTATTTTCATTTTTCTATGTCCTTTCTTTCTCTTGACAACTTTTCTACTCCTCTTTTTTTTCCAAAAAAATCTTATATAAGAGAAGTTCCACACCTCTTGGACAGTACAAATGGACCCTTTAATTTGATCAATCATCTCCTCTCTTTTTCTTTTCTTAAATTTTCCAAGAAAAAAACATATAGCAACAAAACAACAATAAATGGTCATGAATATAAAGAATTTATTCAAGAAGGATTCTTCTTACAACAAGGAAAAATTGTTGTTACATGATGAAAAAAGAAATGGTTGTTGTATTTATTTCAACAATATTAAAGATTTTGCTAAGAAAGCAATTGAGATGGGTAAAAATGATCCAAGAAAGATCATTTTTTCTTTAAAAATGGGATTTGCTTTATTTTTGGTTTCTCTTCTCATTTTCTGGGAGGATCCATTTCCAGATATTGCTCAGTTCTCAATATGGGCAATCTTAACAGTTCTTATTATGTTTGAGTTCACCATAGGTACTAAACTTTAACATCCCTATTTAAATTATATATACTGATAGTGTAATAATTTTATTTGCTCTTGTATTGTAATTTGATATGTTGAAATAGATGTATGGACATATCAGGAATGACAGAATTCGGAACAAGATGGAAGTAGTCTTTGTGATGGATAAGATGAGGGATGCAAGACTGAGATGATTCATATATGTGAAGATTGAGAAGAATGTATTAGTGCCCTAGTGAAGATGAGTGATAGGTTGACTACAGTAGATACAAAGAGAGATAGAGGTAGACTGAAAAATATGGGGGAGATCTGATTAAACATGACATGGTCTATCTGTAGCATACGGATGGTATAGCCATAGATAACAAAAATATACAGATCGAGGATTAATTATGATACGTAGAAGGTTCGTAGGTCGAGCGTTACGTAGTTCCAGTATTATTCTTATTATTACTCTCTTAATTACTATCTTATTCTTCGATTTTAGTATTACGTCATGTTTCACTAATTGCTTCCTTCTTCATTGTTACAACGTGACTTTTCTGTTACTATATTTGAACTGTGACACATAAATTGAGACAACGAGAGTATAAATCTTTTGTTCTTGGCAGGAGGAACACTTATTAAAGGATTTAATCGTGGCTTGGGGACATTTTGTGCTGGGATACTTGCTTTCATCTTTGCTCAATTAGCATTATGGGCTGGAGATTGGGAAAGAGTTGTATGTGTTATCAGTATTTTTATCATAGGTAATTAATTAAACTCTCTAGTAGCATAGATCCTCGTAAGAATTTAATTTATATACACTGTGCATAATATAAAATAATGTCACGTGAACTTAATTATTGTATGGTAGATCGATAATCTTTTTAATTTTTAAGTTGTTTATATAAATGTACTTATATATTTTAGTAGATCTGATAGAGTGAAAGTTGTTTGATTTCATGACTTCAATTTATATCCCACAGAGAAAAAAAAAAGAGAAGGAATTTATTGGTTTTATAAAAAGCACTTCTACTTTAGCTTAAAAAGTTGGGAAATGACAATTTTTTATGCTATTGATTTTTTGGCTTAAATTCCTTTTCTTTATTTATTTTTTAATATTCACACCATTATTCCAAAACATAATAATTAAAACTTTAAAATTTTCAAATAAAGTAGACTTTTTTCTGAAGAGACACCTGTCTTTTCCTCTAGAGACACCACTAGTTTTCCAAATAAGCACCAAATTCCTACTAGTTACTTGTGATCGAATTCAGAGATCTTATCTCAGATTTTCTTCTCTTTTCTCTTTGTATTGTTTCGAAATAAAAGTTATATCGTATAATCTGCCTCGATCTATACGTTCAATAGGTTGTTGGAATTTGTGACACAGTACTATTCCATTTTATTTTGGGAGAAAATAATCCCATATCGGATACTATGAACTATGAGGAAATTAGTGTTACCGTGTATAAGATCATGTTATTAAGACCATTTATTTATTTATTTTGCAGCATTTTGTGGATCATATTTGAAGTTATATCCAACAATGGCACCATATGAATATGGATATCGAGTATTTATATTGACATATTGTATTCTCATTATGGCTGGAAATAGGACAAGAAAATATAATATGGCAATTCTTACTCGTTTAGCTTTGATTGCTGTTGGTGCTTGTATTAGCTTGATCATTAACATTGGTATTTGCCCTATTTGGGCTGGTGAAGATTTGCATCGATTGGTCGTTAAGAATTTCATGGATCTTGCAACGTCTTTGAAAGGTATATGTCGATATAATTTTTTTGCACGACTTATATAATACTCTCTATTTGTTTATATTATCCTTTTGATTTCTTACTTCAACGTCTCACCCAATTAACACTCTACTGATTTGAACAGTAAAAAATTATTTGAGAAAAAGTGAATAATATTTTACAACATATTCAATATGGCAATATGACAAAACAATTTGTACTTAGAGATAAGTAAAACTCTCTCACAATATATAAAATAGTCCCTCGAATTTGGTATGGTATGCTAATTAGATACTTCAATTTAGGCAATGGTCTTTTTAGCCCCCTTTACTTATTTTTTTGGTATTTAGTGAGAAAATAAATATTTTGTTATGCACATTTATATATTATTTAGCAAATACTAGGTGGGTGGATAGGCGAAAAGACGATATGGGGTACTACTTATATCTACTTGATATTTCCACTTCATATCAGGGAAATCATTTTTCTTATTTTTTTGAAGAAATTTGTTTCTCTCCTACTACGTATTCTTCTCACGTTGTGCTATTAATATTGTAATTGTTAATTATATAATTTTGAGTCCATATTTCTTTTTGACAGGTTGTATTGATGGGTACTTAGATTGTGTTGAGTGTGATGAAACTACAAATCACGCGGAATATAATGGCTACAAATCAGTCATAGAATCCACAAGTCGAGAGCAAACATTGGTACGTATCACTACTAAAAAAATAATAGAAATTTGCGATGAATAAACTTTGTAGCCAAATAATAAAATTCATTGACTAACCATATTTAGTAACAAACTAGCTAGTGATGAATTATCACAAAATTTTGTCAGCTATACGAGTAATTTAGCGATGAAGTTCATAGTTACTTATTTTAACAGCTTGGATTTGCAATTTGGGAGCCTCCTCATGGGCGTTATAAAATGCACAAGAATCCATGGAGAGATTTTGTCAAATTAAGCAGTGAATTGAGGCATTGTGCATTCATGGTCATGGCATTACATGGATGCATCCAATCAAAAATACAGGTTTTACACTCTAACTAATAGTACTATGTGTTTCTCGAATCTTCAAAAATGTCGTCACATCTGTGTTGTATGCTTGAAATGAATTATTTGTTGAGAATTGACACTGTGACACATAGTGATTGATCTAGAATTTTCACTAAAGAAATTGTATCTACATTTATATACAAAACCATCAATATATATATTTTTTACAAGATTAACATGCAATTTAGTGAATTATTTAGGTTATCAAATTAGAATAACTACAATTATATGTTGTCGCAGGTCATCTTGAGTCGTTGTACATTCAAAACATGAAAATTTAACTCTTCAACATTTTTGCAGGCACCACCAGAAAAGAGGAAGATTTTTCAAAATGAGCTTAAAGTAGTCAGTATCGACGCTACAAATGTTCTACGTGTGCTAGGAACAAAATTAGAGAAAATGGAAGCACTAAATAGTCATGAAAATATCCTAAAAGAAGTGCATGAGACAGCACAAAATCTTCAGAAAAAAATAGACAACAAGTCATATCTCTTGGTCAACTCAAAAAATTGGGAAATTGGAAAGCCAAACATTATTAAAAATCTTGATGATTCTTCAAATGAAAATGAAAATGGTAGTGAAAATTTGCCATTAAATTTTCAATCACTTAGTGAAACAGCCATTGACATAAGGGACTTGCATACAAATTGGCCCCAATATCCAAAAGATCAATTGGTCACAAAGTCAATGTTATTTAACAAGCAAAATCATTGGCCTTCATGTCTCACACTACTTGATGGTGAAAAGATTGATACAATTGATGAGATTGAAACTTATTTAAGTGCTAGTGCTTTGTCTTTGGCTACTTTTGCTTCACTTCTCATTGAGTTTGTTGCAAGGCTACAAAATGTGGTTGATTGTTTTGAAGAACTAAGTCAAAGAGCAGAGTTTAAAGAGCCCATTAGTGTTAAGAGTTAAAGAATTTATCAAGTACTTCTTTATCATTAACCAAATGTCTCGGGTTCAAGTCTCCTTGGATACAGAATCGCCTTTGTTAGGGAGCGCTTTACCCTCCAATGTGAAATTTTCCGGCGCGAATCTGGATTTAGTCAGGCTCCAATGTGGGTACTGAACACCGAATGAGAAACCAAAAAAGAAGAATTTATCAAGTATGCTCATAATGTGCTTTACATTTGTATATGAAGTGAGTTCTTAGAGGATAAGTTCATGTGATATTAAAAAGGCAAAAATTGTCATTTGTTTTATAGTTGTGTATGGAGGAAAGGAGATGAATTAGAAAAATGAAATTTGTATATTCATGTATATATGAGGTATCTCTTTTATCATGAATATATATATATATATATATATATATATTGTTTTATTCTAAAAGAAAAGAGAGAAGATAATTTATAAGTAGAGTCACCACTTAATTTTTAAAGAAAAAATCAAGAAAACTTAATTTCAAAGCGATTTAAAATAGAAAATCAATTTGAAATAACCAAAGGGGTTCGGGGGTTCAATGTACATTTTGAGAAGGTGTTAGGCACTCGAAATGCCCGCTAACTTGCGGTTGACCGACAACTTGAAAATATTTGGCTAACTTTGAAATATAGGTATTTTTACAAATTTTCACACTTGAATCAATTTTAGGAAAAAAAAAACATTTTTTTGTTTCAAAATAAAAACTAAGTGAGGGAAAAACTTATATAATAAAACATTAATTTCAAGATTTCGAGCAATTATTTATTTATTTTTTGAAAAAAAAATTAAAAAAAATAAAAATTAACACAACATAGCTATCTCTTGGGAATTACGAATTAAGTTTTAACTTTAAAATTGATTACCAAATAAAGCAAATAATAACAGTTAAACAATGTAACATAGTTGATAAGAAGGGAAACATATTTTGGGCCCAAATCTGGTTTCTGTCCGCCTGGACCAGTACTTGGGCCTAATCAAATTTTCCTTGGACTTTTGGCCCACTTCCACCTGTCTTAAGCTAACAATAAACTATCAAAAAGAGTGGGCCTTTGGACCAAATACACCTGTCCTAAGCTAACAAGTATTCATACAAAAGAAATTTGGGCCTTTGGCCCAAATAATAAAAGAAAGGGGGCTGCTGGGTTGGACAGGCTTTTGGGCCCAATCATTGTTGTATGCTGCATATACAGTGCTGTATACACTGTATGTACCCTGTATCCTGTATTATTTTTTTTGCTGCACATTCGACCATATACAGCTTGTATACGAGTCATTTTCAAATTCGCACACCTGTACACCCACTTCCTGCCTTGTACGTCGATTTTGCACCTGTATATCAGTTATTTCGATCTGTATACTAGTGTATACCAGTGTATATTGTCATATACACCGCAATTTCAGCCTTCCAGAACCTGTAAGCGCCCATTCCAACCCTGTATTTCAAGTATTTCGAATACTTGGGACCCATTTTTCGATTTGAGGTAGGCCGACTCGATAAAGAAGGGATTGGGCCTCCATGGCCCAATTGGAAAGTGCAAAGAGGAGAGGAGTCCAAAGGACTCGATCCGAGGGAGTTCATGCAAGGAAGATAAAACAATATGAATTGGAATGATAATTTAAACAACTTAAAAATCATTCACAACCAATGTTGAGAGGAAATTACAAGCAAACAACTTCATGAATAACACACTAAAAGCTCAAACCATCACAAGTAGCAAGTTATGCAATTACTAAGTCATTTAGCATTTCCCTTATTGCCTAAAGAAGTCAAAGTAATATAGCAGGAACAATGAATTAAAGAACACCAGAAAGCACTAATATTTTAATGCCATATCTCCCATTTAGACTTAAAATTAGACCACACTTAAAAGAATGAAAACAGGAAGCATATAAGCCTGAACATACTCCTCCAAAGCTGAAATTGATTTCACCGAGTTTAAAAGGAAACAAATACAAGAGGACAGAATCTCCCAAGAACTAAGAGACTTGACCAATAAGCATCGATTCGACATAACACAAAAAAAAGGCACGCGAGTCGATCCTTTCATCCTAACACATTAGCATATTTCACGTAATAAAGAGAAGATGGATACTAGACTCTTGTTCAAATAGAGAGACAACAACCAGTTATGCAACATTGGGAGACACGTATTCTTGGCATGATCGAATCAACTAACAATAACAAAGTATGATGAAATTGCATAACTTCTAGGCATAACAGGAATGACAACTTAACATTTATCAAGCTAAGGTATAACAAATAGCTTAAGCTTAGCAATAGCAGATAACTGACAGTAGCTACGACTTTGAAACTCATGCTGAATAGGTTAGAGCTTTCAAGCTAAAAGTAATTATTAGACAAATCCAATACTTCTTTCATGATGCATATCAACAGGTAACAAGAAAGTCGATAGTTCAGCTAGCTTGGACTTAAAAGCAACTAGAGACAAAGACAATTGATTATGACAAAGCGATATATTAAACCAAACAGATTTTAAGAAAATATGCACCATGATCCTATAGGTTTTAATAGCCAGTCAAACAATGCTTGACAAACAGGAACTTCAAAAAAAGAAGGGAAAACAACTCAAGCTTAACACGCTTAAAACTGATCAAAGTTAAATAAAAATGCAAACCTACATAGCAAACCACAGGAGAAGAACTAAAGTAACACAACATAACTATCAGATTTAGCTTAGAAATAAAACTCAAACAGATTATGCAAAGTTAGAGCCCAAACTCCGACAAACTCACACTCATGGGTGACAAATTGAACATAAATGAACCAACTTGAGAATAAAACATTCATGATGAAAGGGGAGGCACTATGAACTTGCAGATCAAAATAATACTCCCATATTTGAATTAAAAATGCATCAGATTTCCACACAAAGACAAAATCCCTTTTGCGACCCTTTCATTTATAACAAACAGAAAATAGAGAATCCAAACTAAGCAAAATCATAAACCTTGAGTGACATGCTCAGAAAACAAACAAAAACCATTTGGAAGTAAACTTTTCAAACAAATATAGCAGAAGAAGTGAACAGCCATGACTTAGATTCAAACAAAGATACATCTAAATACTTGTATCATAGGACACTTTTTTCACTACTAGCTTTAAACCTTTTAGAGAACAAAAGATCAGGAGATGCAAACAACCAGCAGATATGATTACGATGCTCAGTCGAATGTAGTAGGAGCAGACACCAACAGGAAAGCTAAAGCAATAAACCACTCAACTCATACGATTCACGATAGTTGAAGAAACAAGAAAAAATGAGAACAACCTTCATATATCAGATAGAGAGAACGAAATCGCCTATAGAAGATGATTCCAAACTTCAAAACTGAATCACGACTTCACAGCCAACACTACGAAATTTACAGAAAGAAAAACCAACTCGACATCAAATGCAATCACACAGCCACACCAGCAAGAGACCGAAAGAGCATTTGAAAAATAACAAACCAAACTTCATTACTGATTTACTAACATCAGTCAGTCCAAATATTCCAAAATCTCAGCATTTAAGCGCTTTACACAGTCCAGACTCTAACAGTCATCATATTAAGGGCAAAAGGAACATGAATCAAAATAGGTATTACCTTTTAGGACGCAGCAAACTGAAGAGCAAACGAGCAGGAACGCGCTTCACTACCACAACGAGGATTCAAACAACTTCAGTCAGCACAAAGCGAACAAGAGGACCCGGAATTCAAACTATGAGTCCTCACAGGTGTTTTTAATCTATTTGTATGTATGAGTCTGTTCCTTGCTTCTTTCTCTCTATTTCAGTTCTCACGCCAAAAAAATTCAACCAGAAATCTTCCTACCAAGAATTTCCAACCCCCCAACAGTGAACAAACCGGGGTTACTTATAGGGGGACGATGGGCGCGATTTTAGAGGGAAAAACTAAGGGCGGGATTGGATGAGGATTAGGGGATTTTTGAATTCTGAAATTGAATTCCTATCCAATTCAGAGAATATTCCCCAATCGATGCCAAATTCACAACAGTTCCAACAGAGAGAAGGCATGGTGGACGGCTTCTGATGATTCCCTCGTCCTTGAGCTTGACGTGGCTCGATCCTATGCTAGCAAGGACGATTTTGCAGGCTCCTTGGCTGGAATTGCACGAATTTGCAGAGGGACGTTGAGGAAGAAGACAAATTAGGCGTGCGTACTGGGATTGTACGCGATTGCCGCCGTGAACTGCCGTCTGATTCCCGTGTATCTCCGTTTGGAATCTATGAATTCGTCGCTGCGTTTTGCTGTTGTATTTGACGCCATATGGAATTGTCGGTTGTGAATTGCTGATGTTGTGTTGAAATTGTTGAAGGCTGTAATGTTGTATGTTGCTGCTGCCACGTGGATGTTGATGTTGGAATAGTTGATGTTTAAGTTGTAATGTTGCAATGTGGGCCGGGTTGGGTGCAAGAGTTGGGTTAGTGAATTGAAGTTGGAAATTGGAATTGGGCTACTGGGTCGGCCCAAAAGGGTCAAAAAATTGAATTGTGGATAAGGAAGACTTGGCTTAGATTTGTAATAAAGGGTTAGGTTAGGAATTGAGAATTTGGCCCAATGTTTTGCAATCAAAGCCAATTTAAGTTTAAACATTTAGCCAATTCGAGTTTAAATTGCAAAGTCGGCTACAATTTAAATAAAAATGAATTAATATTAACTAATTAACAAGCTTCTTAATCTTAACGAAATAAAATAATAATCTTCATTACAAACTAATGAATTCAAAATTATAACCATGATTTAAACTAATCTTAATTTAATAAAATATTTAACCATGAAATAAAATCTTTTTGAGACGATTTTCAAACATTTATAAAATATACTGATTATATATAAGATTATGTAAAAATATATTTATTATTTAAATCATCATAAAAATGACTAAAATCACTTTAAAACTTGAAAACTATTTTGAATTTTTATAAAACTAATTATTCTAAATCGTTTGAAATTTAGAAGCTTGAAAACTAATTCATATCGTGGAGGGTCAAAATTAGGTGTCAACATATATATATATATATATATAAATATTATTAGTAGTATCAAATTGCTAAACTCTTATCATTAATTTTCAAGTTATGATTTGATCCTTCATTATACATTGAGATAAAAGAGAAATGGTTAATTAGTGAGTCATAGTGCATTTGAGACTATAGTAATAAAGAGATTCTTTTTGTAAAGTTTTATACAAGATGATATTCTTTGTTAACCTTTTGATTGATAGATGCTTTTAATATTTTTTTGCTCAAATGTAACCCTATATAATTAACAAACTAAGCTAACATAAATCTTGGACTTTAAAATAGTCATGTACCCAATGTACAATTTAGGATTAAAATTAAATCCACTTATTTATTAAGAAACTCAACTCGTTTGACCCGTTACTCATTTAGTTTTAACATAAACTCATGATCATTTTTTCATTCTCCCTCATTGGATGTAGCATCCCTACAAAAATAAATAAGTACCATCACTTGTGTATTCGAATTAACCCCACCACTCATTAACACTAAGTAAAAGAGAATATTATTTGGTTAATAATTAAGATTTGGAGCTCATTTAAGACTTAAAAGAGGCTCTTTAACCAATTTATCAAACGTTCTCATTGTATATTTTCCATTGTATATCATCTATTTATTAATGTTGGATGATTATGTTCAACAAGATATGATTTAAAATTGATTTTTTGATTGGTTCGAATTTAGCCCTTTTAATCAAATATGTTGTGTTATTACTCATTTCTTATTCTTGATGCCTAACTTATATATTTCTCTTTCATTAGATTGTTCTATATTCGATTATATGCTCTCTCCTTGCTCGATTGCCTATCCTTTCCCTATTTGCTATATCTATATAATTTCTTCTACTCCTCCACTACTTCTATAATCTTCATATATCTAGGATCAATCATTTGATTGGGAAGCTCCAAATGAATAGCCAACGATCTATGAATGGTCAATGCTTGACCTCTAACACATTTATTAGGTCGTCGGACATTTCTCGAATAAATTAATATGAGCGTATATTAACCTAGTCTGAAAAGTTATTATAAAGAAAGTAATTAAAGTTACACATGATAGAGAGTATATTAGACCAAAATTTACTTATTGTTTTCGCCAAATATGAAATATCATGGTAGATCAATTTAAACATGAAAGTAATTTAGAGTGTCAAACTTCTTATAAAATGGTAGTTAGAGTTCAAACACGTTTCGACACGGCCACATCATATATGTTTAAACAAATAAACTATAAAAACTTATTTTTGTACTTTTAATTAGGGAAAGGGGAAGGGAGAAATGTGGGAGAGAATTACAAGACGGAGAATCTAACCCTTGCCAAATGAGATGAAATTTCAGGTAGTCAACCAACTGAGCTACTAAAATCGAGCCCTCACTTTTTGTTAATTTAAAAGTGGGCTTGTCTATTTGCTTGCATAACAGGCCTTATTAGTGTTTTAAGCCATTTTCAAGCCCAAGTTATCTTGTTGGGCCTAAATTAAAAACCGACCCATCTAAACATTACATTGTCATTTCATCAGTAGGCAAATATCTCTCTTTTCCATCTCTAACTCTTTCTCACTCTCTCTCTAGATTTTGACGAAATTCAAGCTCGAATCTCAGGCAAACGGCGGCAAAATTTCCACCGGTAACGATCTATTTTCCTCCTCTCCGGGCAGATTTATTATCATATTCCGGAATAAACAGAAAAAATATGCATTAAAGTATCGATTTTTGTTTTGCAATACAGTGTTTGTGGAGCTTAATTGGTTCAATTTGGAACAAGCTGACCTCTTTCTAAGTTTAGTTGTTGTTAGCTTTAATATTTGATTTCTAGGCGGTATTTGTTTTTGCGCATTTTTTATTTGAATTCGCTGGGGATTTATTCAGATCTCAGATTTGGAGGTATAGATTTTTTGTAAATTGAACGTTCCATTAGATTATTTTCTGTTTATGTGCTGTATTTGTTTTGGATCTAGCTGGTTCGATGAAAATTTGTGATTTTTTCGGGAGATTTAGGGTCGGATGCTTTTGCAGCTATGGTTTAATTGTTTTTAGATTCGCATTTTGGAGTGTGGTTCTTAATTGAAAGTTTGGTATTTGCAGCTCTAACAGAATCTCGAGAGGATGGCAATGGTAGATGAGCCATTGTACCCGATAGCTGTGTTAATAGATGAACTTAAGAATGATGATATCCAATTGCGGTTGAATTCTATTAGGAGGTTATCAACTATTGCACGTGCACTTGGTGAGGAAAGAACCAGGAAGGAGTTGATCCCTTTTTTGAGTGAAAACAACGACGACGATGATGAAGTGTTGCTGACAATGGCAGAAGAGTTGGGCGTGTTTATTCCTTATGTTGGAGGCGTGGAGCATGCTCATGTTCTTCTACCACCTCTAGAGACCCTTTGTACGGTTGAGGAGACCTGTGTGAGGGATAAAGCTGTGGAGTCATTGTGTAGAATTGGATCCCAGATGAGGGAGAGTGATTTAGTTGATTGGTTCGTCCCACTTGTGAAGGTTTGACTATGACTATTACCATTGTCTGCTCCTTGTTATTCATCATTCTGACATTATGGTAGCTACGCAAACATACAAAGACCTTTTACTCGCTTGCAATCCCTAATATAATTCCAACGTGTGAAACTCTGAACATCACCCATATATGTTTTTATCTTTTCACTTGCAATCCCCCTAATATAATTCTAGTCTGAAATTCTGAACATCACTCATATATATATTTTTTATCTTTTACTTGACATCGTGGTTCGTGATTTGTCAAATGTTTATACGCCTTCCTATTTTTTCTAATCACTAGAGGCTAGCAGCTGGTGAATGGTTCACAGCAAGGGTTTCTGCATGTGGGCTCTTTCATATTGCTTACTCAAGTGCCCCAGAAATGTTGAAAGCAGAACTTCGGTCTATGTACAGCCAATTGTGTCAAGACGACATGCCTATGGTGCGAAGGTCGGCTGCTACAAACTTGGGGAAGTTTGCTGCGACAGTTGAATCTGCTTACCTGAAGAGTGACATCATGTCAATATTTGATGATCTTACACAGGATGGTAATATTTTCACTTATATTTAACAACTTATGACTAGAGAGGGTCTATCCTAATTTTACTCTTATAAAGGTTTCTAAATTAGTGTTACTTCATGAAGTTGTTGCCTTTTAAGTTGCTGTTACTTTATGCAGCCCATTGCTTATAGCAATAAAATGGTTATTTTTGGTTAAATGTGAAGTTTCTTTAGGATGCCTTTTAGAGTGGAATGAATTGTCGGTTTTCTAGTGTTTTTTTGTCAAAACATTTTTTTGTTGGCTTATCTAATGTCTTCTGATTCCAGATCAGGATTCTGTGCGCTTATTAGCTGTTGAGGGCTGTGCTGCACTTGGCAAGCTGTTGGAGCCCCAGGACTGTGTGGCACATATCCTGCCTGTCATTGTCAACTTCTCTCAGGTACTCTCTAGTTTGTGTTTGGACTTTGGAGTCATGCTGTCCTGGCTCATACAGATCCTTGAAATCTTGCACCTTGCACCATGCTTTAGATTCTTGTGTTACCTACTACTTTTAAAATTAATCCATCATGGAACAACTTCTTTTTGATGGTTGATTGAGCTACCAGTGAAACATTAGCACCTTAACTTCCTAATAGTTATCATCTTTCATCTAAATAATTATAGTCGTCATATCTTGTTGTATTTCTATTTAATTATGCACATTAGGCGTGCCCTTTGATCTAGAGTGTTGTTTCCACACAAAGATATAGCCCTTAAGTTCTCCGAATGTTTCCGATGTATGTGATATGGAAAAGAACCTTGTATTTGAATCCTCGCCACTCTCTTCATATGAAGGTTTTAGGTAGTAGCATAGGGTTAGACTAGGTGAGCCTGTCTAAAATATGATGGGGATCATAACTTTATTTTGGAGTTGTAAAGATGGATCTTGGGCCTAACTCAACCTCAAAAGCTAGTTTATGTGGGAGGATTGTCCTAGTCCATAGAAGGAGATCAAATTCTCATCCCTTTTCTGATGTGGGAATTCTTAACACTCCCCCACCCGTCCAGACTTCGTTAACTAGAGCGTGGACACGATAATATGGGGGCCCAACATCGGTGAACAAAGAATTGAGACGGGTCTGGCTCTGATACCATGTAAAGATGGATCTTGGGCCTAACTCAACCTCAAAAGCTAGCTTATGAGGGGAGGATTGTCCAAGTCCATATAAGGAGATCAGATTCTCATCCCTTTTCCGATGTGGGAATTCTTAACAGGAGTATTGCTAACTGTTTTTTCACAAACTGGCAGAGTAGAGGAATGAGAAAAGAAACGTGGACGAATGGCTTGAGTAGGCTTGTTTAGGTGAAGCCTTTATTGCTAAATCTTGGTGGTTGGAAAGTCACTTGGTTAGAGTTAGAGTAAATTTATTCCAAAATAAGCTTTACAGGATAAATGCGATATGATGGGTCTTCATTACAGTTTTTAGACATCTTTACTTGGTTTACAGTACTAAAATGTACTAATAAGTCTTAACGATATCTTTACTTGTTTTACAGTACTAAAATGTACTAATAAGTCTTAACGTAGTAACACTTGTCAAAATATGATTTCGGAAAGCTCTTGGTGCACTTGTCTACATTTATTAGCGGAAATTACAGTTGTAGGAGTAAAATTTAGGTCAGAAAGGGCTAAAACTGAAGGATCAAATCTTTCGGTGATCCATTATATTGGTTTAGCCTTGATAAAAAAACTCACAGTTGATCTTATTCTTAAAGTTACATGATAATATTGAGTACTATTATAGTATGATCCTCTCTGTCTTGAAGAATTTACCTACCTTGTAAGGCAATTTCATTTGTTCATAATTGTGCATGTTTTTTTTCTGCTAATAACCAGGACAAGTCTTGGCGCGTTCGATACATGGTTGCTAACCAGTTGTACGAATTATGTGAAGCTGTAGGGCCTGAGCCCACTAGGTACTTTCTCAACTTAAATATGTTATACTTTGTGAATATTTCCATATGATGTCTATCTATCGAGTTCATATTTACCTGATTCTCATCATTTTTTGGTTATTTTCAGTTAATTTTAATCTGTAAACAACAAAAACAATAAACCCAGCGAAATCCCACAAAGTGGGGAATTTTAATCTGTAAAGTGGTTATATTGTTGTCGGTGTAATTCGTAACTTTACCTGATATCTTGAACCTTGGATAGGCATGTACTTTTGTACGTCCGTTGTGCTCTATTAGTTGACCTAAATGTCCTCCTCTGAAGTGGATCTGGTGGAATGAAGTGATGTGCTATTACTGACTCATTTTGAGCTACTTCTATTGCGATATCAGTCACATTTAGAATCTTTTTTTTGATGAGAAGGGAACCCACAGCTGCTATCCTTTTGGTGCGCTAGTTACATTTAGAGTCTTGTTGTCAAAACTCATTACTCTGGCTCCCAACTTGGTTGACAAGTTCCGTAATTCGGGCAATGTGGACCCTGCCCCCCACCAAACGAAAAAAAGAAAAAGACAGAAAAAACTAATGCCTGCCGAGTTTTGTTGGCAAAGTGGGTCTAACAAGAACACACTTTTTCTTTTTTCATGAATACACTTTTTCACCTCTTTGATAGTATTTTGTCAATGAATAACGGGAGGGCAATTGACTGAGGAGCTCCATGATATAAATTAGTGGTAGTTTAGGAATGTATGGATTTTGTTTAGACCAAGGATTTTTCTATAATTGATGCATCATTGTTAAAGTAAAAATTAATTTTGAAAACATGCAATATACTCTAGTCCCTGAAAGTTCTATTCATCACATGATTGCACTGTTGAGTCATAATGTTTAATCAGTAGAGGAATATGCTGTTCATACCCTGTTCATGCTTCTCTATGTTTCTGCCAATGAATCATGCTCTCTTCATCAAACTGTTTATTTTGGGAAATTCGAAATCTTTGCTGTAAGATGTCTGATTGCGTCTGACCATGGCTTAGGACGGATTTGGTGCCTGCCTATGTCCGTTTGCTTCGAGATAATGAAGCTGAAGTTCGCATAGCTGCTGCAGGAAAAGTCACCAAATTCTGCAGGATTCTTAGTCCTGAGCTTGCTATTCAGCATATTCTTCCCTGTGTGAAGGTATATGCCGGATACATTTCCTCTTTAGGAGCTTCATTTTTCATTTTTGGTTCCTATTGATCCTCTAATATGTATTTGGGTTTGATAAATGTTATAGGAATTATCATCAGACTCTTCACAACATGTCAGATCTGCTTTGGCTTCCGTTATAATGGGGATGGCTCCTGTTTTGGGAAAGGTGAGGTGCATTAGCTTCTAGATGAGGAAAATATTGATCATGCGTTTTTTTAATGATGTAGATGGTAGATGCATTGTTGGAAGGTCCGGAATTTACTGTTGTATGTCATAGACAAATGCTATGAGTTGCTGAATATAATCTCTAGCTTGGGAAAGCTTTTCACATCATGCAAAGCACATCCGCGTTTGATCGAAGCATTAAGATTTACCTATGAAATAATTTGACCTCTATTTGTGCATTTGATGCAGGATGCAACCATTGAACATCTTCTTCCAATATTTCTTTCCCTTCTGAAGGACGAGTTTCCCGATGTGCGCCTGAACATCATTAGCAAGCTTGATCAAGTCAATCAGGTTGGTGAACGATTCACACATTTTTCCTGTGGTCTGCAATTAATTATGAGACTAGTGAACTGTTTGCTGCTTTATTTTGGAACTGGTATGCCATATGTTGTGGTGTGTATTTTAGTGATACACAGACTCCTCAAATAAAGAAGGCAATCAAAATCCTTTAACATACTGAACTCTATCTGGTATGCCATTTTTTTGTTCCCTAATATTTCTTAGTGTTTTCCTAGTGTGTTGTTTAGTGTGTTTCGATTATCGCACTATTTGTTGTTACTTGCTATATTTTCTTCATTCTCCTTCTTCTTGTACCTGGATTTGCCACACTTGAGCCTTCTACTCCTTTTGTAAAATTTGACATCAAGCTTCTCTTTATTTAGTCACCGTCTTCAGCTGCTTCCACTTTGCACTGGTTCCTAGCACTCTGCCACTTTCAATTATTTATTTATTAATATTATTATTTTTAGTTTACTTCTTTCCTAACTCTCAATTTCTCTAAATGTTACAGGTGATTGGAATTGATTTATTGTCTCAATCTCTGTTGCCAGCTATTGTTGAGCTGGCAGAGGACAGGCATTGGCGAGTCCGTCTTGCAATAATAGAATACATACCTCTATTGGCAAGTCAATTAGGCATAGGATTTTTTGATGATAAGCTGGGTGCTCTTTGCATGCAATGGTTACAGGACAAGGTTGGTATTCAATTAACTGGCTGTTAGATTTTCATATTAAATTGATGAAGCATAAAACTTTTATCTTGGTGCATGAGAAGCTTCATTGAAAACTTATTTCTATCTTTCTCAGTCTCTCTCTTCCACTTTATTTCTTATTGCAAGAGGAAAACGAGTTGGGACATTTTCAGGAGTGGAATTACCACCAACTTTTCCGTGAAAGTTACTTGCGTTTCTTCTGTTATTTATTGATGAATGTGTAAAGGCAGTTTGCTTTTATCAATCAGTTGATGGGACAATATCTCTACCACTGATCTCTTCCTTTCTGATTCTTTGATGCAGGTTTATTCAATTAGAGATGCTGCTGCTAATAACTTAAAGCGTCTTGCAGAAGAATTTGGTCCAGAGTGGGCAATGCAGCATATAATTCCTCAGGTTTGCTTGATGTGTGCAAATTTGAATTGCGAATTCTCTTCCATGATATCTTCTTTAAAAACAAACAAGTTCAGTGAGTCATGGGATATATCTTTTCTTACTACATGAAGTTGATGGGACCAAGGTGCAGGAGTATGGGAAAAGGGTGGAGTCGATCTCTATTTTGATACTCTTGAAGTGTATATCTTTGCCCCAAATATCTTATAAAAATCTGCATTGCTCTTCCTCGACCTCGAGACATTCATGGTGATTGGTGGATATAGTCAATCATAAGTTGGTTTCCTTCCATTTTTCTCCTGCTATCTGGAGAGGTGAAAACTGAAGATTTCAGGAAAGGAATTAGGGGTGCACCTGTTTTTCCTTCTATTTAGGAAGTTTATCTCTTAGGCTGAGAACTAGAGAAGGAAAATAATTCTCCATGGTCTCATAGAGTTTCTAGGCTCCAGCTTTTGCCATGATCGATTCCAATTTTGTTCTCTCTCAGTTAGAAATGTCTTTTTTTGCAGGTCTTGGATATGACTACCAGTCCAC
The DNA here is from genome assembly GCA_018342035.1 of Solanum appendiculatum. Taxonomy (NCBI): domain Eukaryota; kingdom Viridiplantae; phylum Streptophyta; class Magnoliopsida; order Solanales; family Solanaceae; genus Solanum; species Solanum appendiculatum. The sequence goes on from JAGDQO010000791.1 coordinate 125,132, forward strand.
ATTATTTGTATCGAATGACTATTCTTAGATCAATTTCATTGCTTGCACCAGTAATGGGCTCTGAGATAACTTGTTCTAAGTTGCTGCCTGTGGTTGTTACTGCAACAAAGGATAGGTGATTTTTCTTTCCCAGTGTTTTAACTGGTTTTGTACCTCAACTCCTTGAACTAATCAAAAGTTTTATCTAATTCCAGAGTGCCCAACATTAAATTTAATGTGGCAAAGGTGTTGCAATCCCTTATACCTATTGTTGACAACTCGGTGAGAATCCTCTCCTCATTTCTTGTTTCTTGGTTGCTTATACTTGGTTTGTTTTGGGAAACGAGTGAGCTTTTCTACAAAGTTTTGCTCTTTTTTGATAACACAGATGAGATCATTAGGAAGTTTTCAAATAAGCTTAAGATTCCAAAGCTTCTCTCATAGTTTTCCTATAATCTAACTGTCCATGGTAATTTCAATTGTCTAGGTGGTGGAGAAAACCATTCGGCCCAGTTTAGTAGAGCTAGCTGAAGACCCTGATGTCGATGTTCGCTTTTATGCCAATCAAGCACTCCAGTCGATTGATAACGTCATGATGTCAGGTTAGAGAAGCTAAACATTGGCAGGTGAGAGTAGTACAAATCTCTCTTCTAATCCCTCTTTGGTAGTCTTGGATTACGCTCTCACACGAAGAAGCAAGAGGGAAAAGGTAAAATGTAAAATGCATCGCGTTGAGCTTGGAGTCGTAGATTGTTGTTACTAATTCTTTTGTAGGACTCGGCATTCAAGATGCTGTGACACTAATGAAGACCCGAGTGTTTTTTCATGTAAAGCTGCTGCCATACTTTACTATTTGGATCTGCTAAGCTCAAATTGTATTTGTATTTGTTTTTGTTAGTTTACTTTTGAGGTTTGAACTTACAACATTTTAGCTTTGTTACTCTAAGCAGATTTGCTGTTATATTAGTGTTTGCGTTTCTTTGCATAAAAATATTTGTGCACTGTTCCCCTCCCCGCCCTTACCCCGTCCCCCTTCCCCTCCCCATCCTCTCTTTTTTGTTGTTAAAAAATTACTCCTTGTAATTTTTACTTTACGTTGTTGACTGTATGTTATAAGCTCTTCTATTTAGATGGAATAATAAAACAGCCCAAAGATTTGACCCACATATGTGGGGCGGGTTTTATGATACTTACACTCCCGGGTTTACATCGAATAGTCAACATTTTGGAAACAACCTCCCTATCAAGGTAGGGGTAAGGTTTGTTTACACACTACCTTCTCCAGACCTCATTTGGGGTATGTATGTTGAATTTAACATAATCGAGAAGTTTTTGAAGATCATTGGTGCATGGTTAGGAATGTGGACAATGCGTCTGCTCCTCTACCTTCCTCCACCTCCACTTAAGTACAGGGTTTTTCGTCTTCGATGTGTTGGAATTTGTGATGTACGTCTATCTTCCATATGACGTGTTTTGGTTCTTATTACTAGACTAAAGCCCCGAGCACCATTTTTTTCTATCCAACCTTTCCAAAATTTCTGAATATTCATGTATTAAGAGTAACCTTTTCGAAGTTACTCTTTTAAGTTATTTATTTGGCAGTAATGAACTCGTCAAGTATGAAATATTGCCGATATTTCTACTACAAAAGGGAATTGAAAAAAAAGAAGGTGGTAAACATCAAAATCTTTTATAAACTACTTAAATGCAATCCATTATGATTTTTTGTTTAAACAGAGGGTCCAATGGAGTTTGAGAAAGAAAGATAACCAGTTAGGTTTTATTGAATAGTATACTACTCCCTATGTGTCAATTTTTCTGATTTTGACTTGCACGATGTTTATGAAAGTAATTTTTTTTTTTGAATCTTGTGGTTTTAAACTAAAGATTCGTAGAGTGTATCAAAATATCCTTTAATCTTATGGTATTGATTTTTTTAAAATAAACAAATTGAACTGAATGAAGTATTTGTTTTGTCAAGCTGTTTGGTAATGTCTTTTTCGTTGTAGTAATTGCTACCGTCAAAATAGGGCACTTCTTGACCTTACATTTTCCTTACCACCAAACTCATTTTTTTTCTTAATATATTTGAATAAAATTTTGTAGTAATTGCTACTCTCAAAATAGGGCACTTCTTGACCTTACATTTTACTTACCACCAAACTCATTTTTCTTTATATATATTTGAAATAAGTTTTGTAGTAATTTTTTTTTATTTTCATCTGGTGTTCGATAACCATATTGGAGTTTGACTAAATCAGGATTCACTCGAGAAGTTCACATTGGGGGTAAAGCCTCCCTAATAAAGGCGACTTCGTATCCATGGGACTCGTACTCGAAACCTTTGATTAAGAATGAAAGAGTACTTACCACTCTATCATCGGTAGTTTTGTAGTAATTGCTACCCTCAAAATAGGGCACTTCTTGACTTTACATTCTACTTACCACTAAACTCATTTTTTCTTAACATTTTTGTATTAAATTATCTTAAATCTTATGCTACGACCACCAATGAGTGTGACTAGTGGCGGCAAAATTAGCCCCTAAAAATATAATTCACTTAGCCGATTTAAGTTTGACTGAGTTATTAATTGGTTCATTTATTAGATAGGTAGTCCAAATTGGTTAATTATCAAATATATTAAGGAGATATTTTTCTTTCCAAATAGTAGGCTGATATGTAGTCTATATCACAAGTTTTTTCGTTTATCAGACTACTTGAACCTGAGACTTCTAGTAATATTTGAACCGTCATAAACAAGGTGCGCAAAGCTTCAATAGTATCCCTTAACCTAACCCATGAGTTTTGACTGTTTCTTTTAAAGATCGACCACCTGCCTAGACTTGGGTTGGTAAGATCTAACCATACACCTATCACTATAAAAAAAGTTTCAAAACTTCGTCATTAAATAGCTCGTAACTAACAATTTTTTAATAATCTATCGCTAAATAAGATTAACTATGAATTTTACTGTTTAGCTACAAGATTTATCTGTTGTTAAGTCTTATTTCCTTTTAGTATATGATACTTAGTAAACAATATTGGGGGGGGGGGGGGTTCTTTCCTTACATAAAATAGGTTATGGCACATCAAAAAGGGAAAAAAATAGTGTGACTTTTACACATGGTGGTTGAGACATAGTTAACCTTAGAAAGGTGGATGTCATGCCTATAGACTTATAAGCCCTCAACCACCAAAAACTACATTCTTTTATTTTTCCCTATAAATAAGAGCCTCACTTGAATACATTTCCCATTGAAAGCTAGCAATCTTAGCTTATACACTACTAAAAAACAAGAATTAGCGACATACAATTTTGTAGCTAAACAACTGAATTTATTACTAATCCTATTTAGTAACGGATTAGCGACAATTATCAATATTTTTTTTTATAGTTACGAGCAATTTAACGACGAAGTTCGTAGCTGATTTTGTAGTGAGAAATGTATTCCATTATGCCTTTTCTCAATATTCATATTGTGTCTCTTTTCATGAGTGCCAATAAATCAGATGGAGTAAGAAGAAAAAGAAGGAAAAAGCCTTTTCGAAGTTTGCTGGTATTATTTCTAACTATAAAAAGCTTTAGATTCATGTTGATAGCTAAACACACACAAGCTACTTGTGATTAAAAAAAAAATAGTTTTGTGACTTTACTGATATTATTATGACTAAAATCCATTTAGTTTTGATGTGAAAAATAATAATTTTATTGTGATTTTAATGTTATGATAAGTAAAAAGTTAGTGACTATACGTGAAATTAACCCTCGTGTTGCCTCAAAAGTTCAAACTTGTAACCTAATTAACCTTTGTTTATAGTAGGGGCAAATCCACTATTATAGTTATGGGTTTAGCAAATCAGTATTTTTCGCAAAAACTATGTGTTTATGATAAAATTTTCATCTACTATGTATACATAGAAAAAATGATTATTGTCAAAAATTGATAAACTAAATATTCTAAATCCGCCTCTAGTTTCTAAACTTCTTCTTGTAGTGTTATTGTTATTTCTTTTCATCTTTTTTGTCTAGCTTGTCATTTAGGACTAATGATATATAGATATACTTATAATTTAATTTGCAAGTATTGAAATTAATTCATGCAAACATATAGTGAAAAGATAGCATACAACAAAAGTAAAATATATACATATATAGGTGATATTAGGAATATGTTTTCATCATATTAGTATGTTTTTTGTTTTTAAATCCATCCTTTTTTATGTTTTGTTTTTTGTTTTTTTCAGGATACAATCTCGTAAATCATTTGGAACATTCATTTGAGCAAGAAAGTTGGAGTTAGTAAAACGATGAAGATACGAGGATGATGTTGTTTTAGCCAACCTCAACCTCGGACCTTCATCTATAAGGTCAATAATGGTGTAGGCATGCGCACGTAGAACCTTTAGAGGCAATAACAAATGCCACTTAGAAACGAACAATTCAGAGGTAGATTCAAGACTTATAATTTCGTGGGTTCAGTATTTAAAATTATTAATATTGAATTCATTATAATAAATTATGGGTTCATTTTTACTATTTATTGTAATTTTAGTAAGTTTTTATATATAACTTATGTATAGCGTCAAAAGTATTGAGTTCAGATTAATCGGTACAGAAAGACTGTATTGGCCTCTAATGAACATTCAATTTGATAGCCATAAGAACATCCTCTTGCAGAAATATAATGTAAATAAAATTGTATACCAATACATTCAATTTAATTAGTCAAAAAATTCTCCACACATAACTAAAGCTTAGTGCGCTGAACAGTCCCTACTATTATTGATATTTTATTATGTAGGACAAAAATTATATATAGTATGGTTGGCTACAGAGTTTGACCAAGGCCTTCAATAATAACAGTATAATTCTACGAGTGAAAGTCTGAATTTAATCGAGACCTTGTGATACTCATATTTAGATTAATTTGGGTTCTGGTGTAAATAATATATGAGACAAAATCCTCATTAACTTTATATTGTAATTGACATTTTTTCATCAATAATTCTTATTTTGTCTCAATTTGAGTTTCTGGAACAGCAATTATTGTTTTCTGGTTCATTGTACATATATTAACCTTTTCCATGAATAATTAAAGTGCTTTTTCGTGTTTGTCTTCTTGTCAATGTCATTTTCCCACTTGTTTGGATCTAGAGAATCAAAACACAACAACAACGACATATCCAGTTGTAATACCATAATTGTGTGTACATAACTTTACTTTTATCTTACAAAGGTAGATAACTGTTCTTGATAGACCTTCGGCTTAATTAAGTAAATCGTAAATCCTATCAATATTATGTATTGAAAGGAAATATAGTAGTGTAAAAGTCATGCTAAAACTTTAATTATCACATTATTTCGTTGTTGTGACTATCCTTATTTATGTATTCTTTTTTTCCAAAGTACTGTCCAGAAATGTTTTATTTTGAGCCGAGAGGGTCTATCATATACAACCTCTCTATCTCTATGAGGTAGGAGTAAGGTCTGTACACATTGTACCCTTTCCAAATCTTACTAGTATAGAATTACGCTGAGTATATATATGCTGTTAAAGAAATCATGCTAAAAATAAAATAAGAGAGCAATAACATCAACAAATAATACGATAAAACAAAGAAAATAATAAGATGGTTGGAGAGCAATATTTATAACAATAGTGATAAGTAAAACTAGACAATATTCAGTTACCTACTGACCTTCTACCTTAATTCTCGATCTCCATACCCTTCTATTTTAGGTCATATTTTCAAAAAGTTGCGCTATTAAAATAATTTTTGTTTTAACGTATAGTACTTTGAAATTTCACATGTTTTTCATAGTTGGACTACAAGTTTAATCTTAATATTTATATGATTACAGGACTTTTGAAGTCTATAACTCATTTTATCGTATGTGTGATTATAAAATTTTCATTATTCATCAGAAAATAATATAAAACTCCAATTTTTTATTTTAAAAAACTAACATAATGCCAAAATAAATAAAACAGAGAAAATAATATTAATTGCTCTTAATACTTGTACTGGACAAATCCCCGTGCTCACACGAATGCCATGTCACTTCACTATGACCAACCTTCTTGTCGTGTTGTTTATACGAAAGTGTTTGATTGAATATAAAGTTTATATATATATATATATATATATATATATATATATTAATGATTTTGGAGCTCGCAACTATACACTAATAACCAGAAATCAGCTATTAATTAGTAATTTTCACAGAAAACATAAATAAGTAATAAAATATTTCTTGACATAAACCATACATTATTCTCTATGTATAGTAAACATAAACCAGTAATTCATAAAAAACGTTAAGTAACATATTACAAACAATATATTATTCTCGATCTATAGTAAATATAGATCAATAATTCATAAAAAAAATGACAAATGACAATGTTACAAACCATACATTATTATCTATAGTAAACATAGATCAGTAATTATTAAAAGTCGATAAGTGACATGTTACAAACCATACATTACTCTCTATAGTGAACCTAGACTAGTACTTCTTAAAAAACAAGTGATATCTTACAAACCATACATTATTCTCTCTAGTAAACATAGATAGTAATTCATAAAAAACGATGAAGTGACATGTTACAAACGTTACAATGTATATAACTTAAATCCTTCTATTTTGTACAATGTAGTCACATGCTGATAAAGGCTTTAATTTGTTCAATCAACTCTGTTGTTCTTGTTTGTGCAACTTGAGATTTGCTCAGTACTTGAAATGCATGGCCTACACCTTTAAACATCACATATTTAACAACCTTTTTATTACTAACTCTATTTAAAGTAGCACAAAACTCCAAATTTCTGTCTCTCAAAATATCTAACTCAGATATACACACCAATATTCCAGGAATATTCCTTATATCCATAAAATTTACACCCTCTTTCCCAATCGGATTGCACCACGGGTGGTCTCGATTAACCCCCGTGGGCAATGCCAGCCGCCAATATGTGTCAGCGCTGGCTAATGTGAGCGCTGACCGTGGCGGCTCGGTTTTGTATTTTTCAGAGTAAGTCCTTGACTCTCCACCAAAAAAAGGTTGAACTAAAATTATACCTTTTAAAGTTAATGGCTTTAGGTCATCCATTTTCGAACGAAGCATTATAGCTACATTATAAGCTATGTTCCCACCAGCACTATCACCAACCAAATAAATACTAGAAAAATTAACTTTATTTATCCACCAATAATCTTCATTAGAACCAATAAGCACTTTTTGTCTTACCCAAGCAATCGTTTTAATCCCATCGTCGTACGCTGATGGAAGTCGATTTTCGGGGGCTAATCGATAATTAACAGACATAATCACACAATTAGCAATTGATGATAATTTAGCTAAGAACTCATGGTAACAAATCCAAGATGATGATCCAACACAAAATCCACCACCATGGAAATAAATTAACAAAGGTAATTTATTTCCTTGACATAATATTTTTGGAGCATATAAACGTGCCCAAATATTTGTGTACCTATCAATTACAACATCACTAGAGGTAACACCAAGTTCAAGAGGCAATTTATTACTAGTGACATTTGGGACTATTTGAGGTCTTTCAATATGACCATCTTTGTAAACTTTAATAAGACCTTCAATTTCTTCTAATAAAACTTTATGTTGTGGATATTCTTTGATTTTTTGAAGGTTAAAATTTGGATCATATGTTATGGTTGTCATTGTTCTTTTTCTCATGAATTCAAGAATGAAGAAAAAAGTATGAAGAGGAGAGTTTTTGAGAGGAATTTTTTATTTTTTTTGGTTATGATATAATTGTGTTGATGAGAAGTTGTTTATATAAGGAAGTGAAAAAAAGATAAGATTGGGCTAGTTAGCATTGAAGGCTTTTTTTGAAGAAAGATGGATTATTTGTCCACTTTTGATATGACAAGTGGGGGATTGGAAAATTGACACGTGTCTTCACGTGGAGTCTATAATTGTGGGCTAAGTGGCATTGGCTTCCATTATTCAACTCCGACCCCTCAACCCACTACCCCACCCCCTCATCATCTCAGTCTTTGTGTAAAGAGGTCGAAAAAAGAGAGGAATGCTAAAAACGCTTCTAAATTTAGCGTTGATAGTCTTAAAAATACTCATTTACTTCACAGCTGAACTTATATACACCCTAATCTTTCAATATGAGTGAAATATACCCCTAAATTCTCGCAAAATTTAGGGGTGTTTTCAACACTTCTATCGACTTTTTATTAAGAGTTTCATGCTGCTACAAAACTTTAAGACCACTTGGTATGTCATGTGGTAGATTGGAGGTGTATCTAAGTTTAATGAGTCAAGTCGAGATGTTTTTTTAAGACTATCAATAATTCGAGAAAAAAATTAATAATTTGCGTCAAGTTCAGAAGTGTGTTCAATACTTTTCTCTAGAAAAATTTCCGTCCCCATCTGAGGTTTTAGAGCGTGAGTTTCAACGTAATTTAACAATTTAAATTTAATTTCATGTTTATATTAAAAGCTTTACTAAATATATATAAATATTAAATTTAGAATCAAATTACTAATATTTAATATTGCTATTTAAAACTCATAAAATTTAAATTTCTTTGTGAACCCACCTACAATCAACATCACTGCAGTTTTCTTTCACCAAGTGGAAAAATGAATCATTTTAGTCAGTCAACTTTTGGATGTTTCTTGGTTTTGACTACTTGATTGGTTGTTGTGGTTTTGAACAATGAATTAAGTCTAAACAAAGTCTTTGACCATGTTGGGACACGAAAATATCATGTTTAGTATCTCACACGTATTAATAATTATATATTATATGGTTCAATAAATTAATATGATTTAATTTTTTTGTGTGTTTATTTAATTTGTATAAACAAGTGAATAAAAAGTAACAAACTAAACCTCGTATTTGTTCTAGCATGTTTAGATTTTAGAATGCTTTAATTAGATTTATATACATCATTAGGCTAGGGAAATAATATTTACATTATTAAAATATTTTTATTTGGTGTCGCACGTAACACGTTTTATTTTTAAATTTATAGATGTTATATTGTTGAAAATGATTAGGTGTAGATTATTTTGAGGAGATATAATTTTCACCACAAGAAAAAATTAATTATGTAATTTCGTTTTACTATCCAAAGTTTGTTGGACAGAATTATAGGATATTTATGTTGAGGGGAGACATTAAATGATACATAAAATTAATAAAGATGCACGAAAATTGATTCGAACGTCATAATTATAAAAATAGACATAAAGTTGTGATAAGATAGAATTAACGGGACCTAACTTCTGGCTGCACCCCATTAACATCTTTTCAAAGAAATTACATTATTTTGATTTTTGACCCATTTTCTTTTTCTGACCGTCCAAAAAAATATGAACATTATTCGAGTTTTTTCATCCACTACAAAAATGCCTACATGTGGACTTTAAATGGGGCAAATCATTCTCTTCACTTTGGAAAAACTAAAAAAATCCCAAAACCTTTTTTTTGGGTTTCAAATGATAATAACATACTTAATATAATTTTATAAGTGGAATCTGAGAGTGTACGCATACTTCATTTTTATCTTGATCGTGGAGGTAATTATGAGTTTGTTTTTAAAGAATTTTATAATATTTAAATTCAAAAATAAATTTGGGTATAGATAGAAGGTGACAACTCCATTACCTAATGAATTGACTATGAAGGTTTCTCTTAGCTATATCAACAGTCAAATTTCTTAAGCGTTATTGTTATTAGATGATCAACTCTCGACTCATTTGGGTTTTGATGTTCGACAATCTTAGCTCTCAAGATTAAATACTATATTATTCTTAGATATTTCTTTATGATTCAAAAAGATTACTACTCATAAAAAGTATGATTAGCACAAGATGTGTTAGTTTAATTATGCTAAACCCTATGTTGTACAGAGTTGAGTATCTTCTATTCGTTGAGATTTATAAAGTCTTTCTACCTATTATAATATAGTTTAAAATAACTTGCTAGTATAATTTATTTTATTTTTTTGCATTATGGGTGTATATAATGTTTTTTTGGTTTCTTACCCCTAGTTCGATATTTTCATCATATTTCTGCGCATAAGACCCATTAAAAGAAGAAACCCTCTCTACTAGAATTCTTTTTATTTTTTATTTTCGCTCCTGAAACTTCAGTTGAAGATAGAAAAATCGTATTTATCCCACCATAACCGATAGTATATATACAAGTTAAATCCTTTAAAGAGTTGGTGGGATTTCCATGTTTTGAGGACATTCATGGAACATGCTCGTCAATTTTAACATGTCTTTCTTTCACATTAGGGTTTCTAGCTAGCTCCTAGCTAGGTCAAACTTACACTTCCATCTTAAGATGATACACTCAAAAGACTTTAGAAGACTAGGGATATATATGCACCAAAATTTTGTCCTTCTAATTATAATAGTGTGTTTACTATTTATGTCCCCATTATTTTCTTCCAAACATATTAAAATATAGTATATATATATATATATATATATATATATATATATATATATATATATGTTTAAAGCTTTCTTATATGTTCTTAAGAAGTTTTTGATTACGTTATCCTACAAAAATATGCTGGGGTTTGTTAACCTTATAATAACATTTTTCACTCATTATCTCACGATTATAACCCTAAGTATTTAAAATAATATTTGGATATATGGACATAATCTAGGTATTGCAACGAGGATTTTCACGGCTTTCACTCCAACAAATGCTGGAAAACGCTTTTATAAGTGTTCTAAGCCTAATGTAAATTTATCATACAATTTCATTAATTTTCAAATTTTTGGCCATTGTTGATTTCAAGTTCATAATTGTGCAGGGTTATAAATGTGATTATTGAAAATGGGTTGATGATCCGATCCATCCTAGAGTTGCAAATCTCATCCACAATTTAAAGAAGGAAAACAATAATCTTCATCGTGAAAAGAAAGTTTTGAAGACGAGGATGGCTGATCTTGAAAAGTATTTGGAATCTGATATTGAAGAAAATTGTGAATGGCTAGATGAAATTAGTGTTTCTAAGAGTGAGGAGGTTGTTGTCGATAATGAAGAGGTTGTTGTCGATAAGTCTTTGGTGGATAATAATGATGGAATTCAAAAATCTAAAGAATTTTTTTTTGTAAAATGTGAATTGTGATAGCTATGTCGTGGTGTTGTTTTGCAGCATTCATCACATTTTGGGTGATGAAATAGAAATTTCTAATCTTTGTCATGTGTATTTTGTAATTTTTAACTTAGAAAACGTTAAACATGTGTGATGTGGTTGATGACTTTTGAATTCTAGTAGATATTTTGATTTATATGATCTGTTAATTTCAATATAGCAACAATTGTAATGTCGTATCGAACATATTTAATAACTCGATTTCAATTGGATAACTTTGTTGTTTTCGATCATGAGCATGCTCATAGTTATTGGTACAACATTTGTGCTACTTTGTCGCCTTACCAAATCAAAGTCCAAAGAATAGGCAAAAAATTGAAACTTCAAGCCACCAGATTTCTTGAAGATAAACTACATTTTGGAATCTACATTCTTATGGTACCGTTTAGGCCTGTTTAGGCCTTGTAACTTGTATTACTTAAGAGGCATGACACATATTGTATAGATAGTTTGGAAATGTCAATAATACCGCAATGGTGTCATAAATTCCATTCAACAATAACACATCAACATAAATTGAAAAAAAACAACCAAAAGAAGGTATCCTTAATGCCATTCTACGAAGGCATATGAAAGTTTCACCTAACTTAATCCTCATGAACTAGCCCCAAAAAATTACTACCAGCTATATTGTTTGTCAACCAACTGTGGTTAACCATGAGAGGACTAACACAAAAATTAACATAAAAAATAAATTACAAGGAATCATCATTAGGTGCAGTTTCTCCTCCCCCCTTAACCTCCATCATCTTGATTCTTTTCTTTTTTTGCCTCCATTTGCACATGTCCAGCAGAGACTGCTTCTTTGCCCTTCCATGTTGTTTTGACGGGAGAATAAGGTAGACTAGTTGGCACTGAGGCACCAGTGTGATCTCCAGCAAATTGAATTTTTCTTGTACCAGTTGGAATAGTTCTTATCTTCAACTTCTCAGCCCTTAACTCTGATTCACAAATCACCTTTTGTCTTAGAGGTGGGTCTTCTTCATTTTCAACTTCAGGGCCATATGGTTCAAACTCTTGTGTTGCTTGTGGTTGAAAAGTAGACTCTTGTGTACCAGCCTCTGTCTCATATTCACTGTCAGACATTGGTCTTTTTCATTTCCTTGAATGTGCATTATTTTCAGTATACTTTTCCTATCAAAAAAATATCATTAAGCATATTGTTAATTAACTTAAAATAAAAACAAGGAATATTGCCAATAAGTATTTTGTAGCTTACCTTGTAACAACCCCTTACATTGTGGTTTGGTTCACCACAGTTAATACATGTCATTTGAGTGCCCTTTATGGACTGAGACCACTCACCTTTTCTTTTTCTTGCTTCATCTGATTCTCTATTCCTTTTCATTTTAGGTTTGCCAACTTGTTTCACAACATCAGGAGGTAACATTGCACTTGAAGGATCAACCTTCCAGAACTTCTTACATCTTACAGGCTGCATTTTTTTTATAGGTTAACATGTAAGTCTCCTTGCTATACCACCAATGTATTTCATGAGATTTACTTTTTTTTGTGTGTCAATGCTTTGATGGCATGAGGGGAATAACTGATAAATCCCAAATTCTGCAAGTGCATTTTTTTTGCTCTGGATTGACAGTGTGTCTATCTTCTCCATCAGACACTTCATAGCCTCAATCTCCATTGAATTTCACCTTACAACAATGTGCTATGGCCCTGAAGTCAATGTACAAATTCATGCAATCTGGACTAAAATTAGTAACCCAAGTCCTCAGCTTCTTTTCATTTTTCCCTAGCAATCTCCTCAATTATTATTATTCGAGCTACATATTAGTGTAGGATTTTCATTGTCATGACGCAAACTCATGACATATGTTGTCTGATTTGCCCCAATAGGTCTCACATAATATTGTCCCTTGGGCTATCTCATCGTTGAGCATAGTAATGCGCGTATCATGTGAATTTATGTTATATCCTATAAAAAAATTTATTTTCCTCTTTGATCATGTGGATTTATGTAAGCTTTTAAAAAACTTTTTTGCATTATCAATGTATACAAGTTAAAATAACTTTTATGTAACACTAAGCTAATTAATCATTAATCATTAAAAGTAGTGGTGGGTAGAACAGATAGAATTCTTTCACTCTTAATTAGAGATATTGGATTCGAGTCTTTGTTAGGAAAAAAATCTTGATAGAAAGCACCACTTTCCTGTTTAATTGGCCTTACATGATATAAATTCAAATTAGTCGAAGCCCTATACAAATATCAAACGCCAAATAAGAAATAAAAATAAATTAAATCCTTAGAAATGTTATTTATTAAGATTTCTTTAAGAGAACCCCATAAAGTTCTTATGTTCTCTATGGATGTCATAGTAGAATAAGGAATCCTCTCACCTTATGCTCACAATAATTCCTCTTTGCTGACAAAAGCATGTATAATTGTCTATTGGTGATGGGAGAGATGCCCACCAAAAATTCAAACAAATAAATAAAATGAGGAAAGTAAATAATATAACAATAACATATTCATTAAAATTTCACAGATAGGATCTGGGGAGGATATCTATTACGCCGAACTTATCCTTATTTTGTGGAGATAAAGAGGTTGTTTTCAATAAATCCTCGACTCAAGTAAAATATTCGAAAGCATTTTGAAAATAAAAAAGAGGAAAGTACATATCCATTTTCAATCCCTTAAGAATAAAATCTTTTTTAGTACTTGCAAATTGGGCTACTCCTTCCATTTTATTCTTTAGTTTGAGCTAGGCTTCTTCTATGGAACTACTTTAATTTTTTGTTTCATCCTTTTTGACTATATCATTAATGTTTCCAAAAGTAGGATAAGAGAAGACTTTATGTTATGAAAATAATAAGAATGAAACTCTTGCCATCTCAAATTCTTATTCTTGATAGAAAAAGGTATGGAATTATATTCAAATGGCTCATCCATTAGATAGTTTGACATTCCAAACAAATCTCACATGAAAGAATTGGAAAGTCAATAGAGAGATTAATTCGATTATGACTTTGTAGAGTCGGCCATCCCCTTCCTTGAAAGGATAAGATATAGATACTTGGTTCGCTCTATTTCTTGATCTTCCCATGAATCATATATGTTTGTCTTCACTAGGTGCCTATGCTTCAAGTGTCTAATCAATTGACTCGTACCTAGTCTATCTTTTCCGAGCTCATGCTCAAGTGTTTTATTATAAAGTTTAAATTAAATAGATCTGCACCTACTTGTATTTTTTTTTGTTGATTTCGAGGAGGTTAATCACCCATTTTTCTATGGGCCGGGTCAGTTTGGATTTAAACCGGTCCAGACACATGATGAACAAGCCCAATAGACAAGTTTAGACGATTATTGGCCTGTTAGGTGTCATTATATGTCATTGAACTTGTGATTATTAATAAATAAAAAATATATATGTATGATTTAAATTTTGATAATCCTTTAGAGTTGTAACACTTGTTATCCTTGCCAATATTTAGTTTACATCAAGAATGAATTTGAAAATATTTAATGAATATGCCGATTGTTTAGAGCTGATTTACCCCTCAACTTTGCCATTTAGAGCTGATATACCCCTCGTTATGTGAGCCCTTTGTATAACGGTAAGGGTATATATGAGCCACTTTCATAACGAGGGGTATATCAGCTCTAAATGAAAAAGTTGAGGGTATATCAGACCCTTTTCCCTTTATTTATTGTAATGTAATGTTTTGTTTTTAAGATTTCTTCATTATAAAGCCAGAAACTAAGATAGCTTCATAACTTTTAATTCAAAGCAAACTTGGTTAATTATATGAATTGTGTGTAGTTAATTAAGTTGATTACACAATCAAGTGACTAATCAAATCTAAATTGGGTTTTAATTCATACATTAGTGATCGCGTAGTAATTTTAATTTAATTTGATTTAATGAAAGTAGAAGGAAAATAAGAGGTATTGTAGTATCATTACTTTAATAAGTTAATATTAACGTAAATCTCAATGACACTAAGAAAGAGTTGACAATTAATTGTGCAAGCAGATATAGCATACACGCAACCTTAGGCGTTCCCAGCCGAGTCAGAATTTGAAATTTATAAGTTATTATACACATAAAATTATTTTTTAAGTTCTGAGTTGGAGAATTTGATTTTGGCCTGCTTAAGTGGTCAAAATCAAGATATTAAAAAAAAGTACTTATTAATTGTCCACAATTTCCAGATAAGTTCAGGAGAATGATGATTAAGTAATACTTAGATGTAAGTTGGTCAAATCTACTCTAATTTTATATTTATGACAATCACCTTCTCCTTTTATATTCCTTTTGTTTTCCTCAAGTGACCTTTGAATTATTATTTTAATTAAATTAAAGATGACCCCTTGATGTGGAGAAACAAAATATAATATCCAAGAAAATGTGAAGCTGTCGTGTACTCACTATGATCTTGAACGTGATCATCGAAGATTGTGATAAAGTGATAAGTATTTTTTTATCTTTTATCAGAGTTTTTGAGTTTGAGTCTTGGATATGAATTCGCCTATGCTAGAAAACATTTTAGCCTCTAATTAAGTGAGACTTCATGAGAATTTAAATTAGTCAGACGATCAGTTGGAAAACAAAACAAAAAACTATGATTTTGAAGGTAACCACTAAAATATTATAGTCAATTTGAATGAATATACATTTGAAGATAATACTCTTTCCCAAAAAAAAGAAGAAGAAGTGAAGATTGGAGGAAATATTTATGAAATTTCCTTTAGAATATTTTAATGTTACAATCTTTACATTATCCAAAATCTTGAAAGTATAAAAGGGTCCCTAATGTTCTCATAATGTTATCATCTAAGTCTTAATAATCTCTTAAACTTTGTTTTTCAATCTCCTATATTCAATAACCAGAAAAAAGTTCCAATTTTTTTCCATAAAAAGAAAAAATGACTACAAACAATTGGCCTATAGGCCAGTGGACAACAGATCTCTTTGATTGTTGGGATGATCGTTCTCTTTGTAATTACTTTTATTATAAGCTTTTAATTATTATTTTTATCTTAATTAAGTTTTTTTTAATTATTATTATTATTTAACATTTTTTTGTAATTTTATCTTGTTTTTTTGAAGGTGTGAAGACTTGCTTTTGTCCATGTGTTACCATTGGAGAGGTCGTTGAGATACTTGATCAAGGGACTACATGTAAGAAAAAAGATTAAAACATTTAGTGGTTTATTTAGTATTTAGAAAAATAATTTCTAGAAAATATTTTTTAAGAAAAAACGTCTTTTTTTTGTTACCAAATTAGGTGAAACACCAAAAAAAATATTTTCCATTAAAAGGGGAAAACAACTTTCTTCCCTTACGTTTTTCTTTGGAGAAGGCGGATTTCAGATATAAAGCTATTTTTATCGATAAATATATGATTTGAGCTAAAATTATTAAATTTTGCCGAACCTGTACAATAAATGGTACATTCGCTCCCATCCAATTTGAAATAGCTTCTAATTTTTAAAAAGAGGTTGATTCAATAAAGCTTCTTCTGAAGAATATTTTTCTTTATAGCAAATATACTAATTGCTCCTTATTAAATCAAGAATTATCAAATTTTACCAAATATCACTAAAATTAATAAAACATTACTTAATTTTTTTTCTTAATAATGATTATACATTTGTGCTAATTACTAAATGCAAAATTTTATAAATGGCAGCTAAAGGACATGGTTGTCTTCTTGCTTATGCTATGGGTTCCATTCATTGTGGATGGATTTATGGAAGAAGATATCGAAGAAAATTACGTGAAATATTTAAATTACCAGAGAGTCCATATTCAGACACTTTGATTAGTTGTTGTTGTTGTGTTTGTGGTATTTGTCAAGAATACAGGGAACTCAAAAATCGAGGCGCGGATCCATCCATAGGTAAGTATATAAATTCAAGTTATATATACTGACAGTATAGATATGGTTAATTAGTGAAGGTTATAGAGACTACCTGCAATTGTTTTATGAATGACCTAAATTTTGTACAAATGTTTTTGTATGATATAGAACTTAAAACTCAAAAATCAAATGCATTTAAAAAATTCTCAAAGCATGAAATTGTCGAAGGTCAAGAAATTTGGTGACCTGATGATAAGTGACTTAGGGATTGACGTATCGGTGAAATGACGATTGGAAATATAATGGTTCCACAAAAGGCGTATCAATTTGGACACTAAATGTTTCTATGAATTGCTTCTTTCGTTTTTTTTGTCATTAAAGTGCCTATGGTCTAAATTCATATTTGATTTCTCGAAGTTCATGTTTTCAGAAGTGATACTTTATTTCACTTTTTTTATTTATAGTTTAAGCGCAATTGCTATAACACATACTTTCTCGATCACTACAAATTATATGTATTTATTTTCTATTGAAAATAAACATACTAAATTAAGGTATTTTTGCAGGGTGGGAAGGCAATGTTGAGAAATGGAAACGAGAAGGGGTAACTGTGCCACCAATTCCAACATCTTCCATGACTCGTTAATTAATTAATTAATCTCATCTGTTATGTAATTAATATTTAATACAATGTGATTATTGTTTGTGCCACGAGGGTTTTTTTAAAAATAAAAATAAAAATTTATATGTACCATCTATATTGGAGAGAAAGTGTAGAATTGGGTCGTTGTTACAATATTTGTTTGATTGTATTTGTTATAGTGTGAATACTTGTTTAGCAATGTAACTTTCACATTAAATAATAAATTTGTTTGTTGAATTAGTGTGACACTATCTCTGTGACTTTTAGTAGTTGTTTCTTACGCGAGATCGGATAAGATGAGATATCTCAGAATTAAGTTCGTTTGGCATTTTCACATATTCCAAGGTTCTCCTTACCGCACAATGCATCCTGCTCGAACTCGTGATAACTTTACTGTTGCTCCAAGCTCCAACTTTATTAAAGAGGAAGAGAAAACTAATTAATATTACAATAGAATTAAGTTTCTTATAGTGTTTCCTCTTTCTTTGTCACCTAGATAAATGAATAAGCAACAATAACAGGTTACATTCAAGCAACAATTCATTTATGTACATCAAGAACTGAGAGGGAGAAAAAACAAAGCAAAAGCACCAAACAAGTTATAAGAATGAAGTCACAATCAACAAGGCAACAGTACACGTAGAGCCCGTTTGGATTGACTGAATTTAAGTAGCTTTTAAGCTCCGAGGCCAACGAAGTTGTAGCAAGCCAAGGACTTGACTCACTGCAGAGTGAATTCAGCATCAGAATTTACAAAAGTCCCTGTGCATAACGACGTATGATCAGCTGTTTAAGTATCTTAACCGGTCAGCCTAAAATATTTTCCGACCAAAAGTAGGGAAAATATGTAAAATGTACCATAGTGTCGTTCAATCTTGTAGTCTTAAACATGTCATGTGAAAAGTTAAAATCAAAAGTTGCCAAAAAAGGAAAGAGACATTCTTTTTTAAATGGACTGAAAAAGGAAAGTAAGACAAACAAATTGAAACGGAGTGAGCAACATTTATGAAGACTAAAGCTGACTTGAAACTAACCTGTCAAGTGCCAATGAAGCAATCTTTGAAGTTACAATCCAAGATCATGAGGGAATATAGAAAGCTTGAAACCGGTGCCTTTATCACCCTCCTGTTCTTTTTCTTGATTCCTTTTCAGTATCGCTCGTGCAGATCTAGCTGCAGACTCACTGCTACTCTGGAGTTCAATTAGCTGGAGGTTTTTCACATCAGCCAGTTCAGCTGGGAGTTCCTCAAGTTTATCACATGATATAAGAGCAAGGTGTTTTAGTCGCGGAAAGTTCCCTGATGAGGCTTTCCAAGAAGTTAGATCAGTCCTTTCAATCCATAAGACCTGCAGACGAGGAAAACCACCGTCCTCTTGCTCCCACGACTGTCCTTTAAATGCATTTTCTTTCAACTTCAGCACCTCAAGGTCTGGTAATAGACCTAATATAGACATATCTTTCCATTCAAACCAAGTGTCTACCAGAGAGAGCTTTTTTAGCTTCTGAGGGAAAATATATGCTGGAGGAAGGTGTAGTGGTTTACTACTTAGACGAGTATCGTTTACCAACTTCAGATTTTCGAGGCAAGCTAACTTACCTATGTTACTGAACAAGCCAGAACCAGATCCGTCTTTACTGGTTTCTAAAAGTGCATCTATTTTCCCACGAACGCCTAGTTTCTTGAGATTGGGAGTTCTAGTAAAAACTTCTGCCGTGCAACATTCCGGTGCTATAGTTGAAAGTGTTTGTAAGCAACGATTCACCAAGTTGTCCTTGCTGCTCTTGGGGCGCTTAGTGGAAGGCAATGTAGCAGAGGCGTTTATGCACACATGCCTTAATCTTGTCATATTCCAAATGTCTGCTTTGATGTCAAGAGTAGTCTGTTGCGTCTCAACGATAAGTGTTTGTACGTTCCAAAGATTCCCAAAGTCCGCGGGAATGGTCTTAATCTTGTCAGTTGAGAAAGCAATGTACCTCAAATGAAATAATTTGAAGAACTCTCGAGAAAATCGATTGAACTTGATTGATTCAGCATCTAGTACCCTAAGCAAGGGAAAGGCTTTCGGGATGGATGGTATTTCATTTGGAGGCATGTCAATTTTCTTCGAGCCAACACATAAGAATGACCTGACATGCTCACCAAATGGCTTTGTTGATAAGAATTCAGGAACCAAGGAATGAATACACAAACGACGACAAGTGGCTAACTCTTGTTTCCCAGGAAAAGATCGTTCTTGCCCTTGTTTGATTTCTTGAAAAAGATTCTCTTCCGTCATAGCCTCGTGTCTGCAGAACTCATGCAACATGTCATGAACGCGACATATTTTGATTTGACCACTACAACTCCTTTGCATTACCATCACTAAGTTCCTATTGACAAGATCATTCAAGTGCTCCTCTGCTACATTCTCTAGAGTCAATGGTCCTTGGTATTGTATGAATCCTTCCGCGATCCATAAACGAATCAACTTCCTAGCTGGAATTTGAGAACCACCGGGAAATGCCCCACAGTATAAAAAGCATGCCTTTAGGTCATAAGGCAAACGATCATAACTCATTTGAACCAATTTCTTGCAGTTCTCTGGATCTCGATTTATGAGATGCTCACCGACACTGGCAGACACCAACTCCCACTCCCTTCTTGTCATTCCTTTGCCAATCAAAGCTCCGGCGATAACCACTATTGCAAGAGGTAAGCCCATACATTTTTCGGCTATACGTTTCCCGTGCAATTCTAACTCAGGTGGACACTTTTCCTTGTGAAAAACCTTCTTCTCAAGTAGCTCCCAACTTTCATCTTTAGTCAAAAACTTAAGATCATGAGGTTTATCATTGCAACGCTTAGCCACATTTGATTGTCTCGTGGTCATCAACACTCTATTCCCTTTACCATTACTAGGGAGAGCAATTTTGATACGATCCCAAGCTTCCATTGTCCACACATCATCCAAAACAATAAGATATTTCCCACCTTTTCCAAGAAGCTCCTTCACTTCATTTGCTAAGTCATCCTCTGGTGTATCAAGATATTGTTTGGTGTTTCGAGTGAACTTGCTGATAATGTTGAGAAATATTTCCCTTCTCTTGAACGTTTGAGAGACATATACCCAAACACGGGTGAAGAACTCATACCCAACCTTCGGATCCTTATAAATCTTATATGCCAAAGTTGTTTTACCAAGACCAGGCATACCAACTACTGGCACAACCTCAACATAATCTGATCCTCCGATTAGACGATCAATTACAGTTTTTGCTTCCTCATCGAAACCTACAACATCGTCTTCCTCAACTACAGGGGCCTGTTATAAGATTGTAAAGAAGAAATATATAAAGGCTTATGTTGTATCATAGCTTCAACAAGAGTTAGAGAGAGTAGTGTTTTTCCTATAGCGTAATAAGCTTATAGTTATAATGACATATTTGATAAACTATTTTTCATTTTGAAAAATGATTTCTGTTAATTATGTTCGAATAGAAATTACATTTATCATCTGTTAGCTTATTAAGTTTGTTTATAGAAGCTTCTAAAATATCAAAAGTCTTTCAAATTATCCATAACCTTATTGTCTATTTTATCTTACTGTTAAGATATTCTTACACTTGAACTTTAGACTTTTTCTCAATCTTGGTTATAAATTTGTCTTCATATTATTTGTTCCTAGTTACACTCCACTCTAATTATAGTTTAGATCGCCTGAATTACTTGAACTAGTATCTCAAAAAAAAATTAATAATAATAATAATAGCAAAAATTAAAAGACTGGGAAAAAATTACCTTCCTCTCCTCATCACCTCTATTCAAATTATCATCTAAAGTTATAGCTTGAAGGCCATAAGCGTCATTATCTCTAATTTCTTTCACTCTATCCCTTATACTTTTGATCTCATCCGCTACCCCTTTCGCTCTAGCCACATGAGTAAGATGAAACCATTGAGCAAATTTGTTTTTATCATCATGTCTCTTAGCTTCAATCACAAATTTATCAATTGAATCCTCAGCATCATTCACAACTTTTCTGATTTTTTTCACCATTTCTTTCAAAACCTGAAAGGAAAAGTTGGTTGGAGCATTCAGGTATTCATACAATATTTTTGACGCAAAATATATATATACGTGAAAAATGTAACAAAATAGTTGGTAATCATATTTTCGACGCAAAATATATATTACGAGCATGACTTGTCCTGAACTTCTTGCACAACAGTATGTTTCTATGCTCATTCTGAAGAGCAAGCAGAGACAGTTGTGACATGAGATACGACAAGCAAGCAAACATGAGAATAATAATTGTTCTTAGAAGAAGACAGCACCATATAGTTACTAACTAGACATGAAAGCACATGTGATAAATTATTTGCTCCAACTTTTATTGCAAATAAGATGTTTCTCTTACTTTCTATTACTTTGTACTCACTTTTGTGGTGTAAAAGATATTTTCAGAGATTGGGAGACAACCTTATACAAAAACTGAACTCTTAAGAATAGATCTTGGGTTCCTTTTCCATCTTCCGGTACAACTTGTTATTAATAACTCAAATTTTCAAATTTCAACTTCAAAATCTATGATCAAACATGAGCTAAGATTGATCCTATAAAATTTAAATTTCAAATCTACCTCTTAGCACGCTATTTAATTATAACAATGCAAAGCATACTTTAACTAATACTCCCTCCATTTCATTTACTTACCCTTATACTAAAAATAAATATTTTTATTTTACTTGAATCTATTTTAGCAAATCAAGACACTTATATCACTTCTTTCCTATACTAACTACAATTAGCAATAAATTGCTACATAAATAAACTATAGTATAGCAAAAAAAACTCAAGTCAACGAGAGCACGGGTCAAGTAATATGAAACAGAAAACAGTATTTCAAAAATCAATTCCAATTTGAATGGTAAGCAAATTAGATAATTCCTAATTTTAAGGCAAACCTCATTTTCCTTGCGGGATTTAGCAGCTTGCTTTAGGAAAGCATTAAAGTCATTGAGATCTTGAAGTAGATTTTCAACTTCTCCCTTTATTCCGAGAATCAAATCTGCGTTGTCGATTAGTAACTGCATCAAATTTTCAACCAAAAACTTTACTGCTACATCCGCCATTGTTGCAGCTCGAGCTTGCTGGGTTTTGAGTGTTGTTGACTCAGAAAGTAGTAAAGTGGGAATTGGCCAAGTGACAACTAATAATTGAGAATTTTGTTAGTAAATTGATTGGGGCTTTTAGGACATTTTGTAGTTTTTTCCTGGTATTTCTTTAGTCTATGCTCCTTTAAGATACTTTTAGGTACAATAGCTTTAGCTTTTGAAAATGTATGACAAAGTTAAAAATAACTTTAAATAAGTTTAAAATGACTTAAAAAAAAAGTTTAAAATATCAACTTTCCTACTTTTTATTTTTTAACTTAAAAGTTATTAAAATTTGATTTTTTAAAAACCTATTTTTTTTATTAAAGTTAAGTCAAACGGGCTTTTAATCTAAAAAAGTAAAGAGACAATCTTGAAAGTAAACTGCTCCTTAACTTAAGATGACTTTATGACCATAGCTTCGACTAGAAATCTCTGATTAAAGATGAACTCCAACGCAAACCTTGATACATGATTTTCCTACTTGTACAATTATTAGAGGTGACAAATGAGTAGGTTGGACTATATTTGAGCGGGTCAAAATGGGTTGAGTTGGTAAATAAACGAGTTATTTGAATTGAAATGGGCTAAAATACAGGTCAAAACTCAACCCGTCCAATTCTTACTAGTTTTAATTACTTTATTTGTTCTTTTATAATTTTATAGTACCGATTAGTTTTTATTATTATTATTATAACTATATATACACATCATATGAAAAAAAATGTCTTTTCAAAAATATTTTAATGAAAAATCTCTCATGGACCAATTTGAGCTAGATTTCGGCCCAAATTCTGATGGGCTGAACTTATAAATGTCCAGACAAGACATTAAAATGGGCCTAGCCCTTTTGAATGGTTTGGACCAAGAACTTAAGCACACACCAACATAAATGCATAATCCATGGATTGGAATATATGCTTCTTTTTCAAAAATTAAATAAATAAAGGGAAAATTGTGCATTATAGCAAATTATTAATTCAAAATAAATGCTATAGCTATAGTTTCATTTAATTCTAATTCGTAGCAAACACTTTGCCATGTGATGAATCTCGCTCGCCACTTTGGAGCTAGAGAGGCCCCTCTCTCGCTCGCCTCTCTCACTTTACACAAACTCAAATGTATAAATTGTGTTTGTGTTTGTATAAAGCGAGAGAAAACTGTATATACAAATACAAATACAAATACATATTTTTTTCATCCTATACACTTATACATATACAAATACAGATCCTTCCCTGCCCAGTCCTCTTTTAACTTTCTCTCTTTATACGAACACAATTTATACAAATTAGAATGTATAATTTGTGTTATATAAAGCGAGTGAGCGAGAGAGAGATTTGATATACAAATGTTTTAATTCGATTCCATTGTATACAAATTCAAATTTTATGCAGATATACAAACACACTCATTGATACATATACGTAGTAGTTACATATATACAATTATCTAACTGATATATATACACACACACACAATTGATGTGCTTTTATAAAAAACGAGAGTCTGCCAGCGATTTTATACAAACGGAGAGCCTACCAATGATTTATACAACTAAGAGTTTGTTATAGAGAGCAATTATGCAAACTATAGCTATAGCATACAAATATGATTTTTATGTTTGCTAAACCTAAAATTTACTCATAAATAAATAATGAATTTTACTTATATATATACTCATAATGTGTAAAATTTTGCAATATCGCTAAATTTTAAACTATTATATTAGATTATATACAAAAAAGGATTAAAAATACCTCAACCTATCTAATTTGGTTCACCACTACTCTTTTCATAATATTTGAAAAGTAAAAAAATGGCAAAGATAAATAATTTAGATGGTAAAACAAATATTTGGCATGTTGAATGACCATACATAGGTTGTTAAATGATTTTTTTTATTATATATTTAAAAAATACGACTTTACTAAATAATTTCAGATAATTGAATGATTATTTGAGTGACGAACTCTCAATATAATAAATCCAGAACTCACAAATTTACATTAAACATAACGTCAACGATAGAGTATATTTATAATTAAATGGAATTATGAGGATTGAAAATCAAATTAAAATGGGAAATAAAAATATGACTTAACGAACTACACTAATAAGGGAAAGGAATAATTAAATAAAACCATTTATGAACTGTCAAGTAAAATGAAGAGAGAAAGGAAGAAGTAATATTAAAATATAGAAAATGTATTTTAGTTCCAATGACACATGTTGTTTGTCTCTTAATGTAGAATTATTTTTTGTCCATAAAATATGAGTAATTAGTTACTTTGATGTAAGCATTTTTAATTGGATACCATCAGCAAATGTGGTAGAGTATGATGGAGTTTCGTTTTTGTTAATTTATCGATTAAATAAATTGTCTATATTATTTTATTTTCTGACTTGTTGTGACAGAGCATAGTCATTATTTTTAAAAAAAATTGAGGGTAGGAGGGGAAAAACGGGGGAGAGAATAGGAAAATAAAGTCTCATTAATAAGGTTACAGTTCATGTAGTCAGCTTATTGAACTATCGAGATTTCCTCTAAACATAGTCATATTTGATTCTAGGGAGATGATATTTCTAGTAGAAAAACAAGCTCTATAAATACACATTTCAAGTTAATTGTCCTCTTCCCATCATGGTACTTTCAACTCTCACCCCTGAACCCCATTTCAAGTTTACATATAATCATTTATTAATTTTGCTTGATACTTACCAAAAAAACTCCAAAGATCTTACTTGTAAGACTATACTATATGATGTTATTATTGTAAGTATCAAACACTAGAAATTAAATAAGTACGAGAAACTCATTTATCTTTTAAAAAAACATTTCAATTCCTCCACAAATGCACCCTACTTCATAGAAAAAAGAATTTCGCCTGATGGACCTTTATACACTGATAATCACAAATATATCTCTTTTTTTTTTATTTCGAAAGTCTGTAACACACCAGTGGAAGAGACAAAATTCGAATCTAGATATAAGGTCCAATCCACACATCAAACAACTATGTCATATTGGCATGCAAGTCGTTTAACTTCAAGTTAGGTATGAAAAATCAAAGAAAAATTAGTAGGTAATTAATAAATAATTTTACTCATCATGCAAGTGTCAAATGTTCCTAGTATTTTTTAATACTATGATAATTGATTGGCAAGATGTATGACTTTAGACTTTATTTTAAAATATTAAATAGGACTATACTTTCCAAGTTCATATGCGATTAATATTTAATTAGACTAATTAATTACAAACTTAAGATAATAGTAAAATATAATTAGGTAGTGTAGG
This sequence comes from Solanum appendiculatum, assembly GCA_018342035.1. Classification (NCBI taxonomy): domain Eukaryota; kingdom Viridiplantae; phylum Streptophyta; class Magnoliopsida; order Solanales; family Solanaceae; genus Solanum; species Solanum appendiculatum. Next base: position 151,210 of record JAGDQO010000791.1, read on the forward strand.
GTCCAAATCCAACTAAACATCCTTAGCCGCCTATTCCCTAATCCATGCACCATTTGATACAAAACATAAAATAAAAGAAAATTTATGAAATTAAATATAAAACAAAGTAGTTGGTTTTTTGCTTCTATCGATAATTTATGTGACACTACTTTTTTTTAAATTTTTTTGAAAATAATAATAGTGCTGTATGGTTTTTATTTTAATTTTATCATTGATGACAAGTTTTATAACCCCCAAAATATTATGACATATTTAAGATCACAACAATCAACAGATGCATTGTGTCTTATCATGTTAACAAGATAAAAGAAGTAATTGCTATTGACTGAATCAAGAAGAAGACAAATTATTTATTAAACTATTTATATTTACTATGCTTCGAAAATTTGAATTTGACTATATATACTCCAATTAAGTTTGAGAGAATAAGATAAGTAAAAATACATAGAAATATATATACATTCGAAATAAATATTTATTAATTATTAATATTGTTAAGGGGTAACATCATAGCCGTTTGAGCAACAACTTGCACCTTCCCTTTTATAAAATTATTTTTTTGTAGCACTATAAATTAAAGTCATGATATGTACACAAAATATACAAATTTGCTTTGTTATTTTTCACAATAATCTCTCTCAAAAAAAAAAAGAAATGGATGACCTTGCTCTTATATTTTCTCATCATAATAATGGTGAGACATCAAGAAAAAAATTTCATGAAGAAAAAGAAGAAAAAAAGGCAAATTCTTTAGCTTGTACAATTTCTTTCAACAATAATTTTGAAAATTCTTTGTTAATCCCAAAGGAAGAGGCAAATAATACTATAAGTTTCTCAAATATTAATAATATTATTGGTACACAATTTGGAGGAAGAAGGAAGGGGGAGCAAGCACATGAACATTTGTTAGCTGAAAGAAAGAGAAGACGAAAGATATCTAAGTTATTTGTTTCCTTAGCCACTCTTATTCCTGGCCTCAATAAGGTATGTACTGACTCGATTAATTTAAATTTGAATAGTGTATGACCCATTTAATAGTAAGTTTGTGGGCTTAATTGCGGGAGTGACAAGGGTCTTGTGCGAATTTTTCTATAGTATTATGTAAGTTACTTGAAAAATAACTTGATGGACACCCTAAGAAACTTTAGGGTTATAGGGATTTTTGTAGCTTATATAAACTTTCTGACTTTGTGTAATTGTATCATCTTTAATTGAGAAATAATAAAAATTGGTGACTGACGTGAATTTTCTTTCCATATGAACTTTCTTTTCGTTATTATTCCTTCCATTAGTCGTTATCTCATGACTTTTAAGTAAGGAGGAAAGAATATTATACTCCTTATCAAAAATATTCTTCATTTTCAAAACTCTTGAGGGACGTTTAATTAACCACCTTGCAAAAAACTCAATCTTGAGTAATTAACCTAATAAAATGCATGGTAACTAGGGTTAAGTGAGATGCTCCCCAATATAAGTAATCAATTGTTGTGTAAAATGTATATAAGTGCATGCAATATAATATAACTAGTTCATTCAGACTAATAATTTTGACTCAAATTTTATATGTATTGTTATGAAAATCACTAAATACGTACAAATAATTACAGTAGAATTCTAAACTCGAACCTATAATATTCAAATTTTGGATCCGCGTATTAATTTAAACATGTTAAATTGTATGATAGATGGACAAGGCATCAATTCTTGAAGGAGCAGCCACTCTCATTAGACAACTTGGTGAAAGGGCAAAAGAAGATGATCATCATCAATCTACCATAGACATGATGAAGAAGAGTAGTTTATTACCAGAAGTTGAAGTAAAAAGTTTAGAAAAAGAGTTGCTCATTACAATATTATTATACAAAAACCAACAAAAAGGAAATATTGATGAAATATTAAGTGTGATCCAAAGACTCCATTTAACTATCAAGACCAGTAATTTCATGCCATTTGGCACCACCTCAATGCATATCACAGTTATTGCTCAGGTTTGATTTCCATCTAACTATATTTCATGTTATATACAACATGACAGATCTAGAATTTGATTTTTATGAATTCTGTAGTACTCTAGAATAACGATCTCCAGTACTAGTAATTATATTCGGTTTTGAATTAATTTTATATATATTTTACTGAATTTTTTAACACATATATATACATAATCGATATTGTATATGGAAATATTCATTTTTTTTAGTTTTAGTGAGAGTGTAATACGTTAAATATAGAAGTAATCTCGCATCATTTCAAAGAATATATGCACATTTAACTTAAAACCAAAATTAAAAATCGAACGAGTCACGTGCCAATTCGTTGAGAAAGCACATGCCCAAAATAAACTATTGATCTATCACATAAAAAGGTTAGTTTGGCGCACAAAGCATTCCGCATTAGTAGGATTCAGAGAAGGACTGTACCCCAAAGATTATGATGTAGCTAGATAGTCTACCCTAATACAAATATTAGTGATTGCTCCCACAACATGATCACAAAGGAAAATGCATTGTAAAATTGCGATAACTGTCAATGAAGTACATCATGATTCATAATACATTAATTGCATAGTTTTTAATATATTTCAATTTGTTATATATGATAATATTTTATTTTCTCTCCTATTTTTATACAGATGAATGCTGAGTTTTGTGAAACAACAGATTTTCTTGCTGAGAAATTAAGATCGTCGATAATCAAAGTGTGAAGATTAATGTCTGGCCAGCAAACAAGTTGTACATTTGTTATTATGCAAATAATAATTAATCACTATATGCTTTTGTATTTAACTAATTAATTAATTACAAGTTTTGTGTACATATGTCTATCGTATGATTTAAAACATGTGTTTGTATATATATGAGTGGAATAAAAGTGACAATAAATCTTATGCTGCATAAATATGTGTCACGACCCAAAAATGGACGTGATGGCACTCGTCTTATCCCACCAAGACTGGTCAGCCTAAAACCCAAATAATATGATAAATGCGAAAGTTCATAATTAACTTATATATATATATCCCCAAAACCTGGTTGTCACGTGTACAAACCTCTAATTTATTACAATAGAATAGATATGAAAGAAATAAACAAGTCTCAAATGATTTTGTTTCTAGAATAGAACAAGATCATAAATAAGGAGTAAGAAGGTCTGCTGAGATGACAATCAGCTACCTCACAAATCTCCATAGGAAGCCTCGGACAAGAAGATAAGAGAGGGTATCATGAAGATCCGGGCTCATAACCTACAAAAAAAATTGTAGAAGCAAGGGGTGAGTACCAAACCACACGGTACTCAGCAAGCAAACTTCTAAACACAAGCTAAGGGTATGGAATACGGGAACTCCTTACACCCCAACTAAACCTCCACAACTACAACCTGCATAAAAACCAGTCCGACCTAATAGTTCACAATTTACACAGCACATAGTTCAACCGTATCACCACAACAATTACAGATCAACAACACACAAGATTAAGTTCACCAGTTACAAGTTCGACAAACAAGTACTCATAAGTTCACAAATGATAAAGATGCACAATGCAATGAAATGCAATGTCAAGTATAGTGATGCATGTCTGACCTAGTGATACACCCGCTGTCTCTCAGTTTGGGACCCATGGGGGACATATCTGTCCATGCATCCGTCGCGGCGTGCGACACGACCCTCGATAATGAAATTCGTCGCGGCGTGCGACACGTCCCTCGATAATAAAATTCGTCTCGGCGTGCGACACGTCCCTCAATAATAAAATTCGTCGCGGCGTGCAACACGACCCTCGAATCATAGTATCCGTCGCGGTGCGCTACACGTCCCTCGAAATAGTACATCCTCGTTAATTTCTTATTCTTTCTCAATTCACATAACACTTGTCACAACCATGTTTCAGAACCAATGCAAATAACATGTTCACATAAATAATGAGGAGATGACCATTTTCATAACAATGCACACTTCACAATGATACAACATCAACAATGAATCAATAAGCCTTTCAAACCATTATCAACACATTACACACCAATAATTAATCACATTGCCTTTTATTACCCCTTTTCATCATTAAAATTATTCAATATGGGCAAGTCAACCCATCACCAAGTTCCATTACTCCCCAACACATACCACAAGGAAATACACGAATTCTATACACTTAACAAGGGTTGAGAAATTCACTTGCCTCAAATAATCGAACAATCCCTCTGGGACTTGAGCCTTCCCCTTTCGTTGGGCTTCCAAATAAATGCAGTCTATTCAATTAAATAATCACAATAAGATTTCAAAACTAGCAACACTCATATTACTATATGTCTATCCTAGACTCAAAAACTTACCAAAATTTATAATCAAGTTCCTAATCTTGATGCCCATTAACATGTCAACTCTTATATTTCTCGAATTCAAGTCTAGAATTAAGTTCCAATTTCTCCAATAACATAAATCTAATGATATTCATTTAATATAATACACCTAATATTTAATTACCCGCCTTAATATGTCAAAACTTGATTCACAATATGATGACCAAAAGCAAAATTTCAATTCCGCAACAAATACACCAATAAATATGTTGTCCGAGGAAGGGCAAAATAAGACCACCAAAATAATTCAATTCATACTTCATTCCTAATTATTACATCATCATTATCCCTCCCTACACAGTAACACCTACCAAAACTCCTAAATTCCCCAAGTTGAAGAAACGTTGTTGTACGCTTATTAAATTACTAATTTAATTCCATTCCAACTTCTCCAAATTTAATCCATGAAGCATTATACAGTAATCCAATTTTCAATACTTCTTAATTCAAACCCACTTCCTTGTTTCTCTTTTTCTTTTACAATCATCAATAATAATAATATGACATCTAAGCATATACATCAATTCAGTGTTATACATGGCCAAGTGGGGTAGGGTATTAAATAATTTACGGACTTAGCCCATTAGTCATAAACTAAATTAATTATCTAATAATTACCTGTCAATTAATTAATTATAGTTAAATGAATAGTTTAAAATTCTCAAATAAACTTTCCCGACTGATCAAAAATGACTCGGGTCAATTATCGGGAGGGGTAAAACAAAAATTTTATGAAAATTTTCAAAAATGACCTTCCGGGTCATTACAATATATTCGTTTAACCTCTGTATTCATCTTATTTCTTATTTACCTGGGTGTACTGCATTTTCAATTCACAGTAAGCGAAGGCTCTATAGGCATAAATTCATATTAATCGAAGTTTCTAATAGAGATAATTTATTTTACAAAAGTCATTCTACGATTTGATAGTGGTAATTAAACAATATTTGTTGATATTTAACACTCTTGGATCCGTTCTATAACCATTATGGTGTCATTCCACATTTCCACTATTTCTTTCTTCTTTTTTTTTTTTTTTTTTTGGGGGGGGGGGGGGGCTGATATATGATATAAGCAAATTTAGTTTTTTTTGTTTTTGGTCCTTTCATGTAGAAAATATGTCATATTTTACAATTTATAGAATTATTTTATTGTTTAATATGGAGTAATAATACAAAATTAACATAAGATATGAGTAATTAAAATAGTAAGATGGTTAGTATTTATGTAACTCTAGATAGGAGGTTATGGAGGTCTATGATTAGGTAGAAAATTATTAGTAGGTAGTCGAGCATTGTCTAGCTTCCTTATCAGTATTGTTATTATTATTTTCTTACTATCTTGTTCTTCAATTTTATTACTACATGTTATTTTCTTTACATCTCTTACCATATTATTAGTTATAACTACTACTCTCTTTTTCCTTTATTTTTAGCATGTCCTTTCACTATTGTATATCTTTTTTATACTTGACTTTAATATGGTTTACTTAATCCCATAATCTATCGGAAACAACTTATCAACCATCACAAGATAAGAGTAAAATTATACACCACTCTCCTTAAAATTCACTTGTGAAATTATATTAATATTATTATTTCAAAGAGATCAAAAATATATTTAATTAGATACCATAAAATTATAATCAAAATTATCAATAACCAAGGGTTAAAATACTGTTAACCCAAGATATTTTGAACAAGTATAATTATTAATTGGAGTGGATATAAAGTACCAATGTATCTAAAAAATATTCCAAGAAGTGGAATGAAAAAACCAAGAAAAATATCTTTTCTTTATAAATAAAATTAATTTGGTGTGGAAAAAGAAACAAATGGCGGCTAAAAGTCAAGTCAAAATAGTTTTGGAACTAAAATGTCACTTTTAAAACTCCAAGTGTCTATAACTGAAAAACTAATTCAAATCATAATGCCGTGTGTGGATGTCCTACTAACAAAACAAATAACAAGTCAAACTAATAATTGGTAAACTAATAGTCCACCCATTTATCTTTCAAAATTGATTCTTATAATTGATTTTTATTGTATAGTTGTATATTGTCAATGAATAACATTATTGTAATACTTTGAAAAATACATTGGTTGATAGAGTTGACCAAGAAGTGATAGTGACTAAAAATCTAACCTTTCAAGGATCATTATGGACGGAGCGTGAGCGCAAGAGGTTTATTCGAACCTTCTTCATTAAAAAAATTCTATATCAATGAAGAGAATTTTCTTAATAAAAATCATGAATCCATCACTGTTCACCACGTTCCCGCCTATGTTTCTTAATGTTTTGACATGTTGACGGAGATTGAAATTGTCTCTTTCAAATATTCAAGGGGCAAAATTGACATTTTTCCATCTGAGCTGGAGAAATCATCCGCAAGAAGTGTATTTTTGAGCCACTTAACTAACGATAAGGGTATTTTTAGAATTATAAACTACACGAAGGACAAATTATCCCATTTCTAATAGTTTACAAGTAAAATTGATCTTTTTTCCTTCAATCATGGTCAATATATATTACCTTGGTTTCATATTACTTGACTCATGTTGACCTGACACACTTTTTAAGAAATTTTTAATTAAAGGTGTAATTTACGAATATAATAAAATGGTCTTGATTTTATAGTTTAGACAAGTTAATCAAAATAACTATCCCTTTTTAATACGGGGTCAAGTATTATGAAACGGAGAAAGTATAACTTAAACCTTTTAATATTAATCTCACTTTTAAATTATTTGTCTTCAACTCTAATTACCTTGTGAAAGTAGGTAGAAGACATTAATGGTGAAGAGTTCATATTTGAAAAGTCAAAAAAATACAAATCCTTCTAGGTTGAGTAGAGTATCATTTTCTTAACTTAATGGACTAATACAATAACTTACTTGAGAATAAAGGGTCCACTCACACATATTAATTGACCTAAATTCAAACAATATACGACTATTACGCGAATAGATGAAGAAAATTCAAAGTGTAAACATTATAATAAGTTATCTTTAATTAAAATAATTAGAGTTTAATTTACAAGCATAGACTAATATACAAAATGGAACATATTCTTTGAATTTGTTTCCCTTTTCCTCCTAGTTACTAATGGACTAATATTATATAGAAAAAAAATCCAAATATATATATATATAATAAGTAAAAGGTTCAAATTTGTCTAGTGGCAAAAAATTTAATTCAACAAGTGTCCTAGTATTAAGGGCAATTTCGAACTAAAATTGTAACGAACAGTTCACGATAAAATAGTTGAAATTCTATATGTCTTTTAAATTTTTTATATAATATGCATAAATTATTAATTTAGAACCTAGTAATTCAGAAAGAACTAAAATATCAAACTCATTGTCTTCAAATTTTGACTAGTTCCACTACTAAAGATGAAGACATGAATGAGTCAAACTTATAACGAACTATAAAATTAAAACTTTTCGTAGAGTAAAAAGGACAAATCTTAACATTTTTTTCCTTAAATATAAAATAACATAAGGTTAATGTACAAGCATTGACTAACATACAAAAAATAGGACATATTCTTTAGATTTATTTCCACTTGTAGACGTGTTAAAAGACCAAATTCTTATCACTAGTAACTTTGACCACAAACACAGCCTTTTCTCCTCACTTTAAACACTATAAATACCAAACCCAAAAACTCAAAAAACTCAAAAAATATACAAAAAAATCAAGAACTCATTTTTCCAAAGATTCATCAATGGAAATATTCAAGAGAAACATGGGGACTTTTCGAGACGAATTCGAAGGCGATGATTTTTACGATGAGTTAAGAAGACAAATGTTAATATTAACAGCAGAAGATGAAGAAGATTATGTTCAAAAATCAAATGATCAAATCAAGAATTCAAAAAGAGTAGAAATGAAATCTTTAGTGTTGCAACAACCTAAAGGAATTCAATTTTATTGGTATGGAGATAAAGAGGATTATAATAAAGTTCCAAAATGGTTATTGGATTTGTGGAGTAAAGGAAATAGAGATGAAGTGTTAAATGGAACAGGAGTTTTTATTCCACATATTGTCAAATCAAGAAGAAGAAATAAATCAAGTATGTTCACTTTTCTCTCTTATATAATATAAAATCATTTATAGTTATAATCGGTCTGTATGGACAAACTTTCAAAATCTGCTTATTTGGAAAGAGCTGTTTGTTGTTAGTGTTTTTCGAAAAGGTACTTTTGAAGCATAGCAATTTGTACTTGACTATCAGTTTGAACAACAGTTTTATCAATATTAGAACAACAACGTGAACTTGATGAGGGTGGTTTCCCCGGTTCAACATGCCTTACTAGTAAAAGGTCCTTTAGGAGGAGTAGAAATTGTTGAGTTAACAATCCCACCTCAAGCCCTTCAATAAAATCGTTCATGTTATAGTTGGTCTGTATGGACAAACTTTCAAATTTTGCTTATTTGGAAAGAGTTGTTTGTTATAAGTTTTTTTCGTTAAAGTACTTTTGAAGAGTAGTAGTTTGTATTTGACTATCAATTTGAAAAAAAACAATTTTATCAATATTAGAACAAGCAATTCGTAGTTGATGAGAGTAGTATCCCCGGTTTCACACACCCTTAATGACTAGTAAAAGGTCCTTTAAGAGCAGAAATTGTTGAGTGGACAATCCCACCTAGCCCTTCAATGATGGATTTGTCCACAAAGAACCCCTAGACCCTACCTCAATCGATAACAAGAAGTTAATGAGCATTACTTTTATCAACTCTTTACAATTATAAAATACTATTTTTTTCTTAAAAGTTCGATCAAACACCTCAAGCACTATTTTTTAAGGAAAACAACATTATATTTTTAACATCTCAAAAACTCTATCAAACAGGCTATTAGTCTCATTTAAAGAAATTTCCTTGTATATATCTTCTATTGCTTATACTATTTTTTCTCTTTTGTGTCTCCAGGAAGGAAGAATACTGAAAGAGGAAAAATATACAAGCCAGTGGCAACAGGAAACTGTCAATCATCCTATTATAGTTTTAATCATCAAAAATAAACTATGAAGTTTTGCTGTATTAGCCATGTAAAAGATTTATTAATTTATTTATGGATTTAAAAGGCAAATCTCCAATTTACTATGGAATTACACTGGATATATTGTTGTTGTGATCTCCAGAAGATTTACTATCCGAAAAACGAATAAAAAACAGAGAAAAATGATAAGCTTTTGCCATAAACAAACAACAAACATCAATTGCAACCAACAGCCAGAAGGATGATACTTGTACATACAACGAACAACGATTTACTAAGGACAATATTCGAATAGTTAACTAACATACCTAGTACAAGAAAATAACTAAAGCTAAGATAATAGTATACAGATCACTTATTGTCCCAAGATATCTAGAGACAACGTGGATCGAGATAGCACACGAGTACTATACGTTGTCATTGTGTGATTCCGAGTGAAAGACTTTTGAAAGTTGTGAACTACTATATAATGACTTATCTTCACAATTTCAAAGGTTTAGGAAATGACTATGAGAAGGAGGAACCTTGTAGGAATGAATACGACGTACTAGAGTTGGTCTTTGGGACGTGCTAACCACAACGAGCTGAGTGCTCGAAGCCTTGACATGTAATCACTAATGACAAGGAGGGCACGAGCAGCTTGACGAGTAGTCAAGATTCGATGCAATTGTTGCAAAGTACGTTGTCGCAGAAGATCAGCCTAGCAATTAAGAAAGAAAGCATAAATGTGAATTTCGTTGCATAGAGAAAAGTCAAGGGTTGTAAGATTGAACAGAGGACGGTTAGTTACCTGATAAAGGAAGTTCTCAAGAGTGGCAAGCTGGCCCATTGCAATTGCCATTTGCCCCATATAGTCGGCAACATTTCCCGAGCCAGTAGGGCCAAGAGACGTAGATGAAAGTGTATCGACGAGTAATTGTTGCAGGGCTTCCATACCTTGTGATAGGGCGTCCTCGGCTTGCTGAGAAGACTGTTGCAAGTTACATATGCCTATGAGTTGCTGCTCTGTAAACGGTTCGAGATGGTTGCCAAGAATCTGTATTTCCAATGTCGGGACATCAGTATAAGAAAAAAAACACTCTTAGGAAATGACACTTTAATCATAGTGTTACTCCTATAGTTTCTTGTCCTTTGATTTTTGTACTTTGATTATCGTATTATTTTGATGTAGTTACTGTTCAATGTGTGTTGTTATGCTTTTATATCCTTACTTCTTTTTCTGGATTGCTTTGATTTGTTTTCCTTGACGGTACACACTCTCTACCTCTGACCCCACTGTGTAAGACTACACTAGATATGTTGTTGTAGGAAATGATACTTTAAACATAGTATGGTAGCTGAACGGAAGAGCCTAGATTACCTTGAGAAGTTCAGAAGAACGAAATCCGCCTAACCACATGAAACACCTTTCTACAGGAGTCTTCCACATGCCTGACAGCATATGAAAAACATCTGCTTTTAGACCTACACTCTTTAACTTGAATTTTTCGTCATAATGTGACATTACTCCATCAACGAGATGGCGCAGTTCATTATCGCCCCTCTGGGAATTTACGGCTGCTCGGAGATCACTGATAAGTCGTTGATGTTCATCTAGCCAACGTGCATAATCCATGTCGAATGCCAATGCCCCTGTGCAAGTATCACAATTACCCTCATTCATGACTACCTCATACCAGGTCATAAATTGATCAAAAATACTCATGATAAGTTCTTCAATCGGAAGAAGGAAAAACAAGACGTAAAACATTATTTTTCCTCCAGAAAATATTACATGTAATGAATGCTAGCAAGGCCAGAAATTTTCTAACCATTTCCACCAGCAGAAAGACTCTGATCTCCCGCGTATCCATTGGCAATAAATATGCCCTGCACCCAAGCAATTCTTTTAACTAAGTACAAGTTTCATATGATTTGAAACTGTATTAGTTTCTTTCAAGATCACACATACAAGAAAACAGTCCTTTACTATGAGTTGTGGAGGGAGAGAAATACCTGTTGGCGGGCTCGTTTTAGCTCTTGCTCTAACTGTGACAGTTTGAGCCTACTATTCTCCAGCTGTTGAACATATGCCTATGCAAAAACAAAAACCTAATAATCATTTAAACATCAAGCATATATAAGTAGACGTATAATATATTGATCAGCAATGATCAACATCCCGGACAGCCTAAACAATAAGCTATAAGCTTAAAATATAATCATGTTTAACAATATAATGCTGTCAGCCAACCACCTTAAATGCAACAATATTTTGTTAACCTTGCATAAATTGAAAATACAACCCCTCCCACCTTCCCCTGCAAGATATAAAACCACACGAAGCAAGAATATTCCGTCATTCATAATAACAAACAGCAGAACTATTACACAAATTGCATCTGTTTTATTCCTACTTTTAGTGTTCAACTATATCTGGAATTCTATGAAGACTGATGTAATGTGTGACAGCGTGAGTAAACACCTTATTTGTTTGTTGCAAGTGTATACATCTACATGACGGTAATATAATTCTAAATGCAAATGTACACATATATAAATGTATACATTTTCTGACGGAAGCTATACGACACCACACAGTTGCTAACTAAAGTGAGCTAAACTCAAACACAATACAGAACTTAAACTGTACATTAATCAGAAGGACGAAAAGTAATAATAACGGGAATGTGCCAAATTAATATTCTCATTTAAAAGGTGGCTATATTACTTTTTTCCTCAATCGGCTTTTCCTAGCAGCTTCTCGATTCTGAGCCAGCCTGCGAAGCGTCTGCAAGTAAGCTAAGTTAAGTAAATACAGTAGTAAAATGTAACAACCAAAGCAATAGATTAACCATTGGAATAAAGAGAGGAGAGTAAACCAGTACAACAACCTTCTGGTCTCCAAGCTTTACTTTGGACAGGTCCATGGAGTCCACAGCTGTTAATGCACCATGCTGAACCCCTTGGCCCTACAACACAAATCAAATAAATGCAAACAGTTCATAATAGAGGTTGGTGGTTTAGCTATAAAAAGATATCAAATCATTTCCAGATGCATCAAACCCCTCCTCGGGTGAAGCTTTCCCCTATTGGAACGAAAACGATACACTTAATTCGTTCAAACAAATTCGAGGACGAAACAACAGGTTCATTTATTGAATATTTCATAGTCATTTCCCAATCCAAACCAACCACCCATTAAATTCCAAAGATATTGTTTACAGAGGTTTGCTAAAAAAGTCAAATCATATATTGAATTCATTAACGCAAGATTTTGGAGCGACATAAGATACTAATGCTACCCTACATAGCTTAACTACAGATAGGTGAAATTAACACATCTCCTTTACCCAAAAAAGTGTAAGATCAATAATAGAAACTTGAAGCTCCAGTATAACATTTTAATCTCAAGATAATCCCCATCAAAATAATTCATTATACATGACTCACCTGCCCAACATATTAAGGTAACAAAATACTTCCTCTATCCTAATATATGCAGAAGTGTTTAGATTTCGAGAATCAAACGAATTCTTTGACCATGATTTTTTCAAGTCTTTTAAATACTTTAAATTGTTAATTATTGTGACTTGAGTAGTACTTTTACGTAGTTTCCAAATATGTAAATTTTATTTTTAAAAACTTTGAGATTCTATGTCCAAAGTTGTGGTCAAAGTTAAGAAATTTTACTCTTGAAATCAGAACATACAAATTGGGACAGAGGGAGTGCTATTAACAACAAATTAAGAATTTGCTAACCTAGTGAAATAATCTCCCATTAGAACTACGGAAAAGAGTAATAAATATGGCTCAATCACAAGCAAGTTAGGGTCGACTACATGAATACTCACTGTCTATATCACATTACAGCTTCCTTTAAGAGGAAAAAAACAAAGACAAGGATGGACAATAGCTAAATATCAAAAGTTGTAACTTTCATAGGGATCCGGCTACATGAATCTTCACCATCTACATCGCATTATCCCTCCCTTTTAAGGGGAAAAAAAAACATGGACTATTGCTTAGTGCCAAAAATCTGCAACTTTCATTGGGGACGACTACAAGAATCTTCGTTGTTTATATCACAATCACATTAACCCTCCCTTTAAGGAGAAAAAAGACAAAGATGGACTATTGCTAAATGCCAAAAATTGCAAATTTCATTGGGGTCAACTACATGAATCTCCAGTCTATACCACATTTTAAGAAAAATAATAGGGGTAGGGGAATCAAACCATCATCAACAAGTTAAAGGCTCAAGTAGTCAACCAATAGAGCTACTAAGATTTCCACCGTCCATATCGTATTATCCCTCCCTTTAAGTGGAAAAAAAGATAAGGATGAACTATTGCTAAATGTCAAAAATTGCAGTTTCCATTTGGGGTAGGGGTAGAAAAAAGCTAAAACCTGATGGTTTCTTTCATCAGTATCAACATCTGTTGAAGTGTCAGTCTGCTGGCTATGGTCTGCAATACCAGAATCACCCCAATTCTCAAAATGCTGCACATTTCCCAATGCCACACCACCACCACCTACAACACCCCCAACCCCACCACCACCCCCCACCATTCCTGTTTGTGCCTTCTGTATCATAAACCTCCCTGCTTCCACCCCTGTCTCTGATGAACCAATACTCTGCAATTCCCATTTTCAAACACTTCAACCTCATAAATACAAAAACACAAAAAACAACCAAATTCTATAACTGCAAAGATTGTTCTTTTTTTCTCTTACCGTATTAAGTTCACCAAAGTGCAAGTTATTGTTGTTACAAGAAACAACACCAACATTGTTTGGCCTCATTTCACCATATACAGAACCTATCAAGAAACCAAACAAACAACAAAAAGATTATCTTTTTAAGGTCACAATCAATGAAATAAAAAACAAATGAGATACTGCTTGGTGAGGAGATAATAACATTAAAAAAATGTATACTTCTGCTTAAATCAACAGCATCTTCTTGAGTGAATCCTGTAGACTGTTCAAGTTCTCCAATATCAGCAAAGCGTGCTGCAAGTCTACTACCTTCATCTCCTCTATATAACAACACAAAAAATTGAATTTTTAATCCCTTTAAACACACATTAACCTTAAAAACCAAGAAAACCTCACAAAGATGCTCAAGTCAACTTCAAAATAGTGGCGAAGACAGGATTTTCATCAAGTGATTCAAAATACAAAAAGTAAACGCATGAAGAAGCCGAAGAGGGTCAATATCTACTCTATAAATATATAGATAAAAACAATTTTAAACATGGCTAATTAGGGAACCCCTCGGTCCTACATGGCCCCCTTAGTTAAAAACATGTAAAACTTGAAAACACAAGAACTTAAACTCCACAAAACATGCACAAATAAAGCTCAAAACAATTTTTAAAAAATGAATCTTTTTATGCCCTTTACTCATACAAGAACTTAAAATCCAAGAAAAAAACATGTAAAAATTGAATCTTTATAACCCCTTTACTATCACAAGAACTTAAACTCCATAAACATGCACAAATAAAGCTCAAAACAATAAAAATTGAATCTTTTTACGCCCTTTACTCATACAAGAACTTAAAATCCATGAAAACTTAAACCCCACATAAACAAGCTGAAAAAAAAATGTAAATATTGAATCTTTTTAACCCCTTTACTAACACAAGAACTTAAACTCCATAAACATACACAAATAAAGCTCAAAACAATAAAAATTGAATCTTTTTGTACCCCTTAACTCATACAAGAACTTAAAAATCAAGAAAACATAAACCCCACAAAAACATGCACAAATCAAATTGAAAAAATATAGTACCTGAGGTAATAACTTGAGTGGCAATACATATTAGAGTTACTATTACTATTACTATTACTATTATTATTATTAAGAGTAACAGCTGCTGCTTTGAAAGCTTGCATTTTTTTTTTCCTTCTCCCACAAACTTCAACACCTTAAAAAAAAAAAAAAACTTCTTTCCAAAAGAAATTGTCTGTATTTTTCTTGAAGCTAAATTTTTCAATAAAGAGATTGCGTAAGAGTACAGTTTTTATATTAAATTAAAGTATAGTAGTAGTGGTCGTACATGTAATTTAATATATAACGTCTGAGTTTCAGATATAGCCTCTCAGCTTTTTTCATTATTGTAAATTTGACCCCTCTGTCAATTTGGCCATTTTAGAGTCCCAATAAAATCATTTTTAAAAACACCTCTACAGATTCCAATATTTTTTTAGTATAGTACAAAATAGGCCAATTAGTATATTTTAGTCATAAAATAAGTTATTGGATAGAATCCACATGCTAAAATTGCTATGGTATTAGTGAAAAAATTAGAGAGAAATATTGGAAACACCCTTAATTTGATGTTTGGGTGAATTATTAGTTTCATCTTTAAATTATTGACAGTTATAAAATATTCTTTTATTTGACTAACTGAACTTAAATGCACTCCGATCTTACAACATAAGTGAAATACACCTCTAAATTCTCGTCAAGTTTAGGGTTGTTTTCAACACTTCTCTTGGCTTTTTATTAAGAGTTCATGCTTTTACAAGAGTTTGAGATCACTTGCTATATCGTGTGGTTGATCGTGGCGTATTTAAGTTTAATTAGTCAAGTAGAGGAGTGTTTTTTAAGACTGTCAATACTTCGACCAAGTTCACGGGTATTTTCAGCACTTCTCTCAAAAAATTAAGAATTAACAAACAGACCATTAAGTTTGTCGAGCAAATTTTGTTTAGACACTCAAATTATGTATTGTTTGATTTAATTAAATATTGAATATATGATAAAGTATTCTTATTAAATAATTTTAGTTTATTTTATAGATAATTTAACTACTTAAAATATGATATCTTCGTTAATTATACATATCATAGTCGAGTGGAATATGCCTAAGGTTTCACAACCTATTAAGACTAATCTATATAATAAAAAAAAGAAGTGACATATTTTAATTAATGATTAACGTATTTACGATATAATCAAATGTAAACATGTACAAAAAATAAATCGAAAATATCTAATAAAATACTCTTTTATCATATATTCTATTGTTCAATTCAAACAAACAGTAATCCCTTTGAGTGATTATATATCTATATATTAAGCTAAAAATTAATGCACCAAAAATATATTCATTTCATTCTCTAAAAAAACATGAGCATAAATGAATTTAGATGTGTAATAATTTTATTCCTATATCCCTATAGTATTATTTTTTTCATTTATTTTTTATATATAATATGAAAAAGTTTCAAATTTCATTATTGTGAAAAAAATTTCAATTTGGTACAATACTACTAATTATACTACTAAATGGTACAAAAAGAACTTGAAAATTCAATTTTATATAATGATTGAAAATTTATATCATGGTGTAACTATATTCCGTATTCATTAATTACATAACATAAGATTCTCTGATCTTAATTTGGATGAGAAAACAGTGTTATAGATTTCATGTTGAAATAAAAGAGAAATATTTAATATAATGGTGCACTTCCTAAGACAAAATAAATACCATCAGGGCTATAGCTTATAGCACAAGTACTTGTCCTAGGTTTATACCATTTTTTATACTCTTGCCATTTTAAAATAGGTGTTTACTTAACAAATTAATAAATATAATATTAAATTATTTTTATATACTAATAAATATCTTTTAAAAATTAATTATTATTAAGGAGTAGAAAGGTAAACTGGAAAATATATTACTGTCTTAATTTTAAAATTTTAAAGTGACACTTATTTTAAAATAAAATTATTTTACTAATTAAGGTGATACTTATTTTAGAGGAATAAGAGGCACTATCAAAGGATCGTGATAAGATAGTAAATATTATTTCGTCCTTAATAAAAGTTAGAGTTCGAATTATACTGAACACAAAATCATCTTTATATCTAGATAGTAGCAGCATTTACCTCTAGGTGTATCCATTTCGATTGGTCAAACTTCTCGAAAAAGATTTTCTCTAGAAAAATAAGCTTTTTAAAAAATAAAATATTTTTACTAGTTAAAATAGAAAAAAAAACAAGTCGTACAAGTGTCATCCTAATTAATACAATTTATGATTTGAAATTTTAAAATTTTCATGACTAATATATATATAATTAAATTTTCATAACTAATACATGCATAAAATTACATAAATTTTCTCATAACTCACCTCTATATAATTAAAATATCGACATAACTCTAACCAACTAACAAATAATACCTTACTTCTCTGGGAAAATGACAAATATCTTTCTCCATAGCAAACACACCTCTAATGTGACATTTTTTATAACGATCTAAATTTAATCAAACCTTAATATAAATATTCCACATAAAATTAAAGAACGTTGTTCAGTACAGATGCTTTTGTTCTGTCTGTGAGTATTTCATTATGATTATTTATTATTATTATTATTATTATTATTATTATTGTGTGTAAGAAAAGGTTTCTTATGTTTGCAGTGTTTTGCAGAGACTGTATAAATATATATTTGCAGGCTTTTCTTGAAAATTGTTTCTTACGTGTTATAATAGTTTTTTTTTACTGTAAGTAAAACTGCAAGTGTAAGTTCGTAAAATTACCAATAATAGATATTATGACAAAATTGCACGTTGAGAAAGTAAAACTGGAAAATTCACTCTCTTTTTACTAACAAACAAAAAGTTGGGTTTTTTATCTACCATATGATAAAAAATAAAATTAAAAAAAAGTGATTGTCATTTTCTGCTAAAAAACAAATGTGTATCACCTTGTTCTTACTTTCTATTTTTCCTAATTTGAAAAAATGGATGAATTTAATAATTTATAAGAAAAATAATAAACATAGTAAAGTGCTACAAATTAAACTTAATTGACCTTTTATAAGGTTAAAAACTTACCTACATCCATGTTTATACTAAATTATACACATTTAATATGGTTAAATTATAAATTAGAGCGAGAATATGTATAATCGATTATAAATTCAGCTGAACTCAATAGATTTTGCTCAAATAGTTGTATTTTAAAAAACTATTAAATATGCAAAAGCATTAAATTTAGAACAAAAGCTACCATCACTTAAAAACGTCATTATAAAATTCAGAACTCATAAAATTAAAATTCTACCTTCGTTTCTGGTTATAATATTAGTTAATTGAGACTATACATGAGTAATGCAATATTTTGTATTATTTAAATTAAATATTACTTTTTTTAATGCAGTTACTTAAATACTCATTCATATAATTGAAATTTTTTAGATGACTAGTACCTCTAGGTCTTTGGGAAGTTGTGTTTGTGTTATTATTTAATAGTGTGTTGAAAAGTTTATAATTTATAATATAGGGAGAAGTAATTAAATAATATTATCAGAATATTTAGGGCACAAAAGATGATGTGATGGTGATGTGTGATTGAAAAGCTTTTGAGGTGGGGAATTTAACTTTTAATTCTATTTTAGAGCTAGTGACGATTGTGCTCGTTTTGAATCTAAAATTTAGTACTCATAAAGCTTTTCTATTCTTCTTTATACAAATACTCGATATAGTTTACTTAACGCACATATCTCAAACTTATGATCGTAGACACAAATCTTATGATCTATCGGAAGTTTTTTCATTTTCAGATCTCGAACATGAAATATGTTCATTATTCCTTGG
Source organism: Solanum appendiculatum (assembly GCA_018342035.1). Lineage (NCBI taxonomy): Eukaryota > Viridiplantae > Streptophyta > Magnoliopsida > Solanales > Solanaceae > Solanum > Solanum appendiculatum. The sequence continues at coordinate 170,189 of JAGDQO010000791.1, forward strand.
AAGTGTGGGAGTTGGAGAATTAAATATAAGATAGGTTGTGTAATAAATTGCAATTGCTTGGAAGCAAGCATGTGCAGCAAGTTGGATAATAAGTAGAGGCCCTTCTTTACTGACATAATGCCTTTTTCTGGATTGTGAATCTTTTCTCTACGTTGGCTTTATCGTGTCTTTATTTCTCTATCTATCACTCACATGACCTCTTCAATTTTCTTCATAATACTATTTAATTTCTTTTGTTTTATTGGGAAAAATGTTAATAAAATATTTGTGCTTATGATACAAATAGTTAAAGAAAATGATAAGAGTATATAATATATTGTTAGTTGACTTAATTGGGATGTGTTACTTGAGTCAAGAGTCTTCTGAAAATTGTTTCTCTACCTTCATGAGATAAGGATAATATTGTCCTCAGATCTTATGTATCTATGAGATTACACTGAGTATGAGTCATTTTCCTATCAAGGTTAAGGAGTCAATTGAGCATCTCAGCGATGGAACTGAATATACGGATCGAATTAGAGTTTACGTCACCCGTCTTGGGGTGTGGGCCACAGGTCGCACATAAGCCGTCGGGTCGCACGATAGAAGAATACTCAACATAAAGATGCATACTCCTCCATGTGAAATATGTTAGGTGAATATGACTTGATCGTAATTCTTATTCAAAGACATAACAAATTGAGTGAGCTTCAAGATGTTGAAAATCAAGAAATTCTTAAGAGAACGCTTTTGTTTTAATGAGTCATACGCCATGTTAAACATGAATTAGTCAAACTGACGGACTCGAATTTTGATGGTTCTATAAATAAATTTAAAAAAACTAATGTAATATTGTTAATGAATGTGTCCTTATCCAAACTTACATTTTCATAATTCCTAGGTTGAATTCCAATGTGGTCCATATTTGATGGGAAGATCCAAGCAAGTTCACAGATTCGAATAAAAATTTATTTATTAATTTTAAAAGCATATTTTGGTCAAGAAAATTAAGAGGATTCAATTTTTGACTAATTTAGTCCCCACAAAAATATATATATTTCTTTACGAAAAACGATAAATCCAACAATTTTATTGTCCTTATTGGTAATGTTCTGAATGTTATATAAAGGCCTAATTAATATAGAAGACATCTTGAGGATTTTCTTATAACTACATGGCCATAGATTGGACAAAATTGTTGATGTTTGTGACTATGGATTGGTCTTGTGTCATTGATTGATACAAAAACTATTATCAATTATCATATACTCCACGTTTCTTAAAAAACAATGATTAATATGCGTATTTTATCACAATATCCGAATTAATTGATGTATAGTATTAGATATAAGGAAATGATTTGGAGAATAAGATTGTGCTTCATCAAACAAATAATTTCTACTACAACATATTAAATAAGACAAACTATGAATATCCAAAATGTAAAAGAAAACAAATAATCTTGTGTATTGATGTTCAAACGTCTTAATCTTAAAGGAAACAGACGATACATTAGTTATAAACACAAGTACAATTTCCCAAATGGGATGTGAAGTGTTCTCTCTCTCTCAAAGATAGAGGACAAACTTCAAAAGTACTCTATTTCCCTTCCCTTTGAGATGGCAAATAGACCAGAATGGATTTTTATCTATCTACAGACCTATTGACAAAATCAAATACTAATACATGAAGACAAGGAGCTAAGACATGAATGTTCTAAAAGTGGTGGAAATTTAGACGGGATTTTCTGGCGTTTGGCTGTCGAATCTGCTGGTCAATACTTGTGTTGCCCGTGAACTTCTGTGTTGTAATCGCTGGTGCAGCATCTTCGACATTTTGTTGAAAAACTCAGCATCCCATCTCTGTATTAACACAGGATCTTCTGCGTAACAGATATATATGGATGTAACCGCGCTTTCCACCACAACTGTAGCCAGTCCGACCTGAAAATCAATATCATGGTGACATAAATAATAAATAGGGAAGATTAAGAGCCATGGTGTGTAGTGGTGATCTAAAAGGCAAACTAACTTGGCAACTAATAATCATTGTTTATTTTATAATTGGTTGAGTCTATGGTGTCTCTCGCATCTCGACTATCTTGTCAAGTACTACATCTCCACACCGAGAACTTTAATAATCAAGAAAGAACAGATTACGTTTGATGATATAGATCATTCCTTGATCACGTATCACAAGGTTCAGCCAAAGTTTCTGTAAAGAAATGGATCTTAGGCCTAACTCAACACCGAAAGCTAGCTCTTGAGGAGAGGATTGTCCAAATCCATATAAGGAGACCATCTATCATTTTTCATCCAATGTGGGACTCTTTAACAGTTCCTAACTGTGTACTGATATGTATTCCACTAGATTAAAGCTTTGGTTCATAAAAGTGTGACCTTAGCTGCAACATCTCAGGTATCACCTATTACTGTGTTAAAACCTCAGCAAAAGTAGTTATATTTCATTGGTGCTCAAGTATATTCAAACTGAACTCCGACTTTGGAAACACATCAGACGGAAGCGCAAGTGAGCAATGAGGCCGTAAGGAAGTACATGGTAGATTAGTAGGGAGTAAACGGGGAAGGCTGATGAACATTGATGAACATTATCATTTGGAAAAAAAAGCTCAGTACCATTTTTACTTCTTTGATCTTCCATTTATCTTTATCCACCCCCCACCCCCCCCCCACACACACACACACAAGGCCAACACAGAAAGAGAGAAGGGAAAATGAGAAGGGGGAGAACAAACTGAATCATGGATTATAGCTTTTATACGGCTATTTTTAGTTTGAACTAATTTCCCCCCCACATAAATACAAAACCACTGATTGATATGTGCACAAGGAGTTATTTAGACAATTTGAAGAAAAAGAGGCACTCACTGTCAGACAGTAAAAGTAATACGAGAGGTGTGGTTGCTGACTATGACTTACCAAGATCATTCCCATCAACATGGAAGTAGAACCGACCATCATCACTCTGTCAGGATGCTTGATCCTTGTCCAAATTCCTGCACAAGTTCCGGCTATCAGCCCACCCACAACAGTTCCCATCAATATAACAGCACCTGAGCAATCATAGGCAATAAGTGCTTCAACCCCAGTTGATTGGAACAACTCCCACGCATCTCGTGCAGAGCGATTAAAGTTTTTACCATAAACTGCAATCTGCAAGGAGTGTGTTTGAAATGACATCAAATTCACTAACTAAATGACATCTGCTTCTGGTGAATTTTTTTTAAAATTCACTACAATGCATAATTTCTTATATGTTATGGGCAGCAATGGACCAAAGCCAACACGAATTACTACTCATAAAGAAATTTACTGATTAGGGAAGTACCACTTTACATCACATATTTCCTTAAAATCCTTGTCTCACCCCTAAGCAGGACAAAGACTTGAGATGTAACTTCTATACCGCGTCACTCTCTAGCTACTCCAATGACTAATTACTATCCATGCAAGCAAATACTTACACACCTTGCCAGAATTTAACACATACTCAAAATTTCATCACTAACTTGTCATGTGTTAAATTGAACACATGTAAGTGCATCGCGCTAAAAAGAAGATTAACGAAGAGTTGGCACACATTTGGCAAATACATTGTCTATTTCACATATCCTAGAACAACCAAATACTATTACTTAATGAATGATTGTTTTATCAAGGCAGTATCAAAGCAAATTTTGTGCACATCTCAACTAATATGGGGCAGCCTACTATAATCCACAGGTACAGGTGTTGGTCCTGATCCTCAAGAATAGAGCAGATAGGCTCATGGTGAGTGTTGTAGCTAGGAAGTGAACGTTGGATCTGCAGGTTCATTACCCCTGTGCCTCAACCACTCAGTCATCCCTTTGGAGATAACTTACATGAATGATGTTACAATGAATACTACAGAAAAAAACAAAGCCAAGCTCACTGGAGACATCAATATCAAAGCAGCAGCTACTCTCTACCCAATCGGAGACTATTGGTCTCTGTGATTAAGAGAGGATTTCCACTCAGTCTCTTTCAATATGAGTAAAAGGAAAGTATCACTAGGCAAGATATAAAGGAGAATAAGCAGGGGGGGGGAGTTAAGGGGGTTCATCTGAATCCCCTTTGCTGGAAAATTATGTTGTATATACAAGGTCAAAATTATTTTCTAAAGTAAATATAGTAAAGATTGTATTCCTTAGCTTCTGCATGTGTTTACTTCTTTATATTTTGAATCCCCTAGGAAAACATGGCTCAACAACTGGAAAAAAGTGAATCCAAGTCTGTTAAAGTATATTGTTAACTTGATTGTCGTTATCTTCTTTTTAAATGTTATAAGGAATTGCGGGAAACTGCTTTCTGGGAGGTGGCAAGGTGTTGAACCACAACTCGTTTAGTTGTTGATAAGGAACTGCTACTTGTTTTAGTAAGCAGTGACCATGCATGACTTAAGAGGGTACCAAAGCTGGAAGCATAGATGGACAATCAAGGAGGAAAAGGGATTACGTGATTCTGAAGTTTAGTTGTCTGGACAAGAGATATCCCTGAATGGTGGTCAGAAGTTGGAAGGTGAAGTAACACCTTCACATGAAGAGTAGGGACATATTTTACAGATAATTGAAAAATCAACCACGACTTCAAGAATGGACAAAAATATGGCACTAAAACAATTAACAACCTACCTGGACATAAGCATATTTATTGAAGAAACGGACTAAGGTCTCAACCAAATGAAAGAGGAAATCGACGCAGCAAAGCAAACACTCATTCTTGCCAATCTTTGATCTGACTCCTCTAATCTGCATTACAAGAAACCACTAATCAATCAAAACTGTTCATACATGCAGTTAAGCAATATGTAAGAGAAAATCTTACTCTTCATGTGAGAAGTTAATATTATGGACAATTACACAAGAACAGGTTGACTAACCTTCCACCGTAATGTCCGGATGGCGGCTGTAAAAAGTGATCCATAGCAGATGCTGCCAAATGAGGTTGTAACAGCATAGCGTAAGGATTTCTTCAATGGTTTGGGAGGCATTGAGGTTGCTTGCCGACCACCATGAATGAGAACGAGAAACACCATGCCCGACACTATTACATGAATAATGTTACACAGAACTGCACCAGTCCAAAACAAACTCACACAGAATACCTGTACAAAACACATGCAATTGACAGCTCATGTGCTTGGCAACATGACCAATATATACTTGATAGAGACTAAACCCTAAAACCAGATCAAATAAAGAGCAAAAACTTGCCAGCTCACCACAAGAAGCCACCAGCGACCACCATCACCGATACTAAGTGCTACAACACCAGCTACTCCAAAAGACCAAAGTACTAGCCATGAAAGCATGACCAGCATGAATGCACATGAGACTCCCATAACTTCAGGAAGGCTTCGCACCATCTTCACACTTCTTTGTAAAACCAACATGGTAAATGGAAGTCTGCGAAATTGGGAAACGAAATATTTTCACAAAACTGAAACTTATACAACAGTTCCTTGTTTGGCAAATATTATCTCGACCTCTATTTATATGCTTTCTGAGCGTTAATCTCCTCTTTATACACTATGCTTCCAGAGTTTAGGAAAATTTACACTAACCTCTCCATAGCTTTGTTTTTAGAGCTTATGAGGCCATCAATTTTTTTTTCTGATAACCGAGAAATCTGCAAGGACCAGTGGTGCATGGTTCAAAACTTGGAAAAAATTTCTACTTAATGACAGGCTTTTATTTGCCTCAGGTCAAACCCGTAAAGTTTTTCAATGTCAATCTAAACTATATCCTAGAAGTTACTAAAAGGAAATATGACCCAAAGGAATCAAATACTATAATTCTTTTACTTCTAGGTCTCCTTCAGACTTCTTAGTTTATTCACTGGCAAGTAAGTTCATGAAATACACCCATATTTTGTACCATTTAATGCAAATTTCCTTAAGAGAGGTCAATACAATTTAACAAATTGAAAGAACGTCATGGATGTAGCAAACTAAAAAGGAGGTTAGCATGATGTAGCATTTTATTTCACAGAGGTGAAAGTACAAACCTGTCACATGTAACTTTGCACTATCAAGAAATTTTTAGGGTCAATTTCATGGATGGTCAATCAACTTTCAGTTTATAGTACCAAAATTACTAAGCGGAAGTTACTAACTTTACCAAAATGTCACAAAGTCAAAATCACTAAATTATTTTTTGTAACAATAAAGCCATTCAACATATCCTAAGTATAACACTAAAAGTCATTAGGAGGAAACAAACGAAACATTTTCTATTATACTTAGGCAAAGTTGAGTAACTTTTCTTTGGCACAATAAAGTAAAACTTAAGTAACCATCCGTAAAACTACCCCAATATTTATAATCAGGGAGAGTAACCTCCTTTCAAATGGTAGGATGACTTTCTATCCTAAGAACTTCATGATTGCTGTATTAGTACAGACTTTGAAATCTGTTTTCATTTAAAATCAGGATGACAGGGCTGACTCCAGATAAGATTTATTTCAAGAAAGTTAATCTGCTGATGTTCCAGCAGAAGACAGACATGTAAATTACAAAGCAAACATTAGTAAAATTCTCACTTTATACAGTCTCACAACAACACAACTTTCTCCAAGCTGGCTTTCTAAAAAGGAAGTTTGGGTAACAGGTTGCATATTCACTAAGAAAGAAAAACAAAATACTAGGCCAACAGATGGATAAAGATTAAATATTTTGTAAAAGAGAATTGAACTCAGATAGAAACAGATAAAAACATAAAAGCAAGTTTCTTTTCTGTTTGCTTATTTTAAAAAATCATGATTCTTTTCAGCTATACCTGTCTATGACTGATATTACATACAAAAACTGCAATGCTGCACCAACAGCAAATGCAACACCCCAGAAAAATTGCTTCTGCCAGAAACTCAGCACACTGATCACAGCAAGATATGTTGTCAAGATGTGAACCGAGAACTTCATCATGTTATTAGCACTTGAACCAAGCAAAACCAACCAAGCCCATGCCAGAACTGTTCCCACTGCACCAGCTACGGCATACAAAGGCCAAAAATCCTCAGTCAAACCAGGCTGATTCTCAAGGATCATCTTCGTGAACCTATCAATTTTGAGCCTATCCTTTTCCCTAAACCTGTTAAACCCCAATACTGCAAGTGCCACACCTATCAACACGAGATGCAGCATGAATACCCCCATCCAAAACACATCTCGCCAATGCCGTGAAACTTGTGAAGTGAGTTGTCGAGATCTAATATCATCCCCACTCGCACGATTCCCCACCATATTCTGCAGTCAAATAGATAAATAAATAATAATTAAAATCTGAAACTTTTCAATGTCTGCATAGCACAAGTAGGACTCGGTTGTTACTCGGTACTCCCTGCCTGATTCCATTATATGGTGGTTTTTCATATGGTTTAAGATGCTGAATTCATTTTAGTAATATATTAGTGCTCAGAGAATAAAATATTAAAAAGGATTTGAACATGAGTTAGACATCATAAGCACAATAATGAATTTAGATTGACAAACAACTTAGCATTCATAGAAAGCACAAAACAAAGAATAATCAGTACTAAAAGCTTGAGTACTGATACACATACTAATCTTTTATACTTCCGCCATCCCAATTTATACATACTTCCTTTCCGAAATGTCCAAAATGCTTGAGCCATTCCAATTATTTTATACAACTTTCTTGAACTTAAATTCACTTTTAACTATTCAAAATATAAACTTTTCATGAGATGATTTCTCTACTAAACTGATTTTGCAAACACCATTTCCTTCCACTACCAGTAATTCACAAGTCAAATTAGCATCTTATCCAGTCAACACCATCATATCCATGAGTATCAAATTCTTTCTCACACTCCCTCTTACATCTATGATCTACCCACTTAAAAAATCATAAATTTGACAAAATCAAACCAACTTAACCTTTCAAATTTATCCAACATTCACACAAATAAGCCTAAAATTACACTAATAAACAACCAGTAGTCAACAACAACAAAAATTCAGTTTTTTTAAACTAAAAGTTGTAAATTAAACACATATTTCACCACAATTTACATCACATGCTCACGAGTAAAAAATATCGATTTAAACTACAATAACCACAACATTCACACAAATAAGCTTAAAATTACACTAATAAACAATCAGTAGTTAACAATAAAAAAATCAGTTTTTTTAAACTAAAAGTTGTAAATTAAACACATTCAAACACTTAAAATCACAAACACACTAGTAAATACATCAATTAAACAACAATAACCACAACATTCACTCCTAAAATTACACTAATAAACCACCAGTAGTCAACAAAACAAAAAATCAGTTTATTTTAACTAAAAGTTGTAAATTAAACACATATTTCACCACAATTTACATCACAAGCTCACTAGCAAAAATATCAATCAAACTACAACAACCACAACATTCACACAAATAAGACTAAAATTACACTAATAAACAATCAAAAATTAATCAAAAAATGAAAAAAGAGCGAAAAGTGAAATGATTACCGGCGGCGGAGCAGCGGCGGAGGGAGAAACGGAGCCGTCGTATGAGGAGGAAGAAAGTGAAGAAAACTGAGAATCACTCATGGAGAAAAATCGTTGATCTGGGCGACTATAACAGAGAGAAGAAGTAACATTGGTGGTATAAATTCTTCATAGAGAAAAAAGCTTAGTTTATAATTTATAAATTAAATTAAGTTAATTGAGAATTAAAGAGGATAAGAGTCAATGGAAGTTTAATTTAGGGATTATGAAATTGACTAATCACAAACTGTTTGGGTTTATTAGAAATGGAACTGCAGAAACCGATAGGTAACGGTTAACAAAATGGGAAATAGCCATGGAGCCGTAAATACTCTCGATTTGAGTCCTTTGAGTATAAAATGGAGTATTTGTTAGAGAGGATTTTATCTTCAATATGAGATTGATTTTCAACGTGAATTTAGATTTAATGATAGGAGTAACGAATATATAAGAAAAAAAGGGAAATATTTTTGCAAAATGCCAACGTTTCTTCGTTGGATAATCTTTTTAAATTTTTAATTATTATTTTATTCATTAAAATATTAAATCTAAATTATTGGTACCAAAGATCCTTTTTCAATTTTTTTTCGTTTACTATGGAGTAGATGTCTTGTATTATTTGATATTGTTCAATTTTCTATTTTATATTATTAAATAATAATAATATATTAATGTGATCTTATAAATGGGGTTTGTAAAGAATAAAATGTATTGAGATCTTATTCATACTTATTGTGGGGTAGAGAGATTATTCATAATAAACTCTCGACTCGAAAAACAGAGAGAGAAGAATTTGAAATATATATGGTAGAATAAACATACAATAGCAAAATAACAAGAGATAGAAGAGGAATGAATTGAAGCGCGCAACATATAAACTAGTAATATACATTGAAGAAAAGAAACTATGTGATTACTAGATAGTACCACTAATAGGAGAAGAGGACACAATATGTTATAACACTCGATTATCTACTAATCTTCAATTCTTGTTTTGTGTTTTCTTTATAATTAACAAAATTTCAATTTGAAACAAATGAATCAAACTTATCCCATTCTTAAGTATATATGTCAGATTCTTATACTTTTTTCTAAGTTAATTAGTTATCTGAACTTTCTCTTTGTTTGAGAGTTTGACTTTCCACATTGTGACCTCTCCTCCACCTCCAATTTAAGAAATATAAAAAATTAATGTGTCTCTTTTTTTCTTTCTCAGACGATGATTGATAATTTTTTGAGACTCGACTAATCTAGATATACATTGAAAAGTCTTATTAAAAAGGATAAAATGTTTCTTACCATTACAATGATGAAACCAAATCTATTATAATGGAGATTCAAAATATGAAAATGTAAATAAACGAATAAACAAAGAAAATTCAATATAAGGTTGATAAAATTGTTTTTTCTTTTCCCTTATAAAGCCAATAAGATAGACAGGACAGTAATCATTTTTATAGTATGATTTTGGTCGCATATATGATGGTTAAAGTTCATTTTCATAGGATAAGATATGATGATAATGACTTAAAGTAAGAATACTTACTTGCGCCAAATGTACTTTGAAGTTTTATAGAGTTTTTTTCACCAATTCTTTGATGTATAAAAACGTTCATGTTTTTCTATAAAATATTCTATTTTATGATCCAATCAATATTAAAGTTCGTAGTGTGAGGGAATGAGATTGATAGCAATATAGGGACTTTATTATACTCTTTAAATTAACCGTCCTAGCTACTCTCTAATATTTAATCTTTTTAAAAAAATTTATTCAGTGTTAGTCACCTAATCGACTCGATTAAATCAGTTTTGCACTAAAAAATCTCATATGCTTATAAAGGGCTTTATAAAAAAGGTGTGTTCGTATTCAATAGAAATTGAATTTGAAACTTTTCATAAAAAATGAAGGAGTACTTATCACTGCACCACAATTTTTATCGGTAATGTTTAATTTTTTTACTACTTTGACTTGTCCTATGTTTGGTTTAAGTGGAAATTGAAAATGGTTCCTCTCTTAAATAAAAAAGATGTTCTCTGTTTGGTTCAAAAGAAAGAAACAAAAGATGTTGCCTTTTTTTCTTTTTACATGACTTTTGTACCATAAACTTTAATGAAATGAAGTTATTTCAAAATTTAAATTTGATAAGTTTGACCATTCAAGAATATAATAGTAATGGTTCAGTAAACTCATTCTAATTATTGACACAATGTATTAGAATCATAAAACACTACAGCGCGATAAGATATCATCCTATTAAATCAATAACTAATTTTGATATATCAACATAATTACGTTATCCCCATCAAATGATATATCTAGCTTCACAACCGATAAAAAAAAAACATTAGCAATCAATAAATGTATAGAACAAGAATTCTAAGTCGTAAAAGATGTTAAAATTTTACTATTAAGCCTATTGCATTTAATATGAGTAATGGATTCGAAAATTTATTTTAAAATATATGTCAAGTTAAACGTGAATAAATAAAAATAGACAAAATGTAGTACATAAATTGAAGGGGAAGGAGTAATATTTTAATAGTATCACAGTAGACGTGTTATGACCGGAACATGCATATATATAACAACAAATTCTAGAAGCTTTCCTTTATTTATACTTTAAAAATAATAATTTCTGTCTGTGGATAGACTATTATTAAGTACAAATAAATACTCATACATCTCAAATAATTTATTGTGATTTTACTAAATAGTTAATTGTCTCAAATTATTTATTATTCTAAAATTTTAAAATAAAATAAATTATTTTTTCTCCTTTTTGTCTTTAGTTGTTCTCCAAAATTATAAACACTTCAAAAAAGTAATTTAATGGAGATATTTGATTGTATCCTAATATATAAATAGAGATATCTAAAATGTCTATATCCTTTTGTTTTATATGTCCATGGATATAGACATTTTAGATATCTCGTTCTATTATGAACTACCAGTCAAGTAACAAAATAAAAAAATGTGGTAGGCTGATCGAAGGCGAGCCAATGAGAACGAATCATAGAGAAGAATTAGAGACTACTACTTATTGAGTTGATATTTTTTTGAGAAGATGTGTACATGATATTTTTAGTCGAATTGTGCATTGGAATGAGGACAAAAGTTCACACATTTTTTGGCTTGATATGACATAGTCTAAGGGACAAATTCATGAGACATGTTGAGTTTTCATTAAAACGAACAATATATGTGATGAACTTGAGCTGTGAACACTATAATACTAAAGGCTTATATCGTGTGAATTTAAATTAGTTGAATCAATAGAATTTCAAATACAAAAGAAAAGAACACAAAGTCTTGATAGTATTATCAGTTGTCCAGTTTAAGCAGTGGCCCATTATAACTATGCTGGATGGATCAATCGGATTTTTCATGTGGATAAATAGAGGAATTAAGCAAAATAAAAGTGAACCAGTGAGCCCATAAATCCAATACATGGGTCAGGGAACTCAAAAGTCCAATCAAGTTATTTTACAAATTCTATTCAGAACTCATTCATTCCGACTAATATCAAAGTCACTGAATCAGTGGTACGTATCGGAACTCATTGAATCCGACTAATTTGAATATGTCGTGTATACAAAAAGTTCACTATGGAGATTTAAGCACTATCCACTGAAGAGAATTTCGATACTAAAAGTTCAAACCTGATATCTCTTTTTTATCATTCCACCACCAGTCAAGGTAGGAAATTGCAATGTTTCATTATCAATTAAATTTGGTTAAAAGTGTAAAAAATCAAATCGATTTACTTGTGAAACAATAAGAAACTTTACAAAGTTAAATAAACCCAACATTGTAACATATTAGCATAAAATTTCTTAAGAATCATTCATTGAGCCACGTGTCCAACATGACACAACTCAAATTTAATCGAGCAAGTCAATCACCTAATAGGCTAATTTTGCCACCCTTACTAACTCCATAGTATAACTCCACTTTTTTTCCCATGGATTACCCTTAATACCCCTCACACTATCAATAAATTACTATACAAAAAAACACACTGAAATTGCAATGAAATTGCAATAATAACACACACACATACTGAACCAGGTCCCACTTCATCACGTTACAGTTATTTTAAGTAGGCCCGACCAAAATTGAAAATAACTCCTAAGGGGGTAAAACAGGAAGTTAACAATTTTACTACTAGCATTGATTGGATGAGAATCCAATGAGAGAATTTACCATGTCGAAACTGACACGTGTCCCTTGCTGTTGAACGTTACCGATAATCGATAGCAATGACGACGATGGAGCGAAGGCGAAACAAAATGTACTCGACGAATCAACAGGTATCAGGTAATTCTTAGCCGGTAAAGCTAACTCATTCCCATTAGAAAAATGAAACGATACCGTTGGTACTTCCACGCTTTTCATTGATTTCAAATCATAACACGTGTCGAATAACGCCACGCCGTTACTTGACGGCAGGTGTCTCGTCCCTTTCACGAACTCATCACGGAGCGTGTTGTACACTTCCGTCTTCAATCTCGTCACCGCCGTACCGGAATCGATGATTACTCCGCCGTCGCCGTTGTCGGCTATTTTGAAAGATGACGGAGAAACTGAAAGCATATTGCCGGCGACGCTGATTCCGGTTAAATCTACGTAGTAAAATGTGTCGAGTTTTGAGTTTCTGATTATCGGAGCTGTGACGGCGTTCGGCGGAGTTGCGCCGCCGAACTCGAGAGTTGAAGTAGAGTCGGAGTCACGGTCGACTAAGCAGTAAGAGAAGGAAGATGCATTTATCTGTGAAGGAAATGATAACGCGCCGCCGCCGAGACCTAATAATCCAGCTGCTCCGACGAATAAACCTTCGTTATTATGTCCACAGCCGATAGCTACATTCTCAACGGAAGACGAACCGGCAAATGTGATTCTCTCCGTTACAAAGTCCCCGACGGTGTACGAGCCGTCGCCGTAAGATACTTCGTATAAACAAGTATCATTCCGGCATTCAGAAACATCAAGCGATTTACACTGCTGTGTTTCACAAGTGAGCGGAGAGAAGGTAGAAGATGAAGCAGGTTCAAAAATTGGATCAGCTTGTTGGTAACAATCAGCACAAGGAGAACATTGAACCCAGTTAACATCACTACCAGTATCTAACACCATATAAACTTGACTCGGCGGGTGACCGATTCCGATTCGTGAGAAATACTCACCGCTTCCTTGACTCGTCCCGGAAATAATCGGCCCTTCAATTTCCTCAGCTTGAATCTCTCGAAACTCAGTTTCCATCGGTTTGAGGTCCGATTTTCCAATTCCTTGAACAACCAGATCTACACGAGTTTGAAGTGATTTAGCTCGAGCTGAGTCACGTTCAAGTCGAGCTAGCATCAATGAATTGTAATCCTTATGTGAAGTCCCACGAACTGCTACTCGAGAATGCAGTTGAAAACTCAGCAATGATGAAGAAATTTGGGTTTCTTCATGTTTCAGAGAATTCAGAGATGAATCGAGTGAGAACGGATTATGGGTTTTCTGAATGGAGGAAGAAACGTCGAGGGTTTTTGTTCTTGAGGCATTATCTGGAGTTGTTCGTGAGAGAACTGTGGTGAATAACAGAACAAAGAAGAAAATGGAAATCGCCATTGTTGAAGGACTTGGAAGAAAAAAAACAGAGTGTGACTGTGACACTGATGAGGAATGAGCTTGTATTTATATATTACAGAGTTCAAAGATAAATATATGGTGGTTGATAATTACTTTCTTCCTCCCAAAATAATTGTTACAATTTATTTATCGAGAGTTTATACCCCAAAAAAAGTACATTTTAAAATGTTGATTGAAATTTAAATAATTTGATTGCCGAAAAGTGTAACGTTATATGTATTCGAGACAAATAGAATACATAGAAAATATACCTTAGTCTTCAATGAAAAAGAGTCGCGATTTAGTGGTACGTGTTCTTTGATTTCAAATAAGAGATTTCAACTTTGAACTTTGTATGTGATGTTATTTTTAATTTGTTAAGGAACGGTATATAGTGGATATATCAAAAAAAATTGATAGAATTCAAATTTAATCATATTTTAATACAAATATTGAATGGTGAATTTAAAAAATAGACTTTATAAAGGTCACGTTGGACTTGTTGGAGGAGACAAAGAATGGACAATGAGGAGAAAACAAGCTTTGAATGGGGTTTTAATATTTCTATTAATGTTGTTCTTTATAAGCATAATTAATGGAGAAAACTTTTTTATTGCATGTTTTATCGTGTGTTGAATTTAAAGAAGAATCTAAAGGAGTTTAATCAAAGAAATTAATGCATTGTACTTTGGTAGTTGTTACCATAGCTTGTGAATCTTTATTGACCATTAATTAGATAGTGGTTTAACCCCACTCACTAATCATATCTTATATTTTGAGTAACTTACTCAAATTATAAGATATGATTAGTGAGTGGGGTTAAACCATTTAGTTAAAAATTTGAGCAAGTTTCTTCTAGTTAAAAAAAATGAGAGTGGTGTTCCTGTTGAGTGAATCATTGTATTCGATGGTACTTGTTTTTATGGATCAATTGGTCAACGTGAGAAACTGATCACTTGTTATCAACTAGTATTAGTATAACTACAATTTGGTTTTACTTAAATAACAGTTCCTACTTGTAGCTAGCTCAATCAATGTGTCAGAGTTTTCTAGTTAAATTTCTTATACATATATAAGGTTTGAGTCATAGCTATCGACTTTGAATGATCGCTAACTAAAACCTTTTACATTTGACCATGTGTTCTTCAATAAGAGTTAAACGGTTTCGCTAATCATGTACTCAACTTAGTAATCGAAATGTTGCCATTCAAATAGCAATATTACAAGTTTGAATTCTTTAAGTTAGATTAGAATTTCTTCTAATTAACTATGCTAAACAAGTTGATTAGGCAATATTGTAGTTGAAAAAAAAAAGGTTATAACAATTTCCCCACCCTTCACTCCACCAAAAGGGGATGACATTAGTATTACAAGTAGGTTATTTTATTTGATTATATGATTTTGGCTAGGGGGTCGGTTTGATTTAGTTGAGCATATTAAGGCGGATTGATGAATGAAATGGGGCCAAGATGTAGGAGATTTAGGAGGTCAAAAGATGGTGCATTGGAATGATGGCAATTATCAAAGATGTGGTGAAGGTGAAGCAAAGGCCTTTTGTTATTACCACAGAGCAGATGTCTCGAGTTCGAGTTTTAGAAATGAAAATGTTTTTAATAGGGAATGTTTCTTTTTATAGAGATTTTTTATTAGGATAAATGTTTAGTAAATGATACTTTTTTGCTTCTCCTACTACTTATGAGCGTTTTATATCACTATCTAAGAATCACTCTTAAAGTAAGTTGAAAATCTTATAAGAAAACGACAGATCATAATCTAAAATTTTGTAATTATTGCAGTGTCTAATGATGGTCTAATGTTTTATATGTAAGATTGAGAAATATATGAACAAATATAAGATTCAAAATGTTATTCGTCTAAGTTATATTTACATAACTTTTAAAAATAGAGACAAAATATGAATTGCATAAATCAACCATTTTCTCCCTTAATTAATTTTATGCGATGCAAAGTCAAATTAATTGAGATTACAAAATGAATATCAAACACGGAAAAAAGGTCCTTTGGTTGGTAAACCAAACATGATTTGTGCACCTAAATTGTAGAAATAATGTGAGTTAGGCTCTATTTAGACTTTAAGATGATATACTACAATTATGTCAATGTAAATAGTGATTTTGATTTTCTAACTAATTTTATGTTGTTTGATGATTGGTCAAAAAGACTTGAAGTGATACAAACTTTTTTGACGTGAGGTTTTTTCATGTCTTCCTCTATAAGATTGTATTAGCATTTACATGCACAATGATATAATATAATGTTAGTAAAAATTATTACAAATAATGAGCACACATTAAAATATCTCAATTGGTCTCTTTTTGTCCTCATCACAAAAGTAAAAAAAGGAAAAATAGACGTGATTGGAGGAGAATTTTTTTGACATAGTAACCACTTCGACATTTTTTTTTAAAAAAAAGAGGGGGGTGCGGGGGGGGGGGGGGGGGTGAAAGATGATTTTATATGTCACTAGTATAATATATAATTAAAGTAACTAATATAATGCTATAAAATTGGTTGCTAGTTCGATAGTTCGTATCTAATAGGATTTTTAAAAATTCATTGCTAGTTCGTCATCAAATCGGTTGATAATAATCTTTTACTATTTAGTGCACAACAATATTTATCTATTGATAACTTTTTATTTTTCTGTTGCGCCCTTGATTTCTCACAATAGCTTATTTTCGTAAAAAGAACTATCGGTAGTTTGAAGTTGATCAATGAAATCAGATATTCTTCCTCTTTTCCAAGTTTTTCCTATATATATGGTACGTTGTGATGGAATGGTTCGGGATATTTTGAGTTTGAGCTCATCGAAATAAAATAAATTATATTAAGAATGCCACTCTAGAAATAAATTGTGCGAATTCAAATTTAATCGAATTTTAATACGGATATCAAACCACATAGCAAAAAAAGTTTTTCCTACATTTCTTCTTTTTCTTTTAAAAATATTCAAAAAAAGATAAAGCTACCAAAATTCCTTCATTCAACGTACTTAAAGTATTTGATCAGATTTAAAAAAGTAAAGGTAAATCCCATCTGTCAATGTTCCCAAGAATCATTGGGGTTTTGTTGCTTATAAGTAACACTTTGGTCCACCAATATGAATTGTAGTGCAGTGGTGGGACTGCTTCATCCTTAATCAAAGGTCTCGAGTTTGAGCTCTGGGTATGGAAAAAATCATGTTGGGAGCACTACTCCCAAATGGGCCCTGTAATATGCGATTTAGATTTAGTCGGAGCTCCAATGTGGACCCCAGACACCGAATGGGAACAAAAAAACACTTTGGTCCCTTTTGCTCTTTTCTTTATTAATAAGATAAGATATATAATTAGAAAAAGTGAGTTCACGAGGCTTTAAACTTTTTTAAGGATTGCACTTGAAAAAGAGATGCTAAGTTACTTTATTAATACTAACTATGATTATTGTCATCATCTTTCAATAGAAATTGGCTATTAGAATTTTACTTTGAAGCGCCACTCTTTCAATAGATAAGTTGCTCTGATGGCCTCCGCTTATGCCTTTATCAACACCCCCTATTCGTCGTCCAACTAAACATATCAATAGTCACTTGATTCATATGAGTTATTGTGGAATAAACAATGATGATCTTCTCAAGATCGATTATTTCTTCTATCTAAAAAGTACTCTACCTATTGTTCGAATTCAAACTTGTAACTTTTAATTAAGAGTGATAAATTCTTACTATTATCATCACACCCCTTGAGGCTCATACACACGATATTTGTTCCAATGCTCTAGTTAGTAGTCAATAGAAATAGCCAAGACAATTAAAAGTTAGTAGAAATAACGATTACTAAACACTTTTTCAGCCTTATCATTGAAAGCTAGTCACAATAACGAATTTTCATATTTCACAGATGAAACTCGATGACCATGTTCTGGTGTTTAACTTGTAAAATTTGAAATTTCACGATGATGATTATTTTTCAATTAGAAAGACTAAAGGACTAAAAGTGGTTATTTGTGAATTTTATCTGTCAATTTTTCATTTCTTTTGCAGCCCAACCTTTGGGGCCTATTTGCTATAACAATTGGGCCGATCTATGAAAATTTAATATTGGGCCAAATCTATTTGACATTAGAAAGGGCCATCAGCCCATAAAGAATAGAGACTCTTGGCTTAAGGCACATCATGAGCATATTGTTAAAGCCCAATTTGATCGTCGAATCATTTTATATAACGGTATTTGATCTGCTATTGAGTTTAAAGTTTCAATTTGATTTAGATATTTTAGTAATGATAGTAAAAAAAACATCAAATTATTGATTGGAAAGATAATTTAATAAAAAGCACTAGGTCGAAATTTAAAAGTCGAATATTTTAATGAATTTGATTTCTAAAAAGTCAAGGTAGAAATGATATGACCGCAATGTTAGGTTGAAACATCTAGACTAGGGCTAAGGGGTCCCAACGTAAGGAGTCACTCCTCTATTTCAGTTTCCTCCTAATGGTTCGAGCTAGACAAGTAATATTGATTTACATAATACTATATAGAGAAGGAGAATTTATCTCATAAATCATTTAATCACGAATTTAGGATTAGATGAAAAGATTTTACTATACATTATTTAAAGCTTAAAGTTTCACCAAAAACAAGCAAGACAAATTTGCTCTTTTCGATAAATAAGATACGTATTATACTTGCAAGTTTGTCTAGTACTCACCGGTTCTCCGAAGGGGCTTTATGGTTTAGTATCCTACTTGTATAGTTGACACTTTTTTAAGAGTCAGGAGTCATGTTTTTAATTTTATGAGTTTTGAATTTTAAAATGACCGTTTTAAAGCACTAATAACTTAGCTCTATATTCAAGATTCGAACTTGCAACTACAATTCTTATCATTGAGGCTACTGTTGATGTAACTTTACCTGCTCGACATATTTTATTTTTTTACAAAAAATAGTTTTAACCACATAAATTAAAATATTATATCAATATATAATTACTGATGGAGACAGACAAATAATATTACTAAGAAATTACTAGTGTTTCAAAAATAATTATTGGAACTTTTTACTAAATTTCAAAGATAATTACAATGTCTTCTTGACTAGACTACGATTGAGACAATTTATCTATACATATCTCTAATGAATCTATTAAATTCACCATTATATACCCTATTTGTTTACTTATATTTTTCTACTATTTTAAAAATAAATTTTCATTTTTAATATATCAAGAAAAGACAACTATTATTTTTCCATATTTTATGCTTAATAGTAATTACTTATGTCCCAAAATATTTTTTTAAGATCTAATATTAAAAACATCAATCAATATGGACATTACGATAAAATTTTCATATCAATCATTACTTTTTAGCCTTACTTCTTAGAGGACGTAAAGTCTAAAATGAAAGAAGAAAATATATTGGAATTCGTCAAGATCGAGCATTACAATTGATTGTTTAATTAATGATTTTTAGTCGTATGGAACAACAAAATTTCAAATGGGGTTAGAAAGTAGAACAAGTAAACACCATATAATTAATATTAGTGCTAATTATTAACAATTTCCTTAGCCATATATTGTACGTTTTTGGTTGATGACAAATATATATGTTAACATAAAATTCATTTTGAGATCAACATAAACCCTTCCGTAAGACAAGAGGAGATTGCTCTAATGGTAAACTATAAAAAAATTTCACTTGGGTCTCAAGTTCGAAATCATTTGTCAGCGAAAATAAGGGATTTGCCTTCTGACTCGAGCCCGTCGCACCAGGCTTGCGTAGTGCGGGTCACCTCTCCTGTGTGATTTGCGAGCTATTGCATAGGAGCGGGGCTTTTACCCTGTGCGCATCCAAAGGGTAGCGGCTGCGGGTTCCCTTGTTATCAAAAAAAGATTGTGAGTTCAAGTCATCAAAATAACAAAACTAAAAGGATAAGAGCTCCTAAGGAGAGGTTTAAAAAAAATCTTTCCATAACGTTTGCTTCTTATCTATTTTTAAAATCGGCGATAGGGATTAATATTATTAATTAATACAAGTATAATTTAAGTTGTTAATTATTATTGATGGATGATTATACATATTAATACAATAGATCAAATCTTAGCCTTGATTCTTGATAGAATTATCAACACGAATTGTAATGGAATGATTTGAGATTCTTTCGATCTTAATTATAATTTTTGGGTTCAAACCTATGAAAATTAGAAAAATCTTATTGGAAAGATCGCCCGAATGAACCTTGATTATAATTGTAGTGGGATGACTATTAAAATGTTCTGTATTAACCTATTGTTAGCAAACCCAAAAGGGAATATTAAATATTTTCTTTTTTGGTATAATAAAGTTTTATTAAAGCTTAATTTGTCTGTTTTGTTTGTAGTATTCTGTCTCTTATTTTGTGTTGAATCTTGATTCAAGTTAATTAATAGTACGTATGTTCAACACGTTACAAGTTATCATATAATATCCTTCCACCATTTTAATTTGTTTATTTAATTACTATTTGGATAGTAAAATATTTTTTTAATTATAATTTTTAAAAATATTTTAAATTATTAATTATTATATTTTTATATCATTTTTAAATATATAAATTTTATTTTTAAAAAATAATAAATATTCTATTTTCAAAAACACTAAAAAGTTAATTAATCTGATCTTCATACTTCCAATCAAGCCAAATAAATTAAAACAGATTAGGTGTAATAATTATTTTCTAGTTGTTTAGAAAACATGATGCTTGCACTATCCTTTGACTTTTTGTTACAGAAATGATAAACCAAACATAAAATTAAACAACGAAAAAAATATGAAATAATGAAATTATTGGAGCACCAATTTATTATGTGTGATGTATTTTCCAATATATATATTTTTAAAATGAAAACTTTGTTCATTGCAAAAGTCCAAGTAACTCTGAGGCAAGTCTTGGTCCAGTTATCTCTAATTATAAAATAAAAAATGAAATTTACCATTAAGAAAACGGAGATTTTCATATATTAGGAGTCTATTTGTTGTTATTTTCAATTACATTATCTTCAATTAACTTTCGCCCCAAAAATCTATGGAATCCGCTATATAAGTATCATTAAATTTTAATTTTCAAAATATCATAGACGGATGATACTCGTTATTTTTTATCAACACAACACCCTATCCAAAATTAAGACAAATGAGGAAAAAATATTTAATATTTTTTCTCAAGTGATATTATTTTTAAAATAAATTTAGAAAGAAAATAAAACATTTGTTGACTTAGTTGTGAGACATATTCTTACTCATGAATATGATGTTTTAGCTCAAAAATCTAGCCATCTCCGTCATCAGCCCGATCTTTTAATTTGTAAAATTTATTTATTTATTATAAAAAGAATCACCGTTTATTATCATGATCCACCTTATTTATTATTCAAATGATTAAAAGTTACATCTTAATCCGAGCAGAAAAAAATAAACATCACAAATAGATTCGTTTATTGAATCTTTATAGCACCACGAAGCTTCTTCAAATTTGGCATTTTGTTCACAAATTTGTGAGTAGTCAAGTACATGAATTGACGGTACAAAATCGAAGGAAATTTCCCTAAATTCCTAAAAATAATAATAATACTGTATTTATATGCTTAAATTTCACGTGATTTAATCCGCGCGTGGAAATATTCATATTTTTAGCTTCATCCAATCACACTCGTTTACCTTCTCGGGGTTAGCATGGTATGATACGATATTGAAAATTTTAATTTTTTATTATATATGACAAATTAATTCGATATGATTTAATATTATTAAGTTTGATTTTGATATTCTACAGTATGGTAAATCGATAATCACTAATCATAATTTGTTCCACTTCGGCTTACATATGCTCATATAACAGAGAATTATGATTTTAAATTTTTAAGAAAAATATCTTATTTATGTCGTATTAATACGGTAATATCTTACACATATAGAAATATTCAAAAAAAAAAGATAAACAATTTTCTTCATTAATCAATTACATAAAAGCGGGTATTCTAGGAACGATAAGATTAAGAATGAGGATATTTGAGACAAGGTGAGAGTGAACTTCGTGTCTGACATGATGAGGAAAATGAGACTGAGATGGTTTGGTCATGTGAAGAGGAGATACGCATACGCCCCATTTAAGAGGTGTGAGAGGTTGGATATAAGAGGTACGAGGAGAGATAGAGGTAGATCGAAAAAATATTGGAGAGAGGTGATTGGACAGGACATGATACAACTTTATATTACTGAAGACACGACTTTAGATAAGAAGGTGTGAATGTTGCGTATCATAGTAGAAGGTTAGGAGGTAATGAAGTGTTGTCTTGTTGTTAGAGTGTTTAGGCTTGTTCTGGTATATCTAAGTACTAGTCGTATTTTTATAGTTCTTGCTTTTGATATCTATCATCATATGTTGTTTATTGTGTTTCCGATTGTCACATTGTTTTGCTATTGCTATTATTATTTCTTGTAGGCTCTGCGATGCTTTCAAATGTTTTCTTCTTCTTCTTTCACTTGAATTTGTTGCATTTGAACCACTAGCTTTCGAAAACAACCTCTCTATCTCCACGTGATAATATTGAAATTTACTTACAAAATCCACTGAATATGTTATTATTATGACAATCAATCACACAAAAAAGACATTTAATCAAAATTTCAATCACTAAACAATTAATTTTATACTAATCCTAATATTATTATAATATTTATATAAATACTTATTAAATATCATATCGAAATACCAAATAATAAAATATCAAAAAGATCCCATAGAGAATTTGATACGTATCTTGCCATGTCACTTTCCATCCCTAAAAACCTTTTCTTATATACCATTAATACCACGCGCCTCGCCATTTTTCAACTCAGAGAGAGCTCGAAGAACTCGATCCCCCTTCATTATTCTCCACTATATATATAAATTGCTCTCTCAAGCTTGACTTCGAAGTGCAATTAAAGATGAGTCTCTCAGTGGCGCAGGTAATCCTTTCTTCTCCTCTTTTGCTGTTTTCTATTTATGCATTTTAGATATAATATGCTTTGAGCGAAATCAGTTTGATTTTTGTTTCGGGGATTTATTAGGGTTTTACGAAGTCTCTGGCGATGACTGTGCTGTCTGAGATCGGAGATAAGACTTTCTTCGCTGCCGCGGTGAGTTTTTATTAGATTTATTGTGATTAAATTGGAATTATGTTTGGTGGATAGAATTACTCGATACCTGTGCTGTGTTGTGCTGCTGGGAGGTAGTAGGTACCAGTAGAATTAGTTGAGGTGTGCGTTAGCTGGTTTGGATACTACGGTTATTGAAAATGAGCTGGATTTTTCTATTTGTTTTGACTGTTAGTTGTAGTTTGTTCAAGAGTTGCGTCGGAGAATTCCTGTTTGTATTAAGATACTAATTAATTATCGGCACTTTGAATAAAATGTGGTGGAATAGAGTGATTACATTGAGGATTTGTAATGCCAAATTCAATTTGTTTGAGATTGAGGCATAACAGATTGATTAATTGAATATGTGTGTGATTATGGATGGTAGCTGGGAGTTCAAGAGTGAGTTAAAGTTGAGTTAGGGGAGTAATGCAGTTTAAGGTTTGGTCTATGCAAGACGAATCATGGAGTTATTATTTTGTTTTATTTGATGAGTAAATCACAGAGTTTGTATTTGTCAGAAAGGAAGGCTTTTCGGCCAGGTTAATATTTAAGCACAAACAAGTTCAAAAGCTTGATTGAATTGCTTCTGTTTTTGATTCTGAGTTTTAGATATTACTTAAAAAGTTGTGTCAACTGGTCAACTCACCTAATATCCAAGTGAATGGCAGAGCGGTTCTGTTAATACTTTGCAAAGGTAGAAACTTTTTGGTTCTTTGGTTTCAGTAGCTCCCAGTGATTGCTTCGTATCCTATTGTGGTCTTTTTAAATTTATTCTTGTTTAAATGTTTTAGTTTTTTTTTCTTTTTTTGGGGGGGAGGGGTTGGTTGGGGTTGGGGTGGAGAGATGGTTGAGAACTGTTCTTAATTGCTGCATCGTTAAGTTATCTACCATTTCATTTCATTCCATTCCTTTTGATATTGTTTCTATATTAGCAGTATTTAAAGTGGGTGTACCAGGTAGCCTATTATCTTTATTTATATTTTGGAACCTAAAATTCTTATAGTTGACTGGCAATGGAATTCTAAACAGTACAATGGAATGAGGACAAATTCTAATATGCTGTGTTCCAGTTATTTTTTTAGTTTGTAGATAACAATTATTAATTGCAAAAAGTAATTCCACTTCAGAAGAACAAATGCCAAAAGAAGAAGTGGATATTCTTCTTATTTGCATCCTCACTAACCTTCACACCCTCCCAAGTCCCAAAAAGTCTGCTCAGTTCATCGCTTTTGTACATCAGCAAAAGATACTCTTTCAGACCTGTTACAATTCTCATCTTCACCCAATTCTATGTGATTTTTGTATACCAAAAAGTTGTATTCTTTAACTTGCTGGACCTTATTAATTCGGCTCTGTTCGAGCTTAGACTAGTATTCAACTTAGAGCTATGGCTGTAGCATTACCTACTTAAGTTGCGCATAAACTAAACCAGCAACTATTAATTAGAAATTAAAAAGTCTACCATTGATGATGAAAGCCATAATATTGCATTTCCGAAATGTGCAGCTCATTGTAATGCTTCTTTATCCTTTAATAGGAAGACAGAGTCATATAACACAAACTAGTGTTGTTAATTGTGAGACTTAACTTATGGTTCATCAGTTCTCTTGCAATATGTTGAGTTCCATGTCGCTGAACTTTCAGATTATTACTTCTTTGCTTAAACTATTTTGAGATCTAACCTTTTAGCTGCTGCTTTATTCACTAAAAGGTTTTGGCAATATGTTAGAATTCTAGTTTATTCTGATGTCCTCATCTTAAGCACCTATGTTTCTTATGTTTTCAGAATACTCTGAAAAGTTCGCTTATTGTTTGACAAATTTTCATCCATTTTAAGATCTTGGCGATGCGTCATCCTAGGAGACTTGTCTTGTCAGGCTGCCTTGGGGCTTTAATTGTAAGACTTCATACACCTTTCCTTCACCGCCTTTACCATTATTGACATTCCCTTCTTTATATTGTGGGTGATAACTGTCTCCCTTGAAATGTTGGCGGCTGTAGGTAATGACCATTCTGTCTGCTGTTGTGGGTTGGGCTGCTCCCAATTTGGTAAGTTTAATCTAATTGCAATCCCTTTGAGTACATTGGTGGTGAACTGGTAATCTTGTATTTCACTTGAGCTGTAAATATATATATATATATATCCTGTTATAGACACGGTTTGCACATCCTAGTAGTTCCGATACCAGAGGCATTATGTCTGATAACAGAAACATTGCTGCTATAGTTTATCTCAAGGTCTGTGCCTCATGCTAGTGATCAGTCGCGGGCAACTTGAACAGTCATCTTGCTTTCTTACTGTATCAAATGTGATAAGCTGTATGTACCTACCAAAAAATAGAACGTGCTGTATATTGTAAAGTGAAATCTGAAAATAATGGTAAAAACTTGCAATATATCCAAGTGAACTTATGCATCCATTATTTATGTTGGTATCTCATATTCGTACAAGCAAATAGAGAATCTTGTCATGCGTTCGATGTGTATGGAGTGCATTTAGAGTTAATCAGATGAAGAACATGTATTCTGGTTTATTCAAGTTCACTATCGTTATGATCTAGCACTATATCTTTGCAACTCCGTTAAATTTCACTACCTATGTTTCTGTACAAAGCACTTCGTAATCTGCTTTTAATTATATCAGTTTTATTTGCACGAAACTTAAAAGTTCATTCATACTCTCCACAGGTGTCCCGCAAATGGACCCATCATATTACAACACTGCTGTTCTTGGGATTTGGAGTATGGTCTTTGTGGGATGCATTCCATGATGGGTAATCATTTGATTCCTGCTTACTTCTGATTATACTTCTGCTGCTATCTCTAATATCTGTATGCCTCAGTTACTTTTTTATTAATTTAACTCTAATTTCATCCACAGGGAAGCTGAGGATTTGGATGAAGTTGAAGCCCAGCTGGTCTGTATTTTTCCAATTACATATTACCATATATGAATTTAGCTTTTCTTATTTTTACCTTACATGGTGCAAGTAGGACGCTGATCTAAAAGCGAATGGTGGAGCAACCAAGGAGAAGAATCAGGTAGCATTCCTGCTCATAGTATAAATTTGCATTTCCTTTCTTTCCTTTTTCTTTTTTAAAATTAAGTCTTAAGACTTTGTTGTTGTTAAGATAAATGAAAATGACGATTCTGTTATGAGAAGGAAACTATTAACCTCTCTCCAATCTCCATATCAGCAATTTACTATCTTATTGCTCGACTCAAATGCTAGCGAGTGGGCTACATTGATTAAGATTTTTTCCAGTTATGAATGCTAATCCTCTAGCACCTCTCTGTTTGAGATGGTAGTATGCATATTGATAAATTTTATCGGCTGACTGTGAGAAGTAGGTGTTGTTAGCATTTCCTTGAAAACTTGAATAAAATGCTAGACAAAAAGAAGAAGAAGAGAAAAGCAATATAAACAACAAAAACACCTATGTTAGTTAGCCTTCTTCTTCTGATGAATGTATACAAACACCATTGCTATTTGAGTTTTCTACTGAGGATTCTCACACATTCAACACCATTGAGCATTTATGTTAATTGTTAACTGAACTCAAAAGAGAGCAATCTTACTTTCTCTTTCTGACAAACTCTAATTCGTCCGTCCTGAATGCTGATTTCTAGACCTTTATATACGTACTACTTATCTCTATGATCCTCCTTCCTAGTCATTATAATGGATTTCAGTTTGGGTGAAGGATCGTGTTTTTTAAATCACAGTCTATTTGATATATACAAGTCCATATTTGATATATACAAATTCCTATTTGATATATACAGCCTATTTTGATATATACAAGTCCCTTGTTCATGAATTAAGCCATTAAATATGTCCCAAGATGAAGACTCTTAAAGATGTGTTTGCTCTCTCCTGATGGTCTGCTATCAGATTCTTATCTTTCCGATTTGCTAGTTCTCATAATAACAGGTGTAACTATGCTGCAATTTTATTAAGAAAAACACAATTTTATTAAGAAAAACACATACCTTTGTCAATAGCCTTACCAAAAGTTTATCTTTTTCTAGGATTCTGACGATTTAAAGAAGCAGAGGCAGCCTCTTCTCGCTCAATTCTTCTCACCCATCCTTCTGAAGGTTAATATCTGTTAAATAGCTACCAGGAATGTGAAGGTCACTGTTAAGAAACAACTATATATAATGCCTTAATTTTGCAGGCATTTTCAATTACCTTCTTTGGTGAATGGGGTGACAAGAGCCAGGTATGCAACTGCACATCAAGTGTTGTAGTGTAAAATCTGCATAAACTTCTGAAATAGCTCCTAATTTTAGCAGTTGTAACAACTTTTCAGCTTGCTACCATTGGTTTGGCTGCCGATGAGAATCCACTAGGAGTTGTTCTTGGAGGAATACTGTAGGTTTCTCCTTTGACTTAAAGCCTTATGTTGTTGACTTCTTATGTTCTCAATTATGAATGCCATTCTAATATTGCTTTGTGGCTCCTGTGCCTCGTCTGAACTCTGAAGTCAGAAAAAGATGTCAAATAATCTTTCTGCTGATTAGGATTTATAGTTGATAAAAAAAAAAGAGTGAAAGACATCAATACAAGCACTCTTAATATAAATATTCACATAATTGCGGTTGAGAATCAGTTAGATGCATAGTTTTATGATGTCGTTAATCTTTCTCAGGGGACAAGCCTTATGTACTACAGCTGCCGTCCTAGGAGGGAAAAGTCTTGCATCTTCAATATCTGAAAGAATAGTGAGTGATTTACTTTAAGTCTGCTCTTGCTTACCCCTATGTTCCTTTTGTCCATTTTCATGAGAGCAGAGTTATTCTTGATGTAGGTGGCACTTGCTGGTGGATCTCTATTCATTGTTTTCGGAATTCAGTCCTACCTTTCAACAGTCGAGTAACCATGTCGTTTATCTTATGAATATTTACCCTGTTCTCTGGTTAGTCCTGACTGGTTCTCCCTTCTGCTATGCATGAAACCGTTTTATATTAACGTTAGAATTCCAAAGTAAATGCTATGTTACACATTTTGCTGGATAAGATACAAGGCTTATCTCTGCCATCGTTAAAAAGAAAAAGGGCAGAGGAATTACTGCATGCTCACATAGAACAATCAGTATCTGACACATTTCGGAAAAA
The DNA here is from genome assembly GCA_018342035.1 of Solanum appendiculatum. Lineage (NCBI taxonomy): Eukaryota > Viridiplantae > Streptophyta > Magnoliopsida > Solanales > Solanaceae > Solanum > Solanum appendiculatum. Next base: position 198,607 of record JAGDQO010000791.1, read on the forward strand.
AATGCCCGTGTTTGATGATGAGTGGATTGACACTGGGTTGCTACTTTCATGCAGGAAGTGAATGATGGTCTAGATTGCACATTTCGTTTGCTGAAGTCCTCGGTATGGAAGGTACAACAACTACATAAAAGCAAGCAAATCGGGGAAACACTATCCAATTAGATATTTGTTCTGTTAATTTAGATTAAGGCTCCGAGTCTGGTCCAAGGCGGGCAGCCACTATTTTTAACCTTTTCGCTGAAAGGCAAATATGTAGACTCTATTTGCTTATGATAAGCTTGTTCTCACGAGCACATTTCACCATTTTTATGGACTACAGTTTTTCGTTCTTCAGTTTCTGTGCATATCTTTTTTCTGCTTTCCATTTTTTGACTACTACCCGGAGGGAACCTCAGGTGAATCGGGTTGATATAATTTGAGTAACAATGAGACGGAAAGAAAAAGTAGAATAAATATTCAAATTACCAATTAGAGTTGTGCAGGAGTAGAGAGTATTCTTTCATCCTTAATCAGAAGTTTGAAATTCGAGCTCTTGGCTATGGAGTTGCCCTTGTTATTGAGTGTTTCACCTTCGAATGTGAAACTTTCTCACACAAAGGATTTAGTCGGGCCATAATGTGTCTAAAAATGTAGTGATATCAAGTATTCCCTCCTCCCCATTTTAACTATCTTTAGCTTAAAAAATACGTCTATGTTAAGTATACTCTTAATTTTAAAGAAGTATGCACAATGAGAGGAAAAATCAGTTTATATATACTTACTAGATTAAAGCAACTTAGTAAACTATTTCTTATATTTCTCATTTCCAAAATAGGTGTGAAAAAAAACTAAAACAACAGTTAAAATAGGACAGATGGAATACTAATGGTTAATTTGCATAAAAGTGGACGACACTGTTAAATAAAAGATTACAACAGTTCCAGAAAAGAAACTAAAAAGGTTATATAGTCTTTTAAATATACAAGATACAATGTACCTAAATCCTATATATACATCTCCTATTTTAACACCAAACTAATAATAACACTGCGAGCTCTCGTTCACATTATTAGTTCTAAACTCACATAAACGAGAGAAGAATTATCGAGGATTAATTAGAAACATCCTTTCCATCCCATAAAAAGAGAAATATATAGTGGTTTGTGTATATCTTATCCTCTTCAGACCTCGTTTAATTTAAAAAATTACACTGAGTTTATTGTCGTTATTGTACACAACAAGCTAGCTAGTCATTGGTAATTAGCAATCATTCATTTTGTTGGATCTTTGGATGACAATGTTCTACTGTTAATCTTTCTGTATGATGATGACATGTCTGAAAACTTTTAAAAAAACCACCCTGAAAATTTTACAACAAATAATGTCTAGGTACTAGCTATCCAAGTTGAGTTCAGTATCTGTTTAAATCATTTTGGCAACTTTTCCTTCCCACTAGGTTTTGTTAGTATTATCATATTCTAGAAAAATTCCACGTCAGCAAAGCACAAGAGAAAGAGAAATCTTAGATACTAATGACTTACTTTAAAGGCGTATGAGTCTAGGTATAGAACGAATAATATCATTAGTTTAGAAATTAAGGAGAAGGAGATGGATTACTAGGTCAAAGAAAACGATTACTAAAAATTCTTTTCAATTAGAACTCAAAATTACGACTAATCGATTAAGGATGGACCGTATGATCCCTTATATAGGCTATTAGAGTCATTTTGCATGAAATTTTAGGCTAGTTGAATGAACCTTAACGTTCTACTAAGTTTAAATAAATCTTTGTACATCTTTAAGATGAAGGTGGAGTAAACGCCAACTAAGAGGTCATTCGTGGGGATGACCACCTTTTAAACCAACTGAGTCATCTCAAAGAACAAATAATTAAATTTACTAATGACTTAAGCAATAGGTCACTGCTAGACTTTATTATTTAATGATTAAATTCCAATACTGTTGGTGGTTGGCTATGATGTTTCCCCAACTCATTACGGAGGTCCTCATAAAGTTTTTTCAGAAAATTTTTTTGGGTGATCCAAGGCGCCAAATCCATGGGCTAAATCACACGAAAAACCAAGAAAGTCACGTAATTCCTAAAAAAGTTGGCTCGTAAATGAGAAAATTAACCTTAAAAATGGTGCGACTATATGTAATTCTTCCCCAACTCATTACAGAGGTCCTCATATTTTTTTTCAGAAAATTTTTTTAGGTGCTCCAAGGGCCCAGATCCATAGGCTAAATCACACGAAAAACCAAGAAAGTCGCGTAATTCCTAAAAGTTACCTCGTAAATGCGAAAATATGCCTTAAAAATGGTGTGACTATACATAATGCTTCCCTAACTCATTACGGAGGTCTTCATAAAGTTTTTTCAAAAAAGATTTTCGGGTGCTCTAAGGCGCCAGATCCATGAGCTAATACACACGAAAAACAAAGCAAGTCGAGTAATTCCTAAAAGTTGGCTCGTAAATGCGAAAATATGCCTTAAAAAAATGTTGCGACTATACGTACTGCTTCCCCAACTCATTATGGAGGTCCTCATAAAGTTTTGACAGAAAAAAATTTCGGATGCTCCGAGGCTCTAGATCCAATGGCTATTACACACCAAAAACAAAGAAAGTCGCGTAATTCCTAAAATTTGGCTCGTAAATGAGAAAATATGCCATAAAAAATGGTACGACTATACATACAGCTTCCCCAAATCATTAAGGAGGTCCTCATAAAGTTTTTTCAAAAAATATTTTCGGGTACTCCAAGACGCCAGATCAATGGGCTAATACATATGAAAAACCAAGAAAGACACGTAATTTCTAAAAGTTGGCTCGTAAATGCAAAAATATACCTTAAAAAATAATGCGACTAAACGTAATGCTTCCCCAACTCATTACGGAGGTCCTCATAAAGTTTTTTTGAATTTTTATTTTGGGTACTCCAAGGCGCAAGATCAATGGGCTAATACACACGAAAAATCAAGAAAGTTGCGTAATTTCTAAAAGTCGGCTCGTAAATGTGAAAATATGCCTTAAAAAATGGCACGACCCTTCGTATTGCTTCCCTAACTCATTACGGAAGTCCTCATAAAGTTTTTTCAGAAAAAGTTTCTAGTTGCTCCAACGCGCCAGATCCATGGGCTAATACACATGAAAAATCAAGAAAGTCGCATATTTCCTAAAAGTAGGCTCGTAAATGCGAAAATATACCTTAAAAAATGGCGCGACTCTCTGTAATGCTTCCCCAACTCATTATAGAGGTCCTCATAAAGTTTTTTCAGAAAAATTCTCCGGATGCTCCAACGCAGCAGATCCACTGGTTAAAACACATGAAAAATCAAGAAAGTAGCGTAATTTCTTAAAATCGGCTCTTAAATGCAAAAATATGTGTTAAAAATGGCACTACTCTCTGTAATGCTTTCCTAACTCATTATGGAGGTTTTCATAAAGTTTTTTAGAAAAAGTTTTCGAGTGCTTCAACGCGCCATATCCATGGGTTAATACACACGAAAAACCCAAAAAGTCGCGTAATTTCTAAAAGCCGGCTCGTAAATAGAAAAATATGCCTTAAAAAATGGCATGACTCCCGTAATGTTTCCCCAACTCATTACAGAGGTCCTCATAAAGTTTTTCTCAGAAAAAGATTCCGGGTGCTCCAACGCGCCAGATCCATGGGCTAATACACACGAAAAATCAAGGAAGTCGCATAATTCCTAAAATTCGGCTCGTAAATGAGAAAATATGCCATAAAAAATGGCGCGATCCTCCGTAATGCTTCCCCAACTCATCACGGAGGTCCTTATAAAGCTTTTTCAGAAAACGTTTCCGGGTGCTCAGCCAGATCCATGGGCTAATACATACGGAAAACCAAGAAAGTCGCGTAATTCCTTAAAGTCGGCTCGTAAAAGCAAAAATATGCTTTAAAAAAATGACGCGACCCTCTATAATGCTTGGAAATTGCAAACTAAATGCCCAAAATAGATTCCAAAAATGGTGAGACTGTACAGACTGCTCCCCCAACTCCCTACGGAGGGTTTCATAAAGGTTTCGAAAAGAAATCGTCCAGAAGCCGTATCACCTAAATATTCATGGGCTAACACACATAAAAAACTAAAATAAATTGCCTAATTCCTGTAAATTGACCCCTAAATACCCAAAAATGGACTTCGAAAATGGTGAGACTGTACGTACTGCTCCCCCAACTCCCTACGGAGGGTTCCATAAAGATTTCACAAAGAAATCATCCGGAAGCCATATCACCAAAATATTCATGAGCTAACACACACAAAAAATTGAAAAAATCACCTAATTCATGTAAATTGCCCCATAAATTCTCAAAATGGACTTCGAAAATAGAGAGACTGTATGTAATGCTCTCCCAACTACCTACGGAGGGTTACGTAAAAGTTTTACAAAAAAAATCATCCGTAAGCCATATCACCAAAATGTTTATGGGTTAACACACATGAAAAATTGAGAAAATCACTTAATTCCTATAAATTGCCCCCTAAATGCCCAAAATGGACTCCAAAAATGGTGAGACTATATGTACTGCTCTTCCGAATTCCTACGGAGGGTTCCAGAAAGGTTTCACAAAAAAAATCGTTCGGAAGCCGTATCACCAATATTCATGGGCTAACACACAAAAAATTAAGAAAATAGCCCAATTCCTGTAAATTGGGCCCTAAATACCCAAAATGGACTCCGAAAATGGTGAGACTACGTACTGCTCCCCCAACTCCCTAAAAAAGGTTCCATAAAGGTTTCACAAAGAAATTATCCGGAAGCCATATCATCAAAATATTAATGGTACAAAAAACTGGCAAAATCGCTCAATTCCTATAAATTAATCTCTAAATACCCAAAATGTACTCTGAAAATGGTGAGACTATACGTACTGCTCCCCAACTCCCTACGGAAGGTTCCATAAAAGTTTCACAAAGAAATCGTCCGGAAGCCATATCACCAAAATATGCACGGCCTAATAAAAACAAAAAATTGATAAATTTGACTAATTCCTGTAAATTGGCTTCTAAATGTCCAAAATGGACTCTGAAATGGTGAGACTGTACGTACTGCTCCCCCAATTCTCTACGGAGGGTTCCGTAAAGGTTTCGCAAAGAAATCGTCCAGAAGCCATATCACCAAAATATTCATGGGCTAACACACAAAAAACTAAGAAAAATCGCCTAATTCTTGTAAATTGCCCCCTAAATACCCAAAATGGACTCCGAAAATAGTGAGATTTTATGTACTTCTCCCCAACACCCTATAGAGGGTTCCATAAAAGGTTTCGCAAAGAAATCGTCCAAAAGTTATATCACCAAAATATTCATAGGCTAACACACAAGAAAAATTGAGAAAATCTCCTAATTCTTGTAAATTGCCCCTTAAATGTCCAAAATAGACTCTGAAAATGGTGAGATTGTACGTATTTCTCCCTCAACTCCATCGGAGGGTTCCATAAAAGTTTTACAAAGAAATCGTCCGGAAGCCATATCACCAAAATTTCATGGCCTAACACATACAAAAAACTGAGAAAATATCTTAATTCTTGTAAATTGGCTCCTAAATACCCAAAATAGAATTTGAAAATGGTGAGTCTGTACGTACTGCTCCCCCAACTCCCTATGGAGGGTTTCGTAAATGTTTCGCAAAGAAATCGTCCAGAAGCCATATCACAAAAATATTCATGAGTTAACACACACAAAAAATTAAGAAAATCACCTAATTCATGTAAATTGCCCCCTAAATACCCAAAAATGAACTCCAAAAATGGTGAGACTTTATGTACTGCTCCCCAACTTCCCACGGAGGGTTCCGTAAAGGTTTCTCAAAGAAATCATTCGGAAGCCATATCACCAAAATATTAATGGGATAACATACGAAAAATTGAGAAAATCGCCTAATTCCTGTAAAATTCCCCTTAAATGCCCAAAATGGACTCTGAAAATGGTGAGACTTTACATACTGCTCCCCCAACTCCCTACAGAGGGTTCCATAAAGGTTTCACAAAGAGATCATTCAGAAGCAATATCACTAAAATATTAATGGCCTAGCACACACAAAAACTGAGAAAATTGCCTAATTCCTGTAAATTGGCCCTTAAATGTCCAAAATTGACTTTGAAAATGGTGAGACTGTATGTACTTCTCTACCAACTCCCTACGGAGGATTCCGTAAAAGTTTTGCAAAGAAATCGTTCAGAAGTCATATCACCAAAATATTTATGAGCTAACACACATAAAAAACTGAGAAAATCACCTAATTTCTGTAAACTGCCCCCTAAATATTCAAAATGGACTCCAAAAAATGGTGAGACTGTACGTACTGCTCCCCCAACTCTCTATAGAGGGTTCCATAAAGGTTTCACAAAGAAATCATCTGGAAGCCATATCACCAAAATATTCATGGGCTAACACACACGAAAAATTGAGAAAATAGCCTAATTCCTGTAAATTGGCCCATAAATATCCAAAATGGACTCCAAAAATGGTGAGACAGTACGTACTTCTCCCCCAACTCCATACGGAGGGTTCCACAAAGGTTTGACAAAGAAATCGTCTGGAAGCTATATCACCAAAATATTCATGGGTTAACACACACAAAAAACTGTGAAAATCACCTAATTCTTCTAATTTGGCAACTAAATACCCAAAAATGGACTTTCAAAATGGTGAGACTGTACGTACTGCTTCCCTAACTCCCTACGGAGGGTTCCATAAAGGTATCACAAAGAAATCATCCGGAAGCCATATAACCAAAATATTCATGGGTTAACACATAAAAAAAACTGAGAAAATCGCCTAATTTCTGTAAATTGGCCTCTAAATACCTATATTGGACTCAGAAAATGGTGAGACTGTACATACTGCTTCCCCAACTCCCTACGAAGAGTTCCATAACGATTTCGCAAAGAAATCATCCAGAAGCTATATCACCAAAATATTCATGGGCTAACACACAAAAAACTGAAAAAATCACCTAATTTTTTTAAACTGCGCCCTAAATATCCAAAATGGACTCTGAAATGGTGAGACTGTACATACTGCTCCCCCTACTCCCTACGGAGGGTTTTATAAATGTGTCGCAAAGAAATCGTCCAAAAGCCATATCACCAAAATATTCATGGGCTAACACACACAAAAAATTGAGAAAATCTCCTAATTCCTTTAAATTGTCCCATAAATATCCAAAATTGACTTTAAAAATGGTGAGACTGTATATACTGCTCCCCAAAATCGCTACGGAGGGTTCTATAAATTTTCGTAAAGTAATCGTCCAGAAGCCATATCACAAAAATATATTCATGTTCTAACACACACAAAAAATTGAGACAATCACTCATTTCAGGTAAATTAGCCCCTTAATATCAAAAATGACTTCTGAAAATTGTGAGACTGTACGTACTGCTCCCCCAACTCTCCATGGAGGGTTCCATAAATCTTTCACAAAAAATCGTTTGATAGCCATATCATCCAAATATTCATGGGCTAACACACAAAAAAATGAGAAAATTGCTTAATTTCTTTAAACTACCCCTAAATACCCAATATGGATTCCAAAAATAGTGAGACTGTACGTACTGCTTCCCCAACTCCCTACGGAGATTTCTGTAAATGTTTCGCAAAGAAATCGTCCGGAAGCTATATCACCAAAATCTTCATGGGCTAACACACATAAAAAATTGAGAAAATCGCCTAATTACTTGCTCCCTAAATGCCCAAAATAGACTTTGAAAATGGTGAGACCGACTGTACTGCTCCCCCAACTTCCTACGGAGGGTTTCATAAAGAAATCGTTCGGAAGCAATATCACCAAAATATTCATGGAATAACACACAGAGAAATTGAGAAAATTATCTAATTCTTGTAAATTGCCCCTTAAATATCCAAAATGGACTCCGAAAATAGTGAGACTATACGTACTGCTCCCCCAATTACCTATGGAGGGTTCCGTAAAGATTTCACAAAGAAATCGTCCGGAAGCCATATCACCACTATATTCATGGGCTAACACACACGAAAAATTGAGAAAGTCGTCTAATTCCTATAAATTGGCCCCTAAATGCTCAAATTGGACTCCGAAAATAGTGAGACTGTACATACTGCTCCCCCAACTCCCTACGGAGGGTTCCACAAAGGTTTGACAAAGAAATCATCCGAAAGTCATATCACCAAAGTATTCATGGGCTAACACACACAAAAAACTAAATAAACCACCCAATTCTTGTAAATTGTCCTCTAAATATCCAAAATGGACTCCGAAAAATGGTGAGACTGTACGTATTGCTCTCCCAACTCTCTACGGAGGGTTTCATAAAGGTTTTGCAAAGATATCATCCGAAAGCCATATCAATAAAATATTCATGGGCTAACAAACACGAAATTTGAGAAAATCGTCTAATTCCTGTAAATTGCCCACTATATTCCCGAAATAGACTTTGAAAATGGTGAGACAGTACGTACATCTCCCCGAAATCCCTACGAAGGGTTCTATAAAGGTTTCAAAAAGAAATCATCCGAAAGTCATATCACTAAAATATTCATGGATTAATACACACGAAAATTGGGAAAATCACTGAATTCTTGTAAATTGCACCCTAAATGTCCAAAATGGAATTCGAAAATGGTGAGACTGTATGTACTGCTCCCCCAACTCCCAATGGAGGGTTCCATAACGGTTTCCCAAATAAATCATCCGGAAGCCATATCACCAAAAAATTCATGATCTAACACACAAAAAAGAAGAAGAGAAAATCACCTAATTCTTGTAAATTGGCCCCTTAATACCCAAAATGGACTCTGAAAATTGTGAGATTGTACGTACTGATCCCCCAACTCCCGACGGAGGGTTCGATAAAGGTTTCAAAAAGAAATCATTTGGAAGCCATATCACCAAAATATTCATGGTCTAACACACACGAAAAATTGAGAAAATCACCTAATTCTTGTAAATTGCCCTCTAAATACCCAAAATGGACTCCAAAAATTGTGACACTGTATGTACTGCTCCCCCAACTCCCTACTGAAGGTTCTGTAAAGATTTCGCAAAGAAATCGTTCGAAAGCCATATCACCAAATTATTCATAGGCGTTACACATGAAAATTTGAGAAAATCGCCTAATTTCAGTAAATTGCCCCAAAAATACCCAAAATGGACTTTGAAAATGGTGAGACTGTATGTACTACTCCCCAAACTCCCTACGAAGGGTTCCTTAAAGGTTTTCCCAAAGAAATCATTGGGAAGACATATCACCAAAATATTCATGGGCTAAACACACAAAAAATTGAGTAAATCGCCTAATTCTTGTAAATTACTCCCTAAATACCCCAAATGGACTCTAAAAATGGTGAGACTGTACGTACTGATCCCCCAACTCCCTACGGAGGGTTATGTATAGGTTTCACAAAATTATTTATCCATAAGCCAAATCACCAAAATATTCATGGGCTAACATACACAAAAATTGAGAAAATCGCCTAATTTTTGTAAATTGGCCCCTAAATACCCAAACTGGACTCTGAAAATGGTGAGACTGTACATACTGCTCCCCCAACTTCTTAAAGAGAGTTTGTAAAGATTTCAGAAAAGAATCGTCTGAAGCCATATCACCAAAATATTCATGGGCTAACACACATAAAAAACTGAGAAAATCACCTTATTCCTGTAAATTGGCCCCCAAATACACAAAACAGACTCTGAAAATGGTAAGATTGTACGTAATTGAAACGACCCCAAAAATGCCCGAAAATGTGCTTCGGAAACATCTCAAAATCCGTGCATGATTTCGGAAATTCGACTTCATATTCTTATTTGTGGGGTCAAATTGAGTGGGAAATGGGTCTAACCCGAATTTTAGAGCAACCGTATCAAAATTCGAAAATCGCAAAAATTGCGATTTGGAGGGTCAACTTTAAAGGGGCATATCTCTTAGCACACAAGGAACTGGAAGGGCTGCAACCTATCAAATTAAAGCTCTTTGAGTTAGCTTTCCAACGCACTTGGTTTCACCTTATTCCGAGTTAGGATGAGGGAGTTATGACCATTTTCGTAAAACCTGTCTGTGCAGATTTGCAATTTCCAGTGAGCTTTTTTTTTAGGCGGGTTGGAGACGTTTTTTTTTTATAAAAAGGGGATATGTCCCATACTTAGTCATTTTTCTTAACTCCAAAAACACTCTCTAAGCCCTCTCCAAAAATTCCACCAAGATCTTCAACCAAATTCAAACATCTCAAGCTCTAATTCCGGATTCAAGACTCAATCTCAAGCTTCGATTCTCCATTCCAATCTTCATCAAGGATTCTCCAAAGTTGAGGTATGTGGGTTTGATTGTGGAAACCTTCCTTTCCACAAGTCCAACCATTTATCCTCTATTTCTACTTCAAGTTTATGGGTCCTTATGATTATTTATGAACTCTTGAATTATGGAATTACTACTACACACACCCTATTATGGTCCATTTTGCATATTATCATGAAATGGAATTATTATGTGATGTTTATGGTTTACATGCTTCCATGATCAAATTATGAAGGTTGATATATATATGTTGTTGTTGGTGGGCTGATTTATATGGATTTTGGAATTGGTTGGACTTAGTATTCTTGAAATACATGATTTCATTTACATGAACAATTGCCCACCTTGTGTTTGATAAAATGCCCATTTATAGAAATTCTTAGGAAAGGGAAGGTCCAAGGTACGTCCTATGAGTCGGATGGTTATGTAATTACTGAAATGATGATGAAATGGACACATGTATATGATTTTCTCTATATAAGTGTTGTGAGTCGACCAAGCCTAGTACGGGGGGTAGTAGGCCCGTATAACCGTATCGAGGGGTTGGTACCTTGGTTGCCTAGTACGGGGGGTAGTAGGCCCGTATAACCATATCGAGGGGTTTGTACCTTGGTCCCTAGCTCGGGGGGTGGTAGGCCCGTGTAATCATATTGAGGGGTTTGTACCTCTTTCGCCTCTCCAAGGGGGTGGTAGGCCTTGGAAATACTATATTGATGGTCACTCGCCACACATGTACTACGTCCCACTAAATATGATTTTTATGTAAGCATCATTATACATATCATTTTATTAATATGCTATCTATTGGGTATGATTACGCATTTTTCCTATGATGTCCATCTAATGTAGCATTGCATTGCATCCCATATACTTAGTACATTCAAATGTACTAACGCATACTCTATGGCCTACATGATGTCACCATGTAGGGACCGGAGCACCGCTTGACCATCCTCCTCCGCGTGGCTAGTACGATTTTCTATAGTGGTTATTGGTGAGTCCTCCATTTCGGGGACGTTGCTCATGATCTTTTGCTATGTATAAAACTTTTCCTTTCTAGTTATGTTTTGACTATGAGGGTGAGCCCGGTAGTTTGTCTTGGCCCCTGCTAAGTACTCATGTTTAGAGGTGGTGTTGGACAAGTCGTGTATTATGCTTGAGCTTGACTCATCTATGGTATTTATGTATCATTTCTTTTTTTTTTCTTTCTTGCTCCCTTAGTCCCGATTTCCCCCTTGATTATGCTTATCGCTTATGGTCATTTAATTGCTTCTGCGACCAAGGATGTGTAATGATACGCTATGAGGCTTGTTTGGGGTTCCTTCGGGTTCCCCATTCGCCGGTCACATCTAGGCCCTAGGCTTGGGTCGTGACAGTAATGCTCCCCCAACTTCCTACAGAGGGTTTCATAAAAATATTGTCCTAAAGCCATAACACCAAAATATTCATGGGCTAACACACAAAAAAATTGAGAAAATCGCCTAATTCATATAAATTGGCCCCGAATTACAAAAAATGGACTCTCTGAAAATGGTGAGACATTACATACTGCTCCCCCAACTCCCTACGGAGGGTTCCATAAATGTTTCACAAAGAAATAGTTCAAAAGCAATATCACTAAAATATTCATGGCCTAGCACACACAAAAAACTGAGAAAATCACTTAATTCCTGTAAATTGCCCCTTAAATGCCCAAAATTGACTTTGAAAATGGTGAAATTGTATGTACTTCTCTACCAACTCTCTACGGAGGATTCCGTAAAGGTTTTGCAAAGAAATCGTTCGGAAGCCATATCACCAAAATATTCATGGAATAATACACACAAAATTTTTTGAAAATCATCTGATTCTTGTAAATTGCCACATAAAGGCCCAAAATAAACTCTAAAAATGGTGAGACTGTACGACTGCTCCCCAACTCTCTACGGGGGGTTCCATAAATGTTTCACAAATAAATCATTCGGAAGACATATCACCAAAATATTTACGGGCTAAAACACAAAACACTTAGAAAATCGTCAATTTTTTTTTAAATTAGCCCCTAAATATCCAAAATGGACTCTGAAATGGTGAAACTGTATGTACTGCAACCTCAACTCCCTATGGAGGGTTTCGTAAAGGTTTCTCAAATGAATCGTTCGGAAGCCATATCACCAAAATATTCATGGGCTAATACACAAAAAAAATTGAAAAATTCACCTAATTCTTATAAATTGCCTCCTAAATGCCCAAAATGGACTCTGAAAATGGTGAGACTATATGTACTGCTCATCCAACTCCCTACGACGGGTTCCATAAAGGTTTCGTAAGAAAATCATCCGCAAGTCATATCACCAAAATATTCATGGGTAGCACACACAAAAAAACTAAGAAAATCGTCTAATTCCAATAAATTGGTCCCTAAATACCCAATATGGACTCCGAAAATAGTGAGACTGAACATACTTCCCACTCTACTCTCTACGGAGGGTTCCATAAAGGTTTCACAAAGAAATATTTCAGAAGCCATATCACAAAAATATTCATGGGCTAACATACACGAAAAACTGAGAAAATCACCTAATTACCGTAAATTACCCCCTAAATACCCAAAATGGACATCGAAAATGGTGAGACTTTACGTACGGCTGCCTTAACTCCCTACAAAGGGTTCCATGAAGGTTTAGCAAATAAATCGTCCGAAGCCATATCAACAAAATATTCATGGGCTAAAACATGAAAAATTGAGAAAATCGCCTAATTTGTGTAATTTGCCTCCCTAAATGCCCAAAATAAACTCCGAAAATGGTGAGACTGTATGTACTGCTCCCCCAACTCCCTACGGAGGGCTCCGTAAAGAAATCATCCGAAAATCATATCACCAAAATATTTATGGGCTAACACACATAAAAAACTAAGAAAATCGCCTAATTAATGTAATTTGGCGCCTAAATACCACAAAGTGAATCCGAAAATGGTAAGACTGTATGTACTGCTCCCCCAAAATTTGAGAAAATAACCTAATTCCTTTAAATAACCCCCTAAATACCAGAAATAGATTTCAAAATTGGTGAGACTATACGTACGGCTCCCCTATCTCCCTATGGAAGGTTTTGAAAAGGCTTCACAAAGAAATCGTCCGGAAGCCATATCACATAATTATTCATGGGCTAACACACACGAAAAGTTGAGAATATTACTAACTTCTTGTAAATTGCTCTAAATGCCCAATATGGTCTCTAAAAATGGTGAGAAGGTACGTACTGCTCTCCCAAATCCCTACGGAGGATTCCGTAAATTAAAGGTTTCACAAAGAAATCATCCGGAAGCCATATCACATAATTATTCATGGGCTAACACACACGAAAAGTTGAGAATATTACTAACTTCTTGTAAATTGCTCTAAATGCCCAATATGGTCTCTAAAAATGGTGAGAAGGTACGTACTGCTCTCCCAAATCCCTACGGAGGGTTCCGTAAATTAAAGGTTTCACAAAGAAATCATCCGGAAGCCATATCACCAAAATATTCATGGGCTAACACACACAAAAAACTGAGAAATTCACCTAATTTCTGTAAAATGCCCCCTAAATACCCAAAATGGACTCCAAAAAATGGTGAGACTGTACGTACTGATCCCCCAACTCCCTATGGAGGGTGGTCCCTAAAGGTTTCACAAAGAAATCATCCATAAACCATATCACCAAAATATTCATGGGCTAACACATACCAAAATTCTAGAAAATCGCCTAATTTCTTAAAATTGCCTCCTAAATGCCCAAAATGGGATCTGAAAATGGTGTGGGAGTATGTACTACTACCACTACTCCCTACAGAGAGTTTCATAAAGGTTTCAAAAAAATATTATTTGGAAGCCATATCACCAAAATATTCATGGACTAACACATACAAAAAACTGAGAAAAACGGCTAATTCCTATAAATTGGCTCCTAAATACCCAAAATGGACTATGAAAATGGAGAGACTGTATGTACTGCTCCCCCAACTCCCTACAGAGGGTTCCATAAATGTTTTGTAAAGAAATAATTCGAAAGTCATATCACCAAAATATTCAAGTGCTAACACATAAAAAATTGAGAAAATCACCTAATTCCTGTAAATTGGCCTCTAAATACCCAAAATAGACTCCGAAAATTGTGAGACTGTACGTACCGATCCCCCAACTCCCTTTGGAGGGTTCCGTAAAGGTTTCACAAAGAATTTGTCTGAAAGACATATCACCAAAATATTCATGGGCTAACACATACGGAAAATTGAGAAAATCATCTAATTCTTGTAAATTGCCACCTAAATACCCAAAAGGGACTCTGAAAATTGTAAGACTACACATATTTCTCCCTCAAATCCCTATGGAGGGTTCCATAAATGTTTCACAAAAAAATCATCCGAAAGTTATATCACTAAAATATTCATGGGCTAACAAACACAAAAACTGTGAAAATCGCCTAATTCCTGTAAATTGGCCCCTAAATACCCTAAATGGACTTCGAAAATGGTGAGACTGTACGTAATGCTCCCCCAACTCCCTACGAAGGGTTCCATAAAGGTTTCACAAAGCAATCGTCTGGAAGTTATATCACTAAAAAATTCATGGGCAAACACGCACGAAAAATAGAGAAAATCACCTAATTCTTGTAAACTTCCTCCTAAATACCCAAAATTGACTCTAAAATTGGTGAGACTGGACGTAGTGCTTCCCCAACTCCCTATGGAGGGTTCCATAAAGATTTTGCAAAAAAAATCATCCGGAAACCATATCTGTA
The DNA here is from genome assembly GCA_018342035.1 of Solanum appendiculatum. Taxonomy (NCBI): domain Eukaryota; kingdom Viridiplantae; phylum Streptophyta; class Magnoliopsida; order Solanales; family Solanaceae; genus Solanum; species Solanum appendiculatum. The sequence goes on from JAGDQO010000791.1 coordinate 213,647, forward strand.
AATTGGCCCATAAATTCCCAAAATGGACTCTGAAAATGGTGATATAGTACATACTACTCCCCATACTCCCTACAGAGGGTTCCATAAAGGTTTCATAAAGAAATCATCCGAAAGCCATATCACCAAAATATTTATGGGCTAACACACACAAAAAATTGAGAAAATCGCATAATTCTTGTAAATTGGTCCCTAAATACCAAAAATGTACTACGAAATGGTGAGACTGTGCGTACTGATCCCCCAACTCCCTGTGGAGGGTTCCATAAAGGATTCACAAACAATTCGTCTGAAAGTCATATCTCCAAAATATTCATGGGCTAACACACACAAAAAACTGAGCAAATCGCCAAATTCCTGTAAATTGGCCCATTTATGCCCGAAATGGACTCTGAAAATGTTGAGACTGTACGTACTGCTCCTCCAACTCTCTACACAGAGTTCCGTGAATGTTTCGCAAAGAAATCGTTTTGAGGCCATATCATCAAAATATTCATGGGCTAACACATACAAAAAAAACTAAGAAATCGCCTAATTCCTTTAAATTACCCCTAATTGCCTAAAATGGACTCCGAAAATGGTGAGTCTGTACAAAATTAGTCCCCAACTTCCTACGGAAGGTTCCTTAAAGGTTTCACAAAGGAATGGTCCAGAAGTCATATCACCAAAATATTTATGGACTAACACACATGAAGAATTGAAAAAATCACCTAATTCCTTTAAATTGCCCTCTAAATTCCCAAAATAGACTCAGAAAATGGCGAGACTGTACATATTTGCTCCCCCAACTCCCTACGGAGGGTTCCATAAAGGTTTCACAAAGAAGTTGTCCAGAAGTCATATCAACAAAATATTAATGGGTTAACACACACAAAAAAGAGAAAAATCACCTAATTCATGTAAATTTGCACCTAAATACCCAAAATGGACGTCATAAATGGTGAGACTGTACGTGCTGTTCCCTCAACTCCCTACGGAGGGTTCAATAAAGGATTTAAAAAGAAATCACCCGGAAGACATATCACCAAAATATTCATGGGCTAATACACACGAAAAAATTGAGCAAATTGCCCTCTAAATACCCAAAGTGGACTCCGAAAATGATGAGACTGCATGTATTACTTTCTCAACTCCCTACGAAGAGTTCCGTAAAGGTTTTACAAAAAATCATCCGGAAGCCATATCACCAAAATATTCATGGGCTAGCACACACGAAAAATTGAGAAAATCTCCTAATTCCAGTAGATTTCCCATAAATGCCCAAAATAGATTCTAAAAATGGTAAGACTGTACGTACTGCTTCCCCAACTCTCTACGGAAAGTAGCATAAAGGTTTCGCTAAAAAACATCCGAAAGCCATATCGCCGAAATATTCATGGGCTAACACACACGAAAAATTGAGAAAATCGCGTACTTGTAAATTGCCCCCTAAATTCCCAAAATGGATTCCAAAAATGGTGAGACTATACGTACTTCTCTCCAACTCCCAATAGAGATTTCCGTAAAGATTTCTCAAAAAAATAGTTCGGAAGCCATATCACCAAAATATTCATGGGCTAACACACACGAAAAATTGAGAAAATTGTCTAATTCCTATAAATTGCAGCCTAAATATCCAAAATGGACTCTGAAAATGCTGAGATTGTACTTACTGCTCCCCCAACTCCCTACAGAGGGTTTCATAAAAGTTTCGCAAAGAAATCTTACAAAAGTCATATCACTAAAATATTGATAAGCTAACACACAAAAAACTGCGATAATCACCTAATTCCTGCAAATTGGCTCTAAATACCCAAAATAGACTCCGAAAAAGGTGAGACTGTACATACTTATCCCCAACCTCCATACGGAGGGTTCTGTTAACTTTTACAAATAAATCGTCCGGAAGCCATATCACCAAAATATTCATGGGCTAACACACATGAAAAATTGAGAAAATCACATAATTCTTGTAAATTGCCTCCTAAATGCCAATAATGGTCTATGAAAATGGTAAGATTGTACGTACTGCTCCTCTAACTCTCTACGGAGGGTTCCATAAATGTTTCACAAAAAAATTATTCGGAAGCCATATCCCAAAAATATTCATGGGCTTACGCACAGAAAAAACTGAGAAAATCACCTAATTCATGTAAATTGGCCCCAAAATACCAATAATGAACTTTGAAAATGGTGCGACTATACGTACTGCAACCCCAACTTTCTATGGATGGTGCCATAAAGGTTTTGCAAAGAAATCGTCTGAAGCCATATCACCAAAATATTCGTGGGCTAACACACATGAAAAAAATGAGAAAATCGCCTAATTTGTGTAAATTGCCCGCTAAATACCAAAAATTGACTTCGTAAATGGTGAGACTATACGTACTGCTCCCCCAAATCCCTATGGAAGGTTCCATATAGGTTTCAAAAAAAATAATCTGGAAGCCACATTACAAAAATATTCATGGGCTAACACACACAAAAAAGTGAGAAAATCGCATAATTCCTGCAATTGGCCCATAAATACCCAAAATGGAGTCTGAAAATGGTGAGACTGTACGTACTGTTCCCCCAACTCCCTAGGAGGGTTCCATAAAGGTTTCCAAAAAAAAAAATCTGGAATACTTATCATCAAAATATTAATAGGCTAGCACACACAAAAAGTGAGAAAATCACCTATTCCTGTAAATTGGCTCCTAAATACCCAAAATGGACTCTAAAAATAGTGAGACTGTACGTACTACTCCCCCAACTCCCTACGGAGGGTTTCATAAGGGTTTTACAAAAAAATCATTCGAAATCCATATCACCTAAATATTCATAGGCTAACACACACAAAATATTTAAAAAATCACATAATTCCTATAAATTGACCCCAAAATATCCAAAATAGACTTTGAAAATAGTGTGATTGTACTACTGCTCCCCTAACGTCTTACAGAGGGTTTCATAAAGGTTTCGCAATGAAATTATCTGAAAGCCATATCACCAAAATATTAATGGGCTAACACATATGAAAAATTGAGAAAATCGCCTAATTCATGTAAATTGCCCCCTAAATGCCCAAAATAGACTTTGAAAATTGTGAGACTGTACGTACTTCTCCCCCAACTTCCTTCGGCGAGTTCCATAAAGGTTTCACAAAGAAATCATCTGGAAACCATATCACCAAAATATTCATGGGCTAACACACAAGAAAAATTGAGAAAATCATCTAATTCCTAAAAATTGCCCCGTAAATACCCAAAATGAACTCTGATATTAGTGAGACTGTACTTACTACGAAGGGTTCCGTAAATGCTTCGCAAAGAAATCGTCAGGAAGTCATATCTCCAAACTATTTATGGGCTAACACACTCAAAATATGAAAAAAATGCCTAATTCCTGTAAATTCGCCCCTAAATATCCAAAATGGACTCTGAAAATAGTGAATCAGAATGTACTGATCCCCTAACTCCCTACGGAGGGTTCCATAAAGTTTTCAAAAACCAATCGTTCGAAAGTCATATCAACAAAATTTTCATAAGCTAACACACAAAAAACTGAGAAAATCACCCAATTCCTGTAAATTGACCCTTAGATACCAAAAATGGAATATGAAAATTGCGAAACTGTACGTATTGCTCCACGAACATCCCAAAGGGGATTCCATAAAGTTTTTCCAAGGAAAGAGTCTCGAAGCCATATCACCAAAATATTAATGGGCTAACACACACAAAAAATTGAGAAAATCACCTAATTCTTGTAAATTGGCCCCTAAATACCCAAAATTGTCTCTGAAGATGGTGAGACTGTACATAATGCTCCCCCAACTCCCTACAGAGGGTTCCCTAAAGGTTTTGCAAAGAAATCATCTAGAAGCCATATCATCAAAATTTTCATGGGCTAACATACACGAAAATTAAGAAAATCACATAATTCCTGTAAATTGCCCCTAATTAGCCAAAATAGACTCTGAAAATGGTGAGACTGTACGTATTGCTTCCCCTACTCCCTACGGAGGGTTCCATAAAAGTTTCATAAAGAAATCGTTCGAAAGCCATTTCACCAAAATATCTATGGGCTAACACACAAAAAATTGAGAAAATCGCTCAATTCCTGTAAATTGGCTCCTAAATACCCAAAATGGACTCTAAAAATGGTGAAACTGTATGTACTGCTACCCCAACTCCCTACAAAGAGTTCTATAAATGTTTCACAGAGAAATCATCCAGAATCCATATCACCAAAATATTCACTGGCTTACACATGAAAATTTGAGAAAATCACCTAATTCCTTTAAATCGGCGCCTAAATGCCAAAATAGACCTAAAAAATGGTGAGACTCTACGTACTACTCTACCAACTCCCTACGGAGGGTTCCATAAAGGTTTTACAAAGAAATTGTCTGGAAGCCATATCACCAAAATATTCATGGGCTAACACACACAAAAAACTAAGAAAATCACCTAATTCCTATAAATTGGCCCCTAAATACCAAAAAATGAACTTTGAAAATGGTGAGACTGTACGTACTGCTACCCCAACTCCCTACGTAGTGTTCCATAAAGGTATCTCAATGAAATCATCCGAAAGCCATATCACCAAAATAATTATAGGCTAACAATGACAAAAAACTGAGAAAGTTGCCTAATTTCTTTAAATTGGCCCCTAAATATACAAAATGGACTCCGAAAATGGTGAGATTGTACGTACTGCTCCCCAAATCACTACAATGGGTTCAATAAAGGTTTCACAAAGAAATCATCCGAAAACCATATCACAAAAATATTCATGGGCTAATACACACAAAAATACTGAGAAAAACGCCCAATTCTTGTAAATTGGCCCATAAATACTCAAAATGGACTATGAAAATGGTGAGACTGTACGTACTGCTCTCTCAACTTCTTATGAAGGGTTCCATAAAGGTTTCACAAATAAATCGTTCGGAAGTCATATCGCCAAAATATTCATGGGCCAACACATATGAAAAATTGAGAAAATCGCTTAATTTCTTTAAATTGCTCTCTAAATACCCAAAATGGAATTTAAAATTAGTAAGACTGTACGTACTATTCCCCCCAACTCCCTATGGAGGGTTCCATAAAGGTTTCATAAAGAAATCATCCGGAATCTATATTACCAAAATATTCATTGGCTAACACATACAAAAAATTTAGAAAATCGCCTAATTCTTGTAAATTGGCCCCTAAATACCCAAAATTGACTCTGAAAATGGTGAAACTGTACGTAATGCTCCCCCAACTCCCTACAGAGGGTTGCATAAAAGTTTCACAAGGAAATCATCTGGAGGCCATATCACCAAAATAGTTATGGGCTAACGTAGACAAAAAATAGAGAAAATTGCCTAATTCCTGTAAATTACCCCTAAATATCTAAAATGGATTCTGAAAATGGTGAGACTATACGTATTTCTCCCCCAATTCTCTACGGAGGATTCCATAAAGGTTTCACAAAGAAATCATCCGGAAGCCATATCACCAAAATATTCATGGGCTAACACACATGAAAAATTAAGAAAATCGCTTAATTTATGTAAATTATCCCCTAAATTGCCAAAATGGACTCTAACAATGGTGAGACTGTATGTACTACTCTCCCAACACCCTACGTATTGTTTCATAAAGGTTTCGTAAAGAAATCGTTCGGAAGCCGTATTACCAAAATATTAATGGGCTAACACACACAAAAAATTGAGAAAATTATCTAATTGTTGTAAATTGCCCCTAAATACCCAAAATGGACTCTGAAAATGGTGAGACTGTACCTACTGCTCCCCTAACTCCCTACAAAGGTTTCGCAAAGAAATCATCCGAAAGCCATATCACTAAAATATTCATGGACTAACACACACGAAAAAAGAGAAAATCGCCTAATTCCTGTAAATTGCCCCCTAAATACCCAAAATAGACTCCAAAAATGGTGAGACTGTACGTCTGCTCTCTCTACTCCCTACGGAGAGTTCCTTAAAAGTTTCGCAAAAAAATCATCCGAAAGTTATATCACCAAAATATTTGATGTGCCGTGAACTCATAGCACATTTAACGCTCAAAACTAAGAGTTAGTACAAGAAATCGATATTTTTTATGTGGATATGATGTTTTCTATGATGTTGTACAGGTGAAACACTTGGATGCAAAAGATAAAAAGAAAGGTGGAAAATAGAGTTGAAGTTTAACACCACGAGACTTCACACGAGCCGTGGTCCAGTTGACTGGCCGTCTGAGGGTTCATGGAAGAAAGGCAGTGAAGACCCTAAGTAAGCATGAAGACCACAGGTCCCCAGACGGGCTATGGTCTAGTTGACGAACCGTCTGAGGGTTCGTCGAAGAGAGGCAGTGGAACCAATGATCACCCAAGTGAAGGCGCAACTCCACGGAGCACTACATGAGCCGTGATGCTTAAGACAAGACATCTAGTAGCTCGTGAAGACCACAGTGAAGGAAGACCCACACCGTCTAAGTGTGGGACCACGAAGGGCTGACGAGCCATCTCCCTGCCCGTGGTGCTTTTCGACAGCAGCAATCCTACTTCACGTAGGACTCTTTTCAAAGGCTATTTTAATTATTTAGGGTTTATTTTTTAACATTATCGGGGATTATCGACTAGATTGAGACATGGGGAGTAGGGAGAAACGCTAGTTCTATTTTTGAACACATTTCTTGATTGCTTACTTTGGATCAAAACTCCGTGTTCTTGTTTAAGTGTTGATAATCAAGAAGCTTTTGGTTTGCTATTGTTGTAAGTCTATTTCATTATGCTTTTGATAATGTCTACTACTGTTTTTCTTGGAATGATGAGCGGCTAATCACCACAACTAGGGTAGTGGGAAGCATGACTAAAACATAACTCCGGATTCAAATACGAGTAACGTTGAATTGTTAATTGCATATGTTGTTTCGTAATAATTGCTTTCTAATGAATGCACGCATTAGAACTTGCTCGTATTTATCATTTGTTCGAGAGAAAAGTAATAATTAGGAAAAGCTAGAATCAAACTCCATTAACTTTTTTCGAAAGTTAGGGCTCGGGAGAAGATAATTTTCATGATAAGCATGCAAGAGTAAACTTTAAAGCACTCTAAGTCTGAGAGAAAAAGAGTGAAACTCATCTAATATGGCTGAAACACACTTACATGAATCTAACTTGCTAGGAACATATGATATTAGCAATAAAAATTTATTTGTATAGAATTCGAGAGTGAATTGAATGTTATGGGGAATATAATCCTAGTCTCACTAAATCAATTACTAAAATATTGAAATTATTGTTTGCTCCTGTTGGCTGTTAACCTTGGTCACAAATTGGTTACTTGAACTCAAACAACTCAATATTTACTTTTCGTAGCTCTCTTTTTGGAAATATCAACCACAACTAAATAAAAGCGTCAGTAAGGTTGTTTCTATGGTAATTTCCGTGTAGGATCGATCTCAACTCCAGTTGAGTTCTATAATTGACTTCGATCGTTCATACTTCTTAATTAAGGTGTAAATTTGGAAGTATCAATATTCATGGACTAACACACACAAAAAACTAAGAACATCGTTTAATTCCTGTAAAATTGGCCAATAAATACCCAAAATGGACTCTGATAATTGTGAGACTGTACGTACTACTCCCCCAATTCCCTACGGAGGGTTCCATAAAGGTTTCACAAAGAAATCGTCTGAAATCCATATCACTAAAATATTCATGGCTAACACACATGAAAAATTGAGAAAATCCTTTAATTCCTGTAAACCGCCCCCTAAATACCTAAAATGAACTATGAAAATGATGAGACTGTACGTATTGCTCCCCCAACTTCCTACGGAGGGTTCCATAAAGGTTTAGCAAGGAAATCAATGAGAGGCTATATCACCAAAATATTCATGGGCTAACACATACAAAAAATTGAGAAAATCACCTAATTCTTGTAAATCGCCCCATAAATACCAAAAATGGACTCCGAAAATAGTGAGATTGTACGTACTGCTTACCCTACTCTCTACGGAGGGTTCCATAAAGGTTTGACAAAGAAATTGTCTGAAAGCCATATCACCAAAATATTCATGGCCTAACACACACAAAAAATTGATAAAATCACCTAATTCCTATAAATTGACCCTTAAATACCCAAAATAGACTCTGAAAATGGTGAGACCGCACATACTGCTCCCCCAACTCCCTTCAGAGGGTTCCATAATGGTTTCACAAAAAAATCATCCAGAATCCATATCACCAAAATATTAATGGGATAACACACAAAAAATTGAGAAAAACACCTAATTCCGGTAAATTAGCCCCTAAATCCCCAAAATGGACTCAGAAAATGGTGAGACTGTACGTACTTCTCCCCCAACTCCATACGGACGGGATCCATAATGTTTGCACAAAAAAATCATCTGGAAGCAATATCACTAAAATATTCATAGGCTAACACACACAAAAAACTAAGAAAATAACCCAATTCTTATAATTTGGCCCCTAAATATCCAAAATGGACTTTGAACATGGTGAGACTGTACTTACTACTCCCTCAATTCCCTACAGACGGTTCCATAAAGCTTTCGCAAAGAAATCGTCCGTAAGCCATATTACCAAAATTTTAATGGGCTAATATATACACACAGAAATTGAGAAAATCGACTAATTCGAGTAAATTGGCCCCTAAATATCTAAAATGGACTCTAAAAACTGTGATACTGTACGTACTTCTCCCCCGACTCCCTACATAGGGTTCCATAAAGGTTTCACAAAGAAATCATCCGGAAGCCATATCACCAAAATATTCATCGGCTAACACACACAAAAAATTGAGAAAATCACCTAATTCCTATAAATTGGCCCCTAAATATCCAAAATGGACTCTGAAAATGGTGAGACTATACGTACTGCTCCCCTAACAACCTAATTCCTATAAATTGGCCCCTAAATATCCAAAATGGACTCTGAAAATGGTGAGACTATACGTACTGCTCCCCTAACAACCTACGGAGGGTTCCATAAAGATTTCACAAAGAAATCATCCGGAAGCTATATCACCAAAATATTCATGGGCTAATACACACAAAAAACTAAGAAAATCACCTAACTCCTGTAAATTGCCCCTAAATACCCAAAATGGACTCTGAAAATGGTGAAACTTTACGTACTGCTCTCCCAACTCTCTACGGAGGGTTTCATAAAGGTTTTACAAAAGAATCATCCGGAAGCCATATCACCAAAATATTCATCAGCTAACATACATAAAAAATTGAGAAAATCGCATAATTCCTATAAATTGGCCTCTAAATAGAAAAAATGGACTCTGAAAATAGTGAGACTGTATGTACTGCTCCCCCAACTTCCTATGGAGGGTTCCATAAAGGTTTTGGAAAGAAATTATCTAAAAGACTTATATCCAAAATATTAATGACCTAACACACACGAAGATTGAGAAAATCACCTAATTCCTATAAATTGTCCCCTAAATATCAAAAATAGACTTTGATGATGGTGAGAAAGTTCGTACTGCTATCCTAACTCCCTACGGAGGGTTCCATAAAGGTTACATAAAGAAATCATCCGAAAGCCATATCACCAAAATATTAATGGGCAAACACACGCAAAAACTGAAAAAATCATCTAATTCCCATAAATTGGCCCCTAAATGCCCAAACTGGACTCCGAAAAAGGTGAAACTATACGTACTCTTCCCCCAAATCCCTATAGAGGGTTCTATAAAGGTTTCACAAAGAAATTGTCTGGAATCTATATCACCAAAAAGTTTATGGGCTAACACATATGAAAAATTGAGAAAATTGTCTAATTCTTGTAAATTGCCCCCTAAATATCCAAAATGAACTCTGAAAAAGGTGAGACCGTATGTACTACTCCCCCATCTCCCTACAAAGGGTTATGTAATGGTTTTTCAAAGAAATTGTCCGGAAGTCATATCACCAAAATATTCATGGGCTAACTAACACACACGAAAAATTGAGAAAATCACCTAATTCATGTAAATTGCCCTATAAATACCCAAAATGGACTCCAAAAATGGTGATACTGTATGTACTACTCCCCCAACTCCCTAAGGAGGGTTCCTTAAAGGTTTTGAAAAGAAATCATCTGGAAGCCATATCGCCAAAATATTCATAGGCTAACACACACGAAAAATTGAGAAAATCGCATAATTCTTGTAAATTGCCCCCTAAATGCCTAAAATGAACTCTGAAAATGGTGAGACTGTACGCACTGCTCCGTCAACTCCCTACGGAGGGTTCCGTAAAGGTTTCATAAAGAAATCGTTCGAAAGTCATATCTCCAAAATATTCATGGGCTAACATACGCAAAATTGAGAAAATAAACTAATTCTTGTAAATTGGCCTTAAATACCCAAAATAGACTCTGAAAATGGTGAGACTATACGTACTGCTCCCCCAAATCCCTACAGAGTGTTCCGTAAAGGTTTCACTAATAAATCATCCGGAAGTCATATCAATAAAATATTCATGGGCTAACACACATGAAAAATTGAGAAAATCGTCTAATTCCTGTAAATTGCCCCCTAGATGCCCTAATTGGACTCTGAAAATGGTGAGAGTACACGTACTGCTTCCTGACTCACTTCGGAAGTTTCCATAAAGGTTTCGCAAAGAAATCGTCCGAAAGCCATTTCATCAAAATATTCACGGGCTAACACACAAAAATTGAGAAAATCGCCTAAATCCTTTAAATTGCCCTTTAAATACCCAAAATAGACTCCAAAAATGGTGAGACTACACGTACTGCTCCCCAACTCCCTACGAAATATTCCATAAATGTTTCACAAAGAAATTGATTGGAAGTTATATCATCAAAATATTCATGGGCATAAAACACACCTAGGAAAATCACCTAATTCCTGCAAATTGGTCCCCTAAATACCCAAAATGGACTATGAAAATGATGAGACTGTACGTACTACTTCCCCAACTCCCTACGGAGGATTCCATAAAGGTTTCACAAAGAAATCAACCGGAAGCCATATCACCAAAATATTTATGGGCTAACACACACAAAAAATTAAGAAAAAAGGTTTAATTCCTATAAATTGGCCCCTAAATACCCAAAATGACCTCTGAAAATGGTAAGACTTTAGCTACTGCTCACCCCAACTTTCTAAGGAGGGTTCCGTGAAGGTTTCACAGAGAAATCATCTGGAAGCCATATCACCAAAATATTCATAAGCTAACACACACGAAAAATTGAGAAAATTGCTTAATTCCTGTAAATGGCCCCTAAATGTCAAAAATGGACTCTGAAAATGGTGATATTGTACGTACTGCTTACCCAACTCTCTACGGAGGGTTCCATTTAGGTTCCACAAAAAAAATTATCCGAAAGCCATATCACCAAAATATTCATGAGCTAACACACACAAAAAACTGAGAAAATCACCTAGTTTATATAAATTGGCACCTAAATACCAAAAATAGACTCTGAAAATGGTGAGACTGTACGTACTACTCCCCCAACTCCATACAGAGGGTTCCATAAAGGTTTCACAAAAAAATTGTCCGCAAGCCATATCACCAAAATATTCATGGGCTAATACACACAAAAAATTAAGAAAATTGTCTAATTCATGTAAATTGCCCCCTAAATACCCAAAAGAAACTATGAAAATGGTGAGACTGTACGTACTGCTCCCCCAACTCCCTACGTAGGGTTCCATAAAGATTACTCAAAGAAATCGTCTGGAAGCCATATCACCAAATATTCATGGGCTAACACACACGAAAATTAAAAAAATTACCAAGTTCTTGTAAATATCCCCCTAAAAGTCCATAATGGACTCTGAAAATGGTGAAGCTATACGCACTGCTCCCCCAACTTCCTACGAAGGTTTGCATAAAGGTTTCACAAAAAAATCATCCAGAAGCTATATCTCCAAAATACTCATGGGCTAACACACACAAAAAATGAGAAAATCGCCTAATTCTTGTAAATTGGCCCCTAATACCCAAAATGGTCAATGAAAATAGTCAGACTGTACATACTTTTGCCCCAACTCTCTATGGAGGGTTCCATAATGATTTCGCAAAGAAATCGTCCGGAAGCCATATCACGAAAATATTCATGGGCTGACACACACTGAAAACTGAGAAAATCACCTAAATGCTGTAAATTGCCCTTAAATTCCCAAAGTGAACTCTGAAAATTGTGAGACTGTACATACTTCTGCCCCAACTCCCAATAGAGGGTTTCATAAAGGTTTCACAAAGAAATCGTTCGAAAGCCATATCACCAAAATATTCATAGTCTAACAAACATAAAAAACTGAGAAAATTGTCTAATTCTTATAAATTGGCCCATAAATATCAAAAACGGACTATGAAAATGGTGAGATTGTATGGACTGCTCCCCCAACTCCCTACGGAGGGTTCCATAAAGGTTTCAAAAAAAATCATTGGGAAGCCATATCAACAAAATATTCATGGGCTAACATACACAAAAAGTGAGAAAATCACATAAATCCTATATATTGGCCCCTAAATACAAAAAATGGACTCTGAAAATGGTGAAAATGTACATACTGCTCCCCTAATTCCTTACGAAGGGTTCCATAAAGGTTTCACAAAGAAATCATTCGAAAGCCATATCAAAAAAATATTCAAAGGCTAACATATACGAAAAATTGAGAAAATCACATAATTTCTGTTAATTGACCCCTAAATATGCAAAATGGTCTTAACAGACGCTCATGAAAAATTTCGGTCAAAAACACGTCCGGATCCCGTATAACCCAAAATCCATGGACTATAACACATGAAAATCGGTAAATAAGTCATTCGCGCTCCGGGCCTCGTTTGAACTTGAAAATACAGACGTTTGCCCCTTGGGACCAACACATGCCATTAATAAGGTCTTAATGGACGCTCATGAAATTTTTTGGCAAAAACCGTGTCGGGATCCCGTATCACCCAAAATCCATGATCTATAGCACACGAAAATCGGTAAATGTGGTCATTCCCGCTCCAGGCCTCGTTTTAACTTGAAAATGCAGATGTTTGACCCTCGGGACCAACTCACGCCATTAATAAGGTCTTAACGGACGCTAATGAAAAATTTTAGCCAAAAACGCATAAAGATCCGGTATCACCCAAAATCCATGGACTATATACGAAAATCGATAAATCTTGTCATTTCCGCTCTGGGCCTCGTTTGAACTTGAAAATACAGACGTTTGCCCCTCGAGACCAACTCATGCCATTAATAAGGTCTTAACGGATGCTCATGAAAAATTTCGGCCAAAAACAAATCGAGATCCTGTATCACCCAAAATCCATGGACTATATAGCACACGAAAATCAGTAAATCTGGTCATTCCCGCTCCGAGCCTCGTTTAAACTTGAAAATGCAGACGTTTGCCCCTAAGAACAAACTCACGCGATTAATAAGGTCTTAACGGACGTTCATGAAAAATTTTGGCAAAAACTGCGTCCGGATACCGTATCACCCAAAATCCATGGACTGTAGCACACGAAAATCGATAAATCTAGTCATTGCCTTATTTGAACATGAAAATGCATACGTTTATCCCTCGAGACCCATTCACACCATTAATAAGGTCTTAACAGACACTCATGAAAAATTTCGACCAAAAACGCGTTGGGATCCCGTATCACCCAAAATCCATGGACTATAGCAAACAAAATACGGTAAATCTTGTCATTCCCGCTCCGGCCCTCGTTTGAACTAGAAAATGCAGACGTTTGCCCCTTAGGACCAAATCACGCTATTAATAAGGTCTTAATGAACGCTCATGAAAAATTTCGGCCAAAAATGCGTTGAAATCCCGTGTCTCCCAAAATCCATGGACTATAGCACACGAAAATCGGTAAATCTGGTCAGTCCCGCTTCAGGCCTTGTTTGAACTTGAAAATGCAGACGTTTACCTCTTGGGACCAACTCATGCCATTAATAAGGTCTTAGCGTCCGCTCACGAAAAATTCTAGCCAAAAACGCATCGGGATCCCTTATCAACCAAAATTCATGGACTATAGCACATGAAAATCGATAAATCTGGTCATTCCCGCTTCAGGCCTCGTTTAAACTTAAAAATGTAGAAATTATCCCCTCGAGACCAACTTACGCTATTAATAAGGTGTTAACGGACGCTCATGAAAAAGTATAGCCAAAAATGCGTCGGGATCCCATATAACCCAAAATCCAGAGACTATAGCACACGAAAATCGGTTAATCTAGTCATTCCCGTTCTGGGCCTCGTTTGAACTTGAAAATGCAGGCGTTTTCCCTTCGGAACAACCTCACACCATTAATAAGGTCTTAATGGATGCTCATGAAAAATTTTGGCCAAAAACGTGTCGGGATCCTGTATCAACCAAAGTCCATGAACTGTAGCTGCGAAAATCGGTAAATCTTGTCATTTATGTTTCGGGACTCATTTGAACTTGAAAATGCAAACGTTTGCCCCTCGGGACCAACTCACGTTACTAGTAAGGCCTTAACGGATGTTCATAAAAAGTTTAGATAAAAAACGCGTCGGGATCCCATATCACCCTTAATCCATGGTCTATAGCACACGAAAATCGGTAAATCTGATCATTTTCGCTCGAGGCTCGTTTGAACTTTAAAATGCGGACGTTTGCCCCTCGAGACCAACTCACGCCATTAATAAGGTCATAACAGACGCTCATGAAAACTTTCGGCTAAAAACACGTCGGGATTCCGAATCACCCAAAATCCATGGATTATAGCACTCGAAAATTGGTAAATCTGGCATTTATGCTCCGAGCCTCGTTTAAACTTGTAAATGCATAGTTTGCCCCTCTGGGACCAACTCACGGCATTAATAAGGTCTTAACGGACAATCATGAAAAATTTCGGCCAAAAACGCGTCAGGATCCCGTATCACCCAAAATTCATGGATTATAGCACACGAAAATTGGTAAATCTTGTCATTACCGCTCCGAGCCTTGTTTGAACTTTAAAATTCTGACGTTTGCCCCTCGGAACCAACTCGCGCCATTAATAAGGTCTTAACGGACACTCATGAAAATTTTTTGCCCAAAATGCGTCGGGATCCCGTATCACCCAAAATTCATGGACTATAGCACACGAAAATTGGAAAATCTGGTCATTCTCGCTCTGGGCCTCGTTTGATCTTGAAAATGCAGACGTTTACCCCTAGAGACTAACTCACGCCGTTAATAAGGTTGTAACAGATGCGCATGAAAACTTTCGGCCAAAAACGCATCGAGATACCGTATCACATAAAATCCATGGACTATAGCACACCAAAATCGGTATATCTGGTCATTCCTGCTCCGGGCCTCGCTTGAACTTGAAAATGCAGACGTTTTCCCCTTAGAACTAACTCACACCATTAATATGGTCTTCACGGACGCTCATGAAAAAGTTCAGCCAAAAATGCATCGGGATCCCGTATTACCCAAAATCCATGGACTATAGAACACGAAAATCGGTAAATCTGGTCATTTCTATTCCGGGCCTCGTTCGAACTTTAAAATGTAGATGTTTGTCCCTCAAGATGAACTCACGTCATTAATAAGGTCATAAAAAATTTCAACCAAAAACGCATTAAGATTATCACCCAAAATTCATGGACTAAAGTACTAGAAAATCAGCAAATCTGGTCATTCCCGTTCCAGGCCTTGTTTGAACTTGAAAATGGAGACGTTTGCCCGTCGGGACCAACTCACGGACTTAATAGGATCTTCGCGGACGCTCATGAAAAATATTGGCCAAAAAAACATCGGGATTCCATTTCACCCAAAATTCATGGACTATAGCATACGAAAATCGGTTAGTCTAGTCATTCCCGCTCCGGGCCTCGTTTGAACTTGAAAATGCAGAAGTTACCCTTCGGGACCAACTCACGCCATTAATAAGGTCTTAACGGACGCTCATGAAAAAGTTCATCCAGAGACACGTCGGGATCCCGTATCACCCAAAATCCATTGTCTATAGCACACGATAATCGATAAATCTTGTCATTCCCGCTTCGGGCCTCGTTTAAACTTGAAAATGCAGATGTTTGCCCCTCGGGACCAACTCACGCCATTAAGAAGGTATAAACGGAAGCTCGTGAAAACTTTTGGCCAAAAATGCGTCGGGATCCCGTATCACCCAAAAACTATTGACTATAGCACATTAAAATTGGTAATCTGGTCATTCCCGCTCCGAGCCTCGTTTGAACTTGAATATGCAGACGTTTGTCCCTCGGGATCAACTTACGCTATTAATAAGGCCTTAACGAACACTCATGAAAAATTTATGCCAAAAATGCATCGGGATCCTGTATCACCCAAAATCCATGGACTATAGCACATGAAAATCGTTAAATCTGGTCATTGTTGCTTTGGGCCTCGTTTGAATTGAAAATGCAGACGTTCACCCCTCGTGATCAACTCACACCATTCATAAGGTCTTAACAGACGATCATGAAAAATTTCAGCCAAAAATGCGTCGGGATCCCGTATTACCCAAAATCCATGGACAGCACACGAAAATCGATAAATCTTGTCATTCTCGCCACGAAAATTGATAAATCTTGTCATTCTCGCTATGGGGTTCATTTGAACTCTAAAATGCAGATGTTTCCCCCTCGAAACCAAATCACGCCATTAATAAGGTTTTAATGGACGCTCATGAAAAATTTCGGCCAAAAAGGCGTTGGTATCCCGTATCACCCAAATCTCATGGACTATAGCACACGAAAATTGATAAATCAGGTCATTCTGGATCAGGACCTCGTTTGAACTTAAAAATGCAGACGTTTGCCCTTCAGTACAACCTCACGCCATTAATAAGGTCTTAAAGGATGCTCATGAAAATTTTCGGCAAAAAATGCGTCGGGATCGCGTATCACCTAAAATCCATGAACTATAGCACACGAAAATTGGTAAATCTGGTCATTCCCACTCCAGGCCTCGTTTGAATTTGAAAATGCAGAAGTTTGGCTCTCAGGACCAACTCACACCATTAATAAAGTCTTAACGGACACTCATTAAAAATTTTGGCCAAAAACGCATCGGGATCTCGTATCACCCAAAATACATAGAATACTGCACACGAAAATTGGTAAATCTGGTCATTAGCGCTCCGGGCCTCATTTGAACTTGAAAATGTAGACGTTTACCCCTTGGGACCAACTCACGTCATTAATAAGGTCTTAACGGATGCTCGTAAAATTTTTTGCCAAAATCACGTCGGGATCTCGTATCACCCAAATTCCATGGATTATAACACGCGAAAATCAGTAAATCAGGTTATTTCCGCTACAGGCGTTTTTTAAACTTGAAAATGCAAACATTTTCCCCTCAATAGCAACTCAAGCCATTAATAAGTTCTTAACGGATGCTCATTAAACATTTCAGCCAAAAATACGTCGAGATCCTATATAGTCAAAAATCCATGGACTATAGCACACGAAAATTGGTAAATTTGGTCATTCTCGCTCCGGGCCTCGTTTGAACTTAAAAATGCAGATGTTTGCCCCTCGGGATTAACTCACGCCATTAATAAGGTCTAAACGGACGCTCATGAAAATTTTCGGCCAAAAACACGTTGGGATCCTATATCACCCAAAATCCATGGACTATAACACATGAAAATCGGTAAATCTGGTGATTCCTGCTTCGTGCCTCGTTTGAACATGAAAATGCCGACGTTTGCCCCTCGGGATTAACTCGCGCCATTACAAAGGTCTTGACGGACACTCATGAAAATTTTGGCCAAAAACGCGTCGGGATCCCGTATCACCCAAAATCTATGGTCTATAACACACGAAAATTGATAAATTTGGTCATTCTCGCTCCGGACCTCGTTTGAACTTGAAAATGCAAACGTTTGCCCCTCCGGTTAAACTCACGCCATTAATAGTTCTTAACGGAGGCTCATGAAAAATTTTGGCCAAAAACGCGTCGGGATCCCGTATCACCCAAAATCCATGCACTAAAGCATATGAAAATAGATAAATCTGGTCATTCCCGTTTCGGACCTCGTTTGAACTTGAAAATGAAGACAATTTCCCATCGGGACCAACTCACGGCCTTAATAAGGGCTTAACGGAAGCTCATGAAAATTCTTGGTCAAAAACACATCGGGATCCCGTATCACCCAAAATCCATGGACAATAGCACAAGAAAATCGATTAATCTAGTCATTTCCGCTCCAGGCCTCGTTTGAACTTTAAAATACAGAAGTTTTCCCCTCGGGACCAACTCACGCCATTATTAAGGTCTTAACGAACACTCATTAAAAATTTTGGCAAAAAACGTGTTGGGATCCCGTATCACCAAAAATCCATTGTCAATAGCACATGAAACTGGGGCCCAACTCATGCAATTAATAAGGTCTTAACGGACGCTCATGAAAACTTTTGGTTAAAAACGCGTCGTGATCCCGTATCACCCAAAATCCATTAACTATAGCACACGAAAATTGGTAATCTGGTCATTCCCGCTTCGTGCCATGTTTGAACTTAAAAATGCTGACGTTTGTCCCTCGGGACCAACTTACGCCATTAAGAAGTTCTTAACAGATGCTCATGATTAATTTCAGCCAAAAACGCATCGGGATCCCGTGTCACCCAAATTCCAAGGACTATAGCACACGAAAATCAGTTAAATCTGGTCATTCTTCCTCCGAGCCTCGTTTGAACTTGAAAATGCAGGCGTTTGTCCCTTGGGACTACCTCACGCCATTTATAAGGTCTTAGCAGATGCTAATGAAAAATTTTGGCCAAAAACACATCGGGATCCCGTATCACCAAAAATTCATGGACGATAGCACACGAAAATCGATGAATCAGGTCATAACCGCTCTGGGCCTCATTTGAACTTGAAAATGCAGACGTTTGCCCTTCAGGACTAACTCACGCCATTAATAAGGTCTTAACGGATGCTCATGAAAAATTTTGGCAAAAAATGCGTCGGGATCCCGTATCACTCAAAATATATACACTATAGCACACCAAAATTGGTAAATCTGGTCATTCCCGCTCTGGGCCTCGTTTAAACTTGAAAATCAGACGTTTGGCCCTCGGGACCAACTCACGCGATTAATAAGGTCTTAACGGACGCTCATGAAAAATTTTCGCCAAAAAAGCGTCGGGATCTCGTATCACCCAAAATACATGGACTATAGCACACGAAAATTGGTAAATTTGTTCATTCCCACTCCGGGCCTCGTTTGAACTTGAAAATGTAGTCGTTTAACCCTCGGGACCAACTCACGCAATTAATAAGGTCTTAACGGATGCTCATGAAGTTTTTTGCCCAGAATCACGTCAGGATCCCGTATCACCCAAAATATATACACTATAGCACACCAAAATTGGTAAATATGGTCATTCCAGCTCCGAGCCTCGTTTAAACTTGAAAATGCAGACGTTTGCCCCTCAGGACCAAATCAAGCAATTAATAAGGTCTTAACGGACACTTATGAAATTTGTTTGCCAAAAACGCGTCGTGATCTCATATATTCCAAAATACATAGACTATAGCACACGAAAATCGTTAAATCTTGTCATTCCCGCTCCGGGCCTCGTTTGAACTTGAAAATGTAGATGCTTTCCCTCAGAACCAACTCATGCCATTAATAAGGTCTTAACGGACGCTCATGAAAAATTTCGGCTAAAAGCGCGTCGGTATCCCATATCACCCAAATCTCATGGACTATAGCACACAAAAATCGATAAATCAGGTCATTCTAACTCCGGGCCTCGTTTGGACTTTAAAATGCAGACGTTTGACCCTCAGTCCAACTCACGCCATTAATAAGTTCTTAACGGATGCTCATGAAAAATTTTGGCAAAATATGTGTCGAGATCCTGCGTCACCCAAAATCCATGGACTATAGCACACGAATATTGGTAAATCTAGTCATTCCCACTATGTGCCTCGTTCGAACTTAAAAATGCAGACGTTTACCCCTCGGGATCAACTCACGCAATTAATAAGGTCTTAACAGACGATCATGCAAATTTTTGGCCAAAAACCCGTCGAGATCTCGTTTTAGCCAAAATACCTAGACTATAGCACAAGAAAATTAGTAAATCTGGTTATTATCGCTCCGGGCCTCGTTTGAACTTGAAAATTTAGACGATTATCCCTCGGAACCAACTCACGTCATTAAAAAGGTCTTAACGGACGCTCGTAAAATTTTTTGGCCAAAATCACGTTGGGATCCCGTATCTCCCAAAATCCATGGACTATAACACGAGAAAATCAGTAAAATCAGGTCATTCCCGCTACGGGACTCTTTTAAACTTGAAAATGCAGACATTTGCCCTTATTACTAACTCAACCATTAATAAATTCTTAATGGACGCTCTTGAAACATTTCGTCCAAAAATGTGTCGGGATCCCATATCATCAAAAATCCATGGACTATAGCACACGAAAATCGGTAAATCTGGTCATTCTCGCTCCGGGACTCGTTTGAACTTAAAATTGCAAATGTTTGCCCC
Organism: Solanum appendiculatum; assembly: GCA_018342035.1. Classification (NCBI taxonomy): domain Eukaryota; kingdom Viridiplantae; phylum Streptophyta; class Magnoliopsida; order Solanales; family Solanaceae; genus Solanum; species Solanum appendiculatum. The sequence continues at coordinate 234,090 of JAGDQO010000791.1, forward strand.
TCGGGACCAACTCACGCCATTTATAAGGTCTTAACGGACACTAGTGAAATATTTCAGCCAAAAACGCGTTGAGATCTTGTATCACCCAAAATCCATGGACTATATCACACGAAAATCGATAAATCTAGTGATTCCCGCTCCGGGACTCGTTTGAACTTTAAAATGCAGATGTTTGCACCTCGGGACCAACTCACACCATTAATAAGGTCTTAAAGGACACTCATGAAAATTTTTGGCCAAAAACGCATCGGGATACCTTATTACCCAAAATCCATCGTTTATAACACACGAAAATCGATAAATCTGGTCATTCCCGCTCCGAGCCTCGTTTGAACTTGAAAATGAAGACATTTGCCCCTCGGGATCAACTCATGCCATTAATAAGGTCTTAACGGACGCTCATGAAATATTTTGGCCAAAAACGCGTCGGGATCCAGTATTACCCAAAATCCATGCACTCAAGCATACAAAAATCGGTAAATCCGTTCATTCCCATTTCGGGCCTCGTTTGAACTTGAAAATGAACACGTTTGTCCGTCGGGGCTAACTCACGGCTTAATAAGGGCTTTAACGGACGCTCATGAAAATTTTTGGCCAAAAACACATCGGGATCCCGTATCATAAAAAATCCAGGGACTATAGCACACAAAAATCGATTAATCTAGTCATTTCCACTCCGGGCCTCGTTTGAACTTTAAAATGCAGAAGTTTGCCCTTCGGGACCAACTCACGCCATTATTAAGGTCTTAACGGACTCTCATTAAAAAGTTCAGCCAAAAACGCGTCAAAATTCCGTATCACCCAAAATCCATTGTCTATAGCACATGAAAATTGGTAAATTACGTCATTCCCGCTTCGGGCTTCGTTTGAACTATAAAATGTAAACGTTTGCCCCTCGAGACAAACTCATGCCATTAATAAGGTCTTAACGGACACTTATGAAAACTTTTGGTCAAAAACGCGTCGGGATCCCATATAACCCAAAATCCATTAACTATAGCACACGAAAATTGGTAATCTAGTCATTCCCGCTCCGGGCCTTGTTTGAACTTGAAAATGCAGACGTTTGTCCCTTGAGACCAACTTACGTCATTAATAAGTTCTTAACAGACACTCATGAATAAATTTAGCCAAAAATGCATCGGGATCCCGTATCACCCAAAATTCATGGACTATAGCACACGAAAATCGTTAAATCTGGTCATTCCTGCTCCGGGCCTCGTTTGAACTTGAAAATGTAGACATCTGGCCCTCGGGACCAACTTACACCATTAATAAAGTCTTAACGGACGATCATGAAAAATTTAAACCAAAAACACGTTGGGATCCCGTATAACTGAAAATCCATGGATTACAACACACAAAAATCGGTAAATCTTGTCATTTCCGCTCCGGGCCTCGTTTGAACTTGAAAATGCAAACTTTTGCCCCTAAAAACCACTCACGCTATTAATAAGGTCTTAACAGACGCAAATGAAAATTTTCAGCCAAAAACGGGTCAGGATCCGGTATCACCCAAAATTCTTGGACGATAGCACACGAAAATTGATAAATCAGGTCATTCCCGCTCCGGACCTCGTTTGAACTTTAAAGTGCAGACATTTCCCGCTCAGGACCAACTCAAGCCATTAATATGGTCAAAATAGATGCTCATTAAAATATTTGGCAAAAAAAGCATCGGAATCCTGTATCACTCAAAATCCATGGACTTTAGCACACAAAAATCAATAAATCTGGTCATTCCCGCTCCGGGCCTCATTTGAACTTGAAAATCAGAAGTTTGGCCCTCGGAACCAGCTCACGCCATTAATAAGGTCTTAAAGGACGCTCATGAAATTTTTTGCCAAAAAAGCGTCGGGATCTCGTATCACCGAAAATACATGAACTATAGCACACGAAAATTGGTAAGTCTATTCATTCCCGCTCCGTGCCTCGTTTGAACTTGAAAATGAAGACGTTTACCCCTGAGGACCAACTCACACCATTAATAAGGTCTTCACGAATGCTCATGAAATTTTTTTGCCAAAATCGCGTCGAGATCCCGTATCACCCAAAATCCATGGACTATAACACATGAAAATCGGTAAATCTGGTCCTTCCCACTCCGGTCCTCGTTTAATCTTGAAAATCCAAACGTTTGCCAATCATGACCAACTCAAGCCATTAATAAGGTCTAAATGGACGCGCATGAAAATTTTTAGCCAAAAACACGTTGGGATCCCGTATAATCCAAAATCCATAGATTATAGTACAAGAAAATCAGTAAATCTGGTCAATTCCGCTACGAGCCTCGTTTCAACTTGAAAATGCAGACTTTTGTTCCTCTGAACCAACTCACGCCATTAATAAGGTCTTAACAGACGCAAATGAAAAATTTCGGCCAAAAACGTGTTAAGATCCCGTATCACCCAAAATTCTTGGACGATAGCACATGAAAATTGATAAATTAGGTCATTCCCGCTCCGAACCTCGTTTGAACTTGAAAGTGCAGACGTTTGCGTCTCAGGACCAACTCACGCCATTAATATGGTCAAAACAAACGCTCATGAAATTTTTTTGCAAAAAATGCGTTGGGATCCCGTATCACTCAAAATCCATGGACTATAGCACACAAAAATCAATAAATCTGGTCGTTCCTGCTCCGGGCTTCGTTTGAACTTGAAAATCAGACGTTTGGCCCTTGGGACCAACTCACGCCATTAATAAGGTCTTAACGGACGCTTATGAAAAATTTAGGCCAAAAAAGCGTCGGGGTCTCGTATCACCGAAAATACATGGACTATAGCACACGAAAATTGGTAAATCTGTTCATTCCCGCTCCATGCCTCGTTTGAACTTGAAAGTGAAGACATTTACTCCTGAGGACCAACTCACACCATTAATAAGGTCTTAACGGATGCTCATGAAATTTTTTTGCCAAAATCGCGTCGGTATCCCGTATCATCCAAAATTCATGGACTAGAACACATGAAAATCGATAAATCTGGTCATTCCCGCTCCGGACCTCGTTTAAACATGAAAATACAGACGTTTGCCCCTCAGGACCAACTCAAGCCATTAATAAGGTCTAAACGGACGCACATGAAAATTTTTATCCAAAAACGCGTCGGGATCCCATATAATCCAAAATCCATAGACTATAGTACATGAAAATCAGTAAATCTGGTCATTTACGCTCCGGGCCTCGTTTGAACTTGAAAATGCAGACTTTTGTTCCTTAGAACCAACTCACGCCATTAATAAGGTCTTAATAGACGCAAATGAAAATTTTCGGCCAAAAACGCATTGGGATCCTGTATTAACCTAAATGCATGGACTATAGACCACAAAAATTGGTAAATCTGGTGATTCCCGCTCTGGGACTCATTTGAAAATGCAGACGTTTGCCCCTCGAGACCAACTCACGTCATTAATAAGGTCTTAACGGATGCTCATGAAAACTTTTGGCCAAAAACGCGTCGGGATCCCATATCACCCAATATCCATGGTCTATAACACATGAAAATCGGTAAATCTGGTCATCCCCGCTCCGGGCCTCGTTTGAACTTGAAAATGCAGACGTTTGCCCCTCTGGATCAAGTCATGCCATTACTAAGGTCTTAATGGACACTCATGAAACTTTTCGACCAAAACCGCATCAGGATCGCGTATAACCTAAAATTCAGGGAAGCACATGAAAATCAGTAATCTAGTCATTCTTTCTCCAGGCCTCGTTTGAATTTGAAAATGCAGACGTTTGTACCTCGGGACCAACTCACGCCATTAATAAGGTCTTAACGGACAATTATGAATAATTTCGGACAAAAACGCATCGGGATATTTGGTCATTCCCGCTCCGGGACTCGTTTAAATATGAAAATGCAGACGTTTGCCCCTCGGGACCTACTCATGCCATTAATAAGGTCTTAACGGATGCTCATGACTAATTTTTGCCAAAAAATGCGTCGGGATCCCTTATCACCCAAAATTCATGGACTATAGCACACGATAATCGAATAATCTAGTCATTCCCGCTCCGGGCCTCGTTTGTACTTGAAAATGCAGAAGTTTGCCCTTCAAGACCGACTCACGCCATTAATAACGTCTTAACGGACGCTCATGAAACAGTTTAGCCAAAAATACGTCGGGATCCCGTATCACCCAAAATCCATGGACTATAACACACGAAAATTGATAAATCTGGTCATTGCCTCGTTTGAACTTGAAAATGCTGACGTTTTCCCTCAAGACAAACTCACGCCATTAATAAGGTCTTAACAGATGGCCATGAAAATTTTTGGCTAAAAACGCATCGGGATCCCATATACCCCAAAATCTATGGACTATAACGCCCGAAAATCTATAAATCTGGTCATTCCTGCTCCAGGCATCGTTTGCACTTGAAAATGTAGACGTTTTCCCCTCGGGACCAACTCACACAATTAATAAGGTCTTAAAGGACGCTCATGAAAAAATTTGATCAAAAACGCGTCGGGATCCCGATTCATCCAAAATCAATGGACTATTATAGCACACAAAAATCGGTAATTTGCTCATTCCCGCTCCAGGCCTTATTTGAACGTTAAAATACAGGCGTTTGTCCCTTGGGACCAACTCGAGCCATTAATAAAGTCTTAACAGATGCTCATTAAAAATTTCAGCAAAAAATGCATCGGGATCCTGTATCACCTAATACATGGACAATAGCACATGAAAATCGATAAATCTGGTCATTCCCGCTCTGGGCCTCGTTTGAACTTGAAAATGCAAATGTTTGCCCCATGAAACCAGCCTACACCATTAATAAAGTCTTAATGGACGCTCATGAAAATTTTTGGCCAAAAACACTTTGGAATCCCGTATCACCCAAAATACATCGATTATAGCACACGAAAATTGGTAAATTTGGTCAATCTGGCTTTGGGCCTTGTTTGAACTTTAAAATGCAGACGTTTGTCCCTGACGAAAACCTCACGCCATTAATAAGGTTTTAATGGACGCTCATGAAAAATTTCGTCCAAAAACGTATTGGGATCCCTTATTAACCAAAATCCAAGGATTATAGCACACGAAAATCAGTAAATCTGGTCATTCCTTCTCCGAGCCTCGTTTGAACTTAAAAATGCAGACGTTTGCCACTCGAAACCAACTCACACCACTAATAACGTCTTAACGGAATCTCATGAAAATGTTCGGCCAAAAACACATCGGGATACCATATCAACTAAAATCCATTGACTATAGCACATAAAAATCAAAAAATCTGGTCATTTCCGCTCCCAGCCTCGTTTGAACATGAAAATGCAGACGTTTGCCCCTCGGGACAAACTCACTCCATTAATAAGGTCTTAATGGATGCTCATGAAAAATATCGGCTAAAAATGTTTCGAGATCCCGTATCACCCAAAATACTTGGATTAGAGCACACGAAAATTGGTAAATCTAGTCATTCCCACTCCGGACCTCGTTTGAACTTAAAAATATAGACGTTTGCCCCTCGAGACCAACTCACGCCATTAATAAAGTCTTAACGGACGCTCATGAAAACTTTCAGCCAAAAACGCGTCGAGATCCCTTATTACCCAAAATCCATGGACTATAGCATACGGAAATTGGTAAATCTGGTCATTTCTGCTCCGGGCCTCATTTGAACTTGAAAATGCAAACATTTTCCATTCGGGATAAACTCACGCAATTAATAAGGTCTTAACGGACGCTTATGAAAAATTAAGGCCAAAAACTCGTCTGGATCCCGTATCACCAAAAATTTATGGACTATAGCATACGAAAATCGGTAAGTCTGGTCATTTCCGCTCCAGGCCTTGTTTGAATTTGAAAATGCAGGCATTTGCCCCTCGAGACCAACTCATACCATTAATAAGGTCTTAACGGATGCTCATGAAAAAGTTTGACAAAAAATGCATCGGGATCCCGTATCACCCAAAGTCCATGGATTATAGCACACGAAAATTGGTAAATCTAGTCATTCCCGCACCGAGCCTAGCTTGAACTTTAAAATGTAGACGTTTGCCCCTCGAGACTAACTCACGCCATTATTAAGGTCTTAACGGATGCTAATGAAAACTTTCTGCCAAAAGCACGTCAGGATCCCGTATCACCCAAAATCGATGGACTATACCACAAGAAATCAGAAAATCTAGTCACTCCTGCTCCGGGCCTCGTTTGAACTTGAAAATGCAGACGTTTGCCCCTCAGGATCAACTCACGCCATTCATCAGGTTTTAACGGACGCTAATGAAAAATTCAGCCAAAAACGCATCGGGATCCCGTATCACCCAAAACTCATGGAATATAGCACACGAAAATTGATAAATCTGATCATTCCCACTTCAGGACTCGTTTGAACTTGAAAATGCAGATGTTTGCCCCTAGGGGACCAATTCACGCTATTACAAAGGTCTTAACAGACGGTCATGGAAATTTGAGCCAAAAACGTGTCGGGATCCCGTAGCACCCATAATCCATGGACTATAGCACACAAAAATCAGTAAATCTGGTCATTCCCGCTCCGGGCCTTGTTTGAACTTTAAAATGCAGACGTTTGCCCCTCGGGACCAACTCATGCCATTGATAAGGTCTTAACGGACGCTTATAAAAAATTTCAGCCAAAAACGCGTCGGGATCCCGTATCACCTAAAATCCATGGAATATAGCATACGAAAATTGGTAAATATGGTCATTCCCGCTCCGGGCCTCATTTGAACTTGAAAATGCAGACGTTTGCCCCTCGGGACTAACTCACGCCATTAATAAGGTCTTAACGGATGCTCATGAAAACTTTCAGCCAAAAATGCTTCTGGATCCCGTATCACCCAAAATCCTTGGATTATAGTATACAAAAATCGGTAAATCTGGTCATTCCCACTCCAGGCCTTGTTTGAACTTGAAAATGCAGATGTTTTCCTCTCGGGACCAACTCAAGCCATTAATAAGGTCTTAACGGACGCTCATGAAAAATTTTGGCCAAAAACGCTTCGGGATCCCATATCACCCAAAATCCATGGATTATAGCAAACGAAAATCGGTAAATCTGGTCATTTCTGCTTTGAGCCTCGTTTGAACTTGAAAATGCAGATGTTTGCCCCTCGGGACCAACTCACACCATTAATAAGGTCTTAACAGACTCTCATGAAAAAATTCGGCTAAAAATGCCTCGAGATCCCGTATAGCCCAAAATCCATGGACTATAGCACACGAAAATTGGTAAATCTGGTCACTTCCGCTCCAGCTCTCGTTTGAACTCTAAAATACAGAGTTTTCCCCTTGGAACCAACTTACACCATTAATATGGTCTTATCGGGCTCTCATGAAAAATTTCAGCCAAAAACGCATCGGGATCCCGCATCACCCAAAATCCATGGACTATAGCACACGAAAATTGGTAAGTCTGGTCATTCCCGCTCCGGGCCTCATTTGAACTTTAAAATGCAGATGTTTGCCCCTCGGGACCTACTCACGCCATTAATAAGTTCTTAACGGACGCTCATGAAATTTTTTGGCCAAAAACGCATCGTGATCCCATATCACCCAAAATCCATGGACTATAGCCCATGAAAATTGGTAAATCTGATCATTCCCGCTCTGGGCCTCATTTACACTTGAAAATGTAGACGTTTGCCCCTTGGGGCCTGGGACCATCTCACGCCATTAATAAGGTCTTAACGGATGCTCATGAAAACTTTCAGCCAAAAACACATCGGGATCCCGTATCACCCAAAATTCATGGATATAGCACACAAAAATTGATAAATCTAGTTATTCCTGCTTTGACCTCGTTTGAACTTCAAAATGCAGACATTTTCCCCTCGAGACCAACTCACGTCATTAATAAGGTCTTAACGGACGCTCATGAAAAATTTTGGCCAAAAAGGCGTCGGGATCCCGTATCACTCAAAATTCATGGACTATAGCACACGAAAATCGATAAATCTGGTCATTCCTGCTCGGGGCCTCGTTTGAACTTGAAAATGCAAATGTTTGCCCTTCGGGACCAACTCGCGCTATTAATAAGGTCTTAACAGATGCTCAGCAAAAATTTTAACCAAAAACGCATCGGGATCCCGTATCATCCAAAATCTATGGACTATAGCACACGAAATTCGGTAAATCTGGTCATTCTCGCTCCGGACCTCGTTTCAACTTGAAAATACATACATTTGCCCCTTAGGACTAACTCACGCCATTAATAAGGTCTTAACGGACGCTCATGAAAAAGTTCGGCCAAAAACGCGTCGGGATCCCGTATCACCCGAAATTCGTGGACTATAGTGTAACACACCGGATTCGAAAAGAACAAAAATTCCAATTTTTGAAGATTTGGTGTGACCTACTGCTCGTTGGTTGACCTACCAACCGTAGGTCAAGTAGGGGTGGGGTCGTAGGTGCCACTGCCTAGGGGAGAAATTTTATGAAAATTCAAGGCCCCAACCAGTGTGACCTACGATTGGTCACCAACGGTTGTTCGTTTGACCGACCAACCGTAGGTGGGAGGTCGTCGAGATTTTTAAACGGGTTTCTTGGTTTTTTCACCCAATGACTTATTTACTAAACTAAGTCGGTTCCCTACTATTCCTAACATTATATAACCCTTTTTAAGTCTAAAATCTACTTTTCCAAATCATTCCCAAAACTCTCTTCTCCCAAATAATTTTCTCTCTAGAAAAGCTTGAAGAAGAAGAAGAAGTGAAGTTAGGGTTTCAAGAACCAAGCTTCCAATTCACCAATTGCTCAAGGGCTTTGAACCCCAAGGTATGATAACTTTCACCTATGGAGTCCTTTTGTCCATAGGGTCCCCAAATTCCTTAATTTTCAAAGTAAGAATTCTCAATTGAATTTAGGGTTTTCTTCTATCATGTGGGTTCTTTCAAATTATGATCAAATTGATTTAATTATGACTTTTTATGCATGAAATTGGTTTGAATTGCATGTTTTAAGATGAATTCCCATGAACTCATGTGAAATCCCTAAAATTCTAGAGTTTGATGTATTGATTGGGTTGAACTATGAAAAGATGGATTTTATGAAGTTGATGATCCCATGCATGATTATGATTTCTAAAAGCTATGATTCCATGATGAATTTACGAATGATCTAAAGATAATTTTCATGAAAGTATGCATGTTCAAGCATGAAATTTATGATGATTTAAGACTTGCTTTGAGATTGAAGCATAATTGATGTTGTTGTTGAGTTGTGAAAGGTTTTCTCACATGTTGCTCAAATCATGAATGTGACAGGTTTTCTCACATAAAGGATTCATAAAATGTTGAAAGATTTTCTCAACTAAAGTTGAATCAAAGATTAAAGAGATATTCTAATGATAGACAAGATGTGATTACCCATGTCTATTAATGATGATGATAAAGTATGAATTATGATTAAATGACTATTCCGTGGGACTTAAGCTTAGCACCGAGTGGATACCGAGATGGAAGCTCTCCCGTATGTACATGTCGAGTTTCTAGTAACAATCTCCTTATCCCTTAACTATGTGCCAACATAGGATGATTGTCTTAGATATACATTAGCTAGTGGATCCACGTAAGCTAGAAGCTTAAGGGTCCTACCTTGGTAAGTAGGATGGCCCTATCGGTGTAGGGAGGACACAAGATTCCATGTTGATAGCTCACATGGTCTTACATGTCGGTTAAGGCTCACTTCCCACAATAATGAACTAAAGTTACTTTCAAGATATCTCACAAATGTTTTAAAGATGTGTAGCTTGCATTGACCTTGGTTTTAACTTATGTTTTCTAACGCTTTTTACTTCATGTTTTAGCATTGGTCTTTGTATGTCATGGAAATGTCCCTTTTTAGCATGATTAAATGATTTTATGCATAGTTGTCAGACTTGGTACATGTTTGTACTAACGCATACTCTTGCCTACATTTTCTTATAAGTGTAGGGTCCGGTTCATCTCCATCTTCTCGTGGCTAGCTCGGGATAATAGAGACTTGAAGACTTGGTGAGTCCTCATGTGTTTGGGGACATTGCCTTGTTATTTCTTTGATGTTCTTTTCCTTTGGACTTGTATTGGGTTACGTCCCAATGTTCTTTCTGTTCTTTTGATAGATGGCTTGAGACTTTATGTAGGCTTCCGCTATGCTTTGTAAACTCTTTTGATAATGAATTGCCTTTTTAACTCTTAAATTGCTATTATCTGTATGCTAAGTGGCTTGTATGAGGCCTTTCAGGGTCTTGTACGCCAGGTCACGTCTAGGGGGGTATTTTGGGTCGTGACAAACTTGGTATTCAGAGCACAAGGTTTTAGAAAGGTCCTAGGAAGTCTCATATGCCCCATCGAGTAGAGTATTGTTCATGAGTGTGAAGCGCGCCACATTTATGAATGAGAGGCTATAAGATGTTTAGGAAATTCCACTTCTTTCATTACTCCTAAGTCGTGCGATAGAGTGTAACTCTATATGTCTCTCTCCTAATCCCTATCGTATGTGTTTCAGGATATGGCTACTCGACGGGCTTATACTAGAAGAAATGCGGGAGAAAATGTGGAACAAGAAGCTCCTTCTCAAGTTCCGGCCGACCCTTTGGCCGAACAAGTGACTAATGCGAAGTTTGGGACTGCTTTTCAAGTGTTGGCTCAAGCCAATAGGGAGGTTGTGGCTCCCGTGAACCCAAATGTGGGTACGGCGGCATCTAGAGTGAGGGACTTCACAAGGATGAATCCTCCGGAGTTTCATGGTTCTGAGGTTGAGGAAGATCCTCAAGAGTTCATTGATGAGGTGTACAAGGTTCTAATGATCATGGGTGTGACGCCAGAGGAAAAGGCGGAGTTGGCTGCTTATCAACTTAAGGGTGTTGCTCAACTGTGGTTTGAGCAATGGAAGAATGAGAGGGCGGTTGATGCGGGTACTCTTGATTGGAAAAAGTTCAAGGTTGCTTTCCTGGATATGTTCTTTCCCCTTGAGATGGGGGAGGCAAGGGTGTTGAATTCATCAACCATCGTCAAGGAAGCATGAGTATGAAAGAGTATGCTTTGAAGTTCACACAATTGTGTCGATATGCTCCTACTATGGTTGTCGATCCTAGGGCAATGATGAGTAAGTTCGTGTCGGGAGTGTCCGAAATGGTGGTCAAGGAATGTAGTACCGCTATGCTTATCCATGATATGTACATTTCTCGCCTAATGGTTCATGCTCAATAAATAGAAGAGGAGAAACTTAAGGAAAGGTCTAGGGAGGCAAAGAGGGCTAAGACCGGTGATGGTAATTTCTCACACTCAAGGTCCGATGGACATGGTCGTTCTAAGTTTCGACAAAAGTTCTCCGGTCAAGGTTCCTCCAATGCTCCTCCTAAGTTCAACAAAGATAGGGTGCCTAACTCTAAGCCTCAAGGAGGAAATGGTGGTGGTTTTTCATCAACTACTTGTGCTAGGTTGGTCTAATAAACATGAAAAACCAAGAAAGTCGCGTATTTCCTAAAAGTTGGTTCGTAAATGCAAAAATCTGCCTTAAAAAATGGTTCGACTATACGTAATGTTTCCTCAACTCTTTATGGAGGTCCTCATACTCATAAAGTTTTTCGAGAAAAGTTTTTTGGGTGTTCCAAGGTGTCATATTCATGGGCTAATACACACGAAAAACCATGAAAGTGGTGTAATTCCTAAAAGTTGGCTCATAAATGCGAAAATCAGCCTTAAAAATGGTGCGACTATACATAATGTTGCCCCAACTCATTACGGAGATACTCATAAAGTTTTTCAGAAAAAATTTCCAAGAGCTTCAAGGCGCCAGATCCATGGGTTAATACACACGAAAAATTAAGAAAGTCGCATAATTCCTAAAAGTTCGCTCGTAAATGCGAAAATCGGTCATAAAAAATGGTGCGACTATAGGTAATGCTTCCCCAACTCATTACGGAGTTCCATATAAAAAAATTTCAGAAAAAAATTCCGGGTGCTCCAAGTCGCCAGATCCATGGGCTATTACACACAAAAAACCAAGAAAGTTGCTTAATTCCTAAAAGTTTGCTCGTAAATACGAAAATATACCTTAAAAATTGTGTGACTACACATAATGCTTCCCCAACTCATTATAGAGGTCCTCATAAAGTTTTTTAAGAAAGAATCTTCAGGTGCTCCAAGGCGCCAGATCTATGGGTTAATACACACGAAAAACCAAGAAAGTCGTGTAATTTCTAAAAGTTGGCTCGTAAATGCGAAAATCAGCCTTAAAAATGGTGTAACTATATGTAATGTTTTCCCAACTCATTACGGAGGTCCTCATAAAGTTTTTTCACAAAAAAATTTAGGTTCTCCAAGGCACCAGATCCATTGGCTAATACACATGAAAAATCAAGAAAATTGTGTAATTCCTAAAAGTTTGCTCGTAAATGTGAAAATATGTCTTAAAATGGTGTGACTATACATAATGCTTCCCCCACTCAATACAAAGGTCCTCATAAAGTTTTTTCAGAAAAAATTTTTGGGTGTTCCAAGACACCAGATCCATGGGCTAATACACATGAAAAACCAAGAAAGTCGCGTAATTACTAAAAGTTGGCTATTAAATGCAAAAATCGGCCTTAAAAAATGGTGTGACTATACGTAATGCTTCCTCAACACATTACGGAGGTCCGTATAAAAAATTTTTAGAAAAAATTTCGGGTGCTTCAAGGCGCCAAATCCTTGGTCTAATAGACAAAAAAAAACAAGAAAGCCACATAATTGCTAAAAGTTGGCTCGTAAATGTGAAAATATGCCCTAAAAAATTTGTGTGACTATACGTAATGCTTCCCTAACTCCTTACGGAGGTCCTCATGAAGTTTTTTCAGAAAAAAATTTCAAGTGCTCCAAGGCGCCAGATCCATGGGTTATAATACACACGAAAAACCAAGAAAGTCGCGTAATTTCTAAAAGTTGGCTCGTAAATGCGAAAATCGGCCTTAAAATAGTGCGAATATACGTAATGCTTTCCAAACTCATTACGGAGATCTTCATAAAGTTTTTTCAAGAAAAATTCTTGGATGCTCCAAGGCGCCAGATCCATGGATTAATGCACACGAAAAACCAAGAAAGTCGCGTAATTCTTAAAATTTGGCTCGTAAATGCGAAAATCAGCCTTAAAAAATGTTGTGACTATACATAATGCTTCCCCAACTCATTACGAAAGTCCTCATAAAGTTATTTTAGAAAAGAATTTCGGGTGCTCCAAGGCGCCAATCAATGGGCTAATACACACGAAAAATCAAGAAAGTTGCGTAATTTCTAAAAGTTGGCTCATAAATGTGAAAAATCAGACGTAATAAATGGTGCAACTATACTTAATGATTTCCCAACTCATTACGAAGGTCCTCATAAAGTTTTTTTAGAAAAAAATTTCCGGTGCTCCAAGGCGCCCGATCCATGGGCTAATACGCACGAATAACCAAGAAAGTCACGTAATTCCTAAAAGTTGGCTCGTAAATGCAAAAATCAGCCTTAAAAATATGATGCGACTATACGTAATGCTTCCCCAACTCATTACGGCGGTCCTCATAAAGTTTTATCAAAAAACTTTTCAGGTGCTCCAAGGCGCCAGATCCATGGGCTAATACACATGAAAAACCAAGAAAGTCATGTAATTCCTAAAAGTTGGCTCGTAAATGTGAAATCGGCCTTAAAACATGATGTGACTATACGTAATGCTTCCCCAACTTATTACGGAGGTCCTCATAGAGTTTTTTTAGAAAAAAAATTTGGGTGCTTCAAGGCGCCAGATCCATGGGCTAATACACACGAAAAGCTAAGAAAGTCGTATAATTCCTAAAAATTGGCTCGTAAATGCGAAAATTGGCCTTAAAAAAATGGTGCGACTATACGTATTGTTTCCCAACTTATTACAGAGGTCCTCATAAAAAAATTTCAGAAAAAATATTCGGGTGTTTCAAGGCACCAGATCCATGGGCTAATACACACGAAAAACCAGAAAGTCGCATAATTCTTAAAATTTGGCTCGTAAATGCGAAAATCGGCCTTAAAAATGGTGTGACTATATGTAATGCTTCCCCAACTCATTACGGAAGTACTCATAAAGTTTTTTCAAAAAGTCGACACCAAGGCGACAGATTCATGGGCTACTACACACGAAAAACCAAGAAAGTCGCGTAATTCCTAATTTGAAATTATTAGGATAAAATCATTATCCTTAATTAGGTTCATATAATATTGCGAGTCATCAAACTTCATTTCTTGTCATTATTTTCTTTCTCCAATAGATAATATATGGTGTAGTGGATGCATGAGATTGTTCCAACCTTTATCAGCGGTTTCAAGTGCAAATCTTGGGTATGAAAGAATTTTTGATCAAGACTACTTCCTTTTATACGGTATAAATTTAGAATAGTCGAACTTTAATGTAAACTACCGGACATCGAATAAAAAATATATATATTATTTATCTTGTCACGTTTCAACTTGTCTAATCAATTGTAGACCTTTATTTTCCTGTTCCCTATTTTGTGCAGCAGCCATGAATAAAGCAAATTTTATATTGTGTCACATCAACAAAACACTTTTTTTTTAGTGCTTTTTGCTTTATGGTAACACATAAAAAAAAAATTGTGGCACAACATGTTATTTAAGTATTTAATATTATAACTTTTCTTTTACCTTCTTTCCTTTAACTTTCCTTCCCTTTCCTCACTTTTAATTAAACAAATATACTAGGGGGTATAAAGTTGAAAACAATACAAAAGTAGTTCTTTGGAAAATTGGGGATTCCCTCTATATTTTATATTAATAATGGACCACGTAAAGTTTTTTATTTAACTTTATTTTGATGCAAGAGAAGGAGATGTGAAGGTGAACGAGTCGCCTCATTATCGATTAATGAAGTGAATGAAAATTTATACGGAAAAGTTGTATAGTTATTTTTCAGATTAATTTTGAAAATATAATATCTTGAATTCTGCTCTAACTTAAACAGGTGAAAAAGCTAAAATACTCTCATGAATTTCAAACTTAAAAAAAAGTGAATTAACTCCATGATAATGTCTAAGATTTTGTCAAAGAATACTATCATAAAGTTTCACTTTTTCTTTAAGTTCGAAATCCATGACAAACCATGTCAAGGACTTAAGAAAATTAACTATTTTTCAATGACTTTTGAAATTGTAGCTATTTTTTTTATACAAGTTCAAAAATGATCATTTTTGAGTTTTATTCTACATATATAGCTACTATCTAATAAAATACTCGAGATGCATGTAAATTGAGCCGAACATACCGTTATTGAAAATAAAATTTGAAGTATTAGTACTTTGAAAATAAAATTTGATAATGTCCCCCTCTAGTAATTAAAGGTAATTGTAATATATTAATATTAGTGGCATTTCATTTCATGGGGTTTGCACTTTGCACTACAAAGTTAATTTCTAGTGTTATTTTCTATTTTTCAATGATGAATTTTCAGTGGACAGAGAACCTTTTCATATTCTTAATGAATATGGACTTTAAGTAATTATGGATATAAATTGTTAATTGTATCCTACTAATTAATTAACCCTTAATTTTTCATTTAGCTTTTAATCATCACCGTTTGGTATTTGTAAAAGGATTCTTTTGTAGTCCACAAAGCAAGACAAAAACTTTAGTTTAAATCAGAGATGAAAAAAGAAAGATTTGTCAATGATTTTATTCTTCTATATATGTGAAAAAAATATCAGATTCTTTTTAATATATAGTGTCCAAATACATGTTCTTTCACTTCTGCTTATGCGATAAATTTAGAAAAAAATAATTAGCTTTTATTATCTAATTTCGATTTTGTTTGCGTTTGAGGTATTAGAGAATAGATTTGGTTATTTTTTCAGTCTTCCAACTTTATAGCTTCACAATTTTAAAATGTATCACTAAAATTTAACGCTTGTTTCCTTATATAGTTAAATTAAATACCTAACATCTTTTTTACCTTTGCCGAGGTGAGATTTGCATGAAGTTTCAACTCACCATAATCTCAAAGATGTGGAATTCGCCTAAACTCAGTTGAACGCTGAGTTTTGCGAAACACTACTCAAGGGTGCACATGGGGTGATTCTGATACTATTTGTGGCAATCTAATTTATTAGTGATATTATTTGTTTTAAGTCTAAGTCTAGACTGTTAAAATGTGTAATCATCTCATCTACACTGTTAAGTTATTAGAAAGAACACACTTTTATTATTTAATTTTATTCTCAATATGCACAACTTTAAAATCATCATTAATGTCTAAGGTTTGTTTCCTTATATAACCAACCTATAAGGTGAACATTATTTTTAAATTTTTATATAGTAAATGTTGAATTTCATTGATCTTTTGATATGTGTTTATTTCTTCATATTTTAAATTTCCGTAAAATTTCTCGCTCCAACACTAGTCAGGATCCTACACTTTTAGTAAGCGTTGTCAGTTCAAGCCTCGAAAATGGATATTTTCTTGATAAAAAGCGCTTTATCCACTTAATCGACCTAATCAACGCAAATCCAAATTAATTGAGCTAGTAAATTTAGAATATCAGATGCCTTCATTAACCAAAAAATAAAAACTATAAAAGAACAAAAGAAAGTGATGCATAGGACCACATGATATATTAACTTAAATGGATAAAAAGGAAATTTGCAAAAATCAGAAATATTAACAAACTACTGCTAAAAGAGCATTAGCTCGGTGCATAAAGCATCCCGCATTCAAACATTCAAACAGGATCAGGAGAAAGGCCCTACTACATATTGGAATTTTAACTAAAAAATTTTCTGGATTAGATTCTCTCCAATAATAGATTTATATTAAATTAAATTCAAATATATTCTTCATGAATAGAACTCATAGGTGGAAGAATCAGCAACAATATTTCTCAATCCACCAACTGTGGAAGCTATCATAATAAATACTCCAATAAATATGCATGCCTGAAAATTAATAAAAATGACAAACATCATATTAGTACAACTTTAGAAAAAAAATTACAAATGAGAAGAAAAAGAGATTGAAAATAATTCAAAGGTCCATTTGTAATTGATTCGAGTTTAACTTCTACACACTGACGACATAAATGATTGATAAATTTAACATGTATGCACTGACAGTGTAAAAGAACTTTTACGCAACATATGTATAGAACCTATTGTGGTTGGCTGACTTTTTATGAATGGTAAACTGCAATTATCTTTTAGGTGACTTGACACTCTAAATTCTTTTTTATGGTTGGTGCATAGAAGCAAGTTAAACTCAAGATAATTACTTGTAATCAGCCATAATAAGTATGATTAGCAACACGGAATATATGACAATTTACCTGTTACACCACATTAAAATATACCGTCAATATAAAAATTCTTTACTTATTGATTTACTTTGAAATCATTGAAGCAGAGGAAGAAAATGAGAATTTGTTTAAGACTTACCCAATTTATCCACCATGAGATACTGAATCTTCTTGGTTTCTTGACCTTAAGCCACATTATGCTTGGGAGCTACAACAAATATATATTAAAATTAAAAAAAGTCAAGATATTTTGATTATTAAAGTTGGTCTAAAAAGCTATATATGTTGCTCGGACTCTTCAAATATGTTGACAGGTGTATGTACACGAAACGGGTGCTGCAACATTTTAGGAGAGTCCGAACAACATAGCTAAAAAAGGGAAAAAAATATAAAAGATTTGGAAAGTTGACTTACAAAGTAAGAAGTAGGAGCAAAACCAAATCCTCCAAAGAAACCAAGAAGATCACCAAAGAAAGGAAATGTTACACCAAGAAACAAAGTGAAAGCTGCAATATTAACAAGACAATGCCTTTTCAGCTGAGATCATAATCAGATGCGGATTCAGAATTTAAATTTAATGAGTTCGACTTTCAAGATTCTTAGCATTCATGTACCTATTGTAACGTCAAAATTATGAGTTCAGATCTAATATTTCTTGATATTATCTTAGAAGGTTTTACATTCTATGTCTAACTTATGCGTTCAAATGAACTCGTAGCCAAAAGTCTACATCCGCCCCTGATCATAGTATAGTGAAACGAAGGGCAAACTTAACTAGTTAAATTTGATTTTGTGACGATTGGATTAGAAAATATGTAACGAAAAAGTCCCTCACCAACATATGTAGTACGAACAATGAATCTCAACAGAACTCCGGGTGGGAAATTCCATGTTTTCACCAATTTTTGCTCTAAAAGATCAAATATTGGCATAGCATAAACCTGCAACAATCATTTTCCTTGTTATATATCTCGAGCTACAACTCTCATCGCGTGACTAGGTGCAAAAAATGCATAACGAAATGAGCTTTCATAGGCTCGTGTATTCGAGTACCTGATAGCTGCCTATGACATGAACCACCACCATTAAGTTAGCAGCTGCAATAAGCCAAGATGGTCTTTCAAGTTCCACGAGCACGTTGTCATCGACATCTTGGCCAAACGCCCAGTACCCGATGAATGCAACAGGGAAATAACACAGGGCATTGACAAAATAAGCCCATACAGCACCTTTCCACATTGGTACTTTGGAAGGCTTCTCAGGTGTTGATGGAATTGTAGCTTGTATCTCAAGTACCACGGCGTGGCCAGCATAGGCAAACGAAACTTGGCCTAATGCGTTGAAGACACGGAACATGTAGTCAACTGGACTTGTTGTCTTGTACGCGTAGCTCACGTTAGGGACTCTCCCTTTGCCCACACAACCCACCCATGCTATAGTTGAATAGCTGCAGCACAACAGATTGAGATGAAAGTTTGTAACATCTAATCTAATCTATGTTGCTCCGACTCTTTAAAGATGTTTCTGCACTCGTGTCAGATCCTCCAAAAATGCACTATTTCTCTAGAGGATCCAACACACACACACATCCACATCTTTTAAGAGTCCGAGCAAAAGTTCAGGAAGTCAACCAACTGACCTACTAAAATTCCACCAAAAATAATCATAATGTTAATAACGGCTATCCGAGCGACATAGAATCTAATACATTATAAGAATATTGAACAGAGTATGCTATAGAACTGTTCTCATAAGTAAAAGATACTCTGCTACCATGAGTTTCAACTTCTTTTGTACCAAAAAGCAGTTAAAAATAGCCTGCTATAAAGTTAGTGCAGAACTTTTTCTTAAAAGTTGTTCAGTTCATGCCATGACCCAAAATCCCGTTAGGCCATGAGGGCATCCACTATCCCAGTAGGCGAACCCCATTCCTTTATTAACAACTTAACTAATGCGGAAATAATATAAAATTAAGCAACCAACTCTTATAAGTGTGGGATAAACGAGTCAAACCAAACTACCCCAAGACCTGGTGACACCTGTACAAGAGCATCTACGAATGTAAATAAGTTCAGAAACGCTAAAATAATTGTCTAGAAAGAAATAAGACGGGTAAAACTAAAGAGTCTCTAGAATTATAAGAAGTGGCAGAGCTAGAAATTCATATAATCAAGAAAATAAGTTACCTTAGTGACATGATTGCAGCAGCTAATGAAACACCAGAAACAGCATTGAAATTTGGCAATTGTGACAGAAAGAAATGAATGGCACCAAAGATGCAAATCCAATAAGATTGTCGAATTCGAGTGCAATTAGTACAAGCAATCTCCATGAATTTCTTCAGACACTTTCCTCCAGTAACCATGTAAACTATGTCACAACCAACCTGAACTATCAGTTGTTGTGGAAGCACTATCCATGCCCCAAGTTTTGGTCCAAAAACATGTTTTCCAAGATCCTTGTATCGATCAAAACGAACCCCGGGCACACATTCATGGAGTTGAATCATTTGCCACATTGTGTTCAAGGTTATACACCATGATAAGATCATCACTACTGTCCCTGGACCCCTGATGAACATATTATAAAAATAAATCCGACAAAGACATGATTAAGTAATAAATAAAAGTATGTTCTCTCTGACAACTTAAGTTTTCATATCACGAACATTATTTCAACATGGTATCAGAGCTGTCACAGGTGCCTATGGAAAGAATCAGACCAACGCGTGAGGAATTATAAAAGCATGTTTTTTTCTCAAAACTTAAGCTTTTAGACGAGGTGATCACACAATTCAACATGGTATCAGAGCAGACATGCTGAATACATAATTAAGCAATAAAAATGTGTTTTTTTTGTCACGACTTAAACTTTTAGACGAGATGGTCATACAATTCAACAAAATCGAACAGTTTTCAAGGATCAATCCAACAAGAACATCATAGTGAAAAAACTCTGCATGTATAGTATATACATATAACATACCATCCTAAGTACGCCATGGCATAAGGTAGACTAAGAACACCAGCACCAACCATGGCAGTGACAGTATGAAAAGTCGAATACCACCATTTCGCTTCGCGAGGGGGACCATCTTCTGCCCATTTCTCATCTGAAGGAACTTCCTGCAACACCAAGATTCATGAACAAAAAACAAGTTTTTTTTTTTTACAAAAAAAAATGTCCATTCAAGAAACAAGGTTGTAATTTCAAGAAAATTTGCAATAAGTTCACCTTTGGAGCTGGTGGAGGAGAAGATGAAACCATGTTTGCAAATGAAATAAGAAAAAGAGACAAAGAATGTGTGAGTTTGTTTGAGCAAACAAGAACATGTATTTGTACTAGTTCTTGTCACTGATACTTGAGTGGAATAAAGGTTAAAGAAGTCACTTTTACTAGCTACTTTTCCTATTTGTAATTCTTTAAAGGATGAAAAGAGTTTAATTTCTATACACTAAAAGATCGTTTGGTTCGCGAATAAAATTATGTCGAAATTGTAAGAGTTAATAATCAAAAGCACACTTAAACTATTATTTTTTTTCGCAAGTTTCACACTTCAACCGAAATACATGCATATCTAGTTATTGCTTCCTTCGTGTAGACTTTATGCTGCTTTTCTTATTAATTGTTATGCTTTCTTCATCATTTTCTTCTTTCTTTACTTAGGTTTGATGCACTTGAGCCAAGAGTTTGTCTGAAACAGTCTCTTTATTTTTACGAATTACGAGATAGTGATAAGGTCTGCGTACACTCCACTTAATGAGATATCACTGAGTATATTGTTGTCACACTTCAACTATAAGTTATTTCTTTTATCTATATAAACTATGTATCACTATCAAAGTATTAAAACACACTTCACTGAGTAGTTGATGATACCTAGTGTACACACTGGTTTTTTTATTAAAATAGGGTGCCCACCTAAACTTCCACACATTTTCAATCGAATTTTATATCTCAACTATCAAATGTTTTCATTACATATCTAATAGTACTATTAGCTCTTAGAGACATCAGGTGGACCCATTTTTATGGGGTATTCAGCTCACACACGCTAATTGTCGAGTAATTTCAAATATTTGGCCTTAAATTATAATGTATAGATCATAATATTGAGATTAGTAATTTTGGTTCATACTACATTAAAAATTATCTTTAGCGATAATAATTTAAATATATTTTTTAGAGGCAATTACTAGTGACCATTACATTTTAGCACTCTTTATAAACTAAATGTCCCTAAAGCTTATAGAGATATTGGATTCAATGACAATTAACTAATGTTGATTAAGGCTTTAGCCCTCTCTGTTAATGTGCATATTTACTACCGCTAAGTTAAAAAAGGAAAAAGTTATTTTCCAAGCAGCATATGCTATGAGAGCCAATGACTTATCACTTTTGCTTCTTTAGGTTCATATATATTCTTTAATTAATTGGAGGTTAAGATTCTTGAACCCCCTTTAATTTGGATTAATAGCACATTTGGTTCATTATTTATAAATTCGAATTTTAATCTTTTTGATATCTGACTAAGAATATATGTTCTTGAAACACGCATACACTTTCGATCTATTTGTTCATGAATATTTTATTAATCTATAAAGATATCAATTGTTTTATCAATTAATTATTGTTACTTCATATTTGACAATAGTATAGTTCTAAAAATAATTTAAATATAACATAGTTTCTTCAAAAAGGGATCAAAACACACATTTTGAAAGGATTAAAATCAAAATTTATCAATAATTGAGAGACTGGAAATACTATTATCCCAATATGGTCATTTTCATGTAAAGACTTAAAGTAAGGAATTTCAATATTTCATGACTTGACTAATGATAAAAAAAAAAGTTTTAGTTGGTAGGTGATTTGTACTTATCTTGGCATCATTACAATGGTTAACTTTATAGAGAAGCAATTTTGTACCACCACATAATCTATTAAAAAGATTAGAAGATGTATGTTCATTAAAGGGTGTTGCATTTTTTGTGAAGTGTCCATTTACTAGGGATTCTACAAAATCAATCATGACATAAAATCAAATGTTAGCAATGGGGAGCTTAATTTGACTATAAATTATTAGGGTATATAAAGTATATATTCAACCACAAGCCCCACACTAGCAAAAAGAGGGAAAAAAGCAAAGAATTTGCACTGTTAGAGGCTAGGGAAAAAACTAATATATAAAACTCCCACCTTATCAGTATCCTTAGACAAAATTAGAATAGAATAAAACAGATGTGCAACAAATAAAATAGAAAGAAATTAATCTCACAGTCTCACTTTATATGATGTAGTTATTATTTAAAAAGTCAAAAAGGATTTTTTTTTCAAATTTTTTTTAAATATTTTGAGTTATGAATTTTTGTTTAATTTCTGAATATATAAATTTTGTTTTAAAATATTTAAGATGTTAAAATTTGAATTCACACTAAAAATTAGATAGTCTGACTCTTGTACTCTCCGTCAACTCAACTCATATAAAGTGGAACGGAGGGAGTAATATATAAACCTCCCACCAATTCAACATCCTTAGACAAAATTAGGAGGGAATAAAACAGATATACATTAAAAGAACATATAAAGCCAGAGATTCTCAGAACTATAGAATATAAAAATTGATTAACAGTTTATATCATAAGAAAAGAAGCCATTGGTTACAAATTTTAAAAGTCATTTTTTATTCACAAAATAATTAAGAACCACAAATAAATAAAAAAAATCAAATAAAGCATACACAGTTCGCATGCAAGAAAGAAACGAAAGGGAGAACAAAAACAACCAATAAGATATCACGTAATTGTGTGACTTAGCGATTAATAAAGTACATAAAATTACGAGATGGTACTAATCAACTCTCATTAGAGACAAATATGTTACGCGATTTTTTTCAATTTGACTAAGTTAGTTTAGAAATGTTCATTTGATCAAACTTTAATATTTGTACATATTTAATAGATTTCTTTATATATAAATATTACCGAGCCAAATCTAGCTTATATTGTTCATCCTCCCCTGAGGCCTGATATCTATGCTAGTGGATATTCAGGAGGTATAATTTTCACTAAAGAAATTCAAAATACGAATAAATTTCATTATGCCCCCCTTTAGTTCCCCCCCTACTTGCGGGACATGTATAGCTATTAATGTCAAAATAATCGAAGTACGCACAAGTTTACGTAGATATCATTTTAAAATAAAAATAAGAAAAAGAAGAAATAAACATAGGGATATAAAGTAGTAACTAACAACCTTTGGCAATGTCAGATGGTTTTCTTGAGCAGTTGATTCCATTGCAGTAAAGAACACAGTGAGTAAATATTTTCAATTGAATTTTTCTTCAGCTTTTTTGTGGACCTTTTTTTCTCTTTATATATTTCTTGGTCATAACTCACAAATTTATTATGATGCACTTGTTCCAATGAAGTGTCAAATTCCAGTGTATTGAAAGTTGGTGTATTAAACTCACATACATTAATATTTAATGACAATGTTCGATAAGAGAGTCAGAAATTTTACAAAGAGTGTATCAATTGTTTTAAAAGTATGCAAAATTAAAGATATATTCATAATAGCTAATATTTAACCTCTGTATACCATAAAATATTTCAACAAAGGGTATGCACGGTATCCTTCGCCTAAGCTAGCTCCCCCCATGACAATGTCATCTACTTTCTCAATTCATCTTTACTTGTTCATGTTTGACTTACACACTCATTATAAAGTAATAAAATAAAATAATAATTTTATTATATCACTTTTTGAATAAAATTAATAAAAATACTCTTTTTATTTATAATTTTTTAAAAGGCATGAATTGGGAATAAATTGCTCTACCTAAACTCTCTACCCATAACTCTTTTTAAGAAATTAGACACTTTTAACTTTCAAAAAGCTTGACCAAGCATACTATAGTCTATAATAGTAAAATGCAATAATGTTTATTTGGGGGAACTTGTGCCTAGAGAAATGAAATTGACCATAAAAGCTGCATTGTTTGAACACTTAAAGAGCTTTAATTTAGTTGATCATTTTTAATTCTTATGAGGTACAAGAATCCAAATGTGAAAGGAGTTATGTTTGTGATTTGTCTTTAGAAGAAAGGTGGGGCATTTACATTCATCATGTTCAAAGTTCATACAAAATAAAGAAAAAAAACATCTTTTTTCTTGTATTGATTTTGTTTGAAAGGGCCCTCTTATTTTAATGGTCTGATTTGATCAGTACCTTTTTTGTCCCAACAAATTTGAATTTGAAGATTTTAAATGGGATAATTATGTGCCTAAAGGCCATTTGATAGGTACATCAATCAAAGATCTTACTCATTGGATAATTTTTCTTTTTCTGGTAAAGAAAGTTTAACAAACAAAAGAAGTCTTGTTGAAAGCAGGAATTTAAGCTATCTAGTTTACAAAATATGTACGTATAATATACATACGTGCATATGTTGTGTATATTTGTACACTAGTTAGCCAAACGGTACATTTGTGTAAGAAGCCCAACTAAGCACAATTAATTTCATGAGATACCCGTCATCTCCCACCAGCAAGAAGAAGCACCTAGTATCTTTCTAGTTGTGAGGTTGGAGGGCGCCTTGCACGTCTAGGAAAAATCATGCTTTGTATCTTAGAATTGAACCTGAGACCTCATAGTGCTCAACCTACTTCATTGACCACTGGACCACACCAGTAGATCCTACGTTATCCGGAGAGAAATCTATGATCGCAAAAATAATGAAAGTTAAAAAGGTAAAATAACAACAATGAAACTTTTGTTTCTTCAACCTGAAAATCCAATAGGGTCAACAGGGATAACTAACAAGCATCCCACAATGTGAGGTTTGGGTTTAGGGATGAAGAACAATAGTCATATTGAGCAAGCCAATTTCTCCACAGTGCATGAAAAAAGAGTTTGAAATTCGATAGCTAAGTAGTAGAAATTTCTGCTGCTTTAGCTTGATGAAAATTTCTGCAATGGCTGGTAGTCCAATACATTGTTACATTTAATCATCAAAATTCAAGAATTCTAGCCAGTCCTGGTTTTCCGAGTCTGCCTCAGCTATTGATTGTGCTTGCAACTGCTGCATTCCGGGAAGTGGTTGTGCTTGCAGCTGCTGCACTCTGGGAAGTGGCTGTGCTTGCAGCTGCTGCACTCCGGGAAGTGCCTGTGCTTGCAGCTGCTGCAATCCGGGAAGTGGCTGTGCTTGCAGCTGCTGCAATCCGAGAAGTGGCTGTGCTTGCAGCTGCTGCACTCCAGGAAGTGGCTGTGCTTGCAGCTGCTGCACTCCGGGAAGTGGCTGTGCTTGCAGCTGCTGCACTCCGGGAAGTGGCTGTGCTTGCAGCTGCTGCACTCCGGAAAGTGGCTGTGCTTGCAGCTGCTGCAATCTGGGAAGTGGCTGTGCTTGCAGCTGCTGCAATCTGGGAAGTGGCTGTGCTTGCAGCTGCTGCAATCTGGGAAGTGGCTGTGCTTGCAGCTGCTGCACTCCGGGAAGTGGCTGTGCTTGCAGCTGCTGCACTCCGGGAAGTGGCTGTGCTTGCAGCTGCTGCAATCCGGGAAGTGGCTGTGCTTGCAGCTGCTGCAATCCGAGAAGTGGCTGTGCTTGCAGCTGCTGCACTCCGGGAAGTGGCTGTGCTTGCAGCTGCTGCACTCCGGGAAGTGCCTGTGCTTGCAGCTGCTGCACTCCGGGAAGTGCCTGTGCTTGCAGCTGCTGCACTCTGGGAAGTGGCTGTGCTTGCAGCTGCTGGCTGGGTATCGTTGGCCTAAACTCCATGTTCTGAAAAAATCCAAACATCCATGAATTTGAGATATCACAAAAAATACAGCTCCATTTAAATAATTGTGTAATCAAAAGATACGAAGTATGTCAAGGATTCTTACCTCATTAGGTAAACGCAATCCAATTAAACAGGAAGTTTTATCAGAAACATAGATGAACAATGTCTGTGATGGTAGTGAAATTACTCCAGACTAAACAATATATAAAGAGAAAAATGTCAGTTGAGATTTCAGAGTAAAATGTCACATATACGTAGAAGAGAGAGAGAGAGAGAGAGAGAGTGATTCGTGGATACCCCACCCTGAAATAAAAAAGAAATAAGGTAAAGGGCAGAGGTGCACAATTTTTTCAGAGAACAGTGATTAGATGAATGAATTCAGATCACCTACATTGTAAATTAGAATTGCCACAGGGGAAAAGAAGATCATTTCATCAGATAAATACTACTAGTCAGAATAAGGGGGAATCGTTAAATCTCAGCGATGCAGTGACGGATCTAAACGAGGTGGATGATCCTCTGTCGCCACTCCTTTTGTAGTCAACCTGGCTCGGGAAGGTTTCTCAAGTTCCAGACCAAATATGGTCTTCAATGCCATTGTGAAAGGCCTAATCCTGTAGGGAGGATATCGACTGCCAAAAATACTACTGGAACCAGTTAAGTTGCCAATTTCTGTGGTTTTTCTCAAGAAGTGAGAAATTGACGACGCAGATGAATGTCTTAATGATCTGACTCAATAATTGCCATATGCTGATACTAAAACTGCTCTACTTTGTAAGGTGTTAAGCAAGCAAAAATTCAACCAATAATGTGACTTCACTTTTATTAACATCTCGAGCTGTCTAAAGATTCTGTATATATAGTGTCAAATATCCATGTGTTTCCTTTCTTCTGATACTCGCTGATGCTGTGAAATTCAAACAGTTTCTGCATCAACACGCTCTTAGTACCCCCACCCTAAACCCATATTTTAGAAAGAAAAAGAAAACAGGATGGTGATATATATGATTGTACTATGATAATTGTCAAGAAAATGAACCTTGTATCTAACTCAGCCCAAAAGCTAACTATGTGGTGAGAATTATGCAAGACCATATAAGGAGACAACCTATGTTTTTAAAGAGCATACAATACATAGTCTCCAACCTGAGGGGAGTGCTAAGAAGAAGGAAATTATTAATATGGGAAGAGACTATTCCTTGTGAATATAGAAAAGGTGTAGAATCCCTATTTGTGTAAATAGGAACAGGAATTACTTTCCTTTCATTTTTTAAGATTACTTAACATTATATAAACCCTAACATACTTGAGGGAATAAGCAAGCAATTCATTCTCGAATCTCTTTTTGTCCTTTTACAAACTTAACATTACCTCTTACCGACTCTAATATTCTAGATAATGAATTATAACTGAACTCTGCTCTACTCGCAAAATCTTTAAGACTTGAGAAAACTTACAAAGTTCCTTTCTAGCAGATAGTTAAGAACTTCATGCCTGTCAATTGCCCAAAAAGCTAGAATATCTGCCTTTCCAGTGCACTGCCTAACACTTGCATAAATGTGACAAAATTTCAGGAGCTGCAACAGGAATCAATATCTGATAAATGAAGAAGATCCAACAAGATAAGTTGTGTCTCAGAAAAATTACTGTTCAAACATATGATCTTTGGCAATAAAGTGGTGAATTTGCAATGTTTGGGGCAAATTTGCAGCAGACCTGAGAAAAATAAAAAAATCAGTTCAAAGTATTAACGAAGTCCAACACTTTGAAACTTTTATGGTTGATCAAAGAAGACATCAAGATAAACAAAGAGGAGGAAAAAGGCAAAATTTATAGATAAGCCAAGAAATTAAGCTTTATATAGTTAAAGAGCAATGCAGAGGAACTGGACTTTATAGGACTTCTGTAAGTACTTTCAGCAAGTGTAATTTTATGTGAAATACCAAGTTACCAGTTATAGATCTTAACCATTCAGATCCATTAAGTGATTGTAAAATTAAAGAACAAACGCTGTTAAAGTTTAAGATCTGAATATATTTAGACCTAAAAAACAAAAGACTTGATGACTAAGATCTGAAATCTAAATAAGAGTTAAACGTTCATTGACTGCAAACAAATGAGGCCTTACGCTTTCTCCTTTTCATTACTAAAAGAGGAAATCGGATGAGCTCTAGTAAAAGAATATTGTGAAGGATCATCACACTAAAATCACCCATCTCTCCCAAAGTAACAAGTTTTGAAACTTAACAATGAGGTCTTTCGTCTCTTCACCAATTTTAAGTTTACTGCTGTTGCAACTTGCAAGAACTTGAGAGGTTAAGTTCACGAGAAATGAAATCCATCTTATTTTTGAGTTGAGTCCTCAACATCAGTTCTTTAGTTTTCCGTGATAAATGTTGCCATCTCTGTACCATCTTAACCTTGAAACATAATGACACACTCTCCCACACATGAGGAGAAAGAATTTTGTAGCTTCATTCAACAGACGGTTTACTACCATTCCAATCAACTTGAACTGTAAATGTTGGACAGTTGAAACAAGCATTAATGAAAATGTACTTACGATGCAGAAGCTGAAGATCTCTTGTACCCCTGCCATGAGAGAAAATAAACCACAAGATCTTACTCAATCAGCAAAGAATCAAATAAACATTTTTAGAACATGAAAAATTAATTACATAATAGTTTTTTTAATAATAAAAGAAAACGAGAAATCCCAGAGGGTCACTGGCTCATGGTTCGGAACTTGGTAGATAATGAGTCGGACCCTCTGTCCTCCACTTAAATACCAGGCATTTGTCTAGAGAAAGGTTCAACCCGTGATGTGTGCTTAACCTACACATCATGGATTGTGCTCTTACCATTAGACCAAAGCCCTGAGATCAGAACTACATAATACCTCAACATGCTACTCTATCTATCAAATGAAAATTGGAGCGCCATCCTGTGGGTTTTAAAACCTAACAACGAAAACTATTCAAAGGAACTAAATTCTAAATAAATACTTCCCACACAAGACAAATTTATACACACCTGTAGTCTTGTAATATGTGCAGATGAACCCCATCTCACCATAGATAAATTTCCCTGAAACATTTTCATCAAAATGTTAGCAATGCTTCACCAACATCATGTCAAAATGCAGTAGCCTGCAGTTAATCTCTAAGGACAACAATAGGAAAAAAAGAATAAAGCATGTGGATGACTAAAAAGTTCACCAAATGTTCATTTGAGAAACATACACCGAACAATACATCTGAATATATCAGCAATAACAATCCCATTTGCCAACATAGTCAATAACTTTAATTCATGCAATTCATAAGGAAATAACTCTGCTGTTCATAGTAGTGTTATGAGAACCCCAAAGTTCTACTTTGTTGGTCCTTTACCAGGCCTTGTCACAATTTCTTGGCTAAGTCAGTGCAAACAGGTTTATTTACCTATTGCATCACAAATAACTTTTTTCTCGAGGAATTAAGATCTCTTGGTGACTTACAAAGAATAGAAGAAAATGGTCTTTTCAGATCTCTTATGTGTAAAAGTGAAGATCACTTGTAACTTGTAAGAAAAACATAAAACTAAAAAAAATTGTAAGCGACCTAAAAAGCCAATTCTCCCCTTTTCTCCATAACAAAGAGGTCACAAATTAGGTAATTCACAAAATTTTGGTTATGGTTCATGTAAATAAAACTGAAGTAACAGTAACATCATACAAAATAGTACTAGTCATCTTTCGCAATACATATGAAGCAACTTAGCACTTCTCCGAATTCTCAAGGAAGATTAGGTCACTAGAATAAGCATGGAAGAGTAAAGAAAGCTCCATATTTTTAATAGAAAAAGTAAGATACCTGACTGACTTCTTACTATTGCCCTTCTCAGCTAAAAGCATTATCTATGGCTCAACAACGAAATAAATATATGGCCCTTTCTGACTATCAACTTTCTTGATGTGACAAAAAAAACCTGCTCATAGTACTTCCACTTTGACATCTTAAGATGCTATAACTACTTTGGTTTGAGTGTCGTCTTACAAACTAATTAATTCGATACTCATCTTTTATCAGAAAAATTCAGTACTCATCCAGTGGTATTAAGCTTAAGCGTCATCTTGCAACTATATGCTAAATGCTATAATACTCATCTAGTCAGTTCATGTTTAAGTATTGTTCAATAATTTACCCCATGGATTTGGAAGCTTTATAGATTACATTTTGCATGGCGAACCCCCTCCCTCCTTCTCAATGTGCCATCCTCTGATTTCACAACTTTATTTTCTGCTATTTTATACTGTTCATAATCGTAACTTAAAACTCTCTACGACTACGTCACTAAAGAGAGTAACAAAATGACTAAGAACTAGAACACATTACTGAATTTAGTTGAACTAGGACACATTTCACATTAGTTTAATTTCTTTACTGCCTTATACAAATTTCCGACATGACTGGTCAACATTCTTTTTTGTTAATTACTGATCAAATAATTATCTATGGAGCAACTTCATTTTAAGGTTGAGTAATTGGAAACTGAATATTAGGGTCAGAGTAAAGCATCAATTCAGACTTTACAAGAACAAATCTCCCAGATATTGATGGATGAAACTTGGATGTGATGTTTGCACTGTTGGTGTCTAGGAATAGGATTCGGAAGTGATCATCACAGATATGTGCAGTAAACAATAAACTCTACCACCATACAAATCTTTCAGCTTATAGAACTTTGTCGTTACACTACCATGACCACAAGATTACACCAAATGACAGAAAATTCGTAAAAAAATTTGTTCTTTTTCAAAAGTTAAGGTATCTTAGCCTAATCCATAAGCTTGCCAGATCACTGTGAGAAGAAAAAATAACTACTACATAGCGGTTTAGGAGCCTCCAATGTAGAATTCACATCAGAGATAGTAGGGCTAGTCAATTTATGAATCACAAACTTCTTGACTTTTAAATCAAGGTATCAATTACCAGCATAAAAACATCAACAAAAACTAAATATACTGCACTCTTTAAAATAGTTCAAATTTAAATCATAACTGTCATTTAGACAGTAAAAACTTTATTGGAGGATTTTTCTTATGGAGCATAGAGTCTGCCGTCCATCTTCAGCTCTTTCTACTTATTAGTTGGCCTTACCTCCCAGATTTTGACGTAACCTGATTGAGCTGATGGTAATGTAGCCAATGTTTGCTGCTGAGATAGAGACATGTTAGCCTCTGCACTGTTATTCCTGCCAAGAGGCAATATTTCAGGCTGTCCTTGTTGAGTCATCCCTGGAGTAGGCCTCATTGTGCCAATTTCCAAAGGCATACCAGTACCCATTCCACTTGGCACATACTGGTGCATGCCTATCCCGCATGGGCTTGCAGCGACTTGAGAAGTATGATGAGCAGTAAGAATATGTGGAGGTGCAGGTCCACTAACAGATGTTACCATGGTGGGCTCCTGAAGAAATATGTAATAAGATCATGACATCCACAATGCTTTATGGAGTTTTAGCAAAGCTAATACCTCATTCAAATGACAAGCAAAGAAGCAAGTTATTGAATCTTACGATATTTACCGTTGCAGCAAGAATATTTCCAGCTGAAATTGGTTGTTGAATCATAACTGAAAGGCACATGGAAAAGAGTCAGAGCTCCTTCAACAAAACTCAGTGAATCACTAATATATCATAGGAACTACATGAGATTTATGAACCAACAACTATTGACATTGAAGCAGTTTACATATGTTACAGAAGAGGTTCATTAATTTTGACTTGCATTAATTTGAAGTGAAAAGTAAGACGGTATTCATGCAGAGATACAACTCAACCCAACATCAGAAAAGGACAATGATAGATGAGGTTAAGAAGAAGAAAGAAAAAGGTCCGACTACTTTTATGCCTCAAACAATTGAGACAGGGGGATGGATATATATTAGACATGTATTAGCAATAGAGAAACTGTTTCCATAAAGCAATCAGTCATCTATCTAATAGGTCTAGCCCAACACCAGCAGTTGAAACAAATTAATCAGCAACAGCATAAGGAAGAACAAAATGGAAAAAATAGAGTGAAAGCATTCACATTAATCCTGAATTTTGATGGTACACTATCATCATCGTTCATGATCATCTATTGTTATGCTGCTACTATTGATACTACTGTTATTACTATTACTATTGGTATTATTATTTGGCTTTTCTTCTGTCTGGATTCGATCAAGAGTAATGAAAAGTTTAAGATGTTAAACCCAAATTATATCCAGCTAATAAACTTCTTCCAGATATGTCAGATATGCTGTGGTATTTCTAACTTCACTGTGCAGCAGTTGTTGTCAATCGCTCCCTTTCATTCATTCATTTAATTATGGACTTCTCCTCTAGAGGGTACTTCTCATTTTATATTCACAAAACAATCTTCTTTCAACAGAAAAAGGACATCTAAAATGAATCAGGAATATCTATAACATTATCCAGAGAAAACATTCATACCAGGCATGTATGCAAGAGAGAGTTCCAGAATTTGCCTGACCTGGTGGATTAGAAGTTGCTGCTGGACCGGAAACTGGAGGCAGAGAAGACATATCCATTTCAACCAGGGTCTGGTTTGGCGCCAAACTTTCCATTTCAGTGTGACTGAAAGCAGCACAGGCCTCACTGAAATTTTCCGAAATTAATACAAGAAAATTTGGATTCTTAGATGTATCAACGGGCGGGGCAGCTGCTTGTCGATCGCGTTTTCCCTGATCAAGACAAGTTTGCACTTAGTATAGGTAATTAAAATGAAGGGGCAGTATGTTTCCTACTTCAAATCAGCAGCACTAAAACTTAACCAGGTTAGCATTTGCATGCCAAGTCAGCAGGATTTAAATTTATTCTTCTGAATGAAGAAAGGATTTAAAGACAGAAATCATGACTTAGTATGTCAAGCAAGAACATTAGCATGGGGAATTTCAAGATATCAAAAGAGAAACAATAACTTATCCAAAATTCCCAAAAAGCTTTCGCAGCATCTAAAGATACTTGTACTCTTTACCAAGTTGCCACACTTCCCCATGATGAAGCTAGATGTTTCTCTATTCCTATGGGGTGTTTTGCGTTCTCAATTTTGGGATCCTAAAGGGAAGCATCATTCTCTCAATGGTGACAACTTTAAATTGGCAACAAAGTTTGCAGGAACCTACTTTCTGGAGCACTTGGTAACTTTTTACTTATGATAAAAAAGCACCATGAGTTTGAAATAATTGTGACTATAAACTTCACCACAGATCACCTTTCTCTATTGAAGACAAAACAATAACAAATGATAACGGCGTGTAGACTAATAAATAGTGGTGGAGCAAGTTTTTTTTTTTTGAAATAGAAATAGTGGTGGAGCAAGTGAGTAATTGAATCCACTCCATTGAAAAAATGTACCATGCATATAGGACAATAACGATTTTGTTTGGTTATATGTAAGCTGTGGAATCCCCTCGATAAGGAAAAAGTCCAGTGAAGTTGCAACAAATGTTCAAATCCCAATGTGACATTTTATTGTTTAATTGAATCCCCCTAGTATAAATTCCTGGCTTCGCCACTGCTATCAAATTCGGATTTTCTATCCTAAATCCATAGTTTTGAACAATTGGGATGCTCCTGATGGCTTAACCACCCAAGCAAAAAACTTAAAGAAGAGTTCCTCTGACAACATTCCATGCAACTTAAGACTATGTGCACTCATTGAAAGGGAAAAAAAAACTATATGGTACCATCACTTTACAGTCTGTATCTTCAACATTGAACTATTATAGATGAGTCCCAAATTTAGCAACTCTTTAATTGAAAAGAGGGTGACACAATTAATCCTACAGGAGTTTGAATGGACATGCAAACAGTTATTACTGTGTATCACTTCAACATATTGTCAACAGGTTTTGACCCTAAAAACAAGGGGAAAGCTCAAAGAAAAATTGTCCATAATTACCGCATTATATATTGCTCTTAATTTCGGAAGCTTCCTTGGGCATATAACAGAGAGGGAAACAGAGCACTGCAAGAAAAGAAAAACATTCAGCGGAGGAATATGAAGGAAGCACCATGGTTTTGAAGAGAAAAGGGTTATCAATCAGTACCTGAGGAAATGCCCTTGCAACTATCTCAGCATCAGCTAGTTGAAGACTGGTATGTGCTTCAACATTTCCACTCTGCTCCAGATTCAGCATAGCTGGATAATAAACTCGTCTAGGCAATGCATAAGGATTACTTGCAGCAACAAGAATGCAATGTCTTTGCCCATCAGCATTTTGTTGAGTTTGTTGGCTTCCATTGAGTGAAGCAAACATCTGAATGAAAAACCAGTCAAGTGAATTGTGAGAAATATTGAAAAAGAATATTATTGAATTGTTGTTGTGTCTACATTATTACATTGAGACCCTATCTATAGACACTACAATACAATCCTTTACCAAGTAGGATACTACTTACTATCCCTAATTCTATTCATATTCCTATTCTAAATAGGATTATATAAACCTATTCCTATTCTAACACTCCCCCTCAAGCTAGTGCATACAAGTCGTATGTACCTAGCTTGTTACAGATGTTAATTAATATGAGGACCGATTAGGGGCTTAGTGGAGATACTTGCAAGTTGATCACTCGACTTCACAAAATTGACAATCAATCTCAATGTGCTTAGTCTTCTCATGAAATACTGGATTCGATGCATAATGTCAATCAATCTCAATGTGCTTGGTCTTCTCATGAAATACTGAATTTGATGTATAATGCCGATAAAACCAAGTGATAAAATTACAATGTTGAACTTCCCAAACCAACCGTGCAAAAACTGTTTCAAACCATAGAGTGACTTACGTAATCGACATACAAGGCTATTAAACTCCCCCTGAGCAACAAAATTAGGTGGTTGCTCCATATAAACTTCTTCACAATGCAGCGGTCGCCTGAAAGTGCTCAAAATCTAGTATAAAGTATATGGATCATGTTGGAATCAATAAACGAGTTGATATTAAACAAGAAAGTCACTGAAAAACTGGCCGGAACATGCTCATACGCCAGAATATTAGATTTGATGGCTGAAAGTGGTCATAATCTAAGAAATAAAATTATATGGGTAGGGTCGGAATGATGGCACGACCCAATTGGAAAATAGAAATTATATAGGAAAGGTCGGATTGATGGCACGACCCTATTGAAAAAGAGAAATAATATGGATAGGGTCGGAATGATGGCACGACCTTACTGAAAAAAAGAAATTATATGGGTAGGGTCGGAATGATGGCACAACCCTACGCAAATCAGATTCGAGGAGTCACCGGAAAGACGAATGGAACTGCGCAAATCAAATATGAGGAGTCACCGAAAAGACACACAGTGCTCTGCAACTCAGTTATGTGAAAGTAGTTCGGAAAAATCCACGGTACTACGCAAATTAAATATGACAAGTAGTCCGGAGAGATGCACAGTGCTACACAAATAAGATATGAAAGAAAAAGGTAGTCACCGGAAGGTTGGCACGGTGCTACACAAATTAAATATGAAAAAGTAGTCACCGGAAAGAAAGCACAGTGCTACACAAATAACAATGGATATGGGGTTGACATAAAACAACCCTAGAAAGTCACCGGAAATTGACGCACGGTGACCTGTCTGACTGAGTTTTCTTCTCTTGAATATGGGGTTCATACATATATCATTGGCCCTACTTTTGTTAACATAATCATTGGCCAGACGGGCGGCATATATGGGTAATAGCCACCCGCCGGCAGAGGAAGCTCTTTGATTCTCTACCAAGTTCGTAGAGGCTCTGATACCATGTGAGAAATATTGAAAAAGAATATTATTGAATTGTTGTTGTGTCTACATTATTACATTGAGACCTTATTTATAGACACTACAATACAATCCTTTACCAAGTAGGATACTATTTACTATCCCTAATTCTATTTCTATTCCTATTCCTATTCTAAATGGGATTATATAAACCTATTCCTATTCTAACATGAATATATACGTGCAGTATGAGGAAGAAACAAATTTGTGTTCTGCAAAGAAAGGCTATGTGAGCAAAGTAGGAGCAGTTCAGGTTACATTGTGCTCCAACATAGAAAGAAATTCCATCAACTATATAATCAATTCCTCCTACAGCACTATATAGGTCGATAACAAACTAGGGGCTGTTAGTATTGCAACCATTTGTCTGGTTTTTATACCAAACAATCACAGTGACCAACTCCAAAAAGAAAACAGCACATTGGCATTTCTGTTTCAACATCAGAAGTTTTTGTGACTTGTTGGCTTTAGGCCAAACCTACCCCCTCTTCATCCTTCCTGCAACCCATTTCTGTACACTTCTTTTCTTGGATCTTTGCGGTCTTTCTTTTAAAAAAAAGTTTTGCTTTCCCCAGTTCACATCTACTAGTTTATACAGAAGAACCTTTAAATAGGAGGTGAAGAGGCTTAGTCCATTTAAGTCTGATTTAAACTAAAAGCACTTCCTTTAAATAAATCAAATTTCAATGCATTAGTCACCAGTATGGCCCCAAAGCATGCGTATGGAAGATCATTTAAGTACAATCGTGTATGTAGACTACTCTTGATCTCCTGACAAACCTACTCATCCATCTATAAGAAAAAGGGGGCATTTCTTTATTTATTCACCAATTTTGAAAGTCTCTAATATGTTTTAGGGCTTTATGATAGCTTCTGCCAAAAAAAAGAAGAGCAAAACCGAAACTCCCAAAAGTAAAACCAAAATCAATCTTCACAAAACCAAATCCAAACACTCTTCTTTTTTTTTTTTGATGACCAACACTCTTCTTCTATTTTTCCTGAAGGAAAAAAAAAACAAAACTAACTTTACAAGCAAATACCAAAACCAAACCTTTCACTAAAGCAAACACTACCTGGGAGAATAGATATATTTCAACATAGTGAGAGCAGAGATAAAGGTTTTAACTCTTCATGACCTAATAAAGCACTTGAAAATTTTAGTTGGTGGAGATTTATGTGAACCAACTAGTGCAACTACTAACATGCTAAACCTGTTCAGCGAACATGGGGAGGTTATACGAGAATCAAAACAAAAATGACCTCTTTCCTTAATGGAAAAGGTTTATGATCTTAAAATATCAAGTTCACATAACAATACTAAATTATGACATGTTTGGTTGTTGAGCGACATATGTACACTCTTTTACATCCTCCAACTACTACTTCAATGTACTTCAAACAAAGTCAAATATATTAGCCCATTCAAACTTACTAATCTCGTCTTCTTTTTGCAAGGTAAAGTAACTTTCTAATCCTAGCCAACGCACATGTCAAACTATATCTACAATGTATCATAAATGAGTATAACTTATTGTAGCCATATGAAGCACAAGTCAAACCAGTATATGAACTGGGAAAGGAAAAGAAATCTGGTTTGAATAAAGATGTAATCAACCAATGAAAAACAGTTGAATCAAGGTAATGAGAAGGGAAGTGCCCTTCTTCAGTTTATGTTGGTAGTTCACAAGCATTAGGCAGAAATACTTTTCTGCTGATTTCACTCCTACATAAAATATCATATGCTCAATACGGTATTCAAATAAACAGAAAGCAGTAAAAACAAGCAATAATTTACTGGCTAATTGTCTACACATCTACAAAGTTATAGGTGAAACTTAAACTTATCCTCACTATTCTGAACAGCAGTAGCATAGCAAAGAGCAACAACTACTACGCCTCAATCCCAAGTTAGCTAGACTGGTGAGTAATGGTACAGAATATACAAAAAATATAATTGATAATCATATGGACCTCACAGAACTCCCAAGAAAGCAAAAGGAAGCACAAAGAGGAAAGCGTGTAATAGAAAATAAAACAGTGAGAGATGCGTAAATAATACTAAGCAAAACAAAACTACTGCTCATAATATCAGAAATGCTCATTTTCAAAACATCCTAAACAGTAAAACACACCATCAATGCTTCAGCAAGGCCTTCTGCAGCTGCAACATCATTGAAACCACCACCTGAGAAAGGTAGAGCTGATAGCCACTGGAAAAACAAATCTACGTCTCTTGTCCAGCCACTTCTTTGTAACATGCAAGCTGTGTAAGAGATGGTGAAACAGAAGATGGAAAAAAAATGAAACGTCAACCAGAAAGAAAAAAGAAAAAGCTGTTTATTCTTAAGCAAGGAGAGGTGAAAGAAGCCTCAAAACATTAAATTAGGACGCATTACCCCGTCAAAGTTTTATAAGCCATAAGCTATAAGCCCATCCAACTAGGCTCTTTGTCTACTTCATGGCTCATGCGAATAACACAAATTTAACAAATTCTTCTGTTGCAATAAATATTTGACATACGGAAATCACATACTGAAATATTTCTCAAAACATGGAGCACACAAAGATCAAAGAAGAAGATCGTTCTAATGATGGTGGAGTGATGCCAACTGTACAAAACAGTCCATAAAATGCCCATTAAGATGATTCACCGACTACATTTCAGCCATCCAGAGATCCTGATCTATTTGAATATTGCTCCACATGTTTGTTCCTTTTTCTAGTTGAGATTGAGACAGGGTCTGAAGAAGGTTTTTCTATGTGAATGACACAACTACTGTTCATACTTAAGTTGCAATGGGGTCAGCCAAAAAAAAAAGGTAATTAAGAACAAAATGGATACAAACCACTGTAGGAATCATGCCCATTAAAGACCACCAACGACAGCTCTACATCGCCAGCAGATGGGTTCTGGAATTTCAACAGAAGAAAAGTAAAATTAGCTTAAAAAAACATAAGAAGTTGATTATCGCCTTCAACTCATGCTGTAATGGAATATCATCTCCTCCTATTCAAGTATACAGTACTTGGACATTACAATCACCGTCATGGAATACTAAAGACGAAAAAAAAGGTTTACAAGATGAACAATATGAATTTACAAACCTGTTCAATTGAATCAACTTCAGTGAAGGACCTGAAAATTTTACAAAAGCCTATAAATCAAACGCAACATATATTGACATTTCAAATCAAGATATAGTTTCACAGCATCAAATTAAGATTTAAAGAAAACAGAAAAGGCTATCGCAACAGTACAAAACTCTCGGCTTTCTCTCTTAAGTTATAGAAGCAGGCAATTAAGGAACTAAAACAACCATACTATCCAGGGAAAACGATTTCAAAATGAAAGATCTAGGAGAAGCAAATCTTTGAACAGTTAAGAAGCACCACGA
The DNA here is from genome assembly GCA_018342035.1 of Solanum appendiculatum. NCBI lineage: Eukaryota > Viridiplantae > Streptophyta > Magnoliopsida > Solanales > Solanaceae > Solanum > Solanum appendiculatum. Next base: position 273,326 of record JAGDQO010000791.1, read on the forward strand.
TTGTTGATGTCGCAGAAATGTCAATTTAGTGTACAATCATCACAAGAGTATTTTTGAAAAATCTCATTCTCTCAATGGGATAAGCCTATGAAAATGTCTACAACACCTATACTCCAGCAATAACAATGTTCTAGAAGCTGGTTTGATTGAAAAACAAAAGCAAACGATGGCTTTGAAGAACCCCAAACCAGTAGCATATTCAGTAGTCATTCAAGTGAAAGCTAATCAGTTCACTCCTCTAGCTAAAATCACTAAAGTGAAACAGAAAAAACCCTGAGGCCGGATGGACGGTAATTGTTTGCCCTGTAGCTGATGAGAGAAAAACTTATGTGAGTTATAAGAACCTAAGATCACCCCTTACAAGAACAAATGCATTTAAAAAAAAAAAACAGGACATAAAACATGTCAAAACAAGGAAAGAAAGTTATAAAGCTATTGGATACTATATGTCATCTAATAATCACCCTTGAAAAGGAGAGCAATAAAAACTAATTTCACTAAAATTAATCTTCAACACGACTCAATTCCAATAGAACAACCAAACTAAAAAGGAAATAAGTTTCACTACATTGATAACAATAAAATAAATGACAAATTAATTCATTTCATCTTATCTATGTTTGCTTGGATCGTTTTCTCTTGACTGATTAATGAATTTTTCAGTTTCAAAAATAATCATTAACTAGTAAGAGAAAACGATCATAGCAAACATAGATCAGATGAAATGAGGGGGTGTATGTGGATGAGACTGTACCGAATCATTTTCTCGAGGTAATCGGAAATGATTGTTTTCCAGAGAGGTCCCATGGCACCAGTGCCTTCAACGACAACGATTAGCTGTTTTTTCATCATGTGTGCTTTGTTAATGATTCTGCAGATTGATTGTTGCTCGCCGCCTATGATTCTATTTATTAGATGGTATACAAGTTCAGGGATAGGGTTTAAGCTGAAAATGTATGTGTACACATCGAAATTTTGTTGGATTTAAGATGGGCCTCTACAAGACTTAGCCCAATCCATGTTTTTCAAACTCAGAGGTCCGTTAGAGGTTGTTGGAGATCTGGATGGGCCTCTACAAGAATCATAAACATGTTTTCGCAGAGGTCCTCTAAAACGTGTTTATAATTCTTATAGAGGCCCATCCAAATCTCCAACAACCTCTCACAGACCTATGGGTTTGAAGAACATGTATTGGGCTAGTCTTGTAGAGGCCTATCTTAAATCCAACAAAATTTCGATGTCTACACATACATTTTTAGTTTCAACCCTATACCTGAACTTGTATACCATCTAATAAATGGAATCATAGGCGGCGAACAACAATCAATCTCCAAAATCATTAAGCAAAGCACACATGATGAAAAAACAGTTAATCGTTGTCGTTGAAGGCACTGGCGCCATGGGACCTTTCTGGAAAACAATCATTTCTGATTACCTCGAGAAAATGATTCGGTACAGTCTCATCCACATACGCCCCCTCATTTCATCTAATCTATGTTTGCTATGATCGTTTTCTCTTTACTGGTTAATGAATTTTTTTGAAACTGAAAAAAATTCATTAATCAGTCAAGAGAAAACAATCCAAGCACACATAGATCAGATGAAATGAATTGATTTGTCATTTATTTTATTGCTATTAATGTAGTGAAGCTTATTTCCTTTTTCGTTTGGTTGTTCTATTGGAATTGACTCGTGTTGACGAATAATTTTAGTGAAATTAGTTTCTATTATTTGCCCCCTACTTTTATGTAAATAAACGAAGCCTTGGATATTTAGGCAAGCCCGGATAATATTTTACTTGCACGTTGAATCAAGTTTTGAGAAGTATAGAATCATGTAGATTGTATTGAGTCAAATTGCAAAAATGTAGTGGTAAAGATGGCAAAATTTGATCTTCTCCATGGAGAAACTTATAATTTCAGTTAGCATTAGTCATCATCATATGAAGATATCTATAATTTTGATGAAATACTTGTAGAAGAGGCTACCAGTCATGAAGTAGTTTCCGATGGACTTTTTATAGCAGAAACCTGTATTTCCTCTTTATTTTCCTTTGTTGGGTTAAGGATTGTCAGAAGAAAATAACTATGTTAAAATGCAAGAACGTGTTTATGATTCTTTAATGATTATCTCAACTACTAATGTATATGTGAAGTGCTCTATAATGCTCTAATTGCATTTGTTGGGACACGATAAATTTTATGGAGACTTCCATTTTTTGACTTATCAGCTTATTGAATTTAACACCCTAAGGGAAATATATAAACTTAGAGAAGTATTAATTTCTGATCTTAAATCTAAAAGTTAAGATTAGAGCTATTCTGGAGTATCAAGTACATTTCCAAAATTTGTCTATTTGGATGAATAAGATTGGATGTCTTAACGCATATCCTAGTTTAGATGAGAATTTTCGACATGTTCTTGCTAGCATGATTTGGTTAATTTATCCTGAAGGTTGTTTGCTATTTAACTCTTGATTACAAGGCTAACATACACATCTCATGAGCGATGTAATCTTCTCCCCTCTCTGAGCAACTATGGTGAACAAACAACTTATTCTTCTCCCCTCCCTGAAATTCTTGTAGACTTGAAAGATATAATTAAGCCTGTTATGTTACCTTCTATAACAATTATACTTTAGTTATAGTATCCAATAGCTTCATAACTTTCTTTCCTTGTTTTGAAATATTTTATGTCCTATTTTGTTTTTTTCGTTCTCTTTTTTTCTTTTTTTGCAATTGTTCTTGTAAGGGGTGATCTTAGGTTCTTAAAACTCACATCAATTTTTCTCTCCTCCGCTACAAAGCAAACAATTACTGTCCACCTGGCTCTAGGGTTCTTTCTGTTTCACTTTAGTGATTTTAGCTAAAGGAGTTAACTGATTAGCTTTCGCTTGAATGACTTCTGAATATGCTGTTGGTTTGGGGTTCTTCAAAGCCATTGTTTGCTTTTGTTTTTCAATCAAACCAATTTCTAGAACATTCTTATTGCTGGAGTATAGAGAATGGGATTTTTTCAAGATACTCTTATGATTCCCCCAAACCTCTTTAAGAGGACCCTCTTGTACTAAATGATGGACAAAGCAGTTTTAGGAGTATATCAAGTCATTCAAAGTTGCAATTAGTGAAGTCAGGTACCATGGTGGTTTCTCCTCTCTTGTTTGGAGATGATGCTTTGGTGTTCTCTGATGCAAATGAGATCCAGCTGGACTTCCTTGGGCAAGTCTTGAATTGGTTCTAGGCGGTGTTAGGGCTTCAAATTAACCTCACAAAATGTAAGATCATACCAATTGGTGCAGTGAGTAATATTGCCATGCTTGTCCAAGTTTTACAAGGTAGGGTAGGGTTCTCACTACTTCCTACCTTGGTTTACCTTAGGTGATTCGAACAAGGATCTTGGTGTTTGGAATCTGATTATTTGGAGGGCAAAGAAGAGGTAGCAAGTTGGCAAAAAAGATACTTATCCAAATAAGGCACAGAAGTGCTTATTAAAAGCACATTATCGAGTATCCCTACTTATTGTATGTCACTTTTCAAGGCACCTGTCACTATGATTGGTAAAATAGAAATATTGCAAAGAAATTTCCTTTCAGATGCAGTGGATGAGACAAAGGAATTTCACTTAGTTCGTTGGGAGACCATGACATCTCCTAAGCAGTAGGGAGGACTTGGGGCCAAAACTTGAAGGTTTTTAACAAAGTACTTTGGGTAAATAATTGTGGAGATTTCTAGTGTAGGAAGAATCTTTATGAGGGGGGTGATTATGGATAAATATGGTGTAACCGAAGGGGGGTGGAGAACAAATGGAATCACAATGTCTTTCGGGTGTGGTGTGGAGGAATATAATAAAAGGGTGGGATGCATTCTTTGATAACATTGTTTTTAAGGCTGGAGATGGGAGTATAGTTAGATTCTGCGGGCAAAAATGGTGTGTAGGAATGGTGCTTAAGGATGAATTTTTGTTGTTGTATAGAGTCTCTTGCCAGAGGGAATCGTCTGTTTAGCAATTACGAGACACAAGGAGATGGGAGTTTTTGGGATATGAAGTTTAGGAGGAATTTCCAGGATTGAGAGGTGACCGGGTTTCAAAGATTCCAAATTTACTCCAAAAGCAAGGTGAGCCAATTGACAAATGTGACCCCTTGAGTTGGGATCTGAGGAATAACAACTCATTCTTAGTCCTTAGTTAAGTTCTTTTATGAGAAGCTAGAAGCTCCTAGTAAGGACAGAGGTTAGTTTTCCACATACTTCGGTCTGGATTCCTAAGGTGTCGAGGAAGATGTGTTGCTTCACGTGGCTAGCTACTAGAGGGGTGATTTTGACAGCGGAGAATCTTAGAAAACGAAAGGTGGTTTGCATGAGTGGGTGTTGGGTAATGCAACATACTGCCTGTTGCGAGGCCAAAGTGATGAGCGGGGCCCGTGTCACTCATGGACAGACATAGAGCATACTTGATGAGTTTGGTTAAGAAATCAAATTGTGTCCTTTTTATCATTTGACATACAATAAGCACTTGATCCTCTCCTAACAGACGAGGCAAACCACAGCGAAAAATATTGTGGATTAAGCACCAAAATTTGTCAAAAAGCTACCTTTTTCAAAAGTCCTATGTTTTCAACAAACCCCTTCAAATATCCCAAGTCCAAACCCAGAAAACCCCCACTCTAACCCTCTTCAAGAAGCTCCAGTCAATGTCTCTGTTGAGCCAGAAGAAAGCTCAAGGTTAACATCCAACTTTGTTCTTGTTTCTTTAATGTATTTCTGTGTTCGGTGAGCTCATATCAAGCATAGTACAATAGAAATTCATCAAATATAAACTAATTAAATCAAATCACACAAAATGCATACAGATAATCCTATACATTCCAAACATAATTAAGAAATTAAACATTATCCTCGGACCTCTCCTCCCTACCATCTTAAGCTTTTGGATGAGATCGTTATACAAATTAGCACTATACCATATGAATATTACAAAAATTGACTGTCAACCCAAACTCAATTCCAATACAAAAAACACAGAACGAAAATATTATAGTAACAAGTTGTTAATATGAGTGAAATTGCATCCAGTAAATGAGTACCGTATGACTTTAAACCGGCGAAATTCGAATCAACTCTTCGCCGGAAAGTTCCAATTGCACCGCCGCATAAATGAGCAGAGATGAACTGCTTGTCCGCCATGTATACTTTGTCGAAGATTCCAGAAACTGAATACAAATTCCTTCGCTGGTTGGTTCTATCAAACTCCATAGCCATATCCATGAGCGATTAGCGAAGATGAAGAGTTTTTTTCAGGTGTTTATACCTTTTCTGATGAGGAAGGAAAATGAAAGACGGCAAGACCCTAAGTGACAGCCACTTCTCCTTTTTATGGGGCGTGAATCTAAATTAATCGGATTTCGATAATGTATTGAATTGAATATGTAATGAAAAGTTTTAAAAGGAAATAAAACCATTCAACTAAAGGTTAATGGCTTCTTTTGCCACTCAATTATGGTTTTTTTAATTTTGTTTTGATCTTGATAATATCATATTAAGTTTTTAATTAATTTAATTGTGTACTTTTAATCCTGTTTGCTTGTAAATATTTACAAGTTCACATAATTATTAGTGTTTCATGGTTTAATTATTTATGTGACATGTTAAATTTATATTGATAAGTTGTTACTTCGTATTTGATGGTTATATAATTTTATAAATGGTTAAAGAAAAAAGATAGAAAAGGATATATTAGAACGGGGAAAGGCCAAAGGGGGAAAAGAGAAATAAGGCTCGAAGAACAAATCAAGTCATGCAAGGATGCGGTGATATAGCAAGTAAGTAATGGGGTTCTCTCCTTAGGATTGATTATAGCAAACTCACGACTACATGAAGAGACCAAAATTATATATTTTAATTAATTGATTGTTAAACATGTTGAGTCATTTATTTACAAAATAAATGTTTTTTATTTCAAGAAAAGGAAGACACCTTTAGCTTCCTTCAAATTTGGCCCAATAGGTTAACATAGAATATTAGGGCCCATTCAATTGGCCTCAAATCTTTTGTTTTTAGCCATTTTTGAGTCTTGTGGCCTTTATTTTTGTAAAAAAATGGTAAGGAAAAATTTCTGGCAACTCTTTTTAGTTTTTGAAAAAATGCAGCTTAGAGTTTTACTCAATAACATAAAATATAGAAAGAAGAACAATAAAAAGTGATAAAGAAAATACCATGAGTTAGGTTAGCTCAATAGTACGTTCATTAATTTTGCAGCTTTGTCATATTTCTACTAGCTTATATTTCGGGACGGAGCTAGAGAAGCAAGGGGTTCATGGTTCATACGAATCTTCCTTCTCATATGTATCACTTCGTGTGGTATTATATATCATATGAAACTAGGGCTAGTTGGTGAATATTGTGACTATTTCATCGATACTTATCACTTCGTGAAATACTATATAGGTATCCTTTTTGTGAGAATTGTGTAGTAAATGATCATCTTTTAATTTCTTTTTCAACTCATATATGAACCTTTTAGATCATACTGCATATTTTGAGAAAACTAAAAATTTTGTGAGAAAATGTTAAATCACGGTGCAAGATTTTTGTAAATAATTGTCAAACATTAGACGATAGTTATGTTTAATGTTTTATCTATAAAATTAAGCAAACATTAAGTCAGAGCCTAACGTTGTTCGAAAGAATATTTTTTCTTTTTTTGCACAACATTTAAAAATCGAGACAAGTCTAAATAATGGCTTAAAAGAGAACATTTACATTAGTCAATCAATCACTTCTTGACTTTTACCAACAGTCCAACACGATTACTGAATAACTCTCCATCAAAATTAAATAAACAAAAAGAAAACCACCTATTTTATAATATTTTTATTTATGCTGAACTTTGAATTTCGATCTCTAATAACTTTTACTCATTTTATTGATCGCTAGGTGCATGAATAACTTACATACTTTTTTAAAGATAAACCCTAAAAATTCAATATGAGATAAGGAATTAAGGATGCCAACTACTCACAAATTTTAAGATCCAACCCCACATTCATATGAAAGGTCATTCATCATATTGATCTCTTTTTTGGGGGTTGGGGGTGTGGGGTGGGGTTAGGGGGATTGTGGGTGGTAATGTGACTTTTACACTATAGTATTATAAAATATTTTGTGCATGAAGAAACAAATTAAAGTGCCTTCTTATGAAATGTCTTTCCATAATTGTGCTTCTTTTTGGCTCTTAAAGGACCTAAGGCCATTTCCTAAAATGGTGTCCCTAATTATTTTATTAAACAATTCTATTTTAGTACTTTTGGATAAAAGAAATCAGACATATCAAAGATTCATTATTGGATATGATGCCACTATTTTAATACAGCACACCTTTTTGTGTGCTAGCTTAATTAGTAGCAAAAGCTCTTTTATATTTTGTTATTTAAAAAAAAAAAAAAAAATCTATGAGCTAGATTGACTATTTCAAAATCACTCGTTCATAAATCGATTATTAATATAAAAATATAAAGAAATATAATCAACATTTATGTATTATGATTCTAGGGGTGCATATATAGGATATCATGTGTAGATTTTCATAAATTCAATGACGATTTGTGTAGATCCTGAATTTATATATTGAGAAACTCAATAAAACATATAAAAAACTAATTGATGGAATTAAATTCAACAAAGTAAGCTCTTGGTCCAATTAACAATTGAAATAAAATATGCTTAAGCTTTACTCTATTTCTTATTGGGTGTTTGATTCCCCTTGCGCACTTATAGTAGAATTTTTATTTTTAAAAATATTGAAATTAGTGAGAATCCGTAAATTTTAAATTTTGAATCTGTCTCCATACGAAATTCTATGTCTTGTGTGTTCATGACAAAAATAATAGTAAAATAAAAGTAGAAAATAAAAACAGATAGGATTGAGGTCCATTAACTATAAGAGATATACGTATATTCAGAGTAAATATTTTAAAGAAATTATAGTTCTATGGAAACCCCATTGTCCACATAACAAGAAGGCATTTTGAAAGAATATGGCATTTCATATATCTTTAATACCTTGACATAGGCCGGCGGAGCAACAACCGGTGAAGGTTGGTTAGTATGTTGAACACGCTTCGCCAAAAAATTAAATTGTATAGATAAATTACATATTTTATATGCATATATATATATATATATATATATATATAATAGTCGGACATATTTCGTTCCCTTTCTCAGGATTTTAGTATTATTATTATCTTTCCTTGTTTTTAGATTTATATTCGTACTTGTTGTTGCGCCTTGACATCTTATTATCTTGGTGTTGTTTAATCTGTTTGTTGCTATTATTTCTTTTTCACTATTTGTTTATATACGATCATCTTTCGAAAATAACATCTCTATCTTCTTAAAGGCAAGGGTAAGGTTTAACATACACTTTACCCTCCTCAAACCTCATTTACAGAATCATACTGAGTTTGTTGATATTGTTGTTATATCTTAATATCCTTAACAAAAAATTTTATTTCACCATTACTTAGTTGTCTCTATTTAAAACATTTTCACTCTTTTACTATATATCTCCGATTCACTTAACCAATTTCACCTTTCAAATTGTTTTACGTATTCAATTCGTTTGAATAAGAGGAGGGGTTTGCTTTGCCCATTAAAATCCATTCTCTATTTTTGTTGCATTCTGTCTCATCGTATCATACTTTATTCTGTAAAATTAAAAAATATCTATCAATACCTCGATCTAGGCCTAGAATAATCCTTTGTTTCATAATCTTTGGTCTTGTAAGTGCATGCAAAGTTAGCTTGTGTCTAATAGGTCTATATATTTTCATCGACTAAGATGTTAATTAAGTTACGTTGCTAATAAAAGACTTCTTGCTAGTCAATAACAATGATACTTGGTGAGAGGTAGTTGTCAAAATGACATTAATTCGTACATTTATTTACTATATAGTAAAGTAAATTAGAAAACTAAATATATAATATTATCTCATTAGTCATTAATCTTGTAGGTAGCTTGTTATTTAAACATGTATCTTTCAATCAACTATATCAATTAGAAATATTAAATTAATAAAAATATTTCCCTTACCTAGCGTAGAAATGTGTAGATTTAGCCCAAATTTTAATCTTATTTTACTTTTGATAGATTTCACTAAAAAAAAAGTTAAAACAATTTTTCTCTTTTTAAGGATTTCTTCAGCACGTGGAAAATGTGAAAGCATAGGGCTTGGTGCACTAAAGAAATTAATGAATTTCACTTTAAAAAGTGGTTAAATTTTATAAAATAAAATTATTATTTCATCTGAAATACTAGCTCCTCGAACAAATTTTTCAATTTTAAATTAAGTTGAAGTAGAAATAATCAGATAACCATGATAGAGAGGTTGCACTGTTTAGAAAATAATGAGTGAATTAGTGACGGTCAAAATTTCATGTTAACCTCATTTAGCAATAGATAAGAAGTTCATTTATCTAGGAGTTAATGATTAGCTATAAATTATTTATGGACTGTCGAATATTCTATGGCTAATTTCATATTTTTTTAATAGGATTGATATTCAAAAATTAAGCTTAAACCTTATGTGTCAAAAATATACTCTACATTAACTTTTATTAGTATTAGAATAAAATATTTATATTAATCATTATTTCTAAGATGTAAAATTTAAACAAAAGTGTATGACAATGTTATCTCAATTTTTCAATTGGATACACCAAACAAAAAAAGCTCAAAGACTTATCTTCTTCATTTTATATTTATTTTTAAAATATGGTGTATAGACTAATTAAGTAGTCTAACCATTAATGAATATGATATAGCGATATTGAGTTGTTTCTCTACTAATTAGACGTTTGTAATTTGAATTTTGGATATGAATTTTTTTTTTAAATAGAGATTAGAGAGTACTTTCTTCTAATGAAATCTTACGTGGTATGAATTTGAAATAATCGAGTTTTAATATTGATATTGAATACCGAGTTGAAAATAATTTATAGTAAAAAGAATATTCGGACACAACCTACTATGGTCCCTAATGTAATGGGACCCAATCAGTGACAACAGTGTCAGATCAACATTAGTGCGTTCTCATCACGCATTATGCATGTGTCTTGAACACAACACACGATTCTCTTATGCCCCTTTGAGACCCGAAAAGCCAACATTATTTTGCGGAAATTTTAATAGCTCAATTAGTTGATTATTGAATTTTTATTTTATTAACGAGCGTTTGATTCTTCATCTCGTAATCACATCTCTTATTTCTCTTCCTACTCTCAATTTTTCTATAAAAGAAAATCATGTGGATGTGGATGGCGCGTGGAGGCACGCGCGATGGAAAGATTCGTTGAGTTTTTGTAGGGTTGTCGTGATTATTCTGAGCCAAAGAAACGGAGTATATTCCAAGCAAAAAAGAAAGTTCTAGAGTGGCTTTTGGTAAATTACATTTTGACCCTTCATATTTGTACATTTTGCATTTTTGACCTCATAATTTTTTTTAGTTTTTTTTTTCCTTGTTTGTTAGTATAGTGAAACCCCTAAATTTTTGTTTCATCTCTACTTCTACCCAATTTGTATATTTTGTTAGTGAATCAATGTTGCAAAGTTTTAGTTTTCTTCATCAATTGTTGATGTATTGTTAGTTGTACAATGTGTATATGAGAATGATCGACTTATCATTTCATGTGATCTTATTACCGCTCTGAAAATTGATTAATATTCTCTAAAATATAGTTTCTATCATAGTAAAAAGCACGTATTCCTCGTATAGATTTGGCTCCATAGTTTCCCTTATCAGCAGAGGTGGAGCTAAGTGGGGGTTCGTGGGTTCGGACAAATTCAGTAGCTTTTTCGTAGATCCTGTAGTTGTACTAGAAAACTAAATAAATATATATGTATGTTAATTTGTGAACCCCTGACAAAATTGATTAATGGTTCAGTGGTAAGGAAGAGACCGTATAAATATTTTTCATGCTAGAGTTGTGGGTTTGAACCCCCATTTTTTTTTTCTTAAAAGAAAATTCAGAACTCCCAAATACTTAATCCTCGCTTCGCCTTTACGACCTTATGTGTTGTAATTTGTGCTTGTTAACATTAGAAAGAAGTTACTCATAAAGCAATATAACTCATTAGTCAGTTGATTATCTGAACTTTCACATCTTCGCAAATACTAATTCTACCCCAAGTTAGGAAAAATGAGAAATAGTTGTAGGTATGTTAAATGTGACTTTTATAGTCTAGAAGGACAAAAAAGTAAAAAGGTTTGATCTTATCTTGATAGTGTAATATGCAACGTCAATGCCAGCCCACATTATTATAATATAAGAATCACTCTTTCGAATATTCACAACTCTCGAAACCTAACCCATCAAAGATTCGTTTCGTACGCGACGCCCCGACCTCGACCCTTCTCCCCACGCACCACTCCTTCCACCTTTCCAAAAAATTTAAAATATCATATATATATATTTTGAGTTATTTAATATTTGAAATTTATTGCCTTGACTAATTGAAATTACGTTTAATAAGTCCATTATCGAGGCAAACGTTTTCTATTAAGAAGTTCTTTATTTTGAGATTGAGATTTTTGATTAAGAATGAAGGAATAAATAACCTGATCCATTCACTTAATATTACATTACTATTAAAAAAATACAAATTAATGATGAATAAATTATGCAGCTAAACAATAAATTTCATTTCTAATCTTATTTAGAGATGATATAGTGATTTAGCAATGAATTAGTGATGAAGCTCTTGGCTAATTAATTTTAGACTTTTGTAGTGCATATTTTTGGTCCGATTAATTCAGCTCATGATGCATACGACCCATAAAGGAAAAATGCTCTTTATCAAAAGGTTTTTTCTTTGGAGGGTTTTAACTTGAAATTGTGAATGAACTTTATTCATTTCACCACACTCCTTTATAATTTAGTGATATTGGTTAGAGTAATCCATATTCATATTGCACATGACTCATAATAGGAATAACGATCCTTCCTATTAAAAGTGTTTATATCTTTAAATTCAAATTCGAAATCTCATTCATTCTATCACATAATCTTATAGTTTAATTTAGTGATACTAATTAGATAAATCCAGATTCGTTAAGACATAGAATTCTTATAGGAAAAACACTAGTCCTTATCATAAATTTTTTTCATTTTCAGAACTCTAACTCAAAATCGTTAAGGAAGACCAAAGGACTTGATGGTCTAGGTAGGTGTTTCTACATGTACCAAGTTTAAAATCTTATTTTATTTCTCATATACCAAGTTTATTCCATTTTGTGATTCTTCTTAGATCCCTTTATTCTTTAAATTTCCCATTCCGGATCTCTCTATGCTTATAACAAAACAAATCAACTCTCATTTAAATACTCCTTCTTGGTCCCCTCTTTTCTCTCATTATAGCCTTTGCATAATAATAAATAAATAAATTAACCAAAAAAAAAAGTTGCATACTTTCCCTCTTAGGTCAATTAAATCATCACACAAAAGCTGGAAAATTTCAAAGACAGTTTCCTTTTTCTTTACAAAGAAGATGATGATCAACAACAACAATTTTACAGAGAAAATGGAGAGATGTCAACAGTATATTGATGCTCTTGAAGAAGAAAGAACAAAAATTCAAGTTTTCTCTAGAGAACTTCCACTTTGTCTTGAACTTGTTACTCAAGGTAATTAAATTAACTCACTTTTTTTTCTTTTTTCAAGATTTTTATACTCATACATACAATATAACTAAACCCCATTTCTTCATTTTTTGTTTCAAGATTCATACTATTCAAACAAAATAATCAAACCCCATATCTTCATTTTTGTGAATTTTTTCTTCAAGATTCTATAGTATTCAAACATAATAATATAACCTCATTTTTTGTGATTATTCTTTTTGTTTAATGTGGTAAAGATAGAATTTAGTGTTTTAAAGGGTTTATCCACCAAGATTCTATACTATTTAACAAAATAACAAAACCCCATTTCTTAATTTTGTTCATATTTTGTGATTTTTTTGATTTTATTCTATGCTATTCAAACAAAATATTTTTCTCCACCTTATCCCGAAAGAATCAATAGTATTTTCTCTTATCCTTTAGCATAATTCGAATACTCAACCTACTTGTTAATGATGAAGGTGTTCAACTACTCGAGCAAGCGTTACATGTTGATTCAAACAAAACTAATGAAACCCCATTTCTTAATTTTCTTTTTCTATGTTTTTCAAACAAATAACAAAACATCATTTCCAAGATTTGTTAATTTATTTTTATTATTTAATATTAATTTTTTTTTGTTTTTGTTTTTTTGGTGAGCAGCTATTGAAACTTACAAGCAACAATTATCTGGTACAACAACAGAATACAACCTTAATGGACAATCTACTGAATGTTCTGATGATGAACATACATCTAGTGATGTTCCTGTTTTGGAAGAATTTATTCCATTAAAAAGCACATTTTCTCATGAAGATGAAGATGAAGACGAAGAAGATGAAAATCAATCTCATAAACCAAAATCTTTTATTAATAATAATAATAATAATACTGGTAATTCTACTAGCTCTAAAGACGCAAAAAATAAAAAATCTGATTGGCTTAGATCTGTTCAGCTCTGGAATCAAACTTCAGATCCCACACCAAAAGAGGTAATTAAATTAACAATTTTGAAAAAAAAATAAAAAAAATTTATTTTTATTTTTGTTATCTAATTTTTTTGTGGGGGTATTTTAGGAATTAACACCTAAAAAGGTGTCGGTTGTGGAAGTGAAGAAAAGTGGAAGTGGTGGAGCATTTCATCCTTTTAAGAAAGATAAAAATGCTGTCGTCGCAGTAGAAACAACGCCAGTTACCACTGGCGTTGTTTCGACGGCGACAGATAGTTCCACCGTCGAGAATGGCGGTGGAACTAAAAAAGAAGATAAAGATGGACAAAGAAAACAAAGAAGGTGTTGGTCTCCAGAGTTGCATAGAAGATTCTTACATGCCTTGCAACAACTAGGTGGCTCTCATGGTAATAATTTTAAAGAAAAATATATTTTTTTAATTCGAGACGAATTTATTGTGTAGCGATAAAAGTTATTCGTCACTAATTTTTTGCATTTTTTTTTTTGCAGTTGCTACACCTAAACAAATTAGGGAGTTAATGAAGGTGGATGGACTCACTAATGATGAAGTTAAAAGTCATTTACAGGTTTGTTTACATGATTAATGAATATTCTAGATTTTGTCATTATATTTATTTATTTTTCTGCTCCTTTCTTTTTCAAAAAAGTATTTATTTATCTTTTGCAAATGTGAAACATGATAAACTTTGATGTATATCAAAATTAGGAAATTAGATATTTTATTTTTTTTGTTTGGTAGTGCAAAATTGATTAGGCGGACCATCAACAAATTCTAGTACAAAAATGGATTATTTTGGATAGATAGACTCAAGAAATTTTGGATAACTACACCTTTACTTCCTATATATATATATATTTCTTTCAATTTCATACGCAATTAAATACTTCGAAAACAATTTTTCAATATTCTCAAAATGGAAGTAAGATTGTAAAATTATACTGAATTTGTTGTTATTGTTACTGTCGTTACGCAACTAAATAACAATATATTTTTTTTTGTTATAGAAAATCTACAACTTTTGAGATTTGGTTTAGCTGAATTTGGTAAATGTAGCTGTATATATATCTTTAGCTGAGCTAAAAATCGAAAGGTTCTTTGAATTTAGTAACTATAGTAAGCTTTCTAAAATTGTTTATATAAATCTACTTTTATATGGATACCAAATCAAGCAACATATATGATGTACAATTTTCCAAGTTATTTACCACTAATTACAAATTAAAATGTATATTTCTTTTACGTGACTTGATATTGTAAATTTTTTTTTTACATGAATATATATATACATGCATGACCTAAATATCGTTTGTTGTCTTTTCCTCTAGAAATATCGATTACACACAAGAAGACCTAGTCCTTCATCAATTCACAACAACAACAACCAACAACCACCACAGTTCGTGGTCGTCGGAGGAATATGGGTCCCACCACCGGAATACGCCGCGATGGCCGCTGCAGCACCAGCGGCCTCGGGCGAAGCGTCGGGAGTTGCCAACTCAAATGGAATATATGCACCTATTGCCACTCATCCAAAGGGTCCATTCCATGATCATGCATCAGGAGGAACCCTAAAACAATTAAGGCAACACAATAATAAGTCGTCGCGCTCAGAGCGCGACGACAGCCACAGTCATTCCGACTGTGGTGGTGTGCATTCAAATTCTCCGGCGACGTCCTCTTCTACACATACTACAACCGCTTCACCAGCTTACTAAAAAAATGTGTAGAAATTTTTTTGTAATATAATTTTATTTTTTCTACTATAAAAGTAGAAAGTCATATAGAGTTGATTTTTCGGTCTTGTTAGAAAAAAACGAACTTATCGTATTTATTTTGTTTCTCTTAGTGTATATTTAAAATATTATATCTTTTGTGATATCTTTTGAGGATCTTTTAGACGCATTTTGACATTGACAGTAATAAAGATTGCATAATATGGTGGGTTCCCATTGTTTTGGATTATTGAAATGACACGTGGAATTTTTATTTTATTTTTTCGTATAGCGTTTAATATAAGCAGAATTATTCTTTACTTTATAGCAAAATTATTTTCACTCGTGTTTACTGTTTAGCCTAGCTACATAAAGTCATAAACCCTAGCTTATTATCAACCTTTATTATTGAAGCATGGGAAATTTTAATGTACATGGTAGGGGTCTAGTCAAATCCCTCGTTACTCCAAGGCAACAATGATAACAATAATAAATTTAATGCAATTTTACGAGTAAAGTTTGAGAAGAAAAAATGTTTATAGTCTTGTCTTTATGGGGTAGAAGGAACTTGAAATCGACAAGGTGAATGAGTTCCTATCGATGGAATTTAATTTTTTTTTTAATGAGAAGTGTTAATGTATTTACAATGTTAATTTTATATGTTGAATCCTTGAAGGAAAAAATTACTACGGAGTATTAAACAAATATGAATTAGCGATAAATAGATTTTATTTTGAGAGTGTTAAGCTATGTGAATTTGATCCATATTTTCAGATACATTTTTTTAATCATATTGATATAAGAAAAAAATGTAATTTATAGTACTTTTAAGTTTTAGCATACTAGTTTTTAATATTTAAATTTAATTTTAAAATACTTAATAACTAATCTAATTTAGTACTAAAAATTAATCAAATCAACTTTTGAAAAATATAATGTGACAAATATTTTAGGATGGAGAGAGTATTTCTTAATAAACTTGGTGTAAAGTTCAATCTTTTATGAATAACAACTGTAAAGAGGAGAGAATCTAGCATAATTTTTGAAAAACAATTAATGGAGATAATGTTAGGTAAGTTATCAAAAGTCAATACATATCTTAAAAAATTATTCCATAGTTTTGGAATAATCCACTGTTTTTTTTTTTTCACAATACAATTAATTTCTTATTAATTACTCTAAGCTGTGGTGCAACTGTCCCAACTTAATTGACTCCAAAAACAAAAACAAAAAAGGATGAAATTATTGAAATTAATAACACATCTTTTCTTTTTTGGTGTTTTGATTCCAAACCCCACAAAACAAAGAATACAAATATAAAAATAATTTAATAGACTTGACTTTTGAGCAATATTCTACATCATATAATTAATACAAAGATAAGATATGATATGATGGAAAAAATTATGGGAAATTTTAATTGCGTAGAAGTTACTCGTCCTATTTGTATGACTCATCACTTATCATATACTTTTCTCAATGTCGAAAAGCTGCATTTTTCAACAAGAAACGTTTGAACTAATGTTCAATTAAAGGGCGATTGCGATATCAATCAAAAAAACAATCGTTGTAATTTTGAAATTTATTAATATTTTCTTAGGAAAGCTTTGAGTTATGTTTGAAATTATTTCTTATAATGGTGTCGAAGTTGGGCCTATCATAATTTATAATTTACTCAATATTCAGTCTTCCTTGTATAATTCTTGCCTTACGATCAAGCTTGTAGCATTGCTCAGTATTCAAGTCAAAAAAGTCAAATGTTAACGATTTGATAGAATTTCCAAAGATCCTCACGTCAGAATTTATTGTCAAAATCCTGAAAATCATCATAACTTATTGTTAAGACAATTCTCACCATGAAAATTATAACAATACATCACAATTTGTGGTACCAATATAGCTTATTGTTAAGACAAAATTTATTCAGTATTAAATAAAGAAACCTTGATGATGAACTCCAATTTTTTCAATTTTTGTATCTTCTTTTTTCTTCTTAATGAGGTTAATTTTTAAGTTGCTACTGACACCGAAAGACCTTATCAGTGTAAATTATCGATTAATTCAGAACTGCATCATATATGACTATGACCCATTAAGAAAAGATATGTCCCCTATTATTTTCTTTCATTTACCATACTCGAACCTGATTAAATAGTGAAACCCATCAATTGGCTAATTAAAAGGAAAAAAAAAGTTTTATTATGAGTGTAAAGGTTCGATAAGGATGGTTCCCATCCGAATATTCTTAGGAATAAAAAGAATATGCAATATTGGATACTAATATTCTATAAATTAGTGCTAAGTTGGATTTTTATTAAATATAAATATAGGTCAAGAAAAATTGTATTGTATTTATTAATAAAAAGTATATTGGCCCTCATGCACGTTAGGTATTATTTCAATTTCATTGGTCAAGTATATTCTCTTGTTTTTTTTTTTTAACTCATCTTATTTTGTCAGTCCATGGAAAAAAAGTCCATGAAAAAAAAATAAAGATATTCTAATCCTTGAGAATCTTAATTTGTCCAAGATTCTATTGCCTTTTTTTTTCCTCCACTAGCAAAGATTAAATATTCTGTTATATTTCTCTTTCACACGTATTTTAAAAATATAAATAAAAAGTATTTTTATTAATTTAATTCAACTTTTTTGAAAAATAATTACTATTATTTAATTTAGAAAACAACTAATTTCAAGAGTAAAATTTTAAAAAAAATTATTTTAATTTTGTTATTTGATAAAAATTTTGGAATGATTTTCTTTTATTTAGTAATATTAATAACTAATATGAAATAGATGTATTATTTTGGCTATTCATATTTCAGACAGTTCAAATAAGAGTTTTATTGGCACCCAATCACAAATATTAGTGATTTTGACTTTTTGGATAAAAAATTAAATTTAATAGAGCTGTTTGAATCATTTTAAAAGTATATCCTTTTGTTCGACTTTATTTTCTCTTTTTAATGAGAATCTAAAGACTTTGTGTAAGAAAATATCTTTTACTTTAATTTGCCCCAAAAATAAGGATTTGATATTTTTTGATATTTTCTTTATATGTTCAACTCTTTCGATCAAATGGCAAACGAATAGTAAGATGTTATCTTTTTCACAATTTTGATTTAATTGAAAATATTACTTTTAAACAAAATTATAATTCTCAATCAACTTATGTTCAAATGCCTACTAAATCTTTTGCTAGGAAGTTTGATGGGAGAGTCGAGACTCGAGGCATGGAAAAATTTATCTGTAATCTGCTTATTTTCAAGTACGTATCATCCGCTGCGTTATCCGTCATCTCTTACAATTATCTTTGAACATATTCCACTTGCACCAGTAACAACAGATATAACCCTCTGAAGCGGGTCCTTACGAACCTAATACTTTTAATTCGTAGGATATAAATACATGTAAAAGACATTCTATTTTCAAATACTATTAGATTTGAATCTGTAATTCAAAAGTACAATGAGTTAAAGGCTTATTGTTGAGTCACACATCGGTGGGTAAGGACATTTGCTCTTCTTCTTTTTTTAATGGTTTTGGATAATTCTCACCCGTTGAGTTAGTTTTTGGATTGAATTAAAACCAAAATTCATTTTTTTAATGTTATCAGTGTATGCCTCATGCCATTTTATTTTTTTATCCAATGGTAGGCCCCTGACTAAATTATTCAAACTTCATATATTCAGTCCTAATCGTGCAGGAGCTTGTTGCTTACCCACATTAGTGGATTTAGTGGCATTTTAATCTCTTTATATTTTTGAAAAATACTTTTCTCTTGAACTAACTTTTATGATTGAGTTAGACTCGATATTCATTTCTTTATCACTAATAATCTTATAAATTGAATGTTATGTTTAAAAATTTTCTTAGACTCCATATTGGCATGTTATGTTTAAAAATTTTCTTAGACCTAGTAGTTGTAGAACCACACCATATGTCCTTCTAGGCTTGTAATAATGTAATAACCCTAACTATAAATGGAATCAATTATTATTTAATTATTCCCTGTATGTACACAATACTTAAATTTTGGACAAGCAAAGACTATATAGTAGTAGAATGTATATGTGTCATTTACTTATTTGGTTTCTCATCTGGTGTTTGGAGTCTTCATTGGAGTTTTGACTATATTTGAATCGCTCATTGAGGGCCCATACGGAAGGATGCTCCTATTTCTCCATATTTAGGGCTAGAACTCGAGATATATAGTTAAGGATGGAGCAATACCACCCTCACACCACAACCTATGTTCGTTATATTGTATCATTTACTACCACCTAGGTTGGTACAATTGTACTACAAAAGATAGACTAGGAATTAGGTGGGGGTAGCTAATTATAAATATGGCCTTTCGATAAATGCAAAAGCCAAATGTCCTTTGCAATACCTTTAGAACTACATAAAAATATCATTTTTTATTTTTCTTTTTGAAAATGTTGTCTCATTTAGGACCTATTTGGCTTCTAAATTTTTGTTTAATTGATATTTTAAATAAAATATGTTATCCTTTCATCCGTTTTG
The DNA here is from genome assembly GCA_018342035.1 of Solanum appendiculatum. Classification (NCBI taxonomy): domain Eukaryota; kingdom Viridiplantae; phylum Streptophyta; class Magnoliopsida; order Solanales; family Solanaceae; genus Solanum; species Solanum appendiculatum. The sequence continues at coordinate 293,192 of JAGDQO010000791.1, forward strand.
TACATATTTTTTCTTTTACTTTTCTGTATGATTATCTGTTATCACACGTCTTTTCGCCTTAAGTTCAGACGCTTTGATTATATCGCAAAAAAGCGAAAGGTTAGCAAAAATTTTAGGACCTTTTAACATAGTTAGGAGTGATAGAGTTGTGACTCTAACAAGGGATGACCTATTTGACTTCTAATATTTTGTTTAGTTGATATTGTTTTTATAAAATGGAGAATATGTTATCATTTTTTTTGTACTTTTTTATATGATTATTTATTATCACACGTCTTCTGACCTTAACTTCAGACGCGTTGACTTTATCGCCCCCAAAAGTGAATGATTATAACGAATATTCTCAACTAATGTCTAATTTTACAAGTTGCTATTGCATATTTTAACTAAATATATATCTCGTAAAGGGTTTTAGGCCGCTCAATAAATTAAAATACATGTATTTTTTACAATCTATTTCTTGTCAAATTTCAAAGGAGATCTACATAGGGCCAGTGGCCAGCATGCTTAGCAATAGACCAGCTGGAATTTTGTTAAAAAAATATTTTTGGTTTTTTATTAGGCGTTCGTATTAGGGTTCGACTGAATTCAAATTCATCCCGAGACATTTCACATTTGGACTTAAAGAGCTACCTAACAAATGCGAGTCCAAACCTAGGACTCAAAGCCTCTAATATTCTAATGATGAAAAAGTACTTACCAGCTACCGCTTATCTCACTACAATCCTTGTTGGTTTGTTAAAATTTATTACTAAGGAAATGCATATAATAACTTTTATTTCATCTTCTCTTTAGAGATATTCATGTGTGAGAGTTCTAATATATGTAGCATATTTTAGGTAAAATTCACCTATTTCCTCATTAATTCAAATCAATGGCAAGAACATTCAATTTTCTAATTGTGATTGAGTACTTTAATAAGTTTGAGAAATGATTATTTAATGATAAGAATTAAATTAAAAAATTATAATTAATTCTATTTTGATTTGTTAAGCAGACAAGTAAAAGGTTTCAGTTTCAATAGAGTCACTGTGAAACTTATAATATAAATTTTCAATATTTAAATTTTAAATATAAAATATTGAGTAATCTAACCCAATTTAACGTAACTTTAAAAATAAGTCAAATTAACTTTCAAAACGAAAAACATGCCAATAAATTTGGAACGGAGGGAGTACTATAGAGATGAGGATGAGCTAGAGGAGGATGTAGTGTTACGATATCGTTCGGTTTGTCTGATTCAAATATATTGTGCATAGAGTATGAATTTATGTGCAAAAATCTATGAACTACAATAAATAGTAAATCCAAATTAATAATTTTAAAAATCCAATCAATGGAACAATAAGAATCTTAATTCATATAAAGCTTAAGTTTTTGATTTACGGAAAACATTTCTCTCTTTAATAAGCCCAACGCATCGCAAAATTCAATTAATCGAACTAATGATTTTTGAATATCAAATAGTTAAACAAAAAATGAACACTGTTGGGATTTACGATATCTTTACTTTAATTTAAAGAATGCATTTTTTTTGGAACCCAAAATAACCTACGGTCGCTATAACATTAGCCACGTGAATAATTTTTTTCTGTCATTGTCAAATGAATAATTTATATGGTAGGTTCCCATTGTTTTGGATTATTGAAATATGAAACGTGGAATAATAGATCAATAATTAATAAAATATTTAACTTAAGCAGAATTATATATTCTTCTTTATAGCAATATCTTTTTCACTTGTACGTACACAATGTGATCTCATATGTAAAGGTCCAAAAGAAGAGTATAGTTTTTATACATGTTATTACTTAAAAATAACTATAGGTAAAAATCATTCAAAAAAAACATGTTACAATAAGTTAAATTAAAGAGTTAAATACTGAAAGTGTAATTTTTCTTGTAATGTTAATGTATATAAGTTGAAAAATATCTCCTTTTCTTGATATTGTTATTAATTCACATTTCTTTTATTTTGTCGATACAAGAAGGGAATTATTATGAGTAATTTAATACTTGTACATAAGCCAATAGGCAAGTCTCTTGTGTCATTTGGTGATCATAGCTTAAATTAATCCACATTATGGAATTCATAGTTTTTCGTTACAATAAGTTTCTTATTAATTACTCTAGCAACTGTACCAGCTTAATAATTGACAAATTTTTAAAATTATTTTACCCTAAATAAAATAATTTATAACCATATAAATATAAATTGTTTTGTTTTAATTCACAAATTTAAAAGTCTTTCTTTCTTTTCAAAGACTCTATGCACCGTCAATTAATGTTACTCCGTCCATTCTAATTTATGTGACATTTTTCAGATTTTAAAATCCAAACAAGTCTTTAATTCTTTAACCATAATTTTTTTACATATCTTTTAAATATTTTAAATTATCAATTATCGTGATTTATAATACTTTATGTATCTTTCAGATATGTAAACTTTATTTAAAAAAACTTAAAGATTTCGTGTTCAAGTTCACAATCGAAATTATACTGTTTAACTCTCGATATACGAACTCTGAAATGTGCCCTATAAATTACATAAATTAGGATCGAAGGATTATAAATTCATATTATACTCTTCACGTAAAAGAAGTCATTGTGTGTGGATCCAATGAATTTTATCATTTAGAAGAGGGATTGAACCAAATCTTGTGTGATATTTCTTTTTAAAAAAAGAATATTTTTTATCTAATTCTTAATTCTTGGAATATACAATATTATTCCTTTGACAAAGGATTTCTAAATAATTAACTTTTTATTGTTCATCTACTTCGCATAATTAATATTGGAGAATTTTCTCAAGCATATTTTGCAGGCACTTTGTTCATGATGAATACAATGGTCATACATACGATTTAGTTGTTCTAGTCGATATATATAGATTATACACACGTCTTCCTTCTGCCACCCCCGCATAAACTATTTATATATCCGTCAGCTATTTTAAATTTAAGCAGTCGAGCAGCAGATATTCAATAATACTGACAATTGACAAAGTATAAAATTATTTAACAAGTATTTGGAGAAAAATAATATTATTTTACTTTTATATTTTTATTTTTTTCAAGTTAATTTAATATCCAAAAAGAACTTTTAACTTTCGAATATTCTTTTTAACATCGACAAAATATTGTCTAGTTGTTTACCGAGAAGCCAAAAATAATGATACCCATTTTGTGGAAGAAATTATAATAAAATAAATTACGCAATTGATTTCTAATAACAATGGTCCCTATCCGAATATTCCTAGGAAAAAGAAGAATATGCATAATTCATAGTAATATTCTATTTAGTACAAAGTTGGATTATTATTAATTAATTAAACTAGGTCAAGAAAAAAAATGAATTTATTAACAAAGGTATTGTCCCTCATGCATGTTAGGTGTCATTTCAATTCATTAATTAACACGTTGTGATGGATGATTAGGACTTGTAGATCTTACCATTCTTAATCAAAAGTTTCAAGATGAATTTTTAGATATAAAAAAATTATGTAGAAAAAATTGTCTCGATTAATCGAGTTTTAATATAAATATAATTTTGTAATACATGAATACTGATTAGTCGAGTTTTAATACAGATATTACTAGTTGAACTCTAATGTCGATATCAGATATCAAATGAAAACCCAAAAATGTATTTTAAATTTCATTGGTCAAGTATATTCTTGCTATTATTTTAACTTATCTTTCCATAAAAAAAAGATATTCATATGATCCTTGAGAATCTTAGATTTGTCCAAAAGACTCATTGGCCTTTTCCTCTCTACAAGGAGTATTTATTATTTTTTGGCTATTCATAGTTCATACAGTCCAATTAGAAATTTTTATTTGGCTTTTTCTTGATGCATGTATCAATCAACAATACAATTTATGGATTTTGAATATTTTAATAATAGTCATTAATTTTAAAATTATCCTTTTATTTGTATATTTATTTTCTAGAGTATGATTTTGATAATTTTATAACTTCTCCTCATCATAATTCTTACCAAATAAATACTTAAATTTCAAAAAAAAAAAAAAACCTGTTACTAAATAAGTATTAAAATACAGTCATCAACACAGTAATGGGGCACAATTTTGAACTTTTTTCCTAAAATATTTTAATACGATGAAATTTATCGTATTAAAATTTCGATCAGGTGTATCTAAAGCTTTTGATCAGTCTACGCATTAGAGCTCCACTACAGTCAAGGACAAATTATATAGTGCAATTTTTCTTACATAAATGGCTAGAAACAAGGGCGGGGTGAGAAAAAAAACTATGAATTTGACAAAATTCAATTAGAATACAAAATTTATAAGCTCAAAATTTTAACTTCGTCAGTGACTAGAAAATAGATCAAAAAGTGACTTTAAAATATTTCCAGTCATATAGGAGTAAATTTGAACTTTTATTTATCGTATAAAATCTGATCAATAATGAATCATAATTAACCACATGTCATGTTTTCAAATTTTCTAAGACCTAGGAGTTTTAGAAATATCATAGTACCATACAATGTACTAATCCTAACTAAAAATTGCACCAATTATATTCAGGCAGAATACATTGATAATATTTTAAATTTATCGGTAATTTTGTTTAGACATTTGAATAATGCCTTGTTTTACTTGAGAACTTGAATACGTACGTGATAAAGTGTTTTTGTTAAACATTTTTGATTCAGATTCTTAAAAGAGATTTTGCGCTTGTTTACAAGAGTTAATTACATAGATAAATTAATCATATAAAATATATTTCCTTTTACCTATTTTATGTGAGCAGTTTATAGGCTAAAACGTAATGACGTTTGAAAACACGCACATAAATTTTTCCAAAAATTGAGTAAAAAATGCCTTTATGAATACTTTATAATATGTTCAAATGTTCATTCAGACAAATCATAATTTGAGTGTATGAACTCTAGATAAAATCTACAACTCTCCGTTTATTTTACTTGTCCATTATACTAAATATACATTTTCACGTGTCATTTTTTTCATATCAAGAGAAAAATATATATTTTTTCCACATTTTACCCTTAACACTAAAACTTATTCCTTAAATTATATCTCAAAATTTAAGACGTTCATTATTTCTTAAGAGACCTATAAAGTTCAAAGTGGACAAATAAAAATAAATCGAGGGAGTACAATTATTTATTCATGTAGTACGCATGAATACTTAAATTTTAGATAAGGCACAACTATTGTGTCATTTATTACCCAGACTAGATAGAATTTTGGAAGGTGAGAAGGTAGTGGCTATTAATTATAATATAAATATGGCCTTTCCATGAATGCAAAAGCCAAATGTCCTTTGCAATTTCCTTAAAATTACATAATTGTCTTTTTCTTTTTAGTATGTTTTGAGTATGCTATTGTTAATTTTAGGACTTTTCTAGTAGTTAGGAATGATAAGAGTTGTGACCCTAACATGTAGTAATGTTTTGTTTAATTGATATTGTTATAAAATATGTTATCTTTTCTCAGTTTTGTACTTTTTAAAATTGTTATTATCAATTTGATTATCTATTATCATACGTCTTTTACCTTAATTTCAGACGCGCTGATTAAGCGTGAGAAAGACAAATGATTAATTAATATTCACCGAATTTTTAGGAATATTCTAAACTAATGCGGCCCTTCTTGGATCTTGCTAACGCGAGATATTTTATAAACTAGGCTGCCCCATTTTTTTTTTCTTTAAAGAAACACAACAAATAGCTAAATTTTATGTAACAATATGTTATGAAAAAATACACCCATTTCCTCATTCAAACAACATTCATTTTTCTAATGTGGAGAAACTAATTAGCAAGTGTTTCGGACTTCTTGACCCAAAAATTAATAAAATTATGTGACTGATTACTTCCATAATTTGTGAATTTTAGCTGGAAGAGGTTAAGCAATTCATTTAGATACAAAAAAAAATGGCATAAGGAAAGCCAATTAGGTAAAAAATAAGTCGATAATAACAATAACAATAATAATAACAAACAATAACAAATAAATAAAATGATAATAATGATTATGAAAAATAGAAAAGGGCCAAAAATGCCTATTAATTATGAAAAATAGAATAAGTTTGTCCTCCATTTAAACTTTGGTCTCAAATATATTCTTATCGTTCTTTTTCTGAAGAGTATTTATAAAGAAAATCTTTTTTTGTTCTTCATATATATTATCGCTTTTGAAAATAGAAGTGAGCATCGAATGTGCACCTATTGTGTTGAAAGATTAATATCACTATATTATATGTCTTTTTGTTCGAAAAAAATATAAAATCTTCTGAAATTAAAACCCTTTAACTAATAATCCATTTTGGTCTCTTTTTTTGGGTTCAATTACAGTTTAATTTGTGGATTAGTCTAAAACCATCGCATTATAAAAAAAATATAGATGTTAAAAATTATACCTTTTTACTTTGGGTGTTACAAACAATTAAGTTTGCTGGATGGGCTAGCCCAACACAACAGTTTGCTCGGTAATAGCTCGTGGTGTAGCCATATATAGTGAAGGGTGGTCAATTGAACACTTTTCGTAAAAAAAAATTATACTATTGTATATATAGAAAATTATATCAAATATATAGGTCACAAATTATTTTTTGTACGTATATATTAATTCTTGAACATTCTTAGTGAAAGTTCTGATTTCGCTAGTTGTAATAGCTAGCCCGTCCAACAAACAAAGGTTCAACTCTCCACTTCGAATCTCTTGAGGGGCATTTTTTTATTTTTTATTTTTTATTTTTGTAAATGATAGATTGAATTGTTTTATTTAAACATGCTATAATTTTGTGTTTCATATCAAGATGGAAATATATTTAGTTGCAAAAAGGAGGGGGAAAAAAAACCTTTTCTTCTTGTGTGTTTCATACAAACTACAATGATATTTAGTAGCGCAATCAGAATTTTCACTAACACCTTCTATGGATGGTTGTTACCCGTTGTATTGTATTGTTAGTTAAAATATAATGTTTGTTTTGAATAAATTTCATTATATCGTATTGTTTAAATCTTTCGTTAGGTAACGACGAAAAGTCTCATTTTATGTAATAACTGATTTGGTGCGTTACCTTTATATTTTCTTCTCATTTGTCTTTATTTATTAATAATCATATTTCATCCTATACCCTACTTTTTGCATAGTAGTTCTACCCCATACCCTAATTCTTGATATGTAACCTTATATAACTACAGAGAATGATACAATCCATCCAAACGCTTTATTCATTAAAATAATAAAGTACAATACAATACGGCACATTATGAAACAATACTGAACAACCATCCAAACAAGGTTTAAGGGGCCAAAATATGAAGGAGTCTAGGGATTCAACTTTCACCTTGTACATACAATGTAATTCTCCGTCGAAGGAATGTACCTGACAATAATGAAATCACTTACCATCTTTAGTAGTTCTTGGGTATATGAAGTTGGAGTCTGTCATATCCTTGAGTATTTTCTACCTCTTCTTTAATGCTTTGAGCTGAATCGCGAACTGCCTCACTACAATTGATCACTTTAATCAATCGTAGTGTTGGAATCTCCGCGAAGCTAGAAGGAATCTCCTCAAGTTGTTCACAATCTTTTATGACGAGTTTCTCAAGCAGGGGAAATGATGCATCTGATGACTCCCATTGATTCATATCGACTAGCTCTAGTTTCAAATATTTCAGGACTTTGAACTCTTGATCAGTAACATCCCATCGCGTATTGTTGTTGGTGAAGTGTATAAAAAATAACTTGAGAGTCTCAAGTTTTTGCAGTGTTGCAATACTTGAAACAACTTCATCTGTCAATGAGATGCCAGCAAGTGATAAAAACTTGAGATTCAAAGGGAAAACTGATTTAAGCCATCCAACTGACGTTGAGAATCCAATGGGGAAACTTAATTCAAGAGATTGAAGGCGGTTATGAATTTCTGGTGTAGGAAACAGAGAATGGTTAGGCATGCCATGAAAATTAACAACGGAGAGACTGAGTTCTTCAAGATTCGGAAACCTCCACCAGAACTTACGATTCATATCAGCAAGAGATACACGACATTTGCCAAAAGTCTTTAAGTTGTCTAACACATGTTGCGAAGATTCTTCTTGCTCGTTGTCTTCCCATATAAAGGAAAATTCACTAATATCAACATGTCTTAGCTTCTTCATTTTCCAAATATCCGGTGATGTCTTTATACGTTGATGTGAATGAACACGTAAAGTTTGTAGATCGATCATGTGTGACACCCACTTGAAATCAAATTTTTTGACAAAAATTGCGAGGTATTTCAAGTGAGTGAGTGATTCAAGTGTGGAAGCCGGAGAATTTTGAAGTTCCCAAGTACTTTCCATATTGATATCCAACAAATGCAACACCCTAATAAGCCTCAAGTTATCAAGTAGAGAGAAAAGATCCATACATTTTGATGAATAGAATCGCGGATGAGCAATGAATTCAAGAGACTTCTTTTCTTCGGAGTCCACCATTGAAATCTCATCCAGTGAATATCCGTGCAACTCCAATTGATTAACAAGGTTGTCATGGATATACATGCATAACCGAGCTGGATCCTTGGTATACGAAGGTACTTGAGATGATGAGTTGTATGACACAACGCGTTGTTTAAAATCTTCTTCTTCAAGTTTACTAGAGCAAAACTCGCGAATCAGATCATGAACCATGCAGTATTTGATATCACCATTTGATCGCCTTTTAGAAACCATTAGAAGGCTTCTATTGACTAGATCACTCAAGCAATCTTTAGATGATTTTTCTAGGTTCTCCGTGTCGTTGATGTTGGGCACTAACTCTTCAGCTATCCATAACTTTAGCAAATCGGACACTGGAATGTTATAGTCTTCGGGATAGTATCCCATGTATAGAAGGCAATGCTTTAGATGATCGCGTAAATTGTCATAACTTGATTGAACTGCCTTCCTACTCTGCTCTTCTAAACCAAGGGAACTTAAATCCTTTGCAAACTCTTTCCACACAGAGACTCGCCTTTTCTTTTGTGCGATAATACCAGCATTCAACACAATCACAAGAGGCAATCCCTTACAGTTTCGAGCAACTTCAAATCCTACTTCTTCCAGCTCCAAGGGAAACCTCTTGCGTTTAAGTACCTTCTTTTGCAATAATTCCCAACTCTCTTCATCTGTTAGGAATCGAAGAAAATAAGGATCACTCATCTGAATAGCAACCTCATGAACGCGAGTTGTTACCATAATTCTACTTCCTCTATCCACACAAGGGAAACATGATTGCAAATCTTCCCATGCCTCATAGTTCCACATATCATCTAAAACAATGAGGTATCTCTTGAAATATAGTGCCTTCCTCAATGCATCTGCAACGTCCTCATCGTCTTTGATCATGTCACGTTTTTCACCCGTGACTTGTTTAAGAATCTCAGACAATAGCTTCCTGATGCTATATGTTTGTGAAACAATACAAAACGCCCTAACATCAAAGTGATCAGCAATACAATGATTGTTGTACACCTTTCTAGCCAAAGTTGTTTTGCCTAGTCCTGCCATTCCAACAATCGAGATAACATCGCGTTCTTTTGTTCCTCCAATCAATTTCTGAATGATCTGTTTTACATCCTCCTTAAACCCCACAAATTCCTCATCATTCGATGAAAAACAGCATCGAGAAGTAGTTAACTCGATGTTCTCCATGTCAAAAATTCGCGATTGTTAGAGGTAAAATCAAACTGCATTATAGTTAATAACTGTGTCAGCCTCCATAAAACCAATGAAATAGTTTTCGTCTTAGTAATGTCATTTTCTTCTATTCAAATAGCGAGTGAGCATTAGAAATAGTTTTGCAACAAGCATATTTTGAACATTTTACCTATCCGTCAAACACTAGGTGGACAGAATTACCTTGTACATGTAATTGAGTATTTTGGGGGATATCTATGGTAGTAATAAATTACTAATAAACTTGAAATAAGATTTAACAACACTGGAGACATTATGAAAGATTTGTTAATTAGAAGTTGGTTCCTCAAATCCCTCTGTCCCAATTCTTGACATTTTTCATTTTTCGAGATTCAAACTACCTTTCCCCAAGATCACAAAACTCTATTCTAAACTCGTACCCCATTCTCTCTGACCAAGGCGCTAGATCTCCTATCTACTCGATTGACCCTGACCAAAATTATAAGATATATTTTTTATCATATTGATATGAGAAGAATCGCTACTACTTATACTACTTCTCATATAAAGTTGATCTAATCTAATTTATTTTTCAAGATTAGTCAAATTAACTCTCGAAAAAATAACAACAAAGTGTCACATAAATTTGTTGTCTCATTAGAAAGTAAAATAGAAGGAAAAAAAATAGAAAGCTAAAAAGGAATCTTACCTTAGAGTGGAAATAGAGAGATTAATAATTGCTCTATAATTCTGTTAATTAGCTGATAACTCCATGGTTTCCCTCTTAGGAAGAATTGGAAAAGAAGTTTTGTGGACTTTGAATTTTGAAGAATGAAGACTGATAGTATAGGAGAAAGATAGATCTAGTAATTGACAAGGTTGACTTTATAAAATTACACGTGGCACTCCTTTATTGGACTATGTTAAAAAATTAATTTTAATTAGATCCAAACCAAATCATCATGATGAGTAAAATCGCGAGATAAAAGGATTAGTTATCTCGAGATTGTAGTGTTATTTTTTTCTCAAATATGCTGAGGGTGGAATAACATTTTTGAGATAATTAATCTTGAAATAATTGATCTCGAGATAACTTGTTTCCTAACTAAACTGAACCTCCTAGGGAGTCTTAACATTTGGATTGAACCAGTATATAAAAAAAATGATGTTCCTTTCTTAACTCTTTACTTGCTTACATAAATATTTCTGCAGTTGTATGTTCAATACTGCAGTTAGAACCTTGGATTTATATAACCAGATAACGCTTGATAAAATTCTTCAATATTCTTGAGACTTATAACTTCCTCCGTTCCAATTTAAGCGTCTTACTTTCTCCTTTAGCATGTCTCAAAAAAGTCTCTTTCTATATTTAGTAAATTTTCCAACTCAAACACTCTACCGGACTAGTTTAAGGCTATAAGATTCAAAAGACAATACACATCTTTAATTTAAAACTACAAGATTAAAAAAATCTCCGTGTCCAATCAAACTAAGACACTTGAATTGAGACGGAGATAGTAGTAAGTTGTGATAAGAAATTACTGGAGATACTTTCATATATATACAATACACACATATAGTTTCCATCAACAAATAACAACAATGAACATGACAATTAATAGTTCAGATCACATGTGAAAAAAATTCAGAATCTATAAGCTTCAAATTCTGGCTCCGTCTCCGACAATACATATCAGAACGTAGCGTTGCAAAGCACAAAACAAAATAGACATTGATATCTTCCGGACAATAGCAGCTTGCTGATATGCAAATCAATCCATCCACAAAGCAGAACCTTTCATCTGATGTATCCTCTGACCTCTGACTAGAAGTTCACAAGTCCGATGGATGATTCTGTTGCTTGGAAATCACATCTAGGTGGATGATATATAAAGACGAAGTTGAAAATATGAAAAGGACGAAGAATGTCAGGAAAATGAATGAAGTACATCGCGAAAGGAAGTAGCTAGAGAGAATTCAAAAACCATAACGTTATATAAAAATGACATTGTTGGTTAAATTATTTCTTGACAAGTATGTTGATGCAATATGTAACACGATTGGCATAACTTAAAGTTATGTTATCGATCCATCTTTCCCACAAAGGTAGGAGTAAGGTGTGCCTACATCCTATCCTCTACAGACCTTAATTACTTGTGGGATTACATAAGGTAGGGGGTTCACGAACATCGTTTATTCTGCACACCTGAACTTTAATATGCAAGGAAGAAATGTTTTTTAATACGCAAAATCATGACAATAATGAATGAAATCACTTACCATCATCATTTGTCTTTCTTCGAGATATGAACTTGGATTGAGTTCATATAATATTCTTCTGATTCTTGTCTAATCTTCCTAGCTGAATTGCCAACAGAATCGTGACAATCGATAACTTTTATCGCTAGCAATGTTGGAATATCAGTAAAGGTCAAGGGGATCTCTTCAAGCTTGGAACAACTTTTTATAACAAGATATTCAAGGCAAGGAAATGAATCCTCTGAGCAACTCCACTTGGTGATAAAAACACGATGTAATTTCAAAAACTTGAGTTTTTCAAACGTGTTATCACTGACATCCCAATGCTTCTCCCCTGTAAAGTATATCTCGGATAATTTAAGAATTTCAAGGTTTGGCAACTTTGCAATACTTGAAACTATTTCATCCGTTAGGAAAATTTCAGTGAGGGACAAACACTTGAGACTTGAGGGGAAAATAATATCCAAATTCATCAAAGCAGAGCTTGAATGATTAGGAACATGATCTCCAAATTCATTTATGTGGAGCCTGAGTTCTTCAAGATTTGGAAACTTGTCCCAAAACTTCGGAGTCATGTCAGCCACGGACATATAGCACATTCCAAGAGTCTTAAAGTTATCTAACACAATATGATCTTCATCTTCTTCCCATATTGTAATGGGAAATTCGTTAATGTCCACATGCCTCAACTTAGACATTTTCCATATTGCAGGGGATATCGTTATATAAGATGAACGAACCCGTAAAGTTTGTAGATGAAGTAGGTGTGACGCCCATTTGAAATCAAATGCTTTAACAAAAATTGCAAGGTACCTCAAGTGAGGCAGTGACTGAAATGCAGCAGGCAAAGAATTGTCCAAGTAGATATCCAATAAATGTAAAACCCGAACAAGTCTTAAGTTATTAAGCAAACGGAAAGGATTCTTACGGTCCAATATACTGAATTTCGGATGAACAATGAACTCCTGATCACTTTCCTTGAAATCACTTGTCATAGTACGGTCATGTATGTACATGCATAACCTTTGTTCTTCGGGTTGATGTGGATAACTATATGGCACTATGAGCTGCATGAACTTTTCTTCTGTAATTTTTCTCAAGCAAAACTCACGAACTTGATCAAGAACTATGCAGCATTTCATTTTACCATTCGATCTTGTTTTAGAAACCACTACGAGGTTACTTCCAACAAGATCACACAAGCAAATCTCTGATAATTCTTCTAGCTTCAACGTGTCAATGTTCTGCACAAACTCCTCAGCTATCCACCATTTGAGTAGATCAGACACTGGAATTTCATAATCTTTAGGAAACAATCCCATGTAGAGAAGGCAAGGCTTTAAATGGTCCTCTAAATGGTCATAACTTGATTGTATCGTCTTCATGCTCATCACCTTGTCGGAAACATGAGAACTTATATCATATGCAACCTTAAGCCACGAAGATGCTTCTCTTTCTCTTGAAAGAACTTCAGCAATCATGATAATCAAAGAAGGTAATCCTTTACATTTTTTGGCAACTATTAGTCCTACATTGACTAGCTCCGAAGGACATGAGTTCTCTCGTTTAAATACTTTCTTCTGCAATAATTCCCAACTCTTTTCATCTTTTAGTAATGGAAGCGAATAAGCATCACTATACCCCTTAAAATAGCTAGCCACACCTTCATCTCTAGTTGTTACCATTATTCTACTTCCATTATTACAATCAGGGAAACATGCTCGAAAATCATTCCATGCCTCGCCTTCCCATATGTTATCTAATACAATAAGATATCTTTTTACGTATAGACACTTTCGCAATATGTCTTCAGGATAATCCAAGTTAACATAGTTAGAACGATGATCACCAATAATTTGGCTTAGAATCTGAAGCACCAACTCTCTCCTATTATATGTTTGTGAAACAGAACACCAAGCTCGAACATCAAAATGATCAATAATAGAACTACTATTGTATATCTTTCTAGCCAGAGCTGTTTTCCCTATTCCAGCCATTCCAACAATCGAGACAACGTCCAGGTCCTTTCTTCCTCTTATCAAATACTTAGTTATATTTTTTGCATCATCATCAAACCCCACTAGTTCTTCGTCTATTGATGTATAACAAAGGTCGATGCAAGACTCTTCAGAATTCTCCATATCAATTAGCTTGGCCACTTTTACGATTGTTGGAAATAAAATCTACATTAACAAGAATATACTCTAATGATTAACAATGCCACATCTAAAGTCTTATGTATATGAGTATATATGTTCCATTATTATAGTAAAACAAGACATGAAAATTGCGACAAACAATCAAATTAGAAATAACAAAACAACAATATACCAGAGTAGAGTGTACGCAGATCTTATCACTACTTTGTGGAGGTAGAGAGACTGTTTCCAAAAACCCTCAAATCTAAGTAAAGGAAAAGGAATCTTACGAATATAAGTATATATGTTCCATTACTGTAGTAAAACAAGACATGAAAATTGTGACAAATAATCAAATTAGAAAAATAACAAAACAATAACAATATATCCAGTAAAATTCCATCCGATCTTACCACTGCTTTCGAAGAGGTAGAAAAATTGTTTTCGAAAAATCCTCAGCACAAGTGCATCAAACTCGGGTAAAGGAAAAGGAATCTCACCTTAGAGATCAATAATTGCTTGAAAGGTTCTATGGCTTCTGTGTTGCACAAAATTGAAAAAGAATGGTAGCAAAAAGATAGAACTAGGAGTTGACTTTAAAAGTACATGATGAGATTATATCCAACCCAAATTTATCATAGTTTAGACTATATTGTAAAACTAGACATAAAAAATGTGACAAATAATTAAATGAAAAATAGCAAAAGAGGAAAAATAAAATAGAAAACAAACAAGGAATATATCTCACCTTGGAGTGGAAACAGAGAGATTAATAATTGCTCCAAAGTTCTGTTAATTTTTGAGATTTTTTAATTGAAGGGCCCATTTAAGTGTTGATTTAAGAATCTCTAGATTAAACTATTTCCATTGGATAAGTTATTAAGATTAAGACATTTGAATTTGAATGCACATCTGAATATTAAGATGTTGCATTAAAATTTAAAGGTTCGAATCTGAATACACATCTGAATATTAAGATGTTGAATTAAGATCTGAATACTAAATAGTTAAGAATGTTTGTTTTCAAGTCCGGGATCATTTTATATTGCATATTAACTATTCGGGCCGCCAATGAGCCTCTATGCCCCTAACAACCAAAAGCTAAATGGGCTTCAATTGGGCTTAAAACAAATTTAGACTATAGTCTTTTTCCTAATTTTTCAGTTCTTCTATTTGCATTTTGTTTAGCTTTGGGCCAAATCCACTTTGATAATAAACATGAGGTAGAAAATTTCATAAAGCACGATATTATATGACAGATGATAGTTACTCAATGAAATGCTAGTTTACATAATTACATAATGTGTCGGATACACTGAATTTCATGTAGGTGTGTTTTTTGGATTTCAGTCATTGGTGAAAGAGGTATATTTTAATTAAGTTAAACTAAGGTTGCTCTCTTCTTTTTTTTTTGGGTATAAAATTTCTAGTTTTTAGCTTATGGATTAGAATAATCCTAACAGTAAAACAAAACCTAGAAAAAAAAAATAGAAGTTAGTTTTCATTACCTTAAATCCAAATTCCAACAAAGTTCTGCATATATATCTGAAAAATCTCTCTGTAAATAACTATGGATATGACTAACCACTTGCCTAAAACACCTCTATCTACGGGGTGCGGAGTTAGAGTGTCAATTACGAACTTGGTCGAATGTAATAATTTTAGTTCAAATTTGTTTTTATTTTAAAAATCTATTTAAATGTATAAATTATTGTTCTATTTATTTCAATTTATGCGACATACTTTCTTTTTTAGTTTGTTCAGAAAAAGAATATCACATTTCTATAGTTAAAAATAACTCAACTCTAAAATTCCCCCTTTATCATTGATATGAAATGATCTATATAATCACGCAAATGTCTAGAGTTTATTTTAGACACATATTTTAACGGAGAAAATAATTTTGAATCTAATACTAGTAACTTAAAAAAACTTAAAATTAAAAAATTATAAATTTCAAATTCTGATTTCGTAGTAGAAATTAAGAGAAGTAGCATTTTGTAGGTATCGTGAAGTCCCCATGCATATTGTACGTACTAAAAGAAGTTAAAAAAGTTTTAGGATAAGTGAAGTGAAGTGAGAGATCTTTATGGTGCAAAATTTTAGTCAGAGTTTTTTAAAATTTTTAACTTACAAAGCCATCAAATCAACTTGTGTTTTTTCATGAATGGCCTATCAACTAGTTCAATAAAGGCTTCTTTGTTGCTGTTTAGATTTGTGCATGTAATGTCTCATACTGATGACATTACCTTTTGCACTATTGCACTCTCTTCTTCCAACATCTCATTCGGTATTTGATATTTATATTTGATCATTGATTGATTTAAGTGTACATCACGTAAGGTACATGAAGTATTTCCTAACATAATTTTTCAAATAGTAAGGACTCGTTAAGAAGGAAGGAATCCTAATTCATATCCATTCCATCACAACCTTATTAATTGTTGGTATATATGTCTTTAGGTTATATTGTACCAACATTGACGGATACATACATGTAGTTATTTTTAAATTAATCTAATAATATAAAATTTAATTTACATTGTAAGTGTACAAAAGTTAAATTCATAGACATAGTCTGAAAGAGATAATATGCCTTAGATTTTTAAAACAAAATGGAAAACTTAAAATCAACAATATTCATATTATTCATTCAAGAGTTGTAGTGATGAAAAGGATAGAATCTCTCTATCTTTAATCAGAGACTTCAAGTTCGAATCTAGAGTATATAAAAAATCATGTCAAGGATAACTTCTCCCCTTAAATATGTTCTACACGGTAAAAATTTGAATTAATTGAAATCTCAATACAGATAGCACCGAACATTAAGTTATAAGAAATAAAAAAGAACAATCCATATTAAAAAAATATACTATTGGTTTTGCCCTTAGGCATAGAGACAAGAAAGCATTTGCCAATGTAACCTTTCATAGGAGAACACATAAAAATGGAGAGAGAAATGAAAGGAGGAAACAACTATGAGACATATGAAGTGACAAGGCCTTAAAAATACAAATTGGGAATCTAGCATCTTATTTGGTTCACTATTCAATTGTCTTTTCCCATTTTTTTTAATCTTCATTAGTAATTGTTCTCTAAGATTATAAGTATCTCAGTTGAGATTGATGGCACATAAATTGGAATAGATATTCAATGAAAAGATAGAGATAATATTTTTAGATATAAATACGGGTAAAATAGTTAAAACCTCTCCTAATTAATATTATCTTTGTCCCAAAATAAGTATCACCTTTTAGGAATTCAAGACATAAATTAGTGTGTTCTTTCAACTATACCCTTATACTTCATCTTCTTAATAGTGTTCAATTTTAAAGAGACATTTATTAAATAGAAATAGTTTAAAAAGCTACACATAATATTTACTAATTTCTTAATCAATGTGGGTTTTGCTAAAATGACACTTTTTGGCATGATAACCATACTATCTTAGGGAACATGTAAAAAAAAATCACGACACATAATTTGAGACAGAGACATAATATATATATATGGTGGAAATAGTGTATTATTCAAAATATGGTGTGTACCAAAAAAATATAAATAGTAGTATGTATAGTAGAGTATAGACAGACAAGAAAACCTAGCATCTTTGCCCCCTCCCCCACCCATCCCTCTACTCCCCTTAGCTAAAAAGAAACAAAATCCTAGCATAAAGTCCCCAACCCAAGATCACCTATGTTACTATTACCCTTTGGTCATATAAACTCTGTAAAAACTTTAGTTTATTTTTATAGCCTTTGTCTCCTCCTCCTCCATAAAATTTCATAGATCACTAGATTTCTAACCATGCAAAGTAGTCATAATAATTCTATCACGTACTTATCTTCTAGTGATCAATTAGTTGAAGATGAACTTTCTACTGTCCTCTCTCTTGGTCCTCCTGGACAAATAAATCTTCAAAAAAATAGTACAATTTTTCATGACTATTTTTCTTCTTCTAGTTGTCATGAATTTCAAAGTTATAATAATCAAGAAAGTGTCACTGTGGCTCTTCATATTGATTCATCAAGTACAATAAGTTCAAACAACAACAACAATCCTAGTAGAAGCAAAGGGGATCACAATAACAATAGTAATAGTAATAATAATAATAATAATAATAATAATAATATGTCACTAGTAAATGGACAATATTGGATTCCAACTCCTGCCCAAATTCTTGTTGGACCTACTCAATTCTCTTGTGCTGTTTGCAACAAAACTTTCAACAGATTCAACAACATGCAGGTTTAGTTTATTTTCTCTCTCTCTATATATACTTTTATTCTTGTGGAAGATCTTGTATATGCAATCTTAGTTACGTTCATCAACTATATATTAGGGTTGTCACTTTTATATAATGTGTTGTGCTAACAAGGACGGAACTAGAGTATAGTTTATGAGTTCAGCTAAATCCAGTAGTATCTTTTCAAATTTTGTACTCGTCTCAAATTCTGACTCTGCCTTGTGTGCTAAATTGCTCATATGTAACCATGCACACTCTTCTCTTACATGCGGAGACGAATTCAAGAATTTCAAGAATTTTACATTTTTAAAAAAAATATAGGTTCATAAATTAATATTTATACTATTTTCTTGAATTTAATTTCCACATATATTATAAATATTTAGGAGTTAAGATGAAAATAGTGGGTTCAATTGAACCCATCCCCAAACTTCTTGAATTTTGTCTTTTTATTGTCTCATATCTATGTACTTTTAGTCAAGTTTCAAGTGATCTAAATTTCCAACTTACTAAAAATAGGCAACAAATTATATGGCTTAATTTTGCTTGGTCCAACTTGTTATGTTACATTTTTTCCTTTAATTAACTAGTGACTTTTTTTTCTTTGTATTATTAGATGCATATGTGGGGGCATGGATCACAATATAGAAAGGGACCAGATTCATTAAAAGGGACAAAACAAGCTTCATCAATGTTAAGGTTGCCTTGTTATTGTTGTGCTGAAGGTTGTAAGAACAACATAGACCATCCAAGATCAAAGCCATTGAAAGATTTTAGGACTCTTCAAACACATTATAAAAGAAAACATGGGGCAAAACCATTTAATTGTAGAAAATGTGGGAAGAATTTTGCTGTAAGAGGAGATTGGAGGACTCATGAGAAAAATTGTGGGAAACTTTGGTTTTGTATTTGTGGTTCTGATTTTAAGCACAAGAGGTCACTCAAAGATCATGTTAAAGCTTTTGGTGATGGACATGCACCACATAGTGAGAATTCTTATTATCACGCGGAAGGAGAAGAGGACGAGGAAGAAGAAGAAGATGATGATAATGAAGTCATGGAAATGGAACTTTAGACTTATAAAAGGGTGTACTGCAGTTCAGTGCAAGAAGTATCTCGTGTTCATGCAGAGTTACAGATAATGTCTCATCCCAAGGAGTGTAATGCAGGTAACTAGTTAGAATGGGAGTAACTAATTAAATTTGTTGATGAGAGAAAATTTGGGATTTGACTAGGGACTTTTTTTTACTTCTTTTGCAAGTATGTATTTGTGTGCATATGTTCTCTAGGGGGGCTAAGGGATGATAAGACAAAGAGTGTAGTTAGACCATGTTGCATAATTTGGTTGAAGATTTGTGTAATTCTATTACCTTGTTATTTCATGTTGGTTTAGTTAATCTATATCAAGTATTCAATCAAGGGAATAATGGTCATAGTCATACTATTTGAAGAGGTTCAATTCCTTTCGTCAAAAAATTAAACTTATATAGCAACATAAACGACCATGTTAGAGCTTTTGGAGATGGACATGCACCACCTAGTGGAAATTATTATTATCATGTTGTAGGAGTATTAGAGGAAGAGGAAGAAAAAGAAGAATTAAAGGACATCTTGATGATGATGAAGAACATGTAAATGGAATTTTAGAATTAAAAAGGCATTTCGATGCACAAAGTATCTCGTTTTTATGCCAGATTTACAAAAAAAACATCGCATTCCAAAATTAAAGGTGTAATGTAGACAACTATAATGAGAGTAACTTTTTTTTCTATCCTTTCGTGATGAGAGCAAAAAATTGGGATTTGACTAGAGACTTTTTGTCTTCTTTTGCATGTATGTTATGTGTGCATATGTTGTCTAGGTGGGGCAAAGGGATGATGAAGAAAAAAGTGTTTGTAAAACCAGGTTGTCTCTGAACATCATTAATGTTAAAATTTGATTGAACAAGATTTATGTTTGGCAAAATTCC
The DNA here is from genome assembly GCA_018342035.1 of Solanum appendiculatum. Lineage (NCBI taxonomy): Eukaryota > Viridiplantae > Streptophyta > Magnoliopsida > Solanales > Solanaceae > Solanum > Solanum appendiculatum. Next base: position 313,462 of record JAGDQO010000791.1, read on the forward strand.
AAGTAAGGATTTAGTATGTAACTCTATAATTAGCTTGTTATTTCATGTTGCTTATTATCTAGGTCAAGTTTCTTTTATAATTAATACAAATTGTTGAATTCTCTTGACATAACATAAGCTTTTAGTTAGTAGCAAAAAGTTAGGTCAAAAATTACATTTTTTCAATTAAGGGGAGGGTCAAAGTTTACATCGTTCAAGAGGATTCAATTGAATGCACTTCATTGGAGAATTAACAAATAGTCACATAAATTGCTTCAAGTTGCAAGTTTGAATCTCATATCTTACCTTCTAATGTTTTATTGACTTCTCTTGTTAGAATTTCTGGCTTCGTTATAGTCTTGTAGATAAAGACTCATATGATTAATGAACTAAAATTTTAGATTCGAAATTCAAATCTAACAAAGGTATAGGATAATCATTTGTCTCTTTATTAGTAAATTAACTAAAAAAAGCTTCGTAGAGCAACTCTCTCCCCATCCCACATCATAGTGTGGAATATGGATCCTTTGATCGCCCTCTGTAACAATCAAGGCGAGGCATATTAAATCCACCACGTACCACTCATCAAGTGACTCGCTTGATTGTCGAGTCTTTCTCAAAATTAATTAAAAACACACTACATATACTAGACATTAAATTTTAAAAGCAGGATTATATTATACAACTTGACCTTATCTCATATTATTTTTAAAAAAATAAAAATAAAAATGCCAAGCATAGAGTTGTCTCTGTTGTCATTCAGAAGCAGTAGTAGTTGTAGTTATAGTAGTAGTGTTAGTAGAATCTAAAAGTGAATTCAGCAAGAAATAAAGCTGGAAACAAAGAGGAGCAGACATACAGACATAATAGTCAGAAATGTCTTCAGAAAAATGCACTGTTGATTACCTATGCATTGCATTTGCCACAGCCCTCACTCTCTCAGTCTATCTTATAGTATTCCTTTCCTATCGATTGATGTGATGTATTTTGACTGAACACCGAGATTTACAAAAGAACTTTTATAGTAACTTGTAATGTATAACACATATTTCATTTGTCTCAATTTATATGATAGACGTTCTGATTTCAAGAGTTTCTTTGATTGAGTTCTTTATATATATGTGTCTTGTAAATATTTTAATCTCTCTTTTCTTTTTTTACTTTGGAGCCCGAACAATGGAAGAGCTAGAAAAAGCCGGGTCATTTGACCTAGTTCTACCAGTAAAAAGTTATATATAAGTTTTATTGTAAAATTTGTTGATAAGGTAAAAAGTTATATATACGTTTTATTGTAACATCTGTTGATATGCCTAACTATCAACTCCGCTCGAAATAGGGTTATTGGAGACAAGCAATCTTTCCATTCGAGTCATCTCTAGGTTGTCCTCGCGTGGGAGACTTTAAACTGTTAATTGTTGTAACTTACAATATTTTTTACGTAGTTTTTAAATATATCTATTTTATTATTTCTTTTTAAAATACTTAAAGATCATATGTCAGAATTCACAATCAAAACTAAGAAAGTCGACTCTCAAAATTCAAACTATGACATATAAATTGAAAGATAGTTGTGCAACTATAAATTATCTTAACTCTAAAATGATTTTTTTTTAATCTCTAAATTATAGAAAATCATCATATTTTGGGAACTAAAAGGAAAGTGTATCACATAATTTTATTTTATTTTAGTTTTCCACCCAACATGTCATTAATTAGGGCCTCGACTAATCCAAATTTGTATTATGTAAGACTCATTTAAGTAAAAAAACATTTTGTAATATCATTATTTTCATATTCAAAACTCGAATCCGAAACTAACTTCTTTTTTTCATTCTTTCTTTATGAATGTGTCTGAGAGAGTACTGAGTCTTTTTCTAAGGTACTGAATAGATAGTCAGTGAGGTTTCTACTAACACTTTGATGGAGAACTTTTGTCAGTATGGTAAAACAATGGACCACTGGAAGTTGCTGTTTTTGGGGTTTCACCCAAAGTATTACCTTCTTTCTCTTTCAGAATAATGACAAACACATATATACATACTCACACTATTTTTATTTTGTCTTCTACCCCTTGAGCACTCTCTCTTTACTCTATTACCCCCCCCCCCTACCCCACCCCCAGTACACGTCAAGTGATGGAATCAGAAATTCTAATTAGAAAAGTCAATAGTGTTTTTGATATCAAGAGTGAATTAATATAGTTATGGTTCGACATAATTCAATAGCTTTGACATAGTTAAATTCTGTAAAATATTCATGTAATATGTACTATAAATTATTGATTACGAATGGATAAATCCAATCAATGTCAAATCCAGAACTCAAATTTAAAATCTTGAATAGTGAACATGTGACCTAGAATAATTTTTGAACCGCCGTACACTAGAAGTTTCACTTATATATCGATCTGTTTTAGGAGTCTTGTCACAAAACAGATATTTTTTGGACATCACATACCAGAAGGGACCCTTACTAAAAATACAGATCAAAACGGATACTTCACCCACAAAATGAATGAATTGTCCACCCGTACTGCTGAGTCCGTCTATTCCACCCCAAATTACCTAACAAATATTTTAAGGTAGTTAGCCCACAAATGAGTGAACTACAATTCTTTTTATTACCTTTTCTTAACTTTTCATGTGAAAAATATCTCTTCCTTGATCAACACAACAATAAATATGCATTTTTATTCACTTCACATTTTCTCATTCATATTTTATCTTCTTCTATTACTATTTATTTTGATCTTTAAAAACTGATAGACAAGTCTTAATAATCCAAAAAGTTTGTATATTTAATTGAACCGGATGTATGTAAATGAGAAGAGTATTATAAAATGAGTTTGAAAAGTAAACTAAATTGAATGAGAAAATGTGAAAGCTAAATTGATAACATGGTCTCTCTATTTTTCTTCATATAGTGTCCGATATTCATATTGAGATTCGACTAAATTTGAATTTACGCATTGCATGATCCATTTCTGAAAGGCAATGCTCTCACCAAACTCAAATTCAAGACCTCCGATTAATTACAAAAGAATCTCAATCTTCCTACCGCAATCCTTATCGAATATTGATGGTCTTGTTTACTTTTGTAACAGTTATACCATCCCATCATGACATTTTTAGCTTTGATTTCTTAACTCATTTTTAGTGATTTTGATCACTCATTCTTTTCTTTTGGCAGCCATCTTTATATATATTCATTCATTTTTGCATGCATGCACCTACAAAGCTTTAATTTCTTGCCTTTTCTTTCCCCATGTTTGATCATCAATCCCATCATCATGACATTTTTTTTCCCATCTGTTCCCTTCACATGCTTCTATATATAAAGTGAAAAAGGCTATTGGAAACTGTTCCTTTGTATTTCTAGGATAGAAATTAGTGACGGATAAATTTTATAGCTAAACAGAAAAAGTTGTTGCTATTCTCCAATGCATATATCCTACCAAATGCCCCCTTAGATCCTTGGTGTTGCACAACAAAATACACAGAGTTATCCCACAAGTGGTATCTGAAGAGGATAATAGTGTAAGTAGACTAACCCTTACCTCGAGGAGGTCGTTTTCGAAAGACCCTCGACTCAATTGCAGCAAATCAAAGTATATCATTGGTGTTGTAAAAGACAATATCTCCTAAGATTACATGTATTGAATCTTTCCTAATATGGAGCAACAGTGACAAGAATTATGATATAAAGTTATGAACATGACTAACTAGAATCATAATAATTAACTTTATAGTAAACTATAATTAATATGTTGTCAAAATTTCTGCACCAGTTTTTGTAATCAAAATAGTATGTTCAAACTGAGCAGCAGGGCTACCATCAGCAGTCAGAGTCGTCCAGTTATCTTCCCATGTTACACATTCTGTGCTTCCCAATGTGAGAATTGGTTCTGTAATAAATACAAACAAAGTGATGCAAATTTTTAGTACTAACTTTGATTAAACAGAGAATTGAAAAAGGACTACTGATAAAAAGGTATAGAAAGTTAAGTCTAGAAAAGAAGTATTGTAGCCAATCAAGTTCAGCTTTCACAACTGATTTGTCTATTTTACCTGATTAAAACTTGAAAATTAACTTACGAACGATTCGAAGGAATCGGAAAAATAGCTATGAAAAGCGCTAGGTGATTTAGTCATGTCAGCCTAAGTCTTCGTGGGCAGAGTTATCGGTAGGTATAAATGAGGGCTGCCTTATGAACAATTCGAAAAGGAATCGGAAAAATGGCTATGCGCTAGATGATTTAGTCATGTCAGCCCAAGTCTTGGTGGATAGAGTTATCAGTAGGTATGATGAGGGCTACCCTATAGAATGGTCGAGGTGTGCAGAAGCTAATGAGAAGGGGATTCATTAGCACGTTATTTAGTACGAATCGGTGAAATGACAGAATCCACTGGAAAAAAAATTGAGGCAAATCTAGCTCACGGACTAGCTAGATTGTATCTTGTAAATTATAGTACTGACTTGCTGAAACTGAAAAAATAAAAAGAGTACTGATAAAGGTATGGAAAGTTAGTCTAGAAAGGAAGTATTGTAACCAATCAAGTTCAGCTTTCACAACTGATTTGTCTATTTTACCTGATTAAAACTTGAAACTTAACTTATGAACGATTCGAAGGAATTGGAAAAATAGATATGAAAAAGCGTTAGGTGATTTCTATCTATCTGCCTAAGCTTTGGTGGACAGAGTTATCAGTGGGTACTAATGAGGGCTACCCTATAGAATAGTCGAGGTGTGAGCAGGGGCGGACCTAGAGGTTGCCGAGGGGGTTCACCCGAACCCGGTAAAAAATTACGTTGTATATTTAAGGTATTTTAAAGAATTTTTATGTCTATATATTGATTTCGAACCTCCTAAATGTAAGATTAGAGGTTTTTTGAACCCACTTAATTGAAATCCTGGATCCGCCACTGGGTGTGAGAGAAGCTAATGAGAAGTGGGAACGTTATTTGGTACGAATCAGTGAAATGACAGAATCCACTCAAGAAAAAATTGAGGCAAACTAGCTCACGGACTAGCTAGATTGTATCTTGTAAATTATAGTGCTCACTTGCTGAAACTGAAAAGATAAAAAGACTACTGATAGAGGGTATAGAAAGTCTAGAAAGGAAGTATTGTAACCAATCAAGTTTAGCTTTCAAAACTGATTTGTCTATTTTACCTGATTAAAACTTACAAGTAATCTTATGAACATTTTGCAGAAGTTGGAAAAATATATATACAAAAAGACAGGTGATTTCTTCCTATCTGCCTAAGCCTTGGTGGTCAGAGTTATCAAGTATATATCTGTACTAATGGAGGAAAGCATGTACCTTATAGAATAGTTGAGGTGTGCAGAAGCTAACTCGGACACCCCATTATCCAAAGAGAATTGGAAAAATAGATTTAGGTGATTTCTTCCTATCTGTCTAAACGTTGATGGGCAGAGTTATCAAGTACTTGTACTGATGGGGCAGACAGGTTCCTGATAGAATAGTCGAGGTGTAAAGAAGCTAGCTCGGACACCCTGTTATCCAAAGAGAATTGGAAAAATAGATTTTGGTACCCAATACAAATGGGGGCAGACAAGTACCCGATAGAATAGACGAGGTATGCAGAAACGGGCCCCGCTCTCCGTTATGCAAAGAGAATTGGAAAACTAGACTGAATGAGAAATAGCATGGAGTACATAAAGGAAGTTGCACTCAAATTCTCTCTTGGATATTTTTGAGTCACTTTCAAGTCTCAAGGACCACCAGTACGGCGACTTAGCACCCCAAAGCAAATGTTGAAGAACTATTACTACACTGTAGCAAGATCAATTTTTCCCTTAAATTCAGCTTTGAAGAATGATATTTCTACGTTAAGGACGTTGACATCTACATATACACAACTTACTAAAACTGTCAAAAGTGAGTTAATAAATGTCGGCATCCACACCCAAATCATAAGGTAGACAAATGTGTCTAAACTAAAACATATAGCTAATCAATAAAAGCTATGCAGAAATTAGTGAGTAGAAAAATGTCCAATAGTAATAGCAGTTCAGCACTGTGGTGATGTTATACCCGTTATGTTAGCTTCGCATTTTCTATATTGAAAAAAACTATCGCCGCTCATTTTCCAGTTTTCTCCCAGATCACTCTCTTAAATCAAATGTATGATATAAACATTATCCTAATGCACTTACCGATAGTAAATGTTTGCCCTTCAACCATGGAGCCGGACTTGTCATTACCTGCCGAAAAGGATTACATTAGGAAAACGAGTCCCTATAATATACAGCTTGAATATCTTATCTCGCATTCAGCAGTCAGAAAAAACAGGATCAATTCTAGCTACCTAGAGAACTCGAGACGTAAAGTTTTACTATGTAGTATGAAGCTTTAACTTTAAAGTCTTCTCAATTGGCATTAAGCGGAAGACCAAAGATTGTCCATGTTCTAAACAAGATAACCTTGTGAAAAGGAACAATTCAAAATCAGACTTGGACGAGGCCTGATAAGCATAGAACAATACAAATTGATCATATATATCTGAAAGGACTTACGAACTCATGAGTCGTGAGAACATAAAATGATCCATCTATTACAGTCTCTGGCGTCCAATGGGTCATGATCACTATGACCCAATAAATACAGCTAGTGATCTAAGTTTATTAGTCATGAAAATACTTAGAGATAGCAACTTCAAAAATCATGGCATCCATTCTTTGAAAAAGGGGACTAAAATGGTGATGAAACGATCTTTTCACTCTGAAGGTGACATTCAATTTAAAGGGCAAATGTCATGATGCTAAGAGAGGTAAGTGACTACTCCTTTTGGAGTCTACGCATTTTATATTAGTTGCAAATAAGAAATGAAAGGAGGAGATTCAGTTAACCATGAAATATCATATTAGTAACTAAGAAGTTCGTGGAAATAGAATAAGGCAACTAGTGGCTTCAGCATGTTAATGTGTATGTTTCTTTAAGAAAATAACCAATTTTTGAACATGTTCTGATATCATTTCAAATAAACTATAATCTATTTTGTTATTTTTTATATTGTTAACACAAGATGGTGAAGTTGTTTCCGTGTGACCTATAGGTCATGAGTTCAAGCTGTGGAAGCAACCACTAATGCTTGCATTGGGTTAGGCTGTCTACATCACACCCCTAGAGTGCAGCCCTTCCCGGAGCCTGCGTAAATGTGGGATGCTTTGTACACAGGACTGCCCTGTTTTTTTATTTTAACATAAGACGGTGATATCTTTGGATCAGGATAAACAGGAATCATGCAAGGACCACTCAATTTGTGCCAGAAAACTGACAAATCTTTCTAAAATTGAATCAGACGAGATTTTGTCCAACCTTCTTAATCTAGTTATAGCTTGATGTTGACTGTTGAGAGCTAATCCAGATTTTTCTAAGATCTAGTAAAGAAATTCCAATGATCCGCAGAACTACCAACTCAACTGATATGCAATGAATGGCCATGTCATTCATTAGTGTTCTCTATAAGATATTTGCGCGTATACATAAACAACCTGTTCTTTAGAGAAAAGTCAGGACAGGACAGACACAACCAACTCCTCCAAAAGTAAACTTATCTACTATAAGTTTTATGTTAGATTAAGCATGGTCTTCACAATTCTAGAGAACTCTTCCACAACTTTCAGAGATTTTACAGGATGAACACAAATGCAGTAGTAAATGTCAAAGTCGATCAAAATGAGAGTGACTTACGGTGATGAAATATGAGTGGTTCAGAGTGAAATACTGTCCCAATACCATGTCCAACAAAACGATCAACAACACCATAACCAAATTTTTCAGCATGTTCACTGAAACCAAAGTCCAAAAAGTTCAATGTCCAAAAAAGAGTGTCAACAAAAAATAAGGTACATACACAAGAAATGACATGAATTGTTTGCCAGCAATATTTAAGAAAATCACAATAAATTATTCAAAGTTTCATCAGAAGAAGCGAATTTCACTACCAACATATTTTAGTGGTAACTAAAAGTTTTTGTATCTGTTTAACAGAAACAGTTTGACACGTATAGGAACTTCAAAATAGATAAGACTGTTGAAGCTTCAAAATATCCATATCACCAAATAATAATCACAAATTCATGATAATATCATATTCAGAAAATTACCTGATCCTCTTTCCTATCTTCCTATAAAGAGCACCATCTCTGCAAACAGCAATTCCATAGTGCAAGCACTCCTCAGTCACCTGCCACAGTAGGATAATACAGACAATCACATAATCAATATAAAGAGCATCGAATGATGAAAGAGACGTTAGTTCAATTGTTAATACTGATTGGTATCTTAAATCTTAACAAGTATTAGCATAGCGGAGTTCAATTTTTCAAATAGCAGTGATCTTATTAACTTTTCAGAAGCAAAACTTTTGTTAAACTAATAAACAGAAAGTTTCAGCATTCCTTTCATAAGTGAAGAAATCTATACCTTTACAAGCCGCTTTATGGATTCACTCACGTCACCACAGAAAAAGGTCTTTGACGTATCTCCATGATAACCCTGAAAAAGGAACAAATCAAGGATCCTTACAACTTAAGGTTCATCCAGAATCCCACAGCAGAACTGTCGAGAGAAGACAAATGTCCTTCTAAATTCATAGGGTAAAGATTGGCCAGCAGTAAAAAAAGACTAAGTTGCTCGGACTCTCCAAAAATGATGCCGCACTCGTGTCGGATCCTTCAAAAATACACTTTTTTTTGGAGGATCTGAGACGCACCCGTCGACATTTTGGAAGAGTCCGAGCAACATAGAAAAAAGATAGCATACATAGTCTATTACAAATACAGAAGGGGCGACGATGACTTACATTCAGGTAAACGGTCACGTCAATGTTTATTATGTCTCCATCCTGCATAGAATATTAATGTTTGTCCTGAATACACATAGAAAAAGTTTAAGCAAGAGAATGATATGAAAAGGTAATGACCTGCAGCTGACGTGAGTCAGGTATTCCATGGCACATACACTCATTGACAGATGTGCACACGCTCTTTGGAAAACCCCCATAGCCTAAAGGAGATGGATAAGCGCCAGCATCGATTATCATTTGGTGCACAGTTTTATCAATTTCATTTGTTGTTACTGAGGGCTGATAGATTCAAGAAAAAAACATGTAATTACATGTTACAAGGGTTTCAAAGGAATTAAAAACTCGACGAAAAATATGTTATCATTCTTGTGAATAGAGATCTAACATTCATAGCATATCTTCATTTTGTTCCAATCCATACGGGTTTTGAAGAGAACATTTTATGAGAAACCACAGACTACATATTTCAATGGGAAATCAAATAGCATCTGAATACATGGACTACTACATCTTTTGTTTCTATTGCTAAAATGCAGCTTGTCTGGAGATTTCCTTCAAGCGCTAAAAGAAAGTTACAAGGACGTATAATACTTTTACATTAAGTAAACCCAGAGGCACTTGTACTTAGCTGAAAAGGACATTGTGAGTTTCCTAAAATAGAACCTGCACCAAGATCATTCATTACCAGCTGCTTCAGTTAGATAAGAGAGTTGAATCTATCCAATATGTGCTACATACAGATCAAGTCCCCATTGTAATCTCAAGAGTTATCTAAGGAATAGAAACTAGTTTAGCTGTATTATAACCGAGCTTTCCAAAACTAGAAATTGTAATCTCCCTGCTTTACTCTTGTGATCATTTTGAGAAAAACTTTTATCCAGAGCACAGCATCTGAATGTCCTTCTGGCCATTAACTACTTGAATTAAGCGTGATTCGCAAGGAAACTTAGCCTTTCTCTCCGTACAGGTCAGCTACACAAAATTACCATAACAACAACAACAACAACAACATGTCCAGGGTAATCCCACAAGTGGGTCTGGGGAGGGTGATGTGTAATACGCAGCCTGACCCCTACCTTGTGAAGGTAGAGAGGTGGTTTCCGAAAGACCCTCGGCTCAAGAAGGAGAAAAGAACAGTAGCAACCAAAAATAGTACGATAAGTGAAGTAGAATGGGCAAAAGTAATGACGTGATAACAAGTAAATGTTAGAGTTGAAACATCCAAAGTGCATTTTGGGTGAATTATCCTATCACACAGCTGGACACGTGGTAGACAAGCATAGTTGAAAACAACCTCTTTAACAATCAAATAAGATGGATATCAAGCAGTCTCACCCTAACCAAAGTCCCTGCATAGTCAACAACCCGTGCAGCCAACTCACATGCAGCCCTCATGCGAGCTATGCCTTCAGCATCATGGATCTGATGTTCACTTGAAATTTCTGGCAACTCTCTTGAACCTACATATGGAGGCTTTGGTATGTCATCAGGCACAGGAAGCCGTTGCGATACTCTTCCACGCCTTAAAGGTGGCCTTCTTGTTGCGGTGGTAGAACCACGAAGCTCGCGTTCCCTATACATCGCTAAATCATGTCATTAATTTCATCTTTTCCTCCTTTACTCATGAGACAGCAGTAAACACTCAAACTCCTTAGGGAAACAAGAAGACAGAAAAAAGAAAAACATAACAGAGATTTGTATCTTTGAATAAAACATGACTTTGAGACAGTAGTCAATTAAGTAATCCTTATCAAATCAGAAGAATATATACTTTTAGTAAAGAGATTTTCATGAATTCTAACAGTAAAAAGTGTACACAAGAAAAAGACTAATCCTTTATACCTTCTAAAGCAAAAATATTCTATATATTTGATAACAAAATCATTTCAGAGTGCTCCATCTTCTCTATTCACAAGCAATGCATTTTCTGTCCCACAAGATTAAATAGGCTGAGCAAGGATTTTTATAGTTTATGGGTTCTGGACTATAATTCTTTTTTGCTTACTGGGTTCTGAATAAATTATTTGTACATATTAAATGATTCTTTTTATCACAAATACAAGGTTTGAGCCAAAGCTACACAGTTCTGACGAGACCATAGCTGGCAGTGCATATCCACCACCGGACTTCAATATGGTAACAAATGGAAATTCTACTGATAATTTATATCAAACTACTCTATAACAGCGTCGGTTGTCTGCATACTTTTTGGTTGCTACAGAACATATAGTAATATATATGAAAAATTGGCACCAAAGAAAACTCGGTTGCTACAGTGAAATGTTATTACAAAGGATGCTTGTTATAAAGAGGTCTGATTATATAGGAATAATATGCTACATTCAGCAGCAAACATCTTAAAGGTTGATAACAAATTTTAATCACTTTTTGAAGAATATGCAATCTCAATTCTTTAGAAAAAGAAACAAAGCAACACATTGAAACCCAAACATACCTTCTAATCCTCAAGGCCTCCTCCAAACCCGATAATCTTTTTGCATAAATTACAAGCTTCTTAGTAAAGTTTGCATTTTTACCTACAAATGAACCAAACTCAGTAAAGAAATTCAAACCAAAATCCACCCAGAATAATCAAACAAATAAGTTTTTTTAGCATCAAAATTCCATAATCTGAATATCTAAAGTTACCAAGCTACTTAGTAAATCATAAATTACAAGCTTGTTAGTAAAGTTTGCATTTTTACCCACAAATGAACCAAACTCAATAAAGAAATTCAAACCAAAATTCACCCAATACAAACAAATAAGTTTTTCTTTAGCATCAAAGTTCCAACAACAAGTACATAGCCAATGAAATTCCACAAGTAGGGTCTGGGGAGGATAAAGTATGCGTAGGCTTTACCCCTACCTCGTGGAGGTAGAGAGGTTGTTTCTAGAGGACCTTCAGCTCGAGTACAACAAATCAAAGTAGTTATAAAAACGAAAAACCACAGTGACGAAATCGTAACAACCAATAAGAAAACAACAATAACAACAAATTAGTGCGATAACCGAAACACAATAAACAACATAGGATGATACCAAGCTGCTTGCTAAGCATAAATTACAACCTTCCTAATAAAGTTTGCATTTCTATCCACAAATAAACCAAACTCAATAAAATAATTCAAACCAAAATCCACCCAATACAAAAATAAAAGTTCTTTTTAGCATCAAAGTTGCATAATCTGAACACCCAAGTTACCAAGAATGATTTTTTTTAGATAAATTAATGAACAACTAAAAATCTTGAAGTAAAAAATCAAGAATTGCACAAGGGGTTGTTCTAAATTAAAAAAAAAAAAAAAAAACTTGTACTTACTACTAGGGAGATGAAAAAGGTAATTTCCTCTATGTTGAGAAGATGAAGATAAAGATTTTGTTTCACCATTAATGGAAGAAGAAATGTGTAGTATAGAAGATGTTGCATGTGCCATTTTTTTTTTAGTTACACACACAGAGAGAGGCACAAATGTGTGTTTTTTTCTTGGAGGGGATAATGTTGATATTTTCTTTATGGATTAATGGGCCGGGTACTACTTGAATTCCATTGGGTTGGGTCCTTTATCTCAAAATGTTTTGGGCCTCTACTATGGACAATGGATCCGAGTTCATTTTGCCGCGTGGCCTATTAGTACTCTCCTACTATCTTAAACTTTGATTTTATTATTAACTGTTGTTTTATCTGTTTCGATTACTATACTATTTGTTGTTGCTATTTTGAATATGTTTTAGTTGAGTCGAAATGGGTAAAATTGCGTACACACGGCTTTCCTCATGCCCTACTTGTGAGATTACATTTGGTATGTTGTTGTCGGCCTATTTGTATGGTGTCATTTAAGGTGAGTCGATGTTTAAAAAAAAATTGCATCTATGAAGAGGTTCGATATGTGGAAGGAAGGGAAAATTTGATTCAATAGGTGGAAAGAGGGCTCAGTTAAAATTATCATTGTTACAAGTTTGAATGAGTGGATCTTTAATTTTGAATATGAAAATTGAGTTTAAAATTTGCTATTTTTGCACTTGCCCTATCAACCCTATTTTCATATGAGACCTTAATATTTTTAGTCGAACGATAAAAAATAAGATCACCCCTCCTAATTGTAATCATTTTTAATTGTCTCGATATCTAATAATAAATAATCAGTGTATAATATACGCATTATACCCTTGGCCTACTATCACAATAATACAAGTAATGAGTAATCAATAGGGAAAATTTTCAAAACAACATTATTTTAGCATCTAAAATGACCCCATGGCAACACTTTCAATATTTATCTTAAATGTCATTATTTTAGATGCTATAAGGTTGGTTTTTGTATTTATTTAATTTTTTTAATTTGAAAGAATACAAATCGTTAAAATCATAATGGAGAAAATATTTCAAAAAAGAAAAAAATGCTTAAATCTCTAATCAGTTACAATTGTGAAAATATGAAGTGTCGTCTCTCTCTTATTCTTTCAAATCCTTTCACCATTTTTCTACATAATTCCAACTTCAATTTTCGAATAAACAATTTGAAATTGTAGTTGAGATTTCGTTTATTTGAGTCGATTTTCGTTGTATAATCAGATTCTGAATAAATCGGTGGTTTTTCGAATTGAATTCCATCAATTTGTTATAAAGTTCAAGATTATCGGAGAAGACACAAAAACGGTCCGGTATTAGATTATTATTTTTTTGAATGATTGTAGTCAGATGTGTCTACATATTTGACGTTTTTGCATCTTAATTTGTTTTTAATACAAAGTAAGTATGATTACGAACTACTATGTTGTGGACGAAATGTATTTGTGATTGATAGTTTCTTCTTTAGTTTTTGTATTTATATATGATTTTGTATCGATTGGTATGAATGAATAGTAATTCAATTATTTTGTAAATGGTTGTTTTGAGTTCGACAAAAAAGATACAAAATCCGTTTTAAAGATGCTATTAGTATGAATACCTATATAGTGAATACATAAATAAAGTGTACTTTGATTATTTAAAATTAAGAGTGAATACGATTTAAAATATAAATACACATTCTGTTTTGATTTTGTATCCATTAAAGGAATTGGTATGAATGAATAGTAATTCAATTATTTTGTAGTTGGTTGTTTCGATTTCGGCAAAAAAGATACAAAATCTGTTTGGAAGATGCAATTATTATGAATACCTATATAATGAATACATAAATCAAGTATAGTTTGGTTATTTAGAATTAAGAGTGAATACGATTTAAAATATAAATACACATTCTGTTTTGATTTTGTATTCATTAAAGAAATTGGTATGAATGAATGGTAATTCAATTATTTTGTAGCTGGTTGTTTTGAATACGAAAAAAAGATACAAATTTTGTTTTAAAGATGCAATTAGGATGAATACATGTGTAATGAATACATAAATAAAGTATTGTTTGGTTATTTGGAATACAACAAAAAAGATACAAAATATATTCTAAAGATGCAATTAGGATGAATACCTATATAATGAATACATAAATAATTGTAAGAGAGAGAGTGTATAGAGATTTGGGGTAAAACCTAGAGAGAGAAAATTGTAATGTGAAAGCTTTTTTTTTTTTTTTTTACTTTTAATCGTGTATTGGAGTAAAAATAGAAAAATATATTTGATAAAATAATGACATAATGACATTATTAATAATTAATTTAAAGTGTAAATGTTTTACCTAATTATGTTAGGAATTATGACTAGTTTGCTAATTTTCCCTAATCAATATCATCTTGGAAGTAGGTTTGTTTCATTGAACCTTTTATCACAAGTAGTTCAATAGGTCATCTTTGGGCCCAACCTAATATGATCATGTTTTTTTCAGCCCAAATAATTAAAAATTTGTTACTATCCACTTATATTTGAGATATTATCACGAACTTTCATCCGTAAAATTTAAACTATTGTAATAATAATTATTCTAAAGACATAATCGAAACGTGGCTAGTAAGTGTTAATTTTTTTGGCCGTCTTAATAACCATTCAAAAAACTAATAAGATTGTGATTGACATATACCCCTTCATCCTTTATTATAGGTCTCCATTTGATCAGTCTTGGATATAAACTCATCTTTATTAAGAAGTATGATGTAGGACTTTCTGACGTAAATTCGAATTACGGTAGAAATAGAACAATAACAAAATAAAAAAAATTAAATTCTTGAAGATGCTAGAAGTACATGCTACTGACATATTATCCATCTTCCCTTGTCTTCCTAAAGTTAATGTACCAACAAAAAAGAAAATAATGTTTGGAGAAATAATAAAAACATGGAATGGACAGACATGCCGTACAACATATCTAGTTGTTTGTTAAACATGGTGCATTCCTTGTCTCAGATAAGGTTGTTTCTTGCACTTTCATATACATACATTTACTAGAAATCTCTTCTCCAAATAATCCCTCTTGCCAAAAATATAAAATTATTCATATATGATAAGATTGAAATATTTAGAGAGTAAGTAAATAGATGATTTGAGCTGAATTTGAAAGAGACAAAAATGAATTGAATTAATAATGAGTTATTGTGTAATACTGTTGAAAAGTTAGTTAAGTTAAAAAGAGATAGTCGATACAGGCTAATTAAGCAATGTATCATACTCCAGACAGTACTAGTAGAAGCTATAATATATTATCTTTATTATCAAAAAAAAGAATTATAATCTAATCCATCCAACTCTTACTAAACTGGAGGTCGGTTAGGCAGATTAAACTTTTATAGGCTAATTTAATTTGAGGTTGATTTACAAGAATGATCTTGAATGTGAGTGGTCTTAAACTTTTAACCTGGCCTATTCATGAGAAAATTTTAAAGTATAACAAGTTTGGTGTTTTGTCTCACGCACAAAACATGAATTTTGCCCTTGAACATAAATTTGTTCATAGGGTAAGACATTAGTGGGGGTCAAAAGCTCAAGACTATCCATTTTCAAGGTTGTCGGTGTAATGCCTACTAATTTTATCACCCCCTAAATCCTAATCATTCAAAGTAATAATACAGGCTAGCCACTTCTTCATCATGTAATTTAAAATTAAAATAATCATTATCGTGAAATTTCAAATTCCATAAGTAAAACTCCAAAAAAATTACAATAGCAAAAATAGATTATTTGTAAATTTTGCATTAATCATACTCATTTTAAATTCATCAACTCTAAATCTTGAATTCGTCCGGCTTCAAACTCTTCCTCAAGAAAAGAATTGTACATCCTCTTTTAGTAGCTTACTAAATTGACATCATGAGAAGAAAAATTAAAAAGTGAAACTCATGCATTTAATATTATAAATGTAATAAGAGGATCATGAGTGAACATGTTATCTACCCAAAAAAATAAAATAACTATATGAAGTTTCCAAGCAAATACATGACTTTATATAAATTGACTTCCTCTAATTAAGATGCCATTCCAAGAATCTTGTTTAGACAAAAACACATGTGATGATAATCTTTTGACATTTTCAGTTTTTTCAAACTAATTCAGAATCTTTCATCTTCAATTTAACCAAATATTATAATTAATAAAGTATCCAGTTGTATATATTTGCTAGCTTTTCTAGTTATGTATATAAAAAGAGATTTGATTCTAGTCATGTATATCATTCTGGACTCTATTATATGCATGCTTTGACAATATTTAAAGGGATTAAATATGAAATACGAATTGACTATGAAACTCATCGTTAATTATTTATCACTAATTAAATAGCAATAACATATTTAGTACTGTAATTTCGCACGTATGGGATATGAAAAAGATAGAGTGTGCGTTAATTTTACCGCTATTTTATAAAGGTAGAGAGGATATGAAAAATATATACTTAAAAAATAATTTTAACTTTGAATATATTATGTAATTTTTTGTCAAAAGAAATTCTGATGAACCCCCTTTCTCGCACCTAACTTCGCCCCTAGGTAACGGATAAATATTTTAACTGAAGCGACTGAAGTTATATATTGCTATTTTATTGTTAAGCCGAGGATCGATGGTAAAACGTTTCCCTACTCCAAAATAAGAATAGGGTCTGAATACATAACATAATTGACAAAAACTTTAATGATAAGAAACAAATACGTTGAATCGGATTAATATATAGATTATTGATTTATTGAAGAAAATATTATTGTCTGGAAAATAGTTGACAAATATATTAGATATTAAAAAGCTTTTGAGACAATAAAACAGATTTTAACAGACTTTCACCCACTACGAAATATTTGTCCACATTTTACTTTAGTTCTTGATAGATTCAGTACATGAATCTGGACTTCATTATTTTTTTGGGAGAAACCATATACATGATTAATCATGCATATTAATTATTTTAATTAGCTTTGATAAATAATATAACTAATTTAACTAAATTAGTATAAGTAATTTTAATATTGATCAAGTTGTTTGAAGAATATACCATATGGTCAAGACTCACGAGCATGAAATATGACATGATTAACGTTCTATTAATTTAAAAAAAATTGTACGGATGAAAAATAAATAATGTACGGAATAGGGATAAATAATTACTATGTACGGTTCAATGTATTTAGATGATCTAGTTTACTAAGTAATTAACAAATGTATAAATTGTGTATATTTAAGTGTAAAATCTTATTTTAGCGTCCTTGGGTGATATTCGCTAAAACATAGTTTATCTTTAGTTAATTTAAATGTTTGTTTTTGGTCCTTCTAGCATGAACTATATTATATTTTTGACTATTTTTAGAATTATATTACAGTTAAATATGAAGTAATATAATCGTACAAATTTAACATAACACACATGAGTAATTAAATGATAAAACAATTGGTTATCATGGTAAATCTATGAATATTCACGAACATATATGAATCGTGCATGTTTCAATTAATCGAAAATCAAATATTCTTAGCAAAATATCACAAGAATTACAATAAAAAATTATCTAAATTACCTTTTTCCTATACTTAAACGTCTTAGTTAATCAAAATACTCTACTAGTCAAATATATTTAAGACAAATTCAGTTTGTCAAAACGACTAATATTTGAGATTGGAAATAATTTGTGCTACGTCCTACCATCTTATAAAATTTTTGGTCGACCTTCAACCACATGGTGAAGTCAGATGATTAATTAATAATATTGAAGAGTTTATATATTTATAAACCTATATTTAAATCAAGAACTTAACCTACATTAAAATTCCCTTAATAAACATCTTAATTATTTCTCATATAGTTGAAAATCCAACACCAATTAATACATAGGCTGGACCAGTTCAACTTTTTAATGCACTAATAGAAGAAAAAAGAACAGCAATAACCAACAAAAAAAGGCCAATAATTGGAAAAAAGTAATAGAAAAAAAAGGTAGAGTTGATAGATCAATTGCTGCAAAAAGGTTCTCAAAAGGTAGATTCAAATTTTTTTACCTTATTGATAGCGTAAAGAACTTTTATATTATCATCGTACATATATAAATATGTAAAAAATATTATATCAATAATTAAAAAAATAATTGAAAAACTATATATATAAAATGTAAGAATACTTTTAATAGTGTCAGACTTTGAAAAAATCGTGCTAAGTGCATTTGTGGACTAACTTATAAGCTCAACCATTTAATTTTATTAGAGTCAATTTTTTGACGAGATGAATATGAAGATGGAGAAGTGGTAACGGCATGAGGTTAGATTTACTATCGATATTTACTATGTCAAAGGTAGTTTGAAGATACACACGACCAAACACATAACAAGAAGCTAGCTCATGCCTTCTGCCGATGACCATATAAAATGTTTAAGTGCAGAGTGACACACAATGAATCTCGAAAATTGACCCGTAAATTATGATAAAACTGATAATGGGCCGGGTCTTTGTGATAATATCTCTTCTCCCTATCTAGAAGCTACAATTCCACTTTAATTTCCCTTTCTATTTATGTTGATTTTTTGTAGCCCACCATAGGAGAAAATTATTATACCTCAAATAGATTCCTAAATCTAAAACATGATAATATATCATATTATAGCAGGTGAGTTGTAACTTACACGATTTATATCTTTTTTATAAAATAAATAAAAGCTATATGTATATATAGATAGATAGATATAGTTATAGTTGGTTGAAAGTTGTGTATGAACATGTAATATTAAAACTACTCAAATACCCCTTTTTTGTCTATACACACAAATAGCCCACTAGGTAGCTCAAATATTATTATCAAAATAAGATTCTTATTATAAGTTTATTAATCAACATGTGTTTCTGTGTGTGTAAGAGAGAGAAAGCTAGAGAGAAGATCAGGTTCATGTATATGCAACATAGAGATAATTTTGAAAACAACATTCTGTAAAAAAAAACATGAAATTTACAACCAAAAAAAATAAAAAATTTAACTTATATACACTGACATATAGTGAAGAAATAATTACCTGGTAAATAGTAATGATCTTCCTTAAAAATTAAAATGGAGTTTGTAATCTTAGAAGGATTAAAGTTATAATCAAGATAATTTAATCGGCTGTAACATGTTTTCTTTTATTTTCCAGGTAAGTATATTAGACTTACTATGAAGATACACTATATTGTTGTAAATGGACTTAACTTGATTAGGGTATAAAAACCCTATATATTGTTGATCAAGGGCGGATTTAGAGTGCAATCTATTAAAGTTATCTGTAAACTCAATTATTATTGTATAATAACTCGAGATCATTATATGAACTCAAAAACTTCAAATCATGGATCTGATGATTCCGGCTTTTAGTGCACATAAGTAAACTAATCTTTGCCAAACTAATTGGAAACTGGAAAAAACCAATAAGAAATAAACAAGAGCTCAATTTTGAAAATAAGAGATTCACATTTCTTGTTTTTTTTTTTTTTTCATTTCCATCTTTGTTTATCATATCACCTAAAGATATATAGATCACTTTTGAGCCATTTCTTCTTCTCTAATACTAATATACAATTGAAAGTCCTTTTTGCAACTTGCAACTTCTAAAGTAAAAAAAAAAAAAAAACTTGAAAAGTACAAAACAAATAAAAATTACAAAAACAAAAAAGTGAAAAGTTACTACTACTACATCATGTCACAAAGCATCAATAATAACCCTTTGTTTCTTCCTACATGACTCAAATGTCAACATTTCCATCTCCATCCTCCTTTTACCCCCACTCCAACTAGTCATATTGTTGTTATTATTATTATCAATAACAACAACGTCATTACTTACATTTGTGCATATATTAACTCCAAACAATCTCACCATTTGTACCTGTGGAACCTGAACCTGAGCCTGAATTTGATTAGTAACGACTACACTTGTAGTCCCCACATTTTTGGCCTTAAAATCAATATACAATTGTTTATCTCCACTTGTAGATCGTTGAAAACTCACGATATCACCAGCCTTCAAGTTTTTTTCTTTAACGAAACGACTCCATCCTTTTGTTAAAACATAACTTTGACTACTATTCCAATACGAATATCGAAATCTCCAAACTTTTCCATTCAAATCTTCGAAATTCAACAAAACCCCTTTCGAATTATTTCCATTTTGCAACGGAAAATGTTTTTCAGCATGTTGTTTTGGTATCACAAGCCTATTAAGCTTTCCAACGTCACTTGGTGTAACAGCTTTTTCAAATAGCTGTTCACGCGCTTTGCAATTGACTTTATCATTTGCACAACCAAAAAATGAACTAATTATTAGTCCATCTTTTCTTTTTATCATACCATCTTTAGTAAATCGAAATAATTTCTTGCTTTGTTCTAGCTCATCGATGTACGTATGTTTACGTAGCATGTCAACAATCTCCGCCTTGGAATGTGAATTCAAGAAAGCGATTTCCATATCATCGCTTTCTTGATTCTCAAGCAAGGGTTTGAAATTTGTTACAGCGTCGCGGCCCCTGAATCTCTGGGCCGCGACGTCGTAAGCTCTAGCGGCTTCATTTTCCTCGTTAAATGTGCCTAACCAAACCCTTTGATGCTTTTCATAGATTTGTGCGCCCCAACGACCATTTGGTTGTGGGACCACACCTTTGTACCTTGAAGATGGGAGTTTTCTTGATTCAGCTTCAACACCGTTTTCAGCATCAATTATCACACTTGTTCCACTCCCCATACGGCAAAGGCCGCTCTCCGGCGGCGGTTTTATCGTCGTCGACGATTTTATCATCGTCGACGACGATGCTGCCGGAGCAATGGAGAGAGAGTCACTAGTAGTACTCTCTTGATCTATGCTACTAATACTTCCTTCCATTTTTAAATTTTTTTTTTGTGTGTGTGTTGTGTTTGTTTTGTTTGTTTGATGAGAAAAGGAAAATTAGGAAGAAAAAAGAAAGTTCAAGAATTGGCTGTGTTAAGACTTAAGAGAGAGTTTTGAAGGGTATGAATTGGGTTGTTGATATGGAAAAGAGTTGAATATATATAGAGGAAAGTCCACCCCATTTTTTGTGTGCAATTAATAAATAAAGATTATTTTTTCTATGTTATTAAAAAAATATATAAAATACTACTACATACTACATTGAAGATATGGAGATGTGGGTATTATGGGTCAACACACAAAAGAGATAGAAGAAGATGGTAAGTAACTAGGAAGATTCATTGGTGGTGAAGTGGGGGAGGGCTTTTAGTAGTAGTATATGTCCAAATATGAGGCATGGGTAGGTAGGGTGGAGTGGGCGTGGGGTTGGGGTAGGGGGTTGAGTTTATTTTAAATTTCATAGGGTTTAAATCTTATATACACTAATGATATGTAAAATATTCATATAATCGATCAGATCACTTATCGATGATCATTAACTAAAGTATAGTAATATTATAAAGATATTTACACTGTTAATATATACAATTAGGTTATTTATCAAGTGATCGACGTTATCTGATCTGGCATATTATCTATTTACTGATATCATAAAAATATTTACACTTTCAGTATATTTATATATATAATAATATGTATGTGTATGTTGTGGGGGTGGGGGTGGGGGTGATATGAAATGTGTGTGTAATGTATGTATAGGTTGTGGGTTGTGTATGTGAGGTGGGGTAATAGATAAATGAACAAGTTGATGGGGTTCACATGAGTGTGGACCTTGTGTTATTTGGTAAGTTCATCCCCCCTGAAATCTGCTGCTACTCAGGACCATTATAAGAATGGCATTGAGCATCCATTTTTTCTTTTATTTTTTTCATGATTATCTAGATTGCAGTATTGGTCTATTAAAAGCTACAAAAAGTAGGAGTAGTAATAGATTTTCATTGAAGTATCGGATGAGGCTCCTCTCCATTTCTCAGCCTCTCCATTTTTTCAAGTGTCTACTTAAATGGTAATCATATGTCATAATTAAAAATCAATGGTTGATATTTAATTACCTAAATTAAGGTCTAACCATGATTAGAATAACAAATAATTTCTTTATTTACTTTTTAAAAAATTATCAAATCCACTATTCTAGCAAAAAATTATCTCATAAATTTATTTCAAAAATTCACTATTTTCCATTTGATTAACGAGCTCTCCTTTTTTTGAAAAAAATATTTTCTTTTTTTCTTTTTTTAGTCATATAGCAATGGTTAAGCCTTATTGAAAATCGTTACACAAACTAATCAACATATGATGTTAAAAAAAATAAAAAAGAATATTTACAAATTTTAAATTAAAAAAATTGCATGATGTTAATTTTTTTTTTACTATAACTCAGAGTTTCAAAGAATTTTAGAAACAAATTTTTCGTACTAAAAAAGAAAAAATCTATTTTTTAAAAAAAGAGCTCATAGTAAATATGAATAGTGAGAAATTTTAAATACATTTATGAATGAGAATTTTTAACTAGAATTATGGAATTGATATATTTTTAAAAGTAAATAAAGAAATTATTTGTTACTCTAATCATGGTTAGATCTTAATTTAGGTAATTAAATCTCAACATTTGATTCTTAATTATGACATGTGGTTGACATCTAAGTAGGTACTTGGAGAAATTGAGAGAATGAGTAATGGAGAGGAGCCTCATCCCGAAGTATCAATATCAAATAAGATATAAAGGAAATTGATGAAAAGATAATTTTACTTCTTTTTTTGTTTTATGTATTCAAGTATCTGAAACTCATCGATCAGACTAAGTATTTGAAATTGTCCTTTCTTTTTTTTTTAAAAAAAAACAAAATAGCACTAGTATTATCATTATTTTTATTATTAATAATAATAATTGGAACTTCTATTTTTAAATTTTTTTTTAAAAATAATTCTATTTTTCTAAGTTTGTACTTCCAATGGGATGGGGTGTCATGGGCCAATTGTAAAAATAGGAAGAGGGGGATTGATGGACTTGAAGACAAAAATCCATCCAATCCCAAGAATTTTCCCATAATTTCTTACCTGGCATGAATTGATTGGTCCTTCCCATCTTCAATTTGTCTTTATTTGCTAGGTTCAATTTCAACCTTCTTAGTATCTATGATCTCAAAAAAAAAAAATTAAAAAAAAAATCTCAATCATTTCAATAATTTTTCTATCCAACATTGACAACCTCCTTGTCCATCTCCCCAACCTCATCCTCAAGTGGGAGTTTTCCCCTTGTTTTGCAAAAATAGGGGGACCTTGTTTCTCTTGTTCTTTTTTCACCTTTTTATCTTTTGATCTACTTGTTAATATATTATTATATATTTTCTTTTAGACATGCAATGGGAATATAACAAGCTATTTGGAATATTACTACTCTTCTATATCATGTGAACTCCTAACATTGTGCCAATTGAATTCACTAATAGAAATCATGTTCGTCGAATATTTGTTAGAGATTTCAGATGAAAAGTTCATCTCAATCATTTTTGATGAACTTACGACAAAGTGTATGTCGAAAATAGACTAATTTTTAGTAGTGATATGCAACTTTACCGACTCATCTTGTGAAGATTTATGAATTCCTATGTATAAAAGAATCGATGATATTTACAAGTGAAATAGACGCAGATTATCGTATCTTAAGTTTTTCAGCACTACTCAATATATTAAATTTGTATTTCTAACAATCTAGTTCATGAATCATATAATAATATAACTTGGGATTTTCTTACAATCTAGCTAATGTTTGATCATTGCAAATATATATATGTTAAAAGGAAAATGAAAAAATAAAGAATATATAAGAAATCAAAGGAAAAGGACTCAAGTCTCTAGTTTTAGTAATTTTTTGAAAAATGATTTTATTAATCAATATGGTATTATTATTATTATTTAGTAGTTATGATGAGATCACCTTCAATTTAAAATAATAATAAAAGTTTTTCCCATGGGCTGCTAATAATCTTGTGGCTAAAATTTTCAATTGTTGTTGGTTAATGTGTTTGAAAAATAGAAGAATAAGATTGGTGGAGATTATTATTATTTTATTATTTAAAAATAGTTTATTATGTACGGAAAAGAGTCCTTAGTGTCACTATATGGGCCTACAAATGGGCCCATTAATTTGATCTAAAAACAAACGCGTTAAAATGGTGGGTTTTAGGCCTTTCTATGTTGGCCCCATTTCTAGATTCCCTTTGTTTATCCTAAATTTGTACCTAACTTTATTTCGACTATTTAGGGTTTATCGAGATGAGATATATAAAGATATCTTATCGAATTAGTTATCTCATGTTCTATTTTTCGAAATTGATTAATTGATATTCATAAACAAATGTAAAATAAAATAATTCAACATTTTATTTCAAAGTTGTTATCCCTTATTCCACCAATCAAACGATTCATTACATTTTATTAATGAATTTAACTTAACTAGTACAAAGCCACCATTCGAGTTACGGGTTTATTATAATTACGTAACTTTGACTCAAATCTTGTATTTGTAATCGAATAGAATTTATTTAATACTCATAATAATCTACCCAGAACCTCATAAGTAAATAAAATTATAATTCAGAACCAACAAATTAAAAATTCTAACTTACTTTTGTTTATATACATTGTCAACATTATTTTTATGCAATCGTTATGATTTAACATGTAACCATATGTACTATTTTTATTAGGCTGTCAATATAATACATATTTATTATAAAAATATTTATAATAATTTTACAAGTAATCTAATTATATAAACATTTTTCTCACCATTTGTGTGTTATAGCTCGAATAATAACGTAGTCAATTATTCATGTGATTAATAACGGTATTTAATTTTTTTTAAATATAATTTGTGAATAGTCAAAATTTTGGATTTTCGACGTACATTGATTTGATTTATTTTATGAAATATAAAAATGACTAATTAATTAATAATTAATTGCATGTGGATGATTTTGTATTTTTGTTATACCGTATATGTACGTTATAGTATGAGTTGTGATACGGACAAGTTGTACTATTTTTCTTTTTTTTTAAAAAAAATAAAAAAAATTATGAAGGTTTTTTTAATTACGAAATTGTCATTCCTTACAAGTGGGAACACATGAATAGATATGTTGGTTTTGTCACATGAGAGAATTATTATTGAACAAGCATTAGGTAATAGTACATTATTAGTACTTCTCGTCTGATACGATGGATAAAGGATAACTAATTTTAGGATAAGTTTATCTCATGTTTGATTAGGGTAAAACGGCAAAATAACTAATTCGGAGATTAGTTATCCCGATAACTTTATTTCCATATTGAGGGTAAGATAACAATCGTGTGATAATTGATCGCGGAATAACTTATAATGTTTTTCTCTTGTTGCTAGACTTGTACTTTTAGCTTGACCCTTTCTCCATTGAAGAAAAAAAAACAAAACAATTCAAATAAATAAATAATATTGTTAGAAGATGAGATCATTCAATAGCTTCTTTAATTTGATGAGACATTGACCAAGTCGAAATAATTCTTAAACTAGCTTTGATTAGTAAATTTTATTATTTCCAATTTCTTCAACAATAATTTTGCATATTTACCTTATTATAAGCTCCTTCATAATTACCAAATACATATATATTTGTCTGCTGCCTAACTTTTACACCCCATGTGATTCGAAGAGTGTGGATGCCGACGTGAATTTTGACTTGATTTATATGTACTATTGATTTATATGTACTTCTTTCTATGAGAAAAAGGTGATAAGATAGGATACAGTGAATTTTAAGTTATCGAATACATAACTTTAGATAGTTGGATGGTAGACTATGACGGACGTGGATTAGGCTGGTAGGTTAGTAGATAGTAGAGTGTGGTCTCGCTTATCTGTCCATACTAGTGGTCGCAATATTACTATATAGTTTCTTATTATTTCCTTGATTTTTGTTATTATTTGCTACTACTAATTGGACTTCAATTATCGTATTTTTTGTTGTTATAGTTACTGTTGAGAATTCTTTATTGTAACTTCTTTATTTCTGTTACGGAGTATTTCCTTTACTGAATTGCTTTGAACTGTTTTTCTAGAGCTCAAGATCTATCAAAAACAACCCTCTTCATCAACTAGGTACACGTAAAATCTGCATATACCTACACTTCCTAGATCCTCCACCCCACCACACCATCTATCTCTCTCACATACACAATATACATAATGATCATTGGGACAACACTACTAAAGCATGTATTGTTGCTATCTTATGAAAATCAACTTCTACAAAATGGGATCATCTTTACATATAATAAAAGTTAGTGGTAGGGTCTAATTATTTGATGATAAAATTAAAACTACATCACCATTTCATCTACACGTCACAATTTTTTATCCCACTGGAAGTTAAGTTAGTTGGTTTTAAGCACGTTAATTATCTCACTAAATTAAACATGATGATAATTGATCTCTATAATCACTTCATCCTTATCTAAGATCTTATGTTAAAAACAAAATTAGTAAATGCGTAATAATGCGTTTAATTTCTAATTATTTTTTAAATTACAAGATAACACGTGAGGTTATAATAGTTTGGTGCACCTCTACTCATACTTTCTTGTTTAATTATTAAAGCCATCAGTATCATCAATAGTAAAAAACACACATTCTTTAATTACTTATGTATCATCATATTCATATCAGTGGTAAAATAATTGAGATTCCTTTATTTTTAATCAGAATTTTTGTGATTCAAACATTGAGAACGAAAAAAGTCACGTTGGAGCATATAGAAATGATATGCTATAATGCGCGAACTTAAATTAGTACGTCGCAGGTATCTGATATCAGATGATAAATAAAAACAAAAAAAGAATCTATCATAATTATCTCTTTTGATTTTCATTAATCTCCCTTTCCCTTCTTCTCAACTCCACGTAAGTGTTAACCAGCTAATGTAGAATATTATTATAATTAAAATTAGTTATCCAAAACCATGTTCTTTTTTTCTTTGGTTCAACAATATCTTCTTTTCATTGGCTTGTTTAGTCATTGTATTTATCCAAATGTACTAAACAATTTTGATAATTAATCACTTTTTAACTGCCTATATTTTTATTTTATTTTTTTCAGTTGGAGATGACTTAGGATATATATAATTAAAAAAAATATATGGAAAAAGCCAAATCTTGATCAAGCTACCGACTTTGTTATACATCTTTTATCTTGTATCATGGGATTTATTAAATTAATAATAAAAAGTGTTAAACTTTGATGACGAAATTGGAATCTTTGATTTGTATTTTTTTTTAGTTGTTTCTGGTATGATTTCTGCGTTATTGTATTTGTATTATCATGTATTTAATTTTTGATATGTTTTAGAGTGTCGAGGGTCGTCTAATAAAAACAATCTATATGTATCTTTGATAATTGTTATCACGACAGGTGTAAGGTTACGTATGCATCACACTTTAGAGACTCTACTTGTGAGATTATACTGACTATATTATTATTATTTTATTTTATTTTTATTTGTCGAATTTTTGGGATTATTATATGTAGGTCGATCAGCTTTCGGAATTTGATCATGAATTCAATGACAAAAGAAACCATATTTTATGTTTGTAAAGATAGAGTTTTTATCTTTGCTTTATGTGTATGACTAGTATATGAAATGACGAAGGATTAAAAAAAAGGTAACAATTGATCTTGATGCATATGTCACACTGCATAAAAAATTATTAATTAAATTGAATATAAGTTGGGAGAGTTGATCTTGATGTCACACAAAAAGAATTTAGTCATTGGAATATCTAATTATTTAATATTACAACTAATCTAAAGGAGAATAACTTGGATGTGGCGTATTAATCAATGAAATAAATGAAAAAATATGTGATAAGATTTAATTTTACGAGAAATTACATATTTTAGGAATAAGAAAGGTCAAAATATAAAAAAGTAAATACATAAAAAAATCTATTTTTTTTTTACATATAATATATATACATTATTTTCTTTCACCGATCCATACCATGTAATTTCCCACTCATGAATATCAATTGGCATCCTTTTGAGCATGGTGGCTTTGCCATTAATTACTGAATGGATATAGTTTTTTAATATCTATATTGACGAGAGGATTAAAAATCTAATAAAATATTGTCGGGTAATATAAACTGACTAAAACATCGCAATTATTTTTAAAAGATCTATTTTTTTATTAAAAAAAAAGTTGCTTCTTGTATTGTTGAGATCAATGAAAATGTAGGAAACATAATAACAACAAAAAAATAATTTTGAGCCTTGTTATTTTAAATAACATTTAACATAGAGGTTTTACTTCCAACAAGCTTAAATTTTAAAATACTTTAGTCATTTACTCCATTATTTTGGATACAATGACGTTCATTACATATTTTCTTTATTATTAATTTTTTTTTTAAATAATTTATTTCGATGTGTTTTTCTTAAATAAAAAATTAATCAGAAACAGTCTATTTATCTTTATAAAATAAGAATAAGAAATTGCATATATATCATTCTTCTCAGATTTTATTAGTAAAATTACGCTTAGTATGTTGTTATTTGTTTAGTCATTTTTTACTCTTTTTCTTCTATGAAAAAGGTACAAATTTGTAGGAATTTTGAAAGAATATTATTACTCTTATCTAGAAAAACCCTTTTATGATATTATTAAAACAATTGGCACAAATTTAATATAATTTGGATGTCATTATCTAAAACAATAAATAAATATTTTTCATGTGAATCTGCCTCGTCACTAACAGCACATTATTCCCTTTTATCTTTTGTTTTTTTTTCTCCCTCTCTCTTTCAACTTGTTTTCTTGAAACACGTTCACACGCAATCAACAGAGAAATAATTCCCTATTTATATTGAAAACAAAAAACAAAAAAAAAACAAAAAATATTTGTAAAAACAAAAAACATTAAAATAACATGACAAAATATTAGTGGTATGCGTTGATCTTTGACTCAAAACTTAATTTTCTTCTCTTTTAGCTTTTGTGGTTATTAATATGCCGTTTCATTGTATGTGTCTTAGTTTGACGATTGACATCTAATTATAAGAATATATAAGTAAAAAGAATTAATCTTATGATCGTAAAAAATCCCACCCCCAATTATGGAGGAAGTCTCATTTTATTTTGTCTTGTTTTAGGCTTCATGTTGATCGTTCTGTCCGTTGAACTCTAAAGATATGTATCATGTATTAAACATGACTTCTAAATCTTGTATTCTTTAACACAGGGGCAGAGCTAAGGGGAGTCAAATTTTTATGTATAAATAGTAAATATTGATTCTTTTTTTTGTGTGTGTATATTTGCTTCTTAATATTTTGATTTTCCTGAGTGAAAATCATCTTCCCTTATTACGTAAATATATTATGTTATTTTTATAAGAAAATGTTACGACGGATTAAGTTAAAATTTAAAAATTACTACATATGAAAAGTAACTAATTTTTTTTTAAAAAATAGACTAAAAAAAATATTAACACATAAATCAGAACAAGGGGAAGAAATATTCAAATTCATTATTAGATTAATTAGTTAGGCAGCCCCAACAAGAAGTGTTATTTTAAATTAATGTTTCCATTGTTTGATACAGAAAGAAGGTTGTGAAAGTTTCAATGATTTAAATTAAAAAATTTAGTGGATGAATCGAAATTTAATCGATTAAATTTCAATACTAATATATCAGACATCAGGTGAGAAATCAAAATGAAAAACAAGAAGTTTCAATGGATGTTGTAAAAATAAGAATCTGTTTTTTTTCCCTTTTTATTTTCTTTAAACCACTGTAATTTTTACTTGACACACAAATTAGAATTTGATATCCTTTTTTTGGGCAGACAAATGGGAGTTTAAAAGGATATTTCTAGCTTTATTCTATTCACACTTTCTAGAGCCTTAAGAACCCATCTAATAATTGAATAATTAGTAATAAAAGAAATTAGGCTAAAATAATCTTATTTTTTTATGGCAATAAATAAGAGTTTAATTTTATCCAGACAGTTAAAAAAAAGTTAATGTAATGTCACTTTTTGTCTCTCAGTTATATATTGGTATATTCTAATTTTGATTCTTGTTATATACAGCTAACACATTTAATTGTTTATGCAGTTAATATGTTATATTTGGACTATTTCTAAAACTATATTATCGTCAAGTAATAATGTAAGTTTAAATAATACATGCATAGTGAAATACGTAAATAGTTATGGTAAAGTTATAAATATTCCCAAAATCAAAAAATCAAAAAATATACATATTAATTAATTAATAATTAAACGTGTTTTTAGTAAAATATCACAATAATCATAATCAAGAATTTATCACCAACTTAATTAAAATTATAAAGGTTGAAAATCTTACATCACATAATATCAAAAATTTAGATTAATTAAAAAGATTCTCTCCAGCTGTGAGAAATCAGATATGTTGACACTTCACATATTTTTATAAAGTTTAAAAATGAAAGAAATAAGTGAAGTCAAATCCAAATAAAAACACACAGAGAAATGTAACCAGGCTGGCACAAAGAATAAGTGAAAACAAACAAAATAGGTATATATGTTTACGTGGGATAGTTGAAATTTCTCTATCTTTAATTAAAAGTTTCGTAATTGAGTCATTGAGAATCAAATTTTTTTTATTGAGAGTGTTGTTTCCAAAAATGATCCTGTAATTCATAAATTTAAATTTAATCAGACCTCAATATGAATATTAAATACCGAGCGAAACACTTAAAAAGTATTTGTGTTTACTAAGTCCAACCTCAAAATTAAGAGTTAGGCCCAATGCATGCAAGTTGTGTTGAAATTTCTTCATGCACTATAGTATAGTTTTATTAATATTATAATAATATTAAAGTTGCATTTGTTGACCATATAGTGTACGCTTGCAATTCCATTGGTCAACTACTCAATTTTATTGGGACCTATGAAGCCATCCTGTATGCCACACTAATGATCCTATTGGTCAACAACTTATGATCTATATTCCCCACCATAGGAAATTTGGATAATAAAATTATTTTTTAATAATCACGGTTCGAATCAACTTGCACACACTTCTATTATTTTAACAGGTATATATTATGTTCTATCGATACAACTCTTTTCTGTGAGTGATGAAGCGTGAGGTTCGAGGTTGTACAAACAATTACTTTGTTCAATCGCGTTTTGCCTGCTAGCTTTACTGACCTTTTTCATTTGACGACTCTTGGGAGGTGAGAAGCGCTCTTACTCCATTTCACACAAGATATTAATGTCGATACTATCAGGCAACATCTACCTATAAAAGCTCAATCAATAAATTGATATTAGTCCGTAACTCCTCCTATCAAGGTTTAGGCCAATAAAAAAAAATTACTTAAGTTTTTTTTTTTTTTCCGCAATCTTATAGTTTTTAAAATTCCGGTTTCATTGACTTATAAGCCAAAACTATGAGTACAAATAGTAAACTACAAGATTTCACATAATCTTTTTGACTTAGTCAATTAGGGTTATGAAAGACTAAAATTTTTATAAGAAGTTTCTAAATTGCTATTGACTTCCATTAATCCCTAATGTAAATAGCTAAGATAGATATTTTGCAATTTAACATATGTCTAAGCAATTCATAATTTTTCTCTTGTTTTTTATTTATTTAAATCTTGAATATTTCTTAATTTGTGCGTGTATTATAATCCTCGCCCAATAGCTATACAATATTGGTTACTACAAATGTGATAATATATATTGATAATATGTATAACTTAAGTTCTATAAATATATGTAATTAATTAGACTATTGGATCTACCTAGTGTACATATATAGAGATATCAACTTTCACTTTATCTAGTTAATCAACTCATTGAATACATCTAGTCTACAACTACATATATAGAGATATCCATTATCATACTATTTCTAACTTTTAAAATATTACTATCAATTTCATATAAATACATATCTGAAAGACGTTTAATTAAGCGTTGAAGAATAAGATGATCATATTTTTAATGATGATATTATTTATGTTCTATTTTCTTTTTTTTGTAACACTTAGATTTATTAATATCAAAATTGCGGGTGAATGTATTTTTAACGGTACTAATTTAGTTGAATTCATAATTTACGATGCTAATTCTGAATCTACCTATGATATATTATAAATACTAGTAGTAGTAAAAGAGGACAAAATTTCTGAAGAGCCAATTGTATATTTTCAACATAGAAAATTAGAGTCATCACATGGATAAATAAATTAATTAAAGACATGATGGATAGAATATCCTATAGGGAATTGTCCAACTAATTAAAGTTGGAACCAAGGAATTAAATGCGTGACCTGAGGACAACATGTACTCTACTTATTTTTTCTTATTCCATCTTCGATATTCGTTTTAATGCTCGACTAATTTAATTTCGATTGGTGTAATCATTCGATATATAATTGAAATTTAGTAACTCGACTAACTTATATGTGTGCCGAGTAGATGAGCAACCTTTTTTTAAAAATTTAAAATTCGTAAAATTTAAATTCGAGATCTCTGATTAAGGACGAGACCACTATCATCGTTTTGCCGACATGGCATACGAAATCGTCGGTTCACAAGTCAAAATCAATTAGCCACTTGGGGTTTGTTGTATTTCTTATTTGTTTCTTTCTCTGGCAGATAAGATTCCTATCATAGACTCAATTCATATTTTTTCTTATTTTCTATTATATTTTTTTTAAAAAATAATTCTAAATATATTTAAATTTTTTGTTTTTATTTTAGTTATAATTTTTTATAACTAGAATTATAAATTCTAAAAAGAGAAAAAATAAATACATTTTGTGATCAATCAAATAATATCACATAAACTGAGCGACTCCTACTTGTTCATATCATTTTATTTCTTTTCATTGGTTTTGGTTACTTTACTTGATTGCAATTGCCTAGTTAGTACCCTCTTGGGTTTTGGAATATTTGGCCTATGCTAAACCACCAATTTTTATTTTTATTTTATTTATTTATTATTATTATTATTATGTCATAATGGTACGTACTATATTCGATCACTTGGCTCAATAGATTTCACAAATTTATCTGTCTCTTGAGTTAGGCTAATATCGAGTTAAGAAATGAATGTTTCATGTGAATTCACGATAAGTCTTATAAATTCTTCATTTTTCTCTTTCATTAGATATGAATTCCTCTAATGTACGATAATTATAGTCATAATTTTTTTGAAAACTCTAATTCTTCTCTTTGATCCGTCTTCATCGCTCCAATATAATAGTATTCGAGCCATTGAAAGTAGGAATTGAAAGTATATAGTTGCAAGAGGGAGTTGTTTATGTACTCATACTCCTTTTATATAATTTTGTGTTATACGTCCCATATTATAAAGTTAATTTAAGAATATATATGGAGGAAATTAAAGTCAATAAAATCATGGCAAAATTTTGTAGCTTCTAAGAGAAGGAAAAAGGAGACTTTGTTACGTGTAACGAGGTCAATGAAGTCAACAGAGAATATTTATAATGCCATTATTTTTCATATGATCAGTACTACTATTTCTAGTTAATTATTTGATTAGGCGTTTGATCGAAATCAGTAATTTTAATTCAAATCTTTTAATTATATTGAAAAATTCACTTAATTGGAATAAAATATTATTAATTTAGAATCAATAACTTTGAAGAAAAAAACTTATAAATTTTAAATATCGACTTCGCCTTTGAGTACTACTTATTCAGTAGGTAATAATATTATAATTTTGAGTCTCAATATTCATGCATGTAAATTATAAAAGTAGACTAAAGACTCTTGAAATTCTCATCACGCGTTTTCCATCATTTCAGTTTGTTACTATTAATATTAATATTAATATTATTATTTCAACTTCTTCCTATTTGTTTTATATCTTTATTTCCAACTTTATCTTATATTTTTCTAAAGGATTTGTTTCATGTGACAGGATTTGACATTTAGTCGTCGATCATCTTGTGATTTTTTAATGTATTGTTTGATATATTTCTACTAGTTCAAATATTCCTTTTAAAGCATGGGAAATCAACAAACACAACTGAACAAATAGGAATTAGCGATGAACAAATTCTTCAGTTAATTAAATAATAAAATCCATCAATATTAATCTTATATATTAAATGATGGATTATCAAAAAAATACTAGCTACAAATAATATAACGATGAAGTTCCTAGCTGATTCCAATTTTTTCTTTTTTTATGTGAAAGTCTTACATAGACCATTGAATATATCAAACTATTTGTATTATTCTACTTCTTGTTCTTAATCTTCCTTGGTTCTTGAAATCTACAGGCTAACAAATCCTAACATTTATTGCAACTTCTTGCTATTTGTTTTATGTAGTTTACTTGTCAACTTATTAATATTTTTTTCTTTTTGTTCATGTGACAAGATTGAGATTTAGTTGTTTTACTTGTACTAATTTTCTATGTAGGGAATGTGATAATAATATTTTTGGTCTCTCAATTATGGATAAATATTTATTCTTGACATAATTATGATATATTAATATATATAACTTTTAATTAATTAGAATGTATGGTTTATCTATTCATGGAGTAAATATGTTTATTTAAACTATTTAATTTAAAAATACATTACTTTCAAATATAGAATAACGATACAAATTTAGCATACCTGATATCACCTAAGTAATAAATGGTGTGGAACGGTTAATATATACTTCATGAAATTTATGATTATTTACCAACAAAGGAATCAAAAATATTGAAAGTTAAATGTGTTTATTTCGGACCAAAACTTACCAATAAATGAGGGACAAAAATTGCTAGAAATTAAACCCTTCAAATTTTGTTATGAAACGTGGGAAAATATTTATTTGGGACCAATGTACCATGTACCAAATTATGTTTATTAGTATCATGGTTAAGTGGGAAAAAAAAGTCTAACTATAGTCACTAGAATAAATAAAAAAATTTACGATAATTATTTGATAATAATAATATAACTATCTTTATATTATATTTAACGGTAATATTATAAGATGAATATTTATAATCAGCACTCTATTGTAGATGTAGCTAACATATGCATTGAACATTAACTTAACTACTATTTAGTGTTTTAGTAGCAATATTACCCCGAGAAGAGAAATCTATTGTTACTAAATATCTTTTTACTGTAATAAGTAGATTTAGAAATTAACTCCAATTACATGGGGAAAATAATATAATAAGTTTTTGTATTAAACTTATATCTAACTAATTAATTAAATAGTAACCATGTGATTGAGTTGTTATTATTATTTTGACAATTTGATGCCGTAATATGAACATGGACGTGGATGCACTAGCATCACTTCTTAAGTGAGTAATAATCAAAATTAATTAAATCTTAATGCTTTCTTAATCATCATATAGTACAACATAAAGACTCTGACACTATCTAATATTTTAAAAATTAGCAACTCCCAATTGGTATATAATCGCATTTTTAAAATTCTTTGAATTTGAATTCTAAGTCTAAAGTCAATAAAAGGGAAATTTATAATTATAAATAGTACAGCAGGAAGTGGAAAAATCACTCAACATGACAAGAAAGGAAGGGTCGTTTGGTTCAAAATCAAGCTAATCTAAAATTATGATTAAGATTATGATATTGCGATACTAATTTTACCTTTTATAAATTTATCGTGATTTTAATTAATACGTTTAATCAGGGGATATATTTAGTCACAAATTTTATATCGGAATAATTCATTTAATCCCTCTGACAAAATGATGCCTTAATTGTATTTAGCACAACTTATACTTTAGTGTCACTTGACTAGGAGCGAAGTCGAGTAAGATCGAGGGTTCATCTGAATCATTTCCGATAGAAAATTATATTATTTATTGATAATTAAAAATTATATATAAATAGTAGATCAAGGGTTCATCTGAATCATCTCCGATAGAAAATTATATTATTTATTGATAATTAGAAAAAAATTTATATATAAATAGTAGATTTTGAATCGTCATTAGTTTCTTCCTTCGCACAAGCTACGGTCTAACGACCTCCTTGTTGTGTTGCATTTTATAATCTTCTGCTTCAATCTGCGTTTTTCGGATAGTCAGGATCCGATATTATTTTCCAATTTAAATGTTAGGTCCATGTTTGAAGCAGCTCATTTGTTTACATTTTTTATATTACTCCTATAAACGTTTTTAGTGAAAATCTTGAATACGCCAGCCACGAGACTTGACATGATGTGAAAAGTTTTATTCAAGAGAACTTTAAATGTATAAAGTATTATCAACTTGGATATTTAATTTATTGGCTATTTGCTGGAGTCAAAGCTCATAAATAGCAACTGTATTGTGAATATGACCTTTAGTCTAAATGTCTTATAATTTTAAATGTTGTCATAATTATAATACCATAGCCATGGCATTTTGTTAGGTAAAGTCTTAATCAATGTAATAGTGTTCTCATCTAAAACTCTTCAATTGACCAAGTCTCCTAATCTAATTATATATTACCCCACCCCCCCGCCCCCCATCCCAATATCTTACACTATATATCTATTGTTTCAAGTTGACATAGTTGGAATAGAAAAATGACAAAATAAATTAGTTGGTTGAAAGGAACTCAAGGTATATATGAAATGGACATAGGGCCTAAATATACATATACCTATAGTTCATGTCATACTCCTTATTCAAGACTATATAACAAGACGACGATTCATACATATATTACATGTAGGTCATGACACTAAATCAAGAATTGGCGATAAGAAAATAGATTAATTTATTCAAGGTCATGAGATCAATAATATCCTGATCCTAATCGATGATAGAACTTAACAGTTCTTTTCTCCTCACATGTCCAAGACTGAACATTAGGAGCGTGACGTTATATGATGAGGATCTAATATTGGGTAAATCGTGAATTGGATGGGGTTGACTCTGATATCTTATTGATAAAAGAATTAGACTTTAAGCTTAACTTAACACTGTAAACTAACTCAAGAAGTAAAAATGTCAGATGTTAAATATAAAGTATATAAAGCTAAATACCATTTCAAGATTTTGGGATCGAATAATTCTCTCATTATCGTAATTTTTTTGTAGTAAATAAAAGGATCTAAGTATAAAGGTTAACAAACAAAATGAAAAATTAAAATTTAATAATAATTCAGGTGTATTTGATCATTCTATTTTCAAAAGAAAGTTTGAACCAAAAAAACAAAAAAGGAAATATAGCAAATTCATAAATACTTATCTATGGTCCTATCTATATAAACTCCTAATATTATAATGGTGTGCTAGTGGAAAACCATAAATATCCCATCTTTAATTACCATTTGACTTTTAATTGTTGGTGCAAAAAGCTTCTTGAATTAGGCTATTTGCCAACCTCCTAAATTTGGTGCCTCTTTGAGTTGACTTGCCAACCTATTCAAGCAAACCTAATTAAGGTGTAGTAATTTCATTGGTATTTTATTTGGATATTATTATTTAGTCAATATCCACTTTTTAAAAACAACTTCAGAGGAAAATAATAGAAGTTACATATGACTGAAATTCTAGAAAACTGCACGCATAGTTATACTTGGGGAAAAAAATAATTGAAGTTTTGGTTAAAATGACTAAAGTTCAACCAGATGTGCTTGAACTTCAACCATATGAAATTTGTCTGAAGTGACACTACATATTTGAAATTGTTTCAAATTGTATAAACTCATAAATTTTAACGCGTTAGCAGTATGACTTGAATGGTGATCTTAAAATCGAGTATCGGTGCTCTTTGGCTAAACTAGAAAAAGGACAAATGTGTACGGAAAACATCCCTAAGAGTCGTCATCTGGGCCCCCAACAATGGGCGTGCAATTTGGTTCAAAAGAAAGCGCGTTAAATGGTGGGTTTTTCAGGCCCATTGGATGTGGGCTTTTACAGTACATTATGTTGGGCCCATTTCTAATTAAATTGGATTGACAAATATGGGGTTTGAATTTTCCACATTTTACCACTTGACCCCTCAAGTATCGTTTTTGCTCTAAAATCATATTCCTTAACTAATACTTATAGCCATTTGGTGTGATGGATAAAGAAAAATAATCCTGAGATAAGTTTTTAGTACCCCTCAATCATTCGTTTGGTTATACCAAGTGTGGGATAACTTATCCCAGGATTAATAATTATGACTGGGATAAGTTATCTCTATTTGTGGTTGGAAAACTAATCCCGGAATAACTTATCCCGGGATAAAAATGTAAAATAACAAAAGTGCCCCGTAAACCCTCTTTTATAAACAAACAACTTATTCTTAGAGGGTATTTTTGTAAACACACAACTTATTCTTAGAAATTATGCCATGCAGATTTGACAAACCAAACAACCAATAAAAAATAATCTCAACATAACTAATCTCATCATAACTTATCCCAACATAACTTATCTCATCATAACTAATCCAAGCATAACTTGTCTTCAAACCAAACGATATGCGTATGTTAAATTTATAATTGACAAGGCGGAGTTGCTCAGATGGTAAACATCCTTCATCGATCTCCAATTTTAGGATTGTAAGTTCGAGTCACCCAAGAAAGCAAAAATGTACAATTCATTTTAAGCATTTTACATCTTTATAACTTTATTATAGCATTTTGATAATCGTGGATAATTTGTTCACACTTCGACTATTTAGTTGAGTGCCTCGTTTCCTTTCACAATTATATCATGACGTAAACTTCTATTCCATACTTAGCCGCCAGCCCGCCACTAATATTATATCTCATTTTCTAGATATTTATAAATTATAACCTATGTTTAATCCCACTAA
Organism: Solanum appendiculatum; assembly: GCA_018342035.1. NCBI lineage: Eukaryota > Viridiplantae > Streptophyta > Magnoliopsida > Solanales > Solanaceae > Solanum > Solanum appendiculatum. The sequence continues at coordinate 352,433 of JAGDQO010000791.1, forward strand.
ACGTTTAGTTAGTCGGTTAATAAACGTGTTAAGAATCTCATTAGTTAAACATAGGGATATATTTCTATAATCTCTTAATCCTTATCCAAGATCTTAATTATATTTAAAAATATGATTAATGCAAATCTTCTCACTCCACTCACTAGTTAACCAGCTAATTACACGATATTAGTGATCCAATCACTCAATTTAGTAATAATCATTTAATAATTTATCCCTAGTTTGTTTTTTTTCTGTTGGTGACGACTTAATATATGACAAAAATAGGATAAGCCACCAGCAAGGGTCGGAGAGTGGTAAGTATTCTTTATTCTTAATAAGAGATTTCGAGTTGGAGTCTCTCGTATGTAGTTGTCTTTGTTAGAGAACGTTTTTCTCAGCTCTCAATGGAAGATTCTTGCCATACGAATTCAAATTTAGTCGTGCTCTAATATGAATATAGGATACTGGAAACAAAAAAGGAGAAGCCAAATCATAGTCACTCTTACCTACTTCATTATGTAGACAGATTATATCTTGTCATACGGTTCATTATTAATTAAAGAATATTAGATTTTGATGACGAAATTAGTTGTCTTATTATTTATGTTAAACCTTTTTTTTCAGAGAAAAATGTTTTAAAGCTAGGAATTTTGAAAGAAAAATTCTCTAATTATGTTGGAAAATGATTATAATTTTGTCTTTTTGTTTGTTTATTATTCTTTAAAAAACTTTTTTTTAATCATAAATCATAATCACGCTCACACTTACTTCTTTATGTAGACAAATATTATCTTGTCATGGTGTTCGTTAATTTAAAAAATGTTAGATTTTGATGACGAAATTAGTTTGTCTAATTGTTTAATTTGTGTTACTTTTTTGTTGAGAAAAACATTTTAAAGGCTAGGAGTTTTGGAAGGGGAAAAAAAGATTCTCTAATTATATAGAAAACTATTATAAGTTAGAAAAATAGTTTTAAAAACAATTTTAATTAGTTGTCTTGTCTAAACACTAAGAAAATGTTTTTTGAGTGATTCTGTTGTATCATAAATTAGACACATATTATTCCCTCTAATGTCAAAAATGAAAGTGAGTGTTTTTGTGTTCATCCTCTTAATATTAAGATATTGTATTATTGCTGCTCGATTTTCAAATTTATTTTGGTAATTTTATCGATGGTTGCTCAATTTTTCTTACTACTAAAGTCATTACACTATTCGTTTGCACATATTTGGCATAAAGTATTTTACGTGAAATTTTTTGGCGCGAATTCAAATTAGTAAAATCGATTCTAAAACAAATAACGTACGCCTAATTTGAAAAAAAGAAGGTAAACTTCAAGGTCCTCTCTCCAATGAGAGAACTAGATATATATATATATATATTTGAAATGTAATTTAATATATAATGAAACATGTTAAAAATATAAAACACATAATAAACTCAAAATTAACCATTAATAGAAGCATATAATATATAAGGAGCAAATAAAACCAAAAAATTATAAGACACCAGCCTTGCCAAAAAAAAATTATTTGAGGGAAAAATTAAAATAAACACAAATTAGGTATAGTATTTAATTATTTCATCCTCATAGAGTTAGGTCCCAATAGTATTTTGCAAGTTGTGAGGAAGTTTCTCATGTAATTCTAAAATTGCTTTTGTTGATTAAAATGACAGTGTTATGATTGCAACATTATATAATTGGACTTATTTATGTTAAAGTCACCATCTGATCTAAAAGTTGGGTGGCGATGAGATTTGATTCCAGGACCTCTGATTGCTCTGATATCATGTTAAAGTGTGTAATCATCTGATCTAAAAGTTTAAGCTGTTAGAGAAAGCACATTTTTATTAGTTAATGATATTCTCAACAATCTAAGCACTATAAATGACCTTATTGGTTAACAACTTATAATTATGATATATATTTTATATTCACAACATTATCTACAACTTTACTTTAACTAATTACATGGCATGCACTATTTTTTAATCTATACATATACAAATAACCGCGTATCTGTGGTTAAATAAATTATAGAGTTATAGTTAACATGTTTTTTTTTAATGCTAGTATTTTATTTGTTTTTTGCGATAAAAGCTATTTATCATTAATTCCTGTTTTTATAGTAAATTCCGAATGTTAATTTTTTTTCTTTTAAATTATACCTTTTAATTTAAAATTCATTAGGCCAATCAAACACTAATACTCATATCTTTTAATAGATCAAATCAAATATTTAACAAGAAACAATTATAGTAGTAGTAAAATTAAAAAATTATATTAGCCAAAAAAAAAATCCATTATCACACATTACTTTTAAAAAAAAGACAGATAAATTATATAGTTAAATAGTAAAAAATCTATTGCCAATTCAATTTAGTGATGAATTATTATAAAATTATGTTGTTACGAATAAGTTAACGATGAATTAATAAAAAAGTGAGTAACTACTTCTAATTTTTTATTGTATTGACAACATATCTCATTTTCAAACACTTTTTTTTTCCTTTTTTTGCCAATGACTATGTTTGATTTTTATTTGCTAACTAACTATATATATGTGTGTGTGTGTGTGTGTGGTGTTTAAGTGATGTGGGTGGTGCATTTTGTTCCATTTGTTTTCTTCCCAATTGTAACACGTTTTTCAAATAAATAGTCGGACTTTAAATCTTTTTATAATATTTATTCTCTGCAATAACATTACAGTATATTAACAATCACTTTTTTTAATGGAATTTTCATGTTATGTTATTCTATATTATATATTTCCACTAATAATAATTTGTTATTTTGATAAAAAAAAATGTATAGAGACAAATCAAACAACAATATTGTTATGAAGAAATTTAACTATACATGAAGCAAATTATTCATCATAAGAGAAAATGAGAAACTTTTTGGATAATTGAAATTTAAATTAATGATTAAAATTTTGTGAGACAAAGGGAAAATAATGATTAATGCACTAATAATAGCAAAATAGACAGCTAGTTTTCTTTTAAGGAAGCTTATATTGTACTGCCGACATAGCAAGAAACATAAGTTTATTTTGTGCGTTTCATTTGATGTGATACTAATTGATTGAATATAAAATTTAAAAAAAAATTATTTTTAGAATTAAAAAATAATTATGATTTTATATATATTTCAATATTTATATTACTACAAAATTATGAAATTAAGGATAGTTGAATTCGACCTCCATGAATAACCAAGTTTATAATGTCCTAAGTTCGTTTTTTTTAAAGAAAAAAAATGTTTTTTTTTTCTTTTAAAGAATGGTATCAAATATCAATAGGAAGTTTTTATTACTTCATAAATAGAATACTAACGTCATGTCTTACTGTTAGAGTGGGTAAAAGTCTCACATTTGTTGGGAATGGACTGGTGGTCTCCTTATATGGACTTGGGCAAACCTACCTCATGAGCTAACTTTTGGGGTTGAATCAGGCCCAAGTGTTATATCTCTAACACTTACGTATCCAATATATTCTAAATATTTGGAGCTTCTTGATTAGAGAAAAATTATGGCATCTTTTTTTGATACGAGTTCAAACGAACTGATTAATTTTTGTCTATATTTTGTATTTGTATTTGGAAATTTAGTTAAACATATATACATATTTCATTGTTGCAAAACAAATAATTGACACAAGCTATGCATTCGATAATGAGTTCAGAATTTATAAAGTTTAAATTTTAATTCCGCTTCCGCGTTTTCCCTCATGTCATCAATTATTGTTATTTGCATTATTCCCATTTGGTTATTCTTTTATTTAATTTCTTCATCTTCAAATTCAAATGATAGGAATAAAGCCGTTTTTAATAGAAAATGATTTATCCTTAAGTATGACTTTTCGATATGAATTGATTAATTTATACTAATCAGAAGAAAACAATAAAAGCGATAGTACGTTAGCTTTCTTTTGTAGGGTATGAGTTGTGACATGCTTGTGCAATAGTGCAACACATGGACCTCTCAAGTAAATATCATGTTATAGACGTTAATCTATATATATAATTTAAACTGATAATTATAAATAACCTTTGTTAAAGAATATTTTATCACTAAATATGCCATTTTTCAATGCGATCAAATTTAGTTAACTCCAATACGAATACTGATAGTATTAGTGTTAAGCTCAAATGACAATGATATGTATGCAAGTTGTGTGAGGATATTTCTCATGTTATTATTAAAGTTGCTTTTGTTGACAATAATGATGACTGATATTTGTGTCCCTTTGGATAACCACAACATCTACAATTTTTTGTTGTTGACAAGCAAAGATATTCAAAGCAATAATATGGAAATTACATTACTAAGGAGACAAATCATATTAAGCAAGTTTCATACGATGAGTTCGATCAAGAAATTATGTAGAAAATTTTAAATTTTTTATTTGGTAGATTACTTGCTCAATTAAGTTCATTCTCGCAGGTAATAAGATTTATCTCCTAATGTGAGATTTTCCGTCACTAATTTAAATTTAGTCAGACCACAATACAAATATCAAACACTAAATGAGAAATAAAAATACTTTAAGAATTCAAATTCGAGACCTAATCTCACTCTAGAGTAATTCAATCAAAATTTACCATTAGTGCATGCTTTCATAGCTTGCTTAACCATTAATTATTTATAATAAATTACGTTGTATTACATAAAATTTATTGCCTTTTAATAAAAGAAAATTAAAATAATAGTAATAGATATATGAACTATCTAGTTCACAAGTTATTGAAATGAAATGTTAGAATATTTTTATTTTTAAATAAATCACCAAAAGTCATCGCAAATATTTGGAGCTTCTTAGAGAAAGAGGAGACTTAATTTTTTCTTCTTCTTTTTTTGGTTGTATTTAACGGTGTCAATGAAGTCAAGAAAATAGCAAAATTTTATAATACTTAGTAGCAGTACTATATTATTATTACCTTAAATTTATTATGTTTGGATTCAAATAAAAGAGTGAACTGAAGACTCTTTGAAAACTCACTACGCGTTTTTCATCCTTTTTTTGTATTACTTTTATCATTATGTGTATCATTTCTTAAAAAATTTGTCAGTCTAAAAATTTGTAAATTGATTCTTCTCCATTGTTGTCCCCCTTCCGTCATGGATGTGATACGATCGCTTTGGACAACAAATCTCATGAATGTCATATGACCGCTTTTGATAACAGACCTCACAGATGTCATATGATCGCTTTGAACAACAGACCTAACAGATTTTTCCCTCAGACTAGCCGTCGTTGAATCCAAAAATATGTGTACGAATTGTGATTATTATTATTGAAACTTCTAAGTTCTAAGTATAACTAATTTGTCGTATATATCATGTGGTTTAGTTTTAACTAATTATTTTATTTTTATATAATAAGAACTGCTTATGTGGGAGGATTGATTTTTAGTTGTACTTTTTGTAATTGTACTATGTATTGTTTAATATATTTGTACTAACTTGAATGAAATTTTTTATAGAGGCACAATCAACCATAGTTATATAAGGCTCCATTCTCTTTTTGATATTTGGATGGTGAGCTATTTTTCTTACTTTTTACATGTTATTCACTATTTCTCTTCCACTTAATTTTTTTTTTCTTTTACTTCTAACAAATATCTAATTCTTAAATACACAACTAAATAATTAATATATTTGATTAAAAAATATATATAGATGTTTTTCCTGTTAAAATAATTGAAATACTTTAGAACTGTTAACTTTAAAAATAAGTTTACTGTTCAATGTTTTTTAACAGAATCAAATTAATTCAAAATATAAACTAATTCACTTTAGCGTATAAACTGATTAGATAAGATTAATTTTAATTAATATAAATTATTTACATAGATGTCAAAATAAAAATGACAACGGGACAGAATAATGTCGATATGACAGATTCATAAGCAATTTAAAAAATTTACGCAAGTTGGTTCACATTCACCTACAATATATTTTTTATCAAAGTTTTTCTATTAAATATTTTTAAAATTTGTATCTAAAAATTAATTTTTTTTTGATAATCTCTGTTAAGAAAATGACTGCAGATATATGAACTACAACAGAACAAAAAACTATGGAATAATAAACCTGAATTAATTTGATTTTTTTAAAATGCTAGTAGTTGAGAAGACACTGGATTTTTTTTAGTTATTTTGATATTATTAAAAATGGTGAATAATAATAAGATTATTTTTATTATTTAGTCAAAAAAATGTTTTCAGTTATCTGACAAAAAATATTTATTAATGTTTTTATTAATTAAATCAATAGTTTAATTATGTATTTGAGAGTTGGATATTTGTTTGGAATAAAAAAAATAAGAAAATTAAAGAAAAGAGGAGTAAGTGGAAAAGAGATGATAAAAGAAAAGTACAAAATGAGCCTACTATCCAAAGAGTCAAATAAATAAGGGAGCCTCACACAATTATTATTAGTCGTACCTCTACCATTTTAAAATTTTTCATGAATATATTCTTGTGATAGCTGATTTCTTGGACTTTTTATACTTCTTTTTTTGAAAAAAAGTCCCTTCATGCATCATTAAACATTTTTATTATGACAGAATATATAATCTTCATGCATCATTAAGCATTTTTATTATGACAGAATATATAATTTTGGTGGAGGTCTAGTACTAGACAAAGACTTTCTCACATTCACTTAATTTATAAAAAAATAGTTTGGTGTATAAAGCGAGTTAACACGATTCGAAGAAGGGTAAATAATAATAATAATTATTTTAATGGCTCGAATCTTCTAATCTATAGATCATACAGAGATAATTTTATAATTGTTCTGGCTTCTGTTCAAATTTTTATATTCATTAAAATAATAATTGAAGCCATGCAATTTCTATTTTTCCACAGCAGCTATGTGATTTAATTATTTCTAATATTTTATAAACAATTTGATGCTTTAATTTTGAACGTCGACGTGGTGATATTAAGGTCACTTCTTTAGGTAATAAAAAAATTAATTAAATAAATTTTAAAGCGTGTTTATAAGATTACGACATCTATAGTCTTTTTGTGAATAATTTGGGATAATGTTAGACTCGATCAAATCTAGTAATTGCTCATATATTGTTCAATTTTACAGATAAAATATTAAATTATATTGCCTAACATTTATAATAGTTTGTAAGGTTTTAAATTATAATCTAATATTTTCTTATAAAATTTGCAATTTACTCAAAAGATAATCATGACAAAAAGATTCATAAATTACGAGAGAAATAAAAAGACGGGTCTTGCATATTTAGTCTCTATTAATAGATGTATTAATAACAACTTGGATTTTTATTGAGCGTTTGTTGGGGTCAAATCTCTATTCCAACCTTATGAATGTGACCTTAATGTATCATCAAAGGTTAAAGTGGAGAGAGAATTAAGTCGTAAGTATTTCTATATCTTTAATCAGAAGTCTCGAGGTGTTTGAATTTAGAGTATATAATTATTTTTTTAGAAAGTACTTTATCTTCAATATGAGATTTATTGATGTGAATTCATATTAATCAGACTCAACAATGAGATATCGAATCTTTAATAAAAATGAAAGAATGTGACCTTAGTGTAAATATATTATTGTTATTATGGTTTACATCATTATAATACCATAGCCATATTGGTATTTGTTAGGTAAAGTCATGATCAAATAGAATAATGATCTCATCTGAAACTGTCCAAATGATAAGTCTTCTCTACTTCCAAGTTGACATAATAGTTGGAATAGTAAGAAATAAGACAAAAAAAAACTGAGTAGATTTGAAAGGAACTCAAGGAAAGAGAAAATCCAATATCTATGGCCATTTTCATTTCACTTGTTTTATGTTTGTCTTTTTTCCCATTGGGTATCTGCTTTGAATATTTGACTTATTTTAGGGGATAAATTAAAGCACTTTCTATAAAAATGTGATTTCATACTCAAGGCTTTAATTCAAAACTTCTTATCAAAGATAGATGAATACTTATCACTGCACTGCAATCTTTGATTTGATGATAGAGTTAATTGATTTAAGTTATGTATATAGGATAGCGTAAACTTTTTCATGAGTTATCTCTTTTAGGGACAGTTATTTAATAAATGACCCTCTTTTTATCTTGCAATATATAGACCTTTTAGATCATGCTTTAAAGTTGTTGGTACTTTCGAACAAATTGAAAATTTATGAGTAAATTTTGTAAGTTATTGAATATGTTAGGACGATAGTTTAATATTTTCTTGAAAGATTGAGAAATATAAGAACAAATGTTACATCCGATCTAAGAGTTATGTTTATATATATATTTTAAAATATTAACAAAATACGTGTAAACTAACCAATTTTAGAAGGCCATATTTAGCACACAGAAAAGTTAGATGCATGCACTGGGCGGGAGGTTGCAGGTACTATGGATACTTTGACACTTAATCGGGTTGCTTTTTCAGGTCTCGCCGGTGTTGCATGTAGGTCATGATGTGCCTTGAGATGGTCGTCTCCTGTCCCCCTTCTAATGGGGAACCTCTCCCCGGTCATCGCTCTGTTGTGTCTGGCCCCCCTTTTCATTGCTCTCAGCGCATCAAGTCGAATAGTGAAGTTTAACAATCTTAAGCAGGTTTAAGGTAAAGATGACATTCAGGCTCATAAGAAGCTCTTGTCGCCAACTACATCGAAAAAAGCAAGAAACTTTGAATTGGATCTTCTAACACCTAATTGAGTTGCTTTCCCAGGTCTCGCCGGTGTTGCTTGTAGGTCGTGATGTGCCTTGAGATGACCGTCTCCTGTCTCCTTACCAGTGGGGAACCAGCTCCCTGTCGTCGCTCCGTTGCATCTGGCCCGAAAATCGAAGGTTAGGCCTACTACTTTAGTAGAGCAAGACCTAAAAAAGTTTATTCCTATCCCTTACCCTTTCTTTCAATATCGTCAATTCCCAAAATACTAATATACCCTCATGTATACCATTGTCCAACTACTGGGCCCTCCTCAAGGCGCGCAAAAAATAGAGTATAAAATAAAAGGGGATAGCTTAGCAAGTAGGTACCGTACCAACACGAAGGAAAGCAACTCGAAAAAAAACCCCTATTTAAATCACTGATATTTGTGATTTAGAATTTACTAGTCGCCACTAATACCTATATTAATTGTCGCTAATGTTTATAAATAAGTTGTCTCTAAAAATAAATTTAGTGGCAACTTTAACCGCCGCAAATATCATATTATTTGTTGCTAAAAGTAAGTTTTAGTGGCATACATTCATAGCTAAATACTAAAATAAATTGTCGCTAAAAGTATGTTTTAGTGGCAACATTAACCGCCACTAATAATTATTTAACCGCCACTAAAGGTATGTTTTAATGGCAAATTTGATCACTTCAATACTTGTTAAAGTCGCCAGTAAATTAGTGTATTATGATAACTAACCGCCGCTAATGCTTAAATAATTGTCGCTAAAAGTAAGCTTTAGTAGCAAATATAATTGCCGCTAATACTTATGAGTGTCGTCACTAAAAGTGTGTTTTAGTGGCAAACAATCGCCGCTAATACATATATATGTCGCCACGAAAAGATAGTTTTAGTGGCAAATACAATCGCCACTAATACGTATTCAAGTCGCCACGAAAAGTGGGTTTTTTCGTGGCAAATAAAATTGCCGCTAATACATAAATATGTCGCCACTAAAAGTGTCTTTTTAGTGGCAAATAAAATCGCCGCTAATACATAAATATGTCGCCACTAAAAGTGTCTTTTTAGTGGCAAATAAAATCGCCGCTAATACATAAATATGTCGCCACTAAAAGAAAGTTTCGTGGCAAATAAAATCGCCGCTAATACTTAAATATGTCGCCACTAAAAGATGATTTAGTGGCAAATAAAATCGCCGCTAATCCATATATATGTCGCCACTAAAAGTATGTTTTAGTGGCATGTGGAATTGCCGCTAATACTTATATTAGTCACCACCATAGGTCTGTTTTAGTGGCAAATATAATCGTCTCTAATGCTTTAAATAATCATCGCTAAAATACTTAGCGTCAAATTTTGTCCTAATAAATGTAAGTTTTATGGGGCAATATATTGTCGCCCTAATGAATTTAATTGTCGCTAATGCTTATATAAATTGTTACTAATAGCAGGTTTTATTTCCACTTTAGTTGCCACTAAGAGTAGGTTTTGGTGGCAACTTTAACCGCCGCTAATACCTAAATTAGTTGTCGCTTTAAGTAGGATTTAGCGTCAACATTGATCGCTGCTAAAAGTCTGGTATAGTGGCAACTTTAATTGCTGCTAATATCTGTATTAGTTGCCACCCAAAGTATGTATTAGTGGCAAGTTTAATCACCGCGAAAAGTAATTGATGAAGTTTGTCGAAGTTAAGTGTAATATAAGTTACCACTATAATCAATAAGTTACCGCTAATACCTATATTAGCCGCTACTAAAAGTATGTATTTGTGACAACTTTTATCGCCGCGAATGTAACCTTTGTGACGGGTTATCTTGGACGTATATTATGTACCGTCTGGGAATTGTATTATTACGAATAAAAAGATAATAACAAGTGTGGAATAAACGAATTATAATGTCATGCTAGCACAAGTACTATTAATATGGGACCAAAGCACCACAAATTACTGTATTGAGTTGTTTACAATAAAACTTTTCGAGACTTAGAAGATGATAGTATAATAAAGGTGCCTGAAGAACTGACTCAGGGGAAATGGTAATTAATCGATGACCGATAAACGAGTGATTGTAATGTCAATATGAGTACACAATAATGTGAATTATGGAATCAAACAAAAGAAAAGTTGACTATCTCTATGTGCATTACAAGTTTATGAGTCACAAATCATATAGTATGTGTTTGTCAAATGTATGTGTTTGTCAAATGCCCAAAATTGGGTATGATACAATGGAGGCATTTGTCTAATCTGTTTGGTGGATTTTCATGAACAAATTGGCATACATTCAACTCTACAAAAACAAATCTAAATTCTACATACTCCCTTTAGGGTCATAACTTTTTTATCCTCACCACTTCTATCTGTCTCTATTTGGCAAGTTCAACTTCATCAAAACTATGTCATGTTGCATTGTATGTTGGTATAAATCCTTTGGCATGTTGGCTCTCCATTTCTAGAGTCATCAGCGACTTTTGTCGTTGGTACCTATTCCTCTTTGCAGCTAATGCTGGTAAGACAAATTCCACAAGGTGGAGAAGTGTAGAGATTAGTTCACAATCAGAATAAACAACAATGCAACTGAAAATTAAAACTACAAATAGAAAACTATGTTCGCTCGGACTTTTAGAAAAGGTCAATGGATGCATATCGGATCCTCCAAAATAGTGCATGTTTTGAGGATCTGATATGGTGCAAGCAACATTTATGGAGAGTCAGAGCAACATAGATATAAAGTAAAGTACCTATCATCCACCATATCCAAATAGAAAAACAGATAATTTCAAAAACCTACAGGCACCAGACATAAATATAGATGATTGTGAACTTGCTGTACCAAGATTTTAGCAACAGGTACAAAGTTGATAATGTGTACTTTTCTAAGAATATGATGATTCAAAAAAATTCACATCTAATACATCACAAAACCAACATAAAGCTCAATTAGCGGTCATAAACCAGAACAAATATTACCACGGTCTAGTTACGAAAAGCCACCTACTGGTTTGGTTTGAATCTTTCCAAAATCAGTTAGGCAGATAAGAACCGAATATGGGGGACAAATGGTGCGCATAACAGGGGAACAATATATGGACATATTACACAAGTATATTATGAACAATCTATGGCAATAACATCTATGACTAGATATAGCAATGAAGAAAAATCATATCTAAGATATTCCACAAGAAAGTAGAATTCAGTTGTATGAGTTGCACAGATAGATGGAATATAAAACTGTTTGCAAAGTTAGCTAACACCTATTTTTTTGTTTTGAAAATTTTGTTAAACTTGTTGTGAACACAATTTTTTATAGACATGATGGAGGAGAATAATGTTATCTTTGATCTCAAAAAAAGAATGCTATGGAAAGATAACATGTTGTGATCTCCCAGAAACCACTTACACATCATCTCGTGTGGCAGACCAAAGTCATAATCATTCTGCCTCCTCTTGTAGCAAATGTACGCCACCAACAGTACCACGCAAATAAACACTAGACATGATAATCCAATTGCAACTTTACCAGCAGTAGAGAGACCATTTTTACTCCAGAATAATGGACAATCAGGCAAAGTAGGTCCGCCACACAACCCTTTATTACCAGAGAGGCTATGGAAGCAAAAAATGCTTTCAGTTAGAAAACAGTGAAAAGACTAGTACATGAAGTAACAAAATATAAACCTCTACTAAATTCACCACTATCTACTACATTTCTTTTATCAACAGAACAGAAAGAACTGGGGACACCACCATGACAATTATTTTACTATATTGTAGACATTTTCCAGAAGACCTCAAAGATAACAGTAACCTGTTATTTTTTTCGTGTTTTACATTTTCTACGAGTTTAGAGGACAAAGGAGTTGAATAAAAAGAAGGTGACAAGAGCTTCTTCCCCCCACCCCCACCCTAGAAGGCACCATCTGCTATTAAATGACTCCATTTAGTCATCTTAAGCCTGTGATTTCTCGTTCATTATATTAAAAGTAAGGCAAAACATGCAGTGAAAGCCCTAATTGCAAAGAATAATCATACCTCTCAACCTCTCAATCCTTTCGAGTTTCAAACCAGAAGTTATCTATTCAGAAAAATTAAGTCTATAAGCATTCACACACCTGGAGGCATCTTTCATTTGCTAATAAGAGAACCCCTCAGCTTAGCTTTTGCTTTTTGCAGTCCAAATTTTTTATAAGTCATGTAACAACTCTATTACTAAGCTTCGCCCAGACAAGTTGTAGTAGACTACATGAATTCTCAGTGACAATGTTTCTTCATTTAAAAGTTAGGTAACATGTCTGGAAATAAATTGATAATTATGACTTGTGAATACATGGGAATACAGTATCACTTAAACTTAACTGTTTCCAACCACCAAGTTATTTCATTCAGAACATAACAAACTAGACGAACATTAGCCATCCTATCCTACCAATAACCTATATGTGAGGACGAGCATATACCTGGTTTGCAAAGTGGGATTCGGGAATCTGTTAAGTTCTATCAGTTTTATACACTAATGTATCTACTTTGAGTTGTTCTAAGCTGCTCTAGGGTCACTTTCACCTTACCAACCCAAAATAAAGAAGACTAGTTTTGTCATTTAGCCTAAAACAAAGAAAGGGATATAATATAAGTGGGTCGAAGTTATGCAATCGATGAAATTAACACAAAGCAATATAGCTTTATAGAAGCTATCAAACGTCAGAGAAAAAAGCAATTGGAAGAGGGGGACAGGGAGAATAGGAGGAGAAAACCAAGCTTTAGCTAAAAAATTGAAGGTATGAATAACTTCATATTTCTATTTAATTAGAGATGTCATTTGTATGATTATTGATGGGTATGAGTTAAAATTGTAATACTAGCACTTGTATGAGGTGATATTTAAATAGGATTGATTAGATTAAAACACTCATATTACATCAAGTTTCTACCATCAGAAAATGAAGGTTCAACCATAGAAATGCATGGATTTGGTCCAAAAACACTGAAATTGAGAACTCTCAAGTTTGGGTTGGATCCGTTGTTTTGACTAATGTTGAATCAAAAGATTTTGGCTTTGACCAAAATTCAAGTTTGGATGTATTTAACACCATTGAATCATTCTTTGTATGTATGGGCAATCTTTGGTTGAGCTGGACACTGTAGCAGTGCTACTTAACTAAAATTTGACATAAGTGAAGACCTTACCCCCGAAGTACTCACTTTTGATAAATGGCATGTTGAACAATAGTGAAATTGTATAGAAGCTTTGAAAAGCGGTTTTAGGCAGCCCTTGCCTAAGCCTTAGTGGGGACGAAGAGTTACGTGGTATTTGTGTTGATGGGAGGTAGCAGGTATCCAGTGGCTGAGGTGAACACAAGCACCACCGTCATAAAAAAGAAGAGATCTCAGGCAGCCATGTTTGCAAATAAAATTTGAAATCTGTTGAGTTCTATTACATCTATACATTGTGTATGATATGATACTTCACTTGCATGAAACCAGTTTTGATGCATTGGTATTCAGATTGAGCATTAACGGGATAGCTTACAATTATTTTGCTTAGTTGTGATTCATAACCGGATATGTGATTTGCTAGTAGTTGTAGCCATGTAGTACTGCTCTACTGTGAGTAAGGCATCATGGGTTCGACTTAACGAGTGTCAGTGTGCCAAAGGTTACAGCATTGGCATATGCTTAGTGGTTGATGCACTACGTGTGCACAATTTCAGCTATGAAATAGCTTGTGGACACCAGAGGCAGTCCAGTTCAGTATAATATGGTTGTTATAAAGTTGCATTATCACATGATTGCATTGATTTCTGTAAGATACTTATCCCAAAGGCTTTTACAGACAGGTTAGAGATGCTTAGAGTCTAGAAGACCCAGTGAAGTTACTTTTATTATCCATGAAACAAAGGGCAAACTCCAATTTAAACCATTTTGCCATAGGGTATTTCTAACAACCTAAAATAGTTTTTAACAGAGGGAAACATCTCAATTCATTCCTACACTAATAACATGAGTAGCAGAGGCACTCGTCACCAAATCAGTCTAGTTTTTTATAGTTGAAGCACATATTCATAAATTAAAATCTACTAAAGGAAGACCATAATGTATTGAAGGAAGAACTTCAGACAGAAAATAGAGAATGACATACTCAATAGCTCCACCATGGACCCCAATGGAAAGAAGTTCCTCAGGCACTTGGCCTTCTAGTGCATTACCATTCAAAAACCTGAGTAAATTACAGTGTAACTGTTAGGACTAAGCAGAAGTTAGCTAGAACGAGATAAGTTTCTTTAGTCTGAAAGAATCCGAGTGATTTATAACCCAAATACTTATCTTGCTTTCTACAACAATCATGAAATAAGCAACTGGTACCTCACAAAGAGTGAAATATGCAACGACAAATCCATGAAAAGATTATTGAGAACAAGAATGAAGCTTACACAATCTGCAAGGATGAAGAAGCTAGACTATCTGGTAGGGGTCCAGTAAACTTGTTATTTGATAAATCCCTGCACAATAGATCTTCAAATGATGAATTGCAAGCTTCAAGTTTCCAATAACATGACGGCAAACCAGTTTGACAAAAGGGTTTAGCCCATAAAAAGAGAGAAAGAGGGTAGAGTGCCGCCAACATATCCTAAACTACAGAGTAGAAAGCACTTCAATAAGACATAACTGGGAGGGTTCAAACTTCAGGCTTTAAAAGGCGACATTGTTAAGTTACCAAAACTTCAAGCTAAGGCCCAAGGATTAAGGACCTTATCTTTAAAAAAAGGCCCTAGGAATAAAAGGAATTTACTAGAGGTAAGTTGTTATGCTAGTAGCAACTGAGTGGATCGGAAAAATCTGGCAGGATCAATATTCAGGACTCCAATAACGTTCAACAATTTATGTATGTGGACTTGATAAAACTCATAGTTCTAGGACGCAAAACAGAAGACAATTTCAAGTAAACAAAGAAATGACCAATAACACAGTGCTGATGTCTGGACTTACAGTTTCACAAGAGACTTCTGACCCAAACCCCACGGTAGAGAACCTCCCAAAGAATTAGAACTTAAGTTCCTGCAATGCAAAAAAGAAAGAGAAGGTAGAATGACTATTTGTAAAGGCCAAATTAGCAGGGTTGACAAACAGTAGAAGTGCATAAAAGAAATTGGTGCTACTTAAATGATCCAATCAAAAGAATTATTCATGAGTGAACCATAATGAGTATAAGCAAATACTAGTATATTTTCATACTGCAACCAATTTTGTTGAACACCTCTTTATTCATTTTTAAGGGCTAGTAAGTAAGTTTAGATATTATGCAGGAGGATTAACAACGTGTGAAATTCCGGTATCTAAGAGGAAAATTGTTAAGAGGTAAGAAATTGACAGTTGATACTTACAAGCTTACCAAATTAGACAAGAGCCCAATTTGGTCACTGATATATCCCTTTAAGCCTTGGATTCCAAGATCTCTGAAAGATAAGAACTAAAAGAATCAAAAAGGATATACATGTGCAGCATTAGTTATCACTAGAATTAAACAACAGAAAGACTAGGGATATTTGTTACAGAAAAAATATCTGTTCTTTCCTTCTTTGACACACAAATTGAAATTAAAGATTACATCATTTGTAAAGTTAGAAGTGAGATCGGTGGGATATGAAAGAAGAATGCTGTCTTAGAGAGGCTGGAGCAATGGAAATTTCACACTTTAGTCTTTAATAGTCCAGTTACAGTAGTTTCTAAGAGCTCATGTACTAATAGATCTGAAATGTGCATTAATTCCACGACACTTCTTTACATAGCCTCATTAAGATGAATTGACACCAAAACCCAAATGCCTCAGCCTCGCCACAGAATTTCAAAGATAATTTTCATTGAATTGAGTTTTTAAGCACAATTCGGAGAAATGTATTTAAACGTCTTTTTGTGGTAAGACCGTATAGCACCACAGTATTTAATCATAACAAAAAGAACTGCGAAGCATACACCTTTTGACCCAGGTACTAGTGCAGCAAGTTGTGCATTTTCCATTCTATGTTTCATTGTTCAGATCAGAGATATAGGTGATTTACTTGGGCAAGAGCTGCTCCAAACAACTCCTTACAATTCTACATATGCTCTGGAAGTTGGTATTGCAACTAGAAGTAAGATGTGATTCGTTTCTCAATCTTCTACATTAGTTTTCTAGCTCGCCCTAATGTTCTTAACACAAATAACCACTTTATTCATTGTTATTATCTCACCTATGACATGCTTACCGCGACATGTTAGTACGTTCCCCTTATCAAATTACGAAATCGACCAAACTAATAGTAAAGTTATGACCTCAATCAAGATATACAAACATCAAAAGCAGGCTAGACACTAAATAATAGCTCACATATTCTCCACTCAACATTTAACCTAATTGTATCCACATACAGCAGACAGAAAAGAAATCACTTACATTTGGGAGATCACAAGCGATCCGTTCGTAGTGGAACGACAAGTAACACCTTCCCAAGCATCCCAAGTAGTAGGAGCACAAGGGTCACCATTCCATCCCATTCTGTCAGGAACTTTAAGCGACTCCTTCAATGCTTTCATAGCACCAACTACAAACACAGGTATAAACAGCTGAGTCAATTACCAAATACACGCAACTTCAACGAGTTCTTAAAATAAACTAAATCTCGATATACCTTGTGCAGGAAGAGTCTTGAGATCAGCTGGAATAATAGCATAATTCTCTAGCCCACAAATCACAGGAGCACCCACAACAGGCACAAGCCTCACACTCAACTCTGCACTACTTAAATTCTTAACAACATATTTGAAATCATAAGCTGCAAAACTCCCAACTTCCTTGTAAATATCCACTCTACTCACATTCTCACCATTCACTACAATCTCAAACACCCTTTTACCTGCCTTATTCACACTAACATCAATTTCAGCAAAATGAAACCATAACAAGTAATCCAATTTCGCGTCTACCAGTAACTGATACTCTAAAAATTCACCCCCTTCACCAATTACAGTAACTGCAGATTGGTACAATTTCAAAGGAAAATAATTTGGTGCTCTATCTACATTTATCACATTTTTAATAGCGGAAATGGCTTTAACAGTTGCTCCGGTGGTTTTCCCCGCAACCTTAGACCGGAAATCAGAATCCGATTGCCATGACCGGCCGAATCGGTCAGTATCGTTGCTAAAACCGGGTCCCCATTGATCCGACCCGCTAGAAAATCTACCATAATTCACCAACATTGAAGTATCATTGACTAGATAAGAAGCTGGATCAATTTGGGTAAGTTCAAGAGAAGCAATAACCGGTGAGTCAGTGGCAATACTGTAAAAACAAATATTAGCTTCATCATCGGAAACTGTAAAAAACAGATCGGAATACGCGCCGGCGCGTGAGATAGTTTCATGCCAAGGTGACCTCCATTGAAAGACAACATTACCCTCAACGGAAACATCAAACGACGGCGAGTGCAGGTTTCCGTCGTAATTATCATACACAGTAAACGTCCGGAGCTGATACCTGCCGGAAGACAAATTGGGGATCACATAACAGTTCTTCTTTCCAGATGAAATGGGGAAATAACGAAGGGTTTTCTCCTGTGGGTGCTGAAAGTGAAGAGGTTCCGACACAACGGAAATTGCTCCGCCGGTGAAGTACAGGTCGGAAACCCATGTAGTATTGAAGATGTCAGTTGAATTTGAGAGACCCCCACAATCAATATGCAAAGAATAATCTGAAAAAACAGAGCAAAACAGCAAGTTAGTTAAAAATGAAAAATGAAGAATGTAATAGAAGAATTTGAAGTTGCTTACTGTAAGGATAGTGAAGAGAAGAGGAAGAAGGGAGAAAAGGGAAGAGGCAAAAGAAGATGATGATGAAGAAGAAAGGGAAAGGAGTACTCATGGTGTAATAGGGAAGAGGAAGATATTGTTGGTTCTTTGTACATATGAAAAACTATGGTGATTGCATGGTGGTGGGGTGGGGGTGGTGGGTGTGGGGGTGGGGGTGGGGTAGGGGTAGGGGTAGCGAGATTGGCGGGTAGTGTAGGAGAGAGTATGTATGAAGGAGATGAAGAAGACTGGTATTGATGCGAGGAAGAGGAGGTTGAGCCAAGATTGATGCTTTGATTCTCTTGACTTTTTGGGACTTGGAGAGAGAAAAGCATAGCCGAGTCTATCAAAAATAATTTTCTTTTTTTACTAGATAGGAGTAATGAATATCTATCGAAAATAGTTTTCAATCTTTTTACGAGATAGGAATAACACTTACACACATCGTCCTATTTCGAGGACTCACTGAAATATGTTGGGCAATATCACAATTCGTTCGACGTACAACAATAATTAAACATTATTTTAAAAAGTTTGCGAGTGAGATATTTAGCTTCTCATGTTCGATTGTTTATTCTATCTCATACAAATTCCATTCTATGGCATTATTGTATAATTGATGAAAAGTTGCACGAGGAGGAGGAGATAGAAAGTATACTATGGTGGGAAAGTGGTGGGGTTTGCGGGTGGGATAGAGAGTGAAAATGGCTCGATTAATTTTGATTTGTGCTTTGTGAAGTCAGTTTGTTAGAGAGGAAGCTTTTTAGAATTCAATTACTAATACTTGAAATTGATACAATATAATTTCAAATTCATAAAGATTAAATTTTGAATACATGCGCCACTAAGTAGTTATAAAGTTTAAAAAAAGAAATACCATGCATGTAAATTAATTTCTACTAATGGAGTTAATTAGCACATGTTATAGATCAAAAGTTAAAGAATTAAGGGTAGTTGAAATTAGTAGTAACAAACATTTGTTATGAATAAACTAACTTTTTGTTTTATGTCAATTCCACATCATATTTACTAACGGCTTTGAGTAGTATACGTCAATGGTTGTAGGTAAAAGAGCTAAGAATATGCTTAAGTGGACCATAGGTAAAGAATTAATTTAGAGTAGTTGAAATTAGTAATTACAAATTTATGATGATAAGTTCAAAATTATGTTGCCTGCATAACTTGATACTTGTATTTATATAATTAGAAGTTTTGAATTTGAATCATACGCAAGTAGTCGCCTTTATTGCTTCATTCACCTTTAACATGGATTTTTCACGTGTTTGAATTTAATTAAAGTTCCATACGAATATCAAACATTGAATAAAAAATAATAATTTAAGAAGTTAGATGAGTAATTGGTGAATAAATAAGTCACGTGAAATAGGAAGAAAGTAGGAGTTGTGAGAAATGGTCCAAAAGTGAAAAATCATTGCATTTATTTCATAGATTTATTGGATGATAGTGATACATTAGTAAAATGATGTTGTTATATATGTATTTAGCTCTATAGATTCTGCTTTATAGGTGTTTGGTTCAAAATAAGGTTATTCCATTTATAAATTTAGAATTATAATTTCATAATTATTATTATGAAATTTTAATCTCAACTCTATGTGGGATAAATAAGTCCAACGTTTAGATATATTATACAATACAATATAAAATATGTATTTAATTTTGCACTAGATAAATTTCCATATTAACAATGACTTTCTTAAAAGAATTTGGAAGAGAACTTTGGAGAAGGAAAAACATGGAGTAGTTTGTGATGCCTTGATAGGGTTTTAAGGTTGGCAAGCTTCAAGATAAGATGCACATGATATATTAGGAGAATTTTACATCGGATTGGGAGAGAAAAGTGAAATTTTTTCATAAGACATAACTCAAGTTTACATGGTATATGCGCTTTTGGAGTTCGATGTGGCATAGTCCTAAAGACAATTTTATGTGGACCTAAGTCTAAATTGGATAATACATGTCATGAATTTAAATCGTGACACATATGGTATCAAAGCCTATACTCATTCAGTACGATGGTGAAACAAACCTCAGCGAGGACGTTGAGTCTCTAAGTGGTATGTATGTGACGCCCCTGGTGGAGGGAGGATCAAATAGGACTAACAAACTTCTAAACTGACAAGTTTCTAAAGATGAGGTGCATGCACATGAAACCTTAGGTGAATTTCACATCGAAATAGGAGAGGAAAGTAAAGAGTTTTTAAGGCATAGTTCAAGTTCACTAGTACGTGCATTTTTAGGGCTCAATGTGGCGTAGCCGGAAAGATAAAGTTGTGTGATCCTAAGCCCAAAGTGAATAATACGTGTTATGGACTTGGATTGTGACAAAGGTGTATGTAACACTCCTGACGGAGGGTGGACTAATGAGGGTGGACTAATGAGGGTGGATTAACTACGCATGTCAGGCTTCTAACCTTGCAAGTTTTTGGTGCACATAACACTTTAGGCGAATTTCATATCGTGACATCAGAATATGAGAGGAAAATGAAGAGTTTTATAGGGCATATTTAAAATTCACATGGTATGCACGCTTTTGGGGCTCGAAGTAGCGTAGCCCAACAGACAAATTCATGCAATCTAGACCCAAAGCGAACAATATGTCATATATGAACTTGATCGTGACACCTTTTTTTATCCCATAATTAGTAATAATATCCAGTCAGGGATTGAGCTAGACGTTCAATTATGGATTCGATCGAATTCAATAACTGAGCTAGACATTCAATTATGGATTCGACCGAACTCAATATAACTGAACTAGACGTTCAATTATGGATTCAACCGAACTCAATAACTTCTTAGGTGATATTATGAAATATCATTAAAATGCATCTACAAGTATTTGAAGAGTAAATTTCTAATTTCTGACTTTAAAGTGGGGGAAAAGGGAGAAAGAGACATCAAATCCAAAGAAGGTGGGAATATTAATGGAGCAGTATTGAAAGTAATGGGGATCCTGCCCTAGCTTTGTTGAAAATGAAATGAAACTATAATTAGGACAACAAAAAAAAAAATTAATAAAAAAAATGGGACAAAATTAACTAGGCAACAAAGACAGCAAAAAATTTCATCATTGATTCATCATCAGACAATTTTTATTTTGTTGTATAAATTAGTAAATAGGGTAAAGAAACTAATATGAATATTTTGGGATATTATTTCTTAGAAAAAATCAGAACCAATGAAAAATGAAAGAGATATATACCCTTATCCAATGAAAGAGATATTTCTTTACTTTTGTAGGGGTGTCAAAAGGTTCGAGTTAGGCTGAATTTAAACGAGTCAAAAATGAGTCTAAGTATTAAATTAAATGGATGGAATCGCGGACCATTGACATGTTTAAAGTTATTACTTGTGTTGAAATGAACTAAATGTGAGTAATAATTAACTCAATTCGTCTCACTTTTACTAACTTTTAATTTCTTTTTTTTGATCTTTCATAATAATAAAAAACTTTATTGGATATTTAAAAAGCTCTCGTTATTTGAAATAAGAAAGCTCAAGAAGGTATATATAAGCCCCACATCAACACATTTTTATACCGATATGGGACTCAAGTCTCATACCTTATGTAATGAACCATAATAGTTGAATTGAGTGAACTAAAATGAACTTAAACCAATAAATGAGTCGTTAATAAGTACCCATTCAAACTTAAATGGATTAACCGATCTTATGTTTTCATTGGCTAATTTTACCGCCTTTACTTTTGATTGAGGATTATTATTTTTTCCCTTCGATAGCGTTGTTTGACTAACTATCACATTTATAAGATTAAGAAGTTGGAGGAAGTATAATTTTATTTATTTAATTATATCTATATTTTTTACATGTTGAACTCAATTAATATTGTATACTTTTGCCTTTTAGTTTGAGAGTTTGAACATTTCATTATTGTTCTAACAACTTAATTAATTAACCTAAGGTTTTATCATTTATGAAGTTCGTATTACCGTATAATATAAATTGGTTCATTACCCTAATCTACTAGGAGATTAAAAGGTTAAAATAATCTTTTACTAAACTTGTTTCATAATATTCTTGTTTTCTTGTGAATTTATTTAATATATTAGACGTGGTGAGCATGCTAATGCACTTGAATTTAGAGAAAGCAACCAAAGAGTCAAACTTATTATATTCATTCACATGAAATATAATTGAAGTAAATTAAAGGATATGCTCCCCACCATCTGCCATCACACATACTTGGATTGTTTATTTGTTAGTCCTATTTTAGTTTATGTGAATTATGTTGATTTTTTGACTTATCAGAAATTATCTTTCGATCTTCACAAAGTAGAAATAAAGTTACGAGCACATTATTCTTTTCAAATTTCATTTACGAAATTACATTGGCTATATTATTATTGTTATTGTTTAGTGTATTCCCCCAAAAATGATACCTCTATATATTTAAAAGTAATTCAATTTTTATTTTTATTTATTCTTAATAAGATATATTATTGTTACATAAATATTTATAATTATTAAACTTATGCATCCCATAAATAATGGTATACCAATAGAGTAGCCTTTCTGAGACCTTTTAATTTGTTTCACACACAAAACCTTGAAATAATAAATTCGTTATGTTGCCCTATTGATTTGGAACAAAGTATTTGACACAAATTTTGGTTCCCATTGTTCACATGGTCTTCCTTAGCTGGATTTATTTTTCTTAAGAAATACTTTTAATTTTGTTTTGTCAACCTTAAGATTATTATTTACGGTAGAGTTAAATATCAAAAGACACACCTAATTAAATTATATTTATTTTATTGAGTTTCATACCTGAATTATTAAGAATGTGAGTTTTTTTTTAACTATCATTCAATAGTTAGCGAAATACATCTCGACTAATTTCTAGTGATGTGTGTACACTTTCTCTCTTATTTAAAATTTTGTCACGTGGCACTTCACGTAGAAAAATAATTTCATTGTGGCAAATCTAAATAAATTAATATTAGGTTAAAAGTTAAGGTCAAAGGTTAAAACTCTCACCGTATAAATTTAATTTATTCCAGCCGTTCATCCACCACTTAGCTGTGGTCTCATCTCTACTGTGGCATCGATATCTCCAACTTAAAAGGGGAGAGTTTAGTCTACTAATGAAGTCAATTAAAAATATAGTTAAAAAATAATAATTTATCAGCAAATAGAGACGTTAAATATGTCAAGCGGACGAAATTTTTATGTACAAACACGTCTAGATCGCATTAATTTCTAGACAAACGTTTGGTCACGTCAACATGTAGGTGTGTTTCGCAAACCATTGAATGATAATTTAGGTGGGAAACTCGCATTCTCAATATAGTTCATATCTAATATCTAAAACTCAATAAAGTGGAATAGTTTAGATGTATTTTTGACCCTCAACTCTTCATTATACTTAATTTTAAATCTATCATATTTATTTAATTGACTATTGAAAAGCTCAACGTAATAACTATTTTGAAATCAGAAAAAAGTCAAACATATAACTTGCCTTTAAGTAAAACTAAAGCTCCTCAAAGTTAGGTTTGACTTCCATAGCACTTGAAATATATAGAGCATATAGTAGTATTTAATTAGTAGGCTTTTGATTTTGCAACTCATACTTAATTATTACCATGTGCAATTATTTATCTTCACTTGCTTTTAATTATTTTTGGCATTTATCTTACTCGTAACAAATAGTCATTTTCCAACTTTGCGCTAAGCAAGCAAGCTATCGTTCTATGGATTAGAAATCGAGGAAAATAAAGAACGTCAAATAAAAAGGGAATAAGATTTTATGGCACGATTATTATGTCTTTAGTTTTTCTTTATTTCTCCTTGACTTGAGTCGAGTGGATAATATGTTGTGCGGTATATCTGATCGTTTAGTCAATAAAACGTAAGAATCGCTTTTCATCTTTTTTTCTCTTATTCTAGTGTAAGAATCGCTTAAAACATGAATATAATAAAATAAGAACGATAAATATTTTGAAACAGAGAATATAGTAATTGTGAAGTTGCAGTCTTGAGTTATGTCACCTGATCAAAAACTGAGACCTCGGAAATTGAAGAAATTAAATTGAAATTCTGGCATTTTTTGTGCATGTAGCACACTTGTTATTCTATCACATTTAAAAAGTAGAAAAATATCAAATCACGCTTTAAATTGATATTGTTTAATTTGATATAATATTCTTTTTAATTTTTTTTTAAAACGTATGATCTAAAATAAATTAAA
Source organism: Solanum appendiculatum (assembly GCA_018342035.1). NCBI lineage: Eukaryota > Viridiplantae > Streptophyta > Magnoliopsida > Solanales > Solanaceae > Solanum > Solanum appendiculatum. The sequence goes on from JAGDQO010000791.1 coordinate 377,146, forward strand.
AATATTTTGATAATTATAAATCATCTCAAAAAGGATGAAAATGATATTTTAAATTTAAATTATTATTAAATATAAAAATATATCATTATTTTTGTGACTGATTTTTAAAAAAAAGTTACTATATGAATTGAGAGAGAAAATATTAATTACTCACTAACTTACAAAATAACAAAATTCCAAAAAATATTATTAATTTCAAAGTGATTGTGACTATATAATAAAACCAAAAAATAGAATAAAAATCCAGTTTTCTAAGCTTGTGGTGATGGATATTAGGTAGTACTACCACGGAAGAATATAGTAGCGTGGATGGCGTTGCTCCTCTTTTAATCAGAGGTCTCAGGTTCGAGTCCTTAATATAAAATAATTCTTGATAGGAGCGCTAGCGCTACCCTCCAACTGGAGCTCCACCCAATCCAAAATTCGAATTAATCAAACTCCAATACGATAATACGTATATCGGACACTGAATAAAAAATAAAAATAAAAAGAAATGATATTAGGTAGTACTTGTGCTTAAAACTCACACCCGTGACATCCATCACGTCTGTCTTTGCTTTGTTTTTTCCCTTCCAAACAGAATATTAACTCTACTAAATAAATAAAATATTGTATAGTTTTTACTATATAGAAAAATAATGTATATTTGACGTTAGGCACGCAATTATATGTTGAGAAAGGGAACATTTTGTTTGTCATTTATAGACATGCATGCAGCTTCTATGCCCCAATTTAATCACATTTTTGTATTAATTGTATGTATTAGAACATTGTATATATCTAAGTAATTTGAAACGGAGTTTGAAAGAAATAATTTCCATTTCCATCGAGTAGCTTTGGTTAGAGCAAAACTTAAAGTATCATAACTGACAAATGATAAATTTCGAATCACGAATTAATGAATCGAGAAAATAAAGACATTTTTAATATTGACAACAGATTTCTCTTAAGCAATTATAATGACTCCTGATCGAAATATCTATGATTCTTTTCTTCCGAATGAAGTAGTGTACATTGACCCTTAGAGCCTATAGAGATATTTATGGTGCGAAGTACTCTTATACACCTATGTCATTCGACTCTCACATTAATTTGCATCTACTAATTAGCTAGTATGTCATTGGTGCCTAAGAATGGAAGAAATTTGTTGGATGCATCGCCCACGTAAATGGGAATTATAATGAATGAATTTAAATTTTGTCAAACTTCAATACGAATATCGAATACCAGATACCAGATGAAAAAAAACTCTTTTAAGTCCTTTTGGGGGGAGGTCATCAATTGAATCAAATGTCACTCAAGTTGTCATTAGATTATTATTGTGGCCACCTCATTAGAAGAAAAGAATAACCAAGATCTACTAACTATTGGATAAAAATAATAATAAAACTTACTATTTGAGAATCTCTAAAGTTGCCAAGACCTTTAACACTTATTTCTTCTCTATTTTTTTCATAAAATATATCACATAATGGTGGGATCCAAAGTTAAAAGTGATGCTCTCTATATAATCTTGTTATATCTCATTTTGGAGTAAAAAAAATTTGACTAGAATTTAATACATTAATATTGAGTGAAGAAACTTGGGCTATTATAGTGGGCTTTCTCCATATAGAACTTGGGCTGAAAGTATGGTAGCCTTTTCAAATTGAAAAAAAAAGAAGGGAAAGCTGTAGTATATTACATACAAGTTAACTAGGATACAAGTTCAAATGACACGCGGGCACATAAGGGCTTGATGCGACGTAGCTCAAGAAATAAATTCGTGAGATCTGTTGAACAAAATTGGACAATATTGTGACATGTGCCTAGATTGTGACATATATAGTATCTTGGATTTACGTAATATGTTCTTAGGACAAACATAAACGGTTGATGAGCATCGAATTCTTAAGAGAGTGTTACATGATGCTTGTGACGGATAACAGATCAAGGAGAATTACCAACAAAATTTTAGGATAACAATAATCTTCTAAAAAGAGTGAATACAAGACCTTAGACATGTCTCATGTCGAAAACGAATGAAAAAATAAAATATTTTATATAAGAGAAAACACAAAGAAAATTCGTGCAATATGTTCTTAGGACAAACATATACGATCGATGAGCATCAAATTCTTAAGAGAGTATTATATGATGCTTGTGAGAGATAACAGATCAAGGAGAATTAACAAAATTTTAGGATAACAATAATCTTCTAAAAAAGAGTGCACACGAGACCTTTGACATGTCTCATATCGAAAACAATTTTTTGCCTCTCCTTTTATTACTGCAATAAAATAGTCTATTTGAGGAAGAAAAATTATCCAACTTATAGAAGGAATTAAGCATTTGCGCACACAAGAAATTTTAGTAGTTTAGTTGGTTGGTTACATAAACTTTCACTTTGTTGGTGAAGGTTCGATTCGTCTCTTCACCAAATCTCAACCCCAATTTTTAAAACAAAAAAAATCATTTGCACACATACCAAAATGTCAAAATTTTCCAAAGTCAAGAACTAATTTTAAAATCCCAGTATTAAAGAGATTATTTTAGTATACCATAGACTAAAGTACTTTCTATTAAAATAACAAATGGTCAGCATGCACTAGTCTTAATTTTCATATAACTTTTTTTTCGATATTTGTAGTGAAATCTCGATCAATTTAAATTTGCTTCGTATAAAATCACTATATATATATAAGGGATTTAATCAACTTTTTTTTTACATTATCAAGACTCAGAATCGAAACTTCTAATTAAATATAGATTAATATTATTAATCTCACCACAAATCCACCATCCTAGTTGGTTAATCTATTTTATGTGTGTGTGGAGGGGGGGGGGGTTGTGGACCCTATTGATTATGTGGAAAAAAAATGGGTAGACGATCCCATAAAAATTTTGTTAAGTCCAATGAGAGATCGTGCAATGTTTTACTATGTTGAAATCTAAAAGTCTAGACATAGATTAGCTCTAATTAATTAATTAAATTGGTCTCTAATTTCTAGATGAATGTTTAATTCAGAATATATCCTCCATCAACGCCACCATTTAAGAGTTTTATATTTTTATATGTTGTATTTACACTAACGTAAATATTGTTTTTTAAGAGGTATACCAAATCAAACATAAACAAGTAAAAATAGACGGAATAAGTAAGTATATTTTATTAATTAGATACACATTTTATCATACATTATTTTTTTCTTAGGAAATTTCAATCTTAACTAGTTAAGTTAAAGGTTTTCCTTACTACTCAATGACCAACGATAGGTGTTACATAATCAACAAAAAATATTAAGAAGTTTCAGATTTGAATTATAGATACAAAAATAAAATATATTAAAAAGCACTTTCCTCTTGAATGAATCTTAAGCGTAAAAACGTTTTCATTACGAATAACAAACATCAGACGAGATATTAAAGGAAAATATAGGTGTTATAATATTTTATCGTATGAATGTTCTATCTCCAACCTATGAGAAAAAAAAAATTCAAATTCTATTTTGTGATGGTCTACCTGTCTGAAAATATGTTGCAATAAATACCTTTGTATTACTAAATTAAAGTGGCTGACAATTATTAATAAATAAAGGTGTGGCATCCATTGATGATCAGAGACAGCTCAAATTTATTACTATCTCATTAATTTACTCCCACCCCCAAAATTAATTTGAACCAACAAAATACTTCGGAGTCATTTGATGTGAGGCATAAAATGTAATAATTTCAGGAATAGAAGGTAGGATTATTTTATTTTGTATTTAATTAGAAGAATTAGATAATTCTGAAATTGTTTATTTCACTATTTATATTTTAGTGTTGTGATAAGTTATCTCATATACATAATGAAATAATTTGTTCCCAATCAAACGACCCCATCTATTTACTCATCTCTCTTTACACTTTTTATTTCATTTTATTTGACGTTGTTTGATTTGATATAAAATTTAATTTAAAAAATTTATTATTTTTTAAATACATTATTATATTTACATGGCTATAAAGTATCTTATTAAAAATATAGTTATTTATTTTTTTAAAACAACAAAAAAAATAGTGTCAAATAAAGTAAAATAGTAAAATAGTGCCAAAGACATGGCCCAATGCTCATTAACGTATGTTGAGAATCATAAGGTCTCTCTCATATTCATAATTTTAGAGAAAATAAAGAATACTCTTCTTATTTGTATAAGCCGTGATGAATAAAGTTATTTGATAGACTCATACGTCAATTAATGGAGAGACTAAAATACTAGACATAAGTTCACTTACACATAAAATTATAAAAAAGTAAGAATAAATTTTTAAAAGGATTACTCAAAAATTATATAGTAAAATATTTTTATTATTCAAACGTATCAACTAATTATGAAGTAGAATTAATAGCCTCCATCCATATTCTAGCTCGTCTAAGATCATACTACTCAACCTCAAAAATTAATTTACGTAAAGGCAGCGCTATTTATAGTACCGTCATTTCATATTTAATGCACTACCTCATAAATTTAAAATATGGATGTATATTATAAGGTGCTATGAGATTCTATTCCTATCCAAATCCGCCAGGCTGTTTGACGTTGTAATCCACACTCTTGCTCTTGTACCAACTTAAAAATGGATGGATATTATTATTTAATATTTAATTGATTTTTTTTTAGTTCGTATTAAAATATGTATCAATATATATTTTTTATTTCTATTCAGTGTTCAGAGTTTATATTGGAGCCTAGGTTAAATTCAGATCGTGCATTGTAGGACTCATACGGGTGTGACGCTCATAACAGAATTTTCTCCATACCCAGGGCTCAAACACGAAACCTCTGATTAAGGGTGAAACAATTTTTACCATATGTTACTATTCAAACTAGCGTGACACTCGAAGATTCAAAATTTTGAATCCATTTTTAATTGTATTCATGCACTGATACACATTATAACGAACAAAAAGAGGAGGGAAAGAGAGACCACGAGATATTTGTCTTATTAGATAGTTTTCTAATTACAATACATTAGCAATGATGTTTGTGTAATTAGTTACAATTTCCTAATTAAGTAATTAATCCCCACCCCTTAAAATGCAATGTATGCCGTTTGATTCGGCCATAATGGGCTAAGGTTTAATGTACGGACGGCCCAAATTAGTACGGGCTTACAAAAGGAGTCCGTGAAACCGCACATGATTTATGTTTTTTTTTTCTTTTTTCTTTTATTGTCAGAATCAAATCACTGTCAAACAGACAAATACGCGGCATTCCAGGCTGGCACCATTCAATTCATGAGTAGGTACTCCGTACTTTGTTGAAATCTCATATATGCCCTTCTAATTTTCGATAGATATTAATTATGCAAAGATTAGTTATTTCTTCTTTTTTTACCTAAAATAATTTATATATATATATATAGAGAGAGAGAGAGATAGATAGAGAGAGAGATAGAAAATTATATAAAGTATATAGGTTAAAAATTATTTTTCATATATATAATTAAATCTTGATCATTCTTAACGAAATTTTTGGTTTTGTCACTGTACGAAATAACCTAAATAACTCAACATTCAATCGAGTGCTCTATTTAGCATTTTTGTGGAATGAGTATCAACAAATAGTATTATATCAATTTTAGAAAATCTATACATAAAATACATAATTTTATGGAGAGATTATAAGTTTATGTGCCCTAAGTTTAGTGCATAAATTTGCCACGGAATATAAGGTATGGATGAAGATGAAATGTATTGGAGAGTGAAAGAGAAGCGTTTTAAATAAAAAATTTAAATGATAGTTAAGAAGATTTAATATATTTTGTATTAAAAAAAATTATATGCTACCCGTACTAGATGTTTCTTTTTGTTCACACTTCACACAATAATAGAAGCAATAATTTTTTATTCGATATATATGATATGATATTATAACTTAATAACACATGATTGAAATTTAAATTTATGCATGATGATTAACGGTGTTAACTTATAACATTTGAATTGTTATAAATTATCTTTTTATAGATCTCTTTTATTATATAAGATTACGTTTTGTAAATACTGATAACTAACTTATAACCGTCTTTTTAAAAAGCTTGAGGAAAAAACTCCCTTTAACTATTAACCTTTTTTCGTTTTTATTTGTACAAAAATTTTTTTAGCTTTTTTTAGAACTTTGTCTCCTTTTTTAAAAAGAGTATATTTCGATAAATAGAAAAAGTCTCTTCATTTCAGTTTGTAAAAAAACTTACAAATGTTGTAGTCTTAAACTAAAGATACGTGGAAATTGTTAATTTTTATGTGTAAGAGAGGATGGTTATAGAGGGTACAAAGAGAGGCAGGTAGGCTGAAGTAGTATTGTGGAGATGTAATAAGACAAGATATGACCCAACTTCAGTTTTACCGAGAACATGACCATAGATAAGAAGGTGTGAAGGACACCTATTAGGATAGAATGTTAGAAGGTAGTGTAGTATTGTCTTGCTTGTGGTGGTTAGTGTTTGTCATTGTACAAATGATATTATTATTGTTTCGTGTGTTTCGATTATCGCACTATTACATTTTACTCTCCTCAAACCTCACTTATGGAATTTCATTAGTATGTTATTATTGTTGTGGCCATCTCAAACACATGAATAAGAAAATGATAAGCAAATTGAAACGGTAATATTAATAAATATTTTTTTACAACGGTATAAAAAAGTAAAACAAATAAATTGAAACGGAAAATAGTAATAAATGAAGAAATTTACTCAAATTAATACAATGGGCTCAACGGTCACTTTACCTAAATATTTATTTCTTCTTCCTTCACTTTCCTAAAGCAAAAATAAAATAAAATCCCTTTTTAGACTTATATTCTCTCACTCATTTCTCCGGTCACCACTTCCGACCATCGCCGTCGAAATGCCGCCGGCAAATCACCTCATCGCCACCGTCCTCCTCCTCCTCATTCTCCTCCCTCTTCCTTCTCCGGCCACAGCCACCTCCACCGACACCCCCAAATTCCGGGAAGCTCCAGCATTCCGCAATGGCAAAAATTGCCAAATTTCAAAATGGCCTAAAAACCCCTGTGATCGATCAACTATCCACATCGCAATGACTCTCGATTACTCCTCCCCTTACCTCCGTGGCTCAATCGCCGGCGTACTTTCCGTTCTACAACACGCTACTTGCCCGGAAAACACCTTCTTCCACTTCCTCGCCGTTCGCCGACACTTCAATCACCTCAACAAAACAATCACCTCAACTTTCCCTTACCTCAATTTCAACCTCTACAACTTTAACCCTAGTTTAGTCCGTCACTTAATCTCCTCCTCGATCCGCCGTGCACTCGATCAACCCTTAAATTACGCTCGGATTTACCTTGCCGACTTACTTCCGGCCACCGTTAACCGGATTATTTACCTCGATTCCGACCTCATTGTCGTCGACGACGTCGATAAACTCTGGAACATTGAGCTCAACGATCGGGTATTAGGTGCCCCGGAATACTGTCATGCTAATTTTACTCACTATTTTACTCACAAATTTTGGTTCCACCCCATTTTTCCGAACACTTTCAATAATCGAACTCCGTGTTATTTCAACACCGGAGTTATGGTTATCGATTTGCAGAAATGGCGAAATGATGACTATACACAAAAACTTGAACACTGGATGAGAGTTCAAAAAAGGTAATTTCTTTTTTTCTAGACTAATCTGAATTCACGCCCTTTTAATTGTCAATTAATAATTTTGTTTGTTAATATAACCAATATTACTCGACCTTTTAAAAATGTTGTTATACTTGAGTTAAAGAACCTTTAAAAGTAAAAGCTTTTTGAGGTTCAATGAACATACATAGCATCGATATTTTTGAAGAATTCGAGTACTAAAGATTTCAATTTTAACTTAAAGTAGAAAATATTGATTTCAATTGTGTCTAAAATGTTAAAGGGTGTCATTGAAACTTGAATTTCGAATTATGTCAAATGAGTGATGGTGAAACTCGAATCTATTACCTCCTATATGTGATTATACCATGTTAAAAATGTGTGATTTTAGGATATATATTACACGTTTATTTACTTAAATATATTTTCAACAGGTACAGAATCTACGAGCTAGGTTCATTGCCACCGTTTCTATTGGTATTCGCCGGAAATGTAAAGCAAGTGGAGCATAGATGGAACCAACATGGGCTTGGTGGTGATAATCTTGAAGGGCAATGTAGGGATTTACATCCAGGTCCAGTAAGCTTATTACATTGGAGTGGAAAAGGGAAGCCATGGCTAAGATTAGATTCAAAGAAGCCATGTCCATTGGATAGTTTATGGGCACCCTATGATTTGTTCCGACTTCAATCGTTGTTTTCGGATAGCTGAGGAGAGTCGAACTCGATATCTTTGATTAAGCACCTCTTGTCAGACATGATGAATCGAACTCAAACATTAGACTTTTAGTTAATGATGAATGATCACGACGTTGTTGATGGTAGTGTAGAGTAGGTGTTAAGAGTGAGAGTGAGTTTGTGAAAAGACGAATGAGGACATAAGTGTGTAGGATAGGGTGGTGTAGGACGAAGGGTAGTTTTGGGATTTTGTGCAGAAAAAGTTCATCTATGTTATTGGTGGGGTTAAAGTGAATTTTAACCGTTGGATTGAGGTGGATGGTGGATTTACCAAAAGTGTGGGGTCAAGGGGTGACGTGGAGGATGTTGATTGGTGGATGGGATTTTTATAATAGATTTTTGGAAGGAAGTGGTTGGGATTATGGGAAGATTCTTTATGTTGCTTTCATAGATTTTTTTTTTTGTTATTTGGATGATTTACATGCACTTTTGTGACCTACTTCAATTATTTGCCTTCTTTATTTCCCTTGGGATGTCATTCATAAATCATAAAAAAAATAAAATTGTTGTTTGATACTCTTTGATTGAATTGCATTTTACCTCATTGTTATTTTCCATATCAAATCCATAATTTTCCAAAGTTTTTTTGGAAAATTTTATTTGAGCAGAGTGTCTATCGTCAATAACATTTTTAATTGTTCAAAAGCTTTTGGAATTGTGGAATGCCTTAGTAGGGCGTAACGGTCATGAATTGATTGATATTTAAAAAATAATAATCAGTACTTGAAATTAATTAAAGAGTATTTGGATGTTAAAGTTGTACTTGGATTATGAGAACATGACTAAAGGTTTGTGGTAAAAACATGAAAAACTCCTAAAACTTATTTTTCAAATTTTATATTTTATATTTCCCCTTAGTTTTTTTACCTTTATATATACATCCTAGTTTGTGAGAAAACGGGACAAGGCATTTGAGAATACTTCTATGGGGAAAAACTAAAAATAAATTGTATAGAAGTTACTATGAGAGTATTGAAGGGGGTTTAAATTGTTACTATGTATTTAAGAGGTTACAAGTTTAAGTCGTTGAAATAGCTTTTTGCAGAAATATTGTAAGACTGCGTATAATAGATTCGTATAGTTCGATCATTATATGAATTATGTGCATAGCGAAAGCTTTAATGCACTGGACCGAACTGTCCTTTTACTATGATAGTATTCACCATAAAAATCGATCCACTCCATAGAGGCAACTCTAATTAATGGAAGGACTTTTACTTCTAATTTTGAAGGAGAAGGTTTGTGACTTTGAACTTTAGGGAGGAACCTCCTACTTAAGTAAGGTTTTCTAGACAAAAAATTATTATAACAAACTAAAAAGTGGAGAACCCTTTTGGAAATTATATAAGGTTTTTAAAGCCAACATTGTATTCCACTTTGCTAAATAATACTCTTAGCTTTTAACTGTTGATAATCCTACCTAATGCTTAATGATTAAGAAATGTGATCTTTGAGATAACTTTGACTAACATCAGTTTATAAACACCTTGACTATTTGATTGAGTATTACTACCTAGATCCCACCTCACTAAGACACATTAACACATGTATTGGCAATGTTGTCCATTAATACTTAGGCATATGAAAGAAATTTACATAACATTTTAAATGTTATATGAAAGAAATTTACATAACATTTTAAATGTTTAGTGAAATTTGAATTCTGATCTCTCATGATTATCACCCAGAACTATAAGGCCACCACCTTCTAACACTTTGGAATTTACTATTATGAAGACAATCGTATCTAGCTCAGGCAAAGTTTAAGGGTCGTTCTGTAATCAGGATATAGGATAAACAAGGATATCCATAGATTGAAATATCCTATGGGATTAGCTTAACTTATCTATATATGAGATTGCTAATTCCACTATTTAGTACATAATGGTTAGTGGACTAATTAATACTCATAATGGGATAAAATAATCTTGTATTTAATTCGGGAATTGTTATCCATTATCCCATCAACTAAACAAATAAGGGATCAAAACGATCAATTATTGATGAAATTTCTTGTCGTCTCTCCCAAAATAAAATACAAAGTAAAACTTTTTTTTCTTTAGTTATAAGTAGCTATGCTTTTCTCTTTCAATGGAGAATACTCAAGACTTTTTTGCTTCTAAGGAATATGTTATGTAAATTTATAAACTTGAGAATAAAGTTAAAGCAATATTTTCTTCAATCTTTTTTGTAAAGTCTTATCTTAACAAACAATGATTGTTTCTATTTAAAAGCTAACCAATCTAAAGGATGCCAATTACTTAATCCAAGCAATGTCTACATGAAAAAGCTGGAAACAAAAGCACATCTTCCAGTGTCTTGATTTAGGAAAAGTAAGAAAGTGAATCCACAAAGAAAAAGGAAAGACACATGTTTACAAGTGTGGGTTTTTTGTGTGATGAATTAGGCTTTTGTTGTGTTCTTTCTTGAGTCGAGAATCTATTGGAAATAATCTTTGTATCTCTCATTATAAAGGTAAGGTCTGTGTACACTCTATCTTCTCCAAATCCCATTTGATGGTCCAATTTCATTTCTCTCATATGTGGTCCATCCAGAATAAGAATAACCTAAATACTTATCTAGCTATTTAAATTAAACATAGCCAATGGATACATACTATAAGTATAATATAAGCATAATTCATACATAATTGGTGTATAATTTATGTATATCGACTAGAAAAAGTAAAACAGGAAATCCGGCTACTTATTTGAATTTGTATCCTTTTTCCTATGCTTCCGTTGAAAACAAAAATGAAATGGTATTTGATACATTTCTCTGAAACAATTTTGGGCTTGCTGAGGTGAAATGGGCTTTTGTTGGCCCAATTTCTCTTTATTACCTTGTATCTTGCAAATGATAGATATCTTGAAAATATTAAATATCTTTTAAGTAGCAGTCCTGGTCTTTATTAGAACCCGATGATAAAAATGAGATCATTTCTTATGGACTCGTTGAGAATGATTCTTAAAAGTTATTATAAGTGCAAATTGTCTGAATAACTTCTACTAAATCAAACAGTAGGATTGGCATTTGGTACATTTCTCTGAACTATTTTGGGCATGTTGTGGTGATATGGGCTTTATCTGGCCCAATTCTCAACCTATCAAGCCATTAGCCCATCATTTCTGCTTAAAGCCCATTAAGCCACTATTTGTTCTTATGTATCTTCTCTTGAACTTGTTGAGTTTCTAAGTTCTTCTAAAAAGTCAACACTACACCAAAAATGATCTTTAGCAGCATTGAATTAGAGACAATAGCTTAATTACCGCTAAATATGTATTTTTAGCGGCAATTAGTACTCTTTGTAAGTGTCCCTAAAGCTTACAAAGACATTGGATCCAATAATAATTAACTAATGACGGTAAATGCTTAAGCACTCTTTGTTAATGTATGTATTTGTTGCCGCTAAAAATTATTTTTTTTATAGTGTAAGCTCATAGAAAGATGACATGAATAAAGAGTTGAAATTAGAACTTTAATTGAAGTCATTGAATGTAAGTTTCACTCAAGTCTCTGGATCAATATAGTTACGTTAAAAAATGGTTCTAAGTTCGATAACAACAGCAATACACTCAGTGAAATCTCATAGATGGAGTCTAGAGATGATAGAGTGTACACAGTTCGTACCCCTACCTCAAGATTGCTTTAGAAAGATCCTCGGCTGAAGTATCACATTTCAAAACAGTATGAATAAAAAAAATGTGGTCCTTAGTTGATGGCTGAAATTGATATGACTACAATTTTTTTTCTTTTTTGACAAGTCATATGATATTAAAAAGTTTAAACTATTTAACACAAAATAGATATAATCTAATAACATATATAGCAAACCTATTATGATTGATTCATTTTTGTCAATAGACATACAAAACAGATCAATGGACTATGTTTGTTGGCCCAAAAGTTTGGCCTGTTCTAGGTGTTGGGAAAAACTTGGGCTCTTAACTACAAAACTGGCCCTTTGGGCCAAATTTGTTTATGGACTTGAATATAATTAAAAGCATTTTCCACAAAAAATGAGATACCAACAAAATCGAAAACTTAGCTACGTTATGAGCCACATAATTAGAAGTCCTAGAAATTTGTATTGATCTACCTATGCAAATATATTTCAAATATCTAAATAACTTTTTCCACAGGTTTTCTAATTGCAAATGTTACAATTATATTTTAAAATGTAATATCTTTTCATTAAATTAAAATATCCTCTCGGTTTGAATGAAGTTGAATACCCAATCTTCTCGGACAGAACTTATATTTACTCTATTTATGTGTCATCACCTCATAATTAGTATGTTTGGAGTCTTTAAAATAATTACTATAAAAGGTAAAATAAAATTTTGATCTTGAGCTTCTAAAATGGTGAATAATTTAAGATAATTATTTTTAGAAAACACAATAGATAATTTGAGACGTAGGGAGTAACAGATATAGGAAACTTCTAATCATTCCTTTTTTTTTTCTTTCAAGATTAACACAATTCATTGGAAGGAACCTTCATATGAAACTTTAAGACACCTTCCATTAAGTTTCACATTTCTAATAATTCTAATTTCCCTAACTAATAATTCCCACTTATAGTCCATGTCTTAATTTCTAAGTTGTAAAATGCAACTAAGTTCCAGTGAGATTTTTCTTTGTATTATTTGATTGACAACTTTTTCCACTTCATGCAGTCAATCCTAGTTTAATTTAAATTTTAGTGATAATTTCAAGTAATTAATTAAATAATTAATTATGTAATAAATAATAGCAAATTCGTACAGTAAACACACTGTCATTAACTCATAATCCGAAAACTTAGCATACTAACACAAGCTAATTAATATACTTCCTCAAGTAAAGTTCCATCGATTTCGATGCCACAACTGTTTATATACTCTCTCCGTCTCAAATTATCTGTCTTAATTTTAAAAAATAGTTGTCTCAAATTATTTGTCTTTTATTATTATTTCGCATTTTACCCTTAATAGTAATTGCTCTTGACGACTACAAACACTTCAATTATGAGGGGATGACATGTAAATAAGGCAAATATTTAATAATGAGAGAGTATATCGATCTTATATTAAGACATAAATGAGGGTATAATAGTTAAAATCTCCTCTTATTTAATGTTTTCTTAAATAGTGTGTAAAGGAGAAACACGACAGAGATAATTTAAGACGAAGATACTAATAATTATGATTTTAAAAATTCAAAAAATACACTTATTTTAATAATTTGAAAATAATAAAGAAAAAAAAGTGTAAGTTTCCTTAATTAATGAAGAAGTTAATTAAGCAAACATGAGGTTTGAAAATGATGACTATATTACATACCATGTGTAGAAGTAGCATGGTCATGGACTAATTAAATAAAATTAGTTTTTTTAATTAATTAATACATGCATATATTAATACTTTTATTAAAAAAGAATTAGTTTAAAAAATAATTAAAGTATAAAAGGAGAATAAAATATGAATATGATTATGATGTCAAGAATGGGAAGAGCAACCAGCCGTATCAACCAAGAGACCTTCACGTGTGGCCACATCTTCTTGTTCACTACAACACCAGACGTTAATGAAGTGAGGGAAAATTACGAGTATTTATTTGTAATTTTCGAGAAAAGAGAATTCATTTGAGTCAATGAAAAAGTTGAAATCGTTAGTATCATCGATCAGAAATACAATCGTGAATTCATTTTCGAACTTTATACATACTACCTATCATAATGTCCAAAGTCGTTATATAAATATAAAAATCATCAAGTAATTATTTATAAATGAAAAGAATTAGAAGAATATAATGTTTCACAAGCATGGGGTGTACTACATTTAAATATTAAATTTACATTTTATATGCATGTCACTTCCATGCATGTATTTGTACAGACTATACTCAAATGACAAGAATTCCGTTTGTAATGATAATTAGTAGTAATAACAACAAAAACAATTAATTAGCCTCAATTGAAACAGACTTTGATATGTTATAACTTATTGAGCTAAATGTGTATAATTAAAAAAGGTAATGTATTCAAGTGGTTAATTTATTTATGCAGTGGCTATTAAGAATAAGCGTAACAATTTTTTCAAAATTTGAATCAAAAGTGTCTAATAGAAACATTTTATCATTTGTTCAGTTGCTCAATTGGAACAAATCGTAATTCAAGTGTATAAATAAAATTTACTGATAAAGTTAAAAAGTTATCAATGTACTAAGCCAATATAAACACTAGATACTCTCTCCGTCTCAATTTATGTGTCATTTTTTAAATCAATCTTAAAAGTAAATTACTTCTTTTCATATTTTGTATAATAAATTTAATTTCAAACTTTCTATTTCACTCTTAATAAAATAATTTATAACCAAAAGAATTTCTATGACATATTTTAGATCAGCACAAACTTCAAATGTCTTTATGATTTTATATACTCTGTGACCAGCTAAATACTTTCACTTAAATTAAAACGAAGAGTATATAGAAGTTGTCTTTTAATTTTCTACCCAATATTTGCTACTCTCATTGGAGCTTGATTAATCTTGATTCATATATTGTATGACCTATTTCTGGAAGCTAGCGATGCTCCCAACAAAATTACTCTTATTCTCAAAATTCGAACCCGAAGCCTTTAATAAAATCGAAAAGGTCCGAATCATCCCACCACAGCTCACATCGATTGTGTTGTCCTTCATTCCCTTAACAAAAGGAAAGAGTTGTAAGAAACAAAAAAATATTACATTATTCACAAAAATCGAAATCAACAGCTTCTGATAGTGTCGAAAAGACAGTGAAATATAAATAACGTTAATCTTTTTCTTAATTAATTAATATAATCCCTTGGTAATTGAAAGATACTGAATTATATTATTATTAAGTGAAATTGGGTGGAACACAAGATAAAGAATACTATGGGTTATAATTTTTATAATTACAGATTAATCATAATTTAATCTAACACTTAATTGGGTTTTGAGCTTTTACCCCATTATAATTTTTCTTCTTTTTTGTCTGGAATCTATTTAACACAAAACTCTGGCAATTTGAAAAGGAGTTATAATTTCTTGAAATTTTAAACATTAGGTTAAAATATTTATTAAATTAATTGGAAATATTGGAGATTTCACGTGTGATAAGTTTGACTATTATTTTTTGATCCATTTATGTCGCAAGTTTGCGTAAAATTCTTGCAACAACAAAAAGCCAATAATATCAAAATGAGCACGTCTCCCAATATATAAAATGATTCGTTATGGAAATTCTCATTGATATTTTACGACGAGTTTAACTTTTATATACTGTATCGATGATGTATATTTTTTACTCTATTAAGTTTTTCAAAAAATTATACGTAACTTTCATGAAATGTGAGATTTGTAAATTTAAAAATGAGATAAGATATATGGTGTAATATGAAAAGGCGACCTAATTGTGTAAAAATGATAAATATTGGTAGCGATGCTTTATCCCAAAGTGGCATATTCTAGCATGAATTTAGATTAATTAAATTTCAAAATGAATATCAAATAAAAGATAGAATGAAAGAAACACATCTCCTTAAATATCCTCTTTATCATATATTAATATAGTAATATGATTTAATTATTTTTTGCTGTCTTATACCTTGAGAATATATAATTATGTGATTTTTCTTAATCTGATATTTCATTCCACATCCAATGTTAAAAATTATTGAAAATGCTTAGGTAACTACTTTATAATTCAATTGATGGTCAAATATTAAAGTGAAGTGATAAGTATTCTTTCATCTTTAATCAGAGGTCTTGAATTTGAATTTTGAATATGAAGTCGCATTTATAAATATTGTTTCTACCCAAATTAAAACTTTTTGACGTAAATCTAAATTATTTGAATTTCGAAATGGATATCGAACCTCAAGACGTTAGGATGAAAATAGAGAAACCAAAAAAGCATCATAAAATTGACCTTCCTAAAAAAAAGTTGTAGTTATGACTAGAGTCTGCCTCAGCATCTTTAATTTTATCCAATCCTCTTTTTAACTAGATAACAATTTTTTTCTTGAATAAGCTCATCATCTTTGAAATTATTTTTTCCCTTTTATCCTTTAATTTTATACTTTCCCTTTTAATAGAATATTTTTATATACACATGATGAAAAGAATATAGTTTTTCTTTCCAATCAACATAAAGGGAAAAAAAAATAAGTGGAATAAAATCACAAAAAAAAAGAGGAAAATATCTTCCTCCTTCAAAGGAAGAAGATTTTTCGAATTAATTGTCAACTAATTAAATTATTCTTCTAATTCTCTTTAGGCTGAATAATTCTCTTTATCTTTGAAATTCGTATGTTCTCTTATTTTTATATTTAGTTTCCCTTTAATAGAATTCTACACATGCTTAAAAAGAATTATTATTAATTTCGTTTGAACTTTTTTATCTTACTATATAAGAAAAATGATCGAAAATATTCTTGAACTATTAAAAATAGAATCAGATATATCCCGAACTATTGAAAATAGAACAATTATGCCTTCTTCTTTTTTTAGCATAAAGATATTCTTATATAAGCCATCTCTATTAACAGACTTCTCATCAGATATAAATTAACATAAAATATATATCATGAAAATACTCCACTTAACTAACAATAAAAAAAATTTAATGCCAAAAAAGCAAACTAGGAATATAATTATTCTATATCACAATTTAAAGATATTTTTGACCACTTTCAACACCACATAACAAAAAGTGGAGAAAGAAAAAAGAGACCAAAATCACTAAAAAAAAAAGAAAAAGGGAAATATCATCCTCAAGAAGCTTTTCGAGTATGTACATATATATATTTAATAATTAATTGTGCACTAATTAAATTATTCTTCTTGATAATATTTTAAATTCATTTCATCTAACCTTATTCCATTACTATTTAATTTCTTTTTATGATAATCCACATCATTATGCAAATTAAATAGAGTACGTGTTAGTGTTCATATTAAGTCAAAAATAAGGATAAGATTAGAATAACTAAAAGGTCATTAAACGTTAAGAAGGTGGTTAAGATGTGCATATTTTAGTAGGATCCAACTGAATTATATATACCTTAGGTGGAACCAACTAAATATTTATTTTTTTTTTTTCAAATTTTTTTTCATTGGACAAAAATATTAATTACACATAAGCATGAAAACGACCTTATGATAAAAAATAAATTATGAATGAACCAGCACATAAATACATGTTGTAATGGCCGACCCGTTATGTTTGTAGGTATTGCCTACACTATTTGTTTATAGACTATGACATTTTGTATACCAATTATAACCAATGTTTTCACTTAAATTGTGCAAAAAAAACCAAAGGGGTGGGGGTTCAAATTGTGTGGTGGATTTAAAATTCTTTTTAAATGGTTATATGAAATATTAATGAATCGTATGATTTGCGGGATACGAGATTATAGTTTCGACTAGTGTTTTAAAAGGCGGGAGCGTGATGCGAGACGTTTTATGCAGTACGGGGCGTAAGTTTTATGGATCTACGGGGCGTAGTCTCACGTATATTCAATTTTATAATTTTATTACTTAGAAAATAAGCAAAAGTAAAACTTTCAATTATTTTACAAATAAATTTAAATAAATAACCTATGATATATAGAAAAAAATATTATGATTTTTATTTGAGAAAGGTATTAATAACCAATAATGAAGAAAAAAAGTATTACAATTACTATTTGAAAAATATCATTACATCAATAATAAAAAATATGATTTAAAGCAAAAAATGTTCAAAAACAAAAAAAAAAAACGCTCAAGGCGTGTGTTTTAAAGCCCAGGGCTTACGTTTTTACGTTTGGAGCTTACACCCCAAATTCTAGAACATACGCCCTATGGATCTACGTCTTCAATTTGCGCCCGGCGCGTTTTTGGTACACCTCGCCCTGAGACTCACCCAAAAAGCATTTTTGAAAACACTGGTTTCGACAATGACTTATTTCATGATTCATGTAATTACTCTTGTCCCTAAAATGTTTCTATTATAATGAGTTAAACTTAAAACGTCTGATATAAGGGCAAAAGAAGAAATTTCAACTATTTCATCAAAATTATGGTAACATTTTCTTTATAATCGTGATGTTCAAATTTGTTTACGTGCATTTTAATTGATTTCACATATGTTATTTTTCACTAGTTTATGTATCAAACGTTTCTACCATCAAAATTTGGACAGATAAGGAAAAAATCACCTACCTTGTTATGTTTTACTTGACCCTTGTCTAGTACTTAACACTAATCCCTTTAAAAAACTATTAATTAAGGATTTGTTTAAATTATGCTTTGAAAATCTAAGTTTAATTATTATTACTTCATACAATTACTTAATAATAAGCGTAATATTGAAAAGAAAATTATAAATATCTATTTTTTTTTATAAAGATCAAGTAAAATGAAATGCCTCCATTAAAATCTATTTATGATACCATTTGGGAAGTGGATTATACATGTTACATACTTTATACTATGTAGTTGTATATTGTATTATTGTTGTATAATACTACTTTATTTTACTTGGTTTTGGTGAAAATGGGACCCACATAAGAGGCATTGCACATCCTTTGATGGCCCCCATAGTGTCCTCTTTACTAGACCAATACAATTTTGGACCACTCTCCAAATTCACCTATAAGAACCACCTCTTTCCTCTCAAACATCAACACATTCAATTCAATTCAATCTCTCAATACACAACAAAAGAAGAAAAAAAACATCACCAAGAACTCAAAGCTCTAAATCAAGAAAATCAAAGATTCCATTTTTCTTGATTTGTAACCACACACAACAATTTGAATCAAATATGAAGATGGGAAGCTCAAATATGGGGAGTTCAAAGAGGAGAATTTCAAGTAGAGGAGTTGGAGGAGTTCTTAGAGAACAAAGAGCCAAACTTTATATTATTAGAAGATGTGTAGTCATGCTTCTTTGTTGGCATGATTGAAAATCTTTAGTAGAAAAAAATTTAAAAAATTTAGGGGTTTTTGTTTTATATTCTTTTCTATTGGTCTTTTCCCTAATCTTAGGAGTGTACATATAGCAATGGCGGAAATTAAATTAGTTAAAATGGGGGTTAATTAACAATTTTGTACTAATTTTAGATTATTATTAAGGCTAGTTCTTCTTGTATACATATCGGATAGTTTCAATCAAAGAAGAAGATTTTGATTCAATTTTGTGTGTAATTTCTACTTCTTTCTATTACATCGATTTCGAGTTTATTTCGATATAAAATTTGAGATTAAATTTATTAAGTATTTTGGTTGTTGGCGCTTTCTATGTATATGGTTATATACTTAATTATATAAGTACAAGATTATAATTCTGGGATAACCTTGTTTTGACGAGTTCTTCTGTTTATGTCAAGTTATTCGAGTTCAATTCCTCATAATGTTTTCTACTATAGGGAAATTCAAGTGCAAATTAGAGGTTGGTCAAATACTTTGGTCCAAGATTATAATTTTGGGATAATCTTGCTTTTATGAGCCTTTTCATTTATGTCAAGCTTTTCGAATTCAATTCCTCTTAATGTTTTCTACTATAAGGAAATTCAAGTGTAATTTAGATGTTGATCAAATACTTTGGTCCAAGATTATAATTTTGGGATAATCTTGTTTTATGAGCCTTTTCATTTATGTCAAGCTTTTCGAATTCAATTCCTCTTAATGTTTTCTACTATAAGGAAATTCAAGTGTAATTTAGATGTTGGTCAAATACTTTTGTCCAAGATTATAATTTTGGGATAATCTAATTTTTTCTAGCCTTTTCGTTTATGTCAAGTTTTTCGAATTCATTTCCTCTTTAATGTTTTCTACTATAGGGAAATTGAAGTGCAATTTAGATGTTGGTCAAATACTTTGGTGATGGAGATTTAATTTGTTTGAAATTAATTGACCCAAAATTAGATTATTAAGTGCATCTAAATCAGATTAATGTTACTTCATGATTTCTACTTTCATATGAATTAAAGTTCTACCATATATTTCAATGTTTATGAATATGTAAGTTTTTTGTACATTATTTTCCCTCTTAATTTTTTATTTTTATTTTTTTGCTTTATTATTATTTTATTTTTTGGTGAGGGAGGAGATGAAGTACTTTAATTAGTGCTTCTTAATTAAAGTTCAAATCACTAATTATGATTAATTTTGAAATGCATGATCTAAAGAGCAAAACTTTTTATGATTACAACTTACAAGGTTAAATTTAGTACCTAAGGCTAAGATTATCAAAGTAGGTCCATAAATTAATCATTTGGTGAAGCAATTGACGGTTAGGATCAAATTTTACATAAAGCTAGTCAAACTAATTAATCCCAAACTTTTTGGTACTATTGGAAAAGCACGCTTAATGTAATGACCCGGAAGGTCATTTTTGGAAACTTTCACAAAATTATCATTTTACTCCTCCCGATAGTTGCCCCGAGCCCTTGCTATTTATTCGGTGAAGTTGGTTTGGAAATTTTGAACTATTCCTTTAGCTATAGTTAAATTAGTGGGTAAATTTTAAATAATTTTAATAAGTGGTTAATGGGCCAAGTCCATAATTTATTTAATACCCTATACCACTTGGCCCATATGTTGAGATAGGTTAAAAGGGTTTATCAGTTTTTAAATTATAACTGAGGGGAAACAAAAAGAAAATTAAACGGCTTAACAAAAGCGGGCAATTGATAGCCGGAACGAAAGTCATCAGTCATCAAAGCTTTCAGGTAATTGTTTAAATTTTGATGATTACTTTTTAAATTGTATTTGGTCAATTAGGAATGGTGATAATTTGTCATATTGGAGGCAATAAAATACGCCATCTATTGGCAATAATGTTATGGTGACAATGGTTGAACAACCATGTTAGAGTATTAGCCTAAGATAGTTGAGAATTTGGGTGTATGCATAGATGTTACATTATTATTATTTTATTATTACTACCTATTAGCGGTAACAAATTAGTTTTAAAATTGTTTAAGATCAATTCTTCCCGATGGTGGGTATGTACTGTTGGGGGGTTAATATATACAAGGTCTTGGTAATGTTGGAATATTAGGGAAGTGATTGATATCATTAATGTTGGATAGAACATAAAGGAATTGGGTTGGAATTTGTTGCTTATTCCACGTGGTTTTGCTATAATTGTTGTGAAATTCTTATTGGTTCATAATTAGGTAATGATTGCAATGAAAATGAAGTGATGATATACATGACTGGAACAATTTCAATTTTATATATATAACCTCTCGTCAGTGAAGTTCTGGATATAGTTTAGTTTTGTACATGTTTGTCCGTTTATAGTTGAAATTTCATTGTACAATGTTATATTATGATTTGAGTTTTGATATATTGAGATAGGTAATTAAATATTAGGTGTATTGTATATATGAATACCATTAAATTATGATATTGGAGGAATTAAGATTTAACCCTAGACTTGGAATTTGGAAATATGAGAGTTGACATGTTAATTGACATCAAGATTAGGAACTTGATTATAGATTTGGACGAGTTTTTGGGTCTAGGTTAGACATATAGTGATATGGGTGTCGTTAGTTTTGAAATCTTATTGTGGTTATTTATTTGAATAGATTGCATTGATTCTGAAGCCCAACGAAAGGGGAAGGCTCAAGTCCCAAAGTGAATTGTTGATTAACTGAGGCAAGTGGATTTCTCAACCCTTGTTAAGTGTATAGAATTCGTGTATTTCCTTGTGGTATGTGTTGGGGAGTAATGGGACTTGGTGATGGGTTGACTTGTCCATATTGAATAATTTTAATGATGAAAAAGGGGTAATAACAGGCAATGTGATTAATTATTGGTGTGTGATGTGTTGAGAATGGTTTGAAAGGCTTATTGATTCATTGTTGGTGTTGTATCACGATTGTGTTGTTATGAAGTGTGCATTTTTATGAAAATGGTCATCTCCTCATTATTTATGTGAACATGTTATTTGCATTGGTTCTGAGACATGGTTGTGACAAGTGTTATGTGAATTGAGAAAGAATAAGAAATTAAAGAGGATGTACCATTTCGAGGGACGTGTCGCGCGCCGCGACGGATATTATGATTCGAGGGACGTGTCGCGCGCCGCGACGGATACTATGATTCGAGGGTCGTGTCGCACGCCGCGATGGATTTTATTATCGAGGGACGTGTCGTACGCCGCGACGGATGCATGGACAGATATGTCCCCCATGGGTCCCGGACTGAGAGACAGCGGGTGTGTATCGTTAGGTCAGACATGCACCACTATACTTGACATTGCATTTCATTGCATTGTGCATATTTATCATTTGTGAACTTATGAGTACTTTTCTGTGGAACTTGTGATTGGTGAACTTTATCTTGTGTGTTGCTGATCTGTAATTGTTGAAGTGATATGATTGAACTATGTGTTATGTAAATGGTGAACTATTAGGTTGGGCTGGTTTTTATGCAGGTTGTAGTTGTGGAGGTTTGGTTGGGGGTGTAAGGAGTACCCGTATTCCATACCCTTATCTTGTGTTTAGAAGTTTGCTTGCTGAGTACCGCGTGGTTTGGTACTCACCCCTTGCTTCTACAATCTTTTTGTAGGTTACGAGCCCGGATTTTTGTGATACTTTCTATTCCCTCTTTTCTTGTCCGAGGCTTCCTGTGGAGATTTGCAAGGTAGCTGTTTGCCATCTCAGCGGACCTTCTTACTCCTATTTATGATTTTGTTCTGCTTTAGTGACAATATCATTTGAGACTTGTTTATTTCTTTCAAATCAATTGTAATACTTTAGAGGCTTGTGCACGTGACAACCAGGTTTTGGGGGTATATTTAAGTCGATTATGAATTTCCGCATTATATTAAAGTATAAGACTGTTATTTATAGTTTACTTCCGCATTTATTGTATTAGTTGGGTTTTAGGCTGACTTGTCTTGGTGGGATAAGACGAGTGCCATCACGTCTATTTTTGGGTCGTGACAAAATGGTATCAGAGCCCCAGGTTCATAGGTCTCACGTGTATACAAGCTGAGTCTAAGTAGAGTCTCGAGGATCGGTACGGAGACGTCTGTACTTATCTTCGAGAGGCTATAGTGACTTTTAGGAATAATCTTCACTTGTTGAATCTCTTTCGTGCGTTCTTGGTCCGGTTTGATTGTTATCGCTTCATCCCATTCTCTCTCACTTGTAGTGATGACTCGTGCGTGGTTCTTTATTCGAGTAGTCAGTGTCGTGTGGGTTTTATGTAAGATATGATATTAACGTTAAAGTGATAGACTTATGAAAATGATGTATGGCCAGATTCGGAATGTTTAGCCATTCGAAGGGGTTAAGTAAGGCTAGTTACCCAAGAGAGGGAACAATACTTGTGCGGTAAAGGAGAAATCTATAGTGGTTTGACAAAAGAAGTTAAATGATTAAATGGACAACTAGATAATGGACCCTGTAACTTTGGAAACTATAGTTAGCAAAGTGTCATCAGATTTGATGAGAATGATGTTAAGCCAATTGAGGTCAGAATTTCTACTACGATTTTACTTATTGAGTGTATATCCAAGAGGGTCATGATATGACTACTACAATGGTACCAATGCCTAGTTAGTTAAAGTTAGGGAGTGTGTTACTTTTGCTATCAACCTGATCTATGAAAGGATGCATATCGCTAAGGCTAGAGACATAACAAATTTGATAATATTTTAAAGCTATTCAATTGGTAGAAATGTGTGGGCTATTTGGATATGATCTTCTCGGTAGGTATGATGTGTTCTAGTGGTGGATCTAACGGACTTTCATAGTGTAGTACTAGTGGTATATGGAAATGGATACGTCGATTGTCAAGTGCGAATACTAACTACTTAAGGAGTTATCAGTTGTATCACATGCTCATATAATGAGATTCGATATTGCATTCACATTTGAGAAACTAACTAACTTGTCATTACGGATGCTTGGGTTAAGCATTGTTTATAAGGAAGCTTTTAGTGGTGGATCTTTGGTACAATATTAATACGTTTAGATTGTGGAGTGTATCTCGATGATTCTAATGAGGACTGGTGATTTCATCATAAGCTCCAAGGGAGTGGATCGATTTTGGAATGACAAACTTATGAGTAAAGGAAGTCCCCATGAATATACTTATGTGAAGGAAATTGAGGATTTTAGTAAGAAAGTGCATAAAAATTTTGAGTTAGTCATATTTGACTGGTATGACTTGGTTTAAGATGTCACGTTGATGATAAGGTTGACTTCGTGATGATGCTAATGACTACCAAGCATAATAGTAATAAGAGTTTGATAGAATATGATTAGGATGTAACTATAAGATAAGAATTTATTTTGTTAAACGAATTCTGTGTGGAAATGATGACCTGCAAGTATTTAAAGTTGTGGTTTGCTTTTATTTGGTGAGTAGCCTGGTCGTATGGAAAGTTGTAGGATGTGCTGAAACACCGCTTGAATAGAATTGAAAGAAGCTAGAGTCATAAATGGAAAGAATGAGTAGGATGTAGTGTAGCCTTCGAAAGGAGGCGAGAGCAATGATCTGATTGTTAGGGCCAAAGATGTATCTTTATAAGGTTAAGAATTGGGTTCAGAGATGTGTGGTTTCATCTATTTTGTTTGGGGTATGGTAATAGTTTCTTGGGTTCATCAGATTGGTTAAAAACTGTTGGATAAGATTTGAGAAAGGAGTCTATAGACGTTTGATTCCCATGTGGTCATAAGTTTTTTTTTGGTGGTTTCGAGTTTGGTGAAGTGTACTATTGATATTTTAGCGAAGAATATGATAAGATCGACGGAAAGGCAATCAATGATAAGCTAAGATACGTGAATTCATAAAAATCTTCAAGGTATGAGATAATGTTGATAGTTATCTTGTATTGGGTTACACAGTTGGATTCAGAATCAAAGTTTTTCATTGTAAGCATGCGTTCATGGTAGCATTTTTAGTCAGGGTATGAATTAGTAAGATAAGAAATGATCGATCACATCAGTATAAGCATTTTGAAGTACTTGTGCATGGTTTGGATGATAAAGTTTGTCTTAGATTGTTAAAGGACCTAAGGAAGGGTTCCACTTAAAGTTTTAGGTTTAAAATATAAGATAAAATGTTATGGGTTGTTCGTCAAAGGATAAGATTGGTAAGCGAGTCAATGAAAGAAACAAGAGTCTAGTATATTAAAGAGTTTAAGGAATTTGAAATTGTGTTATGGGAAGAATTTAAGAAAGGTGAAGGAATAAGACCTCTCGTATAGACCTTTGGTTCGGAGTTGAAGGTTGTATGAATTGGTCTTTGAATTTAGATATGACTATGAGATGTGAAATGGTTCGAAACAGACTTACTAGGAATTTATTAGCAACTTTTATGAATATCGGGTTTTGATTTGGGTGAAAAACAATGATGTGTGTAAGATTATGTGTTGTTATGTGGGACTAAATTATTCAGATTATGGGCTTATGAATGCGCAACAGTATGAACCTACGGTTATACATGGTTATTGAGGATTTCGAGGGGATTGAAACTACTCTTTTAAATGGGACTACACAGACTGATGTGATGTGTTACATAGACACTTGATAGTA
This sequence comes from Solanum appendiculatum, assembly GCA_018342035.1. Classification (NCBI taxonomy): domain Eukaryota; kingdom Viridiplantae; phylum Streptophyta; class Magnoliopsida; order Solanales; family Solanaceae; genus Solanum; species Solanum appendiculatum. The sequence goes on from JAGDQO010000791.1 coordinate 403,063, forward strand.
AATAGAGGTTATGAGCGTATAATATATAGAATTATTGGAGTGACTAAGGATTTCTCTAAGTATTGGTATGAGTTATATGATGGTTTGAATAATAGTTGAAACTTGGTATATGAATGATTGCGTGAAGTTGACATTGGGTGTGATTCAATTGTTGTACCTCGATGGAAAAGTACTTATAGATTTGGAATTAGTGCTATCAGTCTTGGGTGTGACTCGTATCTGTCAGGAAATGCTTAAATGGAAAGAGAGGGAGCCATAGTTTGAAATTTTTAGAGGCGACAATGTGTTTGATAAGAAGACTTTGATACTAGTGATGATTTGAGAGTAGGGTATTGACCAGTGTTGTTATGATTTTTTGTTAGTATTAAGATGTGTTGGATTCAATGAAGTAATATGAGGAGTATATGAAGTTTGATAAATCGAGTATGTGTACGATTGTAATGGGGACTAGATCGGTTAACTGTGCGTAACTAGAAAATCAAAGATATGGAGTCACATGAATGAAAAATGTTTGATATGGCCATTATAGGAGTATTTGGTATTATTTGACCTTGGTTTCATATATTTTTATGTGACTATCTACTTCGTTCTGGACATGGTTTAGAGTATGATTCACTGCGTATGTCCAATGTGTGTTTATACACCTATGGGTGATTCCCTAGTGGTGGATCGGGTGTACCGATCCTGCAATTGTCCTCTTGGTAGGATGGCATTCTTGGAAGACATGGACATTTCAGTTAGGACAGATTTGGTGTTGTTTAGGATAGTTGAAGTATACTAGTGGTTCTACACGCATAACGTTGCTTATGAGAAGTTATGGAAGAGTTCCCATGAATATTTTTAGTTATTCGATAGTCTTAATATTCGTCTCGTCATTGAGGTCCCATTTTGGCTATGTGTGATTGAATGTGGGGACCACTGGGTCTAGTTGTACCGTTCTTAAGGGTTGTCTACAATTATAAGTACTGATCTAGCATTTCTGATAGTATTGTTAGAGATTTTGTATGCTTAGATGTATTACTCGCTGGGTGGTTACTTGATCATTTCCTTCTTTGAGTTAGATGAGTTCGATTTTTCTTGATGAATACCCGATGTCTAAAGATTATAGCCTAAGCTCGTGAAATATTATGTTGTGAGAAAGGAATCTTGAAAAGATCTATGATGGTTTGTGCATTATGAATGAGTGGTGGTTGGTTCAAGTTCACTTCTGGTTGTAGCCAGTATTGATTCAGAATTTTATCGTAGTTATGTGAGAAAAGAGTCGTCATGATGGTGGTGTTATGGTCTAGAGAGTTTCGATTAGGATTGAGTTCATGGGTTAGTTTGTGGCTTGTAATCACTCCTGATTGTTAGATCTATCAAATTTTAATTCGAAAGTTCAATTTTTAGTAGATGATCTTGATGAAATAGTCTTAAGGAGGAGCTATCTTAGAGAGATGAACACTGACTCTAGAATATCATACCTCAGGCGTTTGATAACGCCAGTTATTCTTCCTTCTTTCTTTCTCCTTATGTTCGAGGACGAACATGGTTTTTAGTGGTGGATATTGTAATGACCCGGAAGGTCATTTTTGGAAACTTTCACAAAATTATCATTTTACTCCTCCCGATAGTTGCCCCGAGCCCTTGCTATTTATTCGGTGAAGTTGGTTTGGAAATTTTGAACTATTCCTTTAGCTATAGTTAAATTAGTGGGTAAATTTTAAATAATTTTAATAAGTGGTTAATGGGCCAAGTCCATAATTTATTTAATACCCTATACCACTTGGCCCATATGTTGAGATAGGTTAAAAGGGTTTATCAGTTTTTAAATTATAACTGAGGGGAAACAAAAAGAAAATTAAACGGCTTAACAAAAGCGGGCAATTGATAGCCGGAACGAAAGTCATCAGTCATCAAAGCTTTCAGGTAATTGTTTAAATTTTGATGATTACTTTTTAAATTGTATTTGGTCAATTAGGAATGGTGATAATTTGTCATATTGGAGGCAATAAAATACGCCATCTATTGGCAATAATGTTATGGTGACAATGGTTGAACAACCATGTTAGAGTATTAGCCTAAGATAGTTGAGAATTTGGGTGTATGCATAGATGTTACATTATTATTATTTTATTATTACTACCTATTAGCGGTAACAAATTAGTTTTAAAATTGTTTAAGATCAATTCTTCCCGATGGTGGGTATGTACTGTTGGGGGGTTAATATATACAAGGTCTTGGTAATGTTGGAATATTAGGGAAGTGATTGATATCATTAATGTTGGATAGAACATAAAGGAATTGGGTTGGAATTTGTTGCTTATTCCACGTGGTTTTGCTATAATTGTTGTGAAATTCTTATTGGTTCATAATTAGGTAATGATTGCAATGAAAATGAAGTGATGATATACATGACTGGAACAATTTCAATTTTATATATATAACCTCTCGTCAGTGAAGTTCTGGATATAGTTTAGTTTTGTACATGTTTGTCCGTTTATAGTTGAAATTTCATTGTACAATGTTATATTATGATTTGAGTTTTGATATATTGAGATAGGTAATTAAATATTAGGTGTATTGTATATATGAATACCATTAAATTATGATATTGGAGGAATTAAGATTTAACCCTAGACTTGGAATTTGGAAATATGAGAGTTGACATGTTAATTGACATCAAGATTAGGAACTTGATTATAGATTTGGACGAGTTTTTGGGTCTAGGTTAGACATATAGTGATATGGGTGTCGTTAGTTTTGAAATCTTATTGTGGTTATTTATTTGAATAGATTGCATTGATTCTGAAGCCCAACGAAAGGGGAAGGCTCAAGTCCCAAAGTGAATTGTTGATTAACTGAGGCAAGTGGATTTCTCAACCCTTGTTAAGTGTATAGAATTCGTGTATTTCCTTGTGGTATGTGTTGGGGAGTAATGGGACTTGGTGATGGGTTGACTTGTCCATATTGAATAATTTTAATGATGAAAAAGGGGTAATAACAGGCAATGTGATTAATTATTGGTGTGTGATGTGTTGAGAATGGTTTGAAAGGCTTATTGATTCATTGTTGGTGTTGTATCACGATTGTGTTGTTATGAAGTGTGCATTTTTATGAAAATGGTCATCTCCTCATTATTTATGTGAACATGTTATTTGCATTGGTTCTGAGACATGGTTGTGACAAGTGTTATGTGAATTGAGAAAGAATAAGAAATTAAAGAGGATGTACCATTTCGAGGGACGTGTCGCGCGCCGCGACGGATATTATGATTCGAGGGACGTGTCGCGCGCCGCGACGGATACTATGATTCGAGGGTCGTGTCGCACGCCGCGATGGATTTTATTATCGAGGGACGTGTCGTACGCCGCGACGGATGCATGGACAGATATGTCCCCCATGGGTCCCGGACTGAGAGACAGCGGGTGTGTATCGTTAGGTCAGACATGCACCACTATACTTGACATTGCATTTCATTGCATTGTGCATATTTATCATTTGTGAACTTATGAGTACTTTTCTGTGGAACTTGTGATTGGTGAACTTTATCTTGTGTGTTGCTGATCTGTAATTGTTGAAGTGATATGATTGAACTATGTGTTATGTAAATGGTGAACTATTAGGTTGGGCTGGTTTTTATGCAGGTTGTAGTTGTGGAGGTTTGGTTGGGGGTGTAAGGAGTACCCGTATTCCATACCCTTATCTTGTGTTTAGAAGTTTGCTTGCTGAGTACCGCGTGGTTTGGTACTCACCCCTTGCTTCTACAATCTTTTTGTAGGTTACGAGCCCGGATTTTTGTGATACTTTCTATTCCCTCTTTTCTTGTCCGAGGCTTCCTGTGGAGATTTGCAAGGTAGCTGTTTGCCATCTCAGCGGACCTTCTTACTCCTATTTATGATTTTGTTCTGCTTTAGTGACAATATCATTTGAGACTTGTTTATTTCTTTCAAATCAATTGTAATACTTTAGAGGCTTGTGCACGTGACAACCAGGTTTTGGGGGTATATTTAAGTCGATTATGAATTTCCGCATTATATTAAAGTATAAGACTGTTATTTATAGTTTACTTCCGCATTTATTGTATTAGTTGGGTTTTAGGCTGACTTGTCTTGGTGGGATAAGACGAGTGCCATCACGTCTATTTTTGGGTCGTGACACTTAATAAATGTTTAAAGCACAAAAATTATATTATATTGTATAAATAACATTTTTGTCACTTCCTTTATTTGACGTATCAATTTATGTGATTGAACTTTAAGATTTAAATGTCCTGAATATTCATCCTATCAGTATATATACATTATTTTTTAAACTTTTCATATTGCGCGTACATTCACTTTCAGCCATCTATACCTTCAGGATTACTGAGTAGCTCCTTCTATCCTGGAAGGAGTTTAACATTTGGATCCATAGGAATTTCAATGAGTCTACATCCCATGTTCCACTTTGTTTTTGGGGTGATGCAGTCCTTGTGTCTTATTACTTAATTAATTTAATACCTTTCTCATCTTCTATTCAAAATCAGGTTCCACATTTCATATTGTTTTCTCAGTCACATCTCTACTCTATGCCCCCTCGTGTCTTTGGGAGCACATTAACCAATCTAAGCCCAGCTATCAAGATATTATTTGCTTTCGCCAAGTTATTGACACCTTGCACTTTTATTCCCTTAAGTTTTAATGTTTTTGTGGCAGAAAATCTTCGATAGTTAAAGTCGCACGCCTTAGCCCTTAACTTTCTTTTTCATTTCAATGTAAAATTTATCTAAGATAAATTTCACAATATATTTATTTTAACTCGCTCTAATTCTCCCTATTCATCGTCAACGGTCGATGAATGTTACAAAAAGGAACTTATATTATAAAAGTAGTGCATGTATAGTAAAAGATCTTCTAAAGTACATATGTTATCTCTTTTATTATTATTTTTTCCTTTTTTACTCTTTTATTTTTTCTAAACACTTTTACAGTTGTCTTGTTATTATGATAATCTAAATAAATATAAACCTAAAACATTACTTTAACATAAAACTAGATGATAATTTGTAAGTAAATCTTAGACTGATTTTGCTGTCGAGAATCAAACAAACATCGATTATACAAAATATTGACGGCTTTTACAAATTAGCAAAGAATTTTTTGTTAAAAAAAAAAAATCGAATTTCTAAGCATGATTAACTGAATCATGAGCAGTCCCAAAAGCCAAAGGGCAAGATATTATTCTTACAAACTCTCTCTCTCTATTCGTCGATTAATAAATTAAGATAGAATTAATTTTTTTTTCATTCAAAAAATATATTCTAAAAGGGTAAATCAGTAAAATTATCTTTTTTTATTTATGATTCTTTAAGACGTAGGGTGAAATAGGGAAAGTTGACAACTAATACAAGATGGTGGGAGTAACAATTTACTCTCACCCTCCGCTTACTTTTATTTGTCACGTTTTACTTTTCAAGAGTCAAATTATATGGACTTTAACCAATTAAGATATAATTCTTTCATCATGTTAATATGAAAAGGATTACAACTTATAGTATTTTTCGTATAGTGTTCGAATGTCTAAAATAAAAATTTAAGATTAAACTAATTCAATTTGACTAAGCAAATTAGTTGAATTAGCTCTCATAAAACGAAACATCACAAAGTAAAAGTGAACGGAGAGAGTAATTAATATTATAAAAATATACCAAAAAAGCAATTCTTCATTTTGTTTTCTTGCCCTTTTCCTTTTTGTGATCAAGACTTAGTAAGTCTACTAGATACATGAAACTAGTTTCAATTAGTCCAATTATTTGTTCACTTTTTGCTACTATTGGGAAAAACTCATAAAAAGTGTCTTACACTATTTTCAATATTTAACCAAGAAACACACTTGCTTAAATTAATCGTAATAAACATATATATGGGGTTACTACCACGATTTATAACACAAAATTAGACGATTATAATGACCTCATATAACATTTGTTTTGGATTTTTTTGGGCAATTATAGAATTTTTCATTAAATTACTACGAAATCAAGCATCAATGATTCATAAAATAAAATAACAATAATAGCAGCATATTCAATATAATCTCATAAGTAGGATTCGGAAAGGGTGGATACTGTATGTAAACATTACATCTATCTTTATAAAATAGAGAAGTAGTTTCCAATAAACCTTTGGTGTGAGAAAATCATTTTACAGAACAATTTTGTAAGAAACGCTAGAGTAGATAGCTATGATGAAAATAATAAAGAAAAAAAGTACTCACTTAGGGTAGTGATGGCGAAGCACTACTGAGCAATTCACGAATTACTTGATACAGACAACGTCACTTTTTCTTCGGACCACAATTTTGACCTCTAATCAAACTATGAAAGATAGTACAATAACCAAAATAAAGAAATAAGAGTGATACTAAAATTGAACTAATTGATCGATTATAACAAACAAAGGTTTTTGGTGGTTTCTAATTTATATTTTTTCCACAATTATTAGTGGTTGTTAAAAACATTAAACTTCTTTTAACTTACAATTAGATGACATTGATTTGATATAATATTTGTTTGGATATTCTTGTTCACACATTAAACATGGAGGGGCTTTCATTCCTTTAAATTATTGAAGTTGGGTAGTTGTCTTCCAATTATAAAAAAAAAAAAAATCATTTTCACCCAAAAATCCTTAATTATATTTTCTCCACCTATAATTTTACTGGGTATACTATTATTGCTATATTCGATATTCATGATAGAGCTTGACTAAATTGAAATTCATATTGAAAAATTTCATTTTGAAGTAAATGGTTTCTAATAAAGATAATTTTGTATCAAAAACTCGAACATGAAATCTCTGATTAAAAAAATGATGAATTTAAAAAATGTGTGTTTTTAAAGTGGTATAGGCTTATCATGTTATCTAATGGTCTTCTTAGGTTTGATGGTCAAAACTAGTTTTGTGGGCCAATTGGGTTTTGGAGTCCAGCCCATATCCACGTGTGAGACGTTTACTGTCAGAAAATGACTTCCAAGTTCCACCTAACAATATTATTACTCATTTATTAAGATTCATAAAATTGATTTTTTTTTTTGAAAAATAAAATTTTGTAATAGGAAACTTATTTTTTCTTTGCTTTTCGACTTGGTATTTAATATCTGCATTAAAATTTGATTATATTCGATCGCGCACAGTAGACTGCTTGAACTCGAAACCTTTTAATTAATAATAGATGAAGAGCCCGCTTGGATTGACTTAAAATAAGTAACTTTTAAAAGTTACTTTAAAGTCATTTTAAAAATAAATAGTTATGTGTTTTTGATGTGTTTGGCAAAAAAAGTGTTGAAAGTCACTTTTTTTTTATCAAAATGTCTGAAATACCCTTAAAGTTGTTAACATTATAAAAGAATTAAGGGTAAAAAAGTAATATACTTGGTCAAAGCAAAATGATTTAAAAGTTAAAAAAAATAAGTAGGGGGCACCCTACTTTAAACTTATTTTAAGTTATTCTTTAACTGCCAAAAAAACTGATTTAAAAGTTAGTTTGACCAACTTAAAATCCCATCCAAACAGGCTCGAATTTTAGTCATTCAACAAGAGGGAAGCGTGTGAGATTTGTTTATGTATCTCAGATACATGCGATTCACACCAGATAAATGTATCTGGGGTGATTCGCATGTATCTGGAATACCATATACGCGAGCGAGATTTGTCTATGTATCCCAGATACATGCAAATCTATTTGGATACAATGTATCTAGAATAAATTACACATGATTTTAACTTCATATATCTCGAGATACATATATCTGGACATAGCTGGACGCATCAAAATCTAGTAAGATTCGTAAATACAAATAAAAAATCTTTTTCTTATCAAATATTTCCAAGCACTACATTCCATGGAATGTTGTCAAAATTAATTATTTTACCCTAAGGCAAGAAAATACCAAAAAAAAAATAAATCAAATATTATACTTCTATTACATTTCAGGATGGATGTACAATCCAATTTTATTACGTTTGCATACTTTTCTTACGAATAGAGCCAAATTCACAATTCAAAGTGCAGACTTTGGAAAAAAAAACCATACATGTACATCGATAAAATAAAATAAAATAAAATAAATTAAATCGAGGGTCTATTTACAATATTCTCTCAATTCAACAAAGATAGAAATAAGGTTCGTGTACATTCTAACCCCATACTTTACTTCTATAATTTCACTGAATATTTTGTTGTTAGATTAGAAAAAAAATACTTCCTATTTTTTCGTACATGCCCCATTTTTTTATTTAATTATAATTAAACAATACATATATGCTAACTCTTACTTGCAAATGCGAAGATTAAGTAAAAAATAATAATTGAAGTTGTATTCCATATGAATCACCTTTTTGAAAGAATATTTTATAAAATTTGGTGAAAACTAGAATTATTTCACAAAAATATTTTCAAAACTAAAATTCTCTATTTTTTATATTTAAATAGATGAAATTGTAAATATATACTTTTTTGTTTGAGTATTTCATTCGATATCTGATATTTACATTAAAATTTTATTAATCTGAATCAATACCACATTAGGCCCATTCAGGTGAAGTGTTTGATCTGAGGCAAAAAATATATTTTCTTATCATTAATTGCCTCATATTTATTATTTATATTTGTCTTTTTTGAGCAGGAATTTTATGGATTATGCTAAATAGTGTATTTTATTTGTAGGATTAAATTGGTACAAAGTTGAAGAGGTTTGGAGCTAAAATGAATTAATTATGAAAGATTGAAGAAGGAAAATCAAGCAGGCAGCTTAATGGATTAAATTCAATATAATAATATAATATATATAAGACGTGCATATTGCATATTGCAAATTGGAATGGCGAAATTGGCAGAAGGGAAGGCAACAAGAGTTTGAGGCGGTGCACTTCACGTAGGAATCCAATTCCGTTTTGGTTTTGGGTTCCTAATTTGTTTTGGACTCAGTTATTTTATTTAGGGTTTTCTACATCTATAAATAATCCATAGAAATAATTATTGGAGAAGAAGGGGGAAAGAATAGACTTTTGAAGGAAGACACTTTGTAAGGAAAAATTGTCAATACTTTTTAGGGTTCTTTTCTTCTTCTTTTTCTTAGGTATTAGTAGCTAAAGACCCTTGTTCTGGGGCTGCGGCCATGGGTAATTGTTGAACATCGATTTTTTTGAATTAATGTTGGTTATCGCTTAAATTACTTTTGTGTTCTTGTTTTAGTATTTCATGCTAGGCCACCATAGAAATAAATCTATTGTCTATTCTTGGACTCGAGAGATGAAGAGGTAGACAGACCAGAGAATGCAAAGAGCTTGTTCTAACTTTGTTTAGATTCGTGTTCAGGAGAGACGCTCGGACGAATACTCGCTTGGTTACGAAATAGGATGAAATATAAATGCTCGCCAATTAGGACTGCCTATCCCCGCTCAACGATGTAGTTAGACAGCTAGTTGGAGTAGGCGATTAGAGGTCGAGAGATCATAATCATAAAATCAACCCTGTAAATCAGTAATTTGATAACCGTATTTAATTCATTACATGAGATGCGATACATGAAACCCTATGCATGTTGCAGCCTTGGAATTGTCTCAATCACTGTAAGTTAATCTTAGTATTTAATTCTTGCATTCTTTTATTTCTTTTGACACTCTTAAATAAATAATTAGACTAGTATAATTTAGTAAATAGTTAATTGACAAGTCTCTGTGGGTTCGATATTCTGGTTCTTAAAGAGCCACTTATTACTTCTGCGACCACGTACACTTGCGTGTGCAATTGGAAGCAACAAGTTTTTGGCGCCGTTGCCGGGGACTTAGAAATTAACTATTCTTTTAGGTTATACTTTTTCTTTTTATTTATTTATTTATTTTTAATTTTTTTAGTTAATTTTTTTTTTCTACACAATTAAAAAAAATTTTCTTTGAATAATTTGGTACTCTTATTGATATGACTGATTGGGATAAATCGTGGTTGGGTGAGAAGTATCCTTGTAATTATTGTAATGGACCCCACTTGGATATCGAGTGTCCTATTTGTCATATATGTGGTGGTCAATTTGGTCATTGGAATGGTTGTCCTAACTCTTATTCCCCTCCCCCTCCCCCCTATTATGATTCTTCTATTATCTGTGATGTTGACAGGGGTGATGAAGTGGGGAATGCCCAAAGAGGTGGAGGTACGCAGAATTATGGGAACACTTATAACTCAAGTTGGTGGAACCACCCCAACTTCTCATGGGGTGGAAATCAGAATCAACACCAAAATCAGGCTCAAGGGCTGAACCAATACAGACCACAAATTAATGGACAACAATTTCAACAGCCAAATAATCAAGGTGTGAAGCAAGGGGGCATGACTAAGGAGGAGTTGTTCCAAAAGCTAAGTACAGAAATCAACAACAAGTTAGGAGAAGAGTTGAGAAACACCCAATTAGCGCTGAAAAATCTGGAAAGGCAGTTCGCACAATTGGCTAATGCAGTCAATGTGCGTCCTCCTGGAGATCTTTCGGGTGACACGGATCCTAACCCAAGGCAACCGAATGCGGTGAGCACAAGGAGTGGATTACAACTGGAAGAATTAGCTCCAAAGAAGAGAAGTTCTGAGGCAGTGAGAGAAGAAAAGAAACCCGAAGAAGTGGTTCAAGATGCGAATGTTGAGAGGATTGTTCCTCAATTAAAACCACCCCCTCCGTTTCCTCAAAAGTTCAAAAAGCAAAACGAGGACGTATGCTTCGGTAAGTTTTTGTCTCTCCTTAAACAAGTTCACATTAATCTCCCTTTCGTTGATATTTTGCAGGGAATTCCTATGTACGCCAAGTATGTGAAGGAGATAGTGGAGCAAAAAGAGGAATTCCAACCATTCAACTATACCTTATTCCTTAATGCCGATGTTGAGAAAGAGTACAAAAGTGAGAATGTTGTAAATAATGCTGCTTTGGAGTTGAGGCATCTTGGATCTCATTCAAAACACTTGACTATAGATGAGGAACAAGGCCCCGACATCCTAAAGTTTTCTAATCCACGTAGACAAAATGACATTCCTCACATAAGGACCAAGAAGTGCAAGATGCGACATTTATTACTTGGTTCTTTTATCTTTATACCACTGCCTCTAGAGAGGAGCAGAAAAATTGATGCAAAGTTAGGGGTACAATTCATAAGTTCAAAGTGGAAAGAAAAGTGGTGAACTTAATTAGGTCGTGCCGCGACATTAAATTAGGCGCTTATTGGGAGGCAACCCAATTGGTAGTGTAGCTTCTTATTTTATTTTATTTTTAATTTTATAGTGTCATTTTTTCTTTTGGTCTTGTCTTTATAGGTTTTGGAGAAGTCTGAGTATCCAAAATTTGGAGCTAAGGAGCACGTTTGAGCTTAAGGGTGGGGTGACGACCCTTGATGAAAATTAAGAGAACATGCTACTAGCTAGGCCTAGAGGCCTCAGGGAGTTTTCCTAACCCTTGCTTTAAATTTTATTTGATGCTTTGGGGACATAGCATCTTTTTAAGTGTGGGGTAAAGGAATGAATTCCTAGTTTTTACTGCTTTATCGAGTCTTTTTGTATTTTTAGGTGGGTTCCTCGGCTTTTGTTTTTGGTACTTTTCCTGAGGATAGTCCCTTTGAACCGATAGGGAGTAAATTTTTATTTATTTTTTTTATTTTTTAGAGAAAAGAAAAGACCCTTTTGAGTTGTGTGATACTTGCTATTTAGGCCTAATTTTAAGTAGTACGTTCTTGTGAATGCTTGATTGCTAATGAAATTGCAGACTCTTTGACACCGAGGTTCATGGTTGCGACTTTGTAAATAGCTTATTTTATTTTGTAGTTTGTTATGATCCTGTCTCTCTTAGAAGTGGAATGGATCCATCTTGATTGATACTTGTGCCATGTGTGGTGAGAATTTGCTTATTCCATGTTTTGCATCTTAGTCTAGAACTTGCCCTGCATGTTATTGAAGCGAAATAAAAAGTGTTGCTCAGTTTAGGAGATGATAATAGGCTTTCTTTGATTTGCCTTGTAAATTTTAGCCTTTTTAGATATTATATCACTAGTTCGCCCTTTTGAGCCTGTAGCCTTTTTTTGGTAGCCATATTTTGCCCTTAACTATTTTGTTGAATCCCTAGTTTTTGCACCTTGCTTCCTTGAGCACTGTAGCATAGACTGATTATAATTGTTATATCTGGAAAAAGAAAAGGGATGGTTGAATGAAAAAGAAATCAATGATGGCTACAAAGTGGTGAAAAAAAAAAGTCCTATTCGAAAGAATGTAACATAAAAAATAAAAAAAAAAGAGAAAAAAAATGTATTATTGTGAAAGAAAAAAAAAATGATTGAAGCATTCTTGAGATGATGAGAATTACTTGTGAAATAATTGTTGAAGAGAGGACTGAAAATAAAGAGAAGAAAATAATGGGTGATGAAGTCTAAAAAATACAAAGTGCTTAGAGAAGTGTGAGTCACTATTATATAATTTTCCTACCTGTCCCTTAGCCTACATTACAACCCATTAAAGTCCTATTTGATTCTATTCAAGCATGCTTAATTAGCGGAGATGTACATAATGGGCAAGCATATGGTTCTTTGAGCATACATGTGAATTTTATTTGTGAGTGTGAGATTTGATCTTTGATGTGAAGTCCTTAATTTATATTCAATCTTTTGAATTGAGTGTTTGGACTATTTCTTCTTGTGAGGGCACTTGTTTCATGATAGATAGGTGATGTTACTAACTTTCTTTGATGAGAGTAGGTGAGCAAGCTTAAATTTGATGAGTTCAGAGTATTTCCTTGAGGTTAGGAGGTTAGAGGTTTGTTGTTTATTTGGATGTCTTGCATAATGAGCGGGAATTGTACTTGATGTTTTCAAATTTCAATATGGCCTAATTGTTTGTATCAACCAAAGTGATGGCTTCCTAGTATGATTTTTGAGATGAGATTTAATGTTTGCTCGAGGACGAACAAAAATTTAAGTGTGGGGTGTTGATCTGAGGCAAAAAATATATTTTCTTATCATTAATTGCCTCATATTTATTATTTATATTTGTCTTTTTTTGAGCAGGAATTTTATGGATTATGCTAAATAGTGTATTTTATTTGTAGGATTAAATTGGTACAAAGTTGAAGAGGTTTGGAGCTAAAATGAATTAATTATGAAAGATTGAAGAAAGAAAATCAAGCAGGCAGCTTAATGGATTAAATTCAATATAATAATATAATATATATAAGACGTGCATATTGCATATTGCAAATTGGAATGGCGAAATTGGCAGAAGGGAAGGCAACAAGAGTTTGAGGCGGTGCACTTCACGTAGGAATCCAATTCCGTTTTGGTTTTGGGTTCCTAATTTGTTTTGGACTCAGTTATTTTATTCAGGGTTTTCAACATCTATAAATAGTCCATAGAAATAATTATTGGGGATAGAAGGGGAAAGAAAATACTTTTTAAAAAAGACACTTTGTAAGGAAAAATTGTCAATACTTTTTAGGGTTCTTTTCTTCTTCTTTTTCTTAGGTATTAGTAGCTAAAGACCCTTGTTCTGGGGCTGCGGCCATGGGTAATTGTTGAACATCGATTGTTTTGAATTAATGTTGGTTACGCTTAAATTACTTTTGTGTTCTTGTTTTAGTATTCATGCTAGGCCACCAAGAAATAAATCTATTGTCTATTCTTGGACTCGAGAGATAAAGAGGTAGATAGACCAGAGAATGCAAAGAGCTTGTTCTAACTTTGTTAGATTCGTGTTCAGGAGTGACGCCCGGACGAACACCTCGCTTGGTTACGAAACAGGATGAAATATAAATGCTCGCCAATTAGGACTGCCTATCCCCGCTCAACGATGTAGTTAGACAGCTAGTTGGAGTAGGCGATTAGAGGTCGAGAGATCATGATCATAAAATCAACCCTGTAAATCAGTAATTTGATAACCTTAGTTAATTCATTACATGAGATGCGATACATGAAACCCTATGCATGTTGCAGCCCTAGAATTGTCTCAATCACTGTAAGTTAATCTTAGTATTTAATTCTTGCATTATTTTATTTGGAACACAAACCAGCCAGAAGAGGCAGCTAAAGCAACCACTGATCTCACAGTAACCATCTTGGCAACTGGTGAGAAAGTCTCAGTGTAGTCCAAGCCAGGTTGCTGATTATAACATTTGGCCACCAACCTAGCCTTGTATCTTTCCACTTCACCTGAGGCTCTATACTTCACCTTGAACACCCACTTACAACCAATAGGAACTTTACCAGTATGAAGGGGAACAACAGACCATGTATGGTTATCCTTAAGTGCAAGAATCTCAGCTTTCATAGCTTCTACCCACTGAGCATCTTGACAAGCCTCCTGATATGTCTGAGGCTCAACAACAGCAGAGTAAGTGGCAAGAGAGGCCTTGTAAGAAGGTGACAATCTAGAGTAGAACATATATTGAGATATGGGATACAGACAAACAGCCTTAGCACTAGGGGTAGAGTAGTCTGCTAACCAAACAGGTAGTTTAGAGAGCGTGGAAGATCTTCTAGGAGGGGCAGGAGGTATAAGGGGAACTGAGGGACATAAATCTGAGACAGAGGACATATGACGGGTAGATGGAGGAACTTCATGAGGCCTAGAAGTGACAGATTGTTCAAAGAAGAAAGAAGAATCTTCAGAGGCTGAATCAGTTGGAAGAACAAGAACTGGAAAAAATGGATCAGGAGAAGTCTTTAAATCTTTGAAGGGGTAGACATTCTTCTAAAAGACAGTATCTCTACTCACAAAAAAGGACATAGAGCCTAAATCATAAAGAAGGTAACCTTTCTGAGTTTGAGAATTCCCATATGTACAACAGGTATAGCTCTAGGAGCAAACTTGTCAATATGCTTAGGATCAGTGGCATAACACAAGGAACCAAACACTTTGAGAAAGTATATCTAGACATATCATTAACCAATGTGAGAAAGTATCTTTTACCATCACGATTAGGAACTCTGTATGGTCCCCACACATCACCATGTAAAATAGAGAAAGCTGAAGTAGAACAAGAAGAGCTAGTAGGAAAATGAAGCCTTGATTGTTTAGCAAGAGGGCAAACAGTACATTTATGATCCAGTTCATGCAAATTAGGTAAACAAGCAATCTTTCTCAGGACCTTAAGAGGTGCATGACCAAGTCTCATATGCCAAAGACTAGATAAAGAACATTTATTACAAACAGTAGAAACAGAAGAAGTAAAGCTAGTGCAGGAGTCACAGGAGCTGGCAATAACAGGCTCTTCATGCTTGAGATTTGTTTGTAGTAGGTACAGTCCTTGGTTCTCTTTACCAATCCCCATGACCCTCCCATTGAAGAGATCCTGAAAGATACAAAAATCAGGAAAGAATAGCACAACACAATTCAACTGCTTAGTTAGCTGAGAGACTGAAAGCAGGTTGTACTTGAATTCTGGGACAAACAGAACATCTTTTACTATTGTCCTGAAAAACAATTGATTCACCTATATGACTAATGGGAACCTGCTCTCTTGTAGGTAAATTTACATTCAAAAAGCCTTCTCTGAGATCTTTGTGTTGATTCATAAAACTGAGAGTATGAACCATATGGTTTGAAGAAACTGTATCAACAATCCAATTACAGTGCACTACATTAGACAGAAGTGCAGTGACAGTACCTGAGGCACTAGTAGTGAACAAAAATACCCTGTGCACCTGCCTGTGTACCTGCTGAAGTAGTAGTAGAAGAGGAGGCATAAGATCTAGAGGTAGAACTCACAAGAGGATCATAGGCTCCAGCATCTGTGATAAGATTTCCTCCTGTAGCAACACTATTAGCAGATGAGGAAGCTCCACCTCCTTTCCTCTTAGGGTAGCATAAGCTGCAGCTACTTTGACGAATCCGATAAAATTACTGTGTTCAATTCTCCAACTGAAGTTGAGTCGAAGTGTTTATGATATATATGGGTAATGATACAACCAAAGGGGTTTGGAATAAACTTGTTACCTTGAAGTTTGGGAATCCAGAAATAATTTGAAACAAGTATATTGACAGATTATGTTGTGAAATAATCTTGAGCTTGTTATATGAATAGTATGAGATTGTATATTCTCTTTTTTAAAAACAATGTTGGGTGAACTTCCATGCAATGGCATGACACATGAGAAACATCTCAGTTAAAATCCAAAGGTTCAACGCTCCATTTCCACGTTTAATTGTTACGAAGCTCTCCTTATAAAAATGAACGGAACAACCACCCTCCACAAAATTCAGTGTCCAGTGATGCCTCTGCTACCACCAAGGGCTTCATTACTGTCAAGTCAGATATAGGCGGGCCGAGTCAGGTGAAAACAAATATCTTTTCCGACCTACCCATATTTGATATGGATAAATCAATGATTATACTGTTTTTTTAAGAAAAAGGGATTTACACACATTAAAAATAGTTGAAGCAAATTTGTGCTTCTTGTTCACAATTTAATAAACAACAGGGCAACCCTCTATAACAATGCCTCTAGCTGTTGGACAAGCAGCATAAGGACATCCATCAAGATCATTTCCCCACCAGTTAACAGTTATGTTCTCCAAGCCCAAACACATATATATAAGAACTGCCATAAATGCCAAACCAGCATCAAATGCACCCGAAAGAACGTAGTTATGTCGTTGCCACCAATCTGGTCTATATCGATAAACAACAAAGCCAGACAAGAACCCAACGATGATCCAGGTCGTGTAGTTCACAGCCGTGGCTGGTGACATCATCCCTGTTGCTCCTATTAGCACTGGCATGTTAATGAGTTTGATCCATTCTTGCTTAGGAAATGACCTGGCTGCTAACCATACAAGTACTGGTGCTATCGCGCCAAATAAGAAGAACCAATTCACCATCCCATAAGTTCCTAAATCTCCGAAAATCCTTCTTGGTGCAATCAAACCCCAAATCACTGATGCATCATAGAACAGTACATGATCCGAAGGACAAGTCCACACCGCGTTGGACAATGTCTTATTGCATATGTCTGGAATCGTTTCCATTAACCACCACGCTGTTCCCAAATACACGAACCCTGCTATTAGAGTACCTACTACCTGCATTGTCCATTTTCTACTATTGTAAGCATATATACATGTATGATCGTAAGCATACAGGGACGGAGGCAGAGGTAGGGACAGAAAGTTATACGATGTAAATAAGGTAAAAATGAATTATTTTTTTCGTGTATATATAAGTTGTTGAATCCCCTTGGCATGAGATTTTTTTTTTTTGAATTCCTGGCTCCGCCACTACAAGCTATGTAAAGATTGCTCATAAACCTTGAAACAACACCAACAGAGTATGAAATATGAAATATCTGGACGAGTATGAGCCAAATAAATCAAACCTCCAACTACACTTCTAAAACTTCTTGCATTGGCTTGCCCAGTACCATTCCCATAGGAAGGTCATCCATCACCAGAATTCTTTTGTCTAAAACCTCCACTCGAGCCATTTCCAGAACCAGTAGCGTAACCAGTATGTCCTCTTGAAGAGATTCTACTAGAGCCGGAGTTATACCCACCAGAACCAGCATGAGGACTAGGAAACATCCTATTGCTCATAAGAGCAGTTTCTGAGTGAATGTCAAGAGAAGAGGAGCTGGTGTGGGCACTATTCAGCCGTTGGCTCTCAACATTAATGATCATTGCATAAGCTTGATTAACAGTAGGGACATGGACAGTCATTAACACTTGACTCTTAGCATGAGCAGACGATTCATTTAGACCCATCAGAAACTGCCACAACTTTTGAAACTAAAAATGATCAGAGTATTGCCTTGATTCAGGGCAAGCACACGAAGGAGGAGGCATTAAGGTTTCAAATTCATCCCAAAGTTCTCTCAAGCTAGAAAAGTAGGTAGACACAAAAGCAGTGCCTTGCGATAGGGTAACAATCACCTTATGCAAATAGAATGCTCTAGATGCATTAACTTTATCAAATCGTTCAAGAAGATCTTCCCAAATAGTGTGAGCATCATAACCATATATGACTGTACTAACTAGATCTTTAGATACAGTGTTCATAATCCAGCCTAGAACAATTGCATTACAGCGATCCCACCTATCATGCATAGAAACAGGATACATGTCCTTCTTACACGTACCTAAGAGAAATCCTAACTTATTTTTACCAAGCAACACAAGTTTCAAGGATTTACTCCAGAGCGAGTAATTTTCAGATCCTAAAAGTTGAATCGAAACCAAAACAGATCCCTGAGTATCAGAAGGGTGAATGAACAGAGGATGATTGTGATCTACCTGATCAACCGAATTGATTTGAACTCCTGGAGGCTGCATTGTAGCAGTTTCATGAACCTCTGCAGAAATAGCCCTGATCGAGCTGATGGAAGGAAGCAATGAAACACAAACTGGAAGGCTTCTCTAGATCAAACGCACACACAGAGCTAAGCGACACAGGAGGCTCGGATATCCCTGAGCTCTGATACCATGTTAAGAGACTCCATTAATGGGAGTATTTGGAGAATTGTAAGAGAGAATTTAGAAGAGGGAAAAAGAGATTATTCATTCATATGCAGATTTACAGAAGTGATACATTTATATAGTAGTTGATTTGATCTAACTACCAATGTTTCTAGAAGCTTCCATTCTAACTAACTTTCTAACAACTTTGATAACTAACTAACAACTTTGATAATTAACCAATTACATGTGCTCAACATATTTATGATTTTATGCGTTATTTATTAGATGACAATGATATATATACTATTTTTTTTAATGAGAAATATATCTGTTCTAAATCGCAAAGTTGAGGAATATATTTTTCCTTTTTCCCAAAGAAACTTCACAAATAGGATTTGAAAAGGGTGAAATGTACGCAGAACTTACCATCCGTCTCCAAGTCTATAAACATGCAAATTTATTTATAAACAAAATAGAAAATGATTGTTTAATTCATAGTACCATGTCACGCTTCCATGTCCCTAAATATGCAAAACTATATAGTAACATGTTTGCCTTTTCAAGTGCAGAATCATGCCCTCACAAAAATATATTTGTGAACGACGTAAATCAAGAAAGGGCCCTAATGATCACTGGTCAAATTTTATATGTTATTATAATTACATATAATCAATTATTATTTTGATGGATGAATATAGTATAAAATTTCCTCTATTCCTTGAGTTATGTAAATGGATAAATAATCTCCCATGGGCAATTCAATTTCACATATTACATGACCATAAAAATCTATTATCTCAAGAGCATTAAATCTTCCTATCGTGTCTTTCTCAAGTTATTTCCACAATAATGTAAATTAATTGCTACCTATATTGAGACACAAAGGAGTAGTACTATAGAAAATATTTATCACTGATGATTCACTGGCCTATTTGCCTACCAAATAACTAGAAAAATAAATCTAAGTAAAAAGAAGTTCTGTTAAAAATAATTGCTCCACTTAATACTCTTAATAATGATTTCAAATAAAATTGAGTAAAATGTACATTGAATATTATAATTACTTCATGTCTTTAGCATTAATTTGAATGATGCAAGCACTGGCAGTGAGACTAAGAAAGTCAAATGAAAAAAAACAAAAGCAGGAAGGTCCGATGAAAAGAGGCAAGATAATAGAACAGCGTTGACATTCCGTGAAACACGGTCCATACGTGTTTATTGTTAATTATAAATCATATTCGTCGCCCAAAAAAAATATCTCTTCTCCATACTCCTCCTCCTCCTCCTCCTCCTCCTCCTTCAGTTGTGTGTGAAGTATATAATAATTAATTCAAATTTCAATGATGTACACTGTTGAAAGTAGAATATGCAAGTACAGTCTACACCACAATAATATTGGGCAACTCAATATAAATTGCATCAACATAAGCTATTATTCTCAAGAGGAGGCGCCATACTACAGTTTCTTTCCATCACCTCCTCCTCCTCCTTCTCCTTCTCCTTCTCCTCATCGTGTAAATGTACTAGTTGCTTTTATTTTCCCCGCGATGGTTGAGCTTATACAGCTCATGTACCAAACAACCGATGGTAAATCCCCGTTTAAACTCCACCCCAGAAAGATGTATTTGGCTATCGCGAGTTTCCTAATTTACTGTTTTTCCTGTGATTCTCAATTGAGATTAATTCCTTCTTCAAACCATCGTCCTAGTTGTTCAAACTACATTAAAATAGTCCAATTTGTAGGGTCCATATTTGGCCCACTGACATTGGCCTCTTATTCATCAGTCCTTTTCCCCTCACTCAGCCCCTTTCTCTACACCGTTTCTATCTTGTACTCTGCTTTTCTTTTACTTTATACCAGTAAACTCCTCACCAAACGATTGAAATGGTTTTATCGTAAATTCATCTCAGGCAGATCCACACTTATACTTCCTTTTTAAATCTTACTCATCACTCATCAGTCCTTTTCTTCTGAGAAAAGGCGGAAAGTGCCACATAAACTTAATCATCAAGGTGAAAGTTCAAGTCGCCAACCAACTTAGCTACTAAGATCTTTCTGTTCTTCTCACAACTCTGCAATTCAATTGGTTAATGGGACACTCAACCGAACGATTCAACTATAGTTCTTCATTTTTTTAAAATTTATTTTGCTCTAGTTCTCTATAACACCGTGGTGCAAGAATGTATTAGAACCCGATCTTCTTCGTTGAAAAATTATATTGCGTATATATATAAATTTGATTATTCTTTTTGGATATATACAGTAACGTTAAATTTTCTTAGCTATTCAGGGATTTACTTTTTTATATAATGACATTGTTTGTTTTGATATCTTTTGACTATTATAACGAAATATTATGGAGAAAATATAGTATAAATATAACATAATATAAAAAATCAATATCGCGGAAAAATATGATTGTTATAGTGAAATATTACATTGTATAAGATGGTTGTTACGAGAGTAAGTGTTTACCATTCCTGTGTGTGCCCAATACCACAACTATTTGAGTTTGTTGCCACTGAATACTGATAATCTTCAAAAAACAAAAAAATGTATTTCAGAAGTTCAGCAAATGGTAGTATAGTTTTCATTAATAAAGCTGTATAACACGTTTTTAAAATAATGTTTAGAATCTCTGCGTAACTTATACATGTATTAGTATGAGTTTTTAAATTGTAAATCAAATATCGTATTAATTTTATACATAATAACTTATCTCCTAATTATAAGCTACCAAACGTGATATTACTTATAGAAAATGCGTAACACTAATATTTATATATCTTCTTTTAAAATTATTTTAATGATTTTTTATACACATTAATATTTAAGACTCAATTCTTTCCTTCTCCTCCAATTCTTTTTCTTTAGAAGAATTAACAAGCGATTGGACATGAACTTGAACTTTAAAATCTATGATTTGAAATTATTGAATTAGTAGAAAGAACTTGAACTTTAAAATCTATGATTTGATATTATTGAATTAGTAGAAACTAATTTGAAGTTAAAATTTTATTTGGACATGTAATTTAAAATTCAAAAGTTATATTTTTTCTCATAAACATGAAAACTTTACAATTTATTAGAACTATTAAAACTTGCTCAACTCTCATACAATTTTACCAAATTATCAAACAATAGTTCGTAAACAAGGCCTAGCGAAATATTCAAAGGTTCTTTTATAAATGAATACTTGTGATTACATGTATCAAAACTCTCAAATACATATGATTTTACAAAAAAATACAATGATCTAATAAATCTATAATAATACTAATTAACTGTTCTTTAATATAGTTTTTTTACATGTTACAAACAATTCGAAACTGCCGATTAATTAAAATTTTCTTTTGCTTCACGACCCCCATAATAACAACAACGAAAATTCAATAAATAATTATATAATCTATTAAAACTGAATAAATAATTATTCTATAATAAATACTATATAATCTATTAAAACTGAATAAATAATTATTCTATAATAAATACTATATCTAAACAAACGGTTAATAGTATATATCCTAACAGTACCAAGGCAGCGACAAATCTCCTTTCGATACACACTTTGTTGAGATGTTTTTATCCGTTGCAAGTTTCCTCATTTACTGTTTTTCCCACGATGCTCTGTTAAACATTCAACCTACGCGAAAATGGTTCAATTTTTGGCCTTCGTGTTTGGTCCTCTCACATTGGCATCTTATTTATCACTTCTTTTTCCCGTACTCTGTCCCATTCTCTATTCCATTTCGATCTTATACTCTGCAATTCGGTTGCTCTATAGCACATTTACCCAAAAATTGAACTGGTTTTATCATAAATTTGCGAATTTCACAGACAGAGTGATCAGTTCCGATAACCAAATTAATCTCCAAGAACCCTAACTTGGATAGAACTCATGAGATCCGTCACGCTACCAAGGTACCATGCTAAGAAGGCCCGTCGCGTCGCGCTACCATGGGGGTCCAACACGGTGCATTTTTATGATTTGGTTAGAATAAGCTCGAAAACTTTTAATTTAGGAAAAGTTAGAAGCCATCGTTAAGGTTACGTTTTATGTCACTTAAAAAGTTGAAAAGGTGACTGCAATAACTAGGAAAGTACCTACGACGCATATTAATTTCGTACGTACGATGATACAAATGATGCCAATTTTGGGCGCCATGATGCAAGAAGAAATCAAAGTTAGGAAACTTCCCAAGTTCCTGCTAAAAATAGTATAGTATATATTCATCTTTTTACTTTTATTCGTCTATAATTCAAAAGTGATTTTCACTTTTAATATATTAAAAAAGATAATTATTTTTTCCTATTTTATCCCATCATTTCCTTGAAAAAAAATTATACATCAATTAATACGGACATTATGATAAAATACTCATATTAATTATTATTTTTAAAAAGGTGTACAAAGTTCAAAGTGGACAAATAAGAATATGGAGGGAGTAATTATATATGCACACCAACCATATAATGATATAACCTATATATATTACCAGAATAAGTACTTCAATTTTTGTCTGAAATCTGGCTACTCATCATAAATTCATGAATTCATGAATTCCACTTGCATTATACGATTTGAATTCTTAATTAAGAGTAGTTTTTATTTTCTTTTTTCTAAAGAAATGTACTGTACCACTGGGCAGGAATTCTGAAAGGAAGAAATGCAACTATGTATATGGAAAAATGAATCTGGAATTTCTAAAACATGGATGCATACAATAAAAAAAGAAGAAAAAAATATAATAAGAGGATCATCTAATTTTACGAAAAGACCATACATTCACGCGTACCCCATAATTAGCATGTAAATTCGCCCCTGCGTATATATAATATTCCGTTTACATACATACAGTGTACTATGTCGTTGGCGTAGGGTATATTGACTTTTAAGTACTTCTCGTCGTTTTCGATCGGAATGTTTTTTTTTTCTTTTTTCTTTCTCTTTTTAAGTTTTGGTCAATCTTTAGTGATGACTTGTAGTATTTTTTTTATATAGTTTTTACATGTATAAATTTTATTTCAAATACTAAATTTATACTAAATATACATATACTATACATAAATTTACATAACATATAAAAACAAAATGCATAAATAATGTATACTTTGGTCATGCTAATAAATTAGACGACTGAGGGTACATTTACGCAAGTTTTCCTAAAAGAATTCTCATTTCTCATCTCATATTGATCTTTCTAGAACATTCCTTTTGAACTGTTAGTATAATATATTCTGAACTTAATAAACTACAGTATAGGTTAGATTTGTATATTTAAGACTATCCAATAGTAAACGTGATATAAATTGTTAATATCATATATAGTACTGATCATGATATATTATTTATCAGATTCAGATATTTCATTTAAGTACTAACTAATAGCTAATGCAGATTTAAGTTTAGCATATATGTGTTTCGATCGATATACTAATATTTTATACATTGCATTAATACAAAGTTTCTTTTAAAATAGTATATATTGAACATGATATATTATATATTAGATATATTAATAGTGTATTTTTATCAGAATGAAGATTTTATAGGGGGTAACTGATTGTTTTGAATATTCCTCATATTTAGTCGACTTAATTGAAGGAAGAAATTATAAAAAGTATCAGATTTAATCTTCTTATTTATAGGTAAGCTGTCATATCCAAAGAATTTCTTCTTTAATCCTTTATAGGGTATACATTGTAGATTATGCAATTTAATTAATAATTATATATTATAAATATTTGTCTCATTTTCTAGTATTCATGCAACTTCCCCCTTTTCAATTTCACAATTATATATTATAAATATTTTGTGAGGTTGCTTGTAATACTTGTAAAAGCCATTCAAATGATGGATTGGGCTAAAGAAAAGTTATAGCCCACATGAGTTGGGTTGCATTGAGTTGGACCAGTCTATTTTGATAAAAACTCTTAACTCAAAGAAACATTTATGATTTTATGCGTTATTTATTGTATAACTTACATAAATCACATAGTGTAAGACCTAAATTACATTTTATCCCTATTATTTTCTATTTTGCAAAAATCCCTTAAAATATCAACCTTTCTGATACATCAGAATCGTCCGGATACATTACTTACGATACATTACAAAATTTGTCTGTTATACTTAATATGGAATATTAATCTACAAATTGATTTTAATTCCCCCAATTCATGCAAAACTGATTGATATCAATCCATTCCAATCTGTAACAGTTTCACAAAATTCAAAATTCAATTTTTTCATCTTCTCCATCAATCCAAAATCGTGAAAACTCTAAATTACTCAACCAAAGTGGCTGATACAAGATAAATATATCGATTTTGTTGAGTCATTCAGAAATTTGGGTAAGCGAGGTGAGTTATGAAGGTTACAAAAGTGATGGAATTGTTGTTGGACAAACGATTTAATTTGTGAATCTTCAAGTTCATCGAAGATCCTCTCAATCTTGATTTAAGATTGTCAAAAATTTTGATATTCAAAATTTTTCTTCCAGTTCTTCGAAGATCCTTTCAATTTTGATTCGAAATTGTTGAAAATTTTGAGATTCAAAATTCTTCTCCTAATTCATTGAAGATACTTTCAATTTTTATTCAAAATGATCAAAAAATTTTAGGCCAGGCCACATTTTCAGTGAATCATTTGCTACTCCTTTTGTGCGAAGGAGTAAAAGGGTATGAAGGACCACGATATGAACGACCTCTGCCTCGATTGGAATTGGGGTTGACATTACGGTCATTTGGAGTACTTTTATGGCTAATGTGGGTTCATGGATTCCAAAGGGGTAGAAGTTGATAAAGAGAAGGTTGAGAAGGATGAGCCATTAATGAACTCGTGATTTAGCAATAAACTATGAAGTTCTGTGAAAGTTACTGGCTCAGGACGGGATGATAAGGTAGTAATAATGTCTTTAAATTCTTATCGCAACCCTTTAAAGATATATATTTTTTGGTCTGCAAGAATAAGTGGTCGTCCAGCGGCAGAAAGTTCATCCGAGATGAGTTTGGCCTTGTGTAAATATTGCGTGACAGAGAGACCGTCTTGCTTTAAGTTATGTAGTTGCATATGGAGATTGAGAACTCATGTATTAGATGGAGAAGATAGAGTAGCTGCAAGTGCGTCCCAGACCTCCTTCGATATATTCATTCCAATGATTATTGGAAGCGTTTCTTCGGAGAGGGATGAGATAAGAAGACTAAGGATCAACTAATCTTGTTGTATCCAATGTGTGTAATCTGGGTTTGGCTTAGCACTAGCAGTGTCGCTGATAGTTAACGGTGCGCACGAAGTGGACCCATAAATGTAACCATGAAGATTTTTGCCATGAAGGAAAGGCAATAGTTGTGTGCGCCAAAAGAGGTAGTTTTTCGAGGTAAGTTTAATGGAGATAAAGTGGTGAGCATGGCTAAGGGTTGTGGGTGAAGAAGCAGCAGAGGTGATGGAGGAATAGGCGCCCGTCTTGGCTCTGATACCATATTAAACCACGGAAGATATAACCCAATTATTATTATTATGTTGCTCGCTTTACTTCTGTACAACGATATGTATATATACACTATAGGATGTCTCTAATACTACAATAGTATAATCCAAATAGGATTCAAGTAGTATAACAATAATAGCACTATCCAAACTCAGTAGGTCGTCTCTTTGTTGTACTCAACTTGGATTCGGAATCATATGTGTCAATAAAGGGAGGGTCACATTTTGGTTGCTTTTTATGGGTTAGCAGCTATGACTGATTCGATCCAGATGAGCTTCTACATTTTGAACCAACTTTTGGTGAAAAGTCTATGCAAACTAATGTGAAGATACATTTATTTGTGCTTTAATCCGTATTTTTTTATTTTTGAATTTGTATATGGATATATAAGTAATGATACATTACTGGTTACAACTTGATACATTACTAGTTTGACATATATGTAATTAGTTTTTAAAGCTGTGAGTCAGTGTGTTGTTGATATAAAATATCAGATATGTGTGGATTTTTTTTTCAATGTATGAGTATGGAAGAATGGGTAGTTATGACTAATAGGTATTAAATGTATCATGTTGTTGTTGTATCTCTGATGCATTTAATAAAACAGTTTTCTTCTTTGGTAGCAACACCTAATACATGATAAATGATACATTTGGTAGAATTTTTGTATCAAGTATCAATACTAATTAAGGTTATGTATCAAGTATCAATACGAATTAAGGTTATGTATCAAAACTAATATTTGAACACGATACATTGTGCATGATAAAAATGTAATGTATCATAATGTTGAAACGAAGGTATTATACATTAGTTTAAGAAACAAAATCAACTAGATACATTAAAAATCTGAACTCATATGTATCAGAAAGGATGAACAACAAAAAAATAAAAATAAAAGTCAACAATTTGATCTGCTGAAAGCAAAAAAAATGATGAAGAAATCCTCCTACACTTTCTACTTCATCCATACGTATCAACAATTTTTTAAGATGAAAAAACTAAAAAAATAAATTTTAAAAAATCAAAAACTAAAGTGATGGAAAGAGATCTACCTCTTGAATAACTTGAAATCATTAATTGGAAATAGAAAAGATTTGAAATTTAAAAATGGATTAATGGAGGTAACTGTGGAGAGATTTGTGGCTTGAAAAAAGGAAGGAAAATATTGGTTATGAGATTTCAAATTGATGTATCCGAAAAAGGGGATGATGGGAGCAAAAGAAGCGATTTTTGATATTTTTTAAAACGGTAGGGAAAATAAGAAAATATGATAAAAAATGGTGTTTAGTTAGGTAATTTTTCCTTATTTATTAGATGACGATGATATATATGTATTTTTTTTAATGAGAGATATATTTGTTCTAAATCGCAAAGTTGAAGAATATAATTTTCCTTTTTCCCAAAGAAACTTCACAAATGGGGTTTGAGAGACAAAAATGATGAAATGTACGCAGACCTTATGATCCGTCTCCAAGTTATAAACATGCAAAATATATTTATAAACAAAATAGAAAATGATTGTTTAATTCACAGTACCATGTCACGCCTCCATGTCCCTAAATATGCAAAACTATACAATAAAATGTTTGCCTTTTCAAGTGCAGAATCATGCCTCCACAAAAATATGTTTGTGAACCATGTAAATCAAGAAAGGGCCCTAATGTACGTATATGTATATTAATTTTGGGGGGGGGGGGGGGGTAGCACATTTGATCACTGGTCAAATTTTATATGTTATTATAATTATATATAATCAATTATTATTTTGATGGATGAATATAGTATAAAATTCCCTCGATTCCTTGAGTTATGTAAATGGACAAATAATCTCCCATGGGCAATTCAATTTCACATATTGCATGACCATAAAAATCTATTATCTCAAGAGCATTAAATCTTCCTATCGCCTCTTTCTCAAGTTATTTCCACAATAATGTGAATTAATTGCTACCTAGATTGAGACACAAAGGAGTAGTACTATAGAAAAGATTTATCACTGATGATTCACTGGCCCATTTGCCTACCAAATAACTAGAAAAATAAATCTAAGTAAAAAGAAGTTCTGTTAAAAATAATTGCTCCACTTAACACTCTTAATAATGATTTCAAATAAAATTGAGTAAAATGTACATTGAATATTATAATTACTTCATGTCTTTAGCATTAATTTGAATGATGCAAGCACTGGCAGTGAGACTAAGAAAGTCAAATTAAAAAAAACAAAAGCAGGAAGGTCCGATGAAAAGAGGCAAGATAATAGAACAACGTTGACATTCTGTGAAACACGTTCCATACGTGTTTATTGTTAATTATAAATCATATTCGTCGCCCAAAAAAAATATCTCTTCTCCATACTCCTTCTCCTCCTCCTCCTCCTCCTTCAGTTGTGTGTGAGGTATATAATAATTAATTCAAATTTCAATGATGTACACTGTTGAAAGTAGAATACGATCAGTTTCTCGCAAGTACAGTCTAGATCTGCACCACAATAATATTGGGCAACTCAATATAAATTGCATCAACATAAGCTATTATTCTCAAGAGGAGGCGCCATACTACAGTTTCTTTCCATCACCTCCTCCTTCTGCTTCTCCTCATCGTGTAAATGTACTAGTTGCTTTTATTTTCCCCGCGATGGTTGAGCTTATACAGCTCATGTACCAAACAACCGATGATAAATCCCCGTTTAAACTCCACCCCAGAAAGATGTATTTGGCTATCGCCAGTTTCCTAATTTACTGTTTTTCCTGTGATGCTCAATTGAGATTAATTCCTTCTTCAAACCATCGTCCTAGTTGTTCAAACTACATTAAAATAGTCCAATTTGTAGGGTCCATATTTGGCCCACTGACATTGGCCTCTTATTTATCAGTCCTTTTCCCCTCATTCAGCCCCTTTCTCTACATCGTTTCTATCTTGTACTCTACTTTTCTTTTATTTTATACCAGTAAACTCCTCACCAAACTATCGAAATGGTTTTATCGTAAATTCATCTCAGGCAGACCCACACTTATACTTCCTTTTTAAAGCTTACTCATCACTCATCAGTCCTTTTCTTCTGGGAAAAGGCGGAAAGTGCCACATAAACTTAATCATCAAGGTGAAAGTTCAAGTCGCCAACCAACTTAGCTACTAAGATCTTTCTGTTCTTCTCACAACTCTGCAATTCAATTGGTTAATGGGACACTCAACCGGACGATTCAACTATAGTTCTTCATTTTTTTAAATTTTATTTTGCTCTAGTTCTCTGTAACACCGTGGTTCAAGAATGTATTAGTACCCGATCTTCTTCGTGGAAAATTATATTGCGTATATATATAAATTTGATTATTCTTTTTGGATATATAATGTAACGTTGAATTTTCTTAGCTATTCAGGGATTTACTTTTTTATATAATGACATTGTTTGTTTTGATATCTTTTGACTATTATAACGAAATATTATGGAGAAAATATAGTATAAATACAACATAATATAAAAAATCAATATTGCGGAAAAATATAATTGTTATACTGAAATATTACGTTGTAGAAGATGGTTGTTATGAGAGTAAGTGTTTACCATTCATGTGTGTGCCCAATACCACAACTATTTGAATTTGTTGCCACTGAATACTGATAATCTTCAAAAAAACAAAAAAATGTATTTCAGAAGTTCAGCAAATGGTAGTATAGTTTTCATTAATAAAGCTGTATAACACGTTTTAAAAATAATGTTTAGAATCTCTGCGTAACTTATACATGTATTAGTATGAGTTTTAAAATTGTAAATCAAATATCGTATTAATTTTATACATAATAACTTATCTCCTAATTATAAGCGACCAAACTTGATATTACTTATAGAAAATGCGTAACACTAATATTTATATATCTTCTTTTAAAATTATTTTAATGATTTTTTATACACATTAATATTTAAGACTCAATTCTTTCCTTCTCCTCCGATTCTTTTTCTTTAGAAGAATTAACAAGAGATTGGACATGAACTTGAACTTTAAAATCTATGATTTGAAATTATTGAATTAGTAGAAACTAATTTGAAGTTAAAATTTTATTTGGACATGTAATTTAAAATTCAAAAGTTATATTTTTTCTCATAAACATGAAAACTTCACAATGTATTAGAACTATTAAAACTTGCTCAACTCTCATACAATTTTACCAAATTATCAAACAATAGTTCGTAAACAAGGCCTAGCGAAATATTTAAGACTCAATTCTTTCCTTCTCCTCCGATTCTTTTTCTTTAGAAGAATTAACAAGCGATTGACATGAACTTGAACTTTAAAATCTATGATTTGAAATTATTGAATTAGTAGAAACTAATTTGAAGTTAAAATTTTATTTGGACATGTAATTTAAAATTCAAAAGTTATATTTTTTCTCATAAACATGAAAACTTCACAATTTATTAGAACTATTAAAACTTGCTCAACTCTCATACAATTTTACCAAATTATCAAACAATAGTTCGTAAACAAGGCCTAGCGAAATATTTAAGACTCAATTCTTTCCTTCTCCTCCGATTCTTTTTCTTTAGAAGAATTAACAAGCGATTGAACATGAACTTGAACTTTAAAATCTATGATTTGAAATTATTGAATTAGTAGAAACTAATTTGAAGTTAAAATTTTATTTGGACATGTAATTTAAAATTCAAAAGTTATATTTTTTCTCATAAACATGAAAACTTCACAATGTATTAGAACTATTAAAACTTGCTCAACTCTCATACAATTTTACCAAATTATCAAACAATAGTTCGTAAACAAGGCCTAGCGAAATATTTAAGACTCAATTCTTTCCTTCTCCTCCGATTCTTTTTCTTTAGAAGAATTAACAAGTGATTGAACATGAACTTGAACTTTAAAATCTATGATTTGAAATTATTGAATTAGTAGAAACTAATTTGAAGTTAAAATTTTATTTGGACATGTAATTTAAAATTCAAAAGTTATATTTTTTCTCATAAACATGAAAACTTCACAATTTATTAGAATTATTAAAACTTGCTTAACTCTCATACAATTTTACCAAATTATCAAACAATAGTTCGTAAACAAGGCCTAGCGAAATATTCGAAGGTTCTTTTATAAATGAATACTTGTGATTACATGTATCAAAACTCTCAAATACATATGATTTTACAAAAAAATACAATGATCTAATAGATCTATAATAATACTAATTAACTATTCTTTAATATAGTTTTTTTTACATGTTACAAACAATTCGAAACTGCCGATTAATTAAAATTTTCTTTTGCTTCACGACCCCCATAATAACAACAACAAAAATTCAAATTCTATCCTTAATGTGAATTTGAAATTTGAGATCAGTATTCCAAGTGGCCCTATGAATTATCCAGCACATTGTATATTCTCTAAAATATGCGAAAAATATTTACAAAAGATCCTCAAATCTTTTATATGGCCTAAATAAATTCAATTTCGACATAATGAAAATGACAAGTGAATTGTGCATGTGATACTTAATTATTAAATTAAATTTGATGTGTGTTATTTCTGGTGTGACCACTAATTGAACTAGTAGCAATATAGCACTAGTCAAATTGTCAAAGTAGGGAAAAAGCAACTCTGTCCAAATCGAATACTGAATTATGATTAGCTATTATTTGCTTTTGACTTGGAGGAATTCAATCGAAGGGACGAGGAATTCTCATGGAAAAAGAAGTTTAGTGTCATTTGATACGTACCCTATATTATCTCGAAATTTATAATATTGAGATTATATTTTTTAGATTAATTTATTTTATTTGAAAAATAGGATAAAATAATCTCAAGTTCGATAAAATGAGGTGAATATTTTTTAGGATTAGATTTATATTTTGTTTGGTTACAATAATAACAATAACATATTCAGTAAAATTCACAAATGAGGTCTGAGAAGGATAAAATGTACGCAAACCTTAACACTTCTCATGGAGGTAGAGTATACTTTGTTTGATTGATGATATATAAAATTTATTTTGATAAATTTACACCGTCAATCAAACATAATATAAATCTAATTCCAAACTTAATTTTTAAGAAAGAACTAAATATTTTGTGATGATCAAAATGTATAACACTCTACGAAGATATTACATATAACAATTTTTAAATAGTGAAATATTAAAATAAGCAAGGATGTAAAATCAGACCCCATGTTTATTTGAAATAGTGAAATCTATATATAGTAGTAAAAATATGATTAGTCACCTTCCTCTCTTCTTCCAATTCCTTCAAAGTTTCTTGATACTTCATCAATTGTCTTCTTCTTCTTTTTTTGCCACTCTCATTGATAATTGTCTTAGAATAGCCTTCTCAAACACTTTTTTTTTAAAAAAAATAATCAAATTTGGACTTTTGATCCTTTATTATTTCATCCAAATCAGTGGGGCTCAAATAAGTCCACCACCAAAACAACAGAACACCCTGATCGGTCCAAAAGTGACCAAATCGGATTTATAATGGTAAGGGCATAATCAATTAATAAACTAAAATTAAGGAGTATTTGTGACCCTTTTCTCTTATTTAAATTTTCATGGGTCCTCTTTTTCTTAAATCCTCTCCTCTGTTGTTTAGATAAAGATCTCAATCCTTTTAACCCCTTTAATAAAATATTGATTCAACACTTCATTCTCATTTTCTTTATCAAATATATTCAAGTCCAAATCACCATCAAAAACTTTAAATAGATTTTCTTTATCAAATATATTCCAATAGACTTTCTTTTGGTAGAATTATCTATAGCACTCAAAGGGCGAACCTCCTAAATGTAAGATTAAAGATTGGCTTAGTGGTCAAGGAGTTCAAAACTCAACTTGAGGTTTCAACATCAAATCTTAGGCACTACTTTTTCTTTTCGAATGAAATCCTAGATCCGTCAAAGGTGCAGACTTTCTTTTGTGTTTTGCTATTTTCATTGATAATTGTATTAGAATAGCCTCCTCAAATATTTTACCATCCCAATCATTTTTTTTTTTCTTGAATTCCCTTTTTTGCTGCTTAGGTAAAAGATCTCCATCCTTAGCGACTTTAGCAAAGTATTCATCCAATACTTTATTCTCATGTTCTTTTTTCAAATAGGTCAAAGTCCAAATAATCACCATCAAGAATTTTTAATGACTCTTCTAGTAAAGCTCCTGGCTCATATATATATATATATACTTGTTGGCCACTATTCCAATAGACTTTGTTTTGGTAGAATTATCCATAAATCTCAAAGGTGCATACTTCTTTAAGCCACCAGCTGCTCTTTTTTTTTCTTCAATTACTCAGTGAGTTCTGGGTTGTGTTGTATTATTTAAGGTGTCAATACATGTACCGATATCCAAAACAATTAACTAGCCCCAGTCTCTCCCATATACAAGTATGACAATACTTAGCTACCAACTATTTTTCTACTCTAATCCTCAACCTCCTAATTACCTTCGTATATATGGAACCACGCTTATGAAAGGCGGCTTGAGTTTTAGGGTTCACGACGTTTCAACCCTGAATATCAATAGACAAGTCATCATCTTTGCGAGGTTTGATCTACCTATGAATGGAACCAATATTGTAAATCATGTTTGGCTAGAAGGACCACTACAAGATGATGATACACCAGGAAGTCATGGCATGTTAGGAGATAACATAAGATCTTTTGGGAGTACTTTAGATTTCCATTCTGGGAAAGGTAAAGATTGCACATGGTATTATCAATGGGGTTAGCTGGAGAATGATGATGCCACTAGCCACAGAGGCGGAGCCAAGATTAGGAGTTTGGGAGTTCTAAATTTTAGAACAGAAGATATAAATATTGCAAAACATGCTTTGAATCCACAACACTAGTGTGAAAGGCATTTCCACCTCCTATTTCTTAACCACTGCGTTGTCAATCAAATTTGTTAAGGGGTTCACAAATTAATATACATATATATATTTATTTAATTTTCTAATACAAATATAGGATCTACGGAAAAGGTAGTGAATTCGTCCAAACCCACGAACCCCCACCTACCTTCGCCTCTGCCACTGGGTGTTGTTCTTGCTAAATTGAGATATCTGAAAACACTCCTAAACTTGGCGTGAATTATTACTTTAGTCCCCCAATTATTGACAGCCTTAAAAACACCCTTCTACTTAATTAAGTGAATTTAAAAACACCCATCTTCTGCCACATGTGCATATATGTGAAATTTTTTACGGACGTGGTATACACATAGATATATGTAATAGAAAAAATATTTTAAAAACATTTAAATAATTAAATGCTAAGAATTTAACAATTTAAGAAGATAAAAAAACTTTTTTTTTCTTTTTAAAAATTTAATTTTTCTCATCACCCCACCCCATTCTCAACGCAACATCCCAACCTCACACCTCACTACCCATCCACTCCCAAAAAATAATTCTTTTAAACTTTTTTTTTTGGCAGGGAGTGGGGAAGGTAGGGGGTGGGATAAGAAAAAAAATATTTTATCTTACAAGTAATTTTTTGGGGGAGGGGGGAAGGAGAGGGAGTCGTGGTACTCGGTGGTGTTGGATAAAAAGTTTTTTTAAAAAAACTTTTAAAAAATTTGGGGGTGAGGGGGTTGGGGTACCTGTTAAGGGATGGGGTGAGGTAATAAAGAAAAAATTCTTTATTACTAAATTTTAGCATTTAATTATTGTAGACACGTAATTTTGATCGGACCTAAAATTTTACATCATTTTTAGAACTTAAATATTTCATAAACCTAAATTAAATATTTTGACTTTTATCTTATTTTATTAAGTTAATTTTAAAATATTTGAAAACTACAAAAAAAATAGAGTCACACTTTAAGGTATGTTTTATTTTTAATGAAAACTGAAAAGTTACAAAAAATATATGTTTTCTTTTAATTTTAGCTTTAATAAATAAGCTAATAATTCTTAATTAGCTATTTAACTTTTCTTATATTTATATTAGTTTAAAATTATTAGTTAATATTTTTATTATTATATTTTATATTTATATTTACCTACACACTACCCCCAACCCACCTACATGTCATCATCACCCATTACCCATTAGCACACCCCCACAATCCCTCTTTTTCCCTAACTACCCACACACACACGTATACCATATACACTACACTATATAATACCCATTCCCTGCGCATCTGGAAGGAGGGAAAAAGAAAAAAGAAAAACAACCTATAACACACTAACATACTACACATAAACATACTACCAAAAAAGAGCAACTCATATTCGACAAGCACCAAAAATCAGCAACATACGAAAAGAAGAATTCATCAACACATTCACATATTATCTTTCTTTATCATTATTATTTTCATACCAACACGATACATATATCATTCCACACAATCTCCAAAAAATATTTGTGGGTGTTCTAATCGAGCTTCGGTCAAGGTTTTGCGATACTTAATTTTTTCATTTGAGGTATAACTTTGCCTTAAATCTTTAATTTATTTATGGAATTTGATGTAATTATATGATTAGTTTTTTTTATAGCTTTGTTTTATTTATAATTTGATTGAAATGAATATTGACATCTTGAGTTATATTTATGTTATTTGTTAGTGTAAATTCCTAAAAGATGAATAAAATCCTATTATTACGTATGAATTTTATTTTTTTGTTGTTATTCAACTTTGTTGTGCCTAAGCCACTGTTTTTGTGGTATTGTTGTAGCTTATTGTTGATGTCAATTGCTTGTTTTAATTTACGTATCTTTTGAATAAATGAGTCGTTACCCAATAAACAAACAAATGGGTTATGTTATTGAACTTGCATTTACTTCATTTTGGTTTGGTGGAATCCTTTGATATGGGGACTAATTTATTTTTTTTAAATCAATGGTTAATATAAAAATGGAATAAAAGATTAGTCATCTTGAATTCACAAAAATAAGAGTAAAAATCTTAATACTTGATGAGTCTTGGGCACATTAAAAATATTTGTTTCAATTAAGAATGTGGTTACACATCTTTTTGAGACATTAAAGGAAACTCAAGGATGCGGTGACACACCTTGTCCAATAATATAATTAACTTTTATTAATTTAAAGTAGAGACTTATAGAGAACATTATTAGGTGCGATGCGAAGAAGGCAGTTATGTCTCTAAATGTCAAGACCAAGAACACGGTTACGCATCTAGGTTGAGACCAAAAAAAAGTTAACAATAAAAAAATGTGAACAAATCATGGCCTATAGTGATATATCCAAAAATAATTTAAGTCAAGTATAAGTTGATAAAAGCGACCGTGCTAGAACCACGGGACTCGAGGGATGCCTAATACCTTCCCCTCGGTCAACAGAATTCCTTACCCGAACTTTTGTTTTCGTAGACCTAAACTAAAGAGTCATTTCCTATTGATTAGGGATTCAAAAAGGTGACTTGGAACACCATAACTCAATTCCAAGTGGCGACTCTGAAACGAATAAATAATCCCTAGCCAATACCGTCACTTAAATTGGAAAAACTCATTTTTCAAAACTTTGTTTGGAAAAAAAGAAAAAAGAGGGGTGTGACAATTATTTGAATGTTTTGTCTTTTTTTTTACTATATATATCTATGTGTATGCCATATCAGCAAAAATTCCACATATACGCATAGGTGGACGACATGTAGGATAAGAGGGGTGTTTTTAAATTACTTAACCAAGTAGAGGGGTGTTTTTAAGTTTGTCAATAGTTGAGGAACTAAAGTAATAATTCACGCCAAATTTATGGGTATTTTTAATACTTATCTCTATTATGATCAGTGCTTCTATTTTAAAATAAAATTAAATACACACTTTTGATTACAGCTAGTCCCCACATTGGAAATTCTCATTTAAGGATTTTATTTTCTTAATATATTACTTACTTTTAATTTTTCAACAACTTGGCCAAAAGGATATAAGCCTTGAGAGCTTCGTAGAGGCAGATCTAAGAGTTTTAACTCTACGGGTTTAAAGTTTAAGGTTTTTAACATTGAATCCATTATATTTTTAGGCTTATGTGTTCACATCTATTATTTATTATAGCTTTAGAAAAATTTTATACATAAATTTATACTCCACATAAATGGTATTGAATTCAAATGAACTCGCTAATCAAAATCTGCATCCGCGAGCCTTGAGAGAGAATGTGAAACATCTAATTCACGAAATAATTCTCACGAATATCTCCGAGCTTTATGATTCTCCTGAGAAGGAGAATTGGCACGAGTGAATAGATTGATCTTTAAACAAAAACAGATATTTGATACATTGTATCTGATACGGAATATATTAAATATTTGATATCGGGTACACTAAAAAATATAACTAGCTCCTAGTCTCTCCCACATACAAGTACGAAAACTCTTTGCGACCTTCAATCTTCTATTCTAATTTTCGACTTTTATACCTTTCTATCTAGGTCATACCCTTAATAAGCTGAAAAAACGTGCCATAGCTTGTCTAATCACCTCCCCAATTCTTCTTCGACCCTCGTCTACATGTGATGTTTGTATAGAACACCACAAATCACATTGGAGTCGAGGAAATCGAACTGAATTGTTAATTAAGTGGAATTGAATCGTTATTCATACTTTAATATAGATTCACATCTTGTATGTATTTGAGATGAACAAATTAAACCTTTGAAAGTTGCTAGGTTTAGTTTTTACTACAGACATTTGCTTAGTCCACTGACCAGCTTGCACGCCTCAACTATTCCACCAATCATCAGATACTCGCTATCTCCCACTAAAACAAGGATCGAGTAATCCTGCCCACCAAATACTGCTACCGACTCGTACAACATCTTTTTGGTTTCATCTTATTAGTTTATATGATTCCACTTAATTATGTGTTGTGAACCAAGCTAGCTATATAAGGGCCTATGAGTTAGAAGTGGTGAATGAGATCAGGCCAAGTAAAATATTGGAGTGTTTTATTTGGGATCTATGCCCAATTAACATTTGGTTAAAAGGGAAAATGCGTTGGAAAGAAGGGTTTATGCATATTTGAAGAAAATGTTTGTCCTCTCTTCTTCTTCTAGAGTCTAAGCTTCTCATCCCCATTTTTATCTCTAATTTTAGTTACTTGTTATTTCAATATTTTCATAGTATTTCCGTAGTTTGAGTATCGCAATCATAATTTTAAAGTTGTAATCGTGTTTCAGTTCTCTTATTAATATAATATAGTGAGGAATTCGGTTTGTTACATGATGGCAGATATTGCAAGAAGATGGGCATCTTTTCTACTACCACTTTTTCACCCAATTTATACTAGGTTTTCCTTTTCCTCCTAGCATTCATTTATGAGGAACTTTCACATATAGCTATTCAAAATATTTTAATTATGCTCTATAGCTATAGTTTGTTAATTACGATTCGTAGCTACATGTTATAGGAGGAGAGTGGCGAGCGAGATTGGGAGAGAGAGGAGAGAGGCGAGCGAGAGAGGGCAGGGTGTGGAGAGAAGCGAACTGTATATGTATATCTGTCGAATTGTATATGTATATCTGTCAAATAATTGTATATATGTAACTAATATACATATGTATTTGTATATCTGGTGAGCGAGAGTCAGAGATGGAGGAGAGAGGCGATCGAGATTGGGAGAGGGAGGAGAGAGGCGAGCGAGAGAGGGAAAAGAGTGGAGAGAGGCTAATTGTATTTGTATATTTGTCATATAATTGTATATATACATATGTATAATTTGTATTTGTATATGTATAAGTGACGTAATTACAGTTAAAAGTAAGCTGCGAGCCGTAATTAATTCAAACTATAGTTATGTTAGCTAATTAACTAGTATATGTTTGCTTATCCATGTAATTTTCCCTTCATTTATTAATACTGTTTTTTGCGTCCTTTAATAATTTATTTTCCAGCAATGAGATAATAGAAACCTTTTTAAAATGCTTTTTGTTGTGTCGAGTTTCAATTTATGAGTCAATAACTGGGCTTCTTACATCAAATAGTCATATGTATATATAATGTATATGTAATGTATAAATAATGTATTACTATGAATATATGATACTCTCTCCGTTTAAAAAAGAATGACCTAGTTTGACTTGACACAAAGTTTAAGAAAATAAAGAAGACTAGCCATAAATTAAAGTTATATTAAATGTATCAAAATGTCTTTTAATCTAGTGGTCTTAAACATGCCACTTAGAAACCTGAAATTAATAGATCATTCTTTTAGAAACGAAGAAAGTATATAATGAATAAAACAGTACTACTCAACTGGCTTTATCATAAATTCATGAATAACACAGACACATACATAATTCCTGTCTGATTTGATTATACTTCTTTCACTCATTCTTTTATTTTAATTCAATAGTGGAGCTAGGAGATCCTTTTATTCATGAAAAACAATCTGCATGTACGAAAATAGGCCAAAGGGCCCAAATAGAACAACAGACGAAAATCGGCCCAGTCCATTAAAAGAAAGAACTACAACATTTGCTACTCTCTCCGTTCATTTTTACTTGTCACTTATTCTTAAAATAGATTTTCATTTTTAGAGGGGGTTTGGATTGGATTAAAAGTTGGTCAAATCTACTTTAAGTCAGTTTTTGACTTCTGTAATTGTTTGGCAAATATAAAAATAACTTAAAATAAGTAGAAAATGACTTAAAATAAGTTAGAAAGTCTTTGGCAAGGTTAAATATAACTTAAAATAAGTTTAAAACCAAAAGTAGGTCTCCCCCTACTTTTTATTTTGACTTAAAAGTAATTTCAGTTCGACTTTTTATTTTTGACTTAAAAGTTACTTATTTAAGTCAATCCAAACGGGCTCTTAGAATAGATCCAAAATAGACGAATTGCCGAATTGGTGTTTCCTGATAGAGTGTGTTTGATAAGTGAGGTTTGCTCAAGTGATTCAACATCTCTATCATTAGTCAATATTTAACAAACAGTTTTGTTGCTTGAAAGCGCACACATCACACCCAGTAGAAGAGTTCGAGTTTAGGTTGAGAGTTTGAATCACCCAAAAAAAATAACTGGGAACACTATTATCCATTTATCCTTCTAAAAAAAAGTAAACAAGTATAAAGAGTTATTTTGAAATTTCAAATCTTATACTCCCTCCGTTCCTATTTATATGTCACTATTTTAGGTTTCACACCCTTTAAGAAACTAGATAAGTTGATCATTGTACCCTTATTTAGTGTTCTCTTAAAGTCAAGTTTTTAATCGTAAAATCAAATTAAACCAAATTGCGGTTCTTCAGTTTGAATGTTAGAACTTTGATATTCGATTAGATTTAAATGTCCCGATAGTAACTAATATTATGATGGCAATATCGGCATGTATTACAATGATTTCTCTTAAATCACCTTGATCTAAGTTCTTCCACTGACTCCACATATATATAGCATATTAAAACCTATCCCATATATCCCATCCAAAATTATGAGAAGATATCAATATGATTTCGTACATTTCGTAAACCCTTCTCATTTCAGCCTGCCATCATCCTTTGAATTTTTCTTTTTTCTTTTTTTCGGGCAAAAAATATATAAGTTTTGCACAAATTTACAAGTTCAGCGTGATAGACAAAATTAGCTATAACATCTCAACTAGATCAGTTTTATACAAAATAACTCTTCCAATGTTTATGCCTTAGGGACTCCATTTGTATGAGATCAAGTTTGGTAGGTGAGCATGTGCAAAAATAACCAACTCCTCATTTGTAATATATACTCCATTTTGTCAAGACATCTACAACTTGATTGACTTCCCTGTAACAATGTCGAACCTTGCAAGTAATAATACTTCAGATATTTTGAATATGAATATTGATATTCTTCATTTGCCAAGGAATATTGTAATTAACTTTGATCATCTCATCCTTTGAATTTTCAATACATTAATAGTGATGTTATAAATACTAATAACATACCTAACAATGATATAATATAAATGGGAAATTCCTTTGATCAGTACAATCATATATACACATTCAGCCGAAATGTTTCTAGCAGAACATCCTAACTAACTAACCAACTAATAATCAGTAGTTAACAACTAAGGCTAGTCTAGTCATTACAGGATAGTTATAAACAATGCAAGTGTATTAATTATTAATAAAGAACAAAACAAAACTCTTGAATTGATGATCGTAAAGTGAAAGAATTAGAGGATTATATCTTTATTTATTAAATTTTATACAGATTGTAATCTTGGCATAAATTATTGAAATATAAATATTATTGTTTGTTGTTATTTATCTTTCTTGACATAAGTGCCTCATTGGGAAGTATATGAAGGACTCAACTCAATAGTCTTGATTTTTTGGTCAGAAAATTTAAGTATAACTTACATAAATCACATATGTAAGGAGCAAATTACATCTTATTTCTATTTTTTTTCAATTTACAAAAATACCTCAAAACTAGTGCTATCCGGATACATAGCAAACAAATTGGATACATTATATCCGATACATTAAACACAAATTTAGTTACACTTTTAAAAAGGAAAGGGAATATTAAATTAAATCACAAATTCAGTTACGCTTTTAAAAAGGAAAGGGAATATTAAATTGAATGTGAGTTTCCCAAATCACACTAATCAAATTGATTTGAATCTCTCACAAA
Organism: Solanum appendiculatum; assembly: GCA_018342035.1. Classification (NCBI taxonomy): domain Eukaryota; kingdom Viridiplantae; phylum Streptophyta; class Magnoliopsida; order Solanales; family Solanaceae; genus Solanum; species Solanum appendiculatum. The sequence goes on from JAGDQO010000791.1 coordinate 444,565, forward strand.
TCTTAACAACTTCAATCAAATCAAACTTCAAATTTGCTTCTCTCAATTCTCTTCCAAATCCGCCAACTTCAATTCAAAATTCAAATTTTTCTTCTCTCAATTGTATTCCAAATCCGTCCATCTTCAAATAATTCAAATTTTTTTCTCTCAATTCTCACCCAAATCGTAATAGATTGAAAAAAATCGAAAATAATAGCTGATACATGATGAATACATTCAGGAATCTGGGAAAGCGAGGTGAGTTATGACCATTACATAAGTGGTGGATTTCGAATTTCTTCTCCCAGTTCGTCGAATATCCTTTCAATTTTGATTCAAAATTATCAAAAAATTTGAGAAGATACATCATGAATATTTTGATTTTGCTGAGACATTGAAGAATCTGAAAAAAAAAATAGATCTGACATTCAGGATTCTGGAAAAAACATGAGCCTGGATTTGCAATGTATAAAATAGATCAGAGCTTTAATTTCATAGTAAAATAGATCTGACAATAAGAGGTATGGAATTACATATATTGTGATGTTAATTCAATTTTTGATTTGTGTTTTCGAGATGACTAGATCAATCGTGATACATTAGTGTTTATGTATCTTGTATAAATTGATATGTATTGTATTCCTATTAATTAGATACATTAAATAAGTAAATTTTGCACGTAAAGTATTTGCTTAGAGTTCGACACATTACTGTGTGATAGTTATCATGATCAAATATTTAGCATGATACATTACTTTTTTGTATCTTGTTGTGTTTGTGAAATATTATACTTTATAGATGATACATTATACATGTAATTTGTTGTAAAAGCATCAAAATGTTCAAGAATGAGGGTATGTATCAGATTATATTTATATTTTGTATCTGATATTAAGTATAAGTTAGTTGTCTAATTGTTTGTGATTGATACATAGAAATAACTGTTTTATGGAAATGTATCACTAATTTCTTTAACGTTAACAGGTTGTTGCATCATCTGAGTATCTTTATTCAGTCTTTATTCTGGAAGAAAATGCATTGTTTGCCTTGAAAGATAAATATGCAATTGTGGAAGATTTCAAATTGATAAGATACATTTTTATATAATATAATGTATCATTTTGTAGTTGATAATAATGTATCTGATACAATAAGGTTGTGAAAGAAGGGTGTATGTAAGCTGAAATAAAGTGTATCTATAAATGTATCACAATAAATAAGAATTAAGTTATCAATTAGATACATGAATGAATCAGCAACTAACTACAACTAAGTGTCCAATGTATCAGCATGAATGAATCAGTGACTAACTACAACTAAGTTATCAAGTATATATGTGAATGAATCAACAATCAAGTTATCGAGTACATTGCATTCGTTAGGTGTCAAATGTGTCAGCGACTAACTAGAACTAATGAGAAAAAAGAATTTTATATGTATATGCATGAATTAATTTGATACTTAATTTTATCACATTTTTGTATCAGATTATAAAAGACAAATGTATAAGACAATCCATACTATAAATAACAACTAAATATTATTGATACATTATATAGCTTGATATATGTCAAATGATACATTATACATTACTTACATATCAAGTACGTTTGAATTGAATATAAAACATACTAGTCGAATTATCAACAACATTAGGTTATGTATCAGTATAATAAACCTACTAGTCGAATTATCAGCAACATTACATTATGTATCAGTATAATAAATATAAATATGATACATTGCATAAAAATCATTAGTCGAATTATCAGCAACATTAGGTCAGTATAATAAATATAAACATGATACATTGCATAAATTTCACTAGTCGAAGTATCAACAACATTAGGTTATGTATCAGTATAATAACTACAAACATGATACATTGCATAAAACTCACTAGTCGGAGTATCACCAACATTAGGTTATATATGCATATAATAAATATAAACATGATAGATTGCATAAAACATAATCATTGTATCAGAAAGTTAAATTATGAAACAAAATAAACTAGATACATTGAGACTATGTAAATTTGCTAACGATAGCGTGATAATTCAGATCCAATCTTTTTCTCTCTTTTTTGGACGTTTTTTCCACAATCGATTTAGAGGTCGAAGATACATCCTTCTTCGACTTTGGCTTTTATAATCTCAGATTCTTCATGAATAATGGATTGTTCGATACATTGAAAATTTGTGCCTTTAAGAATCAAAATAAACGAGATACATTGAAAACTTGTGCCTTTGATAGAGACGGGCGTGATAAGGCTGATCCGATTTTCTCCCTTTTTTGAATGTTTTTCACGATAGATTTAGAAGCCGCAATCCTTCTTCGACTTTGACTTCTCCAACACCGGATTCTTCATGAATAATAGATTATTTATTTGTTTAGATCTATTTTCAACAAAATCTTCATCATCACAATCAAAGATACAAGATACATTATCTTGAGTAGTTGAAACTAATTGGGTAATCCCAATACTAAAAGATGGAGTATCATCAACATGTATCCGAGTATTGTAGATGAAAAATAAAAAAAAATTATAAAAACGACGATGATGATAAACTGGAAAAAAAATGAATTAAGAAGAACTATATCTTGATTAACTTGAAATCAATTAACTGGAAAGAGAAAATATTTGAAATTCAAAAAATGGAGTGATAAAGGTAACTGGTGATATAGTGGAGTGATTATAGGCTTGAAAAAAAGGAAGGAAATCGTGGAGTCGGAAGATTGGAAGTTATGTGTCCGGAAAAGAGAGAATTTGAGAAAAAAAAGAAGAGACTTTTATAATTTTTTGGAATGATAAGAAATAATAGAAAAAGAAGATGTGTAGTTACATAATTTTTCTAAAATTTAATTGCATGTTGACGGAGAGGAAAATGAATTTCTCCACCAAACAACATAACAAAGCTCAATAAGAAATTTTAATTGCATGCTGACGGAAGCGCTTGCTCTCTCTCTCTATATATAAATGTTTTGGAATCTAGGTACTAGCTCTTGGTCCAAGAGAAAGGGCATGTATGATGTACAGTATAAGGACAACGTAACACCATCACACATTACGTTTGAATAAACACAAACTGTAGATCAGCATACAGGGACGGATATATGATGGATATAAAATCGGAATAATTTAATATTCTTAATTTAAATTTTATATTTGTATTAAAAAATTATTTAATAGTTATATAAGTAATTTATCAAAAACTTAATAAACAAAAAAATAATTGTTATAGTCCAAAAAGCAAAAATTAATTTAAAACTCCAACTCAGCCATTGTGAATGTTTTCCTGTCAAATTATTTGTTACTTCCTTTGTCCATTTTTACATGTCCAGTATACTAATTTAACTTATTATTTGTTGAATATAATAATTTCAAAATATTGAAAAATGCATTAAAAATATTTTTAAATAATAATAACAATAAGTTAAGAACTAAGTAATAAATTATCTATTAATTTTTTTAAATGAATATCTTGGTCTCCCGATACTTTAATTTAGCCTTGCGTGTTGTTGCAAGCAAAAAGGTTACCACGTCAACTCATCAACACGAATATTTCATATCATAATATCATAATAGGTTACATAATTAATAAAATGAATATAGGTTGATATACTTATATATAATTAAACACCCCCTTATCTCAATTTATTTGTGAGCTTGCATGTTCCCTTCTACCATATATATATAGGTAGGATATTGAGGATTGGGAAATCAAGACTTAACTGCTTTCTAATAAATTTATGCAGGTAAAAAAAATAATTCTTTCATGAAATGGCATATCAGGCAGTAGAAAGAAGAAGAAGAGTTTATCGGCAGCATAGTTACCAAAACACCAATGAGGATCATGAATTCAATTTCACATATTGTGTCAACAATATAAATTGTTGTTCTCATCAAGAGCTCTACATTTTCTTCGCATCCCCTCCTTCTTCTTCTTCGTCTTCTCAGTACCCAAACATACTAATTGCTTTTATTTTCCCAGCTATGGTTGAGCTTCTGCAGCTCAAGTACCAACCAAGTAATACATCGCCATTTGAAATCCACCCTATAAAAATGTATTTGTCCGTCCTGAGTTTCCTCATTTACTGTTTTGCTTACGATGCTCACATCAAATACATTTCAACAACTTATTCAAATTACTCAAAATATGCTAAAATGGTTGGGGCTATATTTGGTCCTCTCACATTTGCATCTTACTCCTCACTTCTTTTCCCTTCACTTTGCCCCATTTTCTATTTAGTTTCCATCTTATACTCAACTTCTCAGTTGCTGAATAAAACAGTACTACTCAACTGGCTTTATCATAAATTCACGAATAACACATACATAATTCCTCTTTGATTTATCATACTTCTTCCTCTCATTTCTTAAATATATAACATTTGTGTATATTTGTACTGTTAGTATATGTATAAGTTGAAGAATAAATGTGTATCGGAGAAAAATAGCTTGTGTACATGGTAGAATACTGGGTGAATACGTGGCATATAAAATAGGCAACGAGTATATATCCTTGAAATTCCTTTAATAAAATGCCTGATTCAAGGCCTAGCAGATATATAAGCTCATCCTTTGCTCATTACTGGGGTCATGAGGTGATCGTCTGGGAAATAGGCGGGAATCTGTGGCTCGAAGTCAGACAAGGACTCGTGTCCCAATGTTCGAGTAAAAGGAAGGATACGCTAGATATATTCGTACAAGACTCTAGCTAGCATAGATAATGGAACTTTCATGTGAAATATTGCTATTGGACATAATATTTTAGGGCTCCAGTGAAGTTTTTCTATTGATTGATGTATTTACCTTTGTTGCTTATAAATAGTACTTTTAATACACTAGTAAAAGGTCAAGTTCTAAGCAATATGAAAACAATACAATGATATTCTTGTGCTCTAGACTTTCTAGTTTTCACTTAGTGTTTATTCTCAAGTATTTCTATATATACATCTTCGAATTTGAGACCGGTTGTTAGGGGTGTCAAATGGGCGGGTTGGGTTGAAATTGAAGATATTAAAATGGGTTGAAATTGAAATTGGGTAGGGTTCTAATCCGCTCAAGTTTACTTTGGGCTCAAATGGACTTAAAACGGGTTGAATCTTGACCCGCCCAATTTGACCCGCTTAATCTCAATAATTTTAATATATTATTTTTAAGTTTTAGAACCACAATTTGAATTTCAACTCAAGAATTTTTTTAAAAAAAAAGTTACAAATAGATAGATAGATCCTAAAACATATAAAATAGATAGTAATTCATATATGTAATATAGGAACATACATTACATCAATGCAAATAAAGAGGCTTAAAACGGGTTGAAATTGGAGATTAAATTGGGCTCAATTGAGAATTCTCTTGAAATGGATTAAGGCTTGAATGAGTTGAGATTGAACCCAATTCAAATTATCTTGAGCCCAACTCTTAAAATTCTGGGCGGGTTGAACGGTTACCTATAGTTGGGCTCATTTTTAACACCTCTACCGGTTGTACATCAACATCTCCCGGATCCAGTGCAAACGACAATCATCGCAGCTTTACTGCTTCCTCCGATCCACTTAACTCTCATTACTGTTTTTATTTAGTTCAATTACTAATATAATTAATTGCTTATAAACGAACTTAACGAGTCAAATCGAGATGCGTGTTCTTGATCTTATAAAAATTAAGTCTACCATTTTTCTGACAAACAAAATGTGCAGTAGAACCCAATTTCACCCTATAGACTATTTTTATTGTACAAAGACAAATGTTTTCCATATAAATAATTTAATTGTACCATATCTAACAAGTTATATCTGTCCTTGTTCTTTGACCTTATACAAATTTAACTGTACCATTTTTTCAAAAACATAAAGTACGTTACCAAATTAAATATTCTTAAAGCAAAAATTATTTAAGTTGCCTATACTTAAGAAATGGACATCGAATAGATCCCAAAAGAAGAAGAAGAAGAAGAATTGGTGTTTTCTGATGGAATGTGCACATCGGTTAAAATTTGGTAAATATTGTGCAAACATTCTAAATATGGTAGAGTATATATTTAGATATTCTAAATATGTTAAAGAATATATATTTAGATATTCTAGGTATTTTATTTCTTTTTGCTTCTTAACTTCTTGTGTACAAATAGGTTTGTAGGCTCTTGTATTCTATGATTAATAGAATTATCAATTCTCTAGATTTTTTTGTGTTTCTTTGTCTCGTTTTGTAACAATCTGACTTACTTGATAAGTGAGGCTTGCTCAAATAATTGAACACCTTTATTATAAGTTAATATTTAATAAATAGTATTATTTCTTGAAAGCGCACACATCACACATGACACACCATAGGAGAATTCGAGTTTACGTTGAAAGTTTGAATCACACAAGAAAATAAGTAGAAACACTACTTATTCCTTCATCCTTCTAAAAAAAAGTTCCAACATACTTGAAAAGCAAGTATACAGAGTTATTTTGAAATTTGAAATTTTATTTGTAATATCCTAACATAGTGATCCCTTATTAGAGATAAACAATTACCCGTGAATATTAGTCTTTATCATTGATATAATTGATATATATAAAAACGTTTGAATAGTGATTCTCTCGTATTCATATTTTATCTCGGCAGGTCGACCAAAAAAAAAAAAGACAACTGAATTACAAATCATACTATTAAATTAAGTATTAATTAACTAGATAACTTACATGCGCTTCGCGCGGTAATCCATGACCTCATTAAGATTACAAATGTTTATTTTCTAATATCCGAATATTAAATTTGGTATTGTCACATATATTAAGAAATTGGCCTCTCAATATTGAATGATTTTTCAAAGATTAGTCAATTACCACTTTCTCTATTGTTTTGTACATGTGTATACAAAGTAAAAGATACTCAATTTGATGGCCTATTATTCATTCTTTAGTCAGTAGAAGCTAGTTTTACTTGCTCTTCCACGTCATTTTCCATAAACACCCCTAAATATGTCATATTAAATGTATCATGTGAAAGATATTAGCTCCGCGTAATCTTAAATGTGTGTTCCATTATTATTCCAGAGCTAGTAAATCATAAAAAGATTTAATTAAGTTTTTAAATATTTTATAATCATAGTTAAAAAATTTAAAATATTTTGAAATACATTATTTTTTACAAAAGAAGTTGTGATTTCTCCGATGACTTGTGGTCTTTTCAAAGGGTTGCGACTTTTCAGAAGGGTTGTGACTATTCAGAAGGGTTGTGACTTTTCTGAAAGATTTTGACTTTTTTAAAGAATTGTGACTATTCAGAAGGGTTGTGACTTTTCCAAAGAGTTGTGACTTTTTGGATGAGTTGTGACCTTTCTAAAGGGTTGTAACCTTTCTAAAGGGTTTTAACTTTTCTGAAGGATTGTGCCTGTTATGATAAGGCACAATAAGCAAATGTTCATACTATTTTTGTTGGCTATAAATAGAGGGTTCCCTCACATTTGTAAACTTCGAATTTTCAAAGTTTTCGATTCTTCTTCTTCTTCATCATCCTATTCTTCTTGTTAGAACACCCAATTTAGTACATATTCTATATTTATTTATATTATAATATAAAATATATTAAAAGAAGACACATTTTCACACTGAAGGATTGTGATTTTTTCAAAGGGTTGTGTAATCGAAGGATACAACAATCCGAAGGGACGCAAGAGTTGAAGAAACATGTTTAAAGGTAAAAATAAAATAGGAGTAAAAAAACTAAAAATACGAAGGAAAACATAAATGTAATTCCTGAATTCTAAGGGTGCCACGTAGGCGGGCCAAGATTCTCTTTTATATATATATAAGATTTTCGCATCAATATTTTTACCCTTCACATAAAAGTTCCCTTTTTATAAGATGAAAAGATACATAAAACTCTCAAATATCACTGTTGAAATTCATGATAATATATATACTTTTGATACTTAATATATATTTAATTTTTTTACTCTTTCGTATCCAATTAGACTCTTCATCTTTAGTATTAGCGTCTTCATCTAGAACTTCATATAGAGCTCTTTTTTTAATTTAATATCGATAGTGTTTGAATTAGCTTACACACAACTTAAATATTTCATTAAAAGCGTATTATCTTCACAAATATATATAGATATTGAATATTTCTGTCCACTACGAAAAACTTTGCACGTCAGCAAGACGCAAGTCTTTTCTAAGCGCAATGATTTTTCAATACACACATTTATATATCTATATATACATGTGTGTACACTTTTGTCTGGCTACATTAATTTCAGTCATTCCCATTCTACTGACTCTGACTACTATAAGATCTTTTTAGTTTCATCTTATTTTAGACTTGGGCATATAAGCATACCTAGATCTACTTCAGTGACTGGTACTGCAAGAATATGACATCTTTTATCGTATTTTTCATTTATATGTTCCTTAAAAAAACAATTGTTAATAGGGGTGATTGACTATATTATTTTTAGGAAAAATTACCTATATATATACATCTTTACTTACCTTATTTTCTATTATTCTCTACCTTTTTAAAATATTACATAAATCCCTTATTTCTCTCAAATTCTTAAAACTTACTGATACATAAATATTCCCAACCAAAAACCCACGCTTACCCGCTCCCCTTTTTACTCCTTTAATCTCTCCCTAATTTTACTCCACATTCTTATCGGTTTCAATTTGATTTTCAAAAGGATTCTCTCTTCAGTCAATCAAGTTCAAACCACTGAATAGGTACAGTCGTCTTCTTCAATTGTCGTTTTTTTTAAAAAAAAATTAGCTTTTTCATCTACAATTTTCTGATACATATGGATTATGCTCCCTCTTTTAGTATTGGGTTTACCCAAATTAGTTTCACTTACTGGAATATATGATACCTTGTGTATTTGATTCTAATGATGAAAACTTTCACGAAAATAGATCTAATCAACGAAACGATCCATTAATCATGAAGAATTTGAGAGCGGAGAAGTCGAAAAAAGGATGCATACTCGAGTTGTAAATCTACTGTTGAAAAAATGCTCAAAGAAAGAAGGAAAAAAGTTGGATCTGTCATTACACGATCATCACTACCAAAGATACAGATTTTCAATGTATCTCGTTTATTTTGATCCTTAAATTAGTCTTTGATAGTGTTATTACTGATCCGATATATCACTGCTACAATAGCATTTGTTTTATGCAATGTATCATGTTCATATTTAAGGTATTGATACATAACTCTAATGTTGTTGAATTTTCTATTAGTGTTTATCATGTTCAATATAAATATACTTGATTCATAAACACTACCTAATGTATCATTAACTTGTATCAAGTTATATAATGTATCTTCTCAACGAAACGATCCATTAATCATGAAGAATTTGAGAGCGGAGAAGTCGAAAAAAGGATGCATACTCGAGTTGTAAATCTACTGTTGAAAAAATGCTCAAAGAAAGAAGGAAAAAAGTTGGATCTGTCATTACACGATCATCACTACCAAAGATACATATTTTCAATGTATCTCGTTTATTTTGATCCTTAAATTAGTCTTTGATAGTGTTATTACTGATCCGATATATCACTGCTACAATAGCATTTGTTTTATGCAATGTATCATGTTCATATTTAAGGTATTGATACATAACTCTAATGTTGTTGAATCTTCTATTAGTGTTTATCATGTTCAATATAAATATACTTGATTCATAAACACTACCTAATGTATCATTAACTTGTATCAAGTTATATAATGTATCTTCAATCGTGATACATAAATCATAATGTTCTATAACTGGAGAACTATGTATCAGATTCAACAATAGGTATATTATACATATCAATGGCAATCTTTTACTAATAAGATACATAAATAGTAATATATCATGCACTTATTTTGATGATGTATCTTCTCAAAATTTATGATAATTTTGAATCAAAATTGAAAGGATCTTCAATGAACTAGGAGAAGAATTTTGAATCTCAAAATTTTCAACAATTTTGAATCAAAATTGACAGGATCTTCGATGAACTAGAAGAAGAATTTTGAATATCAAAATTTTGAATTATTTTGAATCAGAATTGAAAGGATCTTCGATGATCTGGGAGAAGAATTTTAAATTTTATGAAGCTGTTACATATTGGAATGGATTGATATCAATCAGATATGCGTGATTTGTGGGAAAGAAAATCAATTTTACGTTAATATTCCATATTAAGCGCAACAAACAAGTTTTATAATGTATCACAATTAATGTATCCAGATAGTTGATATTTTAAGGGATTTTTGTAAAATAGAAAAGAGTAGGGATATGATGTAATTTAGGTCTTTTAAGATATATTTCCTCTGTCCAACAATGGTTGTCCACTATTGACTTAATACACATCTTAAGAAATAATAAATAATGGGGTAATATTATTATATTACCCATTGAATATATTAAATTTAATGCTTTGAAAAATGTATTAAATATTAAATAATATTTAATAGCAAGAGTAAAATAGACATAAAAAGGTAAATTCTCTCTTGATTTTTCAAACTGGACAAGTATTGCTGAACAACTATTTTTGGTATAGTGAACAAGTAAAGATGGACGGAGGGAGTAAATTCTCGCTTTTTATTGAATATTTACTTTATTTGTATGCAATAATTGAGGTATTTGTAGTCTTCAAGAGTAATTATTATTTATTAAATACGAATACGATAATTAATTTTGTCTTGAAGTTCTAAAATGACACGTAGTTTGACATAGATATATTTTGTAGTAAGAATAACAAACGTAGGAAATACTCCCTCCGTCTCATATTAGTTGATCATCTTACTTAAAAATAGTTGTCCCATATTAGTTGTCCACCTATCAAAAAAGCATTAATAAAATTTCTCCTATATTACCCTTGCAACTAATTCTTCTTGAAAGTATTCACATTTGTTTGTAAAATTCTCAAACAGTTTTTTAAGCGGTGAATTAGTAAAATTGTCTTCTTATTTATAATTTCTTAATATTCATGTAAAAAGGAAAATGATTCACTAACATATAGTGCCATTATTTCAGTATCTCCAAAGCAGACCTTAAAATTTAAATTCTACTCCTAGGCTTCAATTCCCTCCTAGAAATATAATTCATTTTCCTAAGCTAAATCTCAAGTAGCACAGGATCAGAAAGCTAAATCTTCAGTATTTTATTTTTATTTTTATTTTTATTTTTATGTATATACATATACATAGATTTTGAATTCTTTCAACAGAAGACTAATTAAAGATCGACTCAATAGTTCCGAGGGTTCAAAATTCACACTGAAATGGAAGATTTTAAGATGAGTAAATCATGACCGGAAGATCGAAACAATCAGACAAGTGAAGTACGTGTATATCCATCAAGTCATCATATGAAGAAGATCAGCGTAAAAAGAAGCCAAAAAAAAAAAAACGGCTTCAGAAACAACATTTTTGATAAGGATACAACAATTATTGTTGCATTATGTAGGACACGGTTTGTACGTATGTGTTGACTTATAATTATATACAGTCAAATATGCATAATATCGTTGCATATATATAAGACTACTGTATACTTATATGTATGTAGTATAAAATATCTCTTCTCCTAACTCCTCCTTCTCCTTCAGTTGTGTGAGGTACGTAATAATTAATTCAAATTTCAATGGCGGAGGCTGTTGGAAGCTGGTACCACCACCACCACCATCGCGAAAATTACTCCAATAATATTAGGCAACTCAATTTCACCTATATCAACATGACAAGTTATTATTCTCAAGAGTCGCAGTATAGTTTCATTGCATCTCCTCAGCCTTCTCCTCATCACGTAAATGTACTAGTTGCTTTTATTTTCCCTGCGATGATTGAGTTTATACAGCTCATGTATCAAACAAGTAATGAGAAATCACCGTTTGAACTCCATCCTCTAAAGATGTATTTGGCTATCGCGAGTTTCCTTATTTATTGTTTTTCCTACGATGCCCAGTTGAGATTAATTCCTTCTTCAAACCATCGTCATTGTTATAACTCAAACTACGTTAAAATGGTCCAATTTGTAGGGTTCTTATTTGGACCACTGACATTAGCGTCTTACTCATCAGTCCTTTTCCCTTCACTCGGCCCGTTTCTCTACTCTGTGTCTATCTTGTACTCTGCTTTTCTTTTGCTTTATACCACACGACTCATCGAACGATTGAACTGGTTTTTTCATAAACTCATGACTTACTCCCGTAGAACCCCATATTTAATTCCTATTTGAATCATATTTCTTCAATTATTCACATATTTTGGCGGCGCTTCCACCAAGATTTATGTTCATATTTCACCCTTTCCTCTTTTTTTGAGGGTCATTATTGTTTAGATTTTTCACTTGGATATAATCTTGTAATTTGTGCTTTGACTTTGTAATTTGTTAAAAGACTAGAGTGGTGCAAGAGTCTTTTTTCTTGATTCCTCTTTTGTTGAAAAATTACATTTGTATACAAGTTTAGAAATGATTCTTTTTAGATATATATATAGTTCTATTGAATTTCCTTTGGTTTGTTCCTATATTTATTTATTTATTTTCGTAAAAGGAGATAATATTTAGAGAAAATTGTATAGAATAGCAAACTATTAATTCAAAATAAATGTTATAACTACAGTTTCATTTAATTCTAATTTGTCGCAAATATTTGCCATTCGTCTCTCTCCCCAGAATCTCGCTCGCCACTCTCCCCAGAATCTTGCTTGCCACTCTTCCTCGCCTCTCTCACTTTATACAAACAGAAATGTATAAATTGTGTTTGTGTTTGTATAAAGCTATAGAGAGAACTGTATATACAAATACAAAACATATCTATCCGTCCTATACACTTATAATTATACAAATATAAATCGTCCCCTGCCCAGATCTCTTTTGCCTTTCTCTCTCTCTCGCTTTATACACACACAATTATACAAAATACAATGTAATAATTTGTGTTTATATAAAGCGTGAGAGAGATTTGATATACAAATAAAAATGTTTTAACTCGATTCAATTGTATACAAATTCAAATTTTATGTAGATATACAAACACAATCATTGATACATATACATAGTAGTTACATATATACAATTATCTAACCGATATACATATACAATTTCTGCGATTTATACAGTTGCTGCGATTTTATACAAATCTGATGCTCCATAGCAAACTATAGCTATACAACGCTAATATAATTTTTATGTTTGCTAAACCTAAAATTTACTCAATAATTAACAACCTAAGGCCCAAAATCTTCTGGCATATGTATACTACTAAGCAATTATTCGATAATTTGTGATTGAATATAACGTAGGAAAAGTTATACGCCTTCACCTCCTAATTTCCTATTCTCAATTCGACCTTTGAAAATTAAAATGGTAAACACGATTTAGCCGTGTGGTCCACAAATCTTTTATATGGTCCAAATAAATTCAGCCAACAAAATGAAAATGACGTGTGTATTTTAAATTATACTTCATTTAATTAAATGTCACTTTCTATTGTGACCACTAATTCAAACAATAGCACAAGTAATTATTTGGAGGAAAAAACAAACAAAAAACATGGAATTGTTCAAAGTAGGAAAAAAAAACAAAGTTGAAAAGTTGCCATCAACTTAATTTTGTCTGATCTAGAGATATTTTATTATATCATTACTAAATGCAAACTCTCGTTCAAATCTAGTTAGTAGTTAATTACTACTCGTTACATCTCATATTAATTGTCAATATAACTAAAAATGTCAGGCCCAAAATCTTTATCAATTTATAAAACTATTAATTGACTTGATACAGAGTTTAAGAGAAAAAAAATTTGAAACTTATAGTTTAAAATAAATCATAAATGTTTGTATCACTACAAATTATCTCATTAAGAGTAAAATATGAGCATTTTAAAGTTAAATTATTATAAAATTTAAAAATATGTCATTCTTTTTTAAATCGACTAAAAAAATAGTGTGTCACGTAAATTGAAAAATATAGGAAGTAACTTTTATTTTGGTTTTTCCCTTTAAATTAATTATCATTGAAAGTAAACAATTTTGATTACATTGAAAAAAGAAGTTAAAGATAATTAATAAAAAAAACTTTTTATTTATAGTTTCTTAAAGATCCTATAAATAGAGAAAAAAATGTGACAACTAAGGGACAAAGAGAGTACTTAAACTTTGAAAATGAAACTATGATATATATAATATAAAATATTTGCTTTGGACTCTGTGGAATTCACACGAAATATAAAGAAAGAATTCTGAAGGAAAAAGTGGTCTACGACATTGACGGACTATGAGGGTCGTTTGGTTTGAATACGAGTTATATTGGGATAAGTTATGTTAGGATTATTTATAATGGGATAAATTGTGCTGAGATTATTTCTTATTGAGTGTTTGATTTATTATATTCAAAATAATATACATTGCATAAATTTTAAGAACAAGTTATTTGTTTACAAAATTACCCTTCACTTTATTTAGTTTTTTATATTTTTTTATAAGCTTTAGTTATTCATTTTTAAAAATGAAACTTTCACTTTATTTAGCTTAAATATTTTTGTTTATGTATTCCATGATAAGTACCATATGTATTTAAAAATAATTTTTTTTTCTTATTTAGTTTTAAAATAGAACTTCCCTCTTAAGTTTGTTAAAGTGAAAGAAGATTTATGAGAAATCAAAATATAAATAAACATACGAATTAGTCAAATAAATTCATTAATAAAAATTATATTTATATGGTGTAATTTTTTAATAGAAAAATATGAATAGTAATCATAGAAATAAGGAGTAGTGAATATTATTATACATGGTATTAAAAATAATGTAAATATACATAAATGTGAAAAATGGTGTATAAAAAGGGTTTAAAGGGTATATTTGTCATTTATCTATTTTATCCCGGGATAAGCTATCCCGGGATTACTATACCACCAAATGGGAGGGATAACTTATCCCGGTACTAATTCCTAATCCCGGGATAAGTTATCCCAAGTTTTGCAACCAAACAAGGAAATAAAGAACACTTAAAATTTATCCCGAGATTAACTCCCCTTATCCATCACACCAAACAACCCCTGAATGTCTACTTAAGCCTCTTGACTTTGGAACTTTTTTTTCTTTTTCCTATTTTGCATGTTTTTTTTAATAACACACGCTTTGTTTCATGTTAGTTGATCATTTTCTTTTTTACTCACATATTAAGAAATCATTAATAAGAATATAATTTTATTAATTCATCCCTTAAAAAAATTCTTGAAATTCTTGAAAATTATTTTATAAATAAATGTGAACACTTTAAAAAAGAATTAATTGCAAGGATAGAATAGAAAAAAAAAATTAATTACTGTTTTCTTGATTTAGTAAGATGGACAACTAATATAAAACAACTATTTTTAAAGAGATAGTCAAGTAATATGAGACGGAGAGAATAATACTGTTTTTGGGACCTTTAAGAATTGTATTTAAAGCAATGTCATAGGAAGGCCGACAGCGTAGAGATTAAGTAAAAAAATGTAAAAGCTTTTGGTGATTTCTTTCTTGTTTATATATTGAATAACGTTATTTGATATCTCGGGCAAAAAATTTAAGTGTACAACTTAAGTATCTTAATTATGACAATACAGCAATAGTTTATTTTTACACCAATATAGCAATAGTTTTTTTTTAATAGTATGATTTTATTTTTTTTAAAAAGTAATAATAATAATAATGACGACCACGTTTATCTCCAAATCCCTAATTTTACTCCAAAAAATTTTCCTTCACGTTTTATTATACTGGTTAAATTTTCTCTCACATCAAAAAAAAAAATTAAAAATAAAATTATATATATATAGCGTCAAAAAAAAACACTCACGATTTTCTCCCATTACCTGATTTTACTCCAAAACTTTTATCTTCCACGTTCAATTAATGATGGTTAAAAAATTCTCTCACATCAAATAAAGGTTTTAAAAACAAATTATACCTCTCTTTCTCCCCCATCTGATATTGTTCTATAATGGATACCAACATATTTTCGATTCTTATTCAACATAACGGACGATGGACGCATCATCAGGTATTTGTGATAAACCATGCTAAAATTGGTTATTTTTACGTGAATTCAGGTAGATGATGTGGTGTAATTAGTAGTGAATAATAAGTTGTTAAAAATCAAATATGTGATTAGTTTTTTGTATCCGTTTTTGGTTTAATTATTATCGTTTTGAGTTGTGATTATATTTTGGTAAGTGATTATGTGAAAACATAATCGATCGTAAAACAAGAATGAAGGTCAGATTCTATGAATAATTGTTTGGTAGATTGACCGGTTTAATCAAAATTTAACTTGGTGTATTTGATTTGATGTAATTGTAACTGTATATTATGTGTTTATTACACACCAAAAACACGAGAATTTGAGTATGATCTATTGGTGTTGATGATATTATTTCTTAGTTTTTAACATGCGTCAAATTTTATGATTGTATGTTTGGTAGATTTGTATGTGTTATTGATATAAAAAATGGGGTATATGATTTGGTGTAGTGGATATCTAAAATTCACTGAAACTTTTTTGGTAAATAATTAATCGATGGCAAAACAAGAATGAAGGTCAGATTCTATGAATAATTGTTTGGTAGATTAACAGGTTTAATCAAAAGTTAACTTGGTGTATTTGGTTTGATGTAATTGTAGCTGTATATTATGTGTTTATTACACATCAAAAACACAAGAATTTGAGTATGATCAATTGGTGTTGATGATATTGTTTCTTAGTTTTTAACATGCGTCAATTTTTATGATTATATGTTTGGTAGATTTGTATGTGTTATTGATATAAAAATGGGGTATTTTGTTGTGTTCGCCTCCACCGTCATTAATAAGAGTTTGAGTGAATACATTCAACTCAAACAACGGTCTTGAACATCCAATTGGAGGATTGTCATCAACTACAATTGGTTTATTAAGCCTTGGGCTTTTACGGGGAGTCCGATCCATAAAAAAAAATCACCCTAAACTTGGAATGTAACGGAGAAAAGAAGATGAACTTAAGAAAAAATATAAAAATGAAACCCAGCAACCGATCAATGTGAACAGAAAGTGAAGAAGATTGTTGAAAGTGAAAAATGTGAACAGAAGAGTGAAGAAGAAAGGTTGAAAGTGATAAATGTGAACAAAGAAGGAAAGAAGGAAAGAAGAAAAGCTTGAACCTTGTATCAATAAATCAGCCTAGAGATCTGTACCTTCTTTAATTAAAGAGTTCTTGTAAAGGTAAAAAGTTTTATACATTGATTGAATAAAAAGGAAGAAAATAAAATAAAATTTGGAAAGGCAGAAACGTGTTTAGTGATGAAGTCTAATTGGAGAGATAAAAATAGCACGTAATTCCAAAAATTGGGGGGGTGGGGGGGAATCATAAATTAAAATTAAATTAAAATCAAAATTTTAATAATATGCTATGTTGGTAAATTAAAAACTATATTTGTAATTAAATAAAATTACGGGCATATATTGTTAATTAAAGTCTTAAATTGCATATTTTTATAATTTTCACAATCTTATATTGATGGAATAGTGTTAGAAGGTAATAGTACTTTATAAAATAATTGATATCCGTATAAATTTGTTCGAATACTACTATTAAATAGAAAGAAAAAAAATAAGAGAATAAAAGAACGCATCACAAAATGATAAAATACATTAGAAGTGTGACATGCAAAGAACTCATATCTTATAGTTGGTTATGGTGACAGGTTAATAAGTATTTTTGGTGTCACAAAAATCTGATTAAACAAGCTAGACTCGAAAAAAATGAGAAATAATTAGCACATTACATTTCGTAATTTACTAGAAGGAGAACTTGCACAAGGTATATTGACTATCAAGTAAATAATTTTTAAGGTGTTATAAGTTACTCTCTCCCTTTTAATTTGTTTAATTATCTGATTCAACTTAGCATGGAATTTAAAAATATAAAGAAAATTTTTGAATCTTGTGATCTTAGCTAAGATACATAGAATGTACCAAAATGTCCTTAAATCTTGTGGTTTTAAACATCTCGAATAGAAAAGCTAGAGTTAAAGAGTTGTCAAAAAACAATAGAGACATTCATTTTAAAACGAACTAAAACATCAAGTAAGACAAAGAAAATGAAATAAAGAGAGTAGATGACTATTTTTTATAACTGCAGTATCAGAATCAACTTGCATGCACCTTCACTAATTCTATAGATACATTGTATAACGACTTTATGATTCTCAACTCACACTTCAATGACCAATAGATCACACGCTCATATGCAAACATACCATCGATAAATTAGTAAGCAAGTACACAACCATTCAAACAGAGTGTTAATCTTCTAGATATAGGATCAAAATAAATCCTTAACGTGGACTCTATTTAAACTTTAATGCCTGACGCAACAGAAAAATAAGAGTTTCTCATAGTTAGCTTTAGAGGTGCAAAATTAATTAACTCATTCCTGACTCGTCTAAATTCAGTTCAATCCAACTATTTGACACCTCTAATTATCTTCATGGAAAAATGTCCAATGAGCAACTCAATTTCACTTGGATATTCTGTATTTTGTGATGGAATTTTTACATAAATAATACATTTTATTTGATTAATTACACTTTAAGTGTAACTTTATTTTTATTACCATATATGATATAATTTTAGCTTTAATAACCATTGGATATTAAAATTGTATTAAAATTGTATATCAAGTGAAGTTCTGAAAAAGTTTATTAAAGTTGTATCAAAACTGTATTAAATATAAACAATCGGTGGTTTGGTGGTGGTGATTACGAAAAAGAAGAGGTGAAACTCTGAAAATCTGTATTAAAGTTGTGTTAAATTCGATAGTTATTATTAAAGTTGTATTAAAGTCAAATTCGATATTATACATTACTATAAATTCAATAGTTATTACTTTAAAACAAATATAATACATTTCTAACTATGTAAACTAATTTAAATAGTACCGAAATGTTTGAAATTCACATATAATAGTTCTAATATATTTGTATTAAAAATGTTTTAGTTATATATTAGGTGAAGTTCTAAAAAATTCTATCAAAGTTGTATCAAAACTGTATTAAATATAAACAATCGGTGGTCTGGTGGTGGTGATTTACCGAAAAAAGAGGCAAAGCTCTAAAAAAAGTTGTATTAAAATTGTATAAATATAAACGATAGTTATAATACAATTCGAAATCAATATTATGCATTGTTATAAATTCGATTGTTGTTATTCCAACAAATATAATACATTTTTAACAACGTAAAATTAATTTAAATTGTACCGAAATATTTAAAATTCATACATAATACTTATAATACATTTGTATTAAAAATGTTTTAATTATATATTCATCACGTGTTATATATTCACCATGTGCATTGAACAATGCCTATCATATGTATAATATATTGAATTCAAAATGTATTATAATTGTAATTTATATTTATTTCTTTTATTAATGATGTCAAAAAAAATTCATATTTTAGTATCTTCAAAATAAATAAATTTAAGTCCCAATTATTTTTAAAAATTATTTATAATAATACCAATTTAAAATCAAGTCTTAAATTAAAATAATTAAATTATTTTTTTTAAAGTGAGAGAAAGAGAAAGAGAAGGAGACAAAAGAAAAAGAAAAGAGAAAAAGCAGACTGACAGAAACAAAACAAAAAAGAGAGAGAAGAAGAAGAAGAAGAGAGAGTAGAAGATATGTACTTTGCTATTTCTTATAAGAAAAATAATGCCAATTTATGTAAAAGTAAAAAATGTGTTATAACTCATAAATAAGGACATATAATATATTATCTATGTAAATTGTGATTAGGCTTGTAATACTTGTTAAAGCCTTTCAAATGATTGTGTTTAAAGCCCACATGAGTTTTGTTGGGCTAGTCCATTTTAACACATCTTTAGTGAAGGAACATTCATGGATCTTAATGTTTAGTCCAACCGACTTACATTACTTATTACTGTTCAAATGGAATCGAAACCGAAAAATACCATGGAAAATCTTAACAATTAAATCAATAACTAGACCGATAACAATCAATAGTCGTAATGATCCTATAGTGATTTAGCATGTCTATAATTTGTTAACCAATAAATCGAATAAACTTCACAACTAAACCGACCGATACACACTTTTGTTTGCCCAAGTTGCTCTAGGTATTTATGCAGGATTGGTTTATTGTTTTAATTTAGTTTAAAACTACTTATCTCAACAGCAGAAAGTCACAAATCTCTTGGTCAAGAAATCAAACTTAAATTGCCAAATATAGTTGAACCACAATTCAAGTATGCAAAAAGAAAAGAAAAAAAATAGAACCGTAGATGGTTCTTTAATATGAACTCGTTTTGGCATGTAATCAATTACTATACAAGGTCACATTTTACTAGAATTGTTCAAAACTATTGAAAAGTAATTCTCTAAAATTTAACAATATAGTAACAAATAACAATTAAGTAAATGAGCAATGTTAATTTAATAGTAAGCGCCGGAATATTTAATCTGGCTTCTCTGATATTTTCAATTCTAGGGGACTTAATTCTCTATTTCACAGCTTAAGTTTTTCTTCATATAAATGATCCAGAACTACAGATGCAGCTTTTTGTTCGATAACGATAGCGTCTGAGCTAGCTTCCACACAACTCAACTATTTCATACGGCCCACTATCCTCATCAACACATTCACCAGGTAACTCTTTCCAGCGAGTACAACTATGCACTTCAATAAATCTTTTAGTAGGTCCCACTATCCCCCCACCAACTTTTTGTTTGATAAAGATAACATCTGAACTTGCTTCCACACATCTCAACTATTTCACAAGGCCACTATCCTCATCAACACATTCACCAGGTAACTCTTTCCACCGAGCACAACTATACACTTCAATAAATCTTTTAGTGTGTTGCATAATATTTTTTTAGCTTGCGCGCAACTTGACTATATCACTTATGGTTACTATTGCAAGAAGATAGCAACTTTTCTACTACCACTTTCTCAGTGTCTTAAATGCAGACCATCCACAGTTCACCCAATTTAATGCTAGGCTTTCCTTTCTCTCCTAGCATTCATTTTCCTAAACACTAATGGGATTTCTGCAAAACTCAAATAGCAGATGAAAGCTAAATCTCCACTTAAAATGTATCCAACAAACATGTCACTGACTATTCCAAGACTTCTCAATATCACATTTCCAACCATGCTAAAAATTCTGCATAGTACGACGCCAAAACTTGGTCCAATGTCGTTGGCCTCTCTAATATCATTCGACCTGCCCTATCATACCTGCTATTCGCACAGTAGCTGGTGCATGGCTCGAATTGCATGCATGACATGGTATTGGCTGCATCAGCTTACTGTTGCTCAGTTCCTTCAGGAGTCATACCTACAAGGAAAGACAGAAAACCAGTATCTTTAACTCGTCCTTCACTTTCTCCACATGAACTTATCAACAACCCAGTACAGAACCTCTTCTATAGCGGAATATATTAAGATGGGATCCCAACATTCAGATCCAAGAAGACTCCGTAGCACCTTATCAAGATATAAAGCTCAGACAGGATCACCCTCTTTACTATCTTCATTATGTACTTAGAGTCATACTCTTTGACAAGTTCATACTATTATTTAGCTAAGAAAATACTTGCACACAACTTCATTTAATAATCGATTCATCCACAGAACTACAGTTGCACATCTCCACAAACTTTTATGCGCGCTGCCAGATTAGGAAAACAGGCAGAGAACAAAGAAACCCTGTTTCTTTAAATTTAAGTTGGAAAAAAGGACTTCCACTACCTCAATAGTCACAGTTGTGACAATCTAAACCAGCAATTAAAAGAATACCAAGCAGGAGAAGGAAATTTTTCGACTCAAAGTCAACAACTTAAATACTTCAAAACAAGAGTGCCTACAAAGCTATGAGTATTGCCAACTAAGCAGTTAACACCTAAACAGTCTTATTAAGATCGACCCAACAAATAGAACTATAACTAACCAACCAAACTACAGAACATTTTCATATATTAACAGGAAACATATCATGTGTATGCACCCCACTAAACTGCATGGATTGGATTGTGGCTAGAGTTCATGCCTGAGCTACCAGATGACGGATTAGCATGGAAAGCTGACTGCCTGGAGGAGCCCTCGACCAGCTTTAGTGACAGAGAAGGTGGCTTGGCAGCATCACCAATGGATTCACCTAAACTTAGCTTTGACAAACCAACCAGCTCATCAACATTAATTGGACTCTTTGAATGAACAGCTGTTGGCTTCAGAACTTCATGGGTCTCTGCTATTGCTGGCTCTGCAGTGTAACCCGGCCAGCATGGATAAGGCATCGGGTAAAATGGAGCAACATAAGCAGGATAAACAAGTGGATGCGGGTATTGTGAAGTTTCTGGTATAGGAAGAGCATGTTCCCCATCGATGGAGTTGGCAGAAGCTGCTGAACCCATTGATTCACATTCTTCATCCACAACAGGAGTAGGAGGCAATGGATTGTTGCTTTGCATCTCAGCTTGTGCAGGATCATCTGTGAGGAAATCCCTTGATACCATTGGAGTGTCCCCTGACTATGTGTTAACAAAAAGAAAAAAAAAATAAACATTACAAGTAAATCCACTGGAAACATATTCAATCCAAGAGAATGATGGTAGAGCCTATAGGTGTGTGCATCTTTGACAAAGCAGATGATAGCAATATGGAACAGAACTAAACAACTAGTTGATAATGTTTGCAAGATAACTATAGCAATAGAGAATCATTAAGATAGAACAAAAGACAACACCTTTTATGAAAAATAACAAGTTCACAATTTCATGGTGACAATTAAGTCTATAAAACTTAAAGGGGCACAATTATTATAATCATCCATAAGTGAGAATTTACTTACTTCATCAGCAACAATATCAAACAGACTGGAGCGTCTTTTTCTCCTTGACATATTACTTTGCCTAATGAAATATTTCTGTGCATGGCTTGCCACCTGGGTGGGAGTTCTAGAGATCACATAGTTACGAGCAATTCCACGCCAATCACCTTTACCGAGTTTTTGCAAACCAAGTAGAAACATTCTATGCTCCTCCTCAGTCCAGGGAACCCCTGCAATTATGTTTTAAAGTTATTTCAAGATGCAATGTTACCAGTTTCAAAAACAAAAACAAAAAAGTAATTTCAAGAACCAACATAGCAAGAAAACCAATTGCAATATTAATCCATCAGAAGCAATATGAACAATTATATCAACTTCAGCACTTCTGAAAAAACATAACCACCGTAAAGGAGAAAAATTCTACTAATTTGAAAATCAAAATTTTCCGAAATGAGAAGTGCTTCTACAAAGGATGAAGAGTAGCAAATCTAGAAAGTTTAATACAACTAAGAAAGAAAATACAGGTCACTTTCATCCACTCACTCACTCTCTCTAGAAATGAGAACAGGTTGTTAAGAATGCACAAATCTCCACCCATTTCACATTGTAAAAATCATCAGAAGAGAGAAAAAATTGCAGGGAGCTCAAGCATTACGCCAACGAAATTCTCAGTGTTCGTTAAACAGAACAGGTCAAATGGATGTCTTCACAAGTCATTCAAACAACACCAGAAGATAGTAAATTAGAATTTCAAGCAACTCATATAAAGCCTTATGATCAATCATTCTTGTACTATGTCTGATCAGTAGGCCAAACAGGAATGTGACCGAGTAAAAAAACTTGATTCTCAAACTCATAATCACATTCTATCGACAAGTGTGATTAGATGAGTTAACTCAAAACTACAAAAACAAGGAACTTAGAAAAAACCCCAATTCATAAACTGGCCAGGTTTTGCAATAAGAAACAAAAAGAATACGAAACCACATTCCTTGTTTACACATTTCATTTCTTGATTGAATTACTAGTTGACAACAAATTAGACTGAGAAAAAAGGTCCACTTTTGCCAAACAGAAAGCTCCCAAGATCTTTTGTTTTCTTCAATACATACAAAATTATAGATTAAAATCATCAACCTGAAAAAACATGTTCATAACATATCTCTTTTCATTCATCTACAACAACAACAGCACCAAATACCAAAACTCAAAAAATTGAAACTTTAACCACAATTCATAAAAATCCCACCTTTATAAACATTTAACACAATCAAGAACCACAAAAAAACAATTTTCACAAACAACCAAAACAAGAAAACTTATCAAAAACCCAAAAAAGATCAAACCTTTCTTCCTTTCACGGCTAGATGAAGAACCAGCAACAAAATCCTCTGAAGCATAACCATCAGCAGAGCCACCACCAGCAGCAGGATGATCAGGTGTATCACCAGGTGAGTCATGAACGACACCGTTTAGAGGTGTACTACCCCCTCCACTTCCACTAGCAAAATGGGTCAAATTACCCATACTAGCACTTTTTCGGATCAACCCATCAGTCAATCGGACCCCAAACAACTTCACACCTCTATTAGGACAAGTCCTTGAGTTATGTCCATTGGTACTACAATGTGAACATCGGCGGGTCATGGCTGAAAAACCCGAATTCCAATCAAAACTCAATTCAATCAAATCCCCAAATCAAGATCCAAATCCAAATGGGTCTTTTTTACATGATCCAAGAAAAACAACAAGAACAACAACAGGAACCAGAACTGATTCTGGGATTCTGAATTTTTGGGGGGATTAAGGTCCTATATGATTAAAGTTTTTTTTTTCTGGCTACAATCGAAACTATAGAGATATAGATAGATATAGTGAGAGAAAGTTGAATTTTTGAGGAAGAAAAAAAAATGCTTACAAAGAGAGAGAAAGGAGGAAGGACAGGACAATATAAAATGAGGAACAAAAAAAATATATTTAGGTTTAAGGTAGAGATAAGGTGGCAATTTGGTAATTATGTGAGGGTAGGTGGCTTCATTTTTGGGTAATATAGGAATTTTATTTTTTTGTAGATTTAGATAATGTAGTTTATTAATTTATATTCCATCTAGTGGAGAAACATGTTTGTGAAAAATCTACCATATATATTTTATTTAAAAAAAAAAAAACAAATCTAGTCATTTTGATTTATTTTTATTATATTTCTAAATAAAGTCTACTATTAAGTTGTTTTTTTTAATTATATTTCTAAATAACGTCATCTATTAAGTTATTTTTATTATATTTCTAAATAAAGTCTACTATTAAGTTTTTTTACAAAATAAATATATTACTTATTCAAACATATGATAAATGATTTGATTTTGTGAAAAAATGGATATTGAGTTATTGCAAGGAACTCTTTTATGATGTGTTTACAAATCAAATATATTTAGTAAGATTATTTAAATAATTATGTTTATTCATTAAATGTATGGTTAGTTTTAAAAGGCATTTTCACACATTATTTTGGTCAAACAGTGTGAAAATAAAGGGAAACTATATTTGGTAATGCACAAAATGTTTTTCCAAGAAAAAAAAAACTTTTTTCTTGTTGAAATTATTTTACAGTGTTTGACTTGAATTGTTAAAATGTATTTTCTATATTGGGGTATTTTAATCCCAAAAAAAGGAGAATTAATTTCGCTAATTTATTAGACGTCGATAATTTCCCTTATAAGTATATATCTCAAGACATATTTGATACACCTACAAGAGTAATCGAGTTGATTGAGCAAATGATCTTCTAAATGAGAGGTCGCAAGTTCGAAATTGCTATATAATTTAATTTTTCAACTGAACTTATCGCATGAAACTTGTCTAATACGATTTACATATAAAATATATTTTCACTCAATCAAATATTTTAGGTTATTCCCCAAAGATGAAATTACAATCTTAATTTTACTAGCATCTACATTACCTCCTAATTCCTAAGTAGTACCCTCAAATTTTCTAAAGTTAGACCGACAAATATTCTTTTTGGGAAAATTGATTAGATATCGTTATGAAATTGATTTCCTTCGAATAATTGTAAGTTGATAATTATATGTGTCGTATTTGAACTAAATATTCTTTCGTTCACAACATAAATACATGCCCTAGCTAGCAAGAAAAACAAGTCAAATTTGAATACCAATATTCCCTACCATAATTAGTAATCCACAAGACTAGTATTGCAAAAACGTGTGGAATATTTTATTGTTTTAAGGTGTGTTTGATACAAAGAAAAAAAAAATGTTATGCTCACGAAAAATATTTTATTGAAAAATAAGTGATTTTTTTTTTTTACTTACCCTTCGATATTTTATAAGTAAGAATAATAATATTAATTTGAACGTAGTCTAGGCTAGGTGAGCAGGGAGTTAGAGCCAGGGGCGGACCTAGAGTATGGCGAGGGGGTTCACCCGAATCCCCTCAGCAAAAAAATACGTTTTATATTTAAGGTATTTTAAAAAAAATTATGTCTATATATTGATTTTGAACCTCCTAAATATAAGATTTGAGGTTTTTCGAACCCCCTGAATTGAAATCCTGGATCCGCCACTGGTTAGAGCCTGTTTGAATAGGTTTATAGCTTATGACTTATAAGTCAAAACCTAACATATCATATGATTGTTAGCTTATTTTTGTTATTTTGATTTTAAAATAAGTATTTAAAAACACTTTTAAAATTTGTCCAAACATTATAAAAGTACTTTAAATTATTTTAACTTTAAAACACCTATATAAGTCAATCCAAACAATCTCCTAAGATGATGGAAGGAGACCATCATAGGAATTATCACTTATATAACTTGTTTTAATATCTATTTTCATTGGAGATATTTCTTTAGAAAATATTTTAATTAACTAAACATGACAGACTAAAAATATTTTCTTCTATACCAAATACACCCTTACGTGTTTTTTTTTTTTTTTTTTACTTTTTTCCTCAAGGCAAAGAAATTTAGGATGCTAGTAGGTCAAACACGTCAAAAAAGTATACTACGTAGTAGATGGAGAAGAATTGATGAATAATGACGACCAAAGTTTATGGAAATTACGTTAGAGACTTTAGTCCAAAGGAAACTTTATTTGCTTTTACTACTTAGGCTAAAAGACAAAAATAACATAAAATATATCCTTATCTAACTCTTTATATAATTAATGAGACGTGGAATTTATTGTGCATGTATATTTAATACAATACTAATAATAATGAGAGAAGAACAAAGATGTCCCTCAATAATAGAGGGACAATTCTGATTTGTTTTGAGAGATTGAGCCTAAAAATAAATAAATTGACCCCTTTGGTTGTTAGTACTCCAACAATATAATTGATCACGTGATTTTTTATGGGTTTTTGAAGATTTAATTGCTTTTTAAAGACATTGACAGTTGCAATTTACTTACTAAATTAATTCAAGATCATGCTAATTAGACGACTAAATATATTTTATCTTTAATAAATAATCAAATATCTTTTATCTCTCAAAAGCTTAACCAAACTCACAATCACATAGGAAATGTAAATCGCACTAGGCAAGCTCTACGTGACAAGCTTGACTCAGAAGAAATTGAGAAAAAATTGATCCCAAATTATCTATGTGGAAAAGGGTATGATATACCTCTTAACTTTGTCATTTAGAAATGATATAATCTCATTATGAAAGTGACTAATAGATAACCCTTCTGTTATTCAAATTGCTCACATATACTCTTCATCTAATGGAAGTGAAAAAATTAGTTTTAAATATATATTTTTACTTATTTTTTTAAAAAAATATAGTAATCCATATGGGGTATATTTAATCCTCCTCACACGCTTTTTTTTGACTTTTTGTTTCATTGACTAATTTAAATTTATAATTTTGATGGTCAAAAAATTTATTTGTGTTTCACTAATTTTCTTGTAAAATTTATTTATTGTAGATGTCCCAATTTTTTTTTTTACAAATACAAAAACTAAATTACAATATAGCCAAAAAAATAGTTTTAAATTATAATATAACCACAAAAAAATTAGTTTTAATTTTTTTTCTTTACACTAAAGAATGAAAGAAAAAATAAAATAAGAATAAAAAACTCAAATAATGATAATCAAAGAAATCAAAAATAATTTATGTATGAAAAAGATTAATGTATACCTTGAGCTTTGCTAGAAAGATCATATATACCCTTACATGAATTTTTTTTAAATTAAAAGTCAAAAATATAAATTTAAAACTATTTTTTTTCACTTCCGTTAGATGAAGGGTTCTCCTTTTATAACGGCAGGGGTATATGTGAGCCGTTTGCATAACTGTAAGCGAATATATGAACTACTTTCCTAACGAGGGTATATCAACTCTAAATGGCAAAATCAAAGAGTATATAGGCCTGTTTCCCTAAAAAGAATTATGCATTGTCGGTGCTCAGAATTCATCACTAAAAAGAGAGGAAAAATAAAAGAGATTATTTTGACTTATCCATAAAAAGACTCCAAATAAAATGGAATGTTTTAATGGAAATCTTTTTCTAGCCGAAACAAAAGATTCTATGCTTTTTATCTTTTACGTTCAGTAAGATAATTAGGCACGTAACTATAATTACGGTAGGCTTTTGTATGGTATTAAAAAGAAAAAAGACTAGAAGAGTAGGGATAAAGAAATAGTGAATAGTGACTTCTAATTTTCAGTGAATTTATATATAAATATCGATGGATTAGATGATAGTATTTTCAATTTTGAGTACCCCTCAATTATTATTAAATTTCAATTTTAATCCTTTTGATATTTAACTAAACAAATTTAATCTTTAATTATTTGAAATGTGCAATGGTCTCTTTATGTAGGAACTAGTATGCTATATGTAAATTATTTTTAGAAGCACACTGCACTCACTGACTCACATATGTAACAATATAATTTTAATATAACGCTTGTGTAGATAAATGGTTATATGTTTAATAAAAAAATTTGAGACTATTCACAAACCAAAAAAAAAAAAACAGCTGGGCACATTTTTCAAACGATTGAAAGTCAAATATTATAAGAGTTAAAGTTAAAATTTATCAATAATTGAGGGATCAGAAATGTTGTCATCTTTTTCAGATTCATCAACAAAAACTATTAAATTTACATTAACCCGTAACCAACCCTCTAGATTCGCCCGGAACTTATTTCGGTGTAAATTTTACTTGATAAATTTACAACCCCTGATGAATGATACCATTCTTCGAGCTAGGGTAATTTTTAAAATGGCATTGTTTTCCACAAGAAATGAATAAAATTAATGGGCACCATTTTATAACACAAGATAGGAATATTCTTTATTCATCCACCACATTAACATTTTTTAAGCAAGAAATAAAACCATGTTAGGATAACATCATTTAGATGATTAGACAACAAAAGAATTGATTTAACCCATCATTAAGCGCTTTTGCTGTACAAATTTAGGTTCTCTTTCTTAATTAAGTATAATCAATAATCACTCTTTTTATATACAATAATCTTAATCTTAGGAAAAATAAAGAAGTATTAGGTGGGGATACATTCCGTGCTATTAACCCAACTCAAGCGCGGAGGTGGGGATGCACCTACACGTCTCTCATTCACATCCACAAATTATGAGCAAATTGCACATGAGATTCCAAATTATTTTAAAGTGCAATGTTTTGTGAATAAAAATGTTTTTCTTAACTTGATTAGTACTTGTTCCGTATTTCGTCACTAAATACCAAATTACCATATTAAATTTTAAAAAATTATATTTCAATTTGTTCATATAAATACTTCTAACATATTGTCACTCTTAGTGGATGAGATGTCATATAAATTCTATATGTAATGGTTACTCTATTTTATCGTATAGTTATATAGTAATCATTATAAGTTAAATCGATTGTTTTCGATCAATCACTAAACATTTTTTATTCATTTCAACTATAACATTCGAAAAGAATGGCTCTTGATGTTCTAAAAGTTAACAAAACATAACTTTCAAGAAAATAACAAAACAAAAAATATCTTCTTCAAACTTTTCAATAATATAAAGTAAAACTTTTTCTGTGACACGAAAGAAATATCCGTTCTTTTATTCGACAAAAAAAACACTTTTATTTTTGTAGCTATTTCAGTATATTATAGTTTTATTACAGATGAGAATGATCCAAACATGACAAGATGGGGACAGAGCATGAGCCGTCACTTTGAAAGACAATAAGATAATATAGTGATGATTATCTTATTGTCAATATTAATTTTAGTTATCTTCTCAAAAAAAAAATAATTCAAAATCTTAGCAACATTGTAATAAATACCTACTCTATTCGTTTCTATTTACATGTTATCCTTACTAAAATTAGATATTTCTATTAATACTTATCATTTTACAAAATCAATATATAAATAACATTTTTTCTATTTTTACCATTAATGTGTTATTATACTTGAAAAAACGCATTTAATCAATATAGAAAAACTAAGTAATTAATTCATATTGACTGGTCAAATCAATTAACCAAAATAAGCTAATTCATATTCATTTACTAAAAACTTGCGTTCAAAAGAACACTAAATAAAGGTACAATGATAAACCTACCTAGTTCTTAAGGGGCATGAAACCTTAAATGATGACAATTAAATAGAAACAAAGGGAGTACTTATTACGACGTTCTTGGAATCGAGAGTCTATCAAAACAACCTCTTTATCTTTTAAGATACTGGTAAAAATATATTATATTTGTCCACACTATTTTCTTCAAATTTCACTTGTAAAATTACACAAATATATTATTATTGTTGTACGTAATTATATTTTAGGTAAAATATTTTTAAAATTAGAATTATTAAATATTTTAAATTTATTAGTAATTTATATGTATATAATTTTGAGATTTGTCAAAAAAGAAGGCATGCAAAAGCACATCACATGGGCCCTTTAGTGTGGTCGGCCGTCCATTGCGTAGATTTTTTTAGAATATTCTTTTCTCCTATATATCCGAATTTTAATATCTTATCTTAAAAATAAAAAATATTAAAAACTTTATTATAAAACCTTATCACTAACTTATCCACATTTTGCAGCCTTTTATCTTCAGCCACTTTTTTATGTCTCTTTTTTAATTATTGATCGCCACTTTTGGGTCATAATATGTGGAAATAATTAACCTCCACATAATCAACTAACGGTTCTAATTAAACACGATGACGTAACCCATAAGACATTAAAAATTAAATATTGAATTCAAATCCAATCGATTTATAGTACTCTTGCGAGATTAGGGATTTAGCTTAATGATTAAAACTCTAGATCTTATTCTTAATTAAGTGGATAATTTTAATCACATCAAAACTTTCTCTTTTTTAATGTTTTAATATCAATTTTTTTTGGACCACCTCTATGAGAAAAAGAAAAAATAACAATAAAAGGTTCTTCTAACACTATTTTATTAAATGATAAGGAATCGAACAATTTTTAGTACTGGTGGTTTCTTTTAACTTTTTCAACAAACAACAAAAATAACATACTCAATATATTTTCATAAGTATTCATAAGTGAAATATGAAAAAAATAAAATATATATAGATCTTACATCTATCATTATAGGATAGAAAAATTGTTCCCGGAAGACCATCAATTGAATCAAGAAAATCATTTTTCAGTAAATGATTTGATGGACATATTTATTTCTACATATACATAGTAGAAGTGGCTACAAGCAGGCAGGAGTTCGTCAACATGCCTGCTTGTAGCCAAGGGCAATAGTGGATTTTTTATAATACTATGTTGAAACAACATGTACATGACTGCTTTACCGTTTGCACTTTATCTTTATAGGACATGAAAAGACATTCCATATTTTAGTTTTTACTTTATTTCAGCCGAAAAGTAGGCTCCTTTTTAATGCATGTGAGCCCCTTGTATCTCTCAATTTCACTTTTTCTCAATTTTCTTTTCATTATATTGAAATGCCTCCTAATAAATAGACCCCACCTGAGCAATTTTCATTTCCATTCTCTTTATTTGTGCCTTCTTTTATTTCTTTCGCTTTCTTTATTTCGTGACGAATTAACTTTTCGTAATTTAATTACTCCATTTCTTATATTTTAGCTACAAAATACTCCTTCTGTCCACTTTTAATTGTAATGTTACATTTTTCGAAAGTTAATTTGACTAATTTTCAAAGTCAAATTAGATTACATTAATTCGATTTTAAACAAAAAAAAAAGATATTTAAAAACTATATGAAAAGTACTATATTTCTTATATTTTAGCTACAAAATACTCCTTCTGTCCACTTTTAATTGTAATGTTACATTTTTCGAAAGTTAATTTGACTAATTTTCAAAGTCAAATTAGATTACATTAATTCGATTTTAAACAAAAAAAAAAGATATTTAAAAACTATATGAAAAGTACTATAAAATTTTAGTCAAAGTACTTATCATTTGACTCTAAAAAAGGAAACAATGATAATTAAAAATGGTACGAGGTAATTTTAAATAAAAACTTAATTGACTCTAGAAATTTTATCAGTGTCACATAAATATGGATAGATGGAATAAAATATATTATTAAAAATTACGTAAAAGAAATTATAAATCACAATAATTACCAATTGAAAATATTTTGGTTTGCTCTCTAATTTCATATGTACCATTTATATTGAAACAGAAGAAGTATCATATATTATTTGAAAATGACGTCAAAAGTTCTAAAATTCACAATAAACTAACAACTGAAAATATTTATGAGTATTCACGTGAATTGAAACGGGAGTAACATACATTATTTTAAAATAACGCAAAAATCACAATAAATTAATAGCTTTAAATATAATTTTTTAAAATAAAAAATTGATTGGTTCTTCAAATTTCATTTATATCACATAAATTGAAACAAAAATAATGATATATATTGGGTCCGTGCTGGCACGCCTAGAGCACACAGCTGGTCATCAAGATGTCTGCTTCAGCTGTGTCAGCAACATTTTTTATGTGCAAGGTCCCAGGATCAAACCTAGGTACCATCACTTTTCTTATTCCTTTTTTTAATTCAACCAATTTACTCATTTATAGCTTTTCAGTAGGTCTCAATTCAATCCTCTCCTTTTTTAACGTGTTCTCATTAATTAAAATGTATGTTTCATCATTTATCTAATTTAGTGTTAATTAAAAAGGAATATTTGGTATTACCTAAATATATTTTGTATTCATATTTTAGTTATTTCATCTTCTATCTTACATAAAAATATTTTTAATTTTTAAATGTCATCAAAAATATTTTAATTTATATAGTTAAATATATTATTATTATTTGATTTTTATTATTATTATTTATGAAAATCTCATTTACATAAGTAAATTTTTAAATTTAAAAAATTAAGACTACAATAAATAAGACTCTTCAAATTTTATCCGTGCCACATAAATTGAGACAGAGAGAATAGCATATTATTTAAAAACTATGTGAATTTTATAAGTCACAATAATTAACAACTTAATTTAAAAAAAATATATATATTAAAAATTAAGTAACTCTCCAAATTTCATCTGTGCCACATAAATTACAACAAAATTATATGTTGGGCCCGTGCTGACACGGGCTCACGTGTCTTATTGAAGAAAGAAGAGTGCTGAAAGTATTGTTATTGAAGATAATAAAGTAAAAGAAATGATAGTAATAATAAAACTAAAGTATAAGATATTAATACTAGCATAGTAGTAACAGTACGTAAGAGAACAAATAGATGTTACCCCAACACACCGCTATATTTGGGTACTCCAACACACCGCTGTTTTTCACCGAAATATCTCGTATATCTTCGTTCTTAATATTATTTTGTTTACACTCGTACATCCATTTGAACATTTTCATTCTTGCTACTTTCATCTTTTAAACATATGAATTTTTGAGTAACCAACCCTCGATTCCGTACAACATAATCGGTCTAACAATCACTCTATAAAACTTATCTTTAAATTTCTGTGACATATTCTTATCACATAGGACATTGAGTGCGACCATACATTTCATCACCCAGCTTCAATATGATGTGATCAGACATCCTAGCTCGTCGATCTTCCCATATTCATGGATTATAGATCCAAGTAGTGCTACAATTTTCCTTTCTTAAGAACGACATGTTTATGAATCCTCACTTTCCTATTTATATCTTGTGATATGCAATATTGAAGTTGCATTCTTTATACGTACTCTTCAAGCATTCTAGTCTTCCTAAAATTGAAAATGGTATTAAATAATCCAATGAGTCACTCTAAACTCACTTTTCTACGTTTTTTTAAAATTTCACAGGAATCTCATTTGGTCTATTTATATCTTGTGATATGCGAAATTGAAGTTGCATTCTTTATACGTACTCTTCAAACATTTTAGTCTTCCTGAAACTGAAAATGATATTAAATAATTCAACTAGTCATTCCAAACTCACTTTTCTACGTTCTTCTAAAATTTCACAGGAATCTCATCTGGTTTAATCACTCTTCCCTTCTCATCTTGCAGATTTACCTTTAAATTCTTCGAACTCAATATCTTTACAATAACTAAAATCTCAATAACTCTCGAAGCGCTCTATCAAAATGGTTGGTTTATATATAGCAAATATTATTTCCATATGTAAATATTGTTTTAATTTTACGAACAATGAGGGACAAGTTACGAATTCCTACAAAGTACTCCATTTGATATTTTGACCCTCGTATCTAAATTCTAAACCACAACTATTTTTTCACCCAAAAGATTTGTTTTAATATCGCAAGAATTGAAAATTGAGGGGTTGATTTCTAATAATTAAGACTTAATATTTCCAAAAAGCTATTTTATTCCAAAAACTTTTTTTTGAAGGAAAACGTTTTTTTTTTTTCACAATGAGAATAATAAATCTTATTTATGAATTATGTGTAAAAGTTGTATTTTATTTATAGATGTATCAATGTTTACACATACAATATTATATTAGCTTTAACTTACATTCGATCAATCTTTAACATTGAATTTTAGAATGCAAAAGAACTATTCAATTTATTAAATTTTAAAGAAATAATTCCCAATTTGTCGACCAAAATTCATTAAAACAAAATATTTTTCTTCATTTAAAATACAATTTTGGAAAAACGAAAAAGGACGAGAAAGAAATGATCACGTGATGATCAAAGACTAGTTGGAGGGCTAAGTGGGCCCACAGAGTCATTTCGAGATAATCAAAGATTTTCCACATGTTGTCCTTGACTTTTTCTTTTTTAAAAAAAATTATTTTTTGAGTTACATTGTGTCGCCACGTGGCTACTCAAATTATTGGATTTTTCAAGTCATTGGCCTTTTTATCACTTAAGATAATGTGTTTGCTTTTCCACTAACGTTGGGTTTAATTGTTTCGTCGAAAAATTACATCGTGTAAAATTATAGCTAGATAAAATTATTTTTTATGAATACACATATTGATAGTTGATACTTTTTAACTTTTATGTCATTTTATTTTTTTATATTTTGATACTTTTTAATTAAATTTTTAACTTTGTCACTATATAGGATAGTATCAAACATCGAATCTCTTGGGTTTTTTTTATTCTACGTAGAGAAGAAAAGTAAACTAAAGTTGAATGAAGAGAAAAAATCGAGACAATCCAATTGAGTAAATTAAGAAGAAAGTCACTTTTTTCTTTTTCTCCTATTTCAATTCAAAAAAAATCTTTTCATCCTACCAAAAATAATTAATATGAATTGGATGGTCAAAGAGAAATGCGAAGAATTTTCTCTTTTTCTTTTTCCACAATGATAGAAATACCATTTATGCTATCAACAAATGGAACCAACATCTACTTAGCCCTATTTTATTGGACAAAATTTCATATTTTTATATGATATATGGATGGAAAACTTTTTAGTTTTTATATATATCCCAACCAACTAATTAATTAATTTATGCCATTTTTTCTGTCAGTATTTTTTACTAAAATGGTACAAAATGAAGAAATATGCGGACAAAGAAATCGAAGAGATTTAATATTTACTATATATATTAAAAGAAAAAATAATTATGTATAGACTGCATAATTTTTTACTAAAGAAAATTCGGATGAATTCCTCAAATTTACCTGACTCCGTACCAGTATATAAGAACGTGTAGTGCCTCAAAAGTTCACAACATCAATATATTCTTCATTTCCATCCTCTCTCTTTTTTAAGTGTGTTTCTATCTTTTTTTTTTAGATTGGATTCTTTAACAAAAACTGCACATGTGATCATAATTTTAGTACGATATATAGATGCCTATTCTCATTAGGTGTTAAGGTTTGTCCAAGTTACAATATGTACATCAAATAAAGTACTTAGGGAGGTGAAATGAAACAATATCAAATTTGAAATTAAATTTATGTTTTATTTGATTAAAGGAATATATGTATCCAAAAAAATATATTATAGAAGATGTTTGAAGAAAACATAGATAGGTCGTTTTGGGGATGGATGGATATATGCTTTCAATTTAGTCAAATATCAATATCCCAACATTTTTGGAAGTCCAGAAATACTCTTGTGGAAAATTATTAAATTATTTTTTAAAATATATTTTAATTTTTCAGTTGAAAACAAAAGTAGATCTGTATAGCAATTCCGTACTATCTTCTCTGCAACTTGTTTTTCCCCCCGTCAAATCTCAATGAATTTGATATTGAAAATTGGACCAGATTCAGTGCATCCTTGACTTTAAATAAAGAAAATTGTATAAAATTCTATTGTAGATAGTCTCTTCCTTTTATCTTTTTGCCAGACTATTATATTAAATAAATTTGTGGTCGAGTGCAAATTTTTTTCATAGTTATGTTAAATATATGAAAAATCAAATAACCATTCATAATAACTAATTATATTTAACATATGTACACAATATAATTTGCTAGTGAAATTTGTACACCGAATCATCCTTCGCTGTTGGGGACTCCATGCACCCTGATGAGATCAATTCTTTTTGTGACATCATGATTCAAATAACCATCTCTTGATTATTAAATAGTAAAAATAAAAATTTATCCCTACTTGATCTATAATTACACCATATCAATTATTACAAGCTGGATTTGTATTTTGTGCACATATTTCTCATGTAATTTGGTAGAATAAAGCCAGGGTGGAGCTAGATAGAGCCTAGAAAGTTCATCCAAACTTTCTTTCGCAAAAAATTACATTAGTTCCATATTTCCCCATATCTTTTAAAAATTTCTAAAATCTCTTATTTTAATAATGTATTCGTATTAATGTATCCGATCTTTCACTAATGTATCCGGATTGAGAAATCCCTTATTTTAATAAGGTATCTATATTAATGTATTAATGTATCCGCGCTTTTAATGTATCCGGATTGCTGTATTAATGTATCCGCACTTTCACTAATGTATTCGGATTGGGTTAATTTTAAGGGATTATTGTAATTAGAAAAAAAGTAAGGATCGTTTCATCTTTACACTATGTCATTTATGTAACTTATACTTAAAATTATTATTTATGTATAATTAGTAGATGGGGAACTTCCTTTGATTTTTTCCATGAGAAAATAGTCAAATGCCCCCTTAATCTATTACCGGATTTCCAACTACACACTTATACTTCACGGGGTCCTATTACCCCCTTGGACTATTTCAAAATGGAATTAATTTCACCCTAAAATGTTATACCCAAATTCATTGTGTGAAGTGAAACACACACACCAACCCATATTTAACAGGTGTATTTTCTATTTAAATTTATTTTTTATTTACTTTCTTCCTCATTCTTTCTCATTCTTCTTCTTCATTCTTTCTCATTCTTCTTCTTCTTATTACTCTCCATTGTTTTTTCACCATTAAAACAATATTAAAGCTTCTTCTAGTGATAGCTAAAAATGCAAAAATGTTAGATTTTTGAAAAATATTATCAAGAATCTTTTTCTAATGATAAATCTAAACAAAAATCGTTAATGGGTATTGTTGAAAATACAAATTGATTAAACGGGTTGAAGAAAAAAAATCAACATTTCTACCGAAGATGAACAAAGAATTGAATTTGTTTTATTTCTTTCTCTTATTATAAATTGTGTGTAAATAAAATTACAGATCTAATGTTTGTTTTTGGGCAACTCAAAAGATTGATTTGTATATATGAAAAAGATGAAAAGTGAGGTAAACTATGAAGAAAATTGGAAGAAAGAAGAGATAAAAAAGTTGCCGGAAAATTCATCTTTCTTAGTTCTTTGGCTCCTCTTCTCTGTCGATTATTTCGTTGGCACCATCAGTTATCAGAGATGAAAGTGTTATGATTGTTGTTTCTTCTTCACCATGGAAGTGGATGAGAAAAAGTAATTACCTCCATTAAAGGGGAGGCATTTCATTTTTAAGAAATAAATAAATAAATAAATAAAAAATATATAAATTATTTAATTATAACATAAATATAATAAACTTTTTACATGTTTATTGCTTCTCACTCTCTTTGAGAGAGTGAAATGCACTCTCTATGCCAACTCAGCACTTGAGTTGTTATTTATTCTACTTTAAAGTATTTCAAGGGTGTAATAGGACCTCCATGTAGTATAAGTTGTATAAGTGTATAGTTGAGAATCCGCTAATAGGTTAAGAGATCATTTAGCTATTTTCTCTTTTTTCCATACATTTACCTTTCATATTTTTAACAATTTAATGAAAATTCTAATTCCATCAGGCACCTCCTCCCCAAAAGTAACATGAATCCAAATTAAGGTCAGGTACAATGCTCCCCTCCAAAGATTCTGATGAAGGTAACAAGCTCTGTTTCTATTATTTATTAAATTCCTCCTCACATTTTCATTTTAGATTAAATTAGTACTTTCCTCTTTTCTAAAAACTTATTTTCTATTTAAAATGTTCTTCAAATATTTTGACCAGGTAAATATAAAAAAATTAGAAAATATTTTTTAGCCTGCATACCGAACGCACCCTGGAAGTACTGTGCAGTGGTAACATAAAAGAAAACACATCAATTGGAATCGAAACCATCTTTTATGTATGTTAAGAAAATGAAATTTTGGGTCTAACTCGACTCTAAAGTTAATTAATTATATGGTGAAGAAAAAAATCAAAGCATTATTCCACGACGCATGCAATTGAGTCTGGATAAGGATCTAAAAAGAAAGCTTATCTAGATATTGCCACAATTATCTTGTTAGCTTATGTTATATAATAATATAAGTTCAAATAACAGCTGAACTAAAGAAAGTGGAGACCATATTACAGGACCAAAAATTGGATGTTTCATGCAATATTTGTAAGTGTAGATCGTGAATATTACACCTGAATTTCTCGAAGAAATATAGAGCGATTCAATAAAATTAGTGGCCTAAAATCAAACTTTAAATAAGAGACTTTAATAGACCATTATGACCATTCTTATAGCATGAAGTCTTCTCATTAATATCACAACATTACAAACAATACAACATTTATGCAGCAACAAACCATTTCTTATCTCTTTTTTCTTGGCACACATTAAAAGGCAAAAGCTCCTTAATATTTGAGAAAATTGATGAACAAATTAACCAGTTCTCATCTCTTCCACATTGCTATTTTTGTTGCACATATTTCTGCAGCAAAAATATATATATGTCAATCCTATGCGAATTTGAATTAGTCAGCACTCTTTACTCAAACTATTGATACCGTCAGTATGAGGACTAATGAAGAAATATTAGACCAAGTTAGCATTATTATGACGACACTTGATGAATTAGAAAGGTGAATTGGTGATATACGAAATATCAATGAATCAACATACAACTTAAAAGAAGAAACATCAAATCCAACTGATCGCAACACAAATCAAAGAGGTCAAAATATCATAGGTAGAGGACAAGGTAATTTTCGAAAGGTTGATCGTAGTCCTTTGATAAAACATGGTTAAAACAAATTTGAACATGTATATCCTTCACTAGAGCAACATAAATACTTACATTGGTAGCCATATGTAATGTTGTAATTTTCCTTCAAGTAGTCTGCCACGCGAACAGGAGGAAACCTGTTTGACAAATCACAACAATATAATAAATTGAACAAAACAACACAATTTGGTTGAATATTTAGCAATGAATTATAAATCATACACAATGCAAGTTGAATACCTAGGAGGAGAAGATTCACTATAGCAACTCTTCAAGCATTCCACAACACAATCTGGACTTAGATCGAAAAACATCGCTACCTGATTTGTAAGTCAATATAAACCATTAACAAGAAAACCTTAATATATTGCATCAAAGACGGAGACGCAAAACATGTTAAGAAGATGTTGGATACCGAATAACGCTCAATTTGTCCACATTTCCATCATATCTCCAACAATAACAATGAAACCCCTGCCAAATTACAAGTTTAAGTAATCGGATCGAAGGTGCATTTGAGCTCATAATACTTATTTTTTCATGTAACACCATATAGTTTGCCAAATAAGAATCCCTTCATTATTAATCTCCGCATAACTAACATGTGAAAAACAACCCTTAAAGAATCCTAGCAAAGTATGGTTCATATAAGTACCCATTCAACTGAGGCACATCTTCCCAAATCTGAAATTTCTGTAATTTATCCCTGTAAACCTGATAAAAACAGAATCCAACTGAAATGTTAGAATTATCAATATGCATTTTACTGTTTTCGGTCAACTGGACATTTTTAATATGAGTTGATTTCTCATATCACCACTCTACTAATAATTATTATCTCAGGAAGTCATATATTCTTCAATAAAGAAAGTGACTTTCTGACATTAATAACTATTAGTTGAGTCATCATCTGAGAAATCTAACTCTTTTTAACGTGCCTGAAGTTCAGGAACACCATCGGTGATTAAGATAGTTATCATTCCATAATCTGTATGAGCTCCACAACCATACATATATTGATCACAATAGTTTATTTCACCAGCAACTGATAATAACAATATTTACTTTTCTTGACAAATCTTTTAATGTTCCTTCCGTTTCATTTTATATGACGCCTTTTCACTGGGCACCGAGTGTACTAAAGAAGAAAAAAGACTTGAAATTTGTGGTCTTACACATGTCATAACCTTTCCGCGGGTTATATAAAACATTTTACAAGAAGGGAAGCCATCAAATAATATCTCGAAAATGCCTTACCTGGTTAATGCATAGGACGAAGAAGAGCACCTGGTGGATTAAAAGCACCTACTTTTTCAAAGATATCTTCATTCACATTCAATTCAAAGCTAGAGCAATGAGTGAATCTTTCACCAAGATTCCTAAGCAGCAAAACAAAATAAGCTAATCACACTAAACTAAGGCACAATAACAACAACGCGTACAGCGTACCCAGTGTAATCCCACAACTGGGGTCTGAAAAAATTGGTGCATACACAACCTTACCCTTATCTTGTGAAAGTAAAGACACTGTTTCTGAGACAAAACTATGTAAATATAAGAGAGTAGATAAATACAGAATAACTCTGTAATATTCTTCCATTGTCTCCAACATGGCAAAACTTCTATAAGTCCCAAAAATAAAAACATGACATATTTAAGTGAAACAATATACCAAGCAAATAACAGCTATTGCAGTTACTACGCCTGAATCCCAAACAAGTTGGGATCGACTGTATAAATCCTTACTGCTCATGTCACTCCATTGAGCTCGTCTCGATCCAAATATTACACAAATTAGTTTCAATAGCATTAGAAGTTATCTGCATTTTCTACTAGCACATATATCTATACTGAAAAATCTGTTAAGAATTAGAGAAAGAGTATGGAAATTTATGGATATATACCTTCTGGAGGCCACTGATTTAGATTGCTATAAGGTGACATGTCTTCAGGTGCTCCTAAAAATATGCTTTCTTTTGGATCCCCTGAAATCCAATTTAAAGGAAAGTAAATGAGCAAAAGAAAGAATGGTGTTCCGATCAACTAATGCATATCTCGACTAATTCTATAAGATACTACTACCTCTCATCAGCGTAAGTATCGGATAATTATGTCTACCAAGGCTTGGACAAATGGAAAGAGCATGTAATGACATTTCTATTAATCGTATATTTAAGGTTAAATTATTATTTTTATTTTTATGTAATATATGTTGAATCTCCTCGACTTTTTCCTGT
Source organism: Solanum appendiculatum (assembly GCA_018342035.1). Taxonomy (NCBI): domain Eukaryota; kingdom Viridiplantae; phylum Streptophyta; class Magnoliopsida; order Solanales; family Solanaceae; genus Solanum; species Solanum appendiculatum. Next base: position 486,561 of record JAGDQO010000791.1, read on the forward strand.
ATTTATTTCTGCATATTTTTTAACCCCCTTGATTAAAATTCTTGCTCCGCCACTAGCTATAAACTCATGTCACTAAGAGTAAAGATATAAAGCATAACATTCAAATTGTTTTTTTGAATAAATAAAAGTATAATTTTTTGGAACAAACTAAAAAGTGAAAAATGTTAAGATAAAATGCAACAAGGAGCCCCCCTTTCAAGTGCCGAAATCATCACTAACGCAATAACAACATATTCAGTATAGTCCCACATGTGAGTTCTAGAGAAGGTAGAGTGTACACAACCTTATATATAACTCCTACCCAATGAAAGTAAATAGACTGTTTTCAAAAGACTCCCGACTTAAATAACAAATAGATCTATCTAACATAAAATGGTGCATGTGTATCCTCTATGATTCTTGCGAAGCACCTACAATCAAAAAATCCTCAGCTTCCATCGAAAACTCATCGAATCAAATCTTCTTCTACCTCATGATTTATGATCAGGTATAAATATTATCCCAAACTTAATTCTGAATATCCACCTTATCAATTAACTCATTCAACTTGATATTTATTTTGTCCATCTTTCCGATGAAATAATTTAGTTTGTGAACCAAACGAGAGCATACCTCAAGTGACGCTAAATCATCGAAGTAATTGAACCAATAAACAATAGCCCTATAGAAAATAGAAAAAAGTAAGACTAAAGAATACACAAGTGGACAGTAAAAAAATTGAAGCATAAATTATTTTATATATAATATATAGTCATGATTATTTTGGTTAAAGATAATCAGAACCTAATTGGAATGTTTAGAGTGTAATAATGAACTTAAAAGAAATGTTATAGGATAACAATGACTAAATAAAAAATTCAAATGAAATGTCTGATGCGTCACATACGTGTTCACACCAAATCCATAAATATATATGCATGACATATATTATCTACTACATTAAGCACATATATTATTTAATTATGATTATTTAATAAATATATTTTCACTATGTTAAATCATTAAACATAGTAAACTAAAGCAATTTGATATAATAAATACTTAATTTAAATAAATACTTACCATAAAGAAAAAAATTATATTAAAGAATAACTCGAAGACTTCTCGTAAAGTCATCCATCTCAGTGGAATCCGACCCGTCAGTTATAATAATTGATATAATTGCCTCCTATCAAGTAAACAACTTATTAAAATAGCCAAAAGTTGGACAATTTTTTTTATCACGATCAATAGTTGAGGCGGTACGGAAGGATTAATTAAAACGACATATTACAAGAAGAAAATCTATCGTTAGGTAATAATAAAAAGTTTCATTTTTATAACGATCGATTTGGTGTGATCGCATCGTTACCTTAATATTTTCTTTTCATTTTGTCTTTATTTACTATTTAATAATCATATTTTATTCTCTATCCTATCTTTTCATATAGTAACTCTAGCTTGTAGCTTACTTTTCTTGTAGGTTTGCTATTCGAATTGTCGATGTGGAACATTATATAAAGATGGAGAACGATACAATATATTCAAGCGTTGTATTCATTAAAAGATTATGGTACGATCCAATATAATACAATATCATACATTATAAAACAATACAGAATAAGTATCAAGGTATACTTATGTATGATGATATAAATATCAGCCGACACTAATTGAAAAGATACGTTTATTTTTTTATTATGCCAAAAGAATACACATGACATGTTAGAAAGAGGACCCCCTTGTGACATGTTTGTCAAAAAGAGGACCCCCTAGTGGCATGTTTGTTAAAAAGAGGACCCCCTATTGTGTTCTAGAAGAAAGCAGTAGTGATTCTTTGAGTACTATAAAATCCTCCCATTACTCTTCTTCCTTCACAACCCAAATTTCTCCTTTGTTAAATTATCATTTCAATCAACTCATTGTTGTGTTCTTCATTTATACAATTAGAAAACTCTCAAATTTCTTTCAAGCTCCATATGGGTCTGTAACATGGCCACAATTACTGTAGCACTCACAAATAAAATGTGGTCATAATGAGTGCTACTAGTTCTGAAAAATCAAAATTCTCAGTCGACCTCGTCTCTCATTTCTTTCTTTTAAAAATTATTAACTCCGATAAGATCTAAGTTTCCAAAGATCTTAATATTACCAACAAAATCTTATTGTTGGTAATGTTAAGGCTTTTGAAAACTTGGATTTTATCGGAGTTAATAACTTTTGAAGGAAAGAAATGAGTGGCGAGGTCGATAGAGAATTTTGACTTTTCAGAACCAGTAGCACTCGTTGTGACTACATTTTGTTCGCAGATACTACAGTGATTGTTGCCATTTTATGGACTCATGTGGGGTTAGAGCACTATATGGAGGAGGAGGTTGGTGAGGCGGATCCAGTATGTTAGCTACTGGTTCATAGGAAGCTAGCGGTTTTTGCTCATATCTTGTATATGTATTAAAATATTTATAAGTATCTAATTGTGAAGTCAGTTATTATTATATGTTAATTGAGTTAGGTGGAAATCCATAAACCTCGACTCATGAATTTACCTTTGGAAGGCGATAATACTATATTCATGTTGTTTCTGTTTTATGATCAGAGAAAGATCTGGTTGGGATGAAAATGATGATTTTCATATCATATATATGTATTTGTGCTTGTCATTGAAATGAAGAATTCAGTTGATCAAATCTGTTTTTTAATGTAAAGAGGATAATAACATCCTCTATCTTAGTAACTCAGTTGATTAGCTACCTGAACTCCCAATATCAATGTGAAATATCGCTTGTAAAACTTGTTTTCCTACAGAAACTCTTCAGTTCTTCCAAGTTCACCCACAGTTAGGCTCTCTTAAACAAAAAATGAGAATAAAATGGTAAACTTCTTCAGCTAGAAAAAAAACTACTTGATGTAAGACTACAACTTTTGAGATTCAAAATGGAATTATTCTCCTTATGGATAAAAATCTTACCTGATTGAAAACGAAAATGGAAACAAAAATATCAAGGTCTCTTTAGGCATCTATCTACATGCTTTTCAAAGAAAAGTTTCTGCAATATGGGCACGACTTGAAAAGGTTACAATAAATATTTTTACAACCAAGCTTCAAATCGCTCATCTCACATACAAAAATTGTTAAACCCCGACATCAGCTGCTCTTTGAAACTATGTGCTGCATCCAAGTGAAAACCAGTGCAAGGGTTGAAAGAGGAAACATCGAGGTGCGGAGTTTCAACCCGAGTTTACTATTTCCAAGAGGAGAAATTTGAGCAGCAAATGTTAAAAGAAAAACTTTAATGCCTCCTAACTCTGGTCAGCTAAAGGGATATATTGTGTTGTCACATACTCAGATTCTGTAACAGCAAGGTGTATCATCTCCTGGCAATCCTCCTGCTTCTTCTGACTCCCCTTGAAGTTTGTGCAGGAGAGACAACTCCAGCGAATACATCTGATGAGGGGATTTCCTCGTCTTCACTGGTATCATCAGACCTCCACCTTGGTCCACCATTAGTTTCTAGATGCACGGTGGAAGGACCCTTTTCTTCATGGCTTTTTAAGTGACAACCAGGGTAATAACAACAAAATTAGATCGAAGTTAAGATGGCAACCAAACGTATGACAATTAAATCTGCTGCCTAAAACAGAAGAGATTAGAAAAATAAGGTTTACCTCCAGGTTACATCCATTGAATCATTTAAAGGTAACATCCGGGATCTATCAGCAGCATCTGACAGCAGACGTTTACCAGAATAATTTATGTATGAATCTTCAACTGAATGTTTTAATATGCCTCTGTTGCTACTAAGAGAATTTACATTGTTGCCAGCAGTCTGGTCAAAAATATAAGATTCCTTTGGAAACCCATTCAGAGACTTCTCAGGTGAAACTCTATATGTTTGAGAATTGCGAAGTCGGCTAATAGAAGGTTCCATTGACGAATTCCTGGTGATCTTCATCACAGGAGCAGGAGGATTAACACGACGACTTGCAGGGGTTGAAATCTCATCAGATTTCAATTTTTTCCCAAGGATACTTTCAGGTTTCAATACTCCAGCATCATTAAAAAAATGTGCTGGGGAACTGGGAGAACTATAATGCCCAACTTTAAAGCTCGACAGATTTAATGATCCCCCAAGTACAGATGGAGCATCAAGAACAGAAGGTTTAACAACATCAACTCGCTGAATCAGGCTAGAATCAGTGGGAGGATTAGCCAATAAACTGGTCATGATAGGTTCTTGGGCTACAGCATTGGACCTCTCAGAGATGTTTACTGTGTCATTGCAAGTAACAACCACTTCAGGCAACTTCCCTGTCCTTACTTGTTGTTTTAAGATATCTGGTAACAACTCTACTCCCTTGTCCTAAAAAAAATTAAACTTTTATTTCAAAACACTACAACACCATCAAAATAAGTAGTAGTAATAAATTACAACTGCTGTTTAAGCCAGTAATCCAGTCAAAGGAAAGCTGGAAAGTGATCAAAGAGAAAACAGGAATGCAAAACGAGAAGTCAGTAACTTATCACCATTGAAGCAATAAAATGATATTAAGTAGAAAAGGACCTCATGATTAGTGACCTACACTGCTCTGTGTCACAATTCACTAGTTAATCCCTATCTTCTTATCAGTACTGTAGCTTCAACTTCTATTGTGATACTTTTAGATATATTACCTCTTAATGCTTTGTCTGGAAAGCAGGGTAGGGGAAAGTGAAGCAATACACAACCGTTTCAACCTTTAATATGAAGCTGCCTATCTGAAACCTCAGTTATCGCACAATCCGACTTTTTGAAATAGGCATCTCAAAATAACTTCAACAGACTCAAGTTAAAAAAAAATAACTTCACCAGATAATGAATATTCAAGGTTTCCTAAGATCTCATTGCTCAGTCAAACTAGGTAACATAAACTACAAAGGGAATAGCACTTGTATCTGCTGGTAACCGTACATACTGGTCCAAGCATCCAGCAAGATAGGATCAGTATTGGAACAAATAAAATTTAGGACATAAGAAGGAAATCATTTTACGTATAACAGTCCAGATAATCTATTTGAATGAAAACATGAGCATTTCATTTAGGCAGCGGTGTGAAACTAACCAGAGTATGATCTGGATCTTAAAAAATAGAAAAGAAAAGAGGACCATGATTCATAAGAGAAAAAATAACACTATTTACTCTACCAATTTCCAATCAAACACCAAAACTTGACACTAGTAAATATCTAAATCCTTTATATGCATAGAGAAAACAACCAATCAAAAAGTTGAAGTTCACTCACAACCAAACAAGTCCTCCAATGATTTATTGATCTGATCCTCGCTAAGACTTCTTCACTGACGGAATTTTGAGAAATGAAGTTCTCCTCCATGCCCTGAAGCTTCTGATCAACTTGGTATGCTTCAACATATCTATGACGCTTTACAAAAAGACAACAGTAGTACAATTGTTAGGCAACCATATGAAATCCCTATGAGATGGATAGATTACAGGGTACCAAAAGTAATCATGAAATCATCTCCTGCCAGTGCATAATGTGTAAAGTCAAGGACTGAGCTCTATAATAAACACATTAACTACTGCAAAATGACTCGGTTTTGGTCCCCGCACCTGTATCCATACCCCCAAGTCCAAAAATATAGATCATGAAGGATCCGACTTCTAGATCCACACCCATATCAGACCCCCGTACCCGAGTTCAAGAAAATTAGATCATACTTGCTCCCAAAAGTTTGTTGTAGTTGTCAGGATGCCCCGAGTCCTGACATATGTTAATTCCCTCTTCAATATCTATACTCTTAAATACCATCAACATGTCCATCACTGATTGAGCTAAATAAGTCATAACTAGGTAAGTGCAAATAGACATGGGTGAAAAGTCAACCAATCCAATTTTATCTATTTCACAAAGTTCCTCAAATGTCACTTATCTGGATGGAATCTGATAAATTTATCAACCTACCTACCTATTAATGTTTCCTTGCAAAATTCAAAGTCTTTAACAAATATCTTTCAGAATGTATAGGGTGTTCAAAGAAAGAAGATATATTCGGTATTTCTTCTGACAGGGATGAACAACATTGCATTCGACCTCTACTTGTTACCAGAGGTATCTGGTTATGGCTACCAACTTCAATGGACCTTACCCAGGTTTTGCAGAGCCAAAAAAAAAACTTTCAGAAGGGAACAAAATTCAAAGTCAATCATCCAGTAACTGCCAGTAGGTTGCCAGTGAAAAATTGAGCGAAATCTGATAAAAGTCTTGTCACCGGTGGCTAATACCAAAAGGACTATTGAATGACACTTGTTTAATTTTCTTATCATTAATAGGTAATAACTAGTAAATGAGTTCAGATGAAAGCGAGAAACATGTAGGTGGGTAAATGAGCTGCCGACATAAACAAGTTTTCTGAGTGCAACAGCGAGTATGAGAAAATTGCAGAATAGAAGAACATGAAACCTGGATGTAGAAGGAAGTACCTGTAAGTAGAAAACTACAAGAAGACTTCCTATGGCCGTTGAAGGATCCTCCGCAGCAAAATCAAGCAGACATTTATGAAGATGCTTCTCCTCATCAACACTCCATGGCAGTTCTATCATGCGGTCAACTAAATTCCTCCTAATGCACAGACAACAAATTTCAGCGACAAGAGTCTCCACCCAGAGACCCCACGACCTGCATTGGTCCTCTACTTCAGCAGAAGCACTCTGAAGCTGTTCATCCCTCATTTTTTTTTCCTTGATCTTAGCCCAGATCAGCCTCTGATACGTGAATGCTTCAGTCAATAGTCCACATTCTACCCGCACACGAACAGCAGTTACAGCCTCCCGAAGTGAAATTAGCTGTGTGCCATCTTGTCCAGACCACCTCAGAACCATGAGAGCAGCATCAGGGTTTCCCCGCTCCAGCAGAACCTGAGCAACCTTCGGGTGGATTGTTGGGCTTGATATTTCTGGGAGAAGTTGACAGGCTTCCTGGGGATACAAGTAACTGATTATCAGCATCCACACCAGTCCAAAGACCATATAGTTGCTTAAAAGAAGGCTCACAATGATGATTTCTTTATTTTAAAAAGGACAAAGTGAAGATACAATAACCAAGTCTACTCATGTTGTGATAATGACAAAAGTTAAAACAATTAATAAGATCCCCAGGGAAAAACTAAAAGCAGAATTGGTTTCATCACATAAACCCCGGCACACGTTACAACTCATTAGAGAGCATATCTGAGATTAAATTAAAAATAATAGATATGAGATTGTTATAAGAGGACTCAGTCAACAAGAAAAATACTCTCAGCAGGTATGATTGAAACGGTATTTCCATCCTTACCTTCAGAGCTGGAACTCCTTCATCATCTAAGAGGAAAAATGTAAAGGATTCCAATAGCGAGTGCCTGGTCACACCAAAAGTGGCAGCAAAATCATCAATGATGTGTCTCCACTCCTCATCAGGTACTGTCCATTGCCGGTCAAACATAAAATACAAGAACTTTGAAGGATCAAGGAAAAGAAAAAGGGAACATTCTCATGAAAAAACACTAAAATCAGCTACTTATCCAAAAAAAAAAAAGAAGCATTAAACTAAGTATTCTATTACAAAAGGATACAATTGCTTGTTTTGCAACCACCAAGTCTGAACTTCCTCGTAAAAAGAGAATGTCGGCAGCAGCCCGCAAACTTTCAAATGGATAGCATTCAGCCATGCCCTCAATTTTTGACCGAGAATATAAAGAGCCCCCATCCTTCTGCAAATAGGCAAGTGCTAACTCTTCTTCATGATCATCCAAGTCTCCCGGTTCTGCTGCTTCAATATTCGAAAGAGCATCTTCAATAAAGAGTGTGGAAGCATTGTATTCGTCAGAATGATTTACTGAATCAGGCCATGCACGTTTAATTGCAGCAGACTTCCTTTCGCGGACCAGAGCTCGCCATGATGCATAATTTTTATGCCTAGACTTCACATTCTCCAAGAACTCACGTCTTATACACCAAATCATTATCTCCATGTGCTGCAGATTGGCGCAGTAGTTATAATCTCATAAAATGCTATCAATAAGTTGTCAAACCAGTAAGATACAAAACTAAAAAAAATTAGTAAGTTACAAAACGCAATTTTTTGACATATAAATACAGAAAACACCAGTTGGAACCAATGTTACACCAAGCAGGATCTCTAGTTAATGCAAGTAGCGTAAAGAAATAGTAAATCTACTCAATTTCATTTTGTGCTCATACATAGGTGTTTCTTCCCCACTTGTGGGACTACACTGGGTATGTTATTGTTGTTGTTGTATTTGTACATATGTATCTCTTAAAAAAAGCAACCAATAAATAAAATAGGTAAAAATAAGAAATGAGGAAAAGGTGACTTGGGTCCACTTGACAAGAATCTCAGGAAAGCTTACCTGCTTTGTCTTTAAGATGCTCTCTTGAAGGTGGTGTAAATCATGAAGCTTTGCAGAAAGAGAACCTTTAAATGATGATTCCAAGACATCAATAACGTTATAGATACCACCTAACTTCACAGAGAACTTGAGAACTAAACTCAAGTTCTCTTTCAGTACATTCATGGTTAGATTATCTATAATGAAATCAAGGGAACATTAACCGATCATTATTTCCCTTTTGATAAGGAATTAGAAATACAGTATAAGTTTAATAATTAGGATACATATCACTTGAATCTCGGTCAAAATATTGTTGAACGTCCTCTTGCACCAATCTTTGACCACCACTTCATCAAGCAAGAAGGCAATGATGGGATCACTGGACACCGCACTTTCATCCATACAAACATCTGTCACATCTGTTTGCTGCTGTTAAGACAACATAATAAATTATATAACCAGCTACCAAGAAGTTAAGAGGTTCTACTTTCTTAAGGAAGGAAAGAACCACACAACCAACCACCAATTTATTCCTTTTATGGTTATCTTCTGTCGTTGCATCAGTAATCCTTCCTTTCACAAGGAATTAACAGAACAATAAAGAGAAAAGATTTAACAGCTTTTAAACTCATTTCTTTGCAAGAAAATTATCCGCAACTCGGAGGATGTTAGTCCCCCACAGGTCTTAGTATGAAAAGGATACAGTGGCATATTAGAGAAACCAGATTGTTTTCCAGTGCCACATCAAACAAAGCATAAAGCCGCTGGATATCAGCAACCAGTTGCTTATCACTGTCCTCTTTCTCTTGTAATCTGTCATCACACCTCTTGGAGATGAGACCTGCCTCTATGCACTCGTAGTATAAGCGTAGTCGAAGTCTATTGCCATCTTTTGGTAAAGGGATCCTACATATAGGGCAAACATCACATCTCTGACTGCATTCCTCGCATAAAGAGGCATGACCACATGAATTCAACACACTCTGTACATGTCGTCCACAACTTCTTAGATCTCTAGTTGCTCGGCAGTGCTCTACTTTGGCTTCATCACATAATTCCAATGGATCAATTGATGCCAAATGCTTCAATGCTCCCTGTAATGAGATCCAGCTATGAGTAATTCCATAAAAACTGGAAGGTTGTCCATCATTTAACATAATATTAGCAAAAGGAAGGCAAGAAGCAGCTGTAAGCCCTGATCATAGCAAAACAACTAACAGAGAAAATGGTGTTAGTAAGGGGGAAAATGGACTTCCTTGGTAAGTTGCTGACCGTCAGGATACTACTAGACCACCAAAAGATATTCGTCAAAATTCTGCAACCCAAAGTCATATAGTAAGGAACCACTTTTTGTACCATTAAAGCAACTGCTATATTGAACACAGCACAGTGCCCTTCCCTTTCATCAGAAAGAAAAAGACTCAAGGATATGTGCTTGGTGTGACTGAAAATACTTTCAATGAAGAAACAATTTTATGGGGTTTAGCTAAGGGAATATATTTTTCCGAGGAAAACATTTTCCATCAGAAAGGGGAGACTCCTCTCACTAATGAGCGGAATTCGTTTTCCTTTATAACTATCCCAATCATTACCCCATATCCTAGCTCCAAATAGCAGTTAGATGTTATTACCAAACTGTAATACTAAAATGAAATATTAACCACTATCCAATTTGAAAAAAAATTCCACTAACCAACAAAACACTGAAAATAAGTGAGAAAACCATTTATTTTCTAAACGACTTACTGGGTCCAACCCTTAAGAGAAACTCAAAAACTAATTTATTTATTTATTTGAAACTGGTAAACTAAATTGAATAACTAACGTATCTTCTCAACAAAAGAATAATCATATTCTTTTTAGTACATGCAAGTGTTGCCCACAGCTGATATACAAAGAAGCTTAAATTCTCAAAAATAAGAAATTTGGACTTTATGGAATAGTTACAGATTTCCCGACACAAACCTTATGCATGTAAATTCACATGCAGATAACCACAAAGATGCTTAACCAAAGGCAGTTCTTCATCAAATGGTCAGGTACAAAAAAAAAATTACAGCACGTATTCCCAAACAAAGCCTAAAAGGGAAATAGAGAGGCTAATGATGTAAAGAGAGAGAGAAAAGAGCTCCATGAAATAAGCTACAGTCAATGCGATAATTGGCTCTTTAGCAGAAACCCCCCTTGTCAAACGAAACCTTAATGAGGAAAGCTTGTCAGTAATAAATCTCCAGTTTTGTTTCTTAAAGCCGTATCTCCGTCGTGCCCTGTTTCAGCATACATACCATACACCATCAGGGTTCCAACAAGAACACTCTAACAGGAAATTCTCCCTATTCGACTAGAACGCCCAACTGAATCACAATAGACCTAATTGGCTAACTCACCCCACACTACCTAGACAAAGGTTGCACAAGCAGATATACGACAAAAACATTCTATTTTTCATGTTGGAACACTGGATTTCTTTTCTTAATAAGCAAAGCATATGCCCCACTAAAAACACATGCTCACATTGTGGAGTAACATTGCAAAATAGAGTCAAAATGAATCCTGTGAATACTATTCCAAGGTGGCTTCAAAACCCTAATTATTGCCCACAACACCCTTTCTTTCTAAATCCTCACTCTCTGGTACAAACTTTGAACTCTTTAACAGCAACAAAAAAGAGGTGTAATCCCACAAGTTTGGGTCTTGGGAGTGTAGAGTGTATGCTGACCTTACCCCTACCTTGGAAGTCCAAAAAAAGTATGACAAAGCACTCTTAAATAAAAGAGTGCAAATAACTACAACAAAATAGTGCAATAATCAAAGTACAAGAGACATTATATATTAATTTGAACTCCTATAAGTCCAAAAAAAAAAAACGTTCTCCTTACTTCAGTTTCACTAAAACTCCCAAACTTAACTGGACATACAACAACAAAAACAATAGGAACATCTTACTCTCAAACTAGTTAGGGTTGGCTACAGGAATTATCTATATCCATTCAATTCTAATTGGAGTCATGTCATCACAATACTCAATAACTAGCCTTAAAAAGATAATTTCGAGTCCTCTAAAACCAGAGGTTCTCTAAATCAAACAACATCCAGTGTAACAGGAAAGTCCACACTTCCCAACCACATCTATTACTATAGCACCTTTCAACATAAAAAAGATGAAAACAATCTAAATTAAGCTATATTAGGTAAAAACGAAGCAAGCAGAACATAGATTTAGCTTAACTAGTGAAACTAAAGGTGAGAGCTGTAAGAGAAAATGAGGTGTGTGAATACTGTACCTGTACACGGTGACAAGTGTAGTTCGGAGGACGAGGTGGAGGAGAAGACCGGAGACCGGAACCGCCGGTAACAGAGTGAGGAAGTAGTGAGGATTCGTCGAATCTTCTTCTCTCCATTAGTTGAGAAATTGCTTTATCCCAAACCTAATGGCCGTTGTACGGAAGTGAGATTTCGTAGCGTAACTTACAGAGCTTCAGAGCAACGCCGCCGTCGTTGCCGGTGACGGGAGGAGGAGAAGGGTAGAGAGGGAGGGTTTTTGAAACACTTTTCAAGTGTGACTTCGTTTTTCCCTTCTTTTTTTTTTTTTCCTCCTTTCGTTTCTTGTTTTTACTTCTTTTTTTTATTTTACTTTCACATATTTTTTCGGCTCCATGAGGTGGTATGACAATGTTGGCATAAAAAATTATTCAAAACTTAAAAGAGAGTCACAAAAATTAAAATATTCTTCAAAAAAATATCATATTTCACGAGGTGTGATGTAGATATCTTAATATAATTAATAGCAAAGTTATTTTGGAGTTTGATATTTACCCAAATATTAGGTGAATATGTAATATTTTGTGCATCGAGTTGATCTTTTAAATAACTTTTTTGTTAGCATTTTTCATATCTTATTCATGCTAAATAAAATTAGCATTATAAGAGTTAGTTTGGAACTCAGTGTCACTGTCAAGACAGAGGTTCATTATGTGGCTAGCAGTACAAAACAGACTGCTAACAAAGAAAAGGCTGTAGAGGATAGTACATGTTGTATGTGTCAAGACTCAAAGATGGAGACAAGTAAACTGTGTTTGTGGATTGTGAATATGTTGCAAAGGTGAGAGCTGCATTATTACAATGGTCGAACATCTCACTACCTGCAGGAGAGTTAAAACTTACACTAGAGCTGATCAAGATGAAACACTGGAAGAGGTTTAAAAAAGCAAGTGATAGCTGCTATATGGGGGGCTATGATGTATCACATTTGGAAAGCAAGGAACTGGAAACATTTTAAAGGAGTTCACATACAACGTACAGATATAGTGAGCACAATTACTCGAGAAATTGCAGAAAGAATATCAATGTATAAGGTCACAAAAAAAAAAACAAGTATGTGTAGCAGTTTTTGGCAAAAGTTATGTAGTTAGACGTTTTTTTTTTGTTTTTTAGTCATTCCTCATTATGTCCTTAGTATGGATGATTCTTAGTTTGTATGTGGTTTTTTCTGTTAATGGTAATATTTACATTGGTTGCTAAAAAAAAATAGCATTATATATATGGCTAGTTTTCAATATTTGCATAATATTTAATACAAAGAAGGATCTAAAATGCCCCTCAACTATTTGAAATGATATAAAACTATCCTTCATCCATCTTTTGGCCCCCAAATACCTCTGACGTACACTTTTTGGCTCAAAAATATCCTTATGTTTAACGGATCATACTCATAAGGTGGATGGAGGGCAATTTTGTACCAAATCTCATAGTTTAAGGGCATTTTAGGCCCTTTTCCATTAAAATAATTTGAAATTACTTACTACATGAACTCATATGATTGGCTTGATTTTAAATTTCATAGTAAATTTTATATATATATATAAAGGCTAGTCCTCTACACTCCCCCCCTACCCCTACCCCTTCACTTCCTCTTTCTTCCATTTTTTTTTTCTGTTTAGATCTTGTCCACCATTTTAAATTTTAATTTTTTTCAATTAATGAAAAACCAAAGGAGAATAAAGGATGAAAATAATGATGACATTCATATAGAAATAATTAGTTCAATAAAAGATGATTTAATTAAGCAAATATGTATGTATACTATGGGAAAGGGTCAAAAATGCCCTTAAACTATGCGAAAGGAACAAAAATGCCCTCAGTTTGTAGTTTGGTCCAAAAATGCCCTTATTGTTATTTTAATGGGTCAAAAATGCCCATTTTCCAAATAAATATATTATTTATTTTCTTTTTAACACATTCTTTTTCTAATAATATTTTTTTAAATAAGCAAATGTTTATCCTACTTCAATTCAAAAAAAATAAAAAATAAAAAATTTCTTATTTTATTATAATTATTTTTTATCGTTATATAAATAAAATTAATGATGGATATACTATGATCTTATATATATGACATATATTATCGGTCGAAAGGAACATGAAGTTATTTTATTTTATTTGATAAAGTGATATTAAGAAGAAAAAAATTATTTCCTACATTTTTATTTGTTAAAGTGATTTTAAAAGAAAGAAAAACAAGAATAGGATTTTTTTTAATAATATTTTAATTAGGAAGAAAATGTGTTTAAAAAGAAAATAAATAATATATTTATTAGGAAAAGGGCATTTTTGACCCATTTAGTAACTATAGGGGCATTTCTGAACCAAAGTATTGAGTACAAAGGTATTTTTGAACCAAAGTATTGACACCAAGGGCATTTTTGGACCAAATTATAAACTAAGGCATTTTTGTTCTTTTCACATAGTTTAAGGGCATTTTTGACCCTTTTTCCTATACATATATATATAAAGGCTAGTCCTCTACACTCCCCCCTACCCTTCACTTCCTCTTTCTTCTATTTTTTTTTCTGTTTAGAGCTTGTCCACCATTTTAAATTTTAATTTTTTTTCAATTTATGAAAAACCAAGGGAGAATAAAGGAGGAAAATAATGATAACATTCATATAGAAATAATTAGTTCAATAAAAGATGATTTAACTAAGCAAATATGTACGTATACTGCATTTTTCTTTTGTGTGTATCTAAAATTCAAAATAAAAGAATAAAAACAACCATTTCTCCTATCCCTACCCCCATCCCATCACGACAATAATACAAATTAAAAGAATATGAACATGTGAGTTCATTTCAAGTTTGAGTCCCGCATATCCTAATTAAGAATAAGAGATTAAAAAAAATAAAAAGAGGAAATGAACAAGACATTTGAATAATTGAGAAAATTTTATATTAATAAAAATAATATTTTTTTAAGATGGACAATCAGTCGGGGTGAGTATGAATTTTAGTTGAATCCCCATTTATGAGTTAGATTACAATAATTTGGGGATTGATTTAAAATATGTCAATATGAAGATATCATGAAATTAATTATTTTTTGAATATTATTTTAAGTGTATCGGGTCAAAATATGAATCATATGTGGTTTTATAAAAAAATAAAAATTTAAAATATGGTTTTTATTATTTATTTGAAAATGGTTTAAATTTGGATCAATCACATTAGGCAACATAATAAATAACTATTTAATAATTTTACTTGAAGGGACCTATTAAAAATAAGAGCAAATATAAGCTAAAAGATTAACATCGAGGGTATTTTTGAGCCAAAAGGTGAATGCCAGGAGTATTTTAGGGCCGAAAAGTGGATGAAGGATAGTTTTGTACCAATTTAAATACTTGAGGGGCATTTTAAGCCCTTCTCCATATATTTAATATCATTTGTACATTATTTAGCTATTATTAGTGTTATTGGTGTGGGAAAATATCTTATGCGTTATTTGTGAATTTATTATATAGCGTTTTGTAAGATAAAATACGAGCACTAGTAATGCATGATTTAAAATAACTAAAATGATCAAAATAACTCTAAACAATTTAAGAAATAAAACACATCTTTAAAATATCAGTATGCCCAGATTATCATAAAATAATTAAAATTAAAGACCCACTAATAAACTATTCTAATCACCTAAGGAATATAAAATATTTCAAAACTATTCTATGAGTTGACTCTATCATTCTTCAAACATTTGCCCTTTTTTTTCTAAACCCTTTTTTATGTGAAATACTCTCTTCATAAAAAATTGTTATATGACATTTCACTCTCATATGTAGACCTTATTATGATCGCAATTTTTTTGAAGCATGAGAAGAGGTCGACATTTTAATCTCAAATAAAATCAAATACATGAATTACACTATAGCAATTTTGCTTTACTTTCTGCTAAATGCCAATCGATATAGGGACGACCAAGAAAAGTACGCCATAACGAATTCACAATTTAGAAGATTCAGTCTATTTTCACCAAGCATCAACCTTGCAAATTTCCATCTAAGGTTCTGCGTACATCCTAACCTTCCCAGACCACACTTATAGGATTACACTGGTTATGTTGTTGTAGCAGACGATAGAGTCCAACTAAAGGTCCTGGAAGGAATTTAGGATATATCTTTAATGAAAAGGTCAAGAGAATTCAGAGGGAAGTGAGATGTAACGAAAGATTAATAAACTATAAATGAAAGATATAAAGTGGCACAAACTTTCCATGTTTTCCAAGAGGTTCAGAACTACCATTTCTGTCCCTCTATAACCAACAATGAACAGCCTAATTGAGGGAGAGGGGAGGGCAAAAAGATATGCAGAGGATGCTGATATAATATGTGCATCCAGCAGACTAAACTTGCTTCAGTAGCTCAGTCCTCAATTAAGTTCTTTTGAAGTTTCCTTGAGAAATGCAATGATGGTCTGGTGAAATACGACGATAGTAAAGGGATCCTTTGTTCATGTGAGCAAGGATCTAAACACATACATAGATGTTCTTCATATTCCTTTCCTGGTCTTGCCTCCGCTCTAACAGAATCCAATATGCTCTATAAACAATACCGGTATGCCAGAACATACATGCAAGCCTCTATTCAAGTCACATAAGCATAATGTACTTAATTTCAATAACCAAAAGGAGGTGGAGCCAACAAATCCTGCTAGATCTTAAGGAAATTATCTCCACATAGAAATCAAGGATGAGGAGGTGCTTAAAACCATAGATTAACCACATACACAATGCGCATTTTCTGCACTACATCATAAAATATATTGTTCCAGATGCCCAGATGCATTAAGACTGAAAATTATATGACAAAATTTGCTCACTTTCGAGAACATCTAGCTACCAATTGACCAAATACTGCACTTCGACAATCTATCAACAAATATTTATAACATCATGATTTCTATGAATTCTGTATAGTTGCATCATATGATTGCCAAAGAACTTTATAACAAGAGCAAAACCAGTATGGACATACATTCTTTGGAGGACAAGAAACATCACAAGACAACATGAACATGTTATCTTTTCGACAAAAGATTATATACCTGCCCTTCATATGCAGTATCCAAAGGCAAATAATTTCCCGAGCAGAAGTAAGTCACTGACTCAAAAAAGTATCTTCGAGTCTTATCATGACTCATAGAAATCAAGAAATATGTACAGAAAACATATAAATTGTTCACCCTTTGTCATGTTCACCTCCATTGACATTCATGGAGTTGCAACCAGTTTGCCAAAATAACAAAATCTATCCATCCATATCTCAAGTTCCATTCTTTACATATATTAGGCTACCATTGCAACCAAAATCTTTCCAAATATACCTATATGCTACTAATTAAAACAAAACAAGATATAATTCCAACATGCTATCCTATTCCCTTTAGGTAATTCAATACATTATACCTCCTCCAGTCGAGGCATGAACGCAGCCGTCCTCAAAGCTCTAAGCTTTTCCCCCTTGTGTTCCTCAATCCTTGCAAAATCTGCAAAACCATCAATAATATTAAACCCTAAACTCCAAAAATTACCAAACAAATAAGGATCAACATGGAATTACAGAACCATGAATAACGCACCTTCTCCACAGTAGCGAAAATTCGGATACACCAGCTATACCATATCTACTTCTGCAACAAATATGTGATTTTTAACATCATATAAAGCAGCTTAACATCATATAAACAACGAAAACATAACGCGAATCGAGCTTTTACCGTAGTATCATTGACTCTGAATGAGTCAGCAGTAAGGCCTACTAAATACAACCCAGGGAAAACATTCTGCAAATAAACATATCAAGCAGAACATAAGAACAAACAGAGAAAGCAAAAAAGCATAAAACAAACATAAAGATGCTGGAGTTTTTCGGGTTTTTCTTCATACATCGAGTTGTTTCTGAACTGTTTTGGATCGTTTTTTGGGTCTTCTAGCGGGTCTTGACCCGGTCATAGAATACACATCTTCTTCAATCTCTTCCCTTGACAGTGAGATCCATAATTTCTTCTTCCCCTTTTTACCCGGCCCGACTCCATTTCCATCCGCGTTATCTTTCAACCTCTGCGACCTCTGCATATGATTACTGCTTTCAACTCGCATTTCAACGTTCTTCAACGCCGTCGTTTCAACCTTCGTAACACCCCTTCTTGGTCTTAGATTCCATAACTTCACCTCCCCTTCTTCACAACCCACTTCTTCTCCTTCTTCTTTAACCGCTTTTTCATGCTCATCTCCTCTTTGAGAAGACAAACCCCCATTAGGGTCTGCCTCTGCCTCCGATCGGGGTTGAACCTTCTCAGAATCAGACCCACCGTCCATGTCGGCGGTTTGGGATGGGTTATCTCCATTAGACGGCGGAGAATCACGGCGGCGGAAACGGTGGTTAGCATTTGTGTGACTTTTGTTACCCCACTTCAATTGGGGTAAAGAGAAATAGTGCAGAGGCTGAGACTTGACCGGTGCTGCTGCCATTACAAAACAGAGACTGATAAAAACACCCTTTTGGCTGAAAAATATGATGAAAGCAAGAAGAAAAGGTACTATGAACGGAAGAATTATGGTGGTTTTTGCAGAAGCAAAATGACGACGACGGCGCCGGTGGTAAACAAGAGAGGTTTTTGCAGGAGAAATGGTTGCCTTGTTGTTGTGGGCACTGTGAAATGGAATGAGGAAGCAAGTTAAAAGGGGATTATATATGTGATGTAAAAAAAGGATGGGATATATAGTATAAGTATAAAATGTGCATAAACATAACCCAACATAGGGTGGGTAAACTATTTACTTATCCGATCCGATCCAATTTATGTGACGATGTTTGACTCCCGTTTAAAAAAATTAAAATTTATGAAGTAAACTAAAATATAGATTTTTTTGAGGTTATAAATTATTTTATAATATAAAATGAGAAGTTTAAAAAACATTTCAATTTATGTATGAAAGTGTTTGACTAGATACGAATTTTAAAATATGTGATCTAAAATAAAAATGTATAGTTATAAATTGTTTTATAAAGAGTTAAATGAAATACTTGAAGTTAAATTGTTACTAAATATGAAGAGATATTTTTTTTTCTATCTCAATTTATGTGATACAATTTGAATTTCAAGAATCAAAGAATTTAATTTTGATCCTAAATTCGGAAATGAAAAATTTTAAGTTTTTTGAAATAAAATTTACATATTTAAAAATTACGTAAAAAGCAAGTCATGATAATTAATAATTTAAGATATTTAAAAGATATATGAAAAATTATGGTCAAATAAAGACTTACTTAAATTTTGAAATTCGAAAGGTATCATATAAGTTGAGACGAATGAAATTGAGATAATAAATATTAAATGTATCATATAAATTGAGATAGTAAATATTAAATATAAAAATATGTCCCTTTTTTTAGATCAACTAAAAAAGAGTGTCACATGTGATTGGACAAAAATAATATAATTTTAGTCTTAGATTTAAGATAATACAATAATAGCTTCTTGCACTCATCATCAAAAAGAAGAAAAAAAAAACTAATTTAATTAATCAAAAAGTAAGAAAGATTTAACTCAACAGAAGAATTAATGTGGGAGATTCAAACTTGTGAATTACCATCGGGTGAATTTATCATCCATAAACATACACGTATTCAGTATTTTTTATATTATTTATTATTTAATTACGATAAAATATAGTATTATTTTGAGTAAACACAACTTAATTGGAGTTTCTTTGGGCAACTATAATCTATAGCTATCCTTAGACGTTCTTGCTTGATTGAAGAGAAGTGAAAAAATTGATGCTCAACTTTTAATATTGTATCATATTCACTCCGTAACGATTATCAAACTTTATAACAGAAGCTAATTTAAAGTGGCAAAATTATTTTTGAAGATGTGTCGTGACTCGACTATAGCCCAAAACATTCACTTGAGATGACAGGTAGATTTTAATACTATATTATGACAATACACCTTACCTTATTGTGATCGTTAACTTTACCTCAAAAATTAGCTCAAATAAAATGTATGCCAAATCACTTATAAATTATCCTAAAGCTCTTTTGAGACTCAAAGCGTAACTAAGTCAAATAACAATATTTTAATAAAGAAATTATTTTAAACTTAAAAAATAATAATAGATTTAGTGGTTTTTTAAAAGTTTTGAAGAAGATAACATGTAGAAAATCTTATCCATATCTTAAAAGGTAAAAAAAAAAGTTATTTATGATAGACCTTCGATTCAGAAAAATATCTCAAAGCAATTTTAAAAAAATAATACAAAAGTTCTTAGAGGTAATAATACCAACAGCAACAACAAAATAATATGATAGATGTAGAAGTATAAGTAGAGATATAAATCAAAGAATAAGAAACTACGAGAATAATACTAGTGCTACCTGGTATGAATGAAGAAGCAGATACAACGCACGCTCTAGACTACAACCAAGTCCAACATAGAGGAAAGTGATATTTCACTCAATTACCTACTAGCCTTTTATTTTAATATGCGACCTTTATATATATATCCTCATATTTAGGGTCATGTTTTCGGTTAGTTGAAGATGCGTCATATCATGTCAAATCATCTCTTTGGCCAACTTGTACCTCTCCTCAAACTCACCATTGTCAATCTCTCACACCACCTCACTAGAGCATCCTTGCAACCCCTCTTCGCATGTCCAAATCATTTCAACCTCGTTACTCTCGTTTTGTCCATCACGGAGATCATTCCTACCTTATCTTGAATTTCGATCTTCATCCCTAATTTTATCTCTCCTAGTATACACACATTCATTTTAGCATCCTCATTTTTTGAACATGAAAATTCTTAATTGACTAACATTCCACCCCATACAACATAGTTGACCAAATCATCATTTTATAAAACTAGCCTTCAAATTTTAATTATACATTCTTATCATACTACACTTCAAATACGAGCCTCCATTTCATTCATCACATCAATTCAAAAATTAATTTCAATTTGAAAGAGTAAAATATTTGTGAGAGAAAAAAAGTGAGGGAGAATAAGTTGCAAGCTCATGAAGTGGATTGCAAGTTAGAAGATTTTTTAGCTGACTTAGCAGTTCTTTTAGCATACGAACAAAGATGTAAAACTCTTTCGCAATACCATAAATACCCTCTACTTCTGACCAAATTTCATTAGGGTCTGGCCATTTTTTTTTAAAAAAAGTTTCACAAAAATACTTTTGAGAACTTGTGATGCTGACGTGGAGATTGCCTGCATGGTGCTCTTTTGGACTTACTTTATTCAAACAACGTGGAAGTTTACTAGGATACAAGTTCCACATTAATTCATCGCATAATATATTGATGTATCTTTTTAACTCGATTTTAATAGATATTTATGTCATTTAGCTTTTGATATGCATAAGTAGGCGTGTAAATTTTTATAAAGTTAAATAAATAAACACATTCATTATATGAGACATAATACATGTAGAATGATGCGAAGAATGTAAATTATCACGTAGAATATATATGTCTACTTGTTCAATTATATATAAAATTAAATATTTATTTATAAACACCTAAATTTAAAAGTATAAAGACCACATAAAATCAAATTAAAGTACATATTATGATATTAATGCATTATGCCTGAAAAAAATTACGTGATTCTTTGTGACACCATGATTTTGAATCCAATAGAGAGACATGATGCCTAGTAAGTCAGCCAATAGATTATGGAAAGGCAAGAAGAAGAAAAAATTCAGAAGGTTTATAACTAGCCCACAGATTGCATCAACATTACTTGCATTACCTTTCTGTATTCTACGATAGTCGTTCCGTCTCAAAATAAATGTTAAATACTTTCTTCGTTCACTTTTACTTGTCATAGTTTGACTTGACACCCATTAAGAAAAAAATGATTAATAATATAGGTATTTAATAGGGGATACCCTATTAAATGATATCTTAGAAAATAATTTGAAAAATAAGTATTTAATGCTGAAGGTAAAATACGGAAAAAAATTATTATCTTTTCTTGATATGTCAAAAGTGACAAATAAAAATGAAAATCTATTTTAGGAATAAATGACAAGTAAAAGTGAACGGAGAGAGTAGTAAAATTCACGCACTTTAAGAACTAATAAATGTAATGTGTAATTTATTTAACTAACCGTATTTAATAAATATCTTTTAAAAATTGAATATTATTAAAAAGATAAAGTATAAAAGTAAAATCAAAAAAATATACTCCCTTCGTCCCATTTTATGGGGCATCCTTTGATTTGGCACGACATTTAAGAAAAATAATGAATTTTGAAACTTGTGACCTAAAACAATCCTTACATATTTTTGTGGCTGAAATTATTTCGTTAAGGATAAAAAAGAAATTTTAAAGTTAAATTATTTTTTAATTATAGTAAAATGGCATTCTTTTTAGAACAGACTAAAAAGAAAATAGCACCACATAAAATGAGACAAAGAAAGTATTAAATTTTGTCTTAAATTACTATGATGATACTTATTTTAAAATAATTTTATTTTAATAAGGTGATATTTATTTTGAGACGGAGGGAGGAGTATATATGTAATTATTCATACTGTCTTGTTTTGAGTAATCTTCATATCGTGTTCATTCATTTAAAAAATAAATTCGTTTGGTTTGAATATGACTTATGATGAGATAAGTTATGTTAGGAGTTATGATGGGATAAGTTATGCTGAGATTATTTCTTATTGAGTGTTTGGTTTGTTGTATTTAAAATAATATACATTGTTAAATTTTAAGAAGAAATTGTTTGTTTACAAAATTACCCTTCACTTTATTTAGTTTTTTTATATTTTCTTTGCAAACTTTAGTTATTCATTTTAAAAAATAAAATTTTTATTTTATTTATCTTAAATATTTTTGTTTATGTATTCCCATGATAAGTACAATATGTATTTAAAAATAATTTATTTTTCCTATTTAGCTTAAAAATAGAACTTCTCTCTTAAGTTTGTTAGAGAGAAGAAGATTTATGAGAAATCAAAATATAAATAAACATAAGAATAATTATGAATAATTATCATAAAAATAAGGAGTAGTGAATATTATTATACATGATATTAAAAATAATTTAAATATACATAAATGTGAAAAATGATGTATAAAAAGTGTTTAAAGGGATATATTTGTCATTTACCTATTTTATCCGGGGATAAGTTATCCCGGGATTACTATACCACCCAATGTGAGGGATAACTTATCCCGGTACTAATTCATAATCCTGGGATAAGTTATCCCATGCTTTGCAACCAAACAAGGAAATAAAGGGTACTTAAAATTTAGGAAAAATTACTAAAGTACACGCCTTTAAGTATATTATTTTCCATTTGTCCCTATATCTTTTAAAAATAACTAAAATCCCTTATTTTAATAATGTATCCATATTAATGTATTAATGTATCCGTATTAATGTATTAATGTATCTGCGCTTTCATTAATGTATCTGGATTGAGTTAATTTTTATTTTAATAATGTATCCGTATTAATGTATTAATGTATCTGCGCTTTCATTAATGTATCTGGATTGAGTTAATTTTTATTTTAATAATGTATCCGTATTAATGTATTAATGTATCCGTACTTGTATTAATGTATCCGCACTTTCATTAATGTATCCGGATTGGGTTAATTTTAAGGGAATATTGTAATTAGAAAAAAAGTAGGGATAGATAGTAATTTCATCTTTACACTATGCGATTTATGTAACTTACCCTAAAATTTATCCTGGGATTATCTCCCCTTATCCATCACACCAAACGAATGTTTTTGGCATTTCAAACGCTAAAAACATTACAGCTACCACTTTATAACTTCTCTTTCCTTTGTGTAGGATTTTTATATTCCACGTGCATAATTTTTTATAATTTCATTTTACTCAAAGAAAAGTCCTCTTAATTTCATACTAATAATTATTTAATTTCCTTATTTATTTGACCGGTCGATTACTTGCTTATAAGGGTCTCTCCAATTATTATAAATTGAAAAATCACTAAGGTTTAATAATTATTCTTTGATTACTTGTTGATAAGTCTTTCCTAGTCTTTATTTGACCAGTCGATACATGCATTGTAAATTAGATAAATAAACAAAACCTTAGTCCAATATGAAAAGTCAAAATGTCAGCAAAATTTTGGTTTGATTTCTATAAATAATATTTCTCTAAAACGATATTAAATCTTTAAATTCAGCTAGACAACGAATTTATGTTATGTATACTGATTTAAAGTGATAATATATAGTAATTTTATACTATTTAATTAGTGATTTTCTTCCGGCTATAATATGTTATGTATGTTACTTATCTATCATTGCTATAAGACATTATTTGTAATTAATTCCTTATTATCTTATAATATTAAAAAAAAACTTTATATTTGTGTATAGAAATTAAATTCTAATCCAAAGAGAGGTTGAGACAAAACTAGACCAGCAAATATATCATCAAATATTAATGTATAAAGAGAGTGAATAATAAAAACTTGTGCATTTTTAATATATTGATGTTGTAACTTTTTCGAGAAAATAAAAAGAATGGTCTTTATGTTTCAGGATATATTTTAAATAGTCTTTTAAGTATATACTTAACAATTTTAGTCTTTTAAATTGGTTAAAATTTAACATTTTTAGTCTCTCTATATATATTTATCAAATTATATCTGTTAGATTTGACGAGAACTATACAAAATAATATAGGTATTTGAAATTTCTCTGACCCTTTTAATGTCTCTATATCTAAAGCTTAACATTTATTCATTTGAGAAAGTATAAAACCTTGTTGCCTAGAGGTTGGGGGACCTCTCTTTTAGCCATCAAGGGCCTCATATTAGTCCCCACAAAAATTAGGATATGTCAACTTCCTAATTAATATTTAAATTCTCGTACTCTCTTTATTTTAATTTTTTTGTTTTATTTTGACTTAACACAGATTTTAAAAAATTCAAGAAGATTTTTAAATCATGTGGTCTTAAATTAAAGTGATGTAGAATGTATCAAAATATTCTTCAATCTTATGGTCTTAAATTTATGAAATTTCAATTGATAAAGGTTCAAATTCCGTGGATCTTCCACGAATTTGAACTAACACATTTAAAATTCACGATTTTCTTTTCTGGAGTTTTGAACTGCCATAATTGAAATTCCATTATTTTTTCATGAAGTTTGAATTTTTTTTCTAAGGATAATTTAGTTAAAATTTTATTTTTCAAAAATATTTGTTTTGTTTGTTGATATTTTCAGTTATATTTCAAATAGTGGCTATTCTTTGAATATTTAGTCCAAAAGTGGTTAGCCTATTCAACTTTTACGAGCTTCTAATTCCGGGCCAGTGCCCAGTCATGGGCCGTTCCCCCCTTGTAAATGGGCCACTGGGCCAGTGTGATTGTATGTAAATGTCTATTATCTCAAGTGTTCTTAAGAAACAGTGTCATCAACATATAGATACTTTGGACAGTTATTCACCGTTGGATCTCGTTAATTCAGTCCCCTATAATATTCATTATCGAGATATCTTTTCTTTTTTCCCATTGAATAGATGGAACTAGAGCACATCAATTTAAAGTCTGATTTGAAAATCTCTTTTTATTATCACACTTCTCGCGTCTTTCTCATAATTTTAATTTGACCTGAAGCTATTATTGTTATTGTCAACATATAGAGTTTGACTCATAATTAATATAAAATTTAATAAGATAACTCCTGCAATATATTAAATAATTGTAAATATATTATATTTGTAGGAAAATACTTTTTAAATATTATATTCACTAGTTCAATATTAAACGAGTTGTGCATTCAAAAAAATATTAGAAAATAGCAAATTGGTCATATTTCAAAGTAAACTAAAGTGAGGTAAGAATATGTCTCAATCCAAAAAGGGAATTAATATTGTGATAGTGATCTCTGAAATTTTTTCTTGTTTTTTAAGCTCCATTGATAGTTGAGAAATTACCTTATGTTCGATCCGCTTATTATATTGTAAGATATAGAAATATTAGTAAGTATTTTTATGATAGATATCCAAGATATACGTATCTCTATATCTAAAAAATTTAGTAGTGAGCACTCTCTCAATAGAGACGGTAATAAATATTTGACATATATATAATATATGTTTTTATGTGCTGATTCACTCATACATACAACGTACGCTTCACATACTTACATATTCTTCCCACATAGTTGGCTTCTCATACAATTGGCATGTACATACAGTTTGAAAATATGTATAATGGATTCAATTGGTCATATATATAATTGATGCTTTCACATACATACACAGACATCTAGCTTCTACTTTGAAAACGCATACAATTAAAATCAAAGACTCTACATGCACGGTTTCAATTAGGATTAAATATTATATGCTCACAAATATAATATATTTTGCTACATTTTGAAAGAAAATTTTTCTGCATTTATTATTTATTTCAAAATCTTTCAATAAATTGCAAAAAAAGAGCGCTAATAGCGCTACTTGTGAAATTTTTCCCTTGATAGCTCCACTAAATAGGAGTTATCATTCCCAGGTTCTTTAGGTGTACTTTTTGAAGTAGTCAACTTGTTCTTGATAGATCCAATCGAGTGTTCATAATATGGAGTAAAAGAATCAAAAGACTAAAAGTTTCTATTTAAGATAGTTCGCCAAACTACGATCGAAAGTTTCGTTAAAGGCATGGATTTGGACTATGATAAAATGTCCATACACAAGTATTGGGCCCATCATCAGGCCCAAATTCTCCTTTCTCTCTTTTTCTTCTCCTTTTAAAATTTCTTGCATAAAAGACATATTTTAAAAAGATGAAGAAATTCTGTTGTTTATGATTAAAGAAAAACATTCGAGATGCATATACTAGAAATTTAATAATGATAATCCTTTTTAAATCTCAACCTAACAATGTTTAGCACCTAGAAAGGCAATGAATATTACTTTTAATTAATAACCACAAGACCTTATTTTATGTACCAAAAATAATTATTAGTAGATATAATTTATTTGACGGCAGACCTACTAAACTATAAACTTAATAACTTATAAGATAAAAAAAAAAATCAATCAACTCCAGTACTATGTATTTAATTATAAACCTCTACAAGTGACTTACTATTTTTAACTCTTCAAATATTTGACAAGATAATCATCTATCAATAAATATTATTGTCCATTACTATTCATGATGAACTAATTGTCACAATCAAAATTCAAACCAATCAGCATATTTTGGTCTTATTCTAACGTAATCACATGTGGTTGCTAGCTAAAGATGTTAAAGGTGAAAAACTTATCTTGCATAGCGTTTTAAAACGAGTTTAACTGTTATATCTGGATGGCTATGAATTACACCAGTAATGTAAAGATTATTTATACTATCAATATATACAAGTTAAACTATTATATATGGTTAATCAATTGAACAATTGAAAAAAATTATATTTCAAAATCGTATATAAAATTTTTATTTTATACAACTCCTCTTTTATATATATAATGAGAATAATATGAAGAATAAAAAATAATTCAGCGATAAAAATATTCTCATTGTGAACTCAATAAAGCTAATTAATCAACTTGTCATATGAAATGATGTGTTAGCAATGAAGTGGAGAAGGAAGATGCTCATGTTAATGGAAGCACCATTGCTAATTTTTTGCAAACATAGGATAAAACATGCAATCTTGATCTCCAACATTATCTCAAAGTTTGATTGGACACCTTGTCATACTCATATTACCAATATTTGTATCCAACTCCAAAATTTTGAAGATGATCCTAAAAATCATATTTTCAATAATATTTTCATACAATACATTTACACTGTATGGTCCCTAGATTAACTTAATTCATAGTTGGAAAAAGGATTGTACTTTGAGGGATATGATATAGATCGTCTACCCAAATACAAATATTCGTAATTAATTCTACGACTCAAAATCATAATTCATAAATCACACGAAAATAACTTTATTGTTCTCCTACATACTCTTCAAAAATTAACTTATTCATAATGAAGCAAATATTGGAAAGAAAACCAATGGTATAATCATCAAAGCATGGATTGATAAAAAGATAAAAACTTTTATTGCAAATTCAAAGAAACTATCTGACATCACTATGCTAATTTAAACAAACATATAGTAATGGGATATTATTAATCAAAATGGGACCTTGACTACTCTTTCCTACGTGTAGAAGTGAAATGCGGATAGGGCTGATCCCCTTAATCAGAGATCTCGGATTTGAGTCATTCTATATATGAAATATTCTTGGAAAAATTACCTCTCTATATTTCTTTATTTACCATATTTTCTATTATTTTCTACCATTTCAAAATATTACTAAAATCCCTCATTTTCCTCCAAAAACCCCATCTTTCGGATACATAACTTTCCACTCCAAAACTCATGTTTATCTCTTCCTATTTTCACTCCTTCATTCTCTCCCTATTTTCACTCCCACAATCTCATCAGTCAAAATCTTTCTCTCTCCGGTTCATTTATTGAAGAGGTATTTTTTCTTCATCTTCTTCTTCATCCATTTTTTTTCTTTTCCAGTTCATCACTTATCAATTTTCAAATTGTTGATTTTTTTTTTCTTCGATTTTTGTTGTTCATATTTTCCTGAAACATATGGGTTCGGATTTTTAGACATTGAGAAAGTGTAGAACATATTTTTTATTTTTTTTCGATTTTTTGTTGTTCATCTTTTTATGAAACATATGGGTTCAAATTTTTAATGTATCTAGTTGTTTTTGTTTCTTAAATTAATGTATAATGCCTTCGGTTCAATGTATCGTGTTCAAATATTAGTTTTGATACATAACCTTAATTTATTGAAATACAAATTAGTATGTATCATGTTCATAGTTATGTATTTGATACATAACTATTACAAATTTCGTTATCTTTTAATACCAGATACATGCACCCAAACTTATTCAACTAGAAGGCTATGTATCTGTAGACATTATCAAATATTATTGTTGATAAATAAACACTATTAATGTTTTATAACAATATCAGTTTGTATCATAGTCATAATTATGTAATATGACACAACATTGATAGAGCAACTGGTTGATTTTTTTAAAAAAATTTTTGTTAATCTTTTTTATGTGTTTGTACACAAATTACGCAATAAATACACTTGATACATAAACCCTAATGTTCTAAGCTAAAGCACTGTGAATCAAATTAATTGATATGTACATGATACATAATATATATCATGTATCAGCTACTGATTTCGAATTTTTTGAATCTGTTACGATTTGGGAGAGATTTGAGAGAAGAAAATTTGAAATTTGAATTGTTTGAAGCTGTTATGATTTGGGAGAGATTAACATCAAATTGATTTGCATGATTTGAGGAACTGCCATTTAATTTTATGTTTATTTTCCTTTTTAATCTCAATAGACAAGTTATCTAATGTATCAAATGTTATGTATCCGGATGAATAGGATGTATCCGGATGACACAAATTTGAAGAGATTTTTGTAAATTGAAAAAGGATAGGGATATGATGTAATTTGCTCCTTACACTATGGAATTCCTAAAAATTTTACAAAATTCTTTGGTATAGCCCATATAGGGAGCGTTTCTCCTCTGAGTGGAACCCTATATAGTGCGAATTTGGATTAATCGGATTCCTATGTAGGTGTCAAATATCATATGTAAAATAATATTAAAAAAACATATCACAATGTTTGAGCAAATCACTTCACTTCCTTTTTTCTTCTTTTTATTCATTGTGGAACATGGTTCTTTATTTACGTGAGAGTGATAACTTCGATGTCTCTCTCAAAAGAAGAAATAAAAACAGTAAAGTAAAATCATTATTAATTTAAACATAGATTTAATCACTCAAATTATGTTTCACTAACTTTATGTAACAAGGAACACCCTATGATTTGAAAGTAGAAATAAAGCATTTGTTACTTAAGGCCCACCCTACGAGTAATTTCCAAAAGTTGACTCCTTTCATCATCATATACTCCTTTGTTCATTTTTACTTGTTGATTATATTAAAAATAGATATTTATTTTTACTTGATTAATTTAAAAAAATCAAGAGATAATATATCATTTATCAATATTTTACCCTCATATTATTAGATTCTATTAATTTTCCGACATATAAATATGACTTATAATAATTAAAGATGATACAATATGTCAATATCAAATATAGACAAGTAAACATGAACGATGAAGTATATCATTGTTGAAACATTAATTCAGGCGTGCGAGTAAAAAAGCAGGATTTTAGTGGGTGAATTACACATAAAGTGAGACAAAATTGCCTTTGAGTGAATGAAAAGGGTTATCTTTAATTTTTGTTGTATAAAGATGGTTACCATTAAAAGGATCAATTTCTAGATTAAAGGTTTTTTTTCTTCTTCTTTCAATCTTTCATCATGAACCTTAAGTGATATCTTTGATATAATTAGATGAGTTATAAAGATAGGAGGATAATTACCATTAATAATTAGTTATCACGAAATTTCAGGTTTAAATCTCACTAAAAACCAAGAAACACTAGATGATTTACATGTGCGCGTAGGCTCATTACAATAAAAATAGCTTTTAGCATACACATTAACAAAGAGTGTTAAAATTTTTATCGGCATTAGTTAATTGTCATTGGATCAAATATCGTTATAAGCTTTACAAAGAGTGCTAATTGCTGCTAAAAATATATATTCAGCGACAATTAAACTATTATCGTTAATTAATTACTACTAGAGATCATTTTTGGTATAGTAACTACCCGGTCTATAGTTATCAATAAAAAAGTTGTCAAAGTAAAAATGGAACCTTGAACCTTAAATTCATTAGTACTTGGCCCATTAAATAGAGATGCCAAATTGAAAATATCATCATAAATATAAGTATAAATGACTGAAAAATAATGGTATAGAATAATCATAAAATCGTACTTAGTTGAGATAGCTTCTCATCATTTGAATCAATAATATAATTAGGTAAAAAGTATATAATCCCATAATCTTTCAAATTAATATTAAATGATGCAACCATGATGGGTGCTGCATTAATTAATCACTCACATTATTGTTTTCTTACCAAATAATTATTTGCCAACCCAAACATGCTTCCTCTAAAATTCCTTCTCCGTTTTGTTATCCCTAAATTACCCTCACAACTTAACAATAATTAACATGTATTCAGAAATAAACAGGGGTAAACATGGAATTTCACAAGGTTGCATATATTCTCCTTACACACCACACGTGCAACCCAACTTTTTTGATTAATTAAGAAGAAACTAAACAGTGTTATTAACTGAAATAATTAGGGAATTTGTAACGGTTAGTCACATGGGCCAGATAAGGTTGTCACATGGGCCAGATACGTAAGGCCCACAAACTTCACTATTTCTGGGCAATTGTTTCACATGCACCATTGCACGTGTGGGAATCCCCTTGATTAACGGCTAATGATTGCATTTAATCTTGATTAACGGTTGTGATGAAATCCTTACGATTGCTCCACGTATGATAAATAGATAATACTCCCACCGTTCACTTTTACTTGTCACTTATTCCTAAAATAGATTTTCATTTTTACTTGTCACTTTTGACATATGAAGAAAAGACAATAATTTTTTTTCCATGTGTGACGAGTGAAAGTAAACGGAGGGAGTGTTTGGCTGTGACCGACTAATAGAAATGGGTAATTATCGATAAGGGTTGTAATGGAGTGATAAATACTCCTTCATTCTTAACCAGATGTTTCGTATTTAAATCTCCTTAAATACATAGTTGTCTTTGTTAGAGAGCACTTTACCTCCCAATGTGGGACTTCCTGTGCAAATCTAAAATTTAATCGAGGTCTAATGTAGATACTAAATACTAGCTAAAAAGCGAAAAAAATATATGATAACTTTATCATTATCTCGAGTAGGGATTTAATGTTCACATTAAAACTCAATTAAATTTAAATTTAGGTTAAAAAAATTCCATACTATGGGTGGGGGTATTAGTGTTGACCGTTGACTGGATCGAGCAGAAACAAAGGGGATTTTGACCAAAAGGAGTGCACGTGTGATTACAGGTATGTTGTTGCTGTACTTTGGCTGTTCAATGGGAATGATGGTGTGCCATGTAGGAATCACATGAACTTGCTTAATCATATACCTCCAACTTGATATTTGAAAAATCGGGCCCATTCAGATTTTGAAATTTATAATTTTTAATGGAAATCTTTCAAGTTAATAAATAAAGTTAATTTATTGTAAAATCAAAGCAAATAAAAAACATAAACAAAGGAAATAAAGAGAAATAAGAGAAGATAGTTTTCAGATTTAAAGTGTTCATAAAACATACAAAAGGTTATCATAATATGTCAGGATTTGTTTTTATTCATATATAAAATATGAGTAAAAGTTACTTTCGTCTTCGTTCAATTTATGTGAAAATGTTTGACTGAATTTTGAACAAAAAAAAAATACATTATATATAGTTTGGATCAATAATAGTAGGGGATCTAATTCCTGACTCGAACAAAACATGCCATTACGCTATTAGCTAGCTTTATTCTGATGATTTTCTAATCATCAAAGCATATTCAAAAGCTTTATACATTACACTGTGATAAGCAACATTTGCATTGATGGGATATTTCAAAGTGACAAGAAACCTATATATTAGGCTTATCTTTTCTATTCGATGCGAATAAATATTTATCGAAGGAATATCCCTCTAATAATTAGCATAATTTACAGGATTGATTTTTCTGTATCAATAATACGTTCATAATAACATATTAGTACTACTCCTTTCAATAATTGAACGTTTGGTTGCAAATAAAAATATTGCGGAGTATTACTCATAAAATATTTCGTTTCTCATATACAAAAAATTTGTTCATTTCAAATTAGATTCAAACATAGTTTTTCTTATTGAACGTGTGGTTTAGTTATATATATCAATTGTCGTACGTCTTAATTAGCTAGCTATTAATTATTATCCTTTGTTTAATTCAAGTATTATTATTTGTGGGTATATATCATGAATACTAATAATTATCATACAATATATATAATAATTACTAATCATCTATTGTAATCAAGGTCCCGACATTATTATGAGCTTCATATCATTATTATTGCTTTATGTCTTGTGAATATTTTTAAAAATTAATTTGTGTATTTCCTGGAATTGTTGAAAGTAACTTATAAAAGGTTAACCAAGTTGACATTTTTTTAAAAATTATAATATTTTAATTAAAGAATTCATCTATGCTATACACATGAAAATATGGAATAAAGTTACTAATCAGAAATTGTCTGTCTAAATCATGCTATTGTCGGAAAACAAATCCTATAAATTGGTTTCACAGCTCATCATTTTCTCGTAGTTCATTAATATTTTTATTTTAAAATTAAACTCGTTAAAAACATCAAATTGTAATTAAATATAAAACTATTCAGTTTTATAAAGGTGACCTCCTTGTAAAGTAGAAAGTAAATACCTAGAAGAAAGAGCTAAGATAGTAGAAACACGTTGTAGCAATTTACAGACATGCATGCGATACTTTAGCCGATAAAAAAGGTTGTACCATTAGTACATGATAAAAGAAGTTACCATTAATTATTACAAATATTATTTTTTTAATTTTTTTTTGGAGTGGTTAGATCTAGGGGTGGGCATAAATACCGAAAAATCGAACCGAATTGAACTAATTCGATTCTTCGGTTTCGGTTCTTTGGTTTTTTGGTTCGGTGTCGGTGTTATTTTTTCAAAAGTTCGGTTCGGTGTTCGGTGTAAGGGTCTCAAAACTTCGGTGCACCGAAGAACCGAACTTTTATTTTAAAATAATAAAATTTATATATATATATATATATATATATATATTCACTTAACTAAAAATAAAAATTCAACTAACAATTATATTATTCATAAACAAATAAAAGTAGCAACAAATGTACAATTCAATAGTTAACTTCAAATATTACTTTTCAAGAGGAACTCATACATATTTTTATCAATGTACGTTATGTAAAGGAACCCGTCTTCGTACTTGTTTTTCTCGAGAAGTAGTTTGAGGCACAATGTTCTTGATTAAAACAAATATAATCTTTTAGTTAGCACAATAAGTTTTCTACGGTGAGACACATCATTCCTTAACATAGTTTTAATTTTTTAAGGATCTTATACTTTGTCCTTATTTTATTTTTCATTCACACCGAAAAACCGATTTAAAAACACCGAACTAAATCGAACCGAAGTAGAAAAAACCGAACCGAACCGAACCGAATTAGTTTGGTTTGATATACGGTGCATACTTTTCTAAAACCGAAGAATCGAATCGAAATTTCGTAGAACCGAACCGAAGAATCGAACACCCACCCTAATTAGATCAACTTTGTTATATGAGGTTAAATGTTGGTTAGTTAAGAATTTTTACCTTATTTTAAGATGATGAAGACAATAGAAATGAGGATGCTTAGGTGATTGTATAAGCATACTAGAAGGATAAATAAGAGACATGAAGATAAACAGGGCGAAGTAGGAGTCACTTCAGTGATAGATAAAATGCAGAAAACAAGGTTCAGATGGTTTGGACATGTGAAAGGATTATAAATATCCAAGTGAAGAGGTATTGTGAGAGGTTAACAATGATAGAGCATAGAGAAGTTATTTACTTTTGCATTTATTTTTTCCCTTCAAAACTATTTTGAAAAGTAATTACTTTTGTGTGAGTGCGTTCAACGATCTACTGAAAACAATATCTCTACACAATAATAGCAGATAGGGATAAGTTTAATGCACATCCATCTTTTAAATTCTACTGTGAGATTTAACTGGCTATGTTGTTATTTGCCCTTATTTGTATTGTTTGATCTTTGATTATTTCTTCTTACATTTTTTTTAAAATTAATAATGTCAGCAAATCATTGATTTTATGAACAACTAGATGATTGTGTGATTTGGCTACCCTAAGCATCAAACCTTGCAATTTTAACAACTTGACACTTAGTTATATTATTAAAGCTCCTCTACCTACGAGTTTCTTTAAAGAGATTGCACTTGATTAAGATTAGTGAAAGAATAATAAACAAACACAGCTAATCAAGATTCACGTACTTCTTGAAGTTGAAGTTGAAAAATAATATTTGAAATTTTATTGATTTTTTTTATGAAGAGGCCTGTCATTATAGCAATAATTTTTATTTTGCTTTTCTTCCCATTAAAGCAGTGCATTCAGCATTATTGCTCCATATCCATGAATGTTCCCAATGTATTGTTTATAGGATAAACCAAATAGAGCAAAAAAAAAAATGCACGCAGCAGGAACAATGTATAAAAATCAATGATTATCACCAGTGGTATATTGTGCCATTAAATAGATCTATCTTCTCAAGAACCTAGAAATTTTTATAAAGGCATTGAAAAAAAATACTAACTATATTATATATAACTACTCTCTCTCTCTATATATATAATACATATATATATTTAGTATAATTCGACGAAAAAAGATTAAATTGAATCCTTGCCATACATCCCCTCTAGGTGATTAGTTCAAGTTTAATTAGAGATTTTATATTCAAGCTTTATGAATTTAACAAAATAAAAATATTTTAATAAAGACTGCTCAAGCCTCATAAGAAGGTCTCATAATTTTTTTTTTTTTTATCAATGTGGGAGTTTTCTTCTCTTCATCACCCTCCTCACATTCGAATCCAAACATTGTCTTTCGGAGTTCCATTGTTCAGTCCAGTGCATGACACTCATGGATCGAGCGTTAATTTTCACCTCGACAATTGTCCAATTCATGAGGGTCCACATCGGATCTGATATTGATATCATGTCAAATTTGACCTTGAACCTAATTCACATCACAAAAATTAGCTCAAAAGGAAAAGTATTGTCCAAACTTTATAAAGAAATCTAATAGAGGCCTTTCAACGATATGGGAGTTTTCTTCCCTTCACCAATCTGCTGCACTCTATCTTTTTCAAATCCTAATTAATTATGAAATTTTACTAAATATATTATTATTGTAGTTTCTGCTCAGCTTATAAGTATGTTTTGTTATGCTTTCACTTTCGTTACTTTTTTTTTTTACTATTTTTTTATGTCGATATTTATTGAATATATATCTAATGTAAGGAATTATATTATACACTCTTTAAATTCTATTTTATGAATTATATTAAATATCTTATTATAATTTCGAATCACTTATAATTAGACGAAAAATAAAAAGGAAAAAATAGAAATCAATGATTGGATGGGAAGAAGAGAAGTAGAAGGTGGGTCTAGTTCACGTGCGAATCACATGGAGAAGGAGCCTCGTACGGACCCCAGAAATTGGAAGATGATGATAATGATTCATGAACTAAACGAAGAGGGATTGTCGGAATGAAGATCTATTATTGGTCTTTGTGTTAACACGTGGGGACAACTTCCGACATCTTGTCGCCAGTAATTCATTTTATAATCATTCCCTTTACCTATCTTTTTAATCCACTAGAGTATTTTAATACTTTCCTCTCTGTCTCATTTTACGTGACACCCTTATTATATCTAAGAAATGTGACGCTCTCAATAGGATTTTTTCCATAAGTAGGGCTCGAACCCAAAGGGCGGAGAAGTATAATCTGTATTGGTAAGTTTAATTGTTTCTAATTATAATAAGATGACATTCTTTTTTAAACGGAATAAAAAAAGAAAAGATGTTACACAAAATGTAACGAAGAAAATACTTCGTATCAAACAATATTAAAAAAGTACCATTGAAAAATATAAGTCTTCTCATGGCTCTAAATCTCAATTTTGATGTTTGTATTGGAACATTAAATAAAGTTTATTTTCTAATAAGAAGCGTTTTAGCCCAAAAATGAAATTTTTTTATTTGTATTCGAATTAATCTAAGCCTCAGAATAAATATTAGACCTCAGGTCAAAATCCCAAAAAAATAAAAATTAGTTATGTTTACTTTGTAATTTTTTTTTTAGAAGAAAAGAATCTATAAGCTAAGATAAGTGCAGGCAATAATTGTTTTTACAATATGATTTATCTTTCCCAATAATAGTATGATTTGGCTGGATTCTTGTTGACTGTTATTTTGGCCCCATGTCTCTAATTGCTAATTAGGGTTTTGCTAACTTGTGAGTTGTAATCTTCTCTAAAACAGATCTATCACATATTTGATTAATTGAATATTAGACTCATACATTAAATTGTCCATACTTTAGAAGCAACAACATTAATTATTGTCCTTTAAAATTATTTTATGCAGTAAAAGGAGGGTGATGAATTGTCTCTATGAGATAATTATGTGGAGTAACTTAGTACTCCGTCCGTTCATTTTTATCTATTTATTTTGAATTTTTGTATGTCCTCTAAAAAATAATAATTAATATGAGTATTTTATCATAATATTCATATTAAATATTGATGTATAGTTTTTTAATTTAAAAAGTAAGTAATTAATTGAAAGTAAAATAAATAAATAAAATTTATTTTTTCTTGATATATTAAAATAGTATAATAAAATACATAGGCTTTGCTGTTGTCTACTAGATTAATTAGCTAATACTAATAATTAGGTGTCCACGAGTTGGTAGTTTTTATTGTATATATGAAGTGTATAGTATATTAATTTATAGGAATCATAGAGTCATAATTAAATTAAATAATTAAATAATGCGAGAGATATAAAAATTAAGGAAACACTAATGATTAGTTCATGTTTAATGGCTCCTTGTTGAACTTCACGTGGACAGCCACCTCCCATAATTGCAAAATTCCAAAGCAAAAAGGAAATAATTACTACTGGGGCTTCAACAACGTGCATACTACACGCCTCGATTTTAGGATATCACACGCTCATTTGGTCTAAATTATTTCACTCCGTTTCATATTACTTGAGCCCATTAATCTCGTATTAAGAAAAATATTTCTCTGACTTGCTATATTTTCTTTTCTAAATCTTTCGAAAACAATATTTCTATTTGAAGTAGTGATAAATCTGCATACATTCTATTATCTTCAGATTCAACTTGTGTGATTTTATTGGTATGTTATTATTGTTATTGTTGTTATTAATTGAAAATTATTTTATTAAATTAACATTATTAATTATGCTTTGCTAAAATGAACAAATAAATAAAATGAAACATCTTCTTTTTTTTTCTTTTTATTTTTTATATATAAGCGTCAACTGAAATCAAATGAAGGAATTATTATTTAAAAAGAAAATGAATGTGTATTAATTAGATGACTTTCTATTTCTAGGAAAAATGAGTCTATTCTCTTTGAAATTTTCATTCGTGTGGCCGATTCTTAATTATTATTATTTTAAAAAAATAGTAGCCGTTTGGCTAAATCTTTTTAAAAAAGTCATTTTATTTAAAATTTTACTACTCATATTTATTTTTGTTATCTTTTATTTTTCCTTCTCCTTTCACACATAAAGAAAAAAAAGAAAAAAGAAGGAAATTGTGGTTGAAGATCACGCGCGAGAACATCATGTGAGAAAGGCTAAGAATGAGCAGAGGAGTTCAAATGATTGTAGGTAGAGTTCTTGTCGGGTATTGAGGAGACAAGAGGACACGCACGAGCTGTATGGGAAGTGCGACCTCACTTAGTTGTTCTCCGTCCTATATTAGTTGTTCACTGTATTTTAATCGTTCATTTTTATTTATTTATTATATTTAAAATTGATATACACTTTTGCTTGTATAGATAATTTTAATTTATAATTATATGGGATGATTATAACATTATTATTTTTGAATAAATAATTGCGAAATCTGTTGTTTCGTAATTTTGTAAAATTTTAAAAAAAATTCTTAAGAGGTAAGTTAATAAAATTAAAATTCTTATTTATGCTTTATTAGAAAACAGGAAATGGAGTAATACGTGAGACCACGTGTCTACCAGCACGACATGTTTGGGGGTATGAGGCACGTGAGTTCTGTGATTTTAAGGGTGTTTTACTTTCTTTGACCCACGTGATCTCCACCCTTCCCTGTCTCCCACTAGGGATGGCAAGGGGCGGGGCAAATGCGGGGTGGGTGGGTTTAAGGCTTGCGGGGCGGGGCAGATTTAAGGTTGTGTGGGACGGATAGAATGCGGGGTGGGTTGAAATGGATTTTTCTTAAAATTAATGCGGGGCGCGGATATATGTGATTTTATGTAAGTTTAAATTTAATTTTAATTTTTTACATGTTATAAGAGTGATAGATAATTATTTATTAAGATAATTTCTTCAAAGCTATTAAAATATTCAAGATAGTAAATGAAAATGGTTCAATAAAAAATAATACAATTTCTTACATGTTTCCCAATTGACCTCTAAAAAATAAAATTTTAAGTTACTCTCCTATTAAATTAATACAACTTCATGAAAAAATGAATTTAATTTTTAATATCAAACTTAACTAGAAAAAGAAAATATTTAAAAAATTATGTGGGGCGGGGTGAGACTGGTTGAAAATGAAAAAAGTTGTTATGTGATGCGGGGCGGATTAAAAATTTTGCGGGTTAAACTCAACCCGCCCCGTCCTCGCCCCGCACCGCCCCATTAACATCCCTACCTCCCACCTCCACCCCCACCCCCCTCTCGGCCTAGGGGTCGTTTTTGGTATCTGGTTGAATTATACATGTATTATTAATGTCGATTAACTATAATTTATGAGTGAATTTATATATTATTTCCTATAGATATTAGTTTGGTAAGTATTCGTTATTTCATCTTTTATCATGCATAAAATAATAGATATATTTTCTTATAATTTATATTTATTTATATTAATTATACGAGTTTCTAAATTGTTAACCAAAACTCATATTAGTTTTATAAAGGAATAACTTATTTCCTACCTGCTTACCGAAAACATTGCATAAGTTATAAGAAAAATAATACACAAATAACTTATTTCTTATCTACCTACCAAATGAGGCCGAGTAGTATGATAGTTAAAAAAAGAGAGAACTCATTCACGTATTAATTTTTTTTAAGTTATAAAACATTTGTTAACTAGTTAGAAAATAAGTTATCTATATATAAAATTAATACGATGTTTGATTTTTAATTTAGAAATTTATATAACTAATTAATATATGTATAAGTTATGAGGAAATTTGTGCATTATTTTATACAAGATAATAGATGGAAAAATTAATATCCACGTAATTTGTACCTATATAACTAATACACGTATTACTAATTTTTGCATAATTTTAATCCGTTTTCAAATGACTCTTTAGTGCAAAACCAAGTTATTCAATCTTGAGATTATAAGTTAGATTGTTTATTTCACTTTTTCAAATGAAATAGAAAATTTCATCTCAATTCAATTTTTAAAAATACAAAATTTGACTCATTTTCTCATCAATTCATGTATTTAACTTTTAAGTGACAAAAACATGTGAATTGGTTTAATTATTTATGGAGTGAAATGTCTATTTCTTGATATAACATTTCGATTTTTGCTTCATTGGCCACATTCATCTTAGTTGTCCTTAATTGTGACTTTTGTTCTAAAAGCTCATAAGTATGTCAAATTATTTGAAAGAGACTTTCTAGCAAACTCTCATATATGGTTCCACAAAGTTGCCTTATTATGTACAATTATTGGTCACATATAGTTATATTGCCTCATCAATTTAAGTAGTTCACTTACTAGTACTTGTAGATTCATTTGGTAGTATATCTCATTACCACCAAATATATTATGAAGTGGTAAATTAATACTTATGTATTCTTAATTAGATATCTCGAATTTAAAATCCAAAGGTACGACGATCTTCTTTAATAAGAAGTCTTTTCCCCTTAAAAATGAAAATTATTGGTTGCAGAGCATTCAAAATTCATTATTAAGAAAAAAGTTCAAATTTATATCATTATTTTAAAAAAATGCCTAAAATCAACCTTAGTAAGAAGTAAAAAACTGATCTTTAGAGGTTGATTTTTGAAAAACATATTTCTTTATTAAATTATTTTTTTACAAGACTGACATGTAGAGATTGAGAGGGTGTTTTCAAGGGATCTTTGATGATAACTTATATCGATGATGTAAAAGTTATTTACACAATATTATTATTAAATGAGTACAAAATTTCTTTTCACAAAGAAAAGACTAAAGAGTGGAGCCTTGGGGAGATGGTTGTAGGGACAAATTCAAATGGGCAAATGGCAATTGAAGTTGGGGATGTTGGCCAAGAAAAAAAAGTGTCTACTTGTTGCAATCATATATTAATTTACCAATGTACATTTCCCTTTCATGATTATTCATTTGATTTGCTCCATTATTGGCAATTAATTTTAATCTTATTGGGTAAGGATATTGTTGCACATAATTCATTTAACATCCTCTCGTGTATGTGGGTCATTTACCTGTTTTCTATGGATGTTCCTAGCAACTTTTTAAACCAATTATAATTATGGGGGTCAAATATTGTGTCTTATTTTTTGTGTACATTTCAATGGATTTGTAAGTAATTGTAAAATGATATATGAAAGAACTTTTATTGGGTGAATTTAAAATATAAAGAAGTAAACACATGAAGAAATTAAGGAAATTCAGTATGTACTATGTGTGGGTAGATAGAAAAAAGAAATTTAACCTAGCATATACAAAATAATTTCCGCTTGAGGGGATTTGTCTGTCCCTCTCTATAAAGAGATGGATTTTGGTTCGACTCGATCTCAAAAGTTAGCTCACGAATGGAGAATTATCCAAAACTTTATAAGAAGACCCCTCATTATCTTTTCATTCGATGTGTGACTCTTGAACCTCACGCTCGTGCTTGACATCTTGTGAGTCACTAATTCAATATGGGACCAAGATTGGTACATAATAGTTGGGATGGACCATGCTATGATATCGTATAAAGAAATAGATCTTGAATCTAATTCAATCTTAGGGTCCTTGTCCCGATTTGATGTGTGATAAATCTCATTAAAATTTCCCCCTTCAAGCTCGTATTCATACATTCTTTATCCTGGGTTCAACTGTCCGGTTCCGCGAACGACATTTAAGGACCAAGAGTATATTTACCTTCCTGGACGATCCAAGGGCACACATCAGACTCAATGGATATGACTGTTACACCATGTAAAGAAATAAATTTTGGATCTAATTCAACATCAAAAACTAGCTCATAACTTTTGCTTATAATACAAAAGTTGATAAAGTAAAATACAAGAGAAATGTTACATTTTATTTTTTGCTTGTTAATTAAACAAAAAATAAAGGTTGCACGGGTATAAAAGAACTTAACCATGTGATGTATCAAAAAGAAATATTTCCAAATAAATCATAAGACCTAAATAAAGTCGATTCTTTTTCTTTTTAGCAGAAAAAAAAGCCCCTTTAGGTCATCTCCAAGACTCCAACCCCACTCTCTATTTTACTCTCCAAATATAGAGTTCTCTATTTTTCCAGACAATCAACTCCAACCCAATTTTCTATTTTATTCTCTAAAAAGAAATCTTTTTCTCTCTCCTCAATATTATATTATTATTTATATTTCATTCTTATTTTCTTATTTCATAATATAATAAATCCTTTCTTTCTTTTTCTCAAATAATTACTTTATAATTTTCATGTGATATAAAATTTTATTTTTAAATTTTTTTATTTAATATAAAATTTTATTTTATTCTAAATTTCTAAATAACATAAATTGCAAGAAAATATTATATAATATACAAATTAATGGACAAATTCAAATAAAAGTGAAATACAATTACATAAACACTCAACTTTCAAAATTATTACGTTGCTCCCATAAATGCTCTATTAATGTATTACGGAGTTTAAAATGAGAATTTTTGTCCTTAATTTTTTTTATGTCTAGCTAAAAATTGTTCAAATCGGAGATTTTCATCTACCACCATTTCTGTCGTTGGAGTTGGAGCCTCTACGACATCTTGAATTGGTGCATTAAGATCACGTTCATCCTCAATTATCATGTTGTGCAGTATAATCGCAACAATTCTTTGGATCATATCCTAATTATTTTTGATAGTGCTAAATCGGGAAACAACTTACCGGATTATTAGATTATTGTTGTGATAAATTAATTATGTTATGTTATGTATTGTATTGTATTTTATCTTGTGTTTAAATTATCATGTTATGTATTGTATTGTTATCTTGTATTTAAATTATCATGTTATGTATTGTATTTTTAAATTAAATTTTTCATCTTATCATTTTAATTGTGTGTATTCTTTATAGTGAAAATTAATAATAAAATCAAATTATATTATTAACGAAAATTAGAAAAAATTAAAATACTATTAATTCGGGATGAAAGTAGTATATATTAAATAATATATTTTTTAAAATATTATATTACAATTAAAAACAATTATGAATATTAG
Organism: Solanum appendiculatum; assembly: GCA_018342035.1. Classification (NCBI taxonomy): domain Eukaryota; kingdom Viridiplantae; phylum Streptophyta; class Magnoliopsida; order Solanales; family Solanaceae; genus Solanum; species Solanum appendiculatum. The sequence continues at coordinate 529,625 of JAGDQO010000791.1, forward strand.
ATATTTAATTAATGGCATTATATGTAAAATAATATGTTAATAATAAAATATTCAAAAAGTGAAATAGAGAGTGTGAAACTGTGAATAGTAGTTCTCCAAACTATTCAACTCTTTATAATTGGAGATTAGAAGGTAAAATAGAGAGTACTTGAAGAGGACATTCTCTATTTTATTCTCCATATATAGAGAATGAAGAGTAAAATAGAGTAGGATTGGAGATGGTCTTACGAGGACCAGGTCACAGAAAAAGATAAAAAGAAAACAACCTGAAAAAAATAATAATGAAAAGAAGTGGAAAAAGAAGTTCAATCAGCCAATACCATTAAATGGTTTTGTTCGATACCGGTCAATGGTTAAACACTAGAGGATTGTTAAAAAAGAAAACTCACTTCATCAAATTACTCGATTCGTCTACTTTTATTTGTCTACTTTTATTTAACTTACTCTTATTATTAACTATAATTAATTCTCAATATATTTTGCAAATTATTAAATTGATTATGTATAAAAGATGATAGTATAATAAAATCATCATTCTATTTATTGTTTATTGAATGACGTGTCAAGTCAATATTGAACAAGTAAAAAAACAAGAAAATACTTGTCAATTTTAAAAAATCAAGATATAATTTATCACGTAATTCTTAATTTAGTCTTATTGTATTGAATTTTATATTCAAAAGGTGATATAGTAAAATTACTATTTGATTTATTATTCCTGAAAGAGTGTATCAAGTAAATCCTGAATAAATAATAATGGATGAAGGAATAATTCTTTAATTATGTGCATCAACCTTAAGTAGAATATGTTTGAAATTTTATAAATTATTGAGGCAAATGCCTAGTTAACTTTAATCAATAAATGAAAGCATATCCAAAAAAAAATTCTAAAATTTTGAATTGAAAGAATTTAATAGAATCCTTTATTAGAAATTACAATTTGTTTCATTGGAATAAAAATTAGTTAAAGTATCTAAATAAAATATTTTAATAAAATTAAGAGGTTGAAAATACATTAAAAGTTAAATCTATAATTGTTTAATGCAATAAATATAATGTACATACATACTCCAAAGTCTCCAACACATCATTGAGAACAAAACTTTCCTCTATCATTGATTATTTCCATCTTCCTTTCACATTTACCAGAGTCATAAATAACAATTCAAGTGTCTCTTGGGAAGAAGGAATGGGTCCCTTCCTAAAGGAAAAATAGACCAGTGGGAAAATGGAGGTAATTATTTAGAGGAGGCAAAAAGTTATGATTTGTGATAATTGGTACCCCCTCTCTGACACTCCTTGTCATTATTTGATCCTTTGTGCAATAACCCACTAGAACTATTCAACTATTTTCCAAATATTCACCTGGATTCGATAGAATGATCGAGATTCCTTCGATATTTTTAACTAAAATTTTTAATATAAAAATGATCTTATTGGAAATGCCGACCATAGAAATAAATCCTATAATTCATGACTTTGAATTAATTGAATTCTAGTATACATATAGAAACTTGATATCGAATAAGAAAAAAAAGAAGAAAATTTTAGAAATAGCAAACATAATAGGACTCTATAGCTATAATTTAGATAATTGTGTTTCATATCTATAGTTTTGTTTGCTATGAAGGTTGCGTTTTATATATTTCTGCCTGTTTGTATATTTCGCTTGCGCATATACAAATAGGGTAAGTATATACAAATTTTGTATCTATACATTTAGAAATTTTTTTGAACTTCGTTTGTATATTTCGCTTGCCAATATACAAACATAGTAATTTATTATGATTTTTTAATAAATCATATACAAATAGCTACGATTAGCATATACAAAATTCTGGATTTATACAATCAGGAACCGAATTATACAAATTCTGGATTTATACAAATCAAGCGAATTATACAAATAAGGCTAATCAAGATTGGGTGAAACTATAGCTGCGAATTAGAATTTCTCCAAACAATATCTATAGCATTTAATATGATTTAAATGTTTGCCATGCTGTACAAATTTCTCAAAAAAATACACCCTTTCTCTCATTTTAATACGATGTAGTTTGACTTGACACATAGTTTCTGAAAAGACTGAAAGATTTTTGAAGCTTCTAATCTAAAATGAGTGATAAATACTCCCTCTATCCAATAATAGTTGTCCACTATTGATTTTGCATACTTCTTAAGAAATTATAAATAGAAGAATAATTTAACTATATCACTCTTTGAATATAGTAAATACAATCTCTTGAAAAATGTAATAGAGAAATGACTATAATAAATAATAAGGATAAATTAGGAACTAAGTGTAAAATTATTCATTGATTTCGTAAAGTTGACAAGTATTGTTGGACATTCTAAAATAGTATAGTGAACAATTATTATAGGACGAAGGGAGTATCATTTTTTTTTTACTAAACCAACTAAAAAAAAGTGAGTCATATAAATTGGAACGGAGGGAATACTATTTTCATTTAAGTAAAAAGGGGAAATTTTTGCATTGTATCCTTTCTATATAAGTCCTTCTCATTTGCACTTCTCACTCACATCACTCACCAAAGTTTCTTCCCTTTTCTCTCTCTCTGTTCTCTATCAAATTCTCCTCATCTTTCTTACCTGAAAAAAAAAAATCTTTTCACATCACCCCTTTTTTAGCTCTATTTTTCTTCAAGAAATCTAAAAACCCAAAATGATGGTTGAAAAAGAAGATTTGGGGTTAAGCCTTAGCCTCAGTTTTCCAGATAATAATAACAACAAAAAAAATACTCAGCTCAATCTTTCACCTTTCAATCTCATTCAAAAAACTTCATGGACTGATTCCTTATTCCCTTCTTCAGGTAATTAATTTTGATCTATACATTTTTTCTTCCTATAATCTTCAGATCTGGTTAAAATCTCGCTTTTTTAGTTCGTGCATTAAGCTTTCACTATGTGGTATTTGGGCCGGGCCACGGGCTTTGGGCTTTTTCAAATGATTTTACGTGAATATTACCATTGCTATCATGTGTAATTATTTTTTTAAGTGATTAGATTGGGTAAATATTTTTTTTTTTACAGATCGGAACATTGAGACATGCAGAGTGGAGACGAGGACTTTTTTGAAGGGAATCGACGTGAATCGGCTGCCGGAGACGGGGGACGCCGACGAAGAAGCCGGTGTTTCGTCGCCGAACAGTACGATTTCGAGTGTGAGCGGAAATAAGAGAAGTGAAAGAGAAGCTAATAATTGTGATCAAGAAGAACATGAAGTAGAAAGAGGTTCTGATGAAGAAGATGGAGAAACTTCTAGAAAGAAATTAAGGCTATCAAAAGACCAATCTGCCATTCTTGAAGAAAGTTTCAAAGAACACAACACACTCAATCCTGTAAGTTTGATAATTTTTTCTTGTTTTATTTGAGGGGTATTTTGGTCATTTTTTGTGTTTTTGCTTACAGATTTGTTTTTTTTGTGTAGAAACAAAAGCTGGCTTTGGCTAAAAGACTGGGATTGAGGCCTAGGCAAGTTGAGGTGTGGTTTCAGAATAGGAGGGCAAGGTGAGACATTTGTGTAATTTATGTCCTTTTTAGGGGTATCTATGGTATTTTACTCCCCTGCTATAAGAATAATGATCATCATGATTATTGAAAATGATAGGAGTAATAATAATAATAATGACTTAAAAGATTAAAACAGCATGTCTCATGTGACTGTATGAGACCAAATCATATGCTATTTTGGTCTTTAGTTGGATATTTAGGTACCTCATATGAGAAATTGTCTCCTCATCATGCTTTTTTGATTGGCTCCATTTTATTGGTCCATCACAATCATTTAGGGCCATTTGATATGCGGGGTAAGATGGGATATTCTCAAATTAGGATAAAACTTTACACCGTCAACCAAAAATATATTTGGATCTTGAATATTCAACTTTATCCTACTTTCCAAATAGGATAAATTAGTTTAAGAATTATAATCTCAAATAATTTAATCCGCCGATCAAATTACCCTTTATAGAATTATTTTTAGTTTTTTTACATACAATGATATTAACTAATCTTTCTTGTTAATCAATTTGAATGGGGTATTCTAGAAGTGTTCAATAGTAAATTAAGTTGTTGGAGTAATATATATCTAGATCCATTTGGAATTTAGCTTCTAACAAAGAATTTTTACATTATCAGATGAGTAACGTAACTATTCATGTTAAATGAAACTAGTTATTGCTCTAAAAGTTAAGGTAGGCTACTTTCTAAATCCACTTCAAGTTTAACCACTTTTATATACTACTATAACATGTAAGTTGTGTACTAATAGTGCAAAATCTCCCTACATGGCATATAAGTTAAATTCATTTGATTGTGGTTCTCCTTTTAGCTATGTTGCTTGAACTATCTGACACAAGTACGATAACATTTTTAGAGCGTTGGAATTAACAACGCAGTTTTTCGTTCTTTTTCTTAATGGATATTTGATTTTTGTGAACAGGACAAAGTTGAAGCAAACAGAAGTTGACTGTGAGTTTCTGAAGAGATGTTGTGAGAATTTGACAGATGAAAACAGGAGATTACAGAAGGAAGTTCAAGAGTTGAGGGCATTAAAGCTTTCACCTCAATTCTACATGCAAATGACCCCTCCCACCACCCTCACCATGTGCCCTTCATGTGAGCGTGTTGCGGGCCCACCGTCATCCTCATCTGGGCCCACATCCACACCAATGGGCCAGGCCCAACCCAGGCCCATTCCATTTAACCTATGGGCCAATGCAATACACCCTAGATCATGATTTTGCAAGAAGGGCAATTTGGTCCAATGGAAGTGACAGGACAAACTTGTAATAGAGCACCATAATGTTTTGTGTATGAAAATATGAATTTTATGGTCTAAGATATGGTTGTTGGGACGTGGGAATGGGGGATTTGGTGGGTCAAAGAATCTTTGATTTCTATTATTGACCCTATCTTTTTCTTGTATTTACAAAATTAGGGTTATTAGTCTTTTTTACTATATTTGGTAGTAAGTACTTATAGTTTGCTTTTTCCCCCCATTTTGAGGTTATTGGTAGGGTAAGAGGAAGAGGACTTTTTAGATGTAAAGTTATGGAGGATATCAACTCTTTTTCTTATAGATTTACTTGGAGAAGTTTAAAAGTTTGTCTTTTGAGCATATTTTTGTATTTTTAAATTTTTTGCTAATTGCTTGTCATATCAAATAACTTTCCTCAGTGGCTAAGTTATAAAGCAAAGAGACAATATGTTAACAACAACATATTACTCGGTATAATTTTATAAGTGAAGTCTAAACAAGATAACATGTACATAAATCTTACTTATGTGAGATTGAAGTTATTTTTGATAGACCTTCTGCTCAAAATATAAGTAACATTTGAACGCTAAAAAAAAAGTGAAATCAAATAAAGAGACAAAGTCCTAGGAACAATATTGTTTGGTGTTTTGGTTCCTCAAGTTCCAGGGAATATAAAATACTGAGTAACTATTGATTTAGTTGCTCATGACTGCTTGAACAGTTTAACAGTATTTTAAGTCACAATAAACGTATTCTTATAATTTCTTATGCGCGTAGGAAAATAATAAATTGGAACCACAAAATAAATTTCATTCATCAACTTTCAAGTAGAGCGATATTTCGTCCCAAAATCAAATTGAATAAGAGTTTTCGATACAATTTAGATTAGTCGAACTTCAGAACTAACATAATAATTAAAATAAAACTGTTAATTGGAGAATTGGAGTGTGATGATCACATGACAAGTCATCATAATATGATTGTCATTCAATTATTGGAGTGCAAATGTGCAATTATAGTCTACAAACAAGGCCCAAGACGTTAGTTTGCATAGATAGCCATTTGAGTGGAAGTTATTTACCATATAGCCATTACTCATAACTATTTATAGCTTTAATCGATTTAGACCTACGAGATTGAAGTTCAAAAAATATTTCATCTGCAGTTATAATAAAATTTAGACGTACAAATATGAAGTTAGCATAAAATTTAGACGCACAAAGAGACAATTTTCAAACATTTTCGTATGAACCTCCGCAGGACACATAAATATGAACTTCAATAATTTATTTATTTTATTCATGATATCTCAATTCAATTTATTCCTGTTTAGTCCAAGATTAATTTATTCATTTCACTCATGATACCTCGATTTAATTTACTCCTTCATGGAAAAGAAGGAGCATACTTTTGTCTGAAGTTTGCCAAAATAATATACGAACTAATTTGAAAAAAATAAATCACACTACTTAAATAGTAGGATGAAATTTGGCTACCGGTGCAATTCATATGATAAAGAATGGTTAGTTAGGCTCAGTCCAAATAGAGATGCCTTAAGTTCTAAATGTTTGCTTTATGCATATATAACATGGCCCTTAAATTATCTCGAAGAATCCTGGCCCAAGATAGCCCAAACATTATAGGGAAACTTACCTAAATCTCACCAATTTAGGAGCTAATTACTTAGATACACTATAGTTTGCAATATTACGTATCTTACCAAATTTTGGTGCGTCCAGATATCTCAGGATACATGGGTCAAATTTGTTCTAGATATACTGTTTCCAAGTGGATTCTCATATATCTAGGATACATAAGAAATCTTGCTCGCCATTTTTCTATGTATTTGATATCCCAGATACATGTAAATCACACCAGATACATACAGATACATGTATATAGTGTGATTCGCATGTAACTCGGATACATAACAAAATCTCACTCGTCTTTCTCCCATCCCGCTCACCACTTTCCTATGTATCTGGGATACATAACAAAATCTCGCTCGCCTTCCTTCCTATCTCGCTCGTCTCTCTCCCTATTTTAGTGTATCTGGTAGCAAAAATACATGTCTCTAAGTGTATCTTTTTCAATATATGGTAGGAAACTCTTAATTAGTGATAAAATACGTAATATTTTGAAAATATAGATAATAATAGTATATATGGTAATGAAGTATGTCTAATTATGTAGTTTCTCCAACATTATACTCCATCTGTCTCAATTTATGTGATACATTTTTCATTTTAGCCCGTCCCAAATAAAATATCATCTTTCTTTAATTGGAAACAATTTAATTTTAAAATTATCCTTTAATTTGTCCTAAATGAATTTTTTTAATAGCAATAGAAATGGTCAAAAAGTGTTTTAGACCATAAATTTTAAAAATATATATTTTTTCTTAAATTTTGAACCAAGTCAAGAAGTGTCATTCAAAGGAAGTAATAACCCGTTCACCAACATTTAAATGATCAACAATATTTCATCTTTCTCACTTAATCTTTAAAGTAGCAACTCGAAATGATGTAGATTATGATAATGAGACATACTGGAGTAGTTTAGATTCTTAAACTATAAGTTATTCCTCCGTCGCATATTAGTTGTCCTCTTTCTTTTTACATGCTACTTATGGAATTATAAATAAGAAGACTAATTTTACTAATCTACTCTTTAAGAAACTTTACAAACATGTTCATTCTTTCATAAAAAGAATTAATTATAAGGGTAAGATGAGAAAAAAACAATTCATTCTATCTTAGTTTTGTAAATCGACAAGAAGTTTAGGACAACTATTTATAATAATTTGGACAACTAATATGGGACTGAGAAAGTATATATTAAGTGAAATCATATTGATATCTAAATTTTTAGCAGATTGTTTATCAGCACAATACCAATCCCTCCATTTCCAGATATCAGATAATAGAGCATTAGTACTTCAACATAACTCTATAACATCAATTGCCCACTGGTTAAGGACAATTTCAGTTTATTGAAAATGAAAGAGTATTATAGTTTTTCCAAAATTTCAGCTTTTATTATCATAAAGTTTTACCAGATATAAGAAAGCTGGGAGTTTGAAATCAAATGTTTTGATTATGCCAGTATCTCTATTGTTTCGTTGTCTTACTATTTGTTGTTGCTACTGTTCTTTTCTCAATTATTTCCTATATAGTTTCTTCATTTACTGATTTTGATATGCTTTACTTGTGCCGAGATTCTAGCGAAATCATGGTTTCTACCTTCACAAGGTAGCGGTAAGGCTCTAAGAAAGCTGGGATAATCAAAATATTTTTCATTCCAGATATTGTCATGCATTAACAATAATCATAAGATACCTCATGGTAACAAATCAATTATAGTAGATGAGGCAGAGGTAATTAATTACATTAAAATTACAATATGCTAAAATCTCTGTATAACAGAAAACTCAATAGGTATAAATAAGGAAAACATAAAAGGTCATCTTACAAGGTTTCTTGTAGGTTGCCCTGCTGATCTTCTGATGGATTCAATTCTCTGAAGCCTAATTTGCTCCCTAAACTTCGCGATAAACTCATCAGCTTTCTTATCAACATCTGGTCCTTCATGATCACTCTGAGTTTCAATTTCTGTTTTCTCCGCGTTTTCTTCAAAGTAATCATAATCTTCACTATCAGTCTCTGAATCCTCTTGATCACTTTCCACAAGGAATTTCTCAACATATTCCTTCTTCTCTTCATTTGGGAATTCCATAAATCTTGATTTTGTCGCAAAGTTGTAACTTTCATGCATCATTTTATCAGTTGTACCTTTGTTTTTAACAAAAGTTTCTTCATTTTCTTCAGGGCATGTGAATGGCCTCAATTCTGTTGTTCCTGAATATGCTTTTCTTGGTGTTTGTTGCTTTTCACCGCGTGTCGATTCCATTGGCACACTCCTAATGCTTCTCCTCAATTCCTTATCAGATGATATTACATTATCATTTGTAACACTGGTGCTTGATTTCATCAAAGGTGAATTCTTATAGAAGAAATGTGGTGGTGGTGGTGGTGGAGGTGGAGGTGGAGGTGGAGGATTCGATTTACGAAAACTTTTCTTTCTCACAACATCTTCATTAACAATCTTGGATTGTGATTCAGGTGAAAAGGACAATGAAGGGGATAATTTTCTTGATTGTGAAGGAGAAAGAGTTCTTGGCGATGAGGAATTTGAGTTGTTATTAGTTTTTGGTGATCTAAACGATTGAGACCTTAAAGAAAAAGGTTCAATCTTTTTAACTAAATCAACATCTTCTTTCATCTCCATGTTTCTTGCTGATCTTGATCGCCATGGAATAGGCGATGGACGAACAACATTTTCCTCTAAATTGTCCACCAATTTCTTAGGACTTGACACTACAAAATCCCCATTTCTTGATTTTGAACTAAATCCATTACTTTCTTCCAATTGATCATCAAGAACACGCGATTTCAAGCTTCGAATTGGTAAAAGAAGAGGCTTTTCGCCAATTCTTGAATTAATAGCTCTCTGTTCATTAAGGCTATGATTTTCTACTACAACAGGATTGTTACCTCTATGGTACTGATTATTCCAAGTCTGAACTTTGTTTTCATCATGATTATCGGTATCATCATCGAAAACAGATGAAACATGAAGTAATCCAGATACATAGGATTGAGCATTATCAAACTTTGTGTTATGTTCCTTATCTGTTTCATCACTTTTTTTGCTAAAAATTCCATATGAAACAGCTATGCCAACAAATATCAGCTGAAGAACTTCCCAACTTCTTGTTTGAACAGTTTGGTTGATGAAATCAGGAGCTTCTGAGGTGAAAAGTGGAAGAACAACAAGAAAAATCACAAGAAGTGAAGCTTTGAAGAGAAAATGATTGTAAAACTTAGTATGTTTTGCATGGTTTGGTGGAACTTCAGTGTCTTTTTTCTGTTTTTTGGAGGTGTTAGGAGATGTGTTATCTCCCATTGAAGAAAAAAGAGGAAGTTTTGGTTTGTTTTGGGATGTTGTTTTAAGTTGCAAAATGTGAAAAGAAGATGAGGTGATGGATGAGAGAAGTCTTAATGTTAAGGAAAAGTATAAAAAAGAGAGAGAGAGTGATGAAGAAAGTTTTTGGAATGAGTGATTTGATTTCAAGCTATGCTTTAATTTCTTTATCTTTAAAAAGATTCCACACTCGTGACATTCTTGTCCTCCTATTTTGTCAATTCACCACTTGGTGAAAATGGTGGAAAATACTCTTCTTGTCACCGCCTAAATTCATGACACGTATTGTCTGCTTTTGATTAACATGTCTCACAAATTTATCCTTTAAGCTATGTCATAAACGAGCTCAAAAACGTGTGTACGTTTCATGTGAATTTGTGTTATATCTTATAAAGTTCTTTATTTTCCTATTCTATTTCGATGTGAGGTTAACCTAAGATATCATATGCATCATTTCTTCATGAACTTGTCAGTTCTGTGATCCTTTCTAGTTTTGGCTCTGTTATCTACGTCACACTTATTGAATAATTTTTCATAAAATACTCATTATTGTTGACAAAATAGTAGAGTTTCTTTGAGGAGTCGTGAATGTTAAGCTTCTCATACTTCCATTAAGAAATTTAGCATAGCATCTTTTGAGAATTAAAATTCTAGTCCCTTGTATGTAAAGGTCAAGAACTAGAGTTTTAACTCCTAAATATTGAAGTTCTACACTATTAGAACATCTAAATATATTAACATAAAATTATCCATAAAAATGAGATTAATAACCTGAAAAATAAAACATATTCGGTTATAATACGTTAAAATATATTGCTGAAATTTTGCACTATTAACATATATAATCATTATTTTCTTAAAAAAAAGTTTTTTTTTTTTTGGGGGTGGGGGGCTGGTTGAAGGGTATTTTGGGAATAGAGGAAAATGAGGGGACCAAGAGGTTGCGTGGGGAATGGTTAGGATTCTTTCTTTTGGAATGGGTACGCTAGCTTTGTAGGTGGGAATTGGGATATGATGAGTTCAACATCTTTGCCTTCTTTTTCCATACTTTAATTTGGAAGGCTATGCTTTTCTTTATATATTGTCTACCCTCCCCACTTTCATCCAATATATACTTTGTTTGGAGTTTATGCTCTATGCTTTTTAAGAACCACCAAGTGACAAACTTGGTGATCATCATTTAAAAATTATTTGAAAATAAAAAGAGAAGGCATTTTAACTAATTAATTTGTTGCCCCACCAAGAAAATATGTCTTATCACTATATTTCCTTCGTAGTTTTGTGTTAATGGATATAGTTATTTGATACTTGTTTTATTGAAAGGTTGTATAAGAATAGTCTAACTTGTGCTAGTTGATTCAAACACCATTATTAATAAAAAATAATAATGATTCGATTATATTTTCAGGAGTCCTGACTTTCATAAGAAACAATTAGTAACTTCTACGGATATCATGAGTTTGGACTCTATGTATTTTTTTAGGATTTTGATACCAGTTAGGTATCATTACTCCAATAATCAATTGAATTTACTATTTATTTTTTCTATACACTTGTTATGCACACCTTATCCGCCGGCTATTTTTAATTTAAGTGATTTGGGTGCTTTTTAGAAATTCTTATTCCTTCTTCCTTTTTCATTTCTTCATTATATTATTATATGAGTGTTATATCAACAGATTAGACAATATTCCAGATGTTTAATGCATGATGTCCATTTCTTAACGTGAATGGAAGGTATTTTTGTCTTCTTAATAATTGTTGTATTCCCTGCTATCTTATAACTCTTTCCTTTTGTAAAAAGCTTTAACATTTGATGCAATTCCAATTCAGCCATCTGCAGCTGGATATATGATTCCAGATAAAGTTCCAAGATTCCCTTGGTCAGGATGATTATACTGCAACAAAAGAGATATTTAACGACAGTAAAATTTTCTTTTAGCAATAATATTTGTTATCGCAATTGAATTAATGTCATTATATTCAAAATTACTAAAGCCTTTAGTGACATTTATATAAAGTATTCATTATAAAGATCTATTTTTTACTATCATAATTAAATATAATATAACAATAATTATATTATTGCTCATAAATAACTTTCCCACAATCCATTATTTATTGTAATGGCATTATGGTTTGTGTTTTCTAGAACATATATGAATTTTCTTAGTCTTCTAACTTTCAACATATAACATATAAATAAATAAAATTAAGCTAAGATTTGGTGGTGAGGAATAAGTTGAATAATTGTCTTATTTTGCGTGTTACCTCAGTGGACACACTTTCCACAAGCTGATCCATTTTCATGATAATTCTGAGTAAAAGAAAAGTATGTATGACCTTGCCACAATTAATTTTGTCTCCTATTAGCAGTGACTTTTAGTAACTTCTAGATAAGCACCTATGTGGATTGAATATGAAAATTTTGATTTAACAAGTTTTATCATTTCAAATTAGAAGCTTTAAAGTATTCATGATAAATTTCCCATTTACACCATAATCATTCAAAATAAAATATTTATGCAAGCAATGAAGTCAATATTATGAACATATGCAGAAAGCAATAATGGCATTTGTGTGTTTGGTACGAAGGAAAATGTTTTAATCCGAATTGCTATTATATATGCCTTTCTTCAAGTTGTCATCAATTTTGCAATTAAGAATCTTATGAAAGGCTTAGTTTGATTCTTCAGAGGGTAATTAGGAGAAATCAAAAGTTAATGGGGGATTATCTCTTTGATTAAAGGTAAAAAAATTCAAAAGATATCATGTGTCATTGACAACATGTTAACGTATCAGATTCTATCTTAATCAAAACTCCTTTTCAACTTTGAATTGTACAACAACCCTCTTTACAAATCCTCATTGTGTGTGTATTGTCCCCATTTTTTTAAAAAATAATCTTTTTCTTTTTGTCTTTCGGTAGTATACTCTGTTCGTTTTAATTTATTTATCTAATTTCTCATTTTAGTCGTTAAAAACAAGTTTCTTTTCTTTTCTGACAACTTTTTAGTTCTACTTTTCACATGACATATTTAAGATCATGAGATTAAAGAATATTTTGGTACATTCTACATGTCTTTAGTTTAAGATCACAAGATTAAAAAATATTCTTTACTTTCTTAAACTTCATGGCAAGTCAAAATCAAATTAAAATGGCGGGAGTAATGTACTGTTTATGCAAGCAAGTCATGTTCCTAAAATGCAATTGATGATAATTAATGCATGTATAACTAATTCCGACATAAGTAATACCATAAAATAATACATAGATTCACTCATTACTAATCTTTACATTGCTAATATCTACATAACTTTAATAAGTTACCAAACAACCCCTTAGTAGGATTTGGGTCATGAGGCCCTGTTGCAGTCACAGGCCCAAATTCCCTCTAGCCCGTAAAGTAGAATAAAACAAAGGAATGGAATATTTGGGCCCAAATCCGGCCCATATTGTTTTCCTCGGCCGGTCCATTAAGCTAACTTACGCCTCCCCCAATCTCTTCCCAAGTGCGGCAGTTTCCGGCGTCTTTCCCATCGGTGCCTCTTTCTCCGGCTAAAAAACAAGTTACAGGTTTCCGTCTTCATTCCTCTCTTGCTCTATCATTCCATTTCTTTCAATTTTCTCGCAATTCAAAATACAGCATGTAGAATTCATTTTCTTATGAGAAAATTATGTTTCTTCCATCAATTTCTCGCCTATTCGCCGATACTAAATCACCTAAACCATTTTTTTCACTCAATATGGTAAATTTACTCAGCACTTCTTCATCATCAGCTGGAGAATTCTTAAGTCATTTGCTGAAAAATAAAAACGGGTCGGGTATGGAGAGAACATTGAGCTCAGTTAGGTCTAAATTAGATGCTCGATGCGTTGATGAAGTATTAGAGAAATGCGCTGTTGATGATCCCCAAATGTGTCTGAGATTCTTCATTTGGGCTGGTATTCAATCCAGCTATAGACATAGTAGTTACATGTACAGTAGAGCTTATAAACTGCTCGGAATAGATCGTAAACCGCAAATTATTCGAGATGTAATTGAGGCTAATAGGCTGCAGAAATATGTCACAAATGCTAAGATGTTTAAAGTTGTGTTGAATTTGTGTAGAGAGGGAAAAGATTCAACCTTGGGCTTGTGGGTGTTGAGGAAAATGAAAGAGTCTAATTGTCGCCCGGATACGACTATGTATAATGTAGTTATTCGATTATTATGTGAGAAGGGAGATATGGATGAGGCAATGGGTTTGATGAGAGAGATGGACCTGATTGATGTTCATCCTGATATGATCACTTATGTCGTGGTGATTAAGGGGTTGTCTGAGGTGGGTAGGTTGGAAGAAGCTTGTGGATTAACCAAAGCTATGAGGGGACATGGATGCATACCAAATACGGTTACCTATTCAGCTCTTCTTGATGGGATTTGTAGGTTTGGGGGTTTGGAAAGGGCACTTGAGTTATTGAGAGAAATGGAAAAAGACGGTGGGCAGTGTAAGCCTAATGTCGTTACATATACTACCGTGGTTCAAAACTTTGTTGAGAAATGTCAGTCGATTGAGGCATTAAGTATTTTGGACCAAATGAGGGATTTTGGGTGTAAACCAAATAGGGTACTTATCTCTACTTTGATTCATGGTCTTTGCAAAGAGGGGCATGTGGAGGAAGCTCATAAGGTCATTGACAGAGTAGCTAAAAGTGGAATTTCATATGATTCTTGCTATAGCTCTTTAGTTTTATCGTTATTTCGAATTGGAAAAGTCGAGGAGGCAGAAATGTTTTTTAGGAGAATGTTGACTGGTGGCCTAAAGCCAGATAGCTTCACCTCAAGCACAATAATACGATGGCTTTGTCAGCAAAATCGGATACTTGATGGATATCACTTGATTGAGCAGTCTGCAAGTGTATCTTCTATAGATTCTGATATTTATTCTATTCTTATGGCTGGACTATGTGAGGCAAATCATCTTGCGGAAGCTGCTAAGCTTGCTCATCTGATGGTAGAGAAAAGAATTCAGCTCAAAGGTCCTAGTGTTAAGAATGTAATTGAATGTCTTAGACGTTGTGGGAAAGAGGATTTAGCTCCAAGCATTGGTAACGTTAAGAGCTGATGAATGTTGCGATTACATTAATATGTTGATCCTACTTGTGAACCAAACAGTCCCCTCGTCAGTTATATGGAATATTCCACATAATTGAATTCTTCTTCAGTTTTGTGCAATCAAATAAATGTTGGTGCTATGTGCACAAAACTTGGTCATCCTTCTTATTCAGTTAGTTGTTGAGGCTATGCATGAGCAGGTTTAGTGCTTGTTCTTCTCTTATATTCCCCTATATTAGTCTCTGCATCGTTCAATCTCTTCCTTTGGTGCTTTCTATGGAGTCGTATATACAGAGTTGAACTTTTCCTTACTTTTCATTTTACCAGCACTTTGAACTCTGTGCTTTGGAAGTGGAACACTCTAATAAGTTGACGAAAAACCAATGATTTTTCACCAGAATCACTCTGTGTTGCTGCAGGGGAATAAATGTCAAGAGGAAGAGTTCTTGAATCTGATAAGAAGGAAAAGAGGGAAATGATGTTGGAGCTAATCCTTTTTAGCATTATTTATTTGCTTGTATGGATGGCATTTCAATAATTAAGGGAAAAATATCTCCTCTGTGTACACGTTATTCGTTCAGCCCATGTTAATGATTGAACAGTCGCTAGTTGACTCTTATGTAATATGAGTTCTGGGTAACTATTGTCTCACTTACAAAATTTGATGACATCCAAGCATGAATGTTCTCATTTGCAATAATCAGATGAGGTACAGGGGCTCTTACCGATTGTTTTCCTCATTATGTTTGTGTATATTTTCACTCTTCTTACCTGGTAATAGTGTGAACAGAGTTTTCTGCTTCGTTTTCCAGTTATATTTCTATTACCTGTCACTTGATATCTTTTTTGAGATATTCTGCTTCAAGTATTGATTGCATCTCTGCATTATTAATAAAGCAAGAACTTTAGTCTAGGCTTTAGGATCTGAACTATGGATATTGGATGTTTTCTCATTTCAAACAGATAATTATTCTTCAATTTGTTGACATTAGTTCTTTGAAACTCTCTGAACTTTCTCTTTGATGTCGATATGTAGCAGGAAAACCATCTCGCAAAGGCTTCCTCAGCCACAGTTCTGCACACTAAACCAACTAATGGTTTAGTACATTGCTTCATCTGCATCCAAACTCAAATTGCTTCTCATGTATGTTATCGATTTTTATTTCTGGAAATTGTGTGCTTTGAGAATGTCGAATGTGAAGACAACTTTATATCTACTGTAAAATGCACCTGTGGTCATAGATTGATAGACAAAGATAGTTTGTTTGGAGGAAGAATTTAAGGACCAAACCTTATCTTGCAACTGTACAAGTACATTATACACCATCAAAGATTGAGATTCTCGACACCCTATACACAATCAAAGAGTTAGTGCTCAAGTGGGAGACTACGAGTTACCTCATTAGGCATCAATGTTTGGGCCCACTAGTTTTTCGATTAAGTGTAAATATGTGTGCACACCTAAAAGATAACAACTGCGGATTCTCAAAAATAAAAACAAGGGTAACTTACAGATATGTCAAATGCATTTAATAAAATAACACTATATGGGTATATTTTATGTAATTACATTCTATGGGTATATTTTAGTTTGCTATTAAGGTTTTTTTTTTTTATATGGCGTGATTCTTTAAAATCAAATATACAAATTCTGTTTTAACAATTATGTAGTTTGTCTTAAGCAAAAAACTTGCACTTGTGAACATGCTTGGGCTGTGTTGAAATCAAAAAGCCTAGCACCGGATGAATATTGCTCAGATTTATACAAACCCAAGACTATGTTGAAGACTTATGGCATGCCTATACATTCTCTACCAAATGTAACTGAATGGGTGATACCGGAATACATACAGGCAGATATAAAATATCTAATGTGTATGTATAAAATTGTAGTGATAATTGTATATGTAGTTGATATTAATAATTTATTACTTTTGGAGGTAATATATACAAAGTCAAAATGTATAAGAATTTCTGGTGTATACAACAATCTTTTGTATTTACTATACGTAAATTGTATATAAGATTATTTTGGTTATTGTATATAAGGCGAAGATTGTTTTTTTTTTTTGGTTTTTTGAACATGACTAGTAAAAAAATAAAATATGTATACTTCTTTTATTAATATAGAATAAATGAAATGTATAATAATTTCTTGTAAATATAACAAAGTTTTATATGACTGTAATTAGATTGCATATCTTATTGCACATTTATTTAACTACACAATGTATTATAATATAAAATTTGTGTATTTCTTGATTAGTAATTGTATAAAATTACTAATTAATATACCTATTCGTATATACATATAACATGGAATACGCTATATAAATACAATTAATTATATACAAATAAATATACATATTTGTATATTAATATATATAATGGCAAATAACAGAGGGACAATGATTTGTATATAAGAAAAGGTAATTGTTCAAAACAACAAAATCATAATACCATGAAAAAACTAAAAATACAAGACTTAAAAATAAAAGATTAATCTGTCTATTTAACGAAGTCAAGATAAAATATGGTGAGGAGCTACTGGATTGAGATCCTTTCACTACTGCCGCATTCTGTATGATTCCTTTGTGGCTTCAAAGGCGCTTCGCTATCATTGACTGCATCAGCTTGTTCCTTTTGTGTGCCATAACTCCACAGCAACGAAGCGTATCTGAGACTCATTTCTTCGGGATCAATTGTGGCTGGAATTTGTTTGCCCTCACTCAGTGACTCTGCATATGCAGCAACATACACTCCACAATCCCTGTTAAATTGAACAAAATTATACAATTGTACACGTATAGAAATAATAATGTCAAACGGATTATATTTATTGCGAACTTGGTATCGTGGGTGACTTGCAAATTCCAAACCTTTCTTCATATACAATGTCAAACGGATCATATTTATTGAGCTTTAGTGGCAGGACTTTGGCCTGGCCAGTACTGCTTAATAATTCTATTGGGCTCATCAGTATCAAAACAAAATTCAGACGCATTATCAGAACAATTCAAACAAGAAATAATTGCAAACTCCCTGATTGAGAAACGAAGTTTTGTTCCATTCACATAAATAAGAATTGCATTTGTAGAACTACCTTCCACCTCACGCAACATAAAGCACCTAAATAGTTGCGCTTGCACGTGATAACACTTCATTGTAGTTAATTGGGCAAAGCAAGATGATCCACATATACGATTATATTGAGTTTCAGGCAGTCGCTTCCGTAACTTTTTCAATACCTTGATTTGTGTATAACATGGTATATAGGGGGCTTTTGTTGGTGTGTTTTTACACAATAATCTAACTGCCTATAAAAGTGAAGATATAGATTTTTCAGTATATGAGTAATGAAAATATACAAATATATTTTTGTATATATTAAGTTAAAATACATATCTTTAAAGTCATATGCTTCAGTCACTTTGTATATAGAACTAAAAAAAATAGTAACCAACATACAATTCTGTATATAAGTAATGAAAATATACAACCATCTTTTTGTATATATTAACTTACTATACAATCTATATATACATATACTTCATTGAATTTGTATATACAAGTAAAACACGTGTATATAAGCATACACTTGTAATTATATTAAGTGTATATAAGCATACACTTGTAAGTTAATCAGCAAATATGCATTGAGTCAAGTAAATTCTTATATTTAACATATTATACATGCAATTCTGTATATGAGTAATAAAAATATAGAAAAATATTTTGTATATATAAACTTAATATACAAATATGTATATGCATATAATTCAGACAATTTGTATATAAGTAACATATCAGCGGCCAGCATATACTTGTAAGCCAATTTGTATATAAAACAAAAATATCAGCGACCAGCATACAATTGTAATTTAATCAGCTAATATGCATTGAGTCAATTGCATTCTTAAAAATAACTGCCAAAATATACAAATATTTATATACAAATTCTGTATATAAACAAACAAATTAATTAAAAATAAAATACCTGATTTTGTTGGGCATTTTTCTGAACTGATGAATTAGATCAAACATCCTCTGAAGCACTGTCTTCAGCTTTCCTCTTGCTACCACATTCGACGATTTTTATGCCCTTGTTCTTGGCATTTTTAATGACTTTCTGAAGTTTCGCAGGGTCGTTTTTCCTCTTTGTTCTCAATTCTTCGATGGATTTTTGCTCCATAACTTGTTTAGATTTTGCCAAAGAGCCTACATTAAATCCAATAACTTGAGTTAACCCAATTGAAAACGATGGTCCACCCTCGACAGGATTAACATGCAAAGGCGTACCTCTAGTAATCCGAGTAGATGGAGACAAATCGTCCATTTTTGTTTGGAAAACTGATAATCTGAAACAAAGTTAGAGGAATTTTAGAAAAAAATAAACGAAAAAATGAAGGACAGTTCATATACCATTGATGAAAATTTAAAAAAAGAAGAAGAAAGAAACCCATGATTAAGGCGGTTGCTACGAAAATTGGAAAATCAATTGGAGGAAGAGATGAAATTCGAATTTGAAATTGGAAGTTGAAGAGATAAATTAGAAAAAATTTAATGGTTTGAATGCATGAGAGAGAAAGTTGAATTGCATATATGGATATACATAGAAGGAAGAGTTGTTTATTGGTCATTGATATACAAATTCGTGTGGGTCCCATTATTAGTGGCAAAAAAATTAAAATTGTATTTATTAAATGTAAATAAATTAAAGTGTACCTGAATGACTAATAAAATAGTAAGATTTGCCATTCCATGTAATTTTTCCTAAAAAGAATTATGTGAAACAAATACTACTAATTATAAACACTTAGCATAAGATATGGGGCAACAACGAAGTCATCCAGTCAAATACACGGCCCAAGGGCCCCTATTTGCTTAAACCTGATTCGTAAATTGTAGTTTGGGTTTTGCACGTCACGGTCTCCTACAAAATTTACTTTAATTAATTTTATATTCATAAAAATGTTTGAAATTTCCTGGCACACATATAGAAAGGGGACAATCTGAATTCCCAAGTAGAGTATCGTCTAGGGTTCTTCAATTCCAAGCTATCTCCACTCTTTTACCGATTCCGATTCAATTGCTTTTGCAAATCGACGGTCTCAACCATCTCCGCCAGATCTTGGCCGTCCGATTGATACCTTTTTCTCTGAATATGGTCGAAATTTGCAAGCCTTATAGTGATTTCAACCAAAGTTCGAACCTTTGTTGCAATTTCAGCGACTCCGATCCGTTCTACAGATAATTTGCCTAAATTTGAGAGAAGCTTCGGTTTGTTTGTATGTTGATTTTGAAGAGAGTCGTCTCTTAGTTTGAAAGTTTGTGGTTTCGTGTGGAATTTGCACTTTGTTTATCAGTGCGCTGTGTAAAGTTTCTTTAGTAAGTGTGTTCTGCATCTTGTTTTCCCTCTTTTTTTGTGATCACTGGGTTGTATAGATTCTTTTTTTTCCACTTCCAAGTATTATGTATATAGAGGAAGAGAAGGGAGGAGAGTTGGAGACTGGGAAGGAGGAGGTGGTGGTGGGCGGAGTTATAGAGAAGGCAGAGAAATCATCTGTTGCTGGTAAGGTGTTGTGTTCTAGTGGTAGTAGTGGCAATAATGCTATTGTTGTGTTGGATGTAAGGAGGGTCATGGTTGGAGTTGGGGCTCGGGCTTTGTTTTACCCGACACTTCTCTACAATGTTGTTAGGAACAAGATTCAGGTGGAGTTTCGCTGGTGGGACTGGATTGATGAGGTATGGCAACTTTTGCCACCATTGCTTTTTGACACTGTTTGATGTTTTGGCTTAACTGTGTACACTTTTAATGAATGTCTTGTTGTTGTTGATGTTTCCCCTTTAGTGTATACACTCGTAGTGAATTCTTTGGTCTTTTTGTATGGATCTATGTCAATGTGCAAATGATGTCAGTATGCTTCAGTAATTGTTTAGATAAGTTGGAATGTCTTTGCTTATAATGTCCAGTCCCTATCGCATATCCAAATGCTAACTCATGTAATGTGTTGATAAATTTTTTAACTTGTTATGTTAGAAATTCATTCTAATTAATTGTCATCCGAGGTAGGATAGGTCTTTCTGAAAGGCTTTGGAAATGTCAGTTTCATTAAAGTTGATTACTTTGATTGCTGATGTTGAACTGTTATAACATCTTGCTGACCTTCTAAGTTCTAAGTCATGAATAACGAATAATAGTTCTATATGCATGGTTATTCAGAAAACGAGGGGTGTTACTTAATTTTTTAGAAATATCAATCTTAATTTCTATCTGGACATGCTTTTCTATAATAACAAAAGGGGATATAATAAGATCAATATAGTACTCTGTATCAAATGCATTAGCAAGATGATTAAACTTGTCTGTGCTAGGAATGACAAGACAATGACACATGGGAACTAATATTTTTTTTGTGGTAATCTGCTTAAAGAAATTTGCCTCTAATCACTAATCCGTGACAAGTGGCAAAGGATGCATAGTTATCCAGGAAGATGGACAAATAGTAAACTTGTTCAGCTCTTCTTTTCTTTTCACTGCTATAAAGTTAGTTACTCACACTAGTGTCATCCCAGATTAACTCTTACATTTCCTGCAAAAATTTTTGACTGTCTTACAATCATTCTCCACCAATTACTTGTAGGGATCTTAAGAAATGTGCTCTTACATCTTTAACTTACATGATATAGGCTTGAAATGCTTTTCTTGTAATTTTATATGCATCTATCTTCACATTAGAGATTAAGTTTGCATGTATGCATTGAACATCTTGGAAGATCGCATAGGTTGATTAATGTTCATTCTTTCAATTCCTTTTTAGTGAATAGGTTGTTAGTAGTTTGTACTCCAATATTTTACGGTATAACAAGATTGTATTACTGACTTAATACCCCCTTTAGTTTGTGTTGTTAGGTGCTGTCCCTTTCCAATCTGATGTGAAAAGGCTAAAGGAGCTTGGTGTCTCCGGTGTTGTCACCCTAAATGAGCCATATGAGACGTTAGTTCCGACATCTTTATATGAGGTTAGTTCTTCTGGTATTTGTTTTATTCTTTCTGTTATGCTTCTCTTAAAAGATAAGTCAGTCTTTCCTTATCTATACACGCCCCCCCCCCCCCCCCCCCCCCCCAAAAAAAAAAAAAAAAAGAGAAAAAAGAAGTCAGTCATCAATCAAGTTTAACCTTCATGCCCCTTCCACTTATTTCTTCTGTACCCCTTTGCTTTGATCTTTCTGTTATGCTTTATTTAAAATATAAGTTGGTCATTCCTCATCTAAAAAGAAAGAAATGAACAGTCAGTCTTCATTCAAGCTTTTCCTTCCTCTTATTTCTTCTGTATCCCTATGAAGTTGGAATGCGCGAATTAAGTATGTTTTGGTGAAACTGTCCATAGTGACCCTTTTTTAGGATCTTTATTTACTGATTGTGTTCCGATCTTCTTCATGGTATTACTATTATTAATTATATAAATAAATATGGGATACAGTAGTTGTTTCCTTCCTACCTCACCCCAGTACAAAAGTCTTTCACTTCTTAATTCCCACGTTTTACTTTTCACTATTAACTAGTTGTCTAGTTCATATACTTTAAAACTTTCAATTTTTTATTTAAATTTCCCTCCCATTACATGATCAAGTTTTTTTTTTTTTTTCACATTATTATCTATTACTTCTTGCAGGCTCATGGTATTCGTCATTTGGTTCTCCCAACAAGAGATTACTTATTTGCCCCATCTCTGAATAATATCTGTCAAGCAGTAGAGTTCATCCATGGTGAGTACCTTCCCATCCCTTTGGCTGCCTTTTTTAATTAGTTTGTTGATTTTACACTATTGTAAACATTCTTGACCTTAATTCCTGGATGCTTTTGATATTTTGTCATGACATCACAGTCATTTACCATCTTGAGATTCATCTAATTTTTTAAACTCTGGGACTTTGAGCAGTCTCCATCATATAAAAAATTACAGTCTGAGGGTTGAAGTGTCCAATTCTTGGGTTGACAGAGATTCTTCAATAATCAAATTTTATGTTTGAGACTAAGACAAAAAGTTCCTTAAACTACATGTTTATTAAATAAAAAATATTTTGCAAATTCAAATGTCATGGTTAAGTTAAAGTCAACAATACTGGGCCAATCAAATATTTGTTTGACTCACTAAATTGTGATTATGGCACTTAAAATGGGATTGGGGAAGCACATTTGTTAAGTTGATGGTCTTCTATTTGGATATAGTACTTTTTGAGGTATCTGTCACTTTGTTTAGTGACTTGTTTTCTGTTTTGTTGCTTTCTATGGAAAAGAATAAGGTTGATTACAAAATTCCATTAAATTAGCCCTCTGGTTTAGTAAATTTCTATGCTATTCCTCTTGTATTCTCTCCTCTTCCTTCCTACCTAATCAAGATTGAACCTCTACCCCTTTCCCCCCGGCAGAAACTATAGAAATATCCAAAAGATTGCTTAGAGTACTGCCAGAGGAGAGTTTACTAGTAGGTTAAGCCTTTAAATAAAGTTTTCCTGTTTGTCTTTGAAGAAAATGCTTCCAATGGACAAAGTACATACGTGCACTGCAAGGCTGGTCGAGGACGTAGCACAACCATTGTCTTATGCTACTTGGTTGGTAAACTAAATCTTGTTTGAATGGACTGTTTAAAGATCACTTTGCCCATTTTCTTTCTAGAGTTTCTTTTGTTTTGCAGGTTAAGTACAAGCAGATGACACCTAATGATGCATATAACTATGTGAAGTCAATTCGCCCAAGGGTGCTTTTGGCC
This sequence comes from Solanum appendiculatum, assembly GCA_018342035.1. Classification (NCBI taxonomy): domain Eukaryota; kingdom Viridiplantae; phylum Streptophyta; class Magnoliopsida; order Solanales; family Solanaceae; genus Solanum; species Solanum appendiculatum. The sequence goes on from JAGDQO010000791.1 coordinate 553,261, forward strand.
TCTACACAACGACAGGTGTCTCAGAGATTTGCCTCATATTTAGTTCCTTTTTCTCTTAGAAGCATGCTTTTTCTTCTTTAGTGAGATTGATGGTAGATACTCCAGTTGACTTGGTTTTAATTTTTCTGGTTATGTTACTGATTCTGTTTTCCCACTAATAACCAGGCTGTTCAGGATTTCTACCATCTCATGGTGAAAAAGTCATACAGTTCTACCCCCTTGACTAGTATGATCCCATGGAGCTCTAGGTTCTTGGCTAGACGGAATTTACTAGCCTTCGATGATGGTGCTGTAGTTGTGATAACCGAAACAGATCTAGATGGATATGATTCAAGCCTTGACTCTAGGGTGGCTGGATCTGAGATTTGGGCTGATTTGAATTTGATTTACAGGGTTAGAGTTGCTGGTGGGGCAGCCTTAGCAAGACTCCTGTATGTGGTTACGTTGCCACACTGACCATAGGATTCCGAATCAGAAGCTGACTGCAGAGAGCAAGCAGCTGGAAAGTTTTACTGTAGATACATGTGTTTTCTTAAGTTAATAAGTTGTACATATTTCTTCTGTATATATATAATATAAAGAATGCTACAAGCTAAGGTGTCTACTGTTTCAGCTCTCTCCCAAAAAACCTCGACGTTCTCTATGTAAATACGAAATACGATATACTTCTCAAGTGGCAAATGAGAAGTTTGAGTATATGTATATATAGCTTTTTGCGAAGTTTCTTAAAAATCTATCGGTTATTTCACTCAGCTAGAACCTATTTTTTCTGTTTTATTTCCAGCAAACACCAAAAGGGAAAAAACAACTTGTTATTAATTAGTCTTGGCCTTGCTATCACATTAATAATAATCACTCTACTAATCTTCATATCTAACAAAAAAAAGCACGAGATAAATACTCCCTCTGTCCACTTTTAATTGTCATGTTGCGTTTTTCGAAAATTAATTTGATTAATTTTCAAAGTTAAATTAGATTATATTAATTTGATATTTTAAACAAAAGTTTAGATATTCAAAAACTATACAAAAAGTACTATAAATTGTAATTTTTTACCTATCAATACGATGAAAAAAATACATAGTAGAATGTTAGTCAAACTTCTTATAGTTTGACTCTAAAAAAGGAAATCATGACAATTAAAAGTGGACGGAGGGAGTATACTCTAAACCCAAAATTACCCAAACTAATAAGATTACTTAGAGACAATTTAGTAGTTGTAGTAGTTTTTATGCTCCATTCACCCACTAGAAGACATATTTTTAATCATTGTCCCACTTGAGCTGCAGCTTTATTCTTTTGTGCTCCATCAATCAAATATGGGACAACATTTTGTTGCATTTCTTGAATATCCATTCCTAAGTGATATCCTGGCAACTTTATAAACTTCACTTTTCCAGCTTTATCCAATGTTTGTAATCCAAACATATCCTCTAGATAAAGATTAGTCTGCCAAAAAAAAAAAGTTAAACCAAAAAAATTAAAAATTATCTCCTATTTTTAAAAATTTAAATACAACAACAAGAAGCTTAGAATGATCTGTACGTAGTCTTATACCCCTATCTTTGTACGAGTAGAGAGGTTGTTTTCGATAGACCAACGGCTAAAATTTAAAGTGGAAAATAATGTTACCTGTTGTGGTGGCAAAATTTGAGAGTTGGTTCCATCTTGATAAAAGCCAAACCAAGAACTTTCTTTTGGAGTTATAACATCATCATTTTCAAACTGTAAAGATATTAAAAGAAAATGGGATTAATTATTTAGTAAGTTAATTGTTAAATTAAAATTATTTTTTTTTATAAGAAAGAGTAAAATGTACCATGATAAGAACAAGGTTCTGCAAGCTAGTGAAACGTTCCTTATAAATTGGATTAGTTGCATTAGGAATTTCATTATTAAGCTTTGGCAAATATCTACAACCTCTTAAATATCCAGCAATATCCTGACAAAAAAATTTTAAAAAAATGTTTTAAAAGATATTTAAATTTTAAATACCAAAATAAAAAGGAACAAAAACAAAGAAACAAGAATTACTCACATCTGGAAGCTTGATATAGCCACTAGGAGCATAATGAGTCTAAGATTTGCAGATTAATTAAAACTAATGTGTTAGAAAACAATCACTTGAAAAAAACATTATAATAAAATAAAAATAAATAAATTAAGAGTAACATTTGAAGATAGTATACTTGAGCATAGTCAGAATATATTCCAATTCCAGAGAAGACACCAGCTCCAGCACACCAAGGGCTATCCTGTCAAATTAATAACAATATTTTTTTTTGCAAGTTAGTATTTTTAACGTGTGATAGCACATTAGTTATCATTCTTATAAGATTATCAAATGTATTAATCATGGAGATGCACGTGTAATTAATACTTCATAAGTAAATTGATTGTAAGTACTTGATACCCTACTCATATTTAGGATTCTAACCCATGACCTCCGGTTATTATAGATATTTATGTTGTAAAAAAATCACATACAGTGCAGGCAGGAACAGAATCAACGCCAGCATTAGGTCCACCAATTGAGATAAAGTTATTGACCTGTGGCAAGATTTAGTTCCAAAAAATAACAATCACAAAATGGAAAAAAATGAAGAAATAAAGTATGTAATAATAAGATAATATATTGTTAAAATTCTCACAGGAGGTGCTTCATCACAGAACTCTATAAGTCCTCTGGCCACCATATTTCCCTAGGAAAAAAACATGAATACATAAATAAAATATAGATTGACACACATATATATATATATTTTTAAAAACGAAGATGTGATTGAGAGTCATGAGACATAAACACTAGGTGATTCTTTTTATATGTCTTAGCCTAGGTGGACAGAGTTACTTGACATCTATTGATGCTAATGGGAAGTGTTGGTATCTCGTGGAATTAGTGAAGGTGCACGAAAGTTGGCTCGGATACCAGAATTATCACAAGGGAGACACATTTATGATTATAGATGAATTTACCTGTGAAAGACCAACTAAATTGTAACCTTGTTGAAGTTCCTTCATTCCCTTCACCTGTAATTCAATTCACATTAAAATTTCTCCATAAATTTCTCTTTTTAATTAATTAATTTATTATTATTATTAACTAAAAGAAGATAAAAGAATAATCTAGTGGAGGCTCAATACCTTTTCACAAGCAATTTGAACCTACAAGTAGAGCATGGGCAAAAAAAGAAAGGCACAGATTACAATTCACAAGAATTTTAATATGTAATTAATAATCCAATCAAAATAATGAAAATCACTACTTTTTTTTATCAACGGTTACCTGATTTTCTAGAGGCATATAGTAAGAACTATACACTCCATCTTCAATTTCTCTGCCAAAAAAAGAAAAAAAAATCCAAACATTCATAAATGATACTAGTAAAATCAATAGTAATATGCGAAAATATATAAAGTATGTCAACAAATAATCGTACTTACGAGAATTTAACTTATATATATTGACAATGACAATTATAATGAATTTGGTGGAGTTGCGAAAATATGGATTTTAGACTATTGTTTCATGCATGAGAAGAGGACCACTTTGGAATGAAAAATAATAATTAGAAGTTAAAATTGAAAAAGAATAAAATAACAACAGCATATTCAATGTAATCTCACAAGCTAAATTTGAAAATATAGTTTGTATGCGGACTCTACCTCTACCTATATGAGATAGAAAGGTTATTTTAGATACACCCTCAGCTTAAATGAAAAGTTTTCAAAGTAGACTTACAAAAATATGATAACAAAAATAACAAGATATAAAATAACATATAATAATACGTACACTTGAAAAATAAGAGACTATACGACTATCAAATATACTTATAATATGCTTCTAATAAGGAAAATTGAAAAACGTACAAGCAGTAGCCATTAGATCTCGACAAGAGACTGAGTTGTGACGTGTAAAATGTACTTCCTTCATCGTTGCAAGACTCTCCTATTCCTGCCATCAACAAAAAAAAAACACTTCATAATTCTTTATTTTTCGATAACAACAACATATTCAGTATAATCATATAAAGTGTGGTTTCGAGAGTATAGAGTATACGTAAATCTTGCCTCTACCTCAAAGGTAGAGAGGTTGTTTCCGATAGACCGACTCAAGGAAAAATAATCTAAAGCAGTCCAAATAAAGAACTAACATAAACACACAAAATAACATAGTAACAAAACAACAGATAGTAACAGAATTGTAACTACACAGGAAAACAAAATGATAGTTGATTTAAAAACAAAAACATGTAGTAACAAAAATGACAATATATATATATAAATAAAAATTACCATGCAATACTATGAAAGGAATAGAAGAAGAAAAACATATGGAACAGAAGATTGAAATGATAAAGAGAATGAAATTTTCTGAACATAAATAAGCCATTTGAAATTTGCTTATTTAAAGTTTTTTGCAAAGAAAAAATGGAGAAAATGTGCTGCAAAGTTCTTGGTTCTTTTAAGCTGGATATATATAATACTATTTTTGAAGCAATCAGTGTGTGGATATAAAATATTTGAAATTTACTTTATTTGTTTTTATAATTATTTTCATTTTTTTATTGAATGAGTTTTATTTGGCAATTTTGGTATTTTCCATTAATCTACTTGATTTTGTTACCTTGTAAATTGTAATCGTGTCTAAATATTAATGATAATTTTTTTGTTAACAGCACGTTTATATTTTTTCCCCCTTTTTTGACAAATCAAGATAAAGGAAAAGAGAAAACAAAAATAGTTAATGCCATATATGTGCATTTTTTTTCGGAGGTCCATCGAAAAAAGCTTCTCTATCTAGATAGAAATAAGATTATGTAAATATCATCACCCTCTTCAAACCCTATTTGTAAGATTACACTGAATATATTGTTGTTATCGTTGAAAATGTTCATTTTTCGATATTAGTATTATTATTAATAACTAAAAACAAGGTTGTGTGGTCTGTTGATGCATGTAAATATGGCATGAACATAGAAATAATTATTTTATTTTCATTCAAATGTAATTTTTTTTGTTTATTTTGAAAATGGATATTTTTACGTAGGTGCAAGATTATAATTCCAGCAGCAACAAGGGTTGTAGTGGAGTGATAAGTACTCCTTCATCCTTAACCAAGACGTCTCGGGTTCGATTCCCCTTGGGTACGGAGTCGCCTTTGTTAGGGAGCGCTTTACCCCCCAAATGTGGGACTTTCCGGCGGGAATCCGAATTTAGTCGGGCTTCAATGTGGATACCAGACACCGGGTGGGAAACCAAAAATAAAAAAGATTATAATTCCAGCAAATTACCTTTTGGCCACTTTCTCTAAAACAAATTTAAAAATATTAGTCAATTCCACATTAGTAATTGTCAAATTAAAGAGCCAAATATTGTGTATGATTTTCTAAAGAACTTTACCAAAAAAAAAAAAGATTATAATTCCAGCAAATTACCTTTTGGCCACTTTCTCTAAAACAAATTTAAAAATATTAGTCAATTCCACATTAGTAATTGTCAAATTAAAGAGCCAAATATTGTGTATGATTTTCTAAAGAAGTTTACCAAAAAAAAAAAGATTATAATTCCAGCAAATTACCTTTTGGCCACTTTCTCTAAAACAAATTTAAAAATATTAGTCAATTCCACATTAGTAATTGTCAAATTAAAGAGCCAAATATTGTGTATGATTTTCTAAAGAAGTTGACGTTTATAATGTATTTAAGTTAATTGATTTCCTAAATCATGAGTCTAATCCCTGAATAAAAGTAATTATCGTAAATCCTAAAGGCAACATGTATTTTCCAGATTGAGTTTAGTTATTGATTATTGATATTTTGATCATGAACGAGATTTATGCGTTTAATTAAATTGATATGTAAACATTGTTTTCTAATTGATTAAAAGATTGTTACTTAGGCAATCTCCTTGATTTGTTCACACGTTTCACAATTAATATCATAAGAAAAATTAGTAAGATCAATGTTTTGATTCTCGATTCTAATATAATATTAAACGAGAGGCTATGCCTAAATGGCATTTGGTAATCCCTCTGTCTCAATTAATATGACTCACTAACAATAATTGATCGCAATGGGTAAAAAGTAATACACTTGGAATCAACAATACAAAAACTTTGTTCTACTCGTTGCATATTTTGATCCGCTACTATACGGATAACGTTTGTTGTTGGGGTTTGAACAACAAATGGTGTTTCTCTTTTTGTACCTTTGAATCCAGAAGTACCGGCAGATAACCAAGAAACTATTTGATCTCGTACATCTATAACAGTGATAATGGTATTATTAAAATTTGCTTTGAGCATAAATAACACCCTTTGGTATTCTATGTGCACCCTTACGTGAACCAATACGTTTGGAATATCATTCTTGTTCATCAACTCTGTTTTCGAACCATCTTCCCTTGTTGAACAAGTGAATTTAAGTTTTACACACTAACAGCGCAAAAGAAATTTGACACAAAATTATATTAGGCAACATAATTGCTAACAATGCTATCTGATATTAATATATCCACTTCCAAGAGTTGAGTATTTTGGCACAAAAATTTACATACAGAGTCAACAAGACAACATACAGCTTACAATCAAAGCCATGATATATTTCAATGAAGTTGCATATCTTGGTCATCAACTATCAAACAAACAAATCAAGCGTCAATAGACCGTTGATCTATGGTCAAGCCAAGTAGTTCCGCGAAGAAGGTCTTGACAGGTGCAGGCCAATTATAAGATGAGGAACCTTCAAAAGTAAAAATACTTGATGTATCATCTTGCAAATCATGCGATGCCATGTGTTCCACGTTTACAGAGCTCACATCTGTTGATGCATTCCCTGCTAAGTATGGAACAACATGCTTTTTCATATCACTGGAAGAAATTTGAAGATGGTTCCCAGCTACTTTGACATATTTCACCTTCCCAGCGTCGTCCAAGGTTTTCAAACCGATCCAATCCTCAGTATAGAGCTGAGTCTGCCCAAACAAAAGGAAAAATCTCACTTGGTTAACCTTATAGCGCAATGTAGAGGAAAACAAAGTTTCTTTTCAAATATTGTCAAGCTTAGTTTTCGTGGACCTGAAATGCGACTCACTACTAGGATCATGTGGTACAGGGCGAAATGTAAGAATGCAACTATGGGAAAAAGAATGGGGTACAAGACAGATGTGAGACTTGGTCACAGTTGATTTGCAAGAAACACAAGAGCAGACTCCCGCCGGGAAGTTAGACCATTTATTTCCATTAATTATTAAATATTAACTTAGCCTTGCTGACATGATTAAAATATAAAGGCCTAGTTCGAGATCAAATTCAATGAATTGATTCTAGTTTGATACATGTTGAATTGAAATAGTGAGGTCTTTGCACATCTAATCGAGTCCACCTGAATATAAATCTTAAATCTTATTTCTGGTATCTTCTCATTTATGTGTAGTGGTTTACTTGCATTTAGTTTAACATAGGCAAATGCAAGACATAAATGGCAGAAAGACTTCATTAAACAATATATAGGAGCAGAAAGATTTTGGAAATTATTATCTTTGAATTGTTAATATCTTGATCTCGACCTTTCCATATTTGTTCTGGATTCACAATAAAAATTTTTTTAAGCATCATTGAAGCTGAATCTCAAAGTTAAAGCCGTGCATAATACATGCAGGTTGAGCCAACTCCAAGATCAGCTCTTAAGCTTGGCTTGACTCATGTCCACCTAATTGGACAGAAACCAATCCTATGGCAATTGTAGAAGACACTTCATTTTAATTTTTTTATGACAAGGGAACCCACTGCTGCTACCCTTTGGATGCACACAAGGTAAACCACGCTCCTGTGCAATAGCTTGCAAACCATATAGGAGAGGTAAACCGCATGGGGTTTGTGAGCTTGACCCAGAAGGCACTTCATTGCCCTCTGGTTTTGGCATTAATGATAAGTAGAAAATAAAAGGTAGCAAACACGACCTCTACATAGTAAGTTTCCTTCTACCTATATAGTCCATTCAGAAACACAAGAAACCCCATCCAATTCTCAATTGTCACAGAATACAATCCTACAATCTAGAACAAGTAAACAACGTATATTATAGCATATACAGTATCCTGGGTACTATAGCAGGATAACGGAGGAAATGAATATAATAGGGAGGAGAGTGGGAGAGGGAAGAGAACAGAGAAATTGACACAGGTGAAAAAGTGTTCTTGGATTGGAAAAGAGAGAGAACTGATCTCCTTTCAATGATAATTGATACAGGGATGGTTGTTCATATGACTAATTGCAGGTTGGAGGTACGTAATTGTCAGAGAAGTGTTTATGTTAAAGACTTGGGAGAACAGTGAGAAGCAAGGAGGTGAAGGTGTAATCCAGAAGTAGATATGTTGCCATCATCGAAACATTTAACCAATCCATACATTTGGTTATGTCATAGGTGTCTGTGGGCTGTGGTTTCCATATTACCATTTTTCTCCGAAGCATGTCAAACTACAGCAAAAAAAGGACTAGTGAAGAACATTTCAACAAGGAAAAGGTCTCGATCTTTCCCAGAACCAAACATATTGACATCACATAAGAACTTCTAGAGGAAGGAACAGGAAATTTAGTATGAAATAGTGCATTTGTCAAGGAAATATTATCTATATACAAATAGACAATGCACGGTTTTGGGTTCTTGGGTATCATACATATGTAAAAGATAATATCGAGAGGGTGTGTCTTATTTCTGTAATGGCAGTAAAAAGTAATATAAATTGAACATTTCTCTTAACCAGATTTGACATAATACCTTCTGTGCTGGCAAAATAGGTTCAAAGGCCCCATCTGGATAGTATCCAAACCAAGAAGTCTCCTTTGGTATCAAAACAGTATCATGTTCAAACTGTGAATAAGAAAGCAAAAGAACATAGGAAAGAAGAGTGTGATGCTACCATAACTGCTGCAAATTGCGTTCATTTGACAAAAACTAAAAGAAAACTAGAATGCAATGGCAGGACTGACAAACCATGATAAGGACAAGATTCTCCAAGCTGCTGAACCGTTTCTTATAGGTGGAATTTCTATGACTGGGGATTTCATTGTTAAGCTTTGGGAGAAACCGGCAGCTTTTCCTGTACCCAGGAATATTCTGTGAAGAGAGAGATACAAGTTAAGCTTCCAAACCTGAAAGATTGGTAAACAAATTTTTACCTAACCACCCCCATTTAGAAGTGTTCACGCTCCAGTTGTGTTAAGAAGTTCCACATCGGTAGAGGGATGGGAATTTGGTCTCCTTATATGGACTTGGACAAACCTCCCCTCACGAGCTAGCTTTTGGGGTTGAGTTAGGTCCAAGTGTCATATCTTTACACTAGACAAAACAACGCCTCCAGGAGAAAAAAAATCATTCGAAGTTTTGATTACCAAAAGAAGGAAAAGCAGATTAGTTTACTTTTGATACCATATTTTTAAACACACAGAACTTCACATTTTTGTGGCACTCACAGTGACAGAGCCATCACCTTCTTTTAGCATTTCTTTCAACATCCAACTGCACTTTTCTTTGATTTCAAATCCGGAAGAACAAATACATCTTAAATGAAATGGAAACCACAAAATAAAACAATTAAGAATCACTTAAGCAATGGTTCTAAAATTCCATTCCCTTGTCTTTGCTTCATCCACAACCTACCTCAAGTCCCAAAATGCAGCAGCCAGATGCCTCTCCCTCCTTGAACTACCTCGATTTCCAATATTACAGACCCCTGTTTACTTTTAAAAAAACAACACCAGCACTTGTGCATAGAGATGGTCAAAAGCACCTATGCACACAGTAGTCCTCTCCACTCCATATGTCTCTACCACTGTGTCTTAATCTCACACACACAGCACAACCAAGAACATAGACAATGCAGAGGAATCTCTTTAAACATTTTCTTCAGATAAAAGCAAATACCAAGATCCTACCTTCCCTATGAATCCCATTCACTCATATCCCCTATCCATTCAAACCAGAACCGATGCAGTCAACTCCTCTCTTTCCTTCGATGAACATACATGTATGATGCAACCACTTCTTTCTCTTCAAACAATATGGTATAAAATAGAAAAACAGAGAACAAGACATCTAGAACAGATAGGATGAGCGTTATGAATTTTGGAGTAGTGAGCTTTGTCCCTTATCAAAGTTGTAATCTTTTTACTGTCACAAGTCTTTATGCCGATTTGTAATTTGATTTTACACAGTCCACTCCCATCTAAATGCAGAGAAGAAGCAAACTTGTGAAATTGCTTTTACAGTCCACTCCCACATAAGTGCAGAGAAGAAGCTTAGTTGTGAAGCCACTAAAAATTGTCACAGGATTGTTTGCTCAGCACCTTATGAAATTAAGTAATGGGAAATGCAGTAATAATGCCACTTACATTTGGAAGCTTGAGATACCCACTAGGAGCCAAGTGAGCCTGCAATTTAAACATTTATCATTCCAAAGAAGCATGTCAAACATCCCCTAGTAAATAAAACAAAATCAGAACCTCGTAATACCTGGACAAAATCGGAGTATATCTCTGACTTGATGAGATTATCAGCGATTATGCAAAAAATGCCAGACTGCAAAATGAATATGAGATCAAGAACAATGCAAAAAACACATCAAGGGGAATTTCCCCCTGCTAAGGCATACTTTGGTCGTATTTACCCTCAATAATCATCATCAAGAAGCTAATACACTGCCTAGGATGCTTCTATTGACTTTCCCCAAAGAAAGAAGGAAGAGGACCTCATGAAAGAAGAGTGCTAGCTCAAAGGGCAATGCCAGCACCAGTAAGAAGATAATCAAAAAGAAGAAGCCATACATAATTGTCTGATCCAGCACCCAGAAACTACCAAATAAACTTGTCTTATTGAAGGATAAATAGCAAATGATGGTATAAACTATACAAACACTTACACCACAGAGAGGAACTGAAGCAGTGCCAGCATGAGGTCCTCCTAAGGAAATCAAATTCTTAACCTGTCATGGCAACAAACACAAATATTCATTATTGAAAACTTGAAATTTCTCAAGTACAGCAAACATAAGGCCTAGACAGACGACAACAGTAACATGTGGAATCAATAATATAAAGAAAAGCCACGTGAACACTAAGAAATTCAACGTTTGTCTCTTGAACTTCTCCGATTTCCTTCTTTGGAAAACCTAAATCCAAAACTTCCCACTCAACATAAATCTCCAGTGAGAATGCAGATTTTAAAAGGTTGGAAAGCTGCACATTTGACCCCGTCAGCCCTTTAGGGAGTCAATACAATATATCAATTCGTTCCACCAACTATGATAAACATGTAGATGAAGAGTACCAGTGCTCCTCGCAGTGTTTTTTATTTTTCTTCATTTTCCATATGCATATCCCATCACACAACTACACAAGTAGGGAATCTTTTCTTTACTTCAACAATTAGAGGTTGTGTTATGGACTAAATAGGAGAGCCCAACCCAAAAGACTGACCTAATTAGGTGGGAGGGGAGCCCATTTAACCTATAAACCCATTAGTATTTCTCTTTTTAATCAATGAGGGACACTTGGCACACAACAGGTTGAAGGGATGACTAACTACTGGCATATTAAGTATTGAAAGAAAGACTGGATCAAATTTCTGATTCTGAGCAATGTATGTACTGGATTTTCTCCAAAAGCACAAATACAAAAAGAAATTCTTCTGGGCAGCCAATTGAGAATTATTTCCAGCAGTGATGGTTGGCAGCAAATTCAGAAGAATGACTTCTAGTGATGGTGGAGAGTATTAAAGTGCTACGTGGGCTGTCGCTTTAGAGGAGGAGGACACGTGAAGAGATATTGTACTGAATGTGTTGACAATCTACCAAAAAACCTTGCTAGGATTGAGAAACAAAAAGAGCAACTGGAAAACTAAGACTCTGGAGCATTGAGCCTAAGATTCTTAGTTTTTTCAAAGAATATTTTCTATGAAAGTAGTGTTTGGGCCATCTTTTGAGCACCTCGACTATTCCACTGGATACCTGCTACTTCTCGCACAAGTTTTCAAAGAACATAATTACATTTGACAAGTGAGTCCAAAAGAGTCTTCGTTCACACAGTTCTTTAGTTTCAGTATTCCACTGACCTATTATATGTAATGAACTTACTGCAAAATGATAATTTCATGGTTCATAGGCTGATTTATAATCATACAGCGGATAACATATATCACACAGAGATAAACATCTCATATGTAGCATGAGCTGGGTTGAAATGACTAGAATAAAAAAGATCTGACTTTGACTTTAAGAAGCAAATAAAATCGGAAGTCATCTTTATCAGATGCATATATATCAATTGGAATTACATGCAAAACACTAAAAGCCTGCTTTAAGCTTTGTCTCCTACCTGTGGTCCTCCCTCGCAATATTCCACAACAGCTCGGCCTATTAAGTTACCCTGTATCATAAGCAGAGGAGTAGTGAATATGCAGTCCATGCAACCTTATAAATCAATTGAATCCAAAATATTACACCACATAATAAGCATTTACTTTCCAAGTGAACGATATTATTATGATACCATGTGTCTTGCATGATTCAAAAGCTATTAGTTTCGGATATTTGCTATGAGCTAGGTCAGTTTGCTCACTTGCAGTCTTAGTTCAAGGATCATATTTGTCACCTACAGATTATATGGATTAAATAAATCCTAGTGGGATTACTTAAAGATGATTTTGATTATTCTCTCTTAAAATATTTGGTTCAAATAGAGTTGTTTGGGATCTGACTCCCCTAATTTATTTTAATTGAAGCTAAGAAGTGTAATAGTATAGAGCTAAACACCTTCTGATTGACATATAAATATGGTACTGAGTGATGGAAAAATAGTAGTGCACAAATTTACAAGATCTAGTTTCTTTAAATAACCTGTGAGAGACCAACTATGTTGTAACCATCTTGGAGTTCTTTCATTTTCTTAACCTGTACTCGGAAGTTTGTTTTCATCAGTGAATAAAACAAATACCAGAGATTAGCCACAACAAAACAATTATTGACAGAGCTCCACCACCTTGCTACACACTACATCAGCCTGCACAAGAAAAAGAACAGATCAGAACTAGGTTCTGAAATTATTTTTGCCCAAGACAACTACTAGCATTTAGATTTTAATGCAGAGTCATTACCTGATTATCTAAAGCCATAAACCAGGAGTCCCATGATCCATTTCCAATTTCCCTAGAGAGGAGAGTTCAAAGATAGCGTAAGTACAAAACAAGACAAGATAAGTCACATAACCACGCAAAAGAAATTAAGGAGAGTTATGTGGATATAAAACAAATAGGTAATTTTGTAGGACATGATCCAAAACAGAATCATATCAACAAAAACTCTGTATGGAAATAGAAAGGATCAGCAAGTACAATTCAAAATGTAAAATCCTGACCCCGAGCAATACTAATCGGTTTAAGATCTCGTTGATGAATAACAAGCCATGGTGTCATGATACCTTCTTATCAAACCTATCTCAATTTTGGCTTAACAGGCAAACAAAACAAATTTTACTAATAATCTTGAAAGAAAATACAAACTAACTATAGACATCATAAGTCTTTTTATTTCTTTCATTTTACTTTTTCTTTTGGCAGGTGGAGGGGGTGGGGAAGGGCTACGGATGCCTTTGAGGAAACTTCCTAATCCACTTTGCTGATTATCATGCAACTTTAATCAGGCATCAATCTTTTCTATAAGTGAAAGTCAAGTGATCGACTGAACATGATTTCAAAGAACAACCACCATCCAGAACTGATTTAAACTCTGATATGAAGCATAAACTCCTCTGTTTCAGAATAATAATGGCTAGATAAAAGTGATGAATGTTAGTATATTACAAGCTATTGATGAATGTAAGTATATTACAAGCTATCTCATGACACAACTAATGATAAATAGAGTGGGCATTGAACAATAGGTTGCATTTTATAAATTGTTTCCTTTATGTGAGTCGCTTATTGAAATCTTATTCAAATAACAACAATATAGCCAGTGTAATCCCACAAGTGGGGTCTGGGGAGGGTGGTGTGTATGCAACCTTACCCTTACCTTATGAAGGTAGAGAGCTTGTTTCAGATAGATCTTTGGCTCAAATAAAGCATATCAACATCAAGTATTGAAAGGAAAGCTTATTCAAATAATCAGAAGAATAATCATTATGAATTGCATTTTATAAGTTGTTTCTTTAAGTGAGTTGCTTATTGAAAAGCTTATCCAAATAATCAGATGAATAGTCATTATCAAAATGCTTAAGCTGTATCAAACAAATACTAACACAACTAACTAAAGTCATACCACCAGTCACATTAATTCAAGTTATATGCAAACGAACTACTCTCTCCATCCCAAGTTATACAAAACTCTTCCCATAGGGGACATCCAGAAATATTTGACACTATACCACAAACAATTATTATTCTATACAAACTTCACAACTTTTGAGCCGAACGTCTACCAGAAACAGCCTCTCTACCCTACAAAGGTAAGGGTAAGGCCTACGTACATCCTACCCTCCCCAGACTCCACTTGTAAGATTACATGGATATGTTGTTGTTGTTATTGTACAAGCTTCACAACTTTAAACTATTAAAAGTTTAATTTTGATTATTTTCCTCAACTATAACATACAAATACTGTATTAGCAGAAATGTTCTACACGCCAAATAAGCTTATCTCTAATAGTTAAATTAAGTACAGCCACTAAACCAATTTCTAAGCAAGAAGTCATTACAAGCAATATCCTTCAGATTTAGACCATTCACTTAGCTCCTCTGTGAATCTTTTGACTCCACGGTGGGAACACTGATCTCCAATACCTATCAATCCAAAAAAAAAATCATTTTTTTAATCAAATAACATTAACAGTAAAAAAAACTGAGAAAAAAAAAAGAATAAATCAATACCATGGAGAACAATGAAGGGGACTGAAGATGATATTGGAACCCCAATAAGAATCAAGATGAAGAAGATTAGTGATGAAGATGAAAATTCACAATGACCCATAAAATATTTTCTTGAAAAGTTCTGTTTTTTTGGGTAAAAATATTTTCTTGAATATTTTTTTTCAGAGAGTCCCTTTTCTCTCCAGGAACTTTTGCTGGAAAACTGGTGAAGTTTTTTTTGGGTAGAGTCGTATATGAACTGAAGATGCAAAGAATAATGAGAAACAGTGGTTGAATTTTCAGAACCACGAATCAAAATCCCAAAAAAAAAAATTAGTCATCAGGGCATATAGGTGATTTGTCGTTTTCTTTTCTTTATATTTTTATTTAAAATAATATACGTGTTAAAAAAAAATAATCACAATTCGCATAGAAGAATTGATTGTCAATTTATCTTATGATTGGATAGATAAATATTTGAATTGTTGTGACTATCTTTTAATAGAAATTGCTAAGTGTTAAATATTTGTTATATTCGAAATCCTAGGCTTTTAGAATGAGTTAGAGTGCTTTTTAATTTCAAATGAACTAATTTAAAACGAGAGCTAAAGCTAAAATTTGAGAAAGATGTTAGCATAAAATCATGAAGAATATTTTGAGGGAGTATCGTGCAAGATTGCTAGGTATGGAGCTAAATTTCAATGATGGTAGGAATGTAGTTGAGGTCAAAAGGGTCTTTTTCCCCCCCTTTTGTTAGTGAAGCAAACAAGCAATGATAGGGGAGAAAGAAAGTCCGTTTGAATTAACCGATGGAAGTAGTTGATGAATTGTCACGTAAAACGTCATGTAGGACGCGTGCATCTACTTGTTTAATTATATATATATTTTCTTTGTTCAACAATACTTATCCACTATTGACTTTGCACACTTCTTAAGAAACTATAAATAGAATGGTAGTTTAACTATATCACCCTTTAAATATAATAAATACAATGTCTTGAAAAATATAATAGAAAAATGACTATAATTAATGATAAAGGTAAATTAGGAACTAAGTGTAAAATTATTTATTGATTTCATAAAGTTGACAAATATTGTTAGATATCCCAAAATAGTATAGTGGACAACTATTGTTGGACGGCGAGAGTATATATTAGTTGAAGCTAAATTAAGTGACACATATATATATTATGTTATTAATAAATTCTTATGAAGAAACGCACCTCACAAGTAAACTTCTAAAAAAATTAATTACATTAAATGTGTAAATTTAATGTAATTTAGCGTGAGGTCAAGTTATTATGCTATTTAAGTCTAAAAAAAATGCATATCTAATTCAATTTTTTATGTAACACCTGACATATACCAGTGTTATCATATATAAAAAAAAATATATATAATAAAGAAGCTTAAGATACATAGTCAATACTACTCCTTTACCCCAATAACATAGCACTTGTAATAATTATTAGAAACTCAAGCAATTATTACTCGATTATGATTTTATTTAAATAGATTTTATAAATCTTTACTATAAAATCTTGATACATATTACTTTCCTTGTGGCAACCAGAGTATCTTAATTTTGAAACTAAAGGGCAGCTTTGTGTTACAAATGAAAACTATTGGGAGCATTACGAAATTATTTGGAAATGGACAGATAGGAAGAGGAGGAGAGAAAACCAAAGAAAGACAGTAGGAGAAAGTTGTAACAGCGATTTTCTTCCTTCAGTCAAGTAAGCAGAAAAACCCTAGTAAGTGAGTTTTCTTCTTTTCATTTGCTTAAATGTTCTTATGAAGTTTTTGACCTGAAATTTCTTCCATTTTATTTGTTTATTTTCAAGTAATTTGTGTATTGCAGAATGTTTGTTTCAGTTGATTTCCTGTTTTGAGTATTTTGGGTAATCATAGAAAATTCTTTCTTGAGTTTGTTTTTATATGCTGAATTTGATAGCACAGATGTTCATTCTTGTTAAAACTCTTTAATTGTTGTACAAAGATTCAATTTTTAACGATGGTTTTGCTACAAAGATTCAATTTTTAATGATGGTCTTGCTAAAGATTCAATTTTTAATGATGTTCTTGCTACAAAGATTCAATTTTTAATGATGTTGTTGCTACAAAGATTCAATTTTTAGTGATGGTCTTGCTACAAAAATTCAATTTTTAGTGATGGTCTTGCTACAATAATTCAATTTTTAGTGATGATCTTGCTACAATAATTCAATTTTTAGTGATGGTCTTGCTACAAAGATTCAATTTTTAGTGATGGTCTTGCTACAAAGATTCAATTTTTAATGATGGTCTTGCTACAAAGATTCAATTTTGAATGATGTTCTTGCTAATTTATTCTCTCCTTATTGTAGAACTTTACGGAGGTTAGTGATCAATTAGGGCTTTGAGGGGTTGTGATGGATAGTCTCGTAGATGCACTGAGCAGTGCATATCAAGACTTTGTTGCAGCATCAGCTGCTGTGCTTGAATCAAAGGAGAGTTCAAATGGTCAGAAAACAGCAGCAACTGATGCTGCATTAGAAAACTTTAAGCAAAGATGGGAGTTGTTCAGGGTTGCTTGTGATCAGGCGGAGGAGTTTGTGGAGTCGGTTAAGCAAAGAATTGGCTCCGAGTGTCTCGTGGATGAGGCTACAGGCACTGTTTCAGGGAAGCCTGGGCAATCAGCTGCAAGTGGCCTTCAACCCATTAGTGCTGTTAGGTTGGAGCAGATGAGTAAAGCTGTCAGATGGCTAGTGATAGAACTGCAACATGGTTCTGGTGCGAATAGTGCTTCAGCAGTACATCCCAATCCTTCTGCTCCATTTGATGCCAGATTTTCTGAAGATGCAGCTCAATAGGTATACTGAAATCTTGCTGATACTTCCTATTGTCTTTGTTTTCGTTAACTATGTTAAATAATCTGGAAACAAATTTGTATTATCTAATGAACTATTAGTAATAGGCTTTGTAACCTAGACTTGATGAAGCAAATAAGTGAACGTTCCCTTGAAACTGAAACTGATTCCTGTGTAAGAGTTGCTAGTACATTTTACATTTTATTCATAAGTGCTTATTTTTCCTCGTTTTCACTCACAGTAACTATTTGCTTCAGCTGTTTCTATCTCATATTTCCTCATGACTTTAACTTTAAAAAATTTGGTTTGATTGATTCATGCTTCGTTGAGGTTCTTTTTTCCTCCCTTTCAACAAGATAAAAGACCTGTCATGCTTTCTAAAATTTCATATTATTTATGAAAGATGCTTCATATTGTATGTTTGTTTGGCAAAAGAACATAGTCGTCTTTTCCTATATTTAAGGTAGTATGTGAGTCCTTATGTAGCTTCTAAAAAGAAAAAATTGTGAGTCCTTATGTGGATGTCTGATTGGAGATAGGACTTTTTGGGCTTTTAATTCTATTGATATATGTTACTCTGAGCAAGCTTT
Source organism: Solanum appendiculatum (assembly GCA_018342035.1). Classification (NCBI taxonomy): domain Eukaryota; kingdom Viridiplantae; phylum Streptophyta; class Magnoliopsida; order Solanales; family Solanaceae; genus Solanum; species Solanum appendiculatum. Next base: position 571,603 of record JAGDQO010000791.1, read on the forward strand.
GGCAATCCAAAAGAGCTTCTCTTACTACCTGAATCCTTGCAACTCTGTAATGATGCTCAAGCATAAATAATTTTTGAGAAAGACCTGTTCATAGATTGACTACTTCAGGATAATTGGACTCATTGTCTTATATTTGGAGATATGTTCATTGGCTGGTCTTGTATCAACTTCCAGGTTGATAGAAAAATAGAGAAGCTAACAAAAACTCTTTTAGTAGCATCATATGTTATCTTCCATCAGAACTAGAGGTGTCAAAAATGAACCCAAACATAAGTAACCCGTCCAGAATTTTAAGGGTTGGGCTCATGATAATTTGAGTTGCGTTCAATCTTAACCCATTCAAGTCTTAACTCATTTTAAGAGAATCCTCAATTGAGCCTAATTTAATCTCCAATTTCAACCCGTTTTAAGACTCTTTATTTGCATTGATGTAATGCATGTTCCTATATTGAAGGTATGAATTATTATCTATTTTATATATCTTTTAGGATTTATCTATTCATTTGTAACTATTTTTTAAAAAAAATCTTGAGTTGAAATTCAAATTATGGTTATAAAAGCTAAATATCAATATGTTAAAATTATTGAGATTGAGCGGGTCAAGACCCAACCCGCTTTTTAGCCCATTTGAGCCCAAAGTAAACTTGGGCGGGCCAGGACCCAACCCGATTTCTATTACAACCCATTTTAATATCTCCAATTTCAACCCAACCTGCCCATTTGACACCCCTAATCAGAACGAATAACTGTGAGTGGTACTAGTTTCTGCAGCAATTATGTACTATCCTTACTTATTAAGCTCAGTTTGACCCAACACTTCTGACAGACGAATGGAAAATAGAAAAAACATGGTTTCTTTGTATTCTATGCTCATTGCTGTAAAACAAAGGACAATTGTTAATTGTGACTGTTTTCAGGTAACTATAAAGTCTGGTGATCAGCAGAGAGAAACAGAAGATCTTCTGCGCCTCAGTCAGCTGCTAAAGTTATACATTTGATATATGAAGTCATGTTGTCATGCTGTAGAAGAAATGCTTCGGAATGATATTTCTCAACCACCTTTACTGCCTCCCTCCCTCCCCATCTTATGAGAAGATCTGGCGAGTTTATGTTTATATTTTCAAGGCTCAGAGATTTACTTTTATCGCAGTATAAGCTACTGCACTGTTAGCATTATTTAGATCTCGAATCCATGTTGCCCTATGTGTAAGCATACCAACATATACAAACAGGCTGTATATTTGTGTCTGCTGTGTATAACTATGTTCTCAAGTATTTAAGTTTATAATCGATTTTCATTAGGAAATATATCTCCAATCTTGCAAAGTGGCTTTTTAGTTAATTGTGTTAACCCTGATGAACTCCGTCAGTAGGCTTTGGAGACCTCTGGAATCGTTGCAACAGCAGAGTATCATGACGCTTTGTGTAGCAGTATTAGTAAGACGCTTTAGCTTACAACTACATCTCGTCTAGATAAATCATGTTCACTAGCATGAGCTCGTCTAGATAAATCATGTTCACTAGCATGAGCTCGTCTAGATGACAAGCCGAGGCTACTCTATAAAACTTTATGTATCAGAGCGAAACAACGATATACAAATGTTCTTTTCATTGATTTTATGCAGAGACCCAAGAAGAAATGGGTTTTGAGGCAACATACAATGCTTAAGAGCAACTTCTAAGATAAATTCCACGCAAATATACACAATCAAAGATTGAAAATAATTCTCAGATTTTGTTGCTTTCATCTGGATATACAGGGTGGTGAAGAGAGCATGTGCGATAAAAATGGCACAACTAGGCTAGTAGGTACCATGAACATCACAAGCACTTTATATTCAAAAGTCATAACCGATCCTATGAGCAATAGATTGAGTATTGAGTAGCAGCCTCAAAACAAACTGTGTAACAACCAACCCTACAAGCAATAGATCATGAGCAGCAGCCTCAAACAAACTATCACTGTACTGGTGAAATCACTTTTTGCAAAATTAAGCTATTATGATCTAAGAAAGCAAAACTATTAATCATAAGATGCTCAATTGGTCCCAAGCTCCACATAAGGTTGCTAATTGGGTGGAGTCTTCACAGACAAAATGTGGACACAAATCGGTCAGCTGCCCTACTGTTCAGGGAGAAGATAAACCGCTCAGTAGTTATACCTTCTTCTAACAGGACTCTGCTGGCAGAATTCTGGTCATTGTTCTTGCTTACATCTTCTTTCGTAAGAACTCGTTTTTTCCATTGTCTTCAATTCATTCAGATGCTTCGGTTCTTCAACCAGCTCTGGATCAACCAACTTTGATGTGAATCGGGGAGCCTAAAGAGCCCAGGACGAACATTTGACATCTTATCTTCAAGCTGTTAGGCCACTAGTGATGCCAGCATTTTCATCAACAGCGCCTATCCTCATAAGATTTTCGACTTCAGAGGCTTCAGCCATATTTTCCAGAGAGGATTATACTGCCTTGGTTATGGATGAAATTGCATTGTCTATTCTGTTATCAACATTCTGTAATCCAGGATAATGTCTGGCTCCGTGGAGTTCCTACATGCATCATTCTGCTGGTTATTCAAGCTTTGATCTAGAGAAGACTCAGCCGGAGCTACACAGAGGCTGTGGTTGCACATCCACCGTTGTTGCAGTCAGCTTTGTTCAAGACTTCCATCTTGAAAACCATCTAAATTTGCAATGATGCGTCTGTAGAAGGAATATTCTTAGTCGTATCCAGCTCCTCATCAATCATGACATCTCCGTTCTTAGCAAACACATTGGCTGATGTGATCCCATCAAGAGAAAACAATTGAGTCGCACAAGCGGAGATGGATAATGGGCTGGTTTGCATCTCAACAGAAGGATGTTCCACAGCAGAACCTATATCTGTGCGAGTGCCATTTTCAGTAGCTACCCAATCAATCTTGCCACCACTCAAATTACCTGTGGCAGAACTTGGATGCTGGAGCTCAGTCAGATCATCTACCACATTGACTAATGTGTGTGTTCTATTGCTTGCTTTCACCACACCAGGTGTGGCAGTAGTCAGCTGAAGAGCTTGTCGCTTCGACTGGCCACTTCCAGGACCAAGTTGAGCATTCAACTGCGTCTGCACCCAGACAGCTAGAGAAAGTGCATGATCACGAATCAAAGAATCATGAGGTGGGCAGTGTAACATATCGACCAGAGCCTGCATATATTTGAACATACTGACAGATGGAGTAATAGACCCTTTGTCACGTAGATATTTAATGCTTTTGAGAATATGCTCACATAAGTTTCCCATTTTCGCCCAATTACAATCACAAAGTGCATATTCGGAAGCTGGATTCCGAACAACATGCACTTTATGTCGATCTTCCTGATCAACAACTTTTGAATAATCACCCTCAACTAACACATCCGAATCTGGAATCTGTAAAGATTTCTGCCAAGCTGTCAAGCCACTCATCCATTCATCCTTCCAGTATCGTGCAAAATCATCCTTCCCTGAGTACTCATCAAGCCAGAAGTAAGAATGCACTGTAGTACCAAGCTTATCTACTAGCCAATCAGCACGTTGATATACATTTTTTTCCATCTCATTCAATAACCTAAGCTTTAATTGGTTGTGATAGTACTCCATTGACGAGCACATCTCCTGGCTGGCAACAGGAAGAGTTCTCAGTGCACTAGTCCAGAGCCCTGAGTAGACAAAATCTGTCAGCAAGAAAAGCCTCAAGAGGAACTTACTATTTTATTAGAGAATTTCAAGCATTCTTGAAGAATAATGTGTTTTTTCAGAACTAAAAGAATAAGGTCTTTTAGTAGAAAAATACTAGGCTAGCATGTCCTTTTTAAGTGAGGAGACACAAACATGAAAGATTGCATGTATATCCAGATGGAGTTCCTCAATCTATAATAATTCAAATTAAATGCTTAACAACTGTTAGCTATATAGTATAAACTGAGAGATTGTTATGTAATTGAAAATATGACGGAGTTTTTGGACTTCAAAACCCTCAACAATAACAACATACCCAGTGTAATCCCACGTACCTCCTTGTTTGTTTTTTTTGAAACAGGGCTATGACCGGGGTCCAAAAAGACTATGTTTGCCACAGAGGTATGTGAAACATCTTTTTTTATAAGGCATGTGAATTGTTGCACAATGTGGACAAAGGGAGTGTTAGTTTAAATTCATGCTAGGCCTAGATCTGAATCAGATTATCCATGTGTCAATTGAGTAAGCAAAAAACCTGTTTCAGAAGTGTACTTCAATCTAATTGCAATAACAAATTTATTGGTACCTACAGAGGCTGTTTTACTGAATAGTACGCCTAACCTAGTCTCGGGTACCATATGGCCTTGAAATAGTCCAAAAAATCTGCAGCATCCACAGAATTTTCCATAAATTCTTCAAACAAATCAGCAGTTCCATCCCCTTTGCAGATGCGCTGCACTGCCTGGCCTAGCCTCTTTGCAATTACAACACACGTCTCCAGTTCTGAACATTTCTTAATCAAGTTCTTATGCCATGCATGACGAACCCGCCAAAAGCATATCAATACAGAGCACTGGAACACTTCCCTGAGTGACAAGCAAACAAAGATATAATACACCATTCATGCAAGAAAGAACCAAGAAGATAAAGAAGTAAATGACTAGAGGGCACAATTTTAATGTGTACAATCTAGTACACAAAATATATACTCTACAGAACCTCAACTCATGAGTGACTGAGAAAACACAAAAAGAAAAACTAAGTGACATGCCTACATTCAGATAAACCTTCTACACACTGAATGAGCAAAGTATGAAAGTTCCATCATTCATTTAAAATTGGGTAAGTTACATAAATCACATAGTGTAAAGATGAAATTACAATCTATCCCTACTTTTTTTCTAATTACAATAATCCCTTAAAATTAACTCAATCCGGATACATTAATGAAAGTGCATATACATTAATACAAGCACGGATACATTAATACGGATACATTATTAAAATAAAAATTAACTCAATCCGGATACATTAATGAAAGCGCGCGGATACATTAATACAAGCACAGATACATTAATACGGATACATTATTAAAATAAAAATTAACCCAATCCGGATACATTAATGAAAGCGCGGATACATTAATACAAGCACCGATACATTAATACATTAATACGGATACATTATTAAAATAAGGGATTTTAGTTATTTTTAAAAGATATAGGGACAAATGAAAAATAATAAACTTAAAGGTGTGTACTTTAGTAATTTTTCCTTTAAAATTTGCTACTCTCTCCGTCCCAATTTATGTGATGTAGTTTGACTAGGCACGGAGTTTAAGAAATATGGAAAGACTTTGCAAGGTTCTAAAACTACCCTTAAAATAAATGCATTTTTAAATAGAGAAGTACATCTTTGTGGACTTTTTGCCAAATAAGTGGGACTCAACATGGGTAAAATATTGATAGTGTCATTAAATATTTGCCAAATAAGGAAATATGTCATTCTTTTTGGGACCGACTAAAAAGGAAAGTGAGTCATATAAATTGGGACAGAGAGTACTATTTAACCTTTGGTGGATGAACACGACCTTTAGATGTAGAAGTTGGGATCAGATAAAATGCTGAGAGACTTTTCAAATTCACTACTGTCAATAAGAAACATTATGGCTAATAGTGTATCAGATGCTGGTTTATTCTATTCTTCGTTAGTTCAAAATTATTCAGACCGATCCAACAGAACGACATTGAAATTGCCAGCCTATTTTACATGCATTCATCTGCTAATATCATCAATCCACAAGTCTAACATGGTAAGTTTCCTGGACTCGAGACTATTGAATTAAAAGCCTCACCCTGAACCCAAAAGATACATGCCACTGGTGCAACTCTAGTTTGCCATGCTAAAGAGAACCCCCATGTCCATCAGGAAAAAGAAAAAAGGAAAATAAACATGGTCATTGATTTATATTGGATTACACTATCACTTGATCATGCAAATGAATGTGGAACAAAAACATTGTAAGCAACCTGATTGCAAGGATGTCGGCTGAAGGATCATCCACAATGAATCCAGCCAACTTCCACTTAGGATCTTTCATATGAACTCTGTCATATAGGGCCCTCATCCATTTAAGTGTATCTCCACTTGCAAATCTGGGTGCTATTATCCATGCCACTGGTATAGCCTTGTTGTCTGAGTTGAACACAACAAGACTGTGAATAGGATACTGGAGAGTTTTCACAAAAGAGAAAGTAAGCTTTCAAGTATTCAGTCTATTCTGGTTCTAGAAATTTGGTAACCATATAAGCAAAATATACCTTTAATTTATTGGTTCCAAACTTCGAATCAGAGGCCAGAAGGCCGTGATTTCCAAACCGAATCAGTTGTTGCAACTGCCATTCTGTTTGAATACCCAAAACAAAAGGGTCGGAATCAGAGAAATTCTCATAAAAGAACACTTGATTCTGGTGACTTTCAACCCACATACTAATGCTGGCAGCATCATCTGTGTCAAGTTCATAAGTAGAGCGCCGTATGCTCCTCTCTTGTCTCCGAACATACCTGTGAGTTAAAAGGTCATCTCGGTTGCACGGACCTCCTTGTCTCTCCACTGATTCATTGTGTCTCTGCATGATTGTTTCCACGGACACCCCAACATAGAGCAGGGACAAAACACGGAGACGAAGATCCTCTGAGATGTACGGAGCATACATGGCGCGTGTTCCAGCAGACTTTTTGTCCTGTGGGCCATGGCATGGTACTCCTTTCTTATCCACGTGCTTATCTTGGTTATAGATGATAAGTGCTACAGATGGTTCAGCAATTAAGCGTTTGACAATAAAGTGGCAGGTGCACCCCCTCTTTGTATTAGGTCGACCAGAAGGTTTTTTCTTAGGAACATATGTTGTTCTACTCGGTCGAACGATTCCACCCTTTCTATGGTCATCAGGACCAAACGAGCACCAGTACCTAAAGACTCATAAGATTATTTCTATAAAATGCATTGCGGCAGATACAAGCAACTGAAACAAGCTAAAGAGATAAAAGTACAGCTTACAGAATATATTCAAGGATGCCATCCACTTTAGGCTTGTACGTTGACTCTGCAGGCCGACGTCTCCGAGCTTCAACGTGAAATCTTGTTGGACATTCTTTATTAGCAGATTCACCCCTAACAAAGTCATCTACTCTAGCGAACGGAATGAGAGAAACTCTGTCTATGTTATCGCGCCAGCCTTCTACCTTAGACCACACAAGTTCAGCAGAAGAAAACTCCAAAGTCGGGGGGCTTTGAACAGGAAGGGAAAGAATTTGATCCCATCTAGCCATCTGTAATAATAGAGGGGAAATGAAAAGAGAAAGTAGAACAGATTACCCTTGTAAACACAATATGAGTTGAATCACAAACGTTTACTACTCATCTTTGATTATTCTTCCTTATGACATTTAGTATTTTAAAAAGGTGGCGCCATGACGCAAGTGTTTTACCGCCCATGAATCTTTTGAAAATATTTTATTAATTAATGAATGAAATAAACATAAATCTCAAACTAGTTAGGATCAGCTACATAAATCTTCTAGGTTGATCAAACTCTTTTCATTCAGTATCAAAAAAAAATCATCATAATTTGACTAGTTTACAATTGCTAACAATCTATCACAACCTTCCTCTCACGTTGGAACAGCTATATTTTTCAAACAGACAATACTACAACAACAACATACCCACTGTAATCCCACTAGTGGGGTATGGGGAGGCAGGTAAAATTGTGAAAAATTAGTAAAAGTTGTATAACATTTTAAAACATAACATGAAGAGTAAGAAAATTCATGCAAGCATCAAAGAATACCAACATAAGTATAAAAATATCATGATATAGCAACCATTAACAACATTACACCAATATAAAGAAACATCAAAAAGTCCTGCTGGATTAGCTGAATTTAAGTAGCTTTTAAATACTAAGTGCTCAGGCACTTTTTTCTGTTAATAAGGGCGGTTCAACCATAAAGCCACCAAAGCAAAAATAAAGGCCTCAAAATTACAAATCCCCAAAAGAACAAAAAAGCCCCAAATTCAGTTCAAACAAACACACACAACAGAAGACGCCAACTCGCACAGAAAAGAAATAAATTGAAGATTAAACGAAGAAACAGAACTGGAGATCAACCCAAAAGCAGAGCACAGAGACAGTAAGCCCAGAAGATGAAGAAGATACATACATGAAATCTGATGAAGGCGATGTAACGTGACGCTGCGCTTGGAAGGGCCAAAATACCTGGCTGAAGTTCTAGCCCTTATATACTAACACCTTGTTTGGAGGGTTGTTATTGTGTTGTATTGATAGGTTAAGAGTCCGTTTCGATGGGATTATAAATTGGTCAAACTAGCTTTTAAATCAGTTTTTGACTTATTAGAGTGTTTGATAATTAAATAATAACTTAAAATAAATCAAAAGTAATTTAAAATAAGTTAAAAGTTAAAAATAGGTTGCCCCCTACTTATTTTTTTTAACTTATAAATCATTCTATTTTGACCAAGTATATTACTTTTTTACCCTTAATTCTTTTATAATGTTAACAACTTTAAGGGTATTTCAGACATTTTGATAAAAAAAAATGACTTTCAACACTTTTTTGTCAAACACATCAAAAACACATAATTATTTATTTTTAAAATGACTTTAAAGTAATTTTTTAAAAATTATTTATTTTAAGTCAATCCAAACGGGCTCTAAATACCATTTTTGTTTTGATTGTTACCTAAATATTATTGTATCCTATTGATTTATTGTTAAGTAATAATGAAAAGTTTCATTTTGTGTAAACAAAAAGTCCTATTTGATGTGATATTTAATATTTTCTTCTCATTTTGTCTTTATTTATTATTTTATAATAACATTGTATCCTTTTATCTTATCTTTTCCTAGTAGTTCTATCGTATGCCTTACTTTTCTGGTAGGTTATCATTTAAATTATTGATGTATGACACTATGCAACGATGGAGAATGATATAATCTATTCAAATGTTATATTCATTTAAACAATACAGTATGATATATTATAACACAACACAATAAACTACGAGACATTATGAAATAGAACGTAAAAAATCATCCAAATAAATTGTTGAACTATAAGTAGAATATAAATAATTATGTATTTATTATTATTACTTAAAATTTTATTAATAGTTTGTGGGCAATCTCCAACTAATAATTATGTACATGTTTTCAAGATTTTATTATTTTTTTAAAAAAATATAATTAATGTAATTATAATTAAAACTTGTAGGAAGTTAATTTTGCAATTACTTTCTACTTATTAATTTGTCTAAATCAATTTAATTTGAATCAACTATATTTTTATATTGGCTTTATAAGATTGTCTTCAATTCTTTGAGATGTCTTCTTAGACATTTCAAGCTCAAACTAATTAGATTATCAAAATACATATTGTCTTAACTTTAAATGTCTTCCAAGATGACTACAATATTGATGATTTAGATTTATTTTTGTAACTGACAGTAATATGAAATATTATACAAATAAAAAAATGATACTCTAATTGATATATTCAATCAAATGAATCTTAATTTTATTTTTAAACAATTCTAGAATAATTTTGATAATTTATGTAACAATTAACTCAATAATTTATATATGTCTAGTTGTGTCACACAAAATATTACAAGAAATGATACACTATCAATTGGAAAAGATAAATTAAATATTAAATTATAATCAATTATATGTATTTTTAGAATTTATAAGAAATAAAATATATTAAAAACTATTAAATAAATATAAAATCATTTTTCTAAATTTTAAATATCCGTTGACACTGTAAAAGAGCTTATTACTACAAGTTTATCTTATCCTAAATTGATTCAGATACAAAAAAAAAAAGAAGTAATTATTATATTTCATATATAATTTAACTGAGTAAACTAATTAAAATCAGCAAAAAATAAATAAATTAAAATAACTATGTATTTGGAGCTGGAAAAGATTCTTTCTAATACATTTAACTACGACGGAAGAATAATAATTACAGAAAGAGAATAGAGCAGATTTGATGATGGAAATTAGGTTGCATTATATATAGTTAAAGAACATATAGGGTAAGTCACACTTTGATCCTATTAAGTTTCAATAATTATCGTTTGGCCTCTTTAGATGTATTTCTATTATTTATTAAATTTATAAAATATATGTTCTTAATGCTCAAATTAAAAAATAAAACATGTATTTTTGTAAAAAAAAAAAAATACTATTATCATTTAGAATAATCCAATATAAATGAAATAAAAAGATCATAATAGATTGATAGTGTACAAAAATAAGATATTCAAAAACTTTCATTATTTGTGTAAATAATAACTCTCATTACTTGTGCAAATAATAACTTCCATCAATTTAGGTCAAACAACACAAATTCTACTAGTTTAGGAGCTAATTATCTTTTTTCTCATGAGTTTGTAATATTACCAAGCCTACCATATTTCACACTTCAGATACATGTATCTCACGCATCTAGATACATGCATCTCGATTATATGTTAATCATATATATATAATTAAGTGTGTCTAAATAAGGAATGTAACTGAAATACATAAATTAAATAGAAAATCACACGTATAACATCTTTAGAGTATTTGTAGCTCCTAAAAATATATATAAAAAAAATTAAATGTTTGTGTATCTGATCTGTTCATTATGTGTATCTAAACAATTTTTTTTTTATGTATCTGATGTATACTTAATGATTAGATGTATTTGATCAGTTCATTCTATGTATCTGATATCGTGCCAAAAAGAAAATGTCTAATTTCATCGGCTATGAAATGGCTCCCTTCTTCGACTGTTAGTCTTCTCCTGTATGGGAGTTGTTTAGTCGGTGGTGGCGTCAATAGGTGTGATAAAGGTCATAGTTGGTAATGAAGTCAATTGCATTGGTTGTTATGGCTGGATTTTTGAATATTTATGAATTAATCATAATTGTGATTATTAGCAGAGGGATTAATCCCAAAATCAAGTCCTAATATCTTTTTGATAGATATGCTTACCTTTCCTTCAATCTTGTTTGTGGTCTTGCTAGCTTCTCTGTTGGTATGACCATCGAATGTTAGTGATGCTGGGAGGGAAAAGAGAAAAGACATAGCATTCGATGGCCCTTTTACAACGAATATTCAATACTTTTCTGGGGTAATAGGACGCCCGCAAAGTTAAGGTGTCTCTTTGAAAATTCGGGATAACTTCACTTTATGTCTTTTCTCGAGGGAAAATTTTGAAGAGAGATCACTGATTAGGAGTGAAGGCATAAACTATGGATAGAAATTAAGTGAGTAGATAATTAAGGACTCTATTTTAGGTTAATTTTAATAAGTGATTGATCTCAATTATTGTAGTCCAAATATGATATAAAATTATTAAATAGTGGTATAATAAGTAATTATTTGAAATTATAGTTTAAATTAGTAGATATGATATGCATGCATGTCTAATTAGGTAGTTTAGCCTCAAATTTATCTATTTCATACAATTTTAAATTGTCACACTTAATATATAATTGTATTCTATGTGGTATTTTTAAAATGAAGAAAATAACTTTTTTGGTGGAAGCATGGAAAACAAGTTTCACAAGTCATATTTCACATTGATTATGTCGAAATTTTTTAGTATGGGTGAGGTACAACTTGTACTAGTTGTGTGAATTATATTCTGATCCATGTGACCCACTCTTTATTTTTCTTTCTTTGTCTTTTGTTTCTCTTTCATGCTCTTCTCTTTCCTCTTTTTTCTCCTTAGATTTTCTTTTTTAAAAAAATTATTTGGAAACTAGTTCAATTACTCCTTCAATTTTATAATATAAATAAAAATATATTTTATTTTTTTCTGATTAAATAACTACATAAGATATTAATAGTCAAATTTAAATACGAATATAATTCGTATTCATATAGTAGGATTAAACCATTTTTCATTTATCGTATTTTGAAATTCTCATCTTCCTAATTCATTTCTTTTTAACTTCTACTTTTAGGATTCATTTAAACATAAAATTATTTATTTCTTAAAAATATTTTTTACTTTATTTTAAAATTGATGTTTATTGAAATATTTTTTTTTCCAATTTGAAGGCATATTTCAATTTTGAAAAGCATGTTATAATATGATTTTTTAACTCACTTTTCACTTTTGAAATTGTATTAAAGTACATTCAAACATGAAGATCATTTCGAATATTTTTTTCAAAAATTATTTCGAATATATATAAATTTATTTATATTTATATTAGAGATTCAATTTACTAAACTAGTCTTAGTAATTATATTTTTAAATTTTAAATTTAACTATTAATATTGTAGTTATTTGGTTTGAGTTTTTAAATATCAAATGAAATTATTTTTGTTGAATTTATAAATTTATAAATTAAATCTCAGATTTTTCAAATATTTCTGGATAAAATTTGCGAATTTCTAATACTGAAAAATATACTTTTGATTTTGATAAAATTTTCAGTTTAAAATATTTTTTCCCCGTAAAAGGCTTGATTATCCTTTTTTTCCCTATCCTTTGTCACAATTCATCTTTGATATTTACAAATAGTTTTTCCTTCAAAAAAAATCTCTACTTTTCCTTAATTAGATTTTAAATATTGATTTTTTAAATCAAATTTGAATATCTATTCCTTTCATGCCAATTTTTTATTTAAATATCTAAAATACTTAAACTAAGGTTTGTATCGTATAAAAATCTATAGAGTATAGCTAGGCCCTAATATACCTTTTAGAAATTGCAATTTATGCGGCATCTTTTGGATTTCGAAATTAAAACAATTCTATCTTTGACCGTAAGTTTTTCATATATTTTTTTAATCTTTTGAATTGTCAATTATGGTTATAATACTTTTTTGTTCTTTACAAATATATAGATTTCATTTCAAAACATTCACCAATTTTATAAGTTTTGTTTTTTATTTTTTAGAATGTTATATTGACAATAATTTCATCAAATTTTCTAACAAAAATAATTTCATCAAATTTTATTTTTGCCAATTCCTAATATTGAGAGATATAATTTTGGTAAAATTTCCAATTTAGAAGAAAAAAGAAGAAGAAAAACGCTCTAAGTCGAAGAAGAAAGAAGTCCGGAATTTTTTTTTCTTTGGGATATGATGAGCTTAAAGAATAGTGGACCCCATAATTTTAAATTATATTTTCACTTTCTTCTTAATTTTTGGAGCTTTAAAGTTAAAGAATGGGTCCACTATATCCAAGTGTCAAAGAATTAGTGAAGCCTCACACAACTTTTGTTTGTTGTCCTCTACCATACTAAAATTTTTCGATTATGTCTTTCCATCTTTCAATACACTTCATTTTCACCCCACCCACCCCACCCCCTTATCCCATTTTCATCTCCCCGTCATATTTGTCTAAATTATATATAAATACATTTAAACTAATATGTTTTACTTACGTAACCGAAACATAAGAAAATAAGTTTAAAAAAAACCCACGAATTTTCCTAAAAAATATGGAAAACATTTAATACCTAACACACCCCTAATAGTCATAAAATAAGATAATTCAATAGCCCACCAAAAGTTTCCACATAGATTTGGGACATATTTTGATTCTGAAAACTAATTTTTTATCACAATTTTGTCCAAAGCTTCATAGTTCCCTAAAATGGCATCAACATGAGGTTCATTCTTATTCACTTTCTCCTCTACTCTCTTAGAATATTGAGATAACTTCAACAGCATCACCACTATAAACATGAAGAGGATAATACACCCCAAGGCTGCAAATTAGAAAGAACAGAATTAGGGACTTAACAACATAGTTAAATTTCAAAAAATAATAAAATTGGTCAATCAAGGAAGGTTGTGGTAGGTCAACAATCAGTCTAGTTATGGAGTCAGAATTTTCAATAAATGAGTTCAAAATATAAAAAAGTAAACATAGGAAGAAGCTGAAAGAATGATTCAACATCTGCTATATATACTTAAAGGAACTTCACATACATAATGAAACAAACTTTATATATATTAGTATATAATTTTCGAATGAAGAAATGTGTCCCTTAACTCCGTCCCTAAGTTAGTCAGTGTAAATGGTATAACAAATACAAAGATTTATACAACCGACCCGCAAGAGCCCAACTAGTTTGAATTGAGATGTAGCTAGAAGCATTTAACCATAAATTTTGAAAATATATAAATTTGATGATCTTTTAAGTTCCCAAAGATTGGCTCAAACCAATTTTTGGGTTTTTGGGACTCGAACTCTAAGAAACTTAAATTTGCATGTTCAAACACAACTTTACAATTTCCAAAAATCACAACTTGAAAAACTCAAATTTTCAAGTTTCAACTTCAAAATCTATGACCAAACAGGAGCGTAGTCAATTAATATAATTGGTCAATCTATTAGACATCAGGAACTTGACTCAGGTCAACTAAAAAAAGGAGAAGATATTGCGGGTTCGATTTCTCACACAATCACTCAACTAATAGAAATCATCCAAGAAAAATGATATTTCTTTATTTTGTAGCAAAAAAGTCACTCAACTAATGAAAATCGCGCAAGAAAGTCACCTTTCTTTGTTTCGTAACTGAAAAATCACTCAAATTTTGTGATAAAATTACATACCTTTATCATTTGCTATCTCATTGAGTCCTGTTGTAAACTTTGTTGTTACACTGTCTTCATGAGAATTTGTCAAGTTCCATGTTAATCCAAGTCCAAAAGTGTTATCAGACAAGAAAGGACTATATGAAAATGGGATTCCAACAGTCTTAACATGGTTACAAAAATCTGGTACAACAAATGATGTTTCCACAACATAAACATGATGTCCAATGCCACTTAAGCAGGGGACTTGCAAAAAAGAAGATGGAATTTCAGCTGAACAATTCAGATACTGATACTCCTTCAAGATATAGTAATAACTAAATGGGGTGTTAGAAAGATTCAGATTCAAGAAAACTTCAGGGACACAGTTTTTCGGATCGATTAATTCGAGTTTCTTGAGATCATATGAAATGGATTTGATGACTAAATCCCCATATGATGGGAAATGAAGAATGGTCCTGTTTTGCTTACAGTGTAGCTGAAATTCATGAAGTCTGAAAGGAAACTGAATGTTGAGATTAGAGACATTTGAACAGTTAATTGGTGAATAACTAGTTGTATTTGCCTGTGCTTTTACATGTAGAACAATAATGAACAGGGAAATGAAGATCAGAGTATCCATCTTTTTTTTTTTTGTTTTGGTTTTGGGGATGTAATTGGAATAAGATATAAAGAAAAGGGGTCGTTGAGGAGACAGGAGACTTAAAGTGTTAGATGGGCAAAGTATCGAAGTGACCTGACAATATTCGTATTATGAGTGTAATATTATTCGTGTAAAATTCGTTTTTATTATCAGTATATAGAAATTAAACTCCGCAAGGCGGCTTTCAGCTTATAAAGATGGGCGACTTCTAAGTCTTTTGACATTTGTTCCACATGTAATAGTCTGTCAACGCATTTATTCTATGGTTGCTTTAGAGACTTAGTCTTTGGATGATGACTGCGAGGTATTTGGCACTACTCAACCTTTTAGGTATCTTGGTCAAATTCATCCAATATGGGTTTCTCCTTGTTAGAGGATATGATTGGTTGGTTCATTCTTTTGTAGGTCAACTGACAAAAACTTTAACAATTACCTTGAAAACTCAGAAATCTTTATACCCAACATTTATTTGGGGTGAAAAAACCAAGGGATTTAACTATGTTTCTAAATTAGATTTTGTCATTCTCTAGAAAACAAGACGGATAGTAGAAATATAAATGTCAATTATCTTCTCTCACTCGTCTTGACATTTAGTTCCAAGGAATACTCAAAAATTGGTAGCTCATTCTGAAGATTGCATTTCAGAGTTTCGAAATATATCATACAAGAACGTCCATGTCAAGCTAAACACAATGGGGGAAACAGTCGGAGGGAAAAGCAATTCCATTGAATCTTAGTAACATCAGAAGTTGATTGTTCTATGTAAATACACTACATAAGTACACAACTTAACGAATATTTGAACATTACAATGTGTTTGAAGGACCGATAAACTAGATACACTTGAGAGCGCGCACACACAACACACAAATACAATCAAAAGGATTCCAAACAGGAGACTAGATGAATTGGAGGGAAGGGAGAAGGTTTTCTTAATAACAAATTTAAAGAGGGGAAGAAGAAGAAAGATGTTTCAATCAAAGAAGCTCTTTTGCTAGTCTCACTGGTTTTTCATTCAGAAATGCCATATCACTATTCTGTACAGTTAACAACTGATGATCAGAATCTTCCCCCTCGCTATCTACCGATACAGATGAGATGCCAGAATCTGTTCCATCTTCTACAATTGCAAAGGATTTTGGTTAGTCAAGAATGAAAAAGGCATATATTAACATGACATGTAAGAACATTCCTTCATCCTTTAGGTTATTGTATATCTACTAGAGATAAAGACTAAGGTACTTCATATGTACAGCTACAATCTATCCATGCATCCATATAGACACACAAAATGCACAAAAGCATTCAGAAAAGATTTGCTTGACAGAATAACATATCCAAACGTAAGCAATATAACCTAGTTCTAAATTTTTAATTAGGTTGGGAGGGCTATAACTTTAGTAGTTTTCAGGTTGGTCACACTGTTATAATCTTCACTACTTGATCATAGCTTTCAGGGCCAGGGGCGGAGCCAAAAGCCAACATACGGGTTCATCAAACCCAATACCTTTAGTTCAAACCCAGTATTTGTATTAAGAAATTCACTAAATATGTCCAAAAATTAAATTCAGAGCACGGTTACTAACACCTGATGTCGCTACCTAGAATTTAGAACCCCTAAAGTTCAAATCATGGTTGCGCCTCCGTTCAGGGTTCAGTACGACCATGCTCAATTTTCACGACATGATATCAAAGGCAGGGGCAGAGGCAGACTTATCCCAGATGTTGGGCTATTCAATGTTGAGACATGCATGTTATATTACTGCATGCTCCAAATGTCTAGCCTTGGGCGTGCGTGAGTGTGCTAGAATCCCATATTGGTTAACTATATAGGCTATAGTTTCCTTAATTGGTTTTGGACAATCCTCCCTACTTGCGCTACTTTATTGGGATTGAGTCAAGCCCATATCCATTTTCTTAATGCACACTCATATGGCAGGACACTGTATAAGAATTCATAAGTTCATTTGAATAACTTTTTCCTCTCCCATTTCTTTCCATGTGTATTCGTTAATAGAATGTGCCTGAAAAGACATTAAACTTTCTGTGTTCACCACACAAATACACAATCAAACTTCTGTGTCATTTCATCAACCTCTTAGGAAACACCACTTAGCCAGAGTGGTTAATTGTTTTATTTGGTCAAAGGACACGGAGAAAACAAAAACAACAGAAATTAGCATGGCAGAGGGATGAGAAATTATTACTGATTTGAGTATTGTTACTCAGTTGATGTGATTATGCAATCTGGGTCATGTCCAACTGAGGTTGGCTTCAACCTAATTGGCTAAACTTTTGGGACCAAACATATTGGAAACCCCTCATTCACAGAGACTCCAAAGCAGAGAAATCACCCCCAAAAAAGGAACAAAAAAATGAAAGATGGGACAAAAGATATCAAATTCAACAAAAGGGGCCGAAACTACAACCAATCCATCATGATACTATTACAGTCAATAAATAATTCCTTTAAGTTGACATGGTATTCATAAATTTCTAGAAAGTTGAGATTGACAAGATTAAAATGTGGAGTAACCCACTGTGGAAAGATTATGGTATTCATAGCTGTAGAAGTTTTCCTCTCTCTTTTTTGTTCATCTAGGAGTGCTTCTTTCTTTAGCCACATCCACTCATCTTAATTAGTTGGAACCATTAGCTAACCAATTATGTGTAATCATGAGACTTTTTATCAAGTGCTGAGCATGCAAAGGGTAGTCTACCAGAATTGCTTTCTTAACTGAATAAGCTACATATTTATGTATATATACTCAACAAACATGTAATATGTGTCATGTACTCTTGTGATGACCATCAAATGGAACTTCAACATTCCCAAATAACAATAGACAAATCAATATATCTTCAGAATTTTTATATATTGATTTTACCTGCAAGATATCTTCAGAACAATATCAGACGTATATATCTTGCAGATTTTACCTGCTCCGGATTAGTAATACAAAGTATTATGCCGGAAACTAAATGTTGTACTCCCTCTGTCACATCTTATGTGACACTATTCCATTTAGTCTATCCATAAGGAAATGGGCCTAAAATACCCTTGAACTATCGAATTTGATCAAAACCACTCTCCCTCCATTTACCTTTTGGCTCTAAAATGCCCTTGACGTCAACGTATTGGCTCTAAATTGCCCTTATTTTACAGCCCTATTTGGAAACAAAATTAATAATTTCATTTATTACGTGGCAGGTTCCTATTGGCTATTGTTAAAATGAACCTAACTAATTAAATCTCAACCTGAAACACGGATCCACCTATAACCCACACACACCCCACCTAAAGGTGGTTCCTTTTCTTCATCTTCTTCTTTTCCCTTTTTCCTTTTCTAGTGGTTTTCAGAGCAGCGTACAAGAGATCAAGAAGCTGAGATTATTGATGTTTCTGAGCTAATGAAGGATCTTGAAGATCAAGAAATGGAGATCTAAGATAAAATCGACGATAAAGAAAATGTAAGGTCTGTTAAAAAAAGTGAAAATGCCTGAACCTTTCAATAAAGTTCAGAATTTCAGCTCATTGAAATTTTACCCCTTTATCTGAAATTGATGGATCAAAATTTAGGCGGTCGGACTTGAATTTGATCGGGTACCCCTTTTGTCCCAAATCTTCTTGCTGAATTTGAGGAAGCAGCCATGGTTATTAAAGCTCAAGAAGCAGAGAGAAAAGCCAAGATTGAAGAAAAGATTTTCAAACCATAAGAAGAAAAAAAGGAAAAAGACGAAGATGAAGAAAAGGAGCCACCTTTAGGTAGGAGGGTATGAGTTATTAGGTGGATCCGGATTTTGGGTTGAGATTTAATTAATTAGCTTACTATTAGCAATAGCCAATAGGAACGTTCCACGTAATAAATGCATCTATTAATTTATTTTTGAAGAAGACTGTTAAAAATAAGGACAATTTAGAGCCAATACGTTGACGTCGGGGGCGTTTTAGAGCCAAGAGGTAAACGGAGGGTATTTTTGTACCAAATTCGATAATTCAAGGGTATTTTAGGCCCTTCTCCGAAAAAAGAATGATACCTTTCTCTTTCACCATCCCCATTTTACTCTTAATGACATACTTATTGGGACCCTCACTGCCATTCTTAATGAAAAGACATTTGAAGCTCTCACCACCACTCATTTAAAAGGATAATTGCTACTTCGCATATATTTGTCTTACATGTCAAGAGCCTTCTTTTCTTTTGATAAGGTAACCTTTTGTATTAATAAACAAAACTCAGCTTCCAAAGAGATACTGAGTTGTCAAACTTACAAACATTCAAAAGTATAAGGGGTCTTCTATCCAAAAACTTACAAGCTTATACATTGCCAATTAAATCTACTAATTCTTCTATTCCCCCACCCCACCCCACCCCACCCACCCCAGATTCTGTTTACACAAAAAAAAGAACAAACTAAGAGCCTTCTTTAATTTCTTAAACTCCTATCCAGTCAAACACCTCACAT
The DNA here is from genome assembly GCA_018342035.1 of Solanum appendiculatum. NCBI lineage: Eukaryota > Viridiplantae > Streptophyta > Magnoliopsida > Solanales > Solanaceae > Solanum > Solanum appendiculatum. The sequence goes on from JAGDQO010000791.1 coordinate 591,336, forward strand.
AAAATGGGAGGAGGGAGAATTAGTAATCTAGATTTTCATCCCAAGATTATTTTTTCATATGTGGGACATCAGATGAGCCCTAATGTACTCTCTATTCCTCGAAAATTCATGTTCCATTAATCAGAGTAAGCATGTGGTAGCTGAAATATTGTCACTCTGTAATACCACAAAAGTTTGTTAGTCATTGGGAAAAAAGGTGAAGAGCGATAGGTCAACACCAACCTGAAAAGGCTTGATGATCAGGAAGATGTCTGATTCTTGTAACCTGAATACTTTCTGGTAAAATGCAATTGCAGAATGAGCCTGAAACTTCAAAAATAATTGTGTGAAACAAGCTAGAAGTTTAGCAAGAATAGCCCAGAAAACATGCTGCAGGATTCATACAGCTATTCGTATATTAGTCACAATTTAAAACCATATTATAAAGTAATGCAAATAAGAATAAGGGAAAATAGATGGAGATGAACACCGGTTCACACTTGAAAGTTGCCCCACAATTAAGACAACTCATCATTCATTCTCACCTACTCGTGCCAGTCGATTCACCCATCCAGGAATTGGCTTTCCCGTGAGACGCGAGCAGACTTCGTCAGCAAAATGATTGCAGTTCTTGGCAATCAAATGATAACTGTCCCCGTGATATTTTCCTGAAATATGTTCCATTAATGACCGAACTTCTGAACGAGACATGTCTGTGCTGCCCAGGAGCACTGACCGTCTAAAAGTGAAACCCGGACAACTACGTGGCTCCACCTCAAAAATCCCACTAGATGGGTAGTCGTGGGCTCCATACCCATACTCTAGACCATGTACTGCATCGAAGCAAGAAAAACAACAAACGAAAGGAACATCAGTGATAGTAAAACTAAAAATCTTTAATAATCAAACATAGCTTCTTAATGGTTTACGGATTATAAAAATAACTTCTGCACCCGTTCCGGGATAAAATTGACATAGCAGAGTGTGCATGCTCAAAATATAGCTGCATGTGGTATGTTGATGGCAGTCATCTAGTTGAGGAGCAAATTCAAGAGATACTTGCATGCAACAAGAAGTACACAGGAAAAAAAAAGGATAGAAAGCACTAAAGAGCAGAAAACCAAGACAACTATTCATAAAACCCCAATGACTAAACTAGATGAACAAACCTAAGGGCTCTTACTCATACATCTGCTATTCTTCATAAGCAGAACAGACCGGACAATTTCGAGAAAGAGAAGCCATCATTAATGGTTTACAATGCAATACATAACCCTAGGGGTAATTTATTTTGCAAATAAAACATGAGTTCAGGCATTAGATTGCAACCTTAGTGGCTAATCAATAGTCCTATCAAATTACCAATTTGCTATAAATGGAATTGTCTAATCTTCAACAAGCAGGGGCGGATTGGGGAGAGAGAGGTTGATGTAATTCATCTAGACAAAGGCCGCAATTCCTCCTTCCCTAGAATTCTTACATCAATTTCTTTGTTCTCTTGAGTTAGCATTTTCCTAATGTTATTCTGGTTTAACACATGCATTGATCCTGTCAAAACTAAGTGTACACTAAGGTAACAGGAAATCAGGAATGATTTGAGAAACCATCTTGTGCTGGCGATTTCTTGATGCTACAAGTAAAGAAGCAACTTTTTGATAAGGTGGACAAAGAAGCATGCTTAACATGACAAGCTTCACTGTGATATTCACTCTATCATCCAATATATATCCAGAAGAAAACAAGTAGCTTCTATTTCTAAGAAATTGACTATTGAACTCTTCAGAGTCTTCGCAACCCATATTTCCTCTTTCCACCAGCTTGGTCAACAGTATTTGCAGACGTATCTCTAAATTTATCAACTAATAGTGTATGTATGTCAACTTTTTTTAAGAAATAACATAACTTAACCATCAATGAGCCAGTTCCATTATCCATGCAGGTAAGCACATTTACCCGGTAGGCTACGAGACGAGTTGGTTCCTAATGTAAACTACTTAAGTTGACACCTTCAGAGAAAAACCTTCACCAACTCTCTAAATTGGCAATTTCACCTTTGTAACAGACATAATAGACCTGATGAAAGGATGGAAGATCCACTGTTAGATTCGATATGGGTGGCGAAGAAACCTAATGCTTTAGGTAGAGTTTTGGCTGTGCCATATGAGGGGTTTGAGATTGACAAGGGATCTCCTAAAAAGATTAAAAAGAATGGAGAACTAAACCAGAGTTAAGAAGGAAATCACCTTTATTACAAGGACCCAGCGTGACGAAAAATATAGGAGGCAAGAATACAACTAATTATGACACATGGAAGTGTTAGAATATCAAGTGAATATGTGTCTAGATCAATAAACGTCTAGATTCATTTACTCGAAAAATAAAAATCTTACAAATATTCTATTGGATACCTTAGAATATTCTCATTATAGAATATATACTTATTTATTAGCTTAGAGATTGGTTATCTACCATATTGTACATAACCAACTACTTACTAAGTTGCTCAGACTCGGTGTGGCTGTCTGCTACGGATGTGGATCTAGAGGTTGGATCCTTCATGATATACATTTTAAGATTTGGGGGTTCGAATACGGGTGGGGGGATTCGGCTAAAAATAATTCAAATATCTAAAAATATAGTTATATGTCTATTTATGAGACATTATGTGGAAAACATACAAGGTATTTCGAGGAGAAAATATTGATCGAGAGTAGAATCCCAAAAGGAGATTAAAGGAAAAGGACCGACATAGAACTTTCTATATACAAGTTATTCCATTTTCTTCAATTTCACCCTAGTTTTTGTTTTAATTACTGCAATCAGTGGCATCTGTCCCAAATTTCTCCGTCGATTTTGGTCAAAGTACCCAAAATCGATTGACCAAATCCAGTACGGATCTCACACCCACACCAACATTGTGTCTTCACGGGTGTGGCACCGAAAGTGACGGAATCTGAGCAACTTAGACAACTTATATATGAGGCACCTCTCTTACGTTGTTACTTAATGAAGTCAATAAGAGTTTTATTAAATTTACACATGGTATCAGAGCCTCCACAATCTTGGTAGACTCAAATAGCTTCCACTATCAGCAGGCGGTGCTGACCAATATGGGTTCCCGTCTGGTTGATGATTTCTTCTTTTCTTCTTCCTTTTGGTGACAAACATCACTAGTCTCTCTAACGACCATTCCAGTGTTGATATATCTCTGATGACCGCACAGCTACTTTCTATGTGACTGATGCACTCCTCTAATCCTTGAATTACTTCATTGTTTTGCCAATTCAAGTTAGGCTGATAATGTCCTCGAGATTCAAAACATCACATCTCTTTCCCCTCATTAAGACAATATTTCTTTCCTTGTGACTGACAGTCATATAAAGCAAAGAATTACATACCATGTCAAAGTGGCTAACTTTATTGATTAATATCAAATTATAAGACACTAAACCACTGCTTAATTTCCATCTCAAAATTGTACCTAACAACAATATGTAGAACAATTGACATTAAAGGAGAAAAAAAAAGGTTTAGTACCTTCTATACCAGAATGAAACACTCCGAGGCCGACCCAATAGAGATAGTTGTTTACAGGTGTGAGATCATATACATTAAGATACAACAAAGAACGATTTTTCTCTCCATTGAACTGCTCCTTTGATGAACTTGAGCTAGACCTTAACAATCTCATTGTAGTCCACGCACCTCGTCCACCTCAACCACCCCCCTCGCTATGTTTCTCAACAAATCACACTCAATATCCAGGCAGTCGACAGCCAATTAATAAGCACCTAAACTTCATAAACACAAATAAAATAGACAAAATTCAGTAAAATAAGGAGTAGCTTTATCACACACTTAACACCCTCAATTTTAACTCATTATACATAACAAACAGAAAATTCAGCTATTACATATAGCAAACACGACTTATTGAGGTTAAAAAACGCAACGATCAATTGAAAGGACCGTAATTTTAACAAATTCCGAAGCTAGAGATAACGAAAGTTCAAAACTGAGCTAAATAGACGCATATACATATACATACAGAATTACGTCTACGGAAGAGAAATTGAGAAATGGAGACAGATTTTACCGAGATGCGAGATGAAAACCGGAGACGCTTGTGCTACGGAGAGAGCACGGTGGCGGCGGCTTCAGATCGCCGCCGTGTACGGCGGAGAGAGAAGGATTGGCGGGGAAAGGATGAGGAAAGGTCAGGTGGGGTGCAGCGGCCGCCGAGTAATATTTTCTCTATTTTCCCACAGCTAAAAAGATTTATATTTGGGAAAAGTTCATTTGCTTAAATAATAGTACAAAATCAAATTACACTTTACACACTTTCTCTTTGTGTCATTATGTCATTCAAATTTTAATTTTTTTAATGACTTTTATTATCAAGAAACTTTTAAATTATTGCTATAATACTATACTTTAAGTTTCTTATTAAGTAAAAAACCAATATATAAAATAGAACCAAGGAATAAAAGTAAAGAACTTGAAGTGAATAAATAATGCCATGTTCTTTTTTGTTTGGTTGGGAAGCAGCGGAGATAAAGTTCAAGCTACAGATTTAGTAATAAATAATATTTTTGGCTAAAATCTTATATTTATATAATTTGTTCTTTTTATCGACATTTTATAACTGTTATTTTTAAGAAAATTATTTTATATGTAAAAATTTAAAATTTTGATTCCACTTAAAAAGAGTGGTTGGGTTAGTTAAATAAAAAGTGAATGCCGTTGGGAACAACTAATTATAGGGCAAGCTGACTACAGCCTAGAACCTTAAAAATAATGTGTCTAACACATGGCCTTTTTCAATCATCATTCATCATTCCTATTAAAATATAAAAATATAGTATTTGTACTACTTATGAATATTCTTTTAGATTTACCGATATCTACAACAAGAAGCTGGGAATAATTTGATTGTGCAGTCAACAACTATATATATGTATAAAATCTATCATGTGACAACGTACTTGATTTTTCTAGTATCATAATTAATATCTAACATTTTCCAACGTTTTTTTTTTTGGTATATAAGTATAGTTGAGTTACTTTTTATTACAAAATTTAGTTTTATGACTAGTACAATAAACTAGAAGTTAGATCTATTATACATAAATTACATGTATAAAGCAACTTTATAATTCTTTAGTTATATCTAATCAAGATTGTAGCACCAACTGTGACTCGTATTCTAATATGCAACGGAGGAGGTGGGCTTCCTTGAAGGGCTATTACACGTGTCCTACAGAGTAGCTATAAGCATGAACCAATTTAACAAATTACGTAGAGTGATTGTAAAAACTATTTGCAAGCTTGTGCACATGTAGGAAAGATATAAGACCGTCTAAAAAAAGGGTCTTTCGTCTACTCACTTTCAAGAATAGAATAGATGAGATGATTGACAAAAAAGGAGAGGTGAGTCTTGTCTCCTTTCATTTTGTCCTACTCGGATGAGTTGTGACCCGAAAGTACATGCCAGACGAAACGACGGTGGCTCCATACCAGAGATTGTCGAGTTCTTATGATTGCATTGACTAGTAATTGGGAAGAAACAACAAACTAGGGAATGTACTAAGATTATGAAGGGGATAAAAACAATGACATAATTTTCATCAAGGTGTTCAAGATTTTAATATATATGAATAATGAGTAACTTTTAACCTATATACATAGTATAATGTTGATATTTTCCGATAAAGGGAGTTCAAAGACACATCACTCAAGTGGCAACGCCATAATAAGGGCAAAGAAAGATACTAGTGAAGTGCAGAAAAATATATACACTATATATATTTAGTTATTAACTCCCTGACTTTTTTCTTGTTCTTTCTAGAACAGGTCATTGATGGTCAGTTGGTGTAATATTGTGTTTAACTCGGTTCATCTCCATCGAAAGGGAAATCGAGAGCTAAAATGCATCACAAATTCTGATTGTGGCACTAGTTGGCTTTACAGTTCGAATCTGAATCTTCAACCGTGTTGAAGTACAAGGAGGATAGTTTACCATCAAATGTAGAGGCTAGTTGATGGACAGATAATCCACAGTAACGCTTTCCCAGCCGAGCAATGCAGATATCTATGACTTTTTTGAACATGCTATCTGCTTGAATTAGTGGCTGCTCGACGAATTTGACTAGAGGCATCCACTGCATTGTACAGACAAGCAGCTTAGACATGAATGAAAATGCAACATATTGTTTCTCAATATTCTTGAGGTTTTATTGTTTCTTTACTCCACGAGTACTGATAATGGAGAGATACAAGTATACAATATGGATATATGACGATCATCGAGATGGGAAGAGGAGAATGTTAAAATGTCATAAATGACAGATTTGTTAATATGCTTTACCTTGGCTGCCTGAATTTCCAGATCATCAACCACAATTCTTGTTGACAGGGGTCTTAAAAGGCAGATGAAGAATAAATCCGACTTTTCAAAAGCTACATTGTGAGCATGCCTGAAAAAGAACAGATGTTAAGTTGAATAATGGTCTGTTCTTCGGAAAATGTAAATCAACATCTAGTGTTAGATAATGCAATCACCATTTTCACATTCTATTTCATGTGTTTGTACTTGAATAACATGTCTAATAGCTACAAGCCAAATTCATATTCAAGTACAGTTGTATTGTTTCTATATCAGGTTCATATATCCTTTCTAAAAATGTCTTACCAGAAGCAAGAAGTGAAATACATGATGAATGAAGTTTGGGAAATGGTATATTAGTACTATGTATTTGACTTAATCTTTTGCTTGGATAATTAATACGTTGGTATTTGTGTTTCTATTTGTGCTATTTCTTTTCTCCTATCAGGTAGGAAGGCATAAAATACCGACTTCTCTTCAAAGATAGAATCATGGCGTAGAGGACAAACTTTTCTCACCTGAAAGCCATAACCTCCACAAATTCAGTATCAATCTGGAAATATAGCCAGAAAAACCATAGTTAAGATAGCGAATACTCGTTTTAGATTACATATTTATAGGGAAAATATGTTCCTATGCATACTTACCCCAGTCTCCTCCTTCACTTCTCTCACGACTCCTGTAAAGATCTCCTCGGACTGATATTGGCATTAATAGGAAGACTGAGTTTAGGGATTGATGCAAGGATTTCATGTTTCTATGTTAACCGTTGTTAATAAACAAAATTGTAACCAGAACATACCTCAAGAATGAAACCAGTTGGTATTTTCCATAGGCCTGAAAGAGCTCGTGCAGAATGTTTCTCTTGTACAACTAGCACCTAGAGTAATCATTTCTTGAGGTCAAGGGACTACAGACGCGATATGTGGACTATTATGGCATGCTCTATATAGTAGTTAGGAGAGTCTATTAAAAGCTAATACCTCGTTTTTGTCGTTGATCACAAAACCCCCAACTCCAACTTGATGAGATGCATTAGAAGGAAGCATGCAAGGATCATTGGGAAGCCAATATGTCATCATGAGATATCCTCTTTCCGCGTGATGGTATTGAAATCCTTCCTATGAAATTAGTTACTTTAGAGTTTGGCTTGAAGGAAGAGTTAGCATCGGAAGCTAAAGGAACATGATGTAAACTTTGTTCTTCAAAAAACCTATCTGTGTTCAGATATTAATAGTCAATACCTTTACTGCAATAGGAACTAGATCACATTTCTCGACTGGTAGTTTAAGCCAAACTCCCTTCTTCCCCTGCAGCATGCAACATCAATTAGAAACTAGGTGTTCCATGAACTGTAATAATATATTTATATCTGAAGAAACACTCAGACTGATGGCACCAATTATCTCCAATCACAAGCATTTTAGCATTAGGACAAAAAATGAAAACGCAATAGCTTCCTCGACATAATCAGTAAGCAACATCAAGGTAAATGTAGTTGTGGAATTCTACATAAAGATAAAGAGAGGTCAATATGTTTATTGCTGCGTAGAAAGTACCTTCATTTTCCAGTGAGACAGCGATTCACGAAGTACAGATGCAAATATATTGGGATTGGATGGTAGTGTTTGTGGATTAATTAGTATTCCTCCATATTCATCATCAGAAGCATCAAGAACTCTTACGTCTCTAAGATACAGTCCTGAACAATTTTTACCATTTATCTGACAAGAAAATTCGTCGAGTATAAAATTCTCTTTGCTAACTGAGCTTGCAGCATCATAAGAAGCACTTGAACGAGAAGCCTTGAGTACAACACCTGGATGTAAAACAGGCAAAAGCCAATATCAATCCCAAACTACCTACACCTCAATCCCAAATGTCAAACTGATATCATCTATCTTTGGTATTACCATACGAAATGCTATCGTCTAAGATCTAGGCCTACATTCTGTAGCGAGAGCACATGTCTTGTCTAACGAAACATCAAGTGTGTAATCCTCTAAGCTAAAGATGCACTTTGTACTGCCTCATGGTACATTGTTCTACGACAACAACTACACCTCAATTCTAAGCAAGGAGGGGGCTATATGAATCCTTATTATCCATGTCACTCCATTTAAACTCGTCTAAATCTTATATTATTAGAAATAAAAACTGAGAAAAACACTTTCTAATGAACAAGTTCTCTACATTTTCTGCTGGAGACAAAAGATAAGTAAACCTCAAAAGGGCAAATATGACTCAAATGGAATAGACTTGGTAAACAACAAGCTCAAGATCTTCTCAGCTAATATTCAAAAACTAGAAAATTGCACCTTTCTCCCCCTTCTTTCCTATGTTAATCGAACTCTTCAAAAATATCAACATGTGCCTTTCGGATCCTCCAAAAGTAGTGCATTTTCAGAGGACCGTACATAGGTGCAACCCCGAGCAACATATATGTTCTTTGTACATGAATTGCAGTAAGAACATGGAGCTGGCCTTATGATCTTCTAATTAAACATAGAAAAATCTAAAGAGAACCTACAATGATGAAATTATTAACACTAAAACAAACAAAAAAATCTCATTTTTCCCACATTAGAAAATTACCTCTGCAAGAACACAACTTATGAGTCCCACTGAGACCAAACCTTAGCTTTGCATCAAGAAATGAGCTAGATTTCATCACCTCAAAATTAGACAAAAATAATGACTTGGAATCAACCAATTTCAGCTCCATTCTTTCACACACTACAAAAACAAAGCCTTTTTCTTGTCTTTAAACTAACTTCCAGACAACTCAGTCCAATGAAACCAACTAATTACCAAAATTATGGCATCAATTAATAATGTTCTCAAAATCTTGAACTTTGTTGACAAACTCCCTCGTCAACTACAAAAAAAAAAGGATTTCTTGGGCATATTCCACCAATGGGAGAATACTAAAATATTGAAGAAAGAAGTAAAAACTGAAGAATAACAAGTGAACAAAAGAAAGAGGTATTTTAATTAAGGTACAAATACAATGAGACCAAAAAAAAGTATCATGGTCTTAGGTGGCAAAATGTTGTGGTGGAAAATGAACCTTGATTAAGAAATATTTTATTAAACAACAAATAAGGTGGAAAAGATATTTATGAAGTTATGTTTATTATTAGTAGAAAACAGGGAAGTAAACTGAAATTACAGGAAAAACAAGTATGAAGTCACTGTACACACTTTTACAGAGGAAACAGGGGAAGACCAACTACAAGAGACACAAGACTAGAGCTTGCAGTTAACTTTAAAAAGATGTTTCTTTTTCCTTTTGATACATTCAACATAGTTTTAATAATATCACAAGAAAATACTCGCTATTCAAAGCGATTTCATTCTTAAAGCTGGAAGTTGAAATTTTTATTAATGATGAAATTTCATCATCAAAGTTTGAACTAAGATTTTCGATTAAAAATAAACGTCCACTATTTCTGTTTCGTATACTTCAGTAGGAATGAAATATCTTATTCTCTCCGTTTCATATTTCTTGACCTTTATGAATGTGACATATTTTATAAGAGAATTGTAATCAGAGGTTTATTTTATTAATAATAAACTTTAAATTTGAATAATATATTTTTATATAACTATTTAATAGTAAGTGTAGTATGAAAAAAAAAACTTTCTCATTTTATTAAAATGAATAAATAAAAGAAATATCTATTTTTTTAATATAGGAGCCAAATAAAATGAAATAAGGAAGATGTAACAGGAGTGTGTGCACTGAATGTTGTTGATTTTGTATTCCTAAAATACTTAGAACAATAACTTTGAAGAACTTGGTAAGAAACAAAAAGTTTAAAGAATATTTTCAAAACTAGAAAATTAAAACGAGTAGAGAAAATAGAATCAGAAGCAAATTAGAAATAATATACAAAATATTTTTCTCAAAGAAGAAAATCGAGCCCACTGAATGCACAGTGTGTCAGAAATTATTCCCCTCAAGTACCCGAGATTAATGAAATATATCTCCTCAGGATAGAACGATCTTACTCACCGGTGTATCAGTACCTATACTCACGGTGCCAACGAACCACTCAACCGCAGTAAAGTACACTTAGAATATTAGATTTAGTAATAGAAGAAGAAGTCCAGAAAATTGATTTTTTTTATTGTTGAAAAATAAGAGGAAATCCTTATTTATAGACAACAAAGGATAGTATGAACAAATGCTTATTGTGACTTATCAGTTATTGTGTCTTATCGGAAACGTCACAATCCTTTGAAAAGCTACAACCTTTCGGAAATGTCATAACTTTTCATTAAAGTCACAACTCTTCATAAAAGTCACAATTCTTTATTCTCCATTCAGACCTTTTAAACCCCAAGATTGAATTTGTATTTTGGGAGGTGTGAGCTATTTTGCGTGGAAAGCATAACTGCACGTGACTTCCAATTATCTGGCCGGAGTTCATGGAACATAAATAAAAGATTACAGCTTCACTCCAAAAAAAAAAAGATTAAGGAGAACTTAACTAATTGAAGAAGTAACAGAGAAGAAGAAATTAAATTAGAACCTCTATAATAAAAGGAAATGATTGTATTATTAATTTAACAATTTTCTCAGATCTTTTATTGTTCTTAAAAACATGAATCATGCATGAGATGGCACATCATATATAATAAAGCCAATTAATTAAAATTAAGAAATAAGTATGGAGTTGCTTTCTCAACATGTGAAAAATTAAAGTATATTATGTTACGTGTTGCCCTTATTTGTACAAGTCATTGATGACTAGGTGCCTTATCTTATCATTTGATATATGTCTATATCACTGGCATCCATATAGGAACCATATTATATATGTCCTTCAATGATTAAAATACTTTCAAGTAGATAAAATTATACTAATAAAGTGGTCTTAGTATAATATATGTTTGAAATGTGTTTAAATAATTATTTTTGAGGACTTACTTTTGATGTCCGTTAAATAGTTAGCAAACTTTATTGTTTTGATTTAATAGGAATTATGATTGATTTTTAAATTATTTTTTGTAGTTCCAGAGGAGTCCGGCGTTTGAAAGGCATAAATTTGAACTCATGCTCGAACTTTCTTTGTTTAAAAAAAATATTTGTAGTGTGAGTTAAACTTTCCTATATATATATATACTAGTACTTTAACACGTGTGTTGCACGTGTAAATATGCACAGTCATGTATTAGCTGTGTAAAATAAATATTTTTCCTTGACCTCTTCATCTTTAACCTTGTCCATGACCTTAGACCTTACTACATTTGTAATAAAATTTAAGTATTTTCTTTTCCAATTCAAAATATTTGCCTTATATTAAAGAAAAAAACTAAAAGAGACAATAACAATTGGTGATATGAATGTTGTACGAACATATAATGTTGTGAGCTCTACTATAACTAATTTTCACATATAATAAATATTGTGTCAAATGTATGTCTAATACTCATTTTATTTAAAAAAGACTGACCTAGTTTGACTTTCAAAAAAAAAAGGGGTCATTTTTTCTAAATAGACTAAATAAATAAGTAGGTCATTTTTTTAAAACGGAGAAAGTATTATCAAAGATTGGGGTTGAACAAAATAGTTATGACAGTAAAATATGAATGGAAGTGTACCTGCGTATCCAAACCAAATGAAGGTCAATTTAATCTATTTCTCCTAAAGAGGAATAATAATTGACATTTAGGATGTATTATTTAATATGAAGGACAATTCTTTCTTTTATGAAAATAAGTGTATTTCTTACTTATTTTCTTGTGCTCGACACAAAAGTAAATCTATTATTCTAAAATATTTTTATATATCTATGAAAAGAATATGGGAGGTGGTGGTGAGGTTACGGGGGAGTGGGTTGGTGGGAAATTTTTCATATATAGGACTATAGGGGGTGGGTGAAGATTAGGCTTGTTGGAGGTGTCAGGAGGACACAATGAATTTGGAATGCTACTTGTAGAACTTTTTTTACTTACTTCAATTAGGCAAGTTATTTTAATTATATTTAAGGAACTTGATTTCCTAGGAAAAATATTTTCATACAATTTTGATCAAACAAACATGAAAAAAATCAGAAATACTAAACATACCCTTACTAATTACTGCAATCTCACTATCCGTAACCATTTTGCATCACTTTGTTATCAAGAAAATGCATATTAAAAAAATCAAGTGATAATTAGTAATACACCATATAAAAAATATTCATTAATGATGTAGTTACTAAAATTTAGATCCCTAACAATAACACATGGTTCATGTGCATACAAATTTAGACCAAAAACATTCATATGTATAAAAATGACACTGTTCCTTATAAAACTTGTCAACTTTCTCTAACGCTTTCATTACAACATGTTTGTGTTTTTTCTCTAGTCCCTCAAATTACTTAAGATACTTTGTTATTTTTGTGCTTCAACATCTTTAATTTACATTCATGACTCTTTTCCCTATCACATAGTATTGTATCTCTTTATGGAGAGTACTGTAGTAAGTGATCATTTTGAGTACTAAACAAAAAAATTATGTTAAATACAAAACACCAATCTTTATAATTTAAACTTTTCAAGAGAAAAAGAATTGATGAGATTGAACATAAACAAAAATAGAATTACTGGGAGACTTGTCTAAAATATGTTAGATAAAAACACTTATTTTTTCAATAAAGCATACAACACAAGTAGTGTTAGATTTTGCACCAGAATTCATTCGATAATGCCTTCAGGATTTAAAAATATGTAAATATTTATATGATCTGATCCGTTATGAATCACGTGATTCAGTGTTTATTCCTTAAAATGGAGTTCAATGCGATTATGTTATTGTTTTTGGTGTCTTTAGTAGGACGACCGATTAGTGATTGATAGTCCATAAAGTTGCACAGTTTGACTTTGTCCCATATTAAAAGTGCAGAATTTGACCTAATGGTTTCCTGCCATTTCAATCTCCTCTTCTTGATCAAACACTGTATATTTTTTTCAATGTTCCATATCTTGCTCTACACTTCACCCATATTTCAAAAAAATAGTTTAAAACTCAATTAACACTTCAAAAAGGAAAAGAAGGGAGAACAAATTAGTACGCATTTGAGTTAGTTAACAATTGAAGAAATAAAAATTGTAGTAAGCAGATTAGTACTTGTTTTGAGGTTTGTTTGTAGCCGTTTTATTTTTAAGGTTGCCCTTCATATGATGTAGTGTTTTATTTTTCTGGTATAAGTAGTTTGCATGAGCAACGTTACATTAGGGGTCTCCTCCATGTGAGGTACCTCAAATTTCGTTGAACTTCGAACTTATTTAACTGTTGCAAATCACACATGGCATTTTTTTAAGAGAAGAAGAGTAGAAAACTTAAAAAATTGTAGTACAAAAATGAGAGAAAACCCCTCTCTTTATAGCTAACAAATGGTAGTATGACTATGTATTAATTGTTCCTTATCAGAAAAGTTACAACACTTTGGAAAAGTCATTGCTCATTGGAAAAGTCACAACCCTTTGGAAAACTCACAACCCATCGAAAAAGTCACAATCTTTAGGAAAAGTCACAACACTTTGGAAAAGTCACAACACATAGGAGAAGTCACAACTCTTCGAAAAAGTCACAACTCATTGGAAAAGCCACAACTCATCGGAAAAGTCACAACCTTTCAATGTGAAAATGTGTCTACTTTTACTAAACTAAATTGAGTGTTTTTGTGAAAATGTGTCTACTTTTAATACAATATAATTAAATAAATAAACTAAATTGAGTTTTTTTAGTTAGGGGTATTATAGTAATTTAACATTTAAGTTTGGGAGTTCATGCTTTAAGGTAGTATAAATAGATATATATATATATATATATATATATATATATATGAGTAAATATCTCAAAATGCCACTCAACTATGAGTAATTATCTAGTAAAGTCATTCAACTTTATTTTGTATCAATAAAATCACTCAACTTAGAGATTTTCTTTTATAAAATCACTCAACCAAATTTATCATTAAAAAAAAAAATGACATAACAAAATAAATGAGATTTTTATGCCATGTAGACATGAATCCCACAAATAAAACAAAATCAAAAGAAGATTCATATCTTAAACCCAACCCACCAACAATTTCATAATTGTCAAAATTATAAATCTGGAAATTTATGGATTTTTGCAATACTCTTCAAATTAATTTATTTTTACGGAAAAAAAAATTAACCTCCAAAGATCAATTTGCATTTTATTTTTTATTTTTGGTGTTAATAGTTAAAAGAAAGAACCTCCTAACTAAGATCGATTTTAATTAAAAGTATGTGTTTTTGTATAGGAACTTGATTTCTTATTTTAAAAAAATAATTAAATAGACTACATTTTATCTCTATTCAAATAAAAAAATATTAAATGAAAGTAAATAAACTAAACGTCACAAAAAAAAAGTGGGCAGTGATTTTTTAGAGCCCGTTTGGATTGACTTAAAATAAGTAACTTTTAAAAAGTTACTTTAAAGTCATTTTAAAAATAAGTAGTTATGTGTTTATTGATGTGTTTGGCAAAAAAGGGTTGAAAGTAACTTTTTTTAATCAAAATGTCTGAAATACCCTTAAAGTTGTTAACATTATAAAAGAATTAAGGGTAAAAAAGTAATATACTTGGACAAAGTAGAATGATTTATAAGTTAAAAAAAAATAAGTAGAGGGCAACCTACTTTTAACTTATTTTAAGTTATTCTTATAATTGCCAAACACTCTAATAAATCAAAAACTGATTTAAAAGTTAGTTTGACCAATTTAAAATCCCATCCAAACGGGCTCTTAGTCGTCTAGCTTCTACATTTGCGGGCAGTGATTTTAATTAAATCCAGATGTGCTCCAGCTAGATTTTAATTTTAATATAATTAAATCCATACAACTTCCTTAATGGGCAGTGATTTTAATTTTATTTGTGGGTTCATATAAATATGACATAAAATTTAGTATTTTATTATGTTAATATTTTTTTTAATGAAACATTTGGTCGAGTGATTTTATAAGTAAAAAGCTTAAGTTGAATGACTTTATTGATACAAAATAAAGTTGAATGACTTTACAAGATAATTACTCATAGTTGAATGACTTTATATATAGAACGAAATTGTTAAGAGTTTATTTATATTGGGTGGTGCAGTTGTGTATGAAGTTTATCGATTAGATATAGTCTTTCTCTTGAAACGGTTCGGCAATTTCCAATCACCTTCAAATATGTCCGTCTTGTAGGTGTTTTTACAAGCAAAATAAATGTACGTGGTTGATACCATTATACCAACCATCCAACTAAATCAAAAATCACTTTCCGAACCTAACAAAATGAATGTATGTGAGTTGTGACCAATACCAACCATCAAACTAAGGCAAAAATCACCTTCTGGATCTAACAAAATGAATGTAGTGACCAATATCAACCATCCAACTAAGTCAAAAATCACCTTCCTATCCTAATGGAACTGTTGTAATTCCATTCCGAGTTCATTAACCCAAAATGTTGACTTTGGTCAAAACTTCTCGATATTCAAACAACACATTATGGTAAACAAGTATTTAGCTTTACTCCAAAATGGGGTATAATTCAATAATCTATTCCATGAATCTTTCATTACATCAGCCCAACATAGCATATAGTAACTGAATCTCTTTTTGGTGCTTCTTTCTTCTTGTCACAGCTTCTGTAGACTCTCAAAAGAATTAATAAAGGGACTAACTCAAACTTGCATTTTGCTGCAGCATACAGAATGGAGTTGAAAAAAGCTTGGTTTATTTGACAAATTAAGCAAATGATAAAACTTAAACTGCAAATGAAATTAAGGCAAAGAACTCCACAAATGAGAAAAAGGGAATGATATCTGCAGCTTTATCTGAGGACTCTCCTCTCGTTAGACGGTGTAATGTGGATTGACATGATCAACATCTAATCCTCTAAGCTTTGCAAATGATTCTACCTTCCCTTTAAGTGTGTGAAGTTCCCTCAACCTGTCAATAGAACGATACAATTAAAAGATCGATACTGTCAATGTAGGCAAGTTAAGCTTCTAATTTGAGATAAAAAGACACTCTTTAGAACCTAATCTTTTAGAAAAAAGTTGAAAAGATGTTAACCTTGCAATATCTGCGCGCCTTTTTGCTTCCTCAGCCATTACACTGATCTCCCTGAAAGTGTAATTCTCTGGAAATGTTTTGGCTTCTACAGATTGAAGGCCATGAATTGTCCTCTGTTCAGCAGCCCATGCTGCTTCGCGAGCTTCCTTACCAAAATCCTTTCTGTTGGTGAAAGCCGTCTGATAAATGCAAATATGTTACATTATATGTATGTCTAGAATCAAAGTAATATATGGCCTTGTGAAGAAGGATATGAAGTTGCTTACCTTTTGGTTCAGTAGTAAGCCCCAGGCTCTCCCACTGAGAGCATATCGAACAGCAAATTTGATGGGATCAAGGAGAAAATAGGTAATAATATTAAACAACCAAATCACACCGGTCCATCTCCATCCAATCTTCTCAATACCAGCAAATTTAACTGATGTAACCATAGCAGACATAAAAGTTGCAACCTATATGCAAGAGAAATGAGGAGTGAAAATGAGACCCCTATAGATTAATTGTGGGTTGGTCAACTAGATACGCGATTTACCAAAAGGGGAAGGAGAAAAAAGAAGGTAAGTACTTACCAACTGAGCAACAATAAAGGCAGCAACAAGGAGTAGGCCAGGTCTTTCCATGAATGACCACCCTCGGGACCGTGTAACAAAGATCAATGCTTGGCTGATGGTGCTAACTTGGAGATACACAGCTGAAGCTAGTCTTGCATTTAGAGAATCAGTGATGACCTTATTTTCTGGAATATGTTTGTTGAAATCTGCCACGTGAAAGGCGTTCTGAAGAAAAAAGAACATGATCAGCTTAATTCATTGTTCAAAAGTGATCCAAGTTGCATAGATGTAAAGGGGCAATTACCGCGAAGAAGCTGGTTTCAAAAGTTAAATAGAAGAATAAAGCGGTCATCAAGGCGAGGTAACTGCCTAGCACAATTCCTGTTGCAAAGATTTCGCTGAGCTTCCAACTGTCAGGAAGTGGAGATGGCTTGACTCTGTCCTTGGATATAGTCATGATTGTGCCTGCAAAACAATTTAGGATGGTTCAATAAACGAATATATAGGAAGAATATAATATCATCAATCTTGCAAAGTTATGAAATGTGCAAGACGCGTGTGAGCCCTTACCATCATTAAGAATGGCAATGACAAGAACCATAAATGGGGGAAAATTGAATTTCCAAAATGCAGTCAGCAACATGAATCCCAACTGGTTGGTCATCACAAACATGAGTTACATTTTGCAAAAGAGAGGGAGGAATATGTTCTTTTTTTTATGGCGCGTATAGTTCAGGTTCCCAAATATAATGACTAAGGATAACTTACCACAATACGAATTGTGATGGACACTGCATATATCTGGACAAAAGAAAGATTAAGCATTGGTACAATGTTAAGATATACTTAAAAGAACTAGTTTAATTTTCTTTGTGGGATGAAGTAAGTGGAATTTTATTAACTGTGTAATTTTTCATTCTCTGGAAAATGGCACGGCTTGTCAATACAGCATGGATAATAACACTTAGTCCTGGCTCTGTCAGAACTATATCCGAAGCACCCCGAGCTGCATCTGTTGCATCTGCTACAGCAATTCCTATGTCCGCTTTCTTCAGAGCAGGTGCATCATTTACTCCATCACCAGTCATACCACAAATGTGTTTCCTGCTTTGTAAGATTCTCACGATTTCGTACTTGTGCTCTGCAAGGAAAATATATTCCGATTATGATACAAAATAAAGATTTCAAGGACTCTACCCCCTCCATTTCAATTTGATTGTCTGATTTTGACTTGGCACGGAGTTTAAGAAATTAAAGAAAGACTTTTGAATCTTATGGTCTTAAATTAAAGATGCATAGAATAAAATGCCCTCGTAAATATGTCACGTGAAAAGTTGAAATTAAAAAGTTGCCAATAAAGGAAAAGACATTCTTCTTGAAACAGACTAAACACGAAAGTAAGACAAAAAGATTGAAACAAAGGAAGTATTTCGCCTCTAACTTACCAGGAAAGACACCGGCAAATCCATCAGCACTTTCAATGAGCTCTTCAATTGGAAGAACTGCAGCTGAGGAATCCTTTTGTTCTCCAAGCAAATACGATGAAGGATACATGTTCGTTCCCATTCCAAGACGTCTCCCAGTTTCTTTACCTATAGCTAACTGGTCACCTGGTAAAAATGCCACAAGTTAGCTAGAATATGAGCCCAAATACCAGTTGAGAAGTAACAGCTGTTTTACATTACAGCGAGAAAAGGTAACGAGGTAAAAGGACTATCTGTTGAGCAAACCTGTAATCATCTTAACACTAACTCCAAGTTCGAGAGCTCTTCTAATTGTTTCAGCACTGTCATGACGTGGTGGATCGAATAGAGGGAGAAGACCAACAAATTCCCAAAGGCCACCAGGACTGTCCTTTGTACCTTCTGGTACTTCCTATACGAAGAATAAGCTTACAACAGTAATCATCTTGTAAGCAACAACTTCACTGAAATTGACAAGTCAGTGGCCTAATTACCTGGCGAGCGACTGCAAGACATCGAAGCCCACGCTCAGCAAACTTATCTATCACTGAATGCACTCTATTTTGAAGGTCTGATTTGTTCCAAGCCAGGTTCAAAATCTGAACGTTACAGAGAATATATCAGAAGAGTTTAATAAGTGTTGGAATAACTATGAGTACTGCATTCCACCGTTGTGATGAATATGAACCAAAAATCACAATCTTAACTGTCATGTGCTCTAAATTGACTGAAAACTGATGACTTATCTATTAAATAAAATCATACAGTCTCTACCTGCTCTGGAGCACCTTTGCTCACTCTGTGCATTTTACTGGCGTCGTCTAGGTAAGTAAGAGCTGTCCTCTTATCAGTTGGATTGAACGGAAGGAAATGAACCTCCGTGATACCCGCTCGTGCCTTAAATGAAAATCAATTAAATAGAACAATATTAGTCTTTTTCACAGTAACAAAATGATAAAAGGGTTCTTGTCCATTCAAATGTATGAGAAATGCTTTGAAAAAGTTCTATATAGAAGTGTATATTTTTCAAGTTGCTTAAAGACAAAGAGACTAAAAGCTGAACAGAGGAAGCATGTACCTCCTTAGGGTCAGCAAGCATGGATACTATCGCAGTATCAATTGCATCTTGGTTCTCCAACCGGGAGGCTCTGGCAGCCATCAAAACTACCATGTCCTTTTCAACATCTTTCGCTAAAACCTATAAGAATTTGGCAATATAGTTTGATGAAAAACCGTTTGTTGATCAGGACAAATGCAATATATGAAAATTTTACTCTCCCCCTTAAAGTTTCATCTATCATTACTCTGCATAATTAGTTCTGAATCATGAATTGTTTGCTTGATCCACTTATTGACCGTATAAATCTAAGGACTGTCTTATGCCATGAGTTGAAGGTTTTACATTTTATATCGCTATTCAACTAGTTTTGACATTTTGATTGCTCAAGGCAACACGATAAAAAAATTACCAAATAACTACTGATTATATCACATTTTTGCACTATGTCAGTACTATAGGCTTTCGGATATGTGTTCCAGAGTTGAATTTGCAAAGGTCAATAGACATTCCGAACTAATGATTATCATTATGAGACTAGTTGAATTATCATAGTATCAGTCTAGTTAAATTAGTGATGCATATCTGATAAAAAGCTTTTAAAAGAGGATTTAAGGACCACCTCAATCAGATTTTTGTCCACTGATAATTTGTTTAACGTTAGAGTGCCAGTTTTATCACTGCACAAGACATCCATCCCCGCCATCTCCTCTATAGCTGTCATTCTTTTTGTGATTGCTCCCTGCAATTATGCGTGGTATAGTTACTTGTCAGTTGCTAAAACTTTCAGATACTCTAGAAACAGTTTAAACTTTCCTCATATCTACAAAATCGATATATTACACCGAGAACTCAACACACCTGCTGAGATAATCGATGAGAACCAATTGCCATAGTTACGGAGAGAACTGTTGGCATGGCAATGGGAATTCCACCAATGAGCAGAACAAGAAGGCTGTCAACAGCTTCACGAGGATGTCGATGTTGCCCACCAAATATTACAATGAGCTCAATGATCATACCAGTTGCAATTGAGCAGATGCAAAAGTTACCAATAGAAGTTAATACCTGAAACCATCAAATAAGATTAGCTATGACTAGTACAGTATTATGGCTTTCGGTCCTAGCATAAAGGAATTACGAGTAGAATATATGTGCTCCTCACCTTCTGAAAATGTCCAACGTGTGTAGTATTTTCCACTAAATGAGCAGCCTTTCCAAAGAAAGTATGAACTCCGGTAGCAATAACAACAGCTTCTATTTCACCTTGTTTGCATGTTGACCCAGAGTATACACCATCACCGGGATTTTTGGTAACTGGAAGTGACTCTCCTGTAAGAGCAGACTGCAAGGAAATACACTTAACTAAAAACCAGTAGTTCAGGCCAAGTTGCTTCTGACATAGAACAATGATTCAACTGATACCTGATCAATTTTCAATGGATCACCGTTAAGAAGACGTGCATCAGCTGGAATTATATCTCCGAGTTTTATGCTAATGATGTCTCCAGGAACTAACACAGCTGCATCCTCTTCGTTCCATTTCCCATCTCGTAAAACCTGATACATATGATGGAACATTCTTGGACTATTAATCTATTGCAACCTTAATAATTACATGAAGAGGTCATGGTATCTCGAGCTAGTTATCTGACCTTGGCTTTTGGAGCTAACCGAGCCATAAGAGCTGCAGCTGCATTTCCGGCGTTATTCTCTTCTATAAAACTAATCGTTGAGTTTATGATAAGTAGTGCAACAATGCCAACAAAGTCTTGGTAATCAACTCCCTTGTGCTGTAACAGAAATTTATACAACAAACATCAGTTTCCAAATTCTTGTATACTCTTGATCAGACCACAACAACAACGTACCAGTGTAAATCCCACAAGTGGGGTCTGGGGAGGATAGGATGTACGCAGACCTTACCCCTACCTTTGCGGGTAGAGAGGCTGTATCCGATAGACCCTCAGCTCACAAAGGTGTTAATGCAAATTTGTAGCTAACACAAACTAATCTACCTTTCCATGTGGAAGAAAAAGAGCCATGATTGCTGCTGCTTCCATTACCCATGAAAGAGGATTCCACATGAATCCCAAAAACTTCAGTATTTTGCTCTCCTGTCAAATGCAGGGTGGAAAGGATATATATTTAGATATACAAGTAAGAAGAATTTCTTCAAGGCGGAAAAGGATTGTATTGAAGATGAGAGACCTTTTTCTCTTCGAGTTTGTTATGACCAAACACATTTAGACGTTTCTCAACCTCCGCGGAGTTGAGTCCCTCCTCTGTACATTTCAGATTCTCAAAAACCTCCTTAATAGGAATGTTTTCCTGTCAAGTGAATAATTGATGAAGGTCAGAACATTCTCATTCCTATCTCATCAACGAGAGTTTTTTCATCACGACTAATACTTGTATCGAGAATTAGACACAATATACTAGCCTGCCTCATTTAGTACAATTCATTGCTTTGTAATACTTAAAACTAAATTTTACCAGATCAACAGTCTCATTGTTGATAGCCTCCAGCGTTGTGGTTGTCTTTTCTGTGCCCATGGTAGCTCAATTGATTGGACCCCTCAGCCAAAAATTGATAAAAGATCTACATTTGAAAAATGTTCCATTAAATCACTTTAAACAAAAACCTTGCAAGAGATTGAAGAATATGAATGGTAAACAAGACAATACTGACTTACACTATCGGTGTAATTTTACATGTTACAACAGGTAATATACCATGTTTTACAGATTACCAATCTATGCTTTGCTATAAAAAGTTATTTGTAATTACTTTCAACTGACCAGACAATGTAGAACTTTTTTCACAACAGTAATAGATTTTTATTCGATTAGGTGAACTCGAAAGAAGATTAGCACAAGGAGAAGGAGAGCTTCATTCTTCAACCAAATTTTGTTTAAAGGTTTATTTTACCTGAGTTTAGCTAAATGACTATGTACAAATGATGATTTTTCATAAACCAACATTTTAATCTTGGAGAACACCTCAAAACTACACACAAATTTCTAAATGCATCAAATTCAAACACTTCTGAGTTAATGGTCAAAATCACACCTAAACTATCACTTTTTTCGTGAGTTTCATATCTCAACTACCATTGTTCCATTTACCTACCTAAGCTATTTCTCTCTTTATATTAAAACACACCTCGATGCAGAGCTGGCCAAATATTTGTTCCCAATCGACAACAGTTTCGTGTCACCTGTTGTCGTTTGTGAACAAATATTTGGCCAACTCAGCATCAAGATGAGTTTTGGAGTGATAGTTTATCTAGGTAAATAGAATATAACACTTGGTAATTACATCTAAACTACGCTAAGAATCTTATACTACTGTCAATGTATATAACTTAAATCGTTGTTGAAAAAACAAATGTTACTACCTAATTGAAAGAGGGGATTTTGAATGCATGAAGTATAGAGAAATTAAGAAATATGATACCGTGGTGATTGAGAGAAGAGAGAAAGGGGAGGGATCAAGTAGGAATGTGCATTTGAATAAATAAGGGAAAAACAGCATTGTTTATATCTTTAACAAAATGCATTGGGATTTTGTCAAATGACAACACATAATGAGTTACTCTACTAAGCTTATGAACCTCCGTCAACAACATATCCATGGCTGTCTTCTTTCAGTTTTTTTTTTTTTACATTTTAAATTGTGCAAAAAAGGAATCATGCTCGATATGAAGAAATTGAATATGACATGTCGAAAGATTATATTAAAGAATGGTTAGTTATTACTATTGTTGACTTATTAGATTAATGAATCTTTATATAATTATGTGTATTTGAAAGTTTGTATGATATGTTTCGCAATTTGTTGTGTTTCATATTTATGAGAAAAAATACAACTTTTAAGACCCAAATTGTATGTCTAAATAAAATTTCTAACTTTAAATCAACATGAATTTAGATCAATGATTTTAAATCGTGTCCAAATAATGCCTACTTAGATTTCTCTGCATAAAATAGGAAGATTTAAGTTTTTCGGGTTTGAACCCTTAATATGAATTCACCTTTTTAGGGATAACTTTACCTTAATACGAGACTTATTGGTGCAAATGATCAAGAATTTGAAATTTATAAAATTTTATAATAACCTCAAATTAATATATAATAATAACTAAGTTTACAATTAAAAATTTACACATACTTGTATTTGATATTTACAATCTTTTGTGTCCATCCAGTACATATTCATCAATCAATTAAACATATCTTGCTACATAAACATATTCTAACAATTTTGAATCCTTTTTATTTAATTATTCATCAAGAGAGATTTTTAATTGGTGCCTAAGTGACATAGAACATTGTACTTGCAATCAATTGGGAGTATCTAGTAAGATCACTATCTCCAAAGAATAACATTTAAATGATAGTACAAAATGTAGTGAGTTGTATACAGTTGTACGTTCTTGTTATATAAATTATTTTACGAGAAAGTTACAAATATATATCCACCGGCTAATGACTTGCTAACATGATCGAAATATACATTATCAATATATATTGTGTATGGATATCAACATGATCAAAATATACATTATCAGTATATATTGTGTACAAATATGTATATTTAATATAAAATATATATTATTATCTATACACTTTGTACATATTTTTGTAAATTAGATTGCCTCGTGATTATACCATATATTTGTTGTACCCACAGTGCATATATTGATTTAATACAACAAATTTATAAGACAAGCCTCGAGTATTAATTAAAATATGTGGATAATATCTAGGGAATAAAAATAAGGAGAAAAAAAACACATAAAATGGCAACAAGAATTTCTTAGAGGGATCCAATGATGGATTCTTTGAAAATATGATTGGCACAAGGAATATAATTATTGTTTGAGAGTTTTTATTTTATAGTTAAATTTATTTTTTATCAATCTTTATTGAATAGTACCACACAAAGACACCATATGCGTTAAGAAGTTGCATATCAACTTCTTAATTTGTTTTAAAGGAAGCAAGAAACATAATGAGACATTAAAACTTTGTTAACCATCTGATTATCCAATATCTTTTGTGTAGCCTTTACTTTGACCATTCTAATAATCTAACAAACAAATAAAAGTTAGAAAAAATAAATAATTAAATCAAATATCATGAAAAGGAACTATGACCTTCCAAAGTTTGTTCATATGTAGCTTTCCTACTCAGCCTAAACTCTAATATAGTGCCGCCCACACTTTGGTTTGGCCCAAAGTCATAAATAGCTTTGGAGGTGTATAACGTTCGAACTTTTGATCCCGTTCGCCTTAGGTATAAAACTTCAAGTTTAACAATTTTAAAATTTTACCGGTTATCTCATGAGGCAAGCATGATTTAAAACTTTAAGATCATTCATTTTCAAGTTCATCAAGTATAATTTCCACGATTTTAATAATTGATATACACAAATATCCCTTTTTTAGGTCATCATTCAAATTTTTGTTCCTATAACAAAAAGTGTGTAAATATAGTCGAAAAATTGTCCTTTTGAACAATATTAGATTCAGATCAAATGTTCACTCTTTAGATCATGATCGGTCTAAAAAGTTCATAAATTTACAAAAATAAAAAGAGGATTAAATTTATTTATTTATTTTCTTGAACTATTATCTAATCAATCATAAAAAAATAAAAAATACTAGAATAGAAGAAGTACAAGAGAGATATAAAAAGGAAAAAGGAGAGCCAAAAACTTATATTAAATTAGTACTAATAGTCAAGTCTTGCTGAATCCACACCCCAAGAGGCAGAAGCAAAAAAGACTGGTAATTTGTCTAAGTCAAACCACATGATATATGTGTTCAAAGTCAACAAAATAAATTAAAGGCCCCAAATTTTAATATTTAATATAATAGAATAGAGACAAAAATAATTAGGAAAAATTTGAATAATACATGCATGGAGACCCCTCTCGTTGTCTTTCATTCAACGTAACAGCAAAGCACAAAAATAGTCAGAGACAAATAACATGCAGATGCTAACATAACCACCCATAATAATTAGAGGCCGAGCTAGTAAGGATTGAGGTGTTTCTCCGAATTATTTTAATAAAAAATTATATTACATTTATAAAATTAAAATATATTTTAAATATATATAATAGGTGCTGAATTCGTTCAAAAAATTCTAACTTCATTCACGGCATACCTATAGGAAATTGATGAACATGTCTTATGCCTTATCTTTCATGCAGAAGACACGTTTTTTTCTTTCTAGGAGAAAACGTAATAAATACTGCTCCCTATGTTTTGACACATTCTAAAGAAGCATTAAATAGAATAATGATTTTCTTATATTATTTTTTAAATATAACAAATTAATATTTGAGAAATATATTGAGAAAATACTATGGTTAATAATAAGGATATATTATGAACTAACTGATAAATTATCTTTTAATTTTTTAAAATGGACATTCATTTTTAGTACAATAGATGTACAAGAAATATAAGAAGATTTTCCAATTGTGTGTGTTTTAAATTAAAGATGTGCGTAGTCCTTTAGATTTTGCAGCTTTTATTTGTCAAGTAGAATGTTGAATTTTAAAAACTTACTCAATATAAAAAGAATTTTAGAACAGATAAAAAAATAAAATACTTAAATTGACTTTATTTGCGTTAGCAAATGATTCAAAATACCTTAATTTTCTTGAAAATTTGTCTAAGTTTCTTCAAATTAAAAGTCGTAAGTTTTAAAAATAGCCACACAAGCATGAAGTTTCAAAAGTCAACTCTTCTTTCTTAAATTTTTATACCATTCTATGTGACGTAAAATATTAGAACCATGTGAATAACTTTGAAATATCTTTAATTTTTTGTTTGGGTTTTGATTTATTAGAGGTTCAGTTTTGACAAAGTATTTTGAATTCATATTACTAGTACTGGTATCATCAATTGCAGTCAAACGATCTATTTCTTTTTCTTTTTTTTCGTTTCATATCTGGTGTTCGATATCCATATTAGAATCCGATTAAATGTGAATTCGCACCGAAAGTCCCATATTGGGGTAAAACGCTCTCTAACATTCTCTCTAACAAAGGCGACTTCGTACGCATGAGACTCAAACTCGAGACATCTAATTAAGGAGGAAGGAGGAAGAACTACTTACCGCTCCACAACCCTCGTTTGTTGAAACGATCTATTTCACTTGTTCTTCTTTGCTGCCAGGTTGACATCTTATTTTATAAAAAATACGTAGCACTAGTAATGTTTTAGATAGATAGACTTGCAATTTTTATCTTTTTTTACTTTGAAAATTGAAATTGCAGTTTCCTCAAGTAATAATTGACGTACACGATACACGTTTTTATTTCTTCTCTGCTGAGTATTTCTCGAACATTTTACTTTTGCTTCACTTCTAGAAATCCCATTGCTTGCTTGTACTCTAGGAAAAAGCTTAAAAGTGTAAACGATATTCCAATACTTGTTTGAGTTCATTATTTTGGTTTGTGCACTTGGATGAAAACTTAAAAACTTGGCTACGCAAGTGTAACATAGTGTTACAATCATAACATATTCAGTGGAATCTGAATAACGTAGAAAGTATGCAGACTTTACAATTACCTCGTAGAGATAGAAAAGTTATTTATGAGAGATCCTCGGCTCATCAATGAGATGATATTTCTTTTTGCGATTATCAAGAACTATCTTTTCCGATAAAAATAGAAAGATGAAAACAAATTAAAGAAAACTCCCATTCAGAGGTGAAATTAAACTTATCAAGGATGCCAATAATATATGCTAAAAGAAATTAAATCATGTCTGGAATTTAGATCGAACGGCTAGAAGGCAATCCAACCAACCTAATTTACAGTTTGGGTATGGGAAAAATGACAATAGGAAGTGGTTCTCCCTCTAATAGACCTTACGTGACACAAATTTAAATGTGTCAGAAATCCAAAACGTGTGTATCAAACATAGATACTTTGTGACACGACGATAAGGGTGTTCAAATTCAGCTCAAAGATTCAATGTTCGAACCTCCACACAATCCTATAGTATAATTACACTGAATACGTTGTCATTATATGAATCGTAAATACGTATTAAAGCAATATAGACACGAAAGAATAGTAAGTATGAACAAGCAGGTACTTTGTTATTTCATATATATACAATCATAAACTAGATTCATAATGATCATGTATTGCTCTTATAGTCACTCATATTTGAATAAGCTGGGAACATCCTAGGTGAGGAGATAACGGTGATAATGGAGGGAGGTTAAACATTCCGTTACAATTCTGTTCAAAAACGAAATTCCAACTTGACGGCGTTAATGGCCATGACTCCTCTTCCTTACACTTCTTCACTACCTTCTCTTCTTCAGTTTCCGCCGATTCTCTCCGCCGCTTCACGCCGCCTTTCACGGCGGAGCTTGAATACGACAGGGTCTTCCCCACCTCCAAAGGAAAATTCAGTATCGCTTTACTTCCTCGCATCGTAAATGCAGCTTTATCGTAAGCCTTCGCCGCATCAATTGCTGTGTCAAATGTTCCAAGCCAAACTCTAGAACCGCGGCGTCTCGGATCTCGGATCTCCGCCGCGTACTTTCCCCATGGCCGCTGTCGTACTCCTCTGTAATGCCTCTTCTCTTCAGGTTTCCTCGTCTGTTGTACGGGAACCGAAACAGGATTCGAGTGAGTAGAATTACCGAAATCGATCCACTCATATTTCTTCACCGGAGGTAAATCAATTTTCAGTGAAGGTTTCCGATCAATAGCGCTACTCGATTTCGGTGAAGTGAGTTCGATGAATACTTGAGGTTCTGATTTAAAATGAAAGCATTTGCTCTGATTTTCCTCATAATCAGAGCTTGAAATCGACGGCTCCGATTCAAGTTTAATAAAATCTGTTCGATTATGCACCGAATTAGCTGATTCGGAGCTCGAATTAGAAACTCCAGTTCCAAATTGAAACAAATCAGCTTCCAAATCTGAGAAAAAATCAAATGGAAGAGAATCTGAACTAGCAGATTCAGAATTAGAACTCTCCGTCACAGTATCACTACACTTACTACTCGTCAATTCCGCCCCAAATTTCAAAGTTTTTGGTGAAAATTCCCCGAGAAGATGAGTTCTGATTTTCTCTAACGCGAAAAATTGATCAACATATTCCATCGAGATCGAGAAAGTATCAAAAAGAAAAAGTATAGAAAAAACTGAAAGAGAAAGATGAATTTTAGTATTGATGTTTTGTAAGTGTTTGAAGAAGAGTGTAATATGGGACTGTATATATAAGGAGTTTTTCTAAAAGATAATTTTGTCATTGTATAGTTTGAAGGTTCCTTTGTGGTGCTTGGTCAAATATCGGATGACTTTATAATTGAGTATTTTTCAAAGGGGATTGGGTCTTCTTTTGATTTTAAACCGTTGGATCATTTGTTTTTTTGTAGGACATGAAAGATAAACGGTGCAGATATAGTCATGAGGTAAATTTAACCACGTTGTCCTTTTCAACTTGTTAGTTTGTACCGTTGTAAGTTTCTTTCCTAGGGATTTCCAGTAATTGGATTATGGATTAAAAAAAATTAAGAAGTGCAAAAGGTCATCATTAAGCAATTATTATTGCATAATGCAACAACAATGACAACCTATTATTTCGAATCTCACTCAACCTCTAACCTTATATATACCGTATATTTTTTTATCGAGAAGATTTAAGTGAACCCCTTCACTAGTCGCTACCCTCTAGATCCCCCTGTATGAAGGAGAAGAGACTATGCTCATAAAAATTAAATTCAAAATTAATAAAATGATGACACATGTAATATGTTAGTAGTAGGTCAATGTTTTAGACTGATTTGAGTAAATTAAAGCTTGTTAGCTTAGTCAGATTTCTTATATTTAAATAACATGTTAATGGAAGTGATTGCAAATCTACTTTTTAAAATATAAAAGTTGCGATCCAAGTTTAAACGCAAAGTTGCACGATTGCTTAAGAGGATATTTTAATTTGGATCAGCTAATTAAATATTACTTCCTTAATCAAAATTTATATAACTCATTTTTCATTTTAATTGATTTCATAAAAGAATGACACATTTCTACTAGTAACAATTTAACTTTAAAATGTCCATTTTACTCTTAATGAAATGAGTTATAGCCATGCAAATATTTGTAACTTAATTTACAAAAGTCTTTCTCTTTTTTAAACTTTTATGCCAAGTTAAACTATATCACGTAAATTAAGATGGAGCGAGTATTAAATAGATGGAAAGAAAGAAGTTTCTCATTTGGATCATGGTTGATATATTCTTGCCTTTGAAGGGGTATTATTATTAAGTAAAAAGGCTTCTGGAATGACACAAGTTGACATTTGCTAGCAAACACAAACATGGAAAGAATCTTGAATTTTATGTTAATATACACTAGAAATATTCTGAAAAAGAAGAAAAGGGAATTAATTCTTGTACTTTAAGGCATCAAAAGTTATTTTGGTCTAAAAGTATCACAAAAAATACATATACGTTCCCACGTTGAAAAAAGTGAAAGTCCAATCTTGCTCTTTTTATGTCATTTTCGTTTTTGACTTCACAAAGTCTATTATAATTTTATTTTTTTAAAAAAAATAATTACTAACGGCTCGATTGATATGAGAGATAATGAATAATTAATTTAAGAATGAGTTTATCCCATGTTTGGTTGAGTTTATTCAAGAATTAACTATTCTGGGATTGAGTTTATTACGTCGTTCACGGTCTTGAGTACATATGTTAAGCTTAATTACCTTCGTTAAACCTTAATGAACTAGAAAATCATTGAACAAATCAGGAAGGAGTCAAATGGTCCTTATTAATATTGGTTCGTTTTACATTAATGTTAAATAATTGAAACGGTCTATTTTCAACAACTACTCTCATTGAATATTGTTAATTATCCTTATCGTTGATCTTGAGATAGTCAATCTCTATATGAGGTCATTAGTTTCTTCCTAATTAAATGATAATTCACGTGGTAGAAATAACTAATCAGTGACATATTGATGTATAACGAAAACAATATACTTAAAGAGCATGAATATTATGTTGTTTAGTCTATAAATAATTGATCCGTTCTAGTCATTTATGCATATTTATTTAACGGCTTGAATACTATAAATATAGTGAAAACTGAAATACTCAAGGATCTCACCGTTTGTATATTGTAAGGAAAAAAAAAGAAGAAAACATCAATTTAAATTTTACGAAAAAAAAAAAAGAAAAAAAAATATTGAATTCTTGGGAGATAGTCCATATCAGATGAAAGAATTATATTAAAGAATAATTAATTATTATTACTATTAGATAGTTGATCTTAGTAAAATGATGTATATTTGAAATTTTGTAATCATAAATATCTATTTCTAAAAGGAACATGAATATATGTATAAATTATCAATGAGGCGCCTTAAGATATTCTAATATCTTGTTTATGAACTACCATTTGCTCATTTGATAAGATTATTCAAGAATTACAGAGATTTTGATAGTTTTCAGAACTTGTGTGGTTTCATGTTTATGAGAAAACAATACAACTTTGAATATCTAAACTGCATCTAAAAACAAACCTTCAACTTCAAATCAATCTGATTTCAAATCATTATTCCATTGACATATAAATATGATTCAAATAAACATCTTTTTATGACATTTATATCCACAAACACAATTTGGCGCGCTCAGTCTTTCCTGGATCTCGAGATTTTGGTCACTTTTGACTTAAGTATTGAAACATGATATCCATACTCTTACTCCTTTAAACAGTGTATCAAAATCAGTCTCAGGAGATCTTAAAAAGAGTTGTGAGAGAAGTGAAGGAAGAAATTTGGGTAAGAAATCCACAAGCAACATATGCCTACCTAAATGGGCAAATATGTAATGAGCAATTATTATCTGAATGATGGTTTTTTCTTTTCTCATTATTTTGTCCAGATTGATACCGAAGTTGAGGAGGTTACGACTTTCAGGTAACAATTTTTTTCCTCTTCAAAGGACCATAAGCTTATCAT
Organism: Solanum appendiculatum; assembly: GCA_018342035.1. Taxonomy (NCBI): domain Eukaryota; kingdom Viridiplantae; phylum Streptophyta; class Magnoliopsida; order Solanales; family Solanaceae; genus Solanum; species Solanum appendiculatum. The sequence continues at coordinate 622,880 of JAGDQO010000791.1, forward strand.
GATGGACAATGATTTTTCTATGCCGCCTTATCGATTCGAAGAGCTATATTAGAAATCTTATAAGAACATGAAATGCTGATACTATAACTATCCAAGCAACTTGGCTCATACACAGAGAATATGGAATTGCTATTAGCTAGAGTTCATTGCCATATGATTAATTATAATTAGCTCTAAGTTAATTCGAACATTTGGTAAATAGTTACACTCTTTGAAGTTCTTTATCTCATATTCACTGCGCTTAGTCACATGTTGGTTTCATGACACTTATTGCAGTGGCGCCCGTTCACCTAAGAGACAAGAAGATCATCTGTACCAATGTAGGATCATGCGAGTCCTCGTCGAATACTACTTCTAGAATATGTTGTGGTTAATTTTCTTCAAATGGATGTAAAACATTATTCCTTGATATTTTAAGAATTTATTATGTAATTTTGAAATGCTTATGTTTTCCATGTATGATGAATGAAACATTTCACTTATCTTTCTTAAATGTTTGTGTCAATACTATTGTGGAGCAAATTAATAAGCTTTGAGCATCAAACAAGTGTATAGAAATAAAATGAAATTACAAGAATGTAAAAAGGAATAGCAATTGATACATTAAACGCTTATTATGGCGGTTTTAAACTGCCATTTAGGCTAATATTCACATATAAAATTGCGGCGGTGGTAAATAGTCGTAATAAAGATATAAACCGCCAGTTTATATAGAATACAATTACAGCGGTTTCTTCAAAACCGCCACTACATCTTTGTGACAGACGTGATTACGACGTTTTGGCAAACCGCTAGTAATGCATGTAGCGGCGGTTAAAACCGACGCAATACCCTTGTAAGAACCGCCGTTATTGTTCCGTTTTTTTGTAGTGCTCCAATACAAGAGGCAGCAATTAATTTTTTATCATATAGCTCAAGGCATTTATCAAGACAATCATCATCTTTGAGGCATCTCAAAGTCCTAACATCAAATGTGCACTGCAAATCACCAAGATAATTTCCAGCATTTGCTAAGTTGAATACTGACAAATATGCAATTATTACGAGGAGAAACACTAAAATTTTTGCCCTGATTGACTATGCTTTTGGTTTTGAGTAATTTGTTATGGCATGGTTGCAATATATATATAGGATTTTGATAGGTAATATAATAAATGTATTATCATAATTAGCTAGATTTTACCCCCCATAATGTTCCAAGGATCAAGGAATAAAATGACAAGACCATAATTTGACGATTTTCCATGTCTTCGCAAAAATAGTATTTTACAGTAATAAATATACACATTAACAATGAGTGTTAAAGTCTTAACGGCATCAGTTAATTGTTATTGACTTATTGGATTCAATGTCGCTATAGAGCTTAAGGACATTAACTAGGAGTGTTAATTACCGCTAGAAATACACATTTATCATAAATTAAGCTACTATAGTTAATTGCTGCTAAAAAATATTTTTGATGTAATACTTTTTTTTTAAATTAAAAAGAGTGTTAATAATGGTTGGGTTTGACTAAATTTCGATAAATAAAATTGGGTTTAATTTACGTCACTAGTAGAATAAATCTTATTTTTTTAGTTGAGACAATTAAATTTTAATAAATTTTAGTTTTTGAATGAATTACAGCATACGAATATCACTAACCAAAAAAAAAAATTATCACTAAAAAATTCTTAATATTGACATTAATAGACAATATTTAAAAAATATTTACATAATAATAGCGTTATGAGCTAGTTATTATTTCATGGCCAGTAAATATTAACTTTCAAATAAAAATCCCTAAAGTTTTGTTAGATCTCTTTAATCAATCCCAATCCTCCTAATTGTTTTGGACAAAATATTTTTCTTTTAATTTTTTTTCCTCCTTTCTTTTTCTCATGTCTTTCTTTTCCCTATTTTCTTTGTACATGAAATATTTCTTCATTTCATTCTCTTATCTGGAATTTTTAAATTTGGATATTAACATATTATTTATGTGTGTATAACTAATTATACATATAACATTCGCAAATATATTTATATCATATATATACATGGTATTTTCATAAAATTATATTTATACCATAAATATAAATGGTATTTTTTCAACTGAAAATTTTTTTTCATTAAAAAGGTCACAAAAGGTTAATCAATTATATGCATATTATATTTAAAAATAATAATTATACCAAGTATGTATAATATTATACCTAAATACCACTGTAATTCTATTAAGATGTTTAATTATACTATGTTTAAAATATATCATTGTACGTTTGAAAATAAATTACACCTATAATAACAATAATAATATATTGAATGCAATCACATAAATAGAATCTGAAGAGGATGATTTGTATACAATCTTATCCCTACGTATATATAATATTATACGTCAATAGAATTAATATAATTGAATCATACCATGCATATTATCGCGGTAGTACAAAGAGTACCTCTAAAAGATTGTCAGATGTATATAATGAGATTAATTGGATATTTTGTTATAGTTGATCAGAGAATAAAGGTAGTGTGACGGTTAAAAATTTTCTAATATGTGCGTGTAAAGATTAAAACTAAGTCAAATATCATATCAACAAGGGTTGTGGTGCACTGGTAGGAGTGCTTCACCCTTAACCAGAAGTCTCGGGTTCGAGCCCTAGGTATGGAGAAAATCCTGTTGAAAACGTTATCCCCGAATAGGGCCTATAGTGCGCATAAGGTCAAACACCTTGATGTCATATCATCTATGCGACAATTCAATAAATGTAAAAAATGCAATAAGAAAAGACCATAAAATTATGTTCTCAAATTTCTCTTCATTCTTTTCTTGATCGTCATAGTTTAACTTTATAACTTGATCAAACAAACGATCTGAATACACATTAAAAAAAAAGTTAGGAGAAATGATATTGAGCATTATATTGTGAGTTCAAAGAGATCATCATCTACATTTCCATGATCAATAACTAAGATATTTAGGGTTAAATAAATAGTATTTAATAGTAAGGGTAAAATTGACACAAAAGGTAAATTATCTCTTGATTTTTTAAATTGGACAAGTATTGTTGGACAACTATATTTTTAGTATAGTGGATAACTATTGTTGGACGGAGGGTGAATATAGGAGTTAAAGAGTAATTTGCCATTTTAGGTGGTATGGGAAATGTGGGTATAATTAATTAATGAGATTTACTTCATATGTGTAATTATTTTGGTTTTATTCATAATTAACGTTGTTTTCATTATCTGGTTATATTGATTTATGTGGACCTTTTAAAAATTTGGCATATTACATAGATAGATATCCTAACTTGACTTTACCAAGTAATTAAATATATATTTCAATTTTGAGAATACATATCTAGATACTTTAACTTGGTTTAAATTGGCTTCGTAATTTCACTCATCCTACATGGCATTTCGATTGTGGTTAAGAACTTCGACTTGAAAACTAATTGTATATTTTGGACTCACTGTATTATGAGTCCGTTAGCGTATTGCGTTTAGGTTTTGATACTATTAACCAAGGGTTGACCTTTTAAAGTCATTTAGTTGACTTTAATGTTGACCAAGGTTTAATTAGGACGTTGTTGTGAATCAAGCTGACTCCGTAAGGGCCTATCGGCTATTAGAGACTTTTATTTGGGATCCAGGCTCAATAACCGTTTGTTAAAAAGGACTAGGAGTTAGAAGAACGGTTAAACAAACTATTATGCCGAAGCTTTGGCTTTCTGATTCTTTCATCTCCCTTCTATGGTCTTGTATCTCATCTCTTTCTGGTTACTTCTTTCTCGATTAAACTCTCCTTTAGTGTATTATTATTTTGTTATGTGTATTCTATATTGTAACTTGTATTCAGTGAATAATATATATCAGTGTTCGTGTTGAAAATCGGATTTGTTTCAGACGTGGTCAATGAATTTGTTTAATAATGTTCAACGTTCTTCTGGATTGACCGATCGGAGTAATTTGAAGGATATAAACGTGGTAAAATCATTATCGTAGAGCTGTAATCGTTTCTCGAATCGAGGTAAACTAAGACTTGATGTTTTTCTAACCACTTTCAAAAATTAAGCATGATTGCTTATGATATATGACATATATTTTGTTGATTATTCTGTACATATTTTGTTGGTATAACGTAATGTTCATATTGTATAGGTTGGTATAATATTGTGATACATACATAGTTCAAATATTCATATGGTTATGTGGTTTAATTTATATGTGACTTACTGGTATATCCATACATCGTAGTATCGTACTCACTCTCTTCCCTTCTTCTTTTTTTATGTGATTTTGCTAATTCAATATCGAGTAATTTTAAGTTGACATTTAACTTTAAAAATTATATTTTTTATTTGTTACATGAGAAGTGTTTTATGCTACTTACTTCTTTAGGTTGTTATTATAATTCTCATACGTTCCCCCCCCCCCCCCCACCCCCTATCTTACTTGTACAAAAAATAATCAAAAGAACAAAGGGAAAAATTTTCATTTCGAATAGTTTAAGGGTAAAATTAATCAATCTTTCTTTATATTAGTGTAACTGTTAGATGAAAGAGTATTTCTGAACTATTTGGCTAGTTGAAGGATATTTTTGAGCCAAAACCATAAAGGAAAAAACATCTTTGAGACCAAACATAACAAAAGATAAATTTTAGAATTTAGTGATAGATTTGTGTGATAGAAGAAATCCGATCAATCATCATTCCTCGTAAGCTGTAATTTATTACGAAGTTGGCGAATGTTGATCAAGATGAGGTGCAATTGAAGACTGTGGAAGGAGAGATAGCAGAAGATTATGCCGCTTTGGATTCAAACAAGATAGTGTCTAAAAAGAAATGTATATTGTAACTATTTTCAAAATTATAAAATGCAATTATATGTAATTTAAGAAATGTTTTGGAATCTTTAAAATATATATTATATCTACATTAAGTTCTATGATTAACAAAGTGCAACTCTTATGATTAACGAAGGTTGCGGAAAGTTCTCTAATAATAGTGAAATTATTGAATGCAACCAATATATATATTGTCATGTAATAAGAGCATGTATACAAATTTTAACTTTCCGTAGCAAATGATTTTTTTAACTATAATTCTATATAATTCATGGTTAAATATCATATGAATTTTTAGTAACAATACGATAATGTTTGTGGCAATTACTTATATGTTATAGCCACAAATTTTATTATTCATAACTAAATACAAGTACTATTGCTATGAGCTAAGATATAGAAATAGCTACAAATTTTAAAATTGCATTGCAAACAAATTAAATATTTTGCTATACTACAGTACCTTTGTGACTGCATCGATGCAGATAGCTATAAATATTTCTGGCGTTGCAAAAAAATAAAATTACTTGCTATAAATATAGTTTTTGTGATAGGAACCTTTTACCAGCACAACATCCGTAGCAACAAATATTTTAGTTCTTAGCCACAGATCATGTAAAGTTTATAGCTAACTTTTAGTCAAACTACATCTTGCTACGAATGCTACGTTAAAAAAATAATCTATATATAGCTAAAATGTTTAGCTATGAAAAATTCCATATTTAGGTACAACAAATTTTGTTGTAATATATACCCTTTTTTGTAGTGATAATATACTGTATGTGTTGGTATAACGTTATGTTCGTATTGTATAAGTTGGTATTATATTGTCATACATATATACATAGTTCGAATATTGTATATATAGTGTAATTTATGTATATATGTGTAGCATGTTACTTTATGGGATTATTTGCTATATTGCATTAATTCAATTTCGAGTACCACGTAATAATTTTAGGTTGACATTTAACTTTTGTCCGCGTTGATCTAGAAAATTACTGTACGTAGATATAGACATTCGTCAAAATTTGTTGTCCTCATCGTTCTTCTCCATCTTCCTCATCAAAATTTAAACAAACTTTTAAATATACAAATATTAATGGTCTAGTAGCAGAAAAGTGTTAATAGAAATGTTTTATCATGCGTATGAGTGTTTAATTGAAATAAGTCATAACTCGAGTGTCTAAATGAAATTTATCAATAAGTTGAACGTCTAGTTAAAATGTCTGCCACACATTTAGAGCAAGAGCAACAAATCACCCTGAATTGCAAGCTCACAACTCAAACACATATGTCGCTCATAAACTATGTGCTTATAACTGTAGAATTCTCACGTCTAGGATTAGAGAAATCAAGGATTGTATTGATGAATAAATATTGAATCCTAAATTATGTACAACTAAGCTGATATGTCGTGTATAGGGCTAAAATTGACTAGGACAAGGTATGACTCTAACTCTTCAGCAGTAAACTCGTCAGTCAGCTTCATTGGACTTGTTCCTTTGACATGTTCCAATCGTCAACTTCCTTCATCTTAACAATAACCTCTTATTACAAATAGTAAAATAATACTAGGGTCTATGAGTAACAAAAAGAGATTTCTTCATTCATTAAAATTTAAAACCCAACTTGATTGGCCACTTGCAGTTAATTTATATAAAAGGTGTAATCCTTGTAGTTATAAACTAGACAGCCCAACTTAAAATAATTCTATTCTTTTTATTTTTTTGCCCATTATAAGTTTCTCAGCTAACTTGTCCGTACAAAACAAAGCTAAGAAAATTACATGCAGCTTCCTTTTTCTTTCCTTCTCTTTTTATTAATCACGTTTGGAATTTTGAAATTTTTTTTTAAATATTTATTCCAACTGACATGAAAAAATTATCATATAAAATTGGGGTACAAGTAATCTAGACATCTACTTTCACAAAAATGAAACATATTATATAGTATAAAAAACACATAAAATACTCTATACATTTGAATTTTACTCTTTAAAAGACGTTCAAAGTTAAAAATAAGCTTAAAAAGTCTTACCCTTTAAACACATTTTGCTAATTATATTTTACCTTACTAATTACTTGTGTTGAGGGAGACATATTTGTTTTCTTAGTAAACATGAAAAGTCATGACAGTACATGCAGTTTGGTGTTGAAAAATAAAAAATAAATGTGTCTCACACATTTATTTGGGTAAAATGTGAGGTTGATTAAGTCTATTGAGAAAATATTGTGTTAAATTGTTGATCAAAGTAACTTCCCAGAAATTCTCCTTAATAGACTGATAGTGCATAATTTCTATTTTGTCTTAGGTTTGAAAAATAAAATAAAATCATTAACTTAGCCCTCAACATTTTATCTATAATTAAACACTATAACATTATTTGGAATCAAACTAGATCTAATTACAGATTAAGGGGGGAGGGGCTCAATCATCCTACCACCATCTATGTCAGTGGCGGATCCAGGATTTAAAGCTATGGGTGCTCTTTTAGCTATCAATCACAAAATATAAGTGCGCAAATTTAATACTTGTGTTAAGAAAGACAATCACATTTAAATATGATAGCGAAAAAAGTCAATAAAAAAAACTACAATAAAAATTATTTCGAATAAAGAAAAAAGGAAGAAAAAAAAGTTTTTTTTAATAAGATTTTGTTTAGAAAAAGTTAGAAAAAGGGCAGAAAGGGAAAAAAGAAAAATCAACATATATAGAAAAACAAAATAAAATAAAAAATAAACAAGTAGAAAGAGGGAGAGTTGGATTTGAAACTAAAATTTATGTGGATAGAGAGAATCGAACCCAGGAATAGAGAAGCAAGTTAAATACTTTGAGCACCCACTTATTACCACTGCACCAACCAAGCCATTTGATATCTAGGTGCTCGGCTTTAATTTTTCTACGTTACTTCTTAATTTCTATATAAGTACATATAATTCGATACGAGATTAATGGGTGCTCGATCACCCGAAAGGAACCATGTGGGTCTGCCCCTGATCTATGTTAGTGTATTAAGAACTTCTAATTTGACTTGAAAGGCAAATTGTTTTATTTTGTGAAGAAATTGATTTGAAGCGAGTATTATAGGTTCATCCTGAATTTCTTTTTATCTTATTTGAATTTTATATGTATGCAGTAGTCAAATCATATTAAGATATCATGTTTTTTTCGTATGGAATTTTCTGTTCTCTGATTTATCATTGTTTAAAATTTTGAAGCGCGTTGTAAACTTCTGCATGATGTTTTATTTTCAACCCCAACTCAACAACAAATAAGGGGCTGGTTTATTTTGCTATAGGGGCCATCTCCTGTCATCCCTTACCTATGGTTCAAGAAAGGGATTGACCGGAATGATTGCAATGAGACACACCAACACCACTACTTAGAAGTGGAAAGGGGGGCGGTCGGAGGATGACAAAGCAATCACGCCTTGCTCCCTAAATGCTATTAATAGATTCTACAGCTATAGTTTCTCAGACTCGAAAAGTAATAACGAAAATAGCTAACCCAATAGTAGATTTCGTAGCTGCCACCATTGGAACTTATGAAGCAAATGATTGACCCATCATATCATCCGAAGAAACAGGAAATATCAAAAAGTTCGAATTCACAGCTAATAACATTGATTCAATTGGCATTGACATAATAGGAATATTTTGTCTATTAAGGAGGATTCCCTAAACTGCCGCAGATTGTCTTCTCCTCCTTTCTTTTGAAGTTTAACTTCGAAAATCGTATTCTCAACCTAGCTAAAGCGAGGCAACACTATTCGCTTGAAGTAAAGTGTCCCTTACGAATATAAATAATTCGTCCACTTGACCTCACTATGTGTTCTTAAGGTTTTAATTGATAAATATTGACAAGGTAAAAGTTTTTACACTAACATTGTGAAGACATCGACGGAAGATGGATCAAATAAAGGATTGATAGGCTTCTAGATTGATCAGCTTCTGAGTAAGGGTTGCATATTATATTGTTGAGTGTTTTCCTTGATTTTTTTATTATAATTGAATTTTTTTTTTAAATGGAAAATACAATATATGTTCTAAGGACTTTGAGAGTTTTGTTTAGAGGGAGAATTTGTGGATACAAGTGTTACTATTTTATTTGTGTAAACCTCTTTTTATTTTAAGTAAAATTTTGTGAGGTTATTTCTCTTTATATTTTGTACTCTCTTTTATTAGTGGATTTAGGATTGTTCATATCTGTCTATGGGATGTAGGTTAATTAATAGATCGAACCACATTAAATTATTATGTCTTTTTGATATATGTTCTCTTTTGTTATCTGATTTATCATTTTTTGTGATTTGCTTTGTTAGCTTCCTCGTGATGTATACTTAATTATTTCGAACCTAACAACAATAAGAGAATCTCACATCAAAATGGAAAAAGAAATAAAAAGCTTTAAAAATTATAACACAAGCTCACATATACTACACATGCTACCTTTTGAGCTTGAAAGATAAATTAGTAATATCTATTAAAGACTTACTATAAGCATTTATGTGTAGTTATCTTCTAGACATATAAATTTTTGGTATAATACATAAATATGACCCTTAACTTGGCTTCAGTGGATAACTATGCCCTCCAACTTTGAGTGTGCACAAGTAGACACTTAAACTTGTATAAAATTGAACAAGTAGGCACACGCATCCTACATGGCATAATACACGTAGGACGCCATGTAAGACACAAAATTGCCATGTAGGGTGCCATGTAGGACAAATGTGTCTATTTGTTCAATTTTATACAAGTTTAAGTGTCTATTTGTGCACACCCAAAGTTAAAGGTCATAGTTGCCGGCTAGCGCCAAGTTAAGGATCATGTTTATGTATTATGCCTAAATTTTTTTGTCCACACTAACAAGTGGAGAAATGTTAAAACTCTATTTTTTTTAATTGCAACCCCAAGAATTTGTCATAGACTAAAAAGTCCCTCCAAAGTTCATTTGAGAGTCAAAATGATAAAAAAATTTGACCAAACATTTAAAAATAGGTATCTTTTTATCATATTGATATAAGAAATATTATAATTTCTAGAATGTTTTTTATAGATTTTGAATAATTAAAGTTTTATTTCAAAATATCAAATTAATTTAATTTAACCTAATTTTAAAAATAAGTTAAATGACTCTAGAGTAGTAAAATGTAACAGTTATTTTAGAACGGAGGGAGTGTGATCGATAAAAGTAAAAACTAAAAAGTTCAAAGCTAAATAGTCCCTCAAACATTGCGGCCAAAAATGCATGTTTAATTTGTCCTTTTTGGCATGTAGAGGCTGTGTTCGTACTTTTTTTTTTCCATAGGATTTTCTTTTAAATTTTTAATAGTAATACGTAATATAAATCTATGTCAAAGTCATAGAGCAAATACAATTTGGTCTGCATTGTTATATGTGCCGTTCTTCATTAATATCATAACGTTTTTCTGCGACTAAGTAAAAACATTACAAGTAGTCTTATAAATATATAGGTACATTTCAAAATTGGTCAAAAATTTGAATAAAGTTGTTGATGAATTATTAATTCAATACATCTACTTGCTTATAAAGAGAAACAGAACGATGTCTAAATGATATGTATAATACTTTTAAATTTTGTTATACTTACAACAACAATATATTTAGTGAAATCCTACGAAGTGGGGAATGGGGAGGGTAGAGTGTACGCAGACCTTATCACTGTCTCGTGGAGGTGGAGAGACTGTTTCCAAAAGACTTTCGACTTAAGTTATCAAACCCAGGTAAAAGAAGAAGAAAACAGTGACAATAGTAACAACAATAACGTATTGTGATAATCGAAACACAATAAACAACATATGACAAGAATTACTATAATGCACGATTAGTCCTATGACAAGCACTAAACTTCCACACGGCAAGACAACACTCTACCCCTACTAGCCTTCTACCCTAATTTGCGAACTCTATTTCTTCCTATCTAAAGTCATGTCCTCGGTAATATGTATCTGCACCATATCATGTCAAATCACCTCTCCACATGTCTAATTTTGTTATATTTATATAACAAAAAATTCCATCTTCTTAATTTTTTTTAAAAAAAAATCATATTACAGTTTTTATTCTTAATGAATAGAACCGCCATCGTCTTTTAAATTATTTTCTATTTCTATAATATATATTATATATATATGTTGTGTGTGTGGAGGCTTTTTAAAAAAAATATATACTTTAAGTTAAGATTCATCTGTTTCCCAAATCTTGCAAATTTAGTAACGTACGTTAAAGTCAGAAGCAGATACAAAATATTGTTGTTTATGCTAATGCTCTTGTGAGCAAATATAATTAGCAATTTTATATTTTATAAAGTTGGATTAATTAATTAATAGAAACAAAAATTGAATAATCATCAGTTTTGTGTCGTCACTTGTCGGCTCGACACATGGGGTACTACATGTTCCTAGCTAGTATTACGTACGTTGAAGTACGAACACGGGAGATTTGTTTTTATAATTCTTTACTACTTTTTGTTTTATGTTCATTTTGTTTTTACACATAAGAAATCATTTTCACGAGGACATATTAAGAGCAAAATGTTTTTGAAGAAGATAAAATCGATAATTGATTAATATGATGTTTTCCAAAGGAAAAAAGTTCCAAATTTTGTAAGTTTATAAACCAAAAATTGGGTTTCATTCATGATTCATGCCCAGGGTAATATTACCTGCAAAGTATTCAGTAATCAGTAATGTACAAGATTTATGATCGATAAGGTTGTTGAGTTATTTTATACTATAATTCTATATTAAAGATTTTTCAATTGTTTTATAACTCTTGTTCAATAGTTGTTATGTTCAAGTACAATATATGATAGTCTCTATAAAAATTTTATGGAGTATCTTATTTAGACACTGTTATTTAATATGTATTTATTTTTGAATCTTTTTTTTATATATCCATCACTTCTAAACAATTTTGTATATTATATGATGCTTAAGATAAATTATCTAAAATTTTATATGACTGGACTTCATTCATATTAAATTTCAGAGTTTCGCATGGTGGAGTGAGTCCACTAATTATATTGTTGGTCATAGCCACACAATTAGGTCATGACAACCTAATATATTATGTCTCGAGTAGGAAATAATGTTCATTAGCTATACCTAGCATATATTATATGTCTCGAGTGGGAAACAAAGTTTATTGAACATTTTTTGGTCCGACCTTTGAAAAATTGTTAGTAATAGTATTAAGGAAAGTAATGAATTCGGAATTTTTATTCAGAAGGATAAAAAATGAAGAGGTAAACATGCGAATTATAAGTACGCTATAGCAGTCAATGAGAATTAAACCTTAAATGTTGGGGTGCGTTTTGAATGCCTCAAAATATTGAGCTAAACCTTTTACATTAATAAGGGGATTAATTTTTTTTATATATACATAAACATAAAAAATCTATACCCTATATATATATCATAATATTTTACCGAGGGATTACGAGTAAACACCCTCTTGCCCCCTAGATCCGTTCCTTATTATGAAGTTTCAAACTATATAGATGGAACTCTATAATAAAGTCTTGAAGTTTCTTTCTGTAGCCAAACTATATAGTAGTACACAAAGACACTTGTCCAGTGGTGGACCTAGCATTTTTATTAACCGGGTTCAACATATTAAGAAGAAAATTCACAAAAAATTTAATAAACTAAATTTGATTAATTAAAATTTAATTAATATAATTATTATTCAATTAAAATTTTGTTTTATTAAATATATAATTTAAGCACAAGAAAAAAAGGCTCAAAAGTACTGTTATTGTATATAAATGAACCCACTTTACCGCTAGACCAAGGGCTATCTCTTATTTAAATGGGGTTAGTTTTTTATTAATTCTTATATTTTCCAGAAGACAAACCATATATATATATATATATAATGTAATTTTTTAAAGAAGTGGATTTATATGAACCCTATTGACCTACGTTCATATGAACCCTATTGACCCAACGTAGGTCCGCCCTATCTATCGACTAGAAGAGGCTCAATTGGTCACTAACACAATTAAAATATTTTACATTGTATGTCTAATTTTGAGAGGATATGGCGTACAAGTCCTATCAAAGAAGGAGTTTATTCCAGAAAGTACCATATAACCAATTAGCCATCGTTGATGTTGACTACAGAATTTAAGACGGTTAAGAGAAATCCAAATAATAAAATTTATAAGAACTAAACAATTAAATATGGGACACATGTGCAAAAAACACCAACTAGCTAGGCTATATAGTATACTACTTAATTTAATTAATATACCAAGTGGGATATTCTTGTTTTTTTTAATACAAGAAAATAATGCCCTATGACAAATTCATTTTTGTCTAAAATCAATGAACAATGTCAATTGAGGGTCCAATAAGATATTTGCCTTTTTCCTTGTCGAACATTTTGGCTCTCTCTTGACGTGGAATTAAACTGAAGAATACTATACAAGACAAGTTGATTATTATAATTGTTAGGAACTTACTACTGTAACTTCCTATTTACTTTCAATGGTCTATTGATTAACCTAAAAAACAAATGAAAGTGGAAAATTTTACTAAAAGTTTCGTGTTTAAGTTTTCTTGTTCAAGAGAAATATCTAACTTATCTGCAGACAAACAAAACAAGGTAGTGACGACATTTAATGCTAAGTAGAAACATTGAGATTTGATATTTTAAGATGAAAGGGATGAGTCTGAATATTGATAACTTAACCTACAGGAACTCTCATTTTCAATATCATGGATGCATGTTTCTTATTGTCGAGGATAGTGTGTATGCATATCTTGTCCTTACTATGTGAAATAAGAGGTTGTTTGCTAGGATCAAACACTTACCATCATGCCAAAAGCTATAACTTATAGCAAATGTGCAACTTTATTTCTTAACTAAGTCCACCAAGGAAGCGTCATATTTGATCATGACTTCAACCCGAGCCACCCTGCCCCTCATGGGCCTTGCCATAGACAGGATGTTGGCATTACCCAATATTGTTTCCGATAGACCCTCGGCATAAGGAAAGTAAATCAAAGCAATTCTAGTCTAGAAAAAGAAAGAGATTATGAAAGTACACAAGTCGTGGCAAATAAGACTGAAAAAAATATGATCATCAAAGTATAAAAAACAACAAAAACAAGAAACTAAGATAATAATAAATGAAAGAAAAAGCAAATATAATGCTTCATATAATCATTGTTAGGGTGGAAAACCTAACCCCCAATGTGGAGGTAGAGAATATTATATAACAAAATATTATCTAAGTATTACACAAGTGGTACACAAGAATAAATAAATTACAATATGTGTACAGATAGGTTAAGTAACTCTAATACCCCCCTTCAAGCGGAACGGTGGTGGACGAAGGCCAAGCATAGCGCGGAAAGATTCAAACTGAGGCCGAGGAAGACTCTTGGTGAAGATGTCAGCCACCTGAAGCGTGGTTGGAACAAACTTAGTGTAGAGTTTACCAGACGACACAAGCTCCCGAATGAAGTGATAGTCCAGATCAATGTGTTTCGCCCTCTTATGAGACACAGGATTCTGTGTGAGAAAGAGTGCACTCCGATTGTCACAGAGCAGCGTGGGGCGATCAGGAGGCAAGGCATGGAGCTCCCGAAGCAAGTGAGTGATCCATACAATTTCAGCCGCAGTATTCGCCATGGCTCGATACTCCGATTCACAACTGGAGCGGGAGACAGTCGGTTGTTTCTTAGCACTCCAGGATACTAAGTTTCCACCAAGGAAAATAGAGTATCCATAAGTAGAACGGCGAGTTTCGAGACATCTGGCCCAATCAGCATCCGAGTAACCAAGAATAGAGACATTATGCGGCTTGGTGAACAACAGGCCATAGGCAAGTGTGCCTTTGACATACCGAAGAATGCGCTTGACACACTGGAAATGAAACACAGTCGGTGTCTGTAAGAACTGACTAACCTGATTCACTGCATAGGACAGATCCGGGCGAGTAATTGTAAGGTACTGCAATGCGCCAACAAGAGACCGATAATGAGTTGGATCCTTAAAAGGATCACCAGCGGTGATGAAGGACTCATGAGGAGCTAAGGGTGTGTGCACAGGCTTAGAATCAAGTAAAGCAGCACGTTCAAGGATATCACGAGCATACTTGGATTGGCTGAGAAATAACCCATTATCAGTGTAGGTCACTTCAAGACCAAGAAAATAATTGAGAGCTCCAAGATCTTTAATAGCAAACTCCTGGTTTAGACGAGAGATAAACGCAACCATGAGGTCAGTTCGGTTTCCGGTGAGAATTAAATCATCAACATAGACGAGCAGGTACATAATGCAGGAGGAGCGTTTGAAAACAAACAGAGATGTATCTGAGCGACTGCACGTAAAACCATTGGTGAGAAGAAAGGAGCTTAATCGCTGAAACCAAGCACGCGGAGCCTGCTTGAGGCCGTATAACGCTTTGTTCAAGCGACACACATGATCAGGAAACCGAGAGTCTGCAAAGCCAGGGGGTTGTTCCATATGAACAACTTCATTCAGATGACCATGCAAGAAGGCATTTTTGACATCAAGCTGATGAAGCTTCCAATTGTTGATAACGGCAAGAGATAAGACAATTCGTACCGTAGAAGCCTTAACCACCGGACTAAAGGTGTGGGAATAATCTAAGCCAGGGATTTGAGTGAAGCCTTGAGCCACCAGTCGCGCTTTGAAACGTTCAACAGACCCGTCTGAGTTGTACTTAGTGCGAAAAACCCATTTGGAACCAACAACATTACTGGATCGCGGACGAGGCACCAATGTCCATGTAGCATTTTGAGTTAGAGCAGACATTTCCTCATGCATTGCAGCCATCCACTGTGGGTGTTTAGCAGCCGACTTGAACCCTCTTGGTTCAGAAGAAGCAAATAAAGCGCTAAAGAGGCGATGAGTGTCAAGATGAGCTAAGTTGGCTTGATGTCGAGTGGAAGGTTTAAAAATGCCCGTCTTGGACCGAGTTACCATGGGGTGAACTGCTGGAGTGGACACTGATGCAGGGAGCTGAATTTGAGCCAAAGAATCACCCAAATCGGTAGCCAAAGTCGGCAGAGATGAGGCAGCAGCAGGATGTGGCAAGGGAAGACCGACCCGAGACGATGTGGAAGGAACAAGGACTGGCGGCACTGCAGCGGGTGAAACATCAGACGGAGCAGCATGTAATGGCTGAGATACTGCCGGGATATCACTGTGAAGACCATCCAAACAAGGAGGACATAGCGAAGGCAAAGGCGCTGAGGCTGGCGAGGACGAAGAACCAGTGATCACGAAGGATTCTGCCGGCATGGAAGACGGCTCCAAAAAGGTTGAGAGATGCAAGGAGTTTAAGTCCGTTGATGAAGTAGTGCCCGAAAAAGGTAAAGAGTGCTCATCAAAACGAGCATGGCGAGTAACATAGATGCGAGACGTTGCCGGATCAAGACACCGATAACCTTTGTATTGAGAGCTATAACCGATGAAGATGCACGGAAGACTTCTAGGAGATAACTTGTGATTTGTATAGTCTCGAAGATATGGAAATACTCGGCAGCCATAGACCTTGAAGGTACAATAATTGGGCTTCTCAGAAAATAAGAGCTCAAAAGGAGACTTGTTGGTCAAAACCTTCGAAGGTAGACGATTGATGATATAAACAGCGGAACTGAACGCATCTACCCAATAAGAGGTAGGAGCATGTGCATTAAAAAGCATGGCCAAACCAGTCTCCACGATGTGACGGTGTTTTCTCTCAACTCTGCCGTTTTGCTGAGGCGTATACGGACAAGATAACCTGTGAAAAGTGCCATTTTCTTCAAATAGTCGACGAGCAGTGTGATTAACAAACTCTGTGCCTCCATCACTTTGAAAAACCTTAATTTTCCGAGAAAATTGAGTTTGCACAAACTTCATGAAAACAGACAAAACAGCGGCAAATCCAGACTTGGTTTTGAGAGGATAAAACCAAGTGAAGCGAGAGTAGTCATCAACAAAGGCCACATAATACCTATAGTTATCAGTAGATGTAATAGGCGCAGGGCCCCACAAATCACAATGTATTAAGTCCAAAGGATGCAAAGATCGTTTATTATTTAAATCAAATGACAAACGGTGTCCTTTAGAGAGTTGACAAGAAGAGCAAATGACCGGTTTGGGTAAAATAGAAGTAACAGACAAAGAACCTAACTTATGTAAAAGTAAAACAGTGTCAAAGGCAACATGCCCTAACCGACTATGCCAAAGTTCATAAGATGCCTTCAAACTTGAATTTGTAGTAGCCGCCAAAGCTTGATGCTCATTATGCAAAACATATAGCCCATTCTCACATTTGCCTCGAGTTAGAACCTGTTTCGTTTTTCTGTCCTGAATCTGAAAAAACGATTTAGAGAATAGAACATCCACCGGATTATCATGTGTTAGTTTACTAATGGACAAAAGATTCTTGGCAAGATGTGGAACAACCAGAACATCACGCAAGTGCAGATTATTAGAAACAGTAGAGGAACCCATATGAGTGATAGGAAGAGCAGTACCATTTCCAAATGTCACGTTAGCATTGCCGGAGTATGGAGAAGCATGAGGAACACTTGGTGAAGACGAAGTCATGTGATCAGTGGCCCCGGAATCAACATACCAATCAGGGGCAGAAGTAGTGACATGACATTGAGCATTGAACGCTTGAGCCAAATTGGCGTCACGAGAGGCAGCTTGAGCGGCAAAGGTAGCAAGAGTAGGACAAGCACTTGCATAGTGGCCATCAGTACGACATAATTGGCAGTGAGGGGGCCTGCGGCCACGACCACGACCACCCGAACCACCACTGCCTCGGTTAGGGCGACCACGGCCGCTGACGGGAGAGGACTGCCGAGGCGACTGGGCAGTGAAGGCAGCAGGCAGCGAGGATGAGGCACCATGAAGGGACTTGAGAAAAAGTTCATGACTCTCCGCCTGTGAGAGTAAGTCGCGAAAGGTAGGCGCCGGTTTGGTGGCACGAATGGCAGTGGAGAAAGTCTCAAAAGAGGCTCCTAAGCCGCATAAAAACCAATGAAGTTTATCGATATCATCAACAGGCTGACCAATGGCAGCCAACTGATCACAAACGGATTTAAATTGACGACCAAATTCAGCAACAGATAATGAACCTTTGACCAATTGACGAAGTTGATCGCGCAGATTATGGACGCGTTCAACAGAAGAATTGCTATAGGCAGATTCAAGCGCAACCCAGATTTGGCGGGCTGTTGTGAGACCCAAAATTTCAGAGACCGCCTCTTCCGTAAGGGAAGAATTAAGGATGATGACAGCCCGTTGATCAATCGCAAGCCAGGCATCATAAAGAGGATTAAGAACCTCTTTGCCATCCGTAAGAAGAGACGATGAAGGAGCTACGGAGGATCCATCAACATGATCCAATAAGCGTTGATAAGAAAGTAGGGGCAGCATCTGATTTTTCCAATAGAGATAATTGGTGGAGGAGAGCTTAATGGTAAGCATGTGTAAAACCGTGGCAATGGGAAGAGTGGCATCGCTGGTGGAGGAGGCAGCCATGATCGAAAGGAGAAGAGGAGCAGCGAAGGAAGAGAAAGAGAAAGAGAGGCGGCAGCAGCAGCAGGAGAGGGGCGGCGGCGGGAGGGAGGGAGAAGTAGGATAGAAGTAGGATAGATTAGGCTGATACCATGTTAGGGTGGAAAACCTAACCCCCAATGTGGAGGTAGAGAATATTATATAACAAAATATTATCTAAGTATTACACAAGTGGTACACAAGAATAAATAAATTACAATATGTGTACAGATAGGTTAAGTAACTCTAATAATCATCAAGCCTATCCCATAATATCATATAAAAAACTTATATATCTTGAATTGAGCTGAGCGAATATACACACATACAATACATTATACATATATGCATTATTGAATCCCTTGATAACGAAATGCATTCACTCATCGTTCAAATTTGAATTTTGTAACATTTTATCAAAATTAGGAATCCATCACAATATGTCACGTTTAACCAAAAAGAAAAACAATATTTGCAATTTATGGTGTATTTAGTATAGAGGAATTTTATTTTATTTTCTCATGTTCGATTAGTTAAAATTTTAAAAATATTTAAAAAAAAAACATGTTCCTTTAATTGAGAAAAATGAATTCTCCAATGAAAGTAGAAAAAAATAAGTTTCACAAATAGCATTTCACATTTAGTATGTCTCTCACCCTCCAACACACTTCATCTTCACGTCCATCCCTTGTAATCCCCATCTCTATGACTCTACCACCCCCACACCTCCCATAATATTTATCTTGATCAACCATATCATAATTGTAACGAAAAGTAAAAGAAAGAATTTTGGTGCAAGTCATGGTCCAGATGTCTACTACAAATAGTGAACTACTGGAAAAATGCGGCTCACAAATAGAAAAGTACAACTTCATTTTAAAACATCAATAATTTAATCTTATTAATTAAAAATTTCTAATTTCCAATTTTCAAATACACACGTGCTTATTGAAACTCTCTTTCCCTCTCAAAAACGTTAGAACTTTTCTCCATTTAGAAGTTTCAAGGAAGCTCAAAATTCCCCCTCACCATCACCAAAATCTAACAGTCTTTCCAAATAAACAATATTTTAATCATTACAATAATTTAATTTCCCACCCGTGCATGAACCAAATTTCATATAAATATCACCCATTCCCCCTTTTATTAAGAGAAAAAGAACTCTTACAACTTCCTCTGTTTTCTCTTTATCTGCTCTATTTGTAATAAATTCGCAAATAAGTTGAGACGATGTATTCGAATTGTGAACTAGATAATGATTTTTCGATACTCGAATCAATTAGGAGACACTTACTTGAAGATTGGGAAGCTCCGATAACGAGTTCTGAAAACTCAACATCCTCAGAGTTCAGCCGGAGCAACAGCATTGAATCCAATATGTTTACTAATTCATTTGATTATACACCTGAAATTTTTCATAACGATATTCTTAATGAAGGATTTGGATTTGGATTTGAATTCGAATTCGAGACTTCTCATTTTACAATCCCTAATGTCAAATTGGAGCCACAATTATCCATCGAATCACCTGAATTATGGAATTTACCTGACTTTGTGGCTCCGTTAGAGACGGCGGCGGAGGTAAAAGTGGAATCACCGGTGGCGATGACGACGACAAAGACGCCAAAGGCGGCGAAGCATTATAGAGGTGTGAGAGTACGGCCGTGGGGGAAATTCGCGGCGGAAATTAGAGATCCGGCGAAAAATGGAGCAAGAGTATGGCTCGGTACATATGAGACGGCGGAGGATGCTGCGTTGGCTTACGACAAGGCGGCGTTTCGCATGCGAGGTTCACGTGCATTGCTTAATTTTCCTTTGAGGATTAATTCCGGTGAGCCGGAACCTGTTAGAGTCAGATCGAAGAGATCGACAATGTCGCCGGAGCATTCTTCAACGGCGTCGTCGACGAAAAGGAGGAAGAAGGTTGCTAAAGGAACAGAGCAATAAATATGTCCTACATGGGCCCTGTATATTAATAAAAAAAATAGAATTATCCGACGGAAATTGTTTGTTTTTTTAAAATTATTATTTTGGGTGAAGTAATAGATTTGTTCTTTCTTTAATTTTTCGGCTCTGGTTAGGGGTGTGCATAAACCGAACCGACTAATAAATCGAATTGAAAAAATGTTATTGGGCTATTATTATTGGGTTATTAGGTTATTGAGTTTTTAATGGGTTTATAAAAAAAAGTTATTGGGTTATTGGTTTGGTTTCGGTTTTTACTATTGGGTTATTGGGTAAACCGATAACCCAATAAAACGGTAATAATTTACTACTTTACCCTTCCTAAATATTAAATATTAATAATTTAATATATAACTAGACACTATAATTGTATCAAATTGTTAGTATTCTACCCACTTCACACTAGGCCGCTTTAGTCTTTACTATTTACTCAAAACCTAATGACTAAAGTAAGGGTTCATAGTTGTAGCTATTTGATTTTAGTTTTAGTTTTAGTCTTGTTGGACTATTTGATTTTAGTTTGTAACTGTAAGCTGTAGCTTTTGCAAGAACATCAGAAATTTCATACTATGTTTGGACAGTGACATGTAAGTGTAGCCTTCGTACTACATTTGTTCTTATTAATGCAATTTCTCATTATCTTTCTTGTTTCACTATATCAAAGCATTTAAAGAAGTGAGAAGTAATATATTATTTTATAGACATTTTCTTATTGAGTAAACCGAAATCGAACCGATAACAACCAAAAACCGAAAACCGATAAAGAATATCTTATTGGTTTGTTATTGGGTTAGCATATTTAAAAATTGAAAACCGATAAACCGAACCGATAATACATAAAACCGAACCGAACCGACCGATGCACACCCTAGCTGTGGTTGATGAAATTAAATAACGATAATCTAAGATAATTATCGAAAATAAATAAGTAAAACAATAATGTGATATTGATAGGAAAAAAAAAAGGGTCAAACTTACGTATTCCATCCAACTAGTCTGATTTGGTGATAGGTTTTCACATTTATACGTATAGCTAATGTATTACATCTATACGTATAAGGTGATGCTTAAGCTTATGTATTTCATGATTTATGAATTTGTTGAAGCTATCCACCTGTATCAACTAGTCGTGAGCTGATCTAATATCAAAACGTTTGAGAAAAAAAAGACTATTTTAGTATATACTATTTTTTATTTATATCAGATAGCTTGTTGAAAAATTTAAACAAAACGTGATTTGTTTCGCTTTTTAAACTTTGCCTTCGCCCCCACTCCCTACCCTCTTGCCCAAATCCAAATTTTGTCAGTTAATTTGAAATTCAAGCGCTTTGTCTAGATTTGGCTATTAAAACTTAGACGATTATTTGTTTACCAAAAATATAAATTTGTTATAAGATCAAAGAATATTTGTGTTTCAGTATAACTCGTTAAGTTAGTGTATATATATTGACACTTAAATGTGTTCGTAAAGAAACTAAATGAAAGAAGTATGAAAAATATTAAAGAGAGTCGAAGAAGGCAGTCAAGCTTTGAGGCTTGATATTTGCTATGGATCCTAGGATGTTGATGTTCCGCTGGTCTTAGATCCGAAGACGTATGTATGAAAATACTTAGAATAAAGATGTTGGGTTTTACAAGGTGTGAATGGAAAATGAAGAGTTACAACTTTTATGAAGAGTTGTAACTTTAATGAAAAGTTGTGACTTTTATGAAAGGTTGTGACCTTTCCGAAGGGTTGTAGCTTTTCAAAGGGTTGCGACCTTTCTGATAAATCACAATAACGATCTGTTAACACTACTCTTTGTTGTCTATAAATAGAGGGTTTCTTCTTATTTTTCAAATGGGAAAAAAATTTAATTTCTAGACTTCTTCTTCAACTACTAAATCTAGTATTCTAAGTGTAATTTACTGTCGTTGAGTGGTTCGCTGACACCGTGATTTTAGGTATCGATACATCGTTGATTAAGATCGTTCTATCCTGGAAGGATATATTCCATTAACCTCGGGTACTTGAGGGGAATAATTTCCTTTAGGGGACATTGTGCATTCAGTGGGCTCGATTGTCTTCTTTGAGAACAAGTTTTAATTTTCTAGTTTTGAAGATACTCTTTAAACTTTGTTGTTTCTTACCAAGTTCTTCAAAGTTTTTGTTCTAAGTATCTTAGGAATATAGGATCAATAACAATCTTAAGGAAATTTCTATACTGTTGGTTTTTCTTTTATTCTACTGATTAAGGGAAACATATCATGGAAGTGGAAGATTAATGCACTACTTTTCCAGAATTCGATGCCTTTTTTAGCAAGGTCAAAGTGAGAATGTACCAGAAGAATTGGTGGTATTTCGGTTAAAGATTACACCAGATAACCTTCTTATTATTTTTCTAAGGAGGAAAATAGTTTCTAAAAGTTAACTCTTTTGATATTTATCATGTGTGTCTTTGGAAAAAAAATCTGCAAATCATATATTTTTTTTTATGAATTTTCCTTGGCAGAAAGTGTTGCCTTTAAAATTCTTTAGTTTGCAGAATGAGATAGTTTGATAAGATACTATGTCAAAATGTTTTAGTTGGAAGACTATTTGAAAAGAAAAGCATATCTATGTGATAATCTAAGAATATGTTTTATTCTATTTGGAGAAAAAAAAAAACTTTTGTAGTTTTGTATTTCGTGTGAAATTTGATTGTGTCTGATTTTTGGAGACTAAAAACTTTTGTAGTTTTCGACTCTAGATAAATTATACTGTGCAATAGGTTTGAAAAATATGAAAATTTCACCTAATAAGTCAGTGTGGCACTTTTGATTTTCTACTCCGTTTGAATTTGAAACTGATTTGAAGTCATAAAAACTTCATCCACATTCGAATGAATCAGTTGACGATATGAAGAATATAAAACTTCATTGTTAATAGAAACAAATTGTACAAAAGTTTTGTCTTTTTTGTTAGTATTCTAAATACTAAGTGATATGTCTAATTGTGATAGCAAAAAAGACCAGTGACTTAAAGTTTGTGATTTTGTGTATGCAATAGATGCATCTATGGAATGAACTTTGATATTGTGTAAAGATTGTCAAAGGAGTTGAAAGCACTATAATTCTTTTGTAGAATAATATTTCCAAAAGAGATTTCATGTTGCCAATGACATTTTGGTAGTATGGAAAAAAATATGTGGAAATATTATTTTAAATACTTGAAAAATATTTTTGAGATCACATTTAAAATGTGGGGGTTCTTTGCTTATGATAAAAATAAAATTAGACTTAGTGTTTAATTTAAACTTGGAGCACAAGATATTAGATTCAATGACATTAGTGTATTATGTTTGACCCACAAAATTCTTTGAGTATATTTGAATTGTGGTCATTGAGTTTCTCTTTTACTAGTATATGGTATGACTAGTAAGAAATTACCAAATTATATATATATACTTGGTCAAAATAGGTGTGTTCTTTTATGAAAGATTGTCACTTAAAATGTTGTGATTTTTTATGAAAAGATTTGTCTATTAAAATACAACTATTTGTATAGACATGAATATTTGTGAAAAGTTATTGTTTGTGTTGTAAAAGAAGCATTTGGTTCATATGCTCTTGTTGGACCCGGTGAGACTATGTTCATGGGTAAATTCTATAACAACCAAATTGAAGGTTATGAAAATGTCCTTCTGAAAATGAAATCTGGCAAGGTGCTGACACTAAACAATATTTGTATATGACAAAATTGTAATAAGTAAGAACAAAATATTTGTGAGAAAAAAGTTACCTCACGGACGGTCTTTTCAAACTCAATATTTCTGGTTGATCTTACTTGCTTGAGTCAAACTGTTTGTGACATGATCACTTGTGACATGTCAATTACAAAACCTTGTAAAGAAAATCTGAACAACTTATAAGTTTTGTCTAACGTTGTGTGCAATAAATAAAAATGTCAAGTTTGTGTTGAATCTAAGTATGCTAAGCATTCTTATAAATCTGTTGAAAGAAATTCTTATCCCTTAGGGTTGATTTACACTGACATTTGTGATATGAAGTCAACACCATCTCATGGTGAGAAAAAGTATCTCATAGCTTTTATTGACAATTGCATTAGATACAATTATGTCTATTTGTTGAATGGTAAGGATGAAGCAATAGAAACATCTAGGCAATATAAACTTGAAGTTGAAAATCAGTTGGGAAAAAGATAAGAAGTGATAGGGATAGAGAGTATAAATCTCCTTCTGCAGAAATATATTTGGAAAGTGGAATTATCCATCAAACTATTGCCCTAGTCACCTCAATCTAATGGAATTGCAGATTGAAAAGAAAAATTGAACTTTGAAGGAAATGATGAATGCATTACTTATAAGTTCAGGTTTACCACAAAACTTGTGTGGAGAAGCTATCCTTACAGCAAAAGGGAACAACAAAAGTTTTGTCTATCCAGAAAGAAAATAACAAAAGTTTTGTTTGTTCAGGACACAATCTATTCCATATGAGAAATAGAAAGGAAGGAAATCCAACTTGAAATATTTGAAAGTGTGGGGGTGTCTAGCATCAGTCCAAGCTCTTATCCCTAAAAAGATCAAATGAGGACCTAAGACTGTGGACTGAAAAATTAGACTTGAGTAGTCTACTTAAGGGTCTAAAAGACCTTGGAAAGAACCAAAGGAGAATGTTCTTAATAAAGAGATTCAGAGGCGTAGTAAATGTCAAGCGACATCTACTTCCTTCGGATATGATTTTGTAACATTTCCTATGTCTTCTGTAGACTCATTCTTTTGGAAAGATGGTGTCAATAGTAAGATGGATTCAATCTTGAGCAATCATATTGGAAGTTGATTGATCTTTCGCCATGAAATAAACCTTTGGATTCAAAGTGTTTTCAGAAGAAAAATGAAAGTCGATGAGACTATTGACAAATATAAGGTTAGACTTGTAGTCAAAGGATACATACAAAAGGAAGGTCTCGATTACTTTGATACATACTCGCCAGTAACAAGGATAACATCTATTAGGGTGTTATTAGCACTGGCGGTCGTACATGATCTGTAAATCCATCAAATGAATGTTAAGATAACCTTCTTAAATATAGAGTTGGAGGAAGAAATTTACATGGAATAGTCCAAGGGTTTTGTGGTTCCTAGTAAAGGAAAGAAAGTGTGTGAACTTGTTAAGTCACTTTATGAACTAAAACAAGCACCCAAACAATGACATGTGAAATTTGACAAAATTATATTGGCAAATGGATTTAAGAATGATGGAAGTGATAAATGTGTTTACATTAAAGATACTCCAAATCACAAGGTCATTGTTTGTTTGTATAATGATGACATGTTTATCATCAGTAGAGACACTTATGACATAAATGCTACTAAACATGTGCTAGAAAGCAACTTTGATATGAAAGTTCTTGGGGTTGCTAATGTGATCTTAGATATAAGAATCCTTAGAACTCCACAATGTTTACCATTGTCACAGTCTCATTACATTGAAAAGGTACTTGACAAGTTCAAATATTTGAGTTTCAATATTGTCAAGACATCAATAAATGTGAGCTTTGTACTTCAAAAGAATGAAGGTAAAAGTAACTCACAATTGGATTATGATAGAGTATTGGGAAGTATGATGTATATCATGATGTGTACGCGATCAGATATAGCATGTGCTATTAGTAAACTGAGTCGGTTCGCGAGTAATCCCAATCAAAATCATTGGATGGCAATGAGAAGAGTTTTGAGGTATTTAAAACATACTTAAATCTATGCCTTGCATTATAACAAATATCTAGCAGTATTGAAAGAATATAATGATGCAAATTGGATCACCGGGTCAAATGAAGTAAAATTCACGAGTGGATATGTATTTACTCTTGGTGGAGGAGCAGTCTCTTGGAAATCTTCCAAGCAGACATGTATCGCTCGCTCTATAATGATCTTTGTGCTTGTCGCTCTAAATAAAGCTGGTGAATAAGTTGAATGGCTTCGAAATTTCTTGAAAGATATTCTTTTTTGGCTCAAACCTTTGGCATCAGTATGCATACACTTTGATAGTCAAGATGCAATAGGTAGGGCATGGAGCATGATGTATAACGGAAAATCTCGTCATATACGACGGAGACATAATACCGTTAGAAAACTGCTCTCTAGTGGAATTATTACAATTGACTATGTAAAGTCAAGAGATAATGTGTCAGATCCACTAACAAAAGGCCTAGTTAGAGAGGCAGTTGAAAGATCATCTAAAGGGAATGGGCTTACGTCTTAGGACAAGTCATAATGGCGGTAACTCTAGCTAGCAGACTGGAAATCCCATAAGCTAGGTTCAAGGAGCAAACAAAGTTGTGACTGACGGTTCGACATTGTCAACCAACTCAATCCATTCTCATAATGAAGACAATGCTCAGGAATCAGGATACAACACTAAGGCTTGTTAACGAGTTAATAAAGCTTAAAGTTTTTAATGATTTGCTAAGTTTGGCAGATTTGATCAAATAGTGTATCTACGCAATAACACGTGTTAGAAATCACCTATATGAGTGTGAAGTGGAAGCCGCTTCAAAGAGAATCATTGTCAAAAGCCTATTCTCTATACACTCGTGAAACCAGGAGGTGTTCATGGCTGAAACGAACACAATCGTAAGAACCATAAACGGTAAAAGGTTGATTGTGTGACATATGGTTGTCTAGGTATACACCAAAGCTCGACGGTTTTAAGGATATCGCATCTACCGATTGACCGAGTATATCTAGCGTATGTTCACTACGGAAAGTTCAAAGGGAAACCTACTTATTCAGATGCAATTAATTCTTGCTTGTAAAGTATACACACTTGTCCGTTTCTTTGTCTTAGAGTCATTCCCCATTCATGCGGGGGATTGTTGGATTTTAAAAGGTGTGAATGGAAAATGAAGAGTTATAACTTTTATGAAGAGTTGTGACTTTTATGAAAGGTTGTGACCTTTCCGAAGGGTTGTAGCTTTTCAAAGGGTTCTGACCTTTCTTATAAGGCACAATAAAGATCTGTTCACACTACCCTTTATTGTTTATAAATAGAGGGTTTCTTCTTATTTTTCAAAGAGGAAAAAAATTGAATTTCTAGACTTTTCTACTACTAAATCTAGTATTCTAAGTGTACTTTACTGTCGTTGAGTGGTTAGCTGACATCGTGGTTTTAGGTACCGATACACCGGTGAGTAAGATCGTTCTATCCTGGGAGGATATATTCCATTAACATCGGGTACTTGAGGGGAATAATTTCCTTAAGGGGACACTGTGCATTCAGTGAGCTTGATTTTCTTCTTTGAGAACAAGTTTTAATTTTCTAGTTTTGAAGATACTCTTTAAACTTTGTTGTTTCTTACT
This sequence comes from Solanum appendiculatum, assembly GCA_018342035.1. Classification (NCBI taxonomy): domain Eukaryota; kingdom Viridiplantae; phylum Streptophyta; class Magnoliopsida; order Solanales; family Solanaceae; genus Solanum; species Solanum appendiculatum. The sequence goes on from JAGDQO010000791.1 coordinate 650,575, forward strand.
AAGTTCTTCAAAGTTTTTGTTCTAAGTATCTTAGGAATACAGAATCAACAACAAAAGATTTAGTAAAATCTAGAGAATTTGGAGCACAAGAATATCAATGTATTGCTTTTGAATTCCTTTTTACAAGTATGTTAAAATCATTATTTATAGGTAGTTGAGGTAATAGGTAGCAGAGGTAATACATCCACCAATAGAAAAGCTTCACGCAAGTTCTAAAGTATTGTGCCCAATTACCATTCCCCACATAAAAATATTGTTAAGTACCTAGCTAATATAAAGGGTCTCAAATGGATATATCTGACGCATCTGTTCTTTTGTCATATCATCAGGACAAGGATCCTTTTTCACCTCCGACCACGCATTTCCACCTTTTCCCAATTACGATATCCTTGCGACCTGGTATTGAGCCGTAATTGAATTCACCAAACATATCTTTGAATCGAGATCTCTATCAAAGGAATCTTCACGGATATTATTTATTTATTACATGCTCCACGTGTTTATCTGTCATTTTGCCAAATACACAAGCTAATTTTTTTTTTTCAATCAATTGAAATTTAAATAAAATAACAATTCTCATCCAATGATATGATATATACATAAAGTCATTAACCATTTTTGGACAACGGTGGATGTGAAAACTCTCAAATCAAGAAAATCGTCACAACTTTTTATTATTGTCAATCGAATAATTAGTTCCAACTAATGACTAATAGATGAAAAAAAGATTAAAAAAACATAAAAACCTTTTAAAAAGGTGTTAATTTTGTTCCAAATGATGATGTTTGGTTTTGAATTACAGAAACGAGAGTCACGTTCTTGTTTATTTTTATTTATCTTACAAGACTTTTTGTACATTTGAGAATAAAAAATGCGTAAACCATTTTTCTTTTTATTTTTTTAATACAAAATTTTCAAACTTACAATTTTCAATTTGGATGATACGACTTTATTTTCAGTTTGATGAATTCATCAGGCAGCAACACCCAAAATAGACCAAAAATCAACTTTCAACAGAATGGCTTCAATAAAAAAATGATTTCCTTTATAAAATTTTACACTCTAGTCCATTTTCACTATTATTAATAATGAGACCATGAAGGAGTGTGACGGAAACGAATATAGGATATCTCCATTCTTAATCAGAGGTATAAGATTTGACTTTTGAGTTTTCTCTATGAAAAAGCTTTGATAAGAAGTGTTTTCTTCTTTAATATGCTTTACGTAGCGTGAATGTGAAGTGTGAATAAAGTTTCACATTACGATGCAAAAGAAAAAAAAAACTAATTATTCAGTGTTGAATAATCTTAATGATGTAATAAAACATAGATCGTAATAAAAATATTTTTGAACTGCTTTAACCTAATAAAAATCTAATACCAAACCATTATACCAAAATTCTATTTGGAGGTTGATTCAGTAAACTAATTATACAATAGAATATAATACAAATTGCCGTAAAGAGTAGGGATATCAATTCATACTTGATGAATATATATTTTCAACAAAAGAATAGGAGTACCATTAATCAAGTATATATTTTCAACAGAGAATAGTAGTATCGTTAGTACGTACACACAGCACGTAGATTGAGGAAACAGGGGCGGATCCAACGTTTTAGATAGTGTTGTTTTAGATAGTGTTCGTTTGAATTTAATATTTTTGATATAGAGTATAAAGTGATATATATAAAAAATATATTAAAAGTGTAATAAATCATAGATATAAATCTATATTTGAATTCAATACTAAAAACTTTTTAAAATGAGTCCATATAATTTAAATTTTGAATTTATTTATGCCAATAAAAATTGTAATGGAATGGATCATTTTATCTTTTATAAGAAGTGTCTTGGTTTGAAACCTGAATACAAAAAATATTATGTTAAAAAAATAATTTTTTTTCATAAGTAAATTTTACATAGTATGAATTCAAACTAATTAATATATTAATTTAAATATCGAATGAGAAACCAAAAAGACAAGAAATGTGTCAAAATCATTGGAATGCGCAATACATTTAACCATGTTTCTGTCAGGATAATATTAATATTAATAACATTAATTATCCTAAACCAGTTGTATGGAATAATGAATAGAGAGAAGTATTGAAAACACCCTTAAACTGTTGGGTATTATTTGCCATGAGTTTCTTACCATAAATAGGTTTTTCTTTTAGGAAAAGGTTTAGGATTGGCTAGTCATTTTCTTGTAGGAAAAGGTTTAGGATTGGCTAGTCATTTTCTTGTAGGAAAAGGTTTATGGTTATTCCTTTTCTTGTAGGAAAAGGTTTAGGACTCTATAAATAAAAGTTTGTTCCTTCTAACTTAATCAGCATTCACAATATAGTCCTAGGGGGTTCGAGAGTTTTGATTAGGGGGAGAATTTGTGGGACACAAGTGAAAAGTTTTCATTTGTGTGAACCTCCCGAGTGAATTGGTTGAGATTTTTTCTCTTTATATTTTGTACTCTCATATTTATATAGTGGATTGCTCATCTCCTTTGTGGATGTAGGTCAGTTGACCGAACCACGTTAAATCTTTGTGTCTTTTGGTATATTTCTCGTTTGTCTTCTTACTCATGGTCTATCGAGGTTTGCTTTGCTAGCTTCCGCATGACACCTGGTTATTTTCGATCATAACAAGTAGTATCATAGTAAGGTTCAATGAAGAGTCGGGTTCAAAGATTCAATGATGAAGTCAGGTTCAAAGGTTCGATGGTTCAATGATGGAGCCATGTTAGAAACGGGTGTTCATCTTGGCGGGTTCAGTTCTAGCCGCAACTTATTTGACAGTAATGGAGATTTTTGTTGGAGAAATTGTTTCAGAGAAGTTCTCTGTATCGAGACATAGATTTTGCAGAGGAGATTATGGAGATGAGATATATGCAAGCTATTGAAGATTATGTGAAAAAGGTGGACAAATTTATTTTGTCAGAAATTCAGGCCAAGAGGGAGATTTGTTGGGTATTATTTGCCCTGAGTTTCTTACCATAAATGGGTTTTCCTTTTAGGAAAAGGTTTAGGATTGGATAGTCCTTTTCTTGTAGGAAAAGGTTTATGGCTATTCCTTTTTTTGTAGGAAAAAGTTTAGGACTTTATAAATAGAAATTTTTTCCTTCTAACTTAATCAACATTCACAATGTAGTCCTAGGGGGTTTGAGAGTTTTGGTTAGGGGGAGAATTTGTGGGACACATCACACAAGTGAAATGTTTTCACCTGTGTGAACCTCCCGAGTAAATTGGTTGAGGTTGTTTCTCTCTATATTTTGTACTCTCATATTTATATAGTGGATTGCTCATCTCCTTTGGCGATGTAGGCCAGTTGACCGAACCACATTAAATCTTTGTGTCTTTTGATATATTAATCGTTTGTCTTCTTACTCATGGTCTATCGAGGTTTGCTTTGCTAGCTTCCGCATGACACCTAATTATTTCGATCCTAACATAAACTTGGCGCGAATTATTAGTTTCATCCTTAAATTATTGACAGTCTTAAAAACACCTCTTTACTTGACTAACTGAATTTAAATACACCCTCGATCATGCAACATGATAAAATACACCCTTAGATTCTCCCTAAGTTTAGGGGTGTTTTCAACACTTCTCACGAGTTTTTTATCAAGAGTTTCATGCTCCTACGGCTACAAGAGTTTGAGACCACTTGTTATGTCATGTGGCAGATCGAGTCATCGGGATTGTATCTAAGTTTAGTTAATTAAGTAGAGAGATGTTTTTAAAACAATCAATAGTTCGTGGATAAAACTAATATATTGCGTCAAGTTCAGGGGTGCATGTTTTAATACTAATCAATAGTTTGAAACCGCACAGATGTTTGCCCATAATCATTTGTAGTGTAGTTGTATAGAGCAGTCAGCAAATATGGCTAGAGCTGTTTTTTTTTAGTTTATCCAAACTTTATTGACTATCCAAACCTTTGACTTGACTTACTTAGTCATACATTTTGACTTTTCTCAATTACCTTCTTTAAATCTCAACAGCAAAGGTAGGTTGCAGTCATTTTGTGTTGTCATTTATTTTACTGTGCGGGTTTTAGTCACGCTCGAGACTTTTATTTCAATAACTGTTTTTAATTTAAGATCATAAAAAAAAAAATTAAAAGAAAATTATATCAAGTCAAAATTAGATATAAATTGAAACGAAGGGACTACTACTCTATTTGGCTTGATATTGAGTATGCAATTCAAATTAATTAATGTTTGATGTAAATTCAAACATAAAATCTTCAACTTTTTTTAAAAATTTTTTTTACATATTTAAAAACAACAAAAAAAAAGTACTACTAATCATACTCCTTATTAGTTAATATAATTCAAAATATTTTAAGAATTTATAATCAAAGAAATAGTTTTTAGTTGTCCAAATATAGTGACTAAGATAAATAACGAATGAAGCATCTCTCGTAACATATTTGTAAGATGACAAAGTTATTACATTGCATAGAAATTGCTAAGATGGCTTATAATGCAAGTCTAAGCTTACACTATTGATTTTCAAAAAGCGAACCCCTTCCACTTAGAGCTACTCTTACACTAAGATAAAATGATTTACATTCTCATGTTAAAAAATACGTAAAACTAACTGCATTAGATAGAAAAACAATTTCTAATCTAAATGAGGATAAAATAATTTACGTTCTCATGTTAAGAAATACATAAAACTTACCACATCAGATAAAATAAGAATTTCTAGTCTAAAAGAATGGTCATGGATAGAAGATAGACAGATAGAGTGCTCATTAATTAACTACGAAATGGTTACACGTTCATAAGCTTAAATTAATCAGTACTAAACTAATAATATGTAGTTGTAAAGTAAGTATATTTGGTTTCTCATCTGAATATACTCATAAAATAAAGAACTGCATGTTCAAGTCTTTGGATTTTCAAGATGCTTGAATACAATTCTAGATGAACATATACAATAATGTTTATTCTGTCAATTATTACACATTTTTTAATCACGAGTAATATTATACGTACTTCATTATTGATCAAGTTGGAACTTCATTATTTGAAATAATTTGGTTCTTTGCTCTAAATATATTTCATGTCTTAGTTTGTTGTCACAAAACAAGACAAGATTTTTGGTCTTCTTTCAATTTTGAACATAAACCAAATAGAAAATTACTCTATCTGTCCAATTTAAATTGTCGCTTTTTATTTCGAAATAAATTTGGTCTCGAAAATATTAAATTGATCTAATTTCATTTGAATTTAAAAACTGATTAACTTAATTCTTAAATTAATTTGAGACAGAAAAAGTATTACTCTAGAAGTTAGGACATATGTAGTCTCCTAATTATTTGTGTTTGATAGAGTGTATAAAAATAATGCTCAATAAAGCGTATTAATAATGATGCTTGCATTAGTTATGCATATATTATTTTTTATGCGTTGTTTGGTTTGATATATTAAAAATAAAATGCATTGTATAAAAGTATTTGTTTACAAAAATATCCTCTACAATTATAATAGAAAAGATGTAAAAGTGTATTTGAGGGGTAATTGTGTCTTTAACCATGCTAATGCATGTATTAAATCTCTTTACATTACTAATACTTAGAAATTCATGGTATTAATAATACATTCCTCAATACAGAATAAAATGTATGAAGTGTTGACACCCAATTTTGGCCTAACATTTTTCAAAATTCATAACTTTTATGTTTTATTTATTAAATTATTCAAAATACATTTTTATAATTTTAAATAAATCTATCAATAGTTACTCTTATTTTTTCAAAATATTAAGATTTTTATTAATTTATTTTGAATTTTAGTTTATTTTGATTATAATATTTTTATCACAATCAGTTGAATATGTTGTGAATATTGTGTCAGTTTTATTAAATTACAATATTTTGTTGAATTGCATTTTTGCATGCCATTGATTTTATTCGTGACATTTGTTAATATTCATATTTATTTGTTACTTTTCATTTTGATATTTTGCGCAGTCTAGAAATTCATTCAAATATGGATAAGATTTGCATACACAGATATTTTATTAACTGGATAAGATTTGCATACACAGATATTTTATTAACTGGATAAGATTTCATACACATATATTTTATTAATTGGTGGTTTTGGTCCACGGTTTTAAGATAATGGTATTGTACTATCAGTGGTTTTCAATTTTTCTATTTAAGCAATAGCTTGGTCATTAAGTTAGAGGTGGTGGATAAAATTTTAGGGGTAATTTTCAGATTTTTAGTGTTTAAGTGTTCATATTTTTCCCGTGACAAGCTCACCGGAGCTCCGTCGAAATCCGGCGAGTCCACCACCAAAAACCCCATTTTTTCAGATCACTCCAAACCCAACCGGAAAAAACCTCCGTTCACCACTTTCTCCAATCAGCCGCGACCCACCGCCCAAACAACCCCAAAAACAACCAACCAACAAAACTTAATTTCATGAGTGTTTATTTATTTTCCTAACTATCGTTACATTTCACTTTTTGGTTGGTATTCTTTATTATAAAATTGTTCCTGTGCATTATTGGATTTTCTCAAGTTATTGTCATGTTTTCAGTTGTATTGTTACACCATTTACTCACTGTTCTTTTGATATTTGTTAATTATTCCATCTGTTATATTGATGTTAGAAGTGGATTAATTCATATAGTATTGATTTATTTTTATAAGTTCTTTCGTTACTCTTGTTTGAATGAGTTTTGTGCTATTTGTGTTGTTAATCTTATTATAATATTGACTTGTTTTATTATTTAATGGGCCGATGAAGAAATTATCGTCGATTTCCAAGGCTTTCCATGTTAATAAGATGGGTTTTTATTTTAAAATTATTATTTAATTCATTTATTTTTATTCATATTTATTTGTTACTAACACTTTTACTAAGTGTCTTTACAGGTACACTCCGGAGTCGCTTCTCATTGAAGCTATTCCAATGTAGTTCAAATGATATTTTATATTCATTATTGTGTATATAATTGACGTTAGGCAAACACTAGACCGTTTCTTATATTATCTCTTTACTTTATTATTTGTTTATATTTCATGTTTAGTATACTTGTATATTATTGTTATCTCCTCCTCAATTTGAAAAAATGAATTCAGTCGGGACCCACAGTTGTAGATTTCGAAGGATGCCTAACCCCCTTCCCTTCGGAATCACTTGAGCCCCCTACCTAGAATCTATTGGTTTCGTAGACTATTTTAGTTAATTAATTGGTTTCCTAGTTTTCCTAAAATTAGGTGGCGACTCCTTTAAAATTATTTTATTCTTTTCAATTCTTTAAATTTGATTATTTTTTAGAGTTACCACGACGTTTCGCCTTATTTGATAAAGTAGGGATGTAAACATGAAGTATACCAAACAAATGGCTATCAATACACAAAACTAATGTACGCATCATTTTTACTAATACACTCTACCAAACGATTCCTTAATTTCTTGAAGCTTTACTAGACATTCAAGAAACAGAACATGATTTGTCTCAAGATATAAAAACAATGTTATTTGTCTGTCTACGCATCTCAAAATCATAAATGTACTTCATTGATTGATATAGTTTGAACATCATTAGGTTCTTTATCATCATTATTTCTTGATTGACACTATATCAAAAATATCTTTAATAGTAATTAATCAACGTTAATAATTTAATTATTATTAAATATATATTTTTAGAAGTAATTAGTTGTAGTGATAAATTATATGATATATTTTTTTTTGATAAATGTCACTAAAGCCTATAACGACATTAGATCTAATGATAATTAACTAAAGTTGATAAAGTCTTAATTAACACTCTTTATTAATATGCATATTTATTACTATTAAAAAATATTTTTATTATAATATATATGAACTCATCAATAGATATCTAAAATTAACACCATTTTACTATTGTTCCTATTGAACACACCCGTCATAGTTACTCTTTTCATCCCAAAAGAATACGAAAATAAATGTGATATTATAAAGGAATAATATAATCAATTATTTGACCACAAAATATGCCTACTTATCAGCAGTTTGAATTTATAGTATTTTAACTATTTTCAATTTTCAATTTTCCACCAATAATAAGAGGTCTCGAGTTCAAACTTTGAATATGAAAAAATTATGTCGGGAGCTTCACTCCGAAATAGACTCTATAGTGTGCGGTTCATATTTAGTCAAAACTTCAATACAAAATTTGGACACCAAATGAAAAACAAAGAAAAAACTTTTTTCAATTTAGACAAATTCTATTTTTATAACTTAAAACTTTGAACAAACAAAAAAAAAAATTGGACACGTAACAACTCTCGTACTTTGATCAAATAATTCTTTTTTAAGACATAAGACTCTTTGGAGTATAATACAATTATCTGATTAGTCAAAGTAAAAAAGAGAATCAAATTTAGTCAACATTGTTGTACGGGCAGTCTTTCAGATCGAACGGCTGTTAAAGCAACAGTGCAAAATATAGACGACTCTGATTAATTCAAAAATATATTTTATATATTATTCTAAACATATTCTTTATAAATAGACTGCACGACCAAAATGGTCAAACTTTTGAAACAAATTAATTGTAAATTTGGAATTATTAATTCCCACTTGGAATTATTTAGAGTTGATAGAAATGAGAATTACTATTAATTATTATATTCCAATGTACTTTCATTATATATTTTGTTGATACAACCTTGAAAAGGAAAAAAAAATAGAGCAGGTTAAAATTTGGAAATTTTGGTACTTTTATATTCTTTATCAACGTAGGAAGAAACAAAATTGTCTTTTGGGTTTGTACAGTTCTTGAGGCTATTAGTTTTATAATATACTACTTCCTTCGTCCTATTTTATACGAATTAGTTTGACTTGATACGGAACTTAATAAATAAAAAAAACTTTTAAAATTTGTGGTCTAAAATATGTGATAAATATTTGTGTGACTATAAATTATCTCATTAAGGATAACATGAATATTTTAAAGTTAAATTGTTAATCAATATAAAAATTTGTCATTCTTTTTAGAACTGACTAAAAAAAAGTGAATCATATAAACAGAGCAAGGAGTACATAACAAAAAAAAAGGTTACTCTCTCCTTATACTTTTACTTGTTAACTATACCGAAAATAATCGTCCAATTTTACTTTTCTAGTTTAGAAAATTAACAGATAATTTATCACTTAACTTCTAATTCACTCTTATTATTAATTATAGTCATTTCACAAAATATTAAATTTATTATATTTAAAGAGTGATATAATAAATTATCTATTTTTTATTCCTTTTTTTTTTTAATGAATATACCAAATCAATACTGAACAAATAAAAATGAACAAGTTATACATAATTTATCACGACATGAATAAGTCCATTGTGAAAACGCAATGGCTTATGGAACTAGGAGTAGTTTTGAAGCGAAAGCAGGGCGGAGATAGAGTATAATTTACTGATTCGATTGAACTCATTAGCTTTAGTTTAAATTTTGTATTTATTTAAGTAATTCATAGAATATGTATAAATTATCAATTTAGAATCTAATAATTTTTTTTTAAAAAAAACTAAAATTTCGAACCATATCATTCAAATCTTGACCCCGCCGCCGTGAAAGCATCATTTTTCTTAACACACACACAACCTATACTCGAATTCACACTAGAATAGATCTTCCTATTATCTCTATTTTTCAACCTGTCATACTTATAGGGATAAGAAAGACATAATTTAAATATTCAAAGCCTTTCCTTCTTTTTTCTTCTTTTGAATGAGATGGGTAGCTAATAATATCCTGAAAATTGGACCTTCCCTTTACACATGTGTACACTAAACTGATTGAGGAAATTTAAACCTGATCAGAAACAATGCATAGAATACATAATAGCTGAACTTTAGCCACCGTTTGATGTTGATATTTTAATACGATACTAGTTAAGATCAAACGTTTATTATCATGTCAAAAAAATTATAACTGATATTATAAACACAATTTTATTAATTTCTTAACTAAGTTCATCAAACAAATGTCAAGTTCGATTATGACTCCGACTCCAACCACCTTATCCCCCTTAGTGGGACTTGCAATAGATAAAATATTAACGTTACCTGATATTAATATTTATAGATATCTCTTCGTATTTTATTACAGCGGAACAAAAGTGGCCAGTGAAATGAACATAAAAATCATGCGATTTCACGTTTTAATTCTACCAACGATAAAAAATATCAAATAAATATACGACACATATTTACTTTTGTCACGTAATTATCCCTTAATTTAGAACACTTGTATCCAATAATATTAAGAGTGAATGATGCATGCAAATTGTCTCGAATCGATGAACCATAGATACCCCAAAGTAGATTTCCTTTTACCCTTCCCAACATACTTTTTTCGTTCATTTTTATTTGTTCGCTTTGAATATTGCATGCTTTTAAAAAATTAATATAAATATTTTATTATACTAATATTTACATTAATTGATTCATAATTTTAGGTCTTGAGAATGATTTAGAGAATAAGTAATTAATACGGATAATATAAAAAGAAAATAAAATTCCTAATATACTCAAAGTGACAAAATAAAAATAAAAATATATTTTTAATATAATAAATAAATAAAAGTAAACATAATAGGAGTGTATCTTCCTATTTTACTTTTAATATATGGAGCAGCAACCTAAAGACTATTTTTTTAAAAGACAAATCTAGTATTACCCTTTTAGGCTAAATTTGTGAAGATACAAAATTTGGAACGCAACGTATTAAAATTTAAATTATATATAACCATAGTGTAAAGATATTTCTTAGATTTTTAAGCAGTAACTTTTTGAATATAGGATTAAAGGGTATAATTTATTCATGAACTATAAAGTTAGGGTCAAATTTGATCTTTTACACTTTAAAATACAATAACAGATTAATTCTAATTTTTTTTTTCAAATTTTGAAAAGAAAATTGATTACTTATGACAAGTTATAAATTAAGTTTTGTAAAATGATTTTCTTCAAATCACTTATATGTAAAATGAATTTTTTTTATAAGAAAAATATAAAATTAAATCAAGTTTGTAAGGGTCTACTAATCAAATATCTTGTTTGACTAATGGGATAAGATGTGAAATTTAATATGAGTATTAGATTTATACTTTATTTAGTTGATAATATAACTAATTTAAAATAAATTAATGTTATTTTATCTCATATGAAAAGTGAAAAAAGTTAATCCAAAAAATTAAATCTCAAAATTATAATTTCTAAGACTCTTTTTAATTCATCAACCAAAGAACCCCTTAATCCTTATCTCAGTATATTATCAGGTTCAAAATCTTATCATCGACAATTATAGGTGAAGATTACAATTTAAAAAATAATATTCCAAAATTATAATTTGTATATCTTTTTATCTATCAACAATCAAAAATTTATTATCTCACTATTCAAGTTTACAATTTTATCAACGACAGTTATTGGTGAAGATCACAAGCAAATTGCCATGTTACGAGTTGAAAACATTGAAAAGTTGTTGTCGAGGGTCCAGTTTGTGGTAACTTTATTTATTTATTTTTTTAAGGAAAAAAAAAAGTTAAATGGAGAAAATTAAAAAGTTGATTAGTTTAAGTTGACTATCTGCTTCCGTATCTCTTAAGTTAAAAATAATAATATACATACATATATATATATCCTAAAGCAGAGGTAAAATTAAATTAAGAAAGTAGAATATAATTAAAAACAAAATTTCAAAATTTTTATTAACAACCCCTATTTTCTAAAATAATTTACTTGCGTTTGATGTTTATATTAAATCTATATATGAAAACATAGCATATGTTTCTACATGCATTTTAATCATTTAATCATACTTAATCAATGAGTATTCATATATTAATTACCACTTAATCTAATAACTTTATATAATTTTACTCACGCATAAGAGATCTAGTGCATGACTTGTTTGCTTATTCGAATTTAGTAATTTTTGTGTAAATCATTTATATATGCTTGATTTCACTACGAACCTATAAGGCTATAAATAATAGATTTCAAATAAGACTAAACCTAGTGAGTTAATTACAAGTTTGTCTGGATCTAATAATTTGGTTTAGATCCCGTAAATGTTTGAAAACTTATCAAATTAGTATAAATAGATTTCGATCCAATCAATCAAATAAGTTGTAATAGAATTTCAAATTCGAATCAATAAAATTTAAATTGTAGATTTATTTTAAATTTTAAATTTTATAAATCAAGTGATTGTTATAAAATTCGTAAAATTATGAATTTAATCTATCAAATTAGATTTTGAGTTTAACTCATCCCACAAAAGCTAACTTGAAGAAAAAATGATTATCCAAATCTTATAAAAAACACTCATGATTCTCGTCCTTTACTAATATAGGATTCATTCCATTCATCAACCTCCCTCGTGGTTAGATCCATACATTCCTTTTATTCGGAATTTTAATTTTACTTGTCCGATATTCTAAAAATAAATTTACACTTCTACTCATTATTTTTAATATATATATAAAAAAACAATTTTTCTTATGTTTCACTCTTATTATTAATTATTTATTGGGGAAATCATCTTTTTAACGGAGAAAGTAAAAGAAAGCACGTGCGTACAAATCTCCTGTAAATTTTCTTCATGTGAGAAACTTCATGGAAGTTCAATTCCTCCGCAGCAACTTCCAAACTTTCCTTCAACAAAATGTTATTTTAATCATTCCAATCATGAAAATTAGCTCCGTGCATGAACCATTTTCTCTTATAAATACTCCATTTCACCTTTCACCAAGAATGTTCTAAGCTTCCCCATAGTTTTCTATCTGTTTATTCTTCTTTTTTTCGAATTTTTTGACTCTCAACTATCAAAACCCATCACCAACAACTAAAAATATGTTTGGAAATATAGATTTTGAAAATGATTATGCCCTTCTTGAATCAATTAAACTTCAATTACTTGAAGATTGGGAATGGGAAAATCCTGTTATAACAAGCTCAGATAATTCAACTAATTCCACATCAACTTATAGCCGAAACAATAGTATTGAGTCCAATACGTTTCCTGATTCCTTGTTAAATGAGTTTGATTATTCAACTGACAAATTGATTTCCGATTTATTTAATGATAATGACGTTGGATATGGATGGCAGCCTTCGGAACCCGCAATCCCAAATGTGAAATCGGAGCCTGTTTTATGGAATTTCGCGGAATATGCGGCGGCGGCGCAGTATACAGCGGCGGAGGTGAGAGTGGAACCACCACCAAAACCGGTAGTGATAGAGCGGCCGCCGCAGACGCTGCCGGCGGCGAGGCACTATAGAGGTGTGAGACACAGACCGTGGGGCAAATTTGCGGCGGAAATTAGGGATCCAGCGAAAAATGGGCAAAGAGTGTGGCTGGGTACCTATGAGACGGCGGAGGACGCAGCGTTTGCTTATGATAAGGCGGCGTTTCGCATGCGGGGGTCACGTGCATTGCTGAATTTCCCACAGAGGGTTAATTCTGGTGAACCGGAACCCGTTAGAGTAAGGTCAAAGAAGTCATCAATGTCGCCGGAACATTCTTCTTCTTCGTCGGATACTACGCCGGGGAAGAGGAGGAAGAAGGTCCCTCAATAAAATGGGTCGGGTCGGTTTTCTCACTGACGACATATTTGGGCTTGGATGGTTTGACAAGACGTATCGGATAAACAAGAATATTTTATGAGACTATTCAAATAGTAATGATGGGATAAATCATTCGAGATTAGTTAATATATACCTCAACTCAAATGTGAGATAAAACTAATCTCAAAATTATTATCCTTTCCCATGTATCAATCAACTCCTGGAGTCGTTTGGTATAAGGAATAAAGTATAATAATTTCAGGATAAAAATTTTATTTCATGTTTGGTTGGAAATATTAGATAGTCCTTGAATTATTTAATCCACTATTTTTGTCATAGTGCTGAAATAAGTTATCCCACATATATAATGGAATAACTTATTTATGAGATTAATTATCTCAGGATAACTTGTTTCCAACCAAACCACCCTTTCTAATAGAACTATAGATAGGCATGTGATCCTTGTCTTTCTAAGATAGGCATGTGGTTGAATGAATGAATTTCCATTGTAAAGTAATAAAACTATCATAATGATGAAATTCTTGTTCTTCTTTCTTTTCCAATTGATGCTGTAATTTTTGTTGAAAATGGTTAATTATATTTATATTGGTCTAAAGTTAATATGTGTTCGTAGTAATGTTAATATTTTAAACAATGGATAAATATTATAAAATTTAACGATACAATATCCATTTACGCTGGTTGATGCAATATTTCTTTCATCATGCTAAATAGTAAATTGAATAATTTTTCTTAATTGTGATGGCTTTAGTTATTATCGCATTTCCAACAAACTGTATTGAAAAATACACGCACACAAAAAAAGAAGAGAAGTGGATCGTTTGTTTATCTTTCGTTAAAATAAATTTTATCTTATGATTTGGCACACTAAAAATAAAGTTATAGATATCAAATGGGTTGTGATGTAGTGGTTTGACTATTTCACTTTTAACCAGAACTCTCGAGTTCAAACATTAAGTATGAAGAAAATCTTGTTGGGAGTGTCACTCTCGAATAAATTCTGCAGTGTGTGATCTAAATTTAGTTGAAACTCCAATAAGGAATTTTTTTTATTTTTTTTTATAAACTACAGAAAGAATGATGGGTCTCATTAACTCTTGTTGTCGTTGCGTATTCAATTTTCAATTTGGATTGTGTCACTAGGTATGGATCTGAGTATCTTATTCAACTCTTTCTTTGTCCACTTGATGATGTAACACCCAAAATAAACCAATAAAAGTCTTACACAAGTTGTTTTGATTGATAACATAGCCAATATTTTATTGGGAAAGGCAATCACAAAATAAATGTGCACGACAGGGCAATTGCGGAAGAAACCCAAGTCAAAACTTTCCCTTTCTATTTGAACCAAGAGAAGACAAAATAATGCAAGAACAAACAATTTGGGGCAGCAAACAAATCAACCAAATTTAACTTGGAAAACCTCTTCGTTGTGAAGAGTAAAAACCACAAGGCCAAAGCTCCACTATAATCAACAAGAGTTACAAAGTGTTCTCCAAAATGGCCACCAACAAAGTGTCAAACAATGAGCAACACAACTACGAGATAACACCAAAAACTAGAGAAATAAAAAGGAGCAAAATCACCAAAATGCAGCTACTGTTTACGAGCAAAAATCTGGAGCTACGGGACTCTAAATCATCCTCTCTCAGTTCTCAATCAAAGATTAAGTTGAAAGGAACAAGTTGTCGAAAAATCAGCTCAATCGGACAAGAAACGAAGCGGGAATCGCGATTTGAAATTGGCTGCTAGGGTTTGTGCGAAAATCTTCACTTCTCTCTTTTCTCTCTATATGGCTGCTCTCCAAACTCTTGTTCAACTTCAAATTAAGACCTAAAACAAATTCTTATAAATGCATCATAATATTGGGCTTATGGGCAAAGTGTCTATTCCAATTAGGCTCAAATTTATCCATAAAGAAAAGGAAGGAAGACCCAAAACCTTGAACTTTTATTTATCCACATAAGAAGTGGAAAAAGGCCTAAAACCCAACATATTTAAAGTTTATAAATTTTAAATTTATTATCAGTTAGCACGTTTAGTTAATTGAATTTAATAAATTTCCTAAAATAAATACAAAAACTATCAAATTTGTTCGAACTTGTAGTAATATTTTAGCTCCACCCCGAAAATCGTTTACAATTAAAAATTGAGTTTATACATATTTTATGCCAGAAAGTGGAAAACTTTATTAAGAGCATCGCCATCTAAAAATGAACGCGTGGATATAAATGTAATTAATCGAATTTCATTATAAATAAATGTAATTAATCGAATTTCATTATAAGTATGAAGAGCAAAAAAAACATTAAGCAGGTGACATTTGTTAGATGTCACATAGAGAGCTTACAAGTCATAACCAAATATAATACTCCCTCCGTCTAATAACAGTTGTTCACTATTGACTTGGCACATCTCTTAAGAAATAGTAAATAATAGAGGTAATTTTACTATATTATCCTTTGACTTTATTAAATTTAATGCTTTGAAAAATGTGTTAGATGATAAATAGTAATTGATAGCAAGGGTAAAATAGCCATAAAAGACATTATCTGTTAATTTTCTCAATTGGATAAGTATTGTTAGATAACTATTTTTAGTATAGTGGACAATTATTATTGGACGGAGGGAATACTAAAATGAGCCTCCATTATTAATACAGCTCACAGTAATATGTGTATGATTGATCTTGGCTAATTAGTTGTCAAATCATCAATCAAATTTTTAAATATCAGGACTGAAAATCAGCAACAATCATGATTTCTTCTTGAGGTTTAATTTAGACTATATTTAATTGGTTGAGGTACAAAAAAGTATTTGAAGTTGAATAACATTTCAAAGTAAGTGAGGGCATTCAGACAGATCGAATTAAACCCAAATAAGTTTGGATTAAATCAGTTTTTAAAATTTCGATTCAGAATTAATTGATTTTGTAGTTATTTCTGATTTTAAGTTTTGAGCTTGTAGGGAGTACAGGTAGACCGAAAAAGTATTGAGAAGAGATGATTATATAGAACATGACACAACTTCATATTACTAAGGATATGATTCTAGATAAGAAAAAGTGGAGTTCTCGTATTATGATAGAAGGTCAGTAGGGGTAGAGTATTATCTTGCTTGGGGAAGATTTATGCTTGTTAGTGCTTGTTGTACTACTAGTCCTACCCTTATAGTTTTTGCCATATGTTGTTTATTGATTTTCGACTATCACATTATTTTGCTGGTGTTATTATTTCTTTCTTGTAGATTTTACATTGATTTTCTTATTAACTGTTAAGCTTTTTTTATTATTTTCTTCTTCTCTTACATGGATTTGATGCACTTGAACCGAAGGTCTTTCGAAAACATCCTCTCTACTTTCATGAGATAGTAATAATTAGGTTTATGTATACTCTAACTTTTTCATACCCCCACTTAATGAGACTTTACTGAATATTAAATAATTTTGACTTTTTAGATCCCTTAGTTAATCTCGACCGTAAGGTAAATTGCAGTCAATTTTAGTAGTAATTGTGGTGGGTAATAAAGTAAAAGTTTGTCTAGAAAGTTATTTTTTAAATTAGAAAGGCAAACAACATTTTCTTTCATAAAATATTTTTTATTACTATAAATAAAAGTGAATCTCAAAAAGAAAAGTACAATTAAAAATAATAATAAGTCTTATCTTACTAATCCTAATAAAGTAATGTAAACGTTACTTGTTCTATTTACACCTTGAGTTTCTTTAATATAGGAACTACTTCTTTTTCTTTTTTAATTTCTTGAGATGATACAACTTGAAATACCTATCCATCGAAAGTTCGTCAAAGTGTTATTAATAAGTCTAATTTCAATGGATTTTCGATCTGGGATAATGTTGGCCTTATTAGTCTTCAGAAAAAATCTAAGCAGATGTTTTAGTCATTGTAAAAACTTTTACACATGAATAAAGTCAATAAGACACTAATCCAAGTTACCAAACTTCCAGAGGTGAAGACTTAATCTCAAAATACTTTGTTCAAAGATTTTCAATTATTATACTGTTAATCATTGAAATTATCAGAAACCTGAACTAAGAAAAGTGCTTATCCCTATTTTAGAACGTGAAAAAAGGATTTTAAATGCTTAGACCTATATAAACATAAGCTAATAGAAGATAACATTAATTAATTAATATACTTAAACACAACTCAAGTTTACTGCATTCGTTGCGTTCCCCTTAAGCGTTGCAGATTGGCAACGCATTAATTACTTTATCAACATATATAAAATCCTTTGGACTTTCTAGAAGCTGACTACAATTTCTAGAAGAAATGATGAAGAGTGAACTTGAATTTTGCTTGACATGTTCATAATGTCAATATAGTACTAAATCTCACACGGAATATTACAATGTGAATTTTGTGATCTACACCTAATAAAACTATTACATTATTGATTTCAAATAAATATCTAACCAACGTTGTGGTGCAGTGGTTAGTACTCCTTCATCTTAACTAGTGATCTCGGATTTGAGTCCAACCCTTGGGTATAGAGACTCCTTTATTAGGAAGCGTTTTGCCCTCTAATGTGAGACTTATCAGTGCAAATCCGGAATTAGTCGGGCTCCAATATGAATATCGGACTAAGTTAAAGTTCTCGCATGTCGTGTCATCTCTAATCACCTCTCTAATCTCCAATACTTCTTCGGCCTATCTCTACCTTTTGATCTCCGATGATCCTCTAGCATTAGGTTTCATATCTCCTCATTAGGGTTTCTGTACATCTCCTCTTAACATGCTCCATCATATCTTTCTTACTAAGAACACAAATCCATCTAAATACAACTTTAACAAACAGTTAATTACTATTAAGTTTGTAAGTAAGATTAAACTTTCAACATTAACCACCAAACCTGCTGAATTTTTTCACCGTTTTGTAAATGCTTAATTAAGACCTAAATAAGCATAAACCAATCGGAGAATTTGTATTATTATTATCATTATTATTATTATATAAGTTGTCATTGTAGTAGTCAATTGATATTTGATTAAAACAATCAAACTATACTGCATTTTCTTCTTCTTCTTCTTTTTTGCTGACATACATCTTTATGGTCATACTGGGATTGATATTTAATTGCTTCTCCTCTGAAAATATTTAATTAAGTAAAATACTGAACATGCCGAGCATTAATGCAATAATAAATAAGTTCTTTTGACTTTCTAGAAGGTTACCCACACATTCTAGAAATAAATAGAGTTAATTTATAGAGTTATTTGTATTTGTGAATCTAACATGTTATTTCAACTATAATATATTGGTTCAAGTTGTTCCATTTCATTATTCGATCAAGTTAACATTATTATAATTTCTTGTCTCACATAATTATATCATCCTTGTTTTTGTAGACAACTTCTAGAAACGGAATATTTTTGTTTTAAAATATTTCCCTACTTTTATTTCAATTTCAATCCTGAGCTTGGATTAGAGAAAAAAAATAAAATCTACAGAATATTTTGGAAGGAGGCGACTTTTACACACAAATCGTTTTTTTTATAGTCCAAATTCATACCTTACTGTGTTTTCTCCACACAGAAGCCCAATACCAGTTCTTGTTAGAATCCAAGTAAGCATGCTGTATAAATAAGGAAAATTATATAAAATGACAAATATGTGATATGTATTTATTATACATAATTATAATTTAAAAGATCTACGATTTATAGCTATAGTTAGGATTCTATAACAATTTCTCTCTTTTCTCTTCCTCTCTCCCACCCTTCCTCCCTTACCTCTCTCCTGTCTCTCTCTCTCTGCACTCTTGCTCACCTTGCTTCTCTCTCCTCTCTCATTTGCCTTTCTCCTCTCTCGCCTCTTACTCTCCTTCTCTCTCTTCAATACAAATGGTAACAACTGATGATATAAATATAAATATAATAGGCACATTAATACAAATACAATTTGTTATGAATTACAACAACGATACAATTGTATTTTTTTATACAAATTTCATTTGTTGATACAATTGTATTCGTTTATACAAATTGTATCCGTTAATATGCTTGATACAATTGGTTTGCATAAACAAATAGAATACACTAGTCCTTGATACAATTGTATCCATTGAATACAAATCAATTGTATTCGTGATACAATTATCGGTCACATATACAAATCAATTGTATCTCTCTTGCCTCTCTCTTCTATCTCCCAGATCTCACTTGCGTCTCTCCTCCCTCTTCCAATCTCACTCGTGTCTCTCCTCCCTCTAGTAGCAAGTTTTTTATACAAATTAATTGTATTCATGATACAATTATCGATTAGATATACAAATCAATGGTATCTTGCTCACCTCTCTCCCGCCTCTCCCAATCTAGCTCGCCTCTCTCCTCCTTGTAACATATAGCTACGAATTATAATTAGAAAAACATTATCTAAGGAGCTTGATTATATCTCTAGTATTCGTTTTTTTAATATCTCCTCTAAGTAAATGATAAGCCCAATATGTAACTCTTCGGCCCAATAGATGTCTCATTTATTTGAGTAGAGTCCATGTTACTTTTGGTTGTATTTTTCAAAAATAGCCATAGTAAGTTTTGTAATTTCTTTTGTGAAATTCAAAATTTGATAGTGGAGACTATTTTCAATTCTAAAAAAAAAACATTGAGTATTTACATATTTCCCCGCTTTGTTTTTACAAAAAAAATGAGCATTACAAAAAAAAAAGGGACCTTACAGTGTTTTCTCCACACACAAGCCCAACACTAATTCTTGTTTGAATCCAAATAAGAATTCAGTATAAATAATAGGCCCAATATGTAAGTCTTTGTTACAAGAGATGTCACATTTATTTTAGTTGGAAAAGTTGTGCACAATAGCAAATAGTTAAACGATATTAAATGTTATAGCTACTGTTTTGGAAAATTGTGATTCACAATCACTGTTTCTTTAAATCTTGCTATTTGTTTAATTTGTATAATTCTCCCAAAATTGTATAATTCTCCTAATTGTATAAATCAGAATTTTGTATAATTCGATTCTTGATTGTATAAATCCCTAATTTGTATATACTTACCCTAGCTATTTATATATGATTCATGAAAAATTTACAATAAATTACCCTGTTTGTATATTGGCAAGCAAAATATACAAACGGAGTTCTGAAAATTCCTAAATGTATAAATATATAATTTGTATATACCTACCCGAATTGTATATTTGCAAGCGAAATATACAAATAGACAAGCGCCGCGCGAAATATACAAATCAGGACCTCCATAGCAAACAAAACTATATATAGCTAGGGAGTGCAATTATCGAAACTATAGCTATATAGCCTTATTATGATTATTATGTTTGCTATTTCTAAAATTTACTCAATAGTAGTGACTATTTTTCAAATTGACAAGATATATTTAAGTTCATAAAATTTTCAAAAGCCTTTCTTTTCTTTTTCGAACTTCATACCAAACCAAATCAAATTATGCTATATATTAAATTAAAATGTATTTTATATAATCTGATAATTTATAAAAAGTTTATGTCAGGATATATAAAAGTTAAAACTCTTTCGTTTGGCAGTAATCTAATTCAAATTTCCTCTTTTTCTGAAACTAGTATCAGACTATTGAAATGCGGGACGATATCGTTTTAACATTTGTTTGAATTTGAATATCATGTGTTAGTGTCCTTTTCTTTTTGATAAAAACTCCAATGATTTAAATTATTTTCTTTTTCGATGTTCGATATATATCTAGTTAAATTTAAATTTGAGTATGCTGAGCCTATTTTTGTAAATAACGTTTTCAATAGAATTTTTATTTTATTTTTAAAAGTTCAAACTTAATTTTTAAAAATTAAGAATAAAGAGATTCGAGAGAAAAAGATAAAAATAGTGTGACTTAAATTTTCAAGGGAGAAGCATATAACTCAGAGTTTATGCATTTGGATTATACTCTCTCCGTTTAAAAAAGAATGACTTAGTTTAACTTGAAATGAAATTTAACATAATAAAGAAAACTTTTCAAGCTGACAGTCTTAAATTAAAGTTTTATCAAATGTACCAAAATGTCTTTTAATCTTATGGCCTTAAACATGTCACGTGAAAAATTAAAATTAAAGAGTTATAAAAAAAAGGATCATTCTTTTTGAAACAGACTAAAAAAGAAAATATGTCATTCTTTTTTAAACCGACTAAAAAAAATATGTTACTAATTTTTTTTGAAATGGAGACAGTAATTTATTTTTTAAAACTTTTTAACGTATAATATTACATAAATTAAAATAAAATAAAATAGTTATCATCATTATCACTACCATGATGTTTGTAGAAAATCAATCATCAAATTTATGTAAGCAAAAATGAAAGCTTTCTTGATAATATCGCTTGAAATTAAATTCCAAAAAAATCTCCAAGTAAGCCAGCTAGAAAAATCAGAAAAAAAAGATAATACGTGTCACTCAGTTAACACATGCAACCTCACATTGTTACACGTAATTACCATGCAACAATACTCCAATCTCTTTCTCCACTATATTTACTCCTCACTACTTATTAACTCTTCTTTATAGAAAAAAAAAGAAGTTCAATCATCTCCAAAAATTCTCTTTTAGTTTTTTGCCAAAGAAAATGTTTCAGACTCAACCAGCGAGGCATGAGCAGCACCAGCAGCTGTCACGTGAAGTGGCTAAAACCACTACGGCTGTGACGGTGGGTGGCTCATTGATGGTGCTTTCTGGGTTGACTCTGGCTGTAACTGTTATTGGGCTTGTTGTGGCTACGCCTTTGTTGGTTATTTTTAGCCCCGTTCTTGTACCTGCTGCTATTACCATTTTCATCATAATTGGTGGATTGTTGGCTGCTACTGGGTTTGGTGCTACTGCTACTTTTGTTTTCTACTGGATGTACAGGTACGTTACATTCGCTGATGCAGCAGCATTTTCGTTTCTTTTTTCGATTTAATCGACCCTATAAAATACAAAATATGTTAATTTTGATTGATTATGTATGGAGTTTAATTTTTCTAAAAACGTTACTCTCTATGTTTCTATATTTGCTTGGAGTATGATTAATCTCGGAGTTCCATTTTTTTTATAGTTTTAAACGTGACATGTTTAATACTACAAAATTAAAGGATATTTTGGTACATTTTACAATGTATTTTTAGTTTAATACTGTCATTTTGTTTACTTTTTTTAAACTGTGTGTTAAATTAAAATCAGATAAATAAATTGAAACGGGATTATTTTGATTTCTATGTGTTTGATTTGACATGGAATTTAAGAATTGATTTTTGGAACGTTGTAATTTAAAGTGGTGCCACCATAACATATCTATATAGCTCTAATTAAAGCCTGTTGATAATAAGAGCAAAATGGTGAAAATGGAAAAGCTAAATTATGCTAAAAAAATATTTTCTTTTTTTTAGAAAAAAAAAAAGAAAAGAAGAGAAACTAATTTGTGTTTGATTCAGACGGTACCACATAAATTATAGGAAAATTACTCATGACAACTTGGAAAAATGGGTGTTCATCAAAAGTTCAAGATCACCCGCATGTGATTAAATTTAAATTGGGGATCTTTACAGGTACACTACTGGGAAGCATCCAATTGGGGCGGATAAGATAGATTATGCAAGAGATAGGCTAGCCCATGCTGCCCATGATATTAAGGAGAAAGCTGAGCAATTGGGACATCAGGCCCAGCAACAGGTTAAAACTACTACTTGAAAGAGCTGTGATGCCTTTCAAAGTTTGTTCAAGGAAGAAATGCTTGTTGCATGCAACTTTTACTTTTTTCAATTTTATTTTGTCCTTTTGTGTCTTAAGTTCTGTGTTGGAGTGAGTGTCATGTGATGTTGGTTTGGATTTTGTGGCAGAGTTAATGAACAACATTTGTATTTGGCGTAATGGGTCATGTATGTTCATTTTTCTTTCGTCATTTTGTTCATTCTATGGGTAGACCTTTTGTTATTGCGTCAAACTAATTTAACCAAGCTTGGTAAGAAAGAAGGAAAACAAATTCCATCAAAATCTCATAATAAATTGAATCACTTTTTCGAGAAAAAATGAATCCTGTATCCCTTCCTACAGAAGGAACTTTCCTTCTCCCACTATGACTGAGAGGTAGAGTTTCATCCCTCTCCTCTAAAATACACTACTTTTGGAGAATGAAAATTCCTATGAGAGATGGTGTTAGCATATTTGGATCTCAAGCAGATACACATTGCATCTGTTACAATCCATCCACAACAGAATCCCCTTACTAACCTTTTTGTCCAACATTTCCTTCTCAAAGAGCATATGGTCTCTATTTGCCTAATGCTTTGGGCATCAAATAGAGATTCCCAAAGCATCTACAAACTCATACCAACCTTCACAGTTTCCATGAGCTTCTGTACTAACATGTCTGAATGCCAAAGAGTCTACTTTGGTATCAAATGATGCAGGGATAACAATAATAACAGCATTGGTATTGTGAGCTATATGTCTTTCTTTGGGTGGTTATGTAACGAGACATTTCAAGTTGAAGATATGAACTTGAAAAGAAAAATGAGGCATCAACAAAGGCAGAACCATTTCAAAATCAAAAGAGCATATTGATTAGTAGTTCTTATAACGAAAGTATAAAATAAAAGATCAGTGTAGAGTTGACACTTGAATACCTTATCTTAGAAGCCATTATTTCTTCTGTAATTCCTTTGCCTTCGCTGTATCTTTCTCCATCTCATCATAAGTTTATGCTCCAGCGCCAAAATGATCTTTGCAAGCCATTTCGGGTTTCCAGTTGTAATCATGAAATATATTATGGATAATCCAATACATAGTCCACTTCCATAGCCCATTAGAGCAGCTTTCCAAAAATCATCCAAAAATTCAGAATTGCTTTCTTCATCTGGAAAGGAAGTTGTGTAATTTGTGTCTATTACACCATCATTACCACAACCTTTTGAAATCGGGAATCCACGTAATCCATCATTGCCTGCAAATGAATTGTTCTCAAAAGTATGAAATTGAGGTCCTTGAGGGATGCATCCTTGAAGATGATTGTGGGAGAGATTTAAGAATGCAAGAGATGTAAGAGAAACCAGTTGTTGGGGTATCTCTCCCGAAAGTTGATTTCCCGATAGGTCCAATGATTCAACTGAAGATAAATCTCCGAGTGATGGAGGTATTTGACCTTGCAATCCATTATGAGATAAGTTTAACACGTGAAGTGCAATGAAATCCCCCATGACACTTGGAATTGGTCCTCTAAATTTATTACTTGAAAGATCGATAGCTGTGTAAATCGTCAAAATTCTAACAAGTTCAAGCATCATTCCCTTGGTTACAATTGTTACAGAATCTTGGTAGTACTCATCTCCAAGGTATATCGGTGCCTTCATTGTTCGATTAATTGTCCTCATGGCTTTCAAATGTTGAAACAAACTTGTCTGCAAGCTTTCCGTTAAGGCATTGTAAGCAGCATCTAAGATTCGAAGCTCAGGAAACAAGTTCCTCATCCTTGATGTTCTGATGGGACCATACAATCTGTTTGATCTCAAACTTAAAACTTGCAGCTTAGGTAGAGTTGCCAACCACATAGGAAATGTATCGTTGAGGTGATTATTTCCTAAATCAAGAACTTGCAACTCTTTGCAATTGGCCAAAGATCGTGGAAGTTTCCCCTGTAACTTATTGTCATGCAAGTTGAGGCTTCTAATTTGTAAACTTCCAATGCCAAAAGTTGTTGGAATTGTCCCAGACAGATTATTCTGATGCATATCAAAAACCTCGAGGCTACTGACATTACCCAAACATTGCGGAATCTCTCCCATCAAGTTGTTTTTCGCCAAATCTAGGACTTTTAGTGATCTCAAATTGCAAACAGATGAAGGAATTTCCTCACTAAGATTATTGTTTGACATGAACAAGTATTGTGTGGAATTTGGAAGCATAGGAAGTGACCCTTGAAGAAAATTGGACCGCAAATCAATGATATATAGAGAGGGATAAGAAATTGAGTTAATATTTGTTGAGTCCATATCTGTCAACATATTGTGGGATAAATTAAGACGGTCCAAGTTAAGCCAGATAGGCCATGCCCAATCAGGAATTCTTCCCTGAATCTTATTATTCGAAAGATTCAAGTCCCAAAGTTTCTTTACTGGTCTTAGAAACTCCAATTCTTTGACTTCACACGCGGCCAATCGCAAACTAAAAAGAGATTCTGGCAAAGTAAAATTAACCTTGTTCTCATTGGTTAATGAGAAACGATTATATGAAAGATCAAGACCCTGAAGATTTTTCATGTTTGAAAATAAGCTGACATCCACATTGCCACTAAAATTATTTGATGAAAGATCAAGCCACGTTAGGTTCACAAGGTTTTGAATTGACTTGGGAAGACGGCGTTGCAGCTGATTATTGTTTAAATCAATAGATGTTAGTGAATTGGACTTGAAATCCTCAAGATGACCAGAAAAATGGTTATTACTCAAGTCTAATTCAATTAGTGATGGAAGGGAGAACATACCGGATGGTATTGTTCCATTCAGGGAGTTACCTCTAAGGTATAAGGACTCTATGCGAGTGAGATTTGACGGAGAAAAGATATCAGAAGGAATTTCACCTGAGAAATGCGAGTCAGAAAGATGAAGATGGGTCAACCTTGCAAACCTTCCAAATGCAGGTAAAATGCGTGAAGAAGAGAAGTCATTCATAGAAAGAATGAGCTTTTTGAGATGAGAGAGTTGGAATAAGCTACTATTGGAATCAATCACTCCAACAAGTTGACTGCAACTGACATCAAGCTCAATAACGTGGACACTCATTTCATCGCATGTTACTCCATCCCATAAGCAGCAATCACTGCTCGTATTCCATGAACTCATTTTTGAAAAATTGTAATGACAAATATCATATGAGGGATCAATAGTAAGTGATTTCTTGAAATTTAGAAGGGAAATGCTTTGATCTTTGGGGCACAAAGATGAAGAAAAAGCAATTTGACAGAGAAAGACAATTAAGAGCAGAGCTGAGAGTTGCATGTAGCCCATGTTTGAATTAAAAAAAAGAGTTGGTACTGAAAATTTGAGGAATCTATGCAAATATATAGAGGGGAAGAAATCAAGTTTTTTAGTCAACGTTGCTGCAAAGTCTATGTGTTTCATAAAGTAATATATACAAATAAGCAACTTGACTGAGAAAGACAATTAACAGCACAGCTGAGAGTTGCATGTAGCCCATGTTTGAATTAAAAAAAGAAGTTGGTACTGAAAATATGAAGAATTTATAAAAAATATATATAGAGGAAAAAATCAAGTTTTTAGTCAAAGTTGCTGGAAAGTTTGTGTGTTTGATAAAGTAATATATTACAAAAAAAAAAAAAAAAGCAATATGAAAGGAAAGACAATTAAGAGAACAGATATAGCCCATGTTTGAATAGAAGAGTTCAAAAGTCAAGGGTAGGTATGGATAATCAATTATACTATTGCAAGTTGTTCACTAATACACATATAGTGAGTACTTGCTTAATATTCACTTTTCATGTAAAAGATTTATGTGTTATATATCTTCCAAAGCCCAAATACGTGAAATTTTTGTAGACTCCAAAACATGCAGGATTCTAACTCATCTCACAGGTTAAATAAAGAATTCAGATTGTGGTGGATGAAGCTCGAGTTGGGGTTTGAAATTTGGGAATTTCGACCAATTTTCCCAGTATCCGGGCTAACTTTCGGCAGCTTCAAAGGGAAAAAAGCAAGCAAGGTTACCTGTAATAGGCTACTTGGAGAAGATGCACCATGTGAAATTGGTCCGGACCTCCTTCCATCAAGTTCATAGAGTTGTCCTGCAATGTGATAAGTTTTAAGCAACTTCTCATCTTCTGTAATGATAGCTTAAGGTGCAAATCTAGGTAGTTAAGGTTAATCGAGTTGATAAGGTCATTATGCAGACCATAAAGAGAGAGAGAGAGAGAGAATTACCATCAACACATGTGAAGCAAATAAAATGAGTGTCTACATTTTCAGAAGCCTGCAAAGAATGCCCTGATTGTTGCATACTATTGACAGACATCATAAAGTTAAATATACTATGTATTAGTCACTTTCACTATACAAAAGCTGATATAAATGAGGTTCATGACCTTAAAACTTCATAAGAATCACTTTATTTGGATCCATACACTGTAAGTGGTAGAAAAAGTGGCTGAAGTTCGAGCAGAAGGATGGTTTTGCTATCTTTATAACCAAAGTCTAAGCAGAATAACCAACTATGTTCATGTGAAGCAAACAACAAATATTACCGACTTTGAACTGAGATGGCCACAAATTTGCCAAAATTCTTTAAATAAGAAAGAGCATCTAGTTTGCACCGCAAAGCTACAGCAGGCTTAACCTACCAGTCTACCACCCTCCACTTGCGTGAATCCTTCTTCTCACCAAAGAAGGTTGTTAGTCTTCCCCAACATTATTCAATAACACCAAAAGATAAAATAATTCTTCTGTCAGAAAGCTTAGCAGGTTTAACCCTACCATCCTCAACTTTCCTGAATTATTCTTCTCAACTCAAGACACTAGCTCTTCAGAGCTAATATTAAGTACCCTCCTCTGACTTCTTCATTTACTCTTCCTAGATCATATTTCCTCTTCAGGAAGACAAGTGTATCAATCGATAACTGAAGAGGATAATGTCTCATACCTGGCGATTGTATTTGTTCTCTTCATGCTCCAAGTGTACCAAAGGAACAACCAAAACATCACAGTTGAAGTGAGATACGAGGTATACTTGAAGATGCTAACCCCTACAGTAAGAGGTTGTTATTTGTACTCTTAATTAGGTTATCATTCTTATCACCATGTTGTTAAAATCCTATGAGCAATTACTTGATCATTTGTATCTGTTGCAAGTCAGCCCTAAATTGCATTGAGTGTAGGAAAAATCTATATGATGTAACGACTAACGAGTCTCAGCAAATGCTGCCCTTCAAGATTGGATTCCACTCAATTGTGCAAAGAGGACTTATCATCGATTCTATGTTTTGCTTGAATCTAGTCAATTGACCTGGATTCTCAAAGTATATTCATGTTCTTTTCTTCTTGTTTTTCCAAAATCTAAATCTTAGATCAGAACTTTAGAGAAGGTCTCCGTAGACTGATAAAAAAATATACATCACTATAGCTATGAAACAATGTATTCCCATAAAAGCAGCATTACATATCTTTACTCATCCAAGAAGACAGAAAAGCTATGCAACAATGAAAGAGAAACTTGTGCGACACAGACAATATGAACTTAACAAAGGGATGTAGAAGGACACAATTTTTTTCAATCAGGTTATTGTCCATTTCAAAGAGCACAAATGAAGTGCATCTACCCATGTCTTGCAAATTTGACACAGGCACATTAAGGCAAATGAAAGGTGTGATTAACATATTTGGGGATCAGTATTTCCCTCAGAAGAGACCAGTCAATCACACTTGGTGCCACATCATAAAGATCTCTTCCTTTTCTTTCTTCTCAGAAGAGTAATTCAAGATTCTAATATTCTTAAAATAAGACAACCACTACTGGCATTAGGCATATATTTACCTTCTTACTAAAAATCTTATGATAAAAGCCACCTTACCCATATGTAGACAGCTTGAACGGTTTCACTTGATTCAAAGAAAAGCAACACATAGAGAAGGAAAAATCCAAGATGAATGTTTAAATTTGTTAACATAGAAGAGAATATAAGAGTAATACACATGAAATATCAATTCCAAATATTCGATCTAATAGAAATAGAATATTAGCAACTAAAATGCAATTGAGGTGCCGTTGATTGAATAACAACTAGCAAGAGCACTAATGGGAGGGCCTTCCATGAGTAATAGGGTAAGGTTGTCAACCAATGAAGACCTTGAGGAAGTATTGTGCAATTCAATTTTTAGGTCAAAAACTAGCACAAAAGTGGTGATTCACATGAACAAAGTGGTCAAGTTCTATGGGGTTGGCTTCGTAAATAAACCTAGTCTCTTTAGCCGGCATACAGACATATAGGCCGTGGAGATGGAGCGAGTAAGTTCAAACAACAGGGCATGACAAGAATTGAGCATAATACTGCAAATATTTTCTACCAGAGCCCCAATCAGCAGAAACTGTCAAAAGCAGAGAAAATTTTCATATTTCCATAATCCATAGATTGATAAAGGAAGAAAATAATAAAAAGATCAATAAAACTAAAACACAATACTAATTCTAATTATCCAAATATACTTCAATATCATATCTTTTCAAGGAAGTTAACAGGTGTCAATATTACAAGACATGTGATAATGGGCGATTTGACAGCAAAGCAATAAAAATCCAATATAGAAGATTATCTCTAAAACCACAGGCTATGACTGATTAACTGATGCTTCAAAAGTGTACAAGAAATAGAAAAGTGTTGTCACGTGTCTAAGATGGTATAGCACATATCTGTGTCCCTAGATTTTCAAACTCCAATTTTTCGTCTTTAATTCGGCAACGGTGCGCGCTTTAAAGGAACTTCTCTAGAATGACATTTAGCATGAACACTGCCTCATCGTTGGTAATATATTAATAACTACATTTGAAGAATTTGGTTTTTTTGCAAGAACACTAACACATTTCTATATAGGTCTTCAACCACCTTCTAGAATTGTATACTATCCTCAGTTGTCTGTTTACCATAACAAAACCTTTTAAACTACATACTTATGAAGTAATTTCTCAATTGTGGTAATAATGCAACCAAGTTTTTAATGTCTCAGCAGAATCTGTGTGCAGGCCCTTAAATCAACTAGAAACAAAGTCAAATGTTAATCACACTTTAGGCTGGTTCAATTTGCACCACAGATTCATTCGTAAGAAATTTGTTCACCCCCACTTCTTCTTCTTCTTTTTTTTTTTTTGTGGGTGGGGGTGGGGTGGGTTCAGTTGTTTAACCAACTTCTTCTAAAACTATTTAAAGCATTCACCATACTTGATTATTAATCACATTAGCAGCGGTTCTAACGTAAGATAAGAATTTCACTTTCTCTATGCCAAGGGATAAAATTGAGGCACTAAGAATTATGAGACTTCAAACTAGTCAAAAGAATTGAATTGCAAACGAATAAGTATATTTTTCCCTTCAAGAGGACTTTAAGAAACAAACTGGAGTCAAAGTAAATTTAAACCATATGAATGGGGATGATCTTTCCAGAAATCGAAAAGCAAGATACAAGTAGCATTAGCTTTGATTCTTTTGTATGATGAGAGCACAGAACTTTTGGAAAAAGCACTCACTGTCAATTGTTGAGTAAATAGATTTAACAGTAAATCAGACCAGCACCGCCAATAATTTTCTTATGTAAGAGTAAAAAGTACAGATAACATGTATCTTGTATGCAATATTTATCCTTTAGAATGGACTCAGATTCCAATCCACTCCAAGACAATATAACTTTGATACATAGAAATAGTATCTCTAGCACCAGTAAAACTGAAACCAAATCTGTAGCTAGGCCATTTTACTTATAGGAAACAACTATATTGCTTTTCCAGCAAAAATAGGTTTAGGAGGGGACAACGACCTAATTTCAGGTGCAGATGTTGGAAAAAGTATGTTGAGTTTATGCATTAAAATATCAGCCCTTGATGGAATCTCATTCAAAAGAAATTGCTGAACAATTGGTTTCTTAAACCAATCCAGGACTGAATCTCCTGGGGCCCTCAAAACAACCTTACTAACCTCGAAGGGCGATTCCACCGAGCTTAACATCTGTGCCACCACAATTTTCAAAGTTGGTCCAGTAACCAATTTGATCCGCCTAGGGACAACACCATAATACAACATACGTTTCCTAAACCTATGAAGTGTATGTACCACTGCTACGAGAGCTGCTCCCACTGACAAGTTTCTAACATCAAGGGACCAGGCAATATGTTGATCAAACACTATAGCCTTGGGGAAAAGCTTGTTTTCATAGGCAACTTTCCATACACAACGAGCACGATTTATTTGTCCCATGAGAACAAGATAGTTAAGGAGAACATTAACAAAATACCTTGAAGCTCCTTCTTCCAGCTCATAATCAATGCCTTGGAAGAATTCCCTTACAAAAGTCAAAACTGGTTGTTTCCTCTGCTCTGGCCCAGTAAAGAGCCCACACATGAAAGTGTGAGCCTTATGTCTTGTAGCACTCAAGATTGACATTAAATGCCTCTCATTGTTCTCGTCTTGGCATCTTACTAAATGTGCTAAAATTGAAGTGTAAAGAATGAGGTCAACTTTGGCAGCAGAGTTCACATATGTTTCAAGGAGAGGCTTGGCTTGCTCGTACACCCCGTTCTTCATGCATGATTCAAAAAGCTGCCGGATAATGAAATTATTTGTCCTGATGGATGATGAACCCATAAACCGTAGCCACCTTAAAGCAAGATCAACAGAACCATCTTTAATGTAAACCATCAAAACATCACTAGCATTCACATCAACTGAATATCCCATGGCCTTCATTTCCAGTAAAATCTTTGCAGAAACGTCCAAAAGCTTCTTTTTGGCAAGAAGGGTTAGCAAGGCTGTATAAGTACTCAGTCCTGGTCTCAGACCTGCATTTATCATTGAGTTATAAAGCTTCATTGCAGCATCTACCTGACCAGAAGCAGCATGCATCTCCAGGAGAGAAGAATAGGTGGACGGAGTGGGCAAAAATCCCGCCTTTTCCATATCTGAGAAGACAGACATTGCAACATCAAGCTTCCCAGATTTTGCATGGGACTCAACAATCATGGTGTACAGCCCGTAATTAGGTCTAAACCCTGATTTTTTCATTTCATCCCACAGCCTTAGAGCAGTCTCTAGTTTTCCAGCTTTCACAAAAGACTCAATCAAGGATACGAACATAGTGGCAGATGGCCTGAGCCCAAAACCCTGCATTTCAGTATATACCTTCAGTGATGTGTCCAACCTCCCAGCTTTACCCATTGAATCAACCAGCGAGGCAAAGATACCAAAACCTGGCCGGAAGTTATTCACCTTCATCTGTTGGAAGAGCTTGAACGCTGCATCAAGGCGTCCTGACTTAGCTAAGCTTGGGATCATTAACTCATAACTCGATGCATCTAACGAACACCCAGCTTTTTCCATGTTCTCATATATCTCAAATGCCTTATATGGCAAACCATTGTTTAAGAACACAGTGATAAGGGAATTGTAAGTCCCGGTGTCAACTATGCAACCAGACTCTTGAATTTTCTTAAAACAACAGAATGCTACCTCGAATTTCTCTGCCTTAGCTAGGTACTGAATGACTCTATTATACGCATTAAACAAAGACGAGGCCCCATTCTCGCCTGAATCAAGAACCATATCATCGAAAACCGATTGAATTCCATCAAAATCTCTACTTTGGTTCAATTTATCAAACAATGTAATATAACATGCATCATTTGGCTTATACCAAGGTTGTCTCTTTGCCCACCGAAACAAACTCAATGAAGCATCACTATCTTCCATAACTTTCAATGCTTGCATAATATGAGTCATATTTGGTATAAATTGGAGCTTATCCAATTGGGTCTCCATTTCAGGTCCCCATCTCCACCTCTTCACTATCTCAACAAGCTTTGCCACTGCGGAAGCATTCAAAATAGGCTTCTTCAATCCACCCACCATGACATGGTCATCAAGCCCCGGCTCAACCGACCTTATTCCCTTCCCGGAGTAAATGACACTCCCTGATTCATCCAGATATTCTACATCTTCAGTCCATTCATCACTGTTCTTCCCAGAACAGTAGTATCTAGAAGAAAAGTAAGGTCCTTTGACGTTGAAATTACACGACCCAGCAGTGTTCCGAAATGGATGATAATTCCGATAAATTTCGACTAAGTTCCGGGTTTGTTTCAAGTTTCTATAAAACAGAAGCATTATATGGGAGCGGGACAGAGGCAGAGACCCTTAGGAAAGTAATTAGGGTTCCGGCGAAAATAGGGCAAGGGCTTAGCTCGGTACATATGAGGCGGCGGCGTTTCGCATGCGGAATGTTGAATATTTGACTGAGCTGTCGAACCTGAACCTATTAGAGTTAGTACGAAGGAAGAGGTATTCTTCATCGGCGTCGGAGGGAGAAGATTCCTAAAAATGGTACAAACGGGTCGGGTCGGTTTCCCAATGATCAAATATTTGAGTTTAAAGATGTATAAAAAACTACTTCATCCATGTCCTAGTTTTCTTTGTAATTCATATAAAAAAGAATGTCAATATCCTTTATTTCGATTTTCCACATTATACGTTAAAAATTACAATATTAAAGACTATTTTGGTACATTCTAATTCAAAAATCTTTTTATTTTTATAAACTTTGTGTTAAGTTAAATTAAAACTGAACAAACAATTTGAAAAGGAAGAAGTCGCAAGAATGAAAAGCTGATATATTTTTCAGGAAATATAATTTTAACTCACAATTTAACACACATATAGATTACTTCTTTCTTGACAAGTAGTTGTTTTCAATAAACACTTAGTTAAATCAAATGTTTACCTCAAATCAATTCAAACTATCATGGTAAAATAATTTAAAGACGACTATGAATTTGTACCAAAAAGGCATGAGTTGAGGCCTAGCTAGCACCGTTAGGCTTCCAATAGTAAAACTACTCATTTCTAAGGCAAACTTGATTCAACATTTGCGCTACAATAGACAAACAGGAAATAGAAATCTAGATCAACTATTGTCAAATGTTGTGGAACAAGTGCATCTTTGGTTTTTATACAACAGACTCAAGCCAAAAGTATCTCAAACATTATGCAGTGGAGATGGTTCCGTGTCAAAACGTGATGGTACAACTCCATCTTTAGCTCTCTGTACATTAGAAATGTGAGCGAAAGATATACAGGCCATAGAACTCTGCGCTCATGGAGCATCATCACCTTTAAGTCTCTTCGAAATGGCAATGACGTTGAAGTTCATTGAGTCGGGATTTTTTTGCATCATCTTTTGTATAACTTTAGCAGCATCCTGCAACAGTCAAGAATTGCTATGATTAGATAAGGATTTAAAAGAATAATATACTCCACACAACAGTCTACGGAAGATTTTAGATAACTCTCTGGTTACATCAATAATAATCAGTGTTATTGCCAAATCACTGTTTCATACACATTCTGACCTCGATCGATCACTTAATTGTTGTGAATTTTGTATGGTTAATGGCTCTTCCGGGAAGAACATATTGGAGTATGCTGTTTGATTAATTAAATCAGCATCCTGAATGAGTATATGGTTCTAACTTCTAACGTTAATATAACTTTTCAGCAAAAAGGATTTTTATCATGAACTTCTGAAAGGGTAGGTTTGCATCTCCTAGTAAACAATATGGTCAGCCATTGTCAAACACCTTTCGTTGTATTTCTCGTCATCTCAATTTGGTCCTCTAGAGAGTTTTCAGATAGTGAGTACTTGCTTAATATTTGCTTTTCATGTAAAAGTATATTATGTTCAAAAAGGGAAGAAACGTGGAAGATTACCTGTAACAGGCTGCTTGGAGTAGATGCACCATGTGAAATTGGTCCGGATTTCCTTCCATCAAGTTCATAGAGTTTCCCTGCAATGTGACAAGTTTATGCAACTTCTCATCTTCTGTAACGATAGCTTAAGGTGCAAATATAGGAAGTTTAAGGTTTAATATAGTTGATAATCACTATATAAATGCAAGTTGTTCACTAATATACAGCTTCCAATTGTATGTTCAATGTGACCAAATGCATAAATTGTGATCTCACTTCTCTCCATTTGGTCATCCTCAAACATAGGAAAAAGGAAAAAAAAAGTAGCCAAGGCTATTTGTGTGTTTCATAATGTAGAATTAGGTCCTTATGCAGTCCAGAGAGAAAGAAAGAATGTTACCATCAACACATGTAAAGCAGATGAAATGGGTGTCCACAGTTACTGGAACCTGCAAAAAGAATTCACCAGCTTGGTGCATACTATTAACAGACATCATAAAGTTGAATATGATATGTAGTGCATATAATATACACTGGATTGTTAAGCTAACTGTCACTTTTACTATTCAAAAGCTGATATAGAGGAGGTGCCGAGGTGGTTATGACCTTAAAATTTCATAAGAATCATCTATTTGGATCCCATACACTCAAAGTGGTAGAGAAACTGATCGAAGTTCGAGCAGAAGGATGGTTTTGCTATCTTTGTAACCGAAGTTTAAAAAGACTAACTATTGTGCAATTAAATTTAGTTCAAAAACTATGAGCACGAAAGTGCTTCCTCACACGAACAAAGGCATCAAGTTCTATGAGGTGGGCTTTGCAAATAATCCTGAACTTTTTAGCCGGCATACTAACACATAAGTTGTGTCTGTGATGGGCAAGGCAAGGACATGGAGACAGTAAGTTGAAACTACAGGGCATGACATGAATTGACCAGTATACTGCAAAGATCTTATAACAGAGCCTCATCAGCAGAAACTGTCAAAAGCAGAGAAAATTTACAGATTCCCTAATCCATAGCTTGATAAGAGAAGCCAAGTAATAAGCAGATCAACAAAAGTAAAACACAACACTAATTCTATTTATTCAAATCTATTTCAATATCACATCACATGCCCATTTGGTTGGAAGTTACAGGACGTCTGTACAAGAAATAGAAAAAAGAAGTGCTGTCATGTTATCCAAATTCCAAGATGGTATAACAGATATCTGTGTCTCGAGATTTCAAGGTCCAACCATTTGTATTTAATTCGGTAATAGTGTGCACTTAAAAAAACTTCTCAAGAATGACATTTAGCATGAGAATCGCCTCATTGTTGATAAAGTATTTGTAACTACACTTGAAGAATCTGTTTTTTGTTTTTGCAAGAACATTAACACATTTCTTTATTGGTCTTCAACCACCTTCTAGAATTGCAGACTATCCTCAGTTGTCCGTTTACCATAGCAAAATCTTTTGAACTATATACTGATGAAGTAATTTCTCAATTGTGGTAATAATACAGTCAAGTTTTGAATGTCTCAGCAAAATCAATGTGTAGGCCCTTAAATTAACTAGAAATAAAGTCAAATGTCAATTGCATCTTATGCAGGTTCAATATGCACCAATAATAGTTTTGATAAAGCTAATTGTAGAATTCGCCATATTCAGCTTGTTTATTAATCAGATTAGCAACAGTTGAAACATACACTTTCTCTAGGTCAAGGGATATTGAGGCACTATATATTATCAGACTTCGAACTAGTCAATGGTTCAAATCGCACAAGAAAAAGTATATTTTTTCCTAAGAATATGCAACAGGTTTAAATGAAAAGAAAACTATCATTTTATATCTACAATTGGTCACATCTTCAATACATTATTTATTTAGAAAAATAAGAAGACACATGAACTCTAACCTCAGTTTCACCAGCAGTAGCTGCTACTGAATGAGCAACTTCTATTTCTCTATCACTTTCAAGGAATGAAGCACGCTGCATTTTATACGCATGCATTAGAGCTTCGTGAATACTAGGAAATGTTATGTCAGTAACCAAAATGAAACTAAACCAAAATGAATACCTCCATCGGGTCCATGCGTGCAGTTGATTTAAAGAACTTGTCCAAGAATGAGCCCTCATCTAGAGCACAAAAAGAAGTAGTGACATCGTGAGATAGATTGGAACAGGAATGGGGTAGGAATCATGTGGAACTAGACTTAGAGATGGAGTTGCACGAGTAAAAGAAATTGATGATAGATTATCTTATTAAGACTAGTATGGGAAAATGAGATAATCAACACCATTCGTATGTTCAGTAAACAAGATTAAATAAGGAAACTAAAACTAGATTCTAGGAAGATATGGATATCCTGGTCCAAGGGATCTTTACCAACATATCTCTAATGGGGAGGTCCAAACGGACATGAGGGGAGAATATAGCGGTTTCTAACAACTAAATTGGGAATATGGTTATGGTACCAAAAATGAAAAAGGTTGAGTTTGCCTTGGCGACTTATTATTCAGTTGTAGACTTGTACACCTGTATTCTGTAAAGTGTGAGATTTAGAGAACTTATAATTCACCTTAAAGTAAAAATTATTAATTGGAATCACGACTTTGAACTGCCGCAAACAAAAGCTGGTATTTAAGTGAAGGGTAGAGGGATGTTCCCATTATCCACAAAATATCGAACTGTGACCCAACTGGCCCCTGGGAATTTTATGGTTAAGAAAAAAATAATTGGAATGACATGAACCTGAATATAGTAGAATCAATATAAAAGATTCATATAGTTGATTCCAACTAACACGGGATACAGCTACAGTTGATTGATTGACTAAAAATGTAAAGGTCATTTTCAAATAATACATTCTTGAGAATAAGTTGTGATGTAACCAAGAAACTCAGTTCCTACACTACACATCTCTTGTAGATGATAAATGAAGCCCTTAAAAAGCAGAAATCAATATATTAGGTAACTTCCCAGTTAAGAGAACATAATGTGATCATCAGGAATCCAATGCACTTGTTTTGGTAGCACTCTATATTTGATGCATACAATAGACATTTACATGCAAGAAAATTAATATGACCTACCAAGTTTTATCTCTGAGGTAATATTCCCAATAGCATGAAGTAGGCCAATTGTTCCACATGCATTTCCCACTGTTTGTTTCATGAAGTAAATGGTACTGGTGGGGTCCTGGTCCTGCATGCAACTCTCATGAATAATTCCTAATTCAAAATTATGCAGCAAACAAGATAATATACATGTAACAGTTAAAACACTCATACGTTGCAATACCACTCAGTCAACGAAAGGGGAGGAAGAGATTGTCAAGGATGTCAGGGAAATATTTTCAGAGAAGAGAATGATAACTGATGATTGCATTTATGTGACAGATCCTTGAAATCCAATTTAGCACCAAACATTTATCATACTGCAATGTTTACCAACTCATTCAAGTGGGATGAAATAGTAGCTGATTCAGATAAAACACAACTTACAAGAACTGATCAAAGATTGATAGTAGCAAGAAAAATCAAAATAGGGTACGATCAAAGATCCACCTCCCAAGCAGATGCTACATGTGTAGAAAGAGGTTGGAAGTAACAGACAACTATTCCTTCACTGTGAGGTGGCCTCAGACATAATGAACATGTTTTTTTTTGCACCCCTTTCAGTTAAGGATGCTTATGAGAGTTGGAGCCAATGGAGAGTTGACAAAGCCATCAAGAAGATCTGGAACATGGTTCCTGCTTGTATTTTTTCGTGTATCTGGTAAGAGAGGAAAAGGAGATGTTTTGATGGGGAGCCAATTCCTTTACGTCTTTTGAAGGCTAGGTGTATTTCTAATTTGCTTAGCTGGTCCAATTTGCATCCTGCTATTAATGCTGAACATCTTATGGACTTTATTAGCTCTCTAGTTCTGTCTTAGATTGAATTTGTACAGCCAGCCTGTCATTTTTGTTAAGCTCAATTGCCATATTTTGTACCTCGTGCATCTTCTTGATGCTTTTTATTAATATCACTTACTTCATCAAAGAAAAGAAAAAAGATGCTGAAAATTTAGGCTTCCGACATCTAGAATAGAAGGTCATGCAAGGCAACTGCCTACTCAGCCAGCAAGTAAAGCTTCCAATTAAACTAAAATCTGTCCAAGAGGATTAACAACAGACAATGTTACATGATGAACTACACAGCAGTGAAGCAAATTCAAAGACATTATCAAGAAACAACCAACTCAGACCAGCAACATTCAGTACTAAGAGACATCACGACATGCCCAACCAATAATTGTTACTGGCATAATAACTTAATGTGTGTCAAATCAAAATATGAACATAAGTGACATGAAGTTCCTGAATCCTGTAAATCCAGCATTCATCAATAAGAAAAATCAAAGGGCGGTGATGGAAGCACTGCATTCATAATTTAATATCAAGATCAAGCTCATAAAGATATGGCCATGAGATCATGATGGTCACCTTAGTTTCTCTGTCTTGCTGTACTCTCTCTGCTTCACTCTGAAAACACATGGCATGTAATTAATGAACTAGCATCAAACTAGAAAATCAATCTAATTTCTGTGTTCCAACAAACCTGTGATGTAAGAGGATAGAGAAACAAAACAGCAAGGACCGGCTTAGGCACCATTTCCAAAAGTTCTTCATCCAACCCATAAACATCGTAGCACTCTGCCTCATCCGGTGGAACACCACGACCCCAAAGGAACTGCTCAATTAAACCAAAAAAAGTAAGCATATAACAAAATAAAGTCAATAAATTACATCATCTCAACTAATCGAGGCAAAGTCTATCCGAAGTAAGATATGCGTACACTCTACCCTCCTCAATGCCCACTAGGTATGTTGTTATAGTTGTTGTAAATTACACTAAGTAGGTTCATTTCGGACAAAATAAAATCAATCAGCGGATTAAGGTGAAAGAAACTTGTCCTAATCATTCCAATTAGTGGATAAATAACACTTCAGCTGATCAACTTATTAAATGTGATATTCTTTTCAAACTGAAATCAATATATTTGGAAGCTAATTCAATGAAGTCTAAAAGCGATAACGAATTCAGGAAAAAGAATCACCAAACTCCATGTTTTTAACTACCAAATGAACCCGAGAAAAGATTTAAGTCGAGGAAATGAAAATATCGAGCAGATTGGAAAAAAGTAAATAAGATACAAAAAGGAAAAAGAGATACCTGATTCATGACATCAGGATTAGCTTCAAGAGGAAGCCATTTCTTAGCAATGTCGGCCATGGATTCCTTCTACTTCTCTTGGCTACCTATTTCTCTCTGTTTTGGAAGGAGACGTAGCGTATATTGTGTGAACTCTTGAGCGCGGTCTCTTCATTATATAGGTTTTGGAAAGCTAAAAATTTACTCATTACACGTGTTACTCTTTTGGCCAAACTAATATGTAGTATATAAATGACACCTTCCGTCTCAAAGTATGTAGCACTGTTTGATTTGATGTAAAATTTAGAATAATGAAAAAATTTAAAATATATAGTCTAAAACAAATTTCAAATATTTATATAATTATAAATCATTTTATAAATTGTAAAAAAAAATATTAAAATTAATTTATTTTTAATTATAGAAAGAATAACTTTGTTTTTTTTTTTTGGCCAAACTGAAAAGGAATAAATTAAATTGATCTAATGTAATTGTTCAAAACCGGTTAAGTATTTTGTTTTGATTTCCCACCCAATATTTGGTACCCGATTAATCCGGATTCACACATTATAGGACCATTTCCTAATATATATGTGATATTGATTTTCCTTTGAAAGATGCCCCTTTTAATTGGAGAATTGTCAAAAGTATTCAAATTGGAAATAAAGACCTCTAACATGTTGTCTCTTGTGATAATGCATTCCAAGTTGGATTTTGAATGTTGTTTGTAACCTCTGTTTTGTAAGTGATTTAACAGAAGCTAGTTTTGACAAGAGAGAAAATAAAGAAAAAAAACAGTGCTGTGCAACAAGCAAGGGCAAAACTAAGACATGAATCATGATGAATTAGATAAATAAATGTACTTTGTTTTGGTTTTCGTTATGAATGATCAGCTTATCTATTTTGGGTGTGTTACAATCTTTTCATTCACCCTTATACTGAGGTATTCTCCTCTCAGCAAATGCAGCAAGGCCTTCTACGCGATCTTTTGTATCTAACAGTTGTTCATAGCAATCCCACTCCAAAGCTAAACCTGATTCTGTATCTAGCTCCACTCCTTGGTCAATCGCACGTTTTGCCATCCTTAAAGCAAGCGGACCCTGTCAAAGAAGATATGTCAATTGGCATGCATAAAAGGAGC
This sequence comes from Solanum appendiculatum, assembly GCA_018342035.1. Lineage (NCBI taxonomy): Eukaryota > Viridiplantae > Streptophyta > Magnoliopsida > Solanales > Solanaceae > Solanum > Solanum appendiculatum. Next base: position 691,952 of record JAGDQO010000791.1, read on the forward strand.
ATCTTTAACAAACACTTCATTATGGCCATTCAACTTGGGCTAGAAGAGCATATATAGTTAACAGGGCCGGGGAAAAGGAAGCAAAAGGATAAAGGAAGGCTCTATACATAAGGAAAGGATTGGATTTGGTAGATACTACTACCATGTCTTATCCGCACAGGCCTGACTAGTATCAGTAGAACCTTTTTCGATAAATAAGCATCTAGGATGGAAAGCATGTGGAAATTATTAAATGTGCCTTTTACTTGTTCTTTTCACTCTGCGTTAGCTCCCTAATAAACCAACTCAAAATCATTTCAATCTATGCAGAAACCAGAAATATTTAGAAGCTCATGAAACCCATGAAGAAAACTTATAAAATGCATGGAAAAGGAAGAAAAGGGAAAGAACAATAGCGCAATACTTGTTGGCTATGTGAACTTGCCATAAAATAGCTAAAAATTGAAAAGAAATGGGAAAAGAAAAAAAAATCCAAAGCAACCAACTATTGGTATAATAAATGAGTGCCCACCTAAGATAAAACAAGATGGGAAAAAGGAAAAAGAAAAAGGCAGAAAGAAAATCTGTTACAAAAAATGAAAGTGCACAAAGAGAAAACAAACAAGCATAGGAATAGTAGATGCCATTAACTTAAGGTCCAAGGAAGATGATGAAACTCCAAAGAAAGCTTAATATCATACAAAAATGCACAAAAGAAAAGAAAGAGCAGCGACAAACATACTTGATGGCCTTGGAGGGTGATACCTCATAAAAGGTCAAAAAGATACAAAAAAGCACTCCTGTCAAAATTACTTCTAATGAATCTTTAGATTACTGGCAATTATCTGTGTACAGTAAAGTATAAACTTTTCTTTTTACATAGGAAGTGGTGTAGTCCTTTTATGTTTCTTTTTTTTCTTCTTAGTTCCTGACTAAATTGCTATTGGAAGTCATAAAGGGTGCCACACTGGATAAATACATCAAGCATGTTTTATCTCAATAATTGAAGTCTAACCTTCTGATTAATATCCCTAGCAAGTTCAAGTGCCTTGAGACGAGCCTCACCAGCAGGAACGCAGTAATTGACGAGCCCTGCATGACATGTATTTTTCATTCTAAGAACCTGGAAAAGAAAACCATAGGAGAGTGGAAACCAGGGTCCAAATTCCAGTGTAGGCAAAAATGTTAAGATCATCACATTCTATCCTGCCTAACCCTTGGTGGATACTGTTATCCACATGTACTGTGGGAGCATGCAGGTAACCCAATGGAATTGTTGAGGGGGTTGCAGACATCACCTTTATTTTTGTATTAATAAGAGAGACAGAGAGAAGAGGGGGGAGTTTGGGAAGACAGAGGAGTCCTGTCTCTTGACAAATGAGGTATGACAAGTCACACACATACCAATTGATCCAGCATCTTTCCCACTTATCTTTCGGCCAGTAAATATTATATCTTTTGCAATTGATTTTCCAACCAATCTAGGAAGCCGTTGTGTTCCTCCTGCTCTGTAAAGTACAAGTATGGAATAAGAGGGTAGCATTAAGAAAACATATTAGCATGAAGAATATTTAAAGCAACTTCCGAAGTTAGAAACTTATAAGTAGTAAAGATGATGAAGTGACTGCAAGATAGTGGAAATATCCAGTTGATCTGATAAAATTAGATCATAACACCTCCTTCACTGAATTTACAGAGTTTGTATAAGCAAACATATAATGTGTAATTGAGGCATACCCTGGTATTATAGCAAGTCCTGTTTCAGGTAAGCCCATGACTGCATCTTCACCTGAGTAACACATCATCAAACTGAACAGAAAGAAAGAGAAAATATGGCATAAATTCAGAAGTGCAAGAAGAACGTACCACATATCCGGATATCACAAGACATCGCCATTTCAAGTCCCCCACCCAATGCTATACCCTCAATGGCAGCGATTGTAGGGATATGAAGAGCCTGAGTAAAAGAATATTTACTCAAAAAGAGAAAAGAAAAGAAGAGGATATTTACAACCGGACCATTTTATGGTGGTTTAAGCAATAAGTGAGGAAGAAGAAATGAGATATAGTATGATGTCATGAACCAATAATTCTGAAGAAAGAATTCAGAAGAGTGTATACACTAATAATCTATTCTTTTCATCCAAAGAAAGAAAAAGAACATCTTTTGAGCTATAGGACTATGATCTTTAATATTTATAAGAAACAGCATTACAAGTCACATACCTCCAGAAAGGAAAATGTCGATCGCAAAGTGCTTACAAAATCCTGGACTTCCGACAGAATCATAGTTTTTCGTTCCTGCATAGCAAATGCCAATCAATTGAATTAGCTATCATTAAGTACAAAACACAGTACGAATAACAAACAGTACAAATACTACTAAGAGCATAAATCAACATCTGATACCAAAAATATCAGCTTATTCAATCATATAACAAGCCAATCCTAAATCTAATCCCCACAAAGCAAACCGCATCTGCAAAGATGTTTTAAGCCACACAGAGGATGCACTTGATCAAACAACAGAGAAACTTATCAATATTGAAAGTTGTAGGTTCGGCAGATATCTCCTAGCTTGTGATTTTTTTATTGTTTTTCTTATCAACATGTCATGCTATACAAATAAGCGATCTTTTAGAAAAAACATGACACTACAGAGACAACCCATGGAAACAGCTAGCATGAAATGAGAAAGCAGATAAAACATTTCTTATCCTAAAACTTGGAGCCTTTAGTTTTCACAGTTTCAGTGCAACCTATTAGTTACTTTTTCTTTATTGATCATATTGTAAATAGGATTCTTTTCCTTTTTTGATATAGTAAACCCCACCATGCAACTCCCTCCTAAAGAACAACAATGGCTTTTCCCATTTGCCCCCTTTGGTGGCTTGAACCCACAATTTTCAAGTTTAAAACAATCAGCTTTTATCCTCATCAAATTCCAAACAGATTAGGAGGTGGTTTTTGATAAACCATCGGCTCAAGTAAAGCATATCCAAAAAAATTAGTAAGTAAAACAAATACAGTAGTGAAAAAGACATGCTGAAAAAAATTAAGAAATGAACAAGTAGCAAACAACAATATGTACATGTACGATAAGTGAAGCAAAGGAAATAGCAGGTAACACCATAATCGGAACATAAGACAGTAGAAGACTAATAATAAAATAGTGATTGGTGAATTAAACAATACTCAACTACCTACTAACCTTCCACCTTGTTAAAAAACATAACATAAGGGAAGCTATCCTACCTTCAAATCAGCTCCAGCACAAAACACTTTCGGAACCGAACTGCAGATCATCAAAACATTTGCTGAACGTTCATTACTCACAGCTTCAAACGCTTGCTGTAATCCTCTAAGCATATCCTTCCCAATCGCATTTCTCATCTCGGGTCTATCCAATTTAACCTCCAAAATCCCTGTAATTCACCCGCCAAATCCTCTGTAACTTAAAAAAAAAATTGTTCGATTCCACAAATAGCTAGAAAAGTAGTAATAATGTGGAATTACCGGAATCGAAATCGGAGAGTCTTTCCAATTTGACGGATTCAGAAGCCGACTGTAAGATTAGAGTTCTATGACTCTGAAACTGCCATTTTTGAACTCCGTAGCTGGAGAAGTAAGAGATGGAGTAGGGTTTTGATCGCTTCAAGCATTTTTGTCCGATGGATTTAGCTATGGCTACAAATGCAACTACCATTGCCGGAGAAATTAATCGATTTTGCAGTACAGAGATATTTATTTTCTTCTCTTTGATTTATATATTTTGCATTCTCCTTATGAAGTAAGTAATTAAGGTGCTGCAGTAAATGGTCTGCTTCGGTTTCGAGCTTTGAATACAAAAATTTAGTCGAATGTGTCCTATACAGTCGAATATAAAATTAATCTAATTTCACCGTGGATATATTAATTCCAATTAATATTATAACATTAAATGATAGATTTGAGAAATAATTATTGGAAAAAATAATTTTGACATGTCAAAAAAAGAAGTGTTTTATCATTATTTAGATTTATTTCTTAATATTTTGGCTTTTGAATTATCCTGATATATTTTTAATGACTATTGAAATCCTTAAATAGTCTTTAATACCAATTCTAACATCCCTATCTTTGACCTCTTTATTGTCATTATTCCTCCTCATTTGCTCTATGCTCATTAGTCATTATCAATTAATCTTATTTTTAATCATAGCTTTGGGCTATGAAGTTCCATACTGATCTTTATTGGTGAAAAATAATATTAAAAAAGATTTGTATTAAATAATAAAGTAAAATAGTAAGGTGGCATCTCTATCCAAACTAGATAAAAATTAGCCCCCGCCCGCAAATTCGTTTCAATAGACGGAAAAGATACTAAATATATATTAATATAGAGTCCTAAAGTTTTTCTGAAATTAACCAATTGTCATTGAATCAAATATTGTTATAAACTTTAGAAATATTTACAGAATACTAATTGCCTCTAAAAATATATTTAATAATAATTAAACTATTATCATTAATTAATTAATAATTAAACAATTTTTTTTGTAGTGCTTCAAGAAAAAATTCCCATTGAATGACGCTTTCGTGTGTCTTTATTAATTGTGGTAATAATTTCATGAAGCATTTGCAGTTGTAATAGATATGATAAACATTAATAAATGATGTATACATATGGTTACTACTCTTCTAAGCTGTTTTATCAGAACCAACTCTAATTATCTAAAATTTGAGTGTTCTCTGATTGGTTGGATTAAATGACTTAATCATAGAACTTCATGTTTTACCACAAGTTACCCTTGAATCATGCAAGTATGTATAAATCATCACGGGAATAATTTATACACTAAATTATCAAACAGATATCGCCTTTTCTCCTTGCGAATCAAGAAAATTCAAAAGCCAATTAATCAAACCCCATCATCTAAATTTTTATATATACTTGCCTATTCTCTTTTAGAGACTCACAGAAATTAAGAAAATTTCCTTTGATTTTGTTGGAAAAATGATTCTAGTATCTTTCAAAGAAGAAGAGCCCGAAAAACGGGAAATTGTTCTTCATGTACTTGCAAGAACTGCTACTCTGCTTCTTGAAGCTGCCATGAAGATTAAAAAATAACAGAGTTCATCAAATTGAAAATTCAAATCAAGAGAGTGAAATTTGGAATTTTTGGGTTCATCCTGAAGAAATTGAAGGATCGAAATAGGGACATAAATGATGATTGTGATGAAAAAACTTCGAAGGAAATTCTTTACGCAACAACTACACAAGGATTGCTGGAGATGTTGGAAATGGTTTTATGATAAAAAAAATTTGTGTTACATTTTGACGGATTCAATTCGTTGACTGTTTGCAAACAAATTGAAGATATCAAAAATTGAATGTTTGCAAAGAATAGAGAGAAGATAAAGGATGAACATACACTCAATATAGGAATTTGGCATGAAAGCCACCTATAACAATAAGGCGGTAATCAAAACAAGGTGGAGCAATATTGAGAATAGGACTACTGGAAATGATGAAACTGCCCTGAATAAATTGATATTTGACAGCGGATATATACTATTAACCATGTGTTTAGATATAGTATTTATTATAGAATAATTATTTATTCAGTTTTAATAGATCATATATTCGTTTATGGCGTCTATTTACTTATACAGTAGATGATTTAGTGTATAGAGTTTTAGCTTATACACAGAGGATTAAATCATCGATTCTTATAAGTATAAAGTTTTTTGTTCACAATCTAGGATGGAAATTGGACATGCCATCGGTACGATTGTAGCACAAGATTATATGTAATTTATCTTGATTATGGGAACGGTGTAGTTTCAACTTCTTGTGCTAGTGCATTTTGTATGTATTGAACGGGACCGAGTAGAGATAGTTGCTTTAGACTGACTGACAAAAGCATATTCTTTAAACTGTTAAATGTACTTATATTCTTAATCCTAATATAACTATTATGATATGTATATATTAATTATCGTTTTGATTTATTAAAAGGTGAGATTCTGAGATGGGTCAATATGCCTGGTAGATTGGATGATAATAATATATATTGGTGAAATAATAAGTTAGTTGATGGAATCCATGTCTCGTTATAGAGATTGATTGATATGCCTTTTTGAAAAACTTATAAGTTTTCATCGTGTCAAACCTTGCAAGTGTATTTATGAATCCGACACATGAAATAAGTTAAGCAATGCTCTAAAGGAAATTAATCATTAAATTAAATTCGTCAGTAATTTAATCTATTGATTAGTATCTGTAATCTTAACATGGGAAATTACATAAGTGTTTAATGGGGAATTTCGAAATATAAATAGAGGAGTGCAATTACGAATTTTTAGTGGAATGATTTGTAATTTATTATGGTAAGAATAATTCAAATTAGTTTTGGAATTATTTCCATAATAGGAAGCCTCAGTAATAATTTTGTGGTCTCTCCAGTGCCCATAATTAACTAGAACTCAGAATCCTATGGAAAAAGGAATTATAAGAAAACTGAGTTTTCTTCTCCTTTTTGGACTAGGAGGAAATCTCTATAAATAGGGATTCTCCTTACCTAGAAAGGCGATTGAAGGTTTCTATTGATACTTGCCCACCCAAGTATTAAGAGAGTTCGGATGTGAACTTGGGATCACTGTAGAAGACCATGGATTCGCTTGGAGGTCTGGCTAACTTGTGGATTCGCTTGAAAATATGTGTTCACGCTTCAAGAGGTATTTATCGAATTAAATTTCAATAAGTTTATGTGTTCTAGCATGATTGTATGTGCTGTAGCATAAATGTATATTGGTTGTCTATTATTCATATAAGCAGTATGAGTATGAATATGCTTCCGTTGTGCATATAGTTTTCCAACAGCACACATGTTGATACCAATAGAGTTACTCACTCTTCTAATATAGTAGAAAAAAAGAAAAGAAAAGAAGAAAGATAAAGATTGAGACAAAACAATCATAGAACCCCCAAAGCAGGACTTAGGAGGTATTTTGTCAAGGATGTATAGTGGCACTTTGAGAAAATATATTGTTCGAAACTTTTCAAAAATATTGTTCAATAATATTATTACAATGCTAGTTATGTATGAATTGTTTATATTGCAAATAATGGTAAATAAATTGTTATGAGATAAATAATACATAAAATCTCATGTATTATTAATTACTTTTTGTAAAGTTAAGAAGAAACTTTATAGAAAAGTTTGAGTGGATCAGGTAAAAGGATGAACAGAAAGAACTTTCAGTATAAAGATCATAGCATATTTATTGATGATTGTAATCTATACTATATAATATAATGCTTTATATGTACAAAATGAACTACAACTCAATCAACATATATAATTCCTTCTTATAACTGCCTCTAACTAGCTTCAACTATCATAATCGGTTTACTTATAGAATATTTGAAAAATCAATTGAATTTTGTGTATTAAAGAGTGCCTCTTTTAACTTGAAGTAGATCAAAACAAAAGTTAAAATCATTCATAAATGAACAACTTCTAGAAATGTACTTTAAACAAAACTTCATTTAAACTTCAACTTCACAAAAAAAAGTTGATCAAGAATGCCTTAATTAGACACAAGCCTTCAGCTCATACTCACTATTGAAATCCTCAAAATTGCTACTAAAGTCCTCAAATTCATTGTCATAATTAGAAAGTGTGAAATTTGACTTCTTATATATACTTGTTTATATTTTGACTCTCCTTTATAAAAATCGTGATTCCCACCATTAATCTGAGATCCGTAGACATACCTATATTAGCATTTAAAGAATTAAGGTACCAAGTGTTAAACTTCTATGAGCATGCAGAGAAATAAATTTAGCAATTTGAACTTAGAGACTTAAAAAAGTCATAAAAGTGTTGATGTTCAATTGCTTGTAGTAGTTGCTTAGGCTCTAGAACGATATTTTCTTTGAAAGTATGAGTTGATATAAGTTATGTCAAAAGAATATCACCAGTTACTCTATTCACAATGATTCTTGGTTTTTAATGCAATTTATGCTAAGTTTTTTTGGAATGGTAACTGAAGAGGTAGAGTAGATTTCCTTATCAAATGACATTATTATAAGTGTCTGGTTAATAATTTTATGCAAATTTGGCATACCAAGTTTATATATTCTATAATTTCTAAAATTCTAATAGGTTTGAGAAAATATATCAAATAATTAAATTGGTTACTTTTGTTTCTCTATTTTGTTGGTTAGGGACTTGAAAGTGCTTCAAAAATCGAATGGCCTGTTTCGAAACTATGGTGTAACTATTAGATGGTGTATTATAAGGTATAAACAATAATGTCGAAACAAGCAGCCTTTCACCTTGAATGAATTCAGGCTTGGTTACCAGCTTTCTCAATCTGTTACTTACTGCTCACAGCAACATTCAACATATACTAGTCAACAACAATATCGAATCGGGGCCGTCTTTTGCCTTTAATGAATTCATACGCGGTCATCAGCTTTCCCAATCTGCTGCTTATTGCTCACAACAACATTCGATCTATACTATAGTCAAAACAATATTGAATTGGGCTGCCCTTTGCCTTTAATGAATTCACACGCGGTCACCAACTTTCACAGTCCGCTGCTTACAACAACATTTGACCTATACTATAGTTAACAACAATGTAAAATTAGGCCGCCCTTTGCCTCGAATGAATTCACACGCGGCCACTAACTTTCCCAATCTGTTGCTTACTACTCACAACAACATTCGACCTATACTATAGTCCACAACGAAATTGAATCAGGCCGCCCTTTGCCTTGAATGAATTCACACGCGGCCACCAGCTTTCCCAAGCTGTTGCTTACTGCTCACATCAACATTCGATCTATACTACAATCAACAACAAATGTCAAATTAGGCCGCCCTTTGCCTTGGAGAATTCACACGCGGCCACCAACTTTCTCGATCTACTGCTTACTGTTCACAGCAACATCCGACCTATACTATAGTCAAGTCGTTTATTCATCCATCTCATAATTATACCATGTGATTACTATCAATTCTTTGCCCTCCTTGAAAATTGGAGACTGTAATTGCTCCCCTTCAATCACAAGTTCCAAACCAACCCTAAGTGTTAACCTTTTTTTTTTTTGGGCTTAAACATGCTATTTATTAACCTATTTTTTTTTGTCGTTCACTCTATAATTTGCTATTTGCACCCTAATGTATATGTTGTTTTGTGACTTATACATTATTCTATTATTTTTAATGATTTGCACCCTAATCTCCTTAGTTACGTTCTTTTACAAAATCATTAAAAAAATCATTTTTAATCAATTACAACGATAAAATAGAAAAATTAACAAATTACTATATTTTTAAAAATATAATAATAATATGATTAGATTATTTTCTACTGACAACATAATTGATTGTTCTAGTCTTTCTTTCTTAATACACGTATAATGAGATATAAAACATAAAAATTATGAGAAACTTAAAAATAAATATATAAATTATATTATAATAATAAAAATTATGATTATTTTATAATAATAAAAATTATGATTATTTTATAATAATAAAAATTATGTATAAAATAGATTTTAAAAAATATAAATATAATGTTGGATTGGTTTGATCTCGAATTGACTTTTATTAATTAAAACCAAAGCAACTCAAAGTATAGTCGGATTTTATTATTTACAAAGGAATAAAATAGAAAACTATATATAAAGAAAAATAAAAAGTGATTTAAATTAAAAATAAAAACAAAAACAATACTAAATACAAGTCATTTGCCACTTCTTTTCCATTAAAATGAAGAAACAATCATTAATTTCTAGTACATTTTTTAAGGGTGAACAAAATTGAACCCCAAACTGCAAATCGGAAAAAAAAAGACTAATAGTTTAGTTTGACTTGATTTGATATTGGAAAAAAAATCCGACTATACTTTGAGTTGCTTTGGTTTTAACTAATAAAAGTCAATCCGAGATCAAACCAATCCAACATTATATTTATAATTATTAAAATCTATTATATACATAATTTTTATTATTATAAAATAATCATAATTTTTATTATTATAAAATAATTTATATATTTATTTTTTACTTTCTCATAATTTTTATGTTTTATATCTCATTGTACGTGTATTAAGAAAGAAAGAAAAACTAGAACAATCAATTATGTTGTTGGTAGAAAACAATCTAATCATGTTATTATTATATTTTTAAAAATATAATAATTTGTTAATTTTTCTATTTTATCGTTGTAAATGATTAAAAATAAAAAAATTTATGATTTTGTAAAAGAACGTAACTAATGAGATTAGGGTGCAAATCATTAAAAATAATAGAATAAGGTATAGGTCACAAAACAACATATACATTAGGGGGCAAATAGCAAATTATAGAGTGAATGACAAAAAAATAAGGTTAAATAAGTAGCATTTTTAAGCCCCAAAAATAAAAGGTCAACACTTAGGGTTTGTTTGGAACTTGTGATTGAAGGGCAGCAATTACAGTCTCCAATTTTCAAAGAGGGCAAAGAATTGATATTAATCACATGATATAATTATGAGATGGATGAATAAACGACTTGACTATAGTATAGGTCGGATGTTGCTATGAATAGTAAGCAGCAGATCGGGAAAGTTGGTGGCCGCGTGTGAATTCTTCAAGGCAAAGGGCGGCCTAATTCGACATTTGTTGTTGACTATAGTATAATCGAATGTTGATGTGAGCAGTAAGTAGCAGATTGGGAAAGCTGGTGGCCGCGTGTGAATTCATTCAAGGCAAAGGCGGCCAGATTCGACTTCATTGGGGACTATAGTATAGGTCGAATGTTGTTGTGAGTAGTAAGAAGCAGACTGGGAAAGTTGGTGGCCGCGTGTGAATTCATTCAAGGCAAAGGGCGACCTAACTTTACATTGTTGTTAACTATAGTATAGATCGAATGTTATTGTGAGTAGTAAGCAGCGGATTGGGAAAGTTGGTGACTGCGTGTGAGTTCACTAAAGGCAAAGGGCGACCCGATTCAATTTTGTTGTTGACTATAGTATAGGTCGAATGTTGTTGTGAGCAATAAGCATCAGATTGGGAAAGCTGGTGACCGCGTGTAAATTCATTAAAGGCAAAGGGCGGCCCCGATTCGATATTGTTGTTGACTAGTATAGATCGAATGTTGCTGTAAGCAGTAAGCAACACATTGGGAAAGCTGGTGACCACGTCTGAATTCATTCAAGGTAAAGGTCTGGTTGTTTCGACATTATTATTTATACCTTATAATACACCATCTAATAATTACACCATAGTTGGTCATTAGATTTTTGGAGCACTTTCAAGTCCCTAACCAACAAAATGAATCAAAATAGAGAAACAAAAGTAACCAATTTAATTATTTGATATATTTTCTCAAACCTATTAGAATTTTAGAAATTATAGAATATATAAACTTGGTATGCCAAATTTGCATAAAATTATTAACTAGCTGACACTTATAATAATGTCATTTGATAAGGAAATCTACTCTCCCTCTTTCTACCTCTTTAGTTACCATTCCAAAAAAACTTAGCATAAATTGCATTAAAAACCAAGAATCATTGTGAATAGAGTAACAAATCACTCATTTATTATGTTTTATGCATGCATTTCTTATTCTAGAAAAAATTGTATACAACTGTTATTTAACCTTTTTATAAGTTTGGCACCATTTGTTTCATTCTCAAAAACAGGAGGAAAAAAAAAAAAGAAAAAAAGTGACTGTTTTATGATTGAAAAAATGGCAGGAAGATCAAGAAAACAGAAGAAACAGAGAAGCAGTTCTAGTTCTTGGAGTTCAGAATCTTCATATAGCATGAGTGGCTTGCATTATGGTGCAAAATTACCTGAGAAAAAGGCTAAAGAAGAGTTTTTGGCTAACCCCATAAAAGGCTATCTCACTGAAGATGACACAACTCTTGATAATTCTTCAATGGGGAGAAGCAGGAAACGAAATCGTCCGACGAAGAAAAAGCAACATGTTAAAGATGAACCATCTTCATCAGAGGATAATCAAGATACTTCTGTTTCAAGTAAGAAGAGAAATACGCGGGGTAGGAGGAAAAGAGCAGGAAAAAGTAGAAAAAGGAAAGAAAATGGCCAAGGACAGAGAAGAGCAACAATACTTTCATGGCTTATAGATTGTGATGTAATTCAAGAAAATGCAGAAGTAGTTGTCATAGAAGAGGAGACAAAAAAGAAACAGGGGAAAATTAATAAGGAAGGCATACTATGTTCTTGTTGCTATACTGTTTTTACAGTTGGAGACTTCTATAAGCATGCTGGAGGAATAACTAGCAAACATTATGAGAAAATTCGCATTGCTGAAACAAGTTCTTCACTCTTGTCTTCCATGATTAAAGCTTGGAATCTACCAGAAGAATGTAAATTTCATCGATTTAACTTAATTGAAACCAGCCATGATGCTAGTGACTCGTATGATGATGCTTGCATGATTTGTGCTGATGGAGGGGACCTGATGTGTTGTGACAAATGCAGCTCTACTTATCATCATGATAAGTGCTTGGAAATGAAGGTGATAAATCACTTTCTCTATTTCACTATATAGTTATGTTTAAACACCAGCTACATGCACTAAGCTCCTACTATGTGCGGGAAATGGGAAAGGGTTGGATTACAAATCATATGCAGTCTGCACTAAGCTCTTGCTATGTGCAGGCTTCGGGAAAGGGATGGATCACATAGGATCTATTGTATGCAACCTTATGTTGCATTTGTGCAACTTGAACTTGTGAGCTTCTGGTCACACGACAACAACTCTTATTGTTGCGACAAAGCTTTCCTTTACTACATGATTATCTTTAATTGGGTTAAATCATCATGAGACTAATAAAATGTGGAGTTTCTGAATTGCAGGAGGTTCCTAGTGGTTCGTGGTATTGCCCATATTGTGTATGCAAAATCTGTGGTGATCCTGCTTATGAAAATGATTATTTGCTGAAATGTCAACAATGTGAGAAAAAATGTAAGTAAAGATTAAAAAAATTTCTGGTTTCTGTCTGTACCCTTTTGAGTTTCTTGTTCTATGGTGCAAACTCTTATCCTCTAAGGAATTGCAATTTTAGACAGTACATTTTTTTCCTATTGTACAGATCACTGGGAGTGCCATCAAGCCAGAGAACCAGTCAGTTTAAACATTAATGACACCCCACAAGACACATTCTGCGACCATATCTGCAAAGAGGTAATACACATTATCGTAAAGCAGTTAATTTTAATGTTTCGTTCTTTGTAGCAGAGTGAAAAGAGGTGTCTAAGTCAGTTTGTGTGTATCTTGATTACTCCTCTGGGGACCTGCTATCTCCCACAAGCACAAATAGCAGATAACTCTGTCCTGTTAGACTTAGGCAGATGAGAAGAAATCACATAACATTTACTGTCTCTGCATTAGGCTTAGAAATATACATTGACCTTGTACTTAGAAATGACTTGTAGGCTTATTAGCTACTACTAATGATAACTAAGATGCTTTTGAATTGAATTATCATTGTGAAGATCTATGATGAACTGGAGAGGGGCATGCTTGGTGTTGAACATGACCACGATAGCTACAAATGGACACTTCTTCAGAATACAGATGATGGCTCTGGAATTAATATAGAAGACGATTATCAAAGAACTGTGTGTCACTCCAAACTAGTCGTGGCACGACGACTTATGGAAGATTGTTTCGAGCAAATTATAGACAGGCATACTAGAATTGATGTCATCAAAAGTGTGGTCTACAACTGTGGGTAATGTACAATCTCTCATCACACCATTACACGAAGAATAAACACATGAACTTTCTTTATTTCCTAATGAAAACTTCTTGCAGGTCAAATTTCAACAGGGTGAATTTCAGGGGCTTTTACACATTTATTTTAGAAAAGGATGAAGAGATCATTTCTACAGCAACCATAAGGTATATATCTCTCTTAAACCAGCTTCAACATCAGTCATAAGTATGTGTTTTTTTAATGCTTATCATCTAGTTAATATATCGAAGGATTCATGGAACAAACCTTGCTGAAATGCCCTTCATCGCGACAAATAAGGAATATAGGAGAAAAGGAATGTGCAGAAAGCTAATGGTTGTCATTGAATCAGTAAGAATGTCTTCTCATTTTTACACTATCAGTATATTTCTGATTTTTGAGGTCACTAATCTTATTGTTAATGAACGGTTACCTATAGTAATCTTTAACATGAACTAACTTTTACACTTTCAGTGTACAAAAGTTAAATTCTTTTGTTATTTCTTATAACTACTAGAGCTGATGATCCTATTTGTTGCAGGCTCTTTGCTTTCTAAAGGTAGAAAAGCTGGTAATTCCATCAGTACCAGAGCGCACAGGGACCTGGATAGATAACTATGGTTTTCGTCTCATTAGCTCACTACCAAAAGAGATAAAATTGCTCAATACATTGATGTTCCATGATTCAAAGAGATTGCAAAAAGACCTCCTTCCATCTGCTTCTGCTAAGGTATATCGAGCTAATTCTCGAGGTTTTTTTTCATCCTAACTAATCCTCCTCCATCCTAACCAAAAAACAAAAAAAATTATATGCCTAATCTTAACTTAATGGTGTGGAACAGATATTAAGGATTTATATAACCGACTGCAACTCATTTGGAACTAAGGCATGATATTTGTTGTTGCAGCCAGAGGAGACGCGGAGTTCCCCAAAGAAATGTGAAGAGCCAAGACCCTTTGACTTGAATGTTGAAGCATCTCATCAACAGGACAAAGACTGATAATTAAATTGCATTTCCAAAGCACTATAGTTCCTATATTTATGATAAGGATTTCAAATTTAGTAAAGATCTCTTAGCTAGTCATTAACATATCACAGGACATGCCTATATACTATTTTGTTACAGATGTACCTCAATTTCAAGATCATTGTTATGCTCATGTTTCCCTTTTCTTTTTCTTTTTTTAAGTTTCATTCTATTTGTTGAGATTCGATAGAGGTTTGTTTGCTTAAACATGAATTTATTTTACATGTCATGAATAATAAATGTTTTCCAAAGTGACTTAGTGCCAAAGAATCCTAGAGATCTTTCCTATGGTACATTGGTGGCAACAACAAGAAAATAAAAGCCTCAACAATGCAAAAGATATACCATTTTTCTTTTCTTAAATCTCGAAAAGGACACCTCGAAATTCTGTATATATTAAGTAGCAGGACCAAAAGAGGTTGTATATATAGAAACACAGAACACATTATGTCAAAAATCTCTATAGTCTAACAATGGCAACTGGAATTGAAGAAGAGCATGTTGAGACACTTTCAATGAATGGCAACAGAATGCAAGTCAAGAATTTAATATGGTCTCAGGAAGAATGGCCTGCACTTAAGCATGATGATTTCGGAGATGTAATTCAAGATATTCCAGTGATTAGTCTTAATAATTGTATTTGGGACAATAATCAAGAACTTTAGGAAAATATCTGCCAAGATATGGTGAAAGCAAGCGAAAAATGGGGATTCTTTAAGCTGGTGGATCATGGGGTGCCTAGTGAGATTGTTGAGAATTTTACCAGTTGCTTGCACGAGCTTTTTGATCTTCCCATGGAACAAAAGCTCAAAGGTGGCAAAACATCAAGCTTTCCATTGGGGTATTACGCCTCAAATCCCGAGTATGAGAAGAACTTGCCTTGGGCTGAAATCTTGCAGCTGCTGCAGTCACCTGAAATAGTTCTCCAATTCGCAAAAGAGGTCAATGGTGACCAATACCACACATTTAGGGACACATACAACAACCTATATCTTCAATACGTCCCTTAATGTGCGAGCTTGGTTCATTTTGATGGGCTAGGCACGGAGACGAATTCAAGATTTAAATTTGATGGATTCAACCTTTAAAGTTTTTATATATGCTCCTCATTGAAAATGGTTAGGATGAGCACGGTACAGGAGGGTTGTATCCATCCCTAGCTAAGCACATGCAGATTCTTTTTGATGAAGGGTGGCGGTGAGATTTGAGATTTGAACTCAAGACCTGAATATATAATTAATATCATGTTAAATTGTGTGACTAGTTCATCTAAGCTTAAGTTGTTAGAAAAAGTACACTTAAGTTTAAATAATTCTTACCAAAAATATGCTTGGCTACCTTTGTCTCAAAAATTTTTTTTTACCAAAAATGCTGTTTTTAACTCTGATAAATTAAGCAGCAACACAATGATAGAGTACATGGAAGAAATGGACGAGCTGGGAATGATTATAATGGAGATGTTAGCTCATGGATTAGGCCTTGCAGATGACTTCTTCAGCAAGAACTTTGAAGAAAAGGAGGCTACTATTTTTAGAATAAGCAGATATCCTCCTTGTCCTCTTCCAGAGAAGATTGTCGGAATAGGGATCCATTCAGACTCCCAAACATTAACCATATTCTATCAAGACCAGGTTGGTGGCCTTCAAGTCCTCAAGGATGACAAACAATGGATTGGTGTTAGGCCACTTCCTAATTCATTTGTCATCAATATTGGTGACACCCTTGAGGTCATTCTCTCCTCCCTTTCTCAAAAGGATCAACAAGAAGAAATCATGATTATTACTACTACATGATCAGGCTGCACTTTTCTTAATGCGTGTTTGGAATGACGAAAATCATTTTTCAAGAAACTGTTTCACTAGGAAGTCACTTGATGATGTTAGGTTACTAGATCATGTTCTCCCAGAAAAACATTTTCTATCAGAATGGGAAAATGAAATGACTTGCCCTCACTTATGGATGGAACTTGGAAGTCATATTACTTATGACTATCTCAGCTTTTAATGTCATATAACTTGTTCCAACCAACATTTAGACATTATTACCTATCTTTAGTACTCGAATATTTCATCAGAAAACTATCTGATTTATGTCACACCAAACACGTGTTTTGTATATTGAGTAATTATAAACCCTTATATTTCTAGCAGGCTTGGACAAATGGAAGGTTAAAGAGTGTTATACACAGGGCAGTGGTGAATAAGGAGAAGCAGAGGCTATCAATGGCATATTTCATGAATCCAACAAGCAGTGCAACAATTGAATGCCCTCCACAGCTTATTGATTCAGTTTCTAATCCAAGAAAATATGTACCCTTTATGTGGGGTGAACTGTGGCCCCTTCTTTTGACTACCAGAAGGGTTAGGGACAAAGCAGTTGCCATCAATAATTTCCTTATTTCTAGTTGAAACTTGAGAATCCTTCTTCATTTAAAATCTCTAGTCGTGATTGGTAGCAAGATCCACTAATTTGGAAGAGACTTCAACCTTGAATGCAAAAATACTTCTTGATATCTTCTTCTTATCCTTCGAAGAGAATAAATGCAAAGTGACAGAAGAATACATGCTCAGCTTGCTTGGTTTAATAAACAAGCTCAAGTTCCAAACTGGAACTTGGTTCGATTAAGTAATTTGCTTGAGCACGATGGAGAACTTAGTTCATATCGAGCCCGACTCACTCATCTCGTTCTAAATGACCATAACTTTTCTAATATAGGAAAACATTGTTACATGCAAAAATAGCATGACCAATAGAACTTGCCTACCAGGTCAAAAAAATGCATAAAAAATCTAAGGTAGCCAAGCTTTTGCTAACCACAAACAAGTTGAATAGAGTTTGTGAAAACTTGGCTCATTCAATAACGAGCTAAGTCCACTTGTTAAATAAGCATACTGAGCTCAACTTATATGACATGGTTTCATTTGTGAACATTACGGATTCAGTTGCAGCTCCACCATTATCATTGTTATTAGCTCAATGTGCATTACACAAGTGATGTAGTCACTTCAGGAAAAACAAACCACCGTCTGTTTCTGAAGCAATTCCGGAATGACCATCACTAATACTACTTGACACTAATATAAATAGGCACAAGTGATGGGAAATACAGAATACAAAAGTAGAAGCTACCACTATAAGATCCATAAAGAGAAAAAGGATCATCAAACCTTCGATAAACCTCTTCTGCTATTCATGCTCTAGAAATTGTAGCTACTGGACACTAAAAAAAAAGGCACAAGAGCGAGGCAAGTAAAGCTTACAAGATTAGAAGCTTCGATAAGATCCTTAAAGAGAAGGATCATCCAAACCTCGACAACCACTTCTACTGGTTTCACACTGTTTTCCATGCATTCCATGATAATTCTGCATTTGAAGCTTCCATATTGTCACTGCTGTCATGATTAGTGGAGTAGTTGTACCTTATAAAGCACTTATTAGGAAATCAACGAAGTAAAGGTTCATGTGTTGCAATATCATCAGGAAGATCAGAACTAACAGAGAACTTCAACAATCTCTTCTTCTCGATAAGCTTAAGACAAGGTTGCATCACCAAACCAATTGCAACGGCAGCAAGGCTTACAACCATGACTTTGAATGAAGACAAGGCCAAAACAACACATATGAGAATGGTTGGAGGTATACACAATAGGATGGCTCCAACAGTTTCCCCAGGTATCTTGAATGGGCGTGGTGCATGGGGGCACTTTATCCTTAGCAATACAAATGCTATAAATTCCATGATCATGCCAAAGCAATACAAGAAATTTTCTGCAGCTACTATCTCTTGAAAGCTCAGCCATGATAGTAAAATCACACCAGAAGCTGAGAAGAGGATCCCAAATAAAGGAGTTCCGTAACGAGATCTCTTAGAGAAGAACTCAGGCAGCAACCCCCTCTCTGCCATACCAAGTAACTGAAAAGAGTCGCTGCTCATCTCCGCCACAAACATTCCTATATTTGACGCTGCAGCCGCCCCTTGAATCCAAACTCTGAGCCAGACTCCACCCAGTATTTTCGCAATATCAGAGAAATAGCCATCAGTCCACAAGTCACGCTCAAGAGGAACAGCTCCTGTACCAATTAACAACGGTAAAAAGTAGGACAGAACAACTAGAATAACAGCATAAAAGAGAGCCTTAGGTAGAGTCTTCTTTGGGTTATGTACTTCTCCAGCAAGAGTACTTATCGAGTCCCAGTAATTCAGATTCCAGAAGAGAGTATTCAGATACAAGTTCCAATCAACACTTTCTACATCTACCACTAACCATCTTGAAGGCCTTAATTTGGGAATCGAAATGAGCCCCATAACCACAAAAGGAAGAATTGACAGTATACCAAGCGAAACAGCAACCCATCCTACAATAGTTAAGCCTCTGTAGTTCATGTAAGTAAGAACCACAGTAAGGACCAAAACCGCCAGTACTCTAGGAAGCCCACCACCTAATGCAGGGATGGCTGATTTCAGATAATCCAAGAACAAAACAGGGTAAAGCGCATTGTCAATGACTCCACTCAACCATTTCATCCAACCTAGCTGAAAGCCCCAATAAGGACCTAAAGCCGATGAAACCCACACAACATAACCACCATTTTCAGGGAACATGGTGCCCATTTCAGCTGTAATCAATGCCTCAGGGACACTCCATATGAATGGGAAAACCAAGAACCCCAAAAGAGCAAGAAGAGGACCAGCTGCCCGCACAGTATCCTCAACACCAAAAGGACCACCAGAAACCTCATAGAAAATGAAGAAAAGTAAAGGCAAGACTGAAACTTTCCTAGCATTATTCGCTCTCGGTGATGTAACCTCATTAATCCCTACGTATTCTTCATCATCGAACTCCCCCATTGGAATTGCAGTTTCTCTATGAGCAGAAAGCCCTCAGTTTCTGCATTTTCCAACATGTTTCAAGTTACAAACAAACGATTTCTAACAAGAACAAAACAACAAAAAACAAACGATTTCTAACAATTAACAACATGGGTCAGCACAAAAATGCAATTTAATCTACCAAAACAATCAAGAATGACAATTTTACATAATGGGTCGTCGTAATTTTTCTATACATCGCCATAAAACAACAAAAGATTCAATCTGTAACAATTTCGAAAAGAAAAAAGCAAACCCCACTACCTATTCACCATGCATCAGATCTTCTACAGCAGGCAGTATAATGGAAAAGAAAAAGAACAAGATGGAGATAGGTGAAGAGATTAAAACCTTGAAAGAAAGGCAATTCAATTGGCAAATTCCACCATTTTTGTAGCCCTTAAAAGTTAACGCCAAGCAGCGTATAACTGATAGATAGTCCCCACTTTTTGCAGAAGGTTAAGAAGTGTCCCTTCTCTTGAGTTGTTTGGTAGCCAATAAAATAGGAGAATTTTTTTTTTTTTATAAAGTTTTTACGTGTCTTTACATCCATTCTTTTTATATATTTACTTACATTTGCTTTTCTTGAATCGAAGGTTTTTCGCAAATAGTATTTTTATTTGCATGGGTTGGTGATAAAGTTTACGTACATTTTATCCTCTCTAAAATCTACTGATGAAATTTCTTTAGATAGGTTGATGATGTTGTTGTTATCGAAGCTTATTTCATTCAATTTGATATTATTTTATCTCATCTCTCCGCTAAAATTTCAAAATTATAATCTTGGAATAACTTCACGAACCAAATTTTCCCTTTGGAGAAGCATTAGGGTGTGGACATAAGGATACTTATGACATAATCAACAATTTCTTCATTCATAATTAGTCCATATTCTAGCTTCTTTAGGGGTTTACTTTTTTGATAGCTCAACCCATAGAAGATTTACATGTTTATGCATGTATAGCGTCAGACTTTAAGACGAGATGATTGGATTATTTACCTACCATCAATATATTGCAGGATTCATCGTTACATTATTTATAAAAATCTATTCTCAAATATTTTAAAAATAAATTAATGTAATTTGTATAATAACAAGTAAAAATTTATTTATTTTTTCTTTTATATTAGTGTACTTCCTATACAAAGTAAACAAGAAGAAAAAACAAACCAAAACCTTTTTTACCAATTGTCCATTTGAGATGATTATTTAATTTTTAAAAACTTTTTATAATTTATGAATTTTTCAATTATGGTTTAAAAACTTTTTTTTTAACAAATTGAATATTTTATTAAAAAAAGTATTAAATCACAATCTAAGATAATTATAAATGATTAAAATGTTAAACGATATTTTAATATTTTATCAATATAATTAAAAAAATAATTTAAAAAATACTAAAGTCAGCTCTAATATTATTCTAAAGAGTAATTTGCTAACTATATAAGTATAATTTCAAAAATAGAAATAAAAACTTAGGACCCAAAATGGAGATACTTACGAAAGTCAATCTAAACAAACATATACGAGATTGGGCTAGGCTAGAATCCGTGTATCTTGGACCAATCATCCAATTTAACAACTTGGGCCCCGGAACTAAAAGGGCAAAGAGTACATATTTTATTTTTGGGATCGTCATTTAATTTAGGATCATTCGCACAAATATCTTATTTCGGGATGGCATTTAAATTATATCCCTTAAATTTATGTTCTTTAATTTTTGTCGTTCAACACGTTAAGTAACAAAAGAGTGGTCAAAAAATTTGATGGTGACTGATTCCAACTTTCTCATTAAGTACATGCACTACACCAAAAGAGGCCTTTAGTGGCAATAAATTTTCCTTTTAGTGGCAACACTTATTGCTGCAAAAACATTTAGCGGCATTTAATCAAATGCCATTGCATCCAATGTCGCTAAAGCCTTTAGCGACATTTATATTGAGTGCCGGTAAAGACCAATATTATTGCCGCTAAAAGTAATTACTTTTTGCGACATTTATTCAGAGGCAATTACTATTGCCATTAAAATTACCTTTAGAAATGTAATATCAAACATATTTTGTGGCTTTCGTAATTGCCGATAAAGATACAACAATTGCCAGTAAAGGAAACTTGTTTTAGTGGCATTTACCATGGAAAATAAAATTATCCATGAATTCACCTTAATCCACATATTTAGTCAATCACTATTTTAAAACTACAAAATTAAAATTAACAAGAGAAATAAGTTCAAAGGAAATAAATAGACGAATTTACAAAATTCAAAACAATGTCATTCACTTAACAACATTCAAACTCAATACATCCACTTCTTTGTCTATCCGTAGTAAAAAAATATGAATTATCGAAAAGAAAAGAATGCATTCAACAATGTAGAAACAAAGAAATTGATCAACAAATTTTTACACTAGATAAATTGTGGCATCTTCCGAGATCATGAACATCTACAATATGTGCCAATTCTTCTGTTTCTGCTAACACTTCAACATCAACCGGAATAAGATTTGCCTTTATTCAACACCACGCTCTTGCCGCAATGTCTGAGAAGCACCACTACACATTCTTCATGCCCTTTTAATGCTGCTATATGCTGATACAATGCAGAGAGAGAATAGATGTTGACAAACTCAGATACAACAAGTATATTGATAGCATAAGTATCAGTATAGGAAAATATTAAGATTGATCTCTGAATTGACACATTTGGAAGATCACTAAGTAGCTACGAATGAACCTGAAGGTAGTTATTCATCATGTTGATGTTATCCTCCTGCTCTTCATTCACTTGCCCTAGCTCAGAAATATCTGTCCTGGCTCGAAAAAGAGTAGTGCGAGACTAAATTGGGACCGGTAAGCATGGGTCACCACCTTCATTTATCCAATTGGCAGAAGAATAGTGCGAGACTAAACTGGAAATAACTGGTCCTGCAACACATGCAAAGAGTAACGGACATGCCTAACTATTTTGAAATTAATGAACAAAGGTGCTCATTATAACAGAAAAATCCTTTTAATGAAATAAACTGCAGATAATCATATCAACGAACCACATAATAATAATGTTTAAAGAAAAAGACTTGGCTTTACCGTTTAAAGAGCCATCAGTTCTCTGCACATATTTGTTTACTTCCATAACATTCAAGAGAGGCCCCATGGTGGAGTCGGATGTCTTCCCAAAACGAAAAGATAATACAAAGGGCAAGGATATGTTGAAATAGCCTGGCTCATATAAAATTAACTACCTTAATCAATAATAGGAATTTTTGTTCAAAGAGCACCATAAAAAATGTTGGATACAACAACTTTTGATGCTATAATTAACACAATATAGGAAAATATTAAGATTGAGCTCCGCATTGACACATTTGGAAGATCACTAAGTAGCTATGAATGAACCTGAAGGAAGTTCTTCATCACGGTGATGTTATCCTAGTAACTGAAAATTTGAATTTTATATGAATAAATAGGGTTTCAATTAACTACTAAGTTTAGTTGTTTACCTTCAAATAGGAGATCAAAAATCAAACTCCACAACAGCTAGTTTGGTTGCTATCTGCAATTCTGCACAAATTTTATTGGACACAAGATTAAGCTACGTGATATGGAAACACATGTATCAATTCAAACAATATAAAAGATAGAACTCTAGAACATACACCCATACATGGCCCAACAACTGAATAAAATGGATATTAGAAGTCACCAAATGGCATGGCTGTACAGTTCGAATTCAATCCGATCCAATTTGAGGCAATCAGTGATGATGAATTTTCTTATATGAATACGGACTGCTGACAGTGAGCTTGTGAAGAGACGTTGGCGGCTTTGATTCGTCTTTCTTCTCATCAATAAAATCGATGCGCTGAAATCCACCTCTGTTGTGCCGAATTCCACCGTCGTTGTGCCGAACTCCACTATAGTTGTGCCAATTTCCATCGCCGTCGTGCTGATATCGCTGACCATTTGAATTCCGTTGAAGGGCGAAGATGGAGGAAAAATCAGAGTAAAAAGGAATTGGGGGAAAGTAAAAAAGAAATAACAAACTAACTTTCATTCTATCGACTATTTATTTTTAATTGTCACTGAAAAATACTTCTTTACTGGCTAAAGTTTAAATGCCGAGAATAGTATAGTTTATAGAATGTATTAGTGGCAATTCACTTATTGCCACTAAATAAATGCCACTAAAAGCATCTTTTGTTGTAGTGATGTATTCAATAATGATATTGTTAAAACAAAGGTGGTCATTGATAAGAATAAAAATAGATTGGACTAAATCAGAGTTGATAAGCATATACATCTTACAATTGATACTATTGATACTATAATAAAGGAGATTAGTTATGTGCTCGGAGACTGATTCAAGATTTTTATTAGTTTATTATATTGATTTTGGATAACAATCTTTTTTATTACCTGATCTAAATAAATATATTATTAATATATACAAATCTAAATATATTCTTGATACACATATGTTATTTGAGCCAGAATTATTTAACTTTATCAAATTCGTACCAATAATGTACGGTGGTTTCGCTCATATATTGACTTTATTAAAATTTTCACTTTCATTTATAATAATTTATTTTCATATTTAAAGCACTAATAATATTTCGATTGAGATAAAATATTCAATTGTTAAGCTCTTAAAATGACTCTACAAAAAGCTATCGAATCTCCTTTTCTACTTTTTCTCAGAGTCAACTTCTTTCTCTTTCGTTTATTTTTCTACCAACTAACTTCAAATAATCAAAGATTGTATGAAGAAAACTCAACTTAAATTTGTTGAGATCAAATTAAAGGTAACATATATATGCATGAAAGTTTGGTCATGCCTTATATTTAATTATTTTTTTATTTCTTATTCCACAAATCAAACGACTCCTTAAACCTTTGTGAAAATATATCTTGATAGTTACATTCACACTGTGCTCTTTTTCTTCGATCCAACATGTTTGGATGCTACAACGAAACATATATATCTTTATCGATAGTTGATTTATCCTTTTGCTTTTTACTTTGTTGAACTTGCTTTTATGAAAATCATGAAATTCATCTTGCAATTGATAATTTAATAAAGGAGGTCACAATAGTCCAACAATATAATATGCAAGACCAAGCTACGAGATTGATTTAGGATTTTTAGTTTATTGATTTTGAATCACAAACTTTTTTATTTATCGGGTCTAGGTCGATTATTATTTATATATACATAGTTAAGTATATTTTTAACACACATATATATATGATTGATAAAAAGTTATTTAGTTTTATCGAATTCATACCAATAACGTACGTATGGTAGATTCGCTCATGTACATAGTGGCAGTGCCATGCACCTTGAATCAAGGTAAATATTTTACGTATATATATACTATATTTTGAATTCTCTTACTTTCTTCATATATATAACTATATTGCCATTATATGTACGAACTCACTAGAAAAATATGTTAATAAATGAACGAAGGACACATGATAACGAAGCTACATGGTGCATTCCAAGAAATTTCACAAAAATTAAAGCTGTATAGATATAATTGACATGTACGGCCTATAGTTTGAAGCAGCCAGTGATGTGATCAACTTAACTAATTCTCCGCGTGGACGATGAACTTGCAAGATCTTAGTTAAGATATACTAACTCTCCGTCTCAAATAATATGTCGTTTTTCTCTTTTATATGTTTGTTAAGAAAATATTAATTATTAGAGATTTTTTACTATTTTACACTCATTTATGTCTTAAGATAAAATCTCTTCTCATTAAATATTTATTATATTGAGGTTGTTTGTGATTTGCTTCAAGAATAATTATTATTCTCTCCGTTCCTATTTACATGTCATCCTTACTAAAAATAGACGTTCCTTAATAATAATAATTTGAGATAACTATTTTTAGAAATCACCATAGATAATTTGAGACGATGAAAGTATTTTTGAAGTCTATATATTTAGATGAGATTGGTTAGAATAAAAGAAAATTAAAGTTGAAATTTCAATATCCAAGTATTTGTTGAATCGTACGTTCTGACTTTTTTTGTAGAAATATATGGCGTGGCAAATGACATGTCTAGCTCGATGTCATCATCCATTAAGTTTCTTCTTTTATCCAATAGTGGAGGTCGATATTTTATATTGCTTACTTTTTACTTTTCGTTTTCTTTGATTTCTTTTTCAACCATTGTTCCAAATTTGCTCTTCCATACTTTATAATTTTATTCATGGAAAGTATGAAATCCAAAAATTCTTGCCTGAATCATTTTGTTTCTAACATTTTGATATTATTTTTCTATCTCTATATTAATTATTTATATTGCTAAAATAAGTTAAATAAAATTATTTCTTAATTTACAAATTAAGATATAACTAATTACAAATTTTCTATTTTATTATAACAATTAATTCTTTTTGAAAGTGTAAATAAAATTTATAAAGTTACAAAAAAAGTGTAAATTAGTAAAACGATTATTTTATTTATGACTTCTTAAGAAAATTGTAAAAGAAAAAGTAGACTATTAATATGAAAAACAAAGAAGGTATAAAATTAATTTGCTCTTTTATTCTTCTCTCAATAATCTCATGTTTCCCAAAACACTTAAATCCATCAAATACTCTTCAATAAGAAAATATAACGGAAAGAGCATCAATAATCTTGACAAAAAAAGTGTTGGGATTTAAAAAAATACTTATATCTTGATTTTATAAACGGAAAATTAAATACAAACAACCATTTAAAATAAATAACATAGAATAGAAAAAATAATATTAATATAATAAACTAAAAACTTATATAACGATCATAAAAATTAAATCAAAACTCACTACATAAAAAAGGAAAAACATAAACTAATTAGATTAGCTAAGAACGAAAAAAACATTTTATAAAATGGAAACAAAAAATATATTGAACTAAGTGAAACAAAAAAAAAATGGTGGAGAGGACTTAAAGATGCCCTTTGTCAGCTTGGCAGATGGGTCTCATCCATGCCCTTTTGTCAATCAAGCAATGCCTCGTACAAATAAGACTTGGCGTACCTCATACATAATAAATTTTTTCGTAATTTTGAGTTATGTGGAGTAGAATGTTTATAGTTTAAAGTTTCATGAAAGTTTGATATTCTATTTTTTTTTAAAATCTTAATAGTAAATAATTCTTATTGTAACCAATCTCATTTCTTATCAAAGATGATCTTTTTAACTATTATTGAAAAGACATTTTATTTATTTTTGTACACTGAGAATTGAAAGGAGTACAAGCCGTAATTGTTTTTGCCAAAGTTATTTCAGAACCATCCTTATTGAAAGTAATAAATACATATTAATTTCGAAGGAACATGATGATGTAGTGGTATTCAAAGTTGACAATCTTCAGAACTAGAACGAGATAAGTAACTAGGCAATTAATTTAGGGTCCGTTTGGCTATGCGATATAGATTCATGATATGATATCATAATATGAAATCATGAAATCATGAGATGGAATTAAAGTTTTGTTTGGACATGCGATATTGAATTTTTGTGTTGTATATTTTCTCATAAACATAAGAATCTCATAAGTTGTAAAACTATTAAAATAGCCCCAATTGTTTATTCAATCTTACCAAATAAACAAAAATTTATAAAATCTCATAATAAATTATTACAAAGCTATTTGTTTTCTACTTAAGTAACTATTTCATCTAACTTTAATTGATCAAACTTTAATTCAATAAAAAAAATTGAACATAAATTGTAGTGTACTAGTCTTTAATATAATCTTCTCGCACAGTACGGACAATCTCCTCACGTTGAACTTGCATTTCTCGATCATACGACCGAGAA
Organism: Solanum appendiculatum; assembly: GCA_018342035.1. Classification (NCBI taxonomy): domain Eukaryota; kingdom Viridiplantae; phylum Streptophyta; class Magnoliopsida; order Solanales; family Solanaceae; genus Solanum; species Solanum appendiculatum. The sequence continues at coordinate 719,410 of JAGDQO010000791.1, forward strand.
GAGGAACCAACATTGTTACTTTGAGCCATTTGTTGGTCAATATCATCCACAACTGTATTTTCATTCTCATAGACCATAAATATTTCATCACTCATTTGGTATTCTCGCAAATAATTGTGTAACACATAATATGACAATTTTCACTTGTGTGTCAATATCATAATGGTTCATGTCTTGTTTCACTTGTGTGTCAATATCATAATGGTTAATGTCTTGTTTCACTTGTGTGCAATTACACATTTTCAGTGCATTAATTTCGTGCTAAAATCAAACACATTGGAAGTAGTGATTATCAAACATACATCACCAATTTTGTCCTTTTTCATATTAAATTGCTTTAAACGTTTTCATATGTAACCGAAAGAGAAGTTTTTTTTAATTATGAAAAATCAAAAAAAGTATTACTCCCTCCATTCTTATTTATATTCACCAAATCAATTCCTATTTTATCATTTATATTCACCAAATTTAAAGTAATAATAAATTTGATGTTGGTGAGAATAATAAATTTTTAAAAGTAATGATGTGATTATAAATTTTATTTACATATGAAATAAATGGTTAGTAGATATAAACTTGGGTTTGTTTTAACAAAATATAAACTTGTGGGTTATATTAAAAAAATCTCAAATCATGATTTTTGGAGAATATGAAATTTCATCTCATAATATGAAATCATGAGATGGAATCAGCATGCATGAAATCACATGTCCAAACGCTGATTTCATATCGTGATATGATATCGCATGGCCCAACGCCTACTTAGTATTCACTATTAATGAAGCGCTAACAAAGTTGTCGAGAAAAGTATCCGACGAAGTAATAGTTAATTTTTTGTCAATTTTTACTAACACATGGATTACATGATTGACCACGATGATATAAGATAATAGGCATATCTCCATCCTATTATACTAGACTAAAGTATTCACATGGCAGTACTGATCACTCGGTTTTTAGTATAATGTGAGAAGAGTATCTTTGAATCAAAATAAACAATATAGCTAATTAATTAAAGTAGATAGAATTATATAATGAGTCTTAACTTTGCGGCTTTTTAGTGTTAATAAACCCCAAAAAATTATACACAATCTTCCAATTTTGCCTACTATATATGTGTCTCATTATCTGTAAACATAAATAAATTATATAACATGTAGGACACAAGCAGAATATATAATTTTCCTACATATTTTATAGAATATACTTTAAAAAAATATACTAAACCAGAGAGATTTTGTATGACATTTATTATAACAGACGTGTCTCATATATATTATAAAATAATATAAAAACAGGTGGTCTTCTACACGTAAACGTTTTCAATATACATGTTACTATAATAATATAGAGAAAAGACATAAAGTCACCATTGAAGTTGTCCCGGATTTTCAAAAAGACACCTTAACTTTGCGGGCGTTTTATTACCCCACAAAAATATTGAATATCGTTGTAAAAGGGCCATTTTGAGTCATCTCCTCACCTGGTAAGACGCGCATGAGGCTCACACTAATTTCAATCCGACCCGATTTGTTTCAAACTGAGATGCTCCAACCTATATCTATATTTCCACTAAAACTAAAAAAATGTTCCTAAATTAATTTCTCTCCATCAAATTCGACATTCTCTTTCTAGGTGTTGTAACTGGGTTTTGCTTGATTTTTGTCTTTCTCTGTTGTTGGGTTGAATTTGTTTTAATATTTTCTCACTTGGGTGTGAACAAGTTTTGCTCGGTTTGGATTTCTTAAGTCAAAATTAGGGTTTCGGAATAGAGGGAATTTGAGGATTGATTGATGAATTGGAACTTTAGGGGAAGTTGTTACTGGAAATGATTATAAAGAAGAGCTTGAAAATGGTAATGCCAAGTTTGAAACGGTGTCTTGTGAGTGATTCGGGAGCGGATGAAGACGACTTTTTTGGGAATGGTGATATTTCTCATTTTGACGACGACTTTGCATCGCAATTTCACTCGCAACATCGATCATTCTCATCACTACAAATAAGATTCAACATTGCATTTGACATTTTCCCTCAAAACCTAATAAAATATATATCTTGATTTCTCAAAACTAATTGAAATTATCAACGGCTTTTTTGAGCTTTGTTTTGGGGAAGATGATGATTTAAAGGAAGAAAATAATTAATAAAGAAAACAAGCGAAACGTGGCACTTTTTAATTGGTTTTTATCAGCAAAAATAAACCTTCACACGCGTGTTGTGCGTGATTACAAACCAGGTGAGAAAATGGGTCAAAATGACCCTTTTACAACGATATTCAATACTTTTGTGGGGTAATAGGATGCCCGCAAAGTTAAGGTGTCTTTTTGAGAATTCGAGACAACTTCAGTGGTGACTTTATATCTTTTCTCTAATAATATAATATAATTTTATCATAATGTTTTTTGTCTCTAACGTGTCACTCATTTATATATTTGGAAATGGAGATTTAAGAAAAATTAGAAGTAAACAATTACTTCTTGTATAAATTGACCCTTCTAATCTCTTCAATTATATTGTTGGTGAAGCTGTTATATATGATGAAGTTTTTTGTGTGTAATGAATAATTGAAAATTATAATATACTTATCCTTTGACGTGTGTTATAAATATATATATGCACTATATATCTTAATGTATTTTACGTCATGGTTTCTATTATATGAAGAGACAATATATATATTATATATTATTTCGGCATTTTTTCCGTTATTATAATTAGTACATACATTTAATTTGTATCGTAGAAACAAATTTAAAACTATTGCACGCGTTTTTAGAGAAGAGAAGTATACGAAATTGTAGCTCTAAAATGCTCTTTATTACTTATTAGTATGATTACAACAACAATTAATTTAGAATTTTAACTCTAATTTTACAATGTTGATTTTAAGTGATAATATTGGATTCTAAATTTAATTTTTATACATATTTTATAAATTTATTAATATAAATACATTAAGCAAAATCTATTACATTCGACTGAACCTTGGTGCGAGCGCCTCCGCCCTACTTGCAACAAATCTTATAGAATAATAATTAATTACTCTAAAAACTTTACTGCGAGAAAGCCTCAAAAGAACAAGCATACTGTCCCATCGCGTGAACTTTAAAAGTGTTCCACTTTTGAAAGCCAACTAAATAATAAAATGATTTTGTGCCCTAGCTAGAAAGATCAAATTTTGATTTTGAGTCCTGATTGTTTTAATTTTATAGCAAATATTTTCTTTTAAAATGAATTTTAAGATGATGCAAATTTAAATTAATCGATCCTCCTATATAATAGCGAGTGAAAAGATTAATACGTGTGAGTTCATTTTGTTTTTGTTTTTATTTTTCTTTTCTATTGCACTTAAAAGTAATGAAAAAAGTGCTCCATTTAATTAGTGGATGAGGTGACAAGATTATGTTTTGGCTATTTATATGTGCCATCATTTCTGTCCACTAATTAAAATTGCTCCACTATTGATTTACACTAAAGTTAATGGACACTTTACATCCTCAGTTCATTGTCCCCTCTTACCCCACAAACTTTTTCTATTCTCAGTTTTCAGCACATGATAATAGAGTTAAGATTTACATATATATATAATACTATTGGTGAAATTAAATCGAATATGTTATAATCCCATTGAATAATAAATTAGTAATGTTTGTCTACTCACGTAATTTTCCCTAAAAAAAAAAAAGAGGACACTTAAAAAGATGATAAATCTTATCCTAAACCTGAGGATGTCATCTCCAAAGACATGATCCTAAAGATCAGTCACAATTAACAATAATAATAATAATAATAATAATAATAATAATAATAATAATATTAAGCACTAATACATATCACTTGGCAACTTTAACTAAAAGCTAGCTTCCATCCCAAAACCATTAAATGAAGTTGTATTATTGTATGGAACAACCTCCAAACACGATCACTTCCTACGCGTTTTTTTAAACAGAAAAATTCTCGAAGATTATTGGCGTATGATTTGAAACTCGATGGATAATAAATAATTTATTCCTCCAACTTTCATGTGCGATATTGCATTTGATAATATCACCACTCTATGACTTTTAAAATATTTGAATGCGTTCATAAGATAGATATTTGATGTCTCTTAATCATATCGTCTAAATTACCTTTTATCACCCCTTCACTAATCAAAATAATAAAGATAAATATCAAAGAAAATATATAATTTTGATAATGGGTACGGTGGTCGTGAGATTCATATTTAGAACTTCTCTGTCTGCTCTGATATCATATTAAAAAATTGGACATGACTGAGTCTACCGGATTACAAAAGTTAGATAAGAATTGCCTAATAACATATAAGGAGAATAGAAAATGTGTATCCTACATTGATGTGAAACTCAATAATGATCAATATTTTAAAATTATAGATTCAATTTGCCATAACAACTTATATTTGAGATTCGAGAATTAATAACGACACTCTATAAAATTTTATAGAGATTCATAAACTTTATAAACTTTATGACGTGAAATAAAAGTGTTATTTTTCTTATATTGATAATAAAAACTAAGTTAAGGACATTTACTCAACCTCTCCACTTCTCCAACACAAAGTGAAAAAAAGGTACAAAATTTTTAAAGAAATAATTTTAAAAGTCAACTTCAAACTCTTGAAGTGCTCATTTGCGTGCAATCTCTTCCCTATTTAGAAAAAAGATATGCTATTGACACAAAAAAGTGCTAGTGGGAATCTTTATTTATATGTTATTTGGGGCACTTCTCTTCTCTTTTAATTTTTTTTTTTTTTTTTTGGCATTTTTAGTGAACATTAAAGTTTTGTTTTCACTTTCTCAACAAGAATGATTATGATTTATGAAGGGTCGTTTCTTGGAGCACTTACTTGAACCAAAAAATATGTCCACTAAAGCATTCAATTCTATAGTGCGTTGGCAAGGAGATACATATATATTGATGGAACAAAAGTTTTTTTAATTTGTGTGGCCAATATGTATTTTTTTATTTTACAAAAAGTAGAAACGTGAAAAATGCAAATATATAGTTGAGTACTTTTCATTTGTGAAAAAAAAAATCCATATATTGTATAAAAACTAAAATAAAAAGTTTTAACATTTCCGTCCATGGAATTGACTTCACGAAAATGAAAGATCCACCAACAAGTCTTGCCGATCCTAAGAAAAGAATGTTGAGGTTGCAAGCGATAATATGCGATAAAATTTAAGTTATATTATACATATACATCGTCAATATAAAAAAATTTACACCATTAAATTATATTTACTTGTTATAGCAGATAATTTGACTTGTTTTCAAGATTAAAAATTTCACATTTAAGAAGGTTTATCGGCAAATTATTCTTTTGGTGACCTGATAACAATGTATATAACTTAAACTATATATATATTGAACATGCCTACAACAATATTAAGACTCCTAAAACTTACAATATTATCGTTAAAGTAACGAGAAATGTCAATGATAGACTAAGATCCTAGCTAGGAAGATAAATATATTGATATAAGCATTATCGACCCCGTGTTAATTAATATTTAATAGGAGCAACTTGCAGTTCATACATGTTAGATAAAATGCACGTTTTTGCTACCAAAGAGAAGGAATAATGAGTATTTCCATTGAATTGAATTTAATTTATATACGTCTACAATAACGAAACCACCAGTACTATATTGTAGAACTATACTAGATATATTGTTGTTGTATACATGTGACGGAACTAGAATTTTTATTTTAGAGGTTACTTACTAGGCTATACATATATATTAAATAAAAGTTTTAACACAAATACATAATTTTGAGCCGATGCTGTTGAATTCTTCCGAATTGGTTGCTGTAACCATGGTTCCGCTCCACTATCAAGATATTAAAAGATAACTATTGATAGCCGTCCATACAATATGCGATTAGTTTTTGAAAATAATGCATGTTATTTTTGCAACAATAAGTTAGAATACGTGTTCATTTTATAAAGAAGCAACGCAGACTCAATCATCAAGAGTTTCAAATAAGTACGTAGATATATGTATAAAGTGCAATTGGACCAGAAATATACAACTTTCAAAATATAAGACCATCTTTTTGTATATCGAAGTTCAATGGAAGCAACATTATATTATAAAGTTTGAGCAAAATATATAGAGTTTAACAAAAACCATGCATGTAGTACTTTATTGCCTAATTTGCAGCCATTTTACTAAAATAATTGACTTGAATCATTTTGAAATTCTATTCATATAACTTGTAGTAATTAAAGAATTTTCAAGATTCAAATGTTTTACTTCATCAACTCCTTCAAGGATTTGTTTCTCCATGACCATCGCAATGCTTATCCTCTTAAGCTATGACTTTGACATGCACAAAACTAAAACTATGACAACATATATGATAGTATTCGTCAACATAGACAGGACTGGATTTGAAACATATGAGTTCGGAATTTTAGTCATATAAAGTTTGAATCAAAGTTATATAGTATTGAATTCAGCCGAACCAGAAACCTAATTAATATATCCTAGTTCCGTCGACTCCGCATGTTGAACACACAAAATATCTTAAAATCACGAAAGACAATTCTACATTTCTTGTTGGAGAAAATGAAATTGCTTTGAATTGTTGTATTTCCTCTTTGGCTTGGTGAAGCTTCCTTGATATATGGCAAAAGACATAACAAAGACTCAAAGAGGTTGGAAAATTAATACTGGAACCATTAACAGTGACATAAAAATATCATTTTCTCTCCTTACAAGTCACAAATTCTAAATTTTAGAAATTCAAAAGGTTCAATATATATATATTAAAAATATCTTATATATACACCGTGTACTATTTTATCGAGTACCGGTTTGTTCGGTTTGGTTTTGAAGTTTAACAGTTTGACCTATTGGTTATCAGTTTGTAGATATACTAAACCATTATAAAACCATTAAGATATTGACTTTTCGATTATTGAATTATCGGTTATTGATCGTTATTGGTTCGACTATCGGTTTAACGGTAAAGATTTGACACAAAAAAATTATTAAAAATCACTTATAAATAAGGTGACAAACCAAATGAACCATGCACATGAGTTCACAAATTGCATCTTGCTCAAAACCAAACACTTTTACATTGTAGAATAACCAAGACCCCAAGAGACAAGAGTACTGAGATGGTAAAAAATAAAAGTGTAAAACTAAAATCTAAGACTTTATATATAAAATGATATAAATATAATTATTTAATTACTAACGGGTTATCGATTAACTCTTTAAGAAAAATTCAAACCATTAAGAATCAATAACCCAATAATAAAAAAAATTAAAATTGTTACCGAAACCACTAAATCAATAACCCATTACTGATAAATCAATAACTTTTTTTCGATTCGAATTATCTGTTCCGACTCGATTTTAAACAGCCCTAAAGAATCAGTACCCTTTAGATCCGCTCAATGTGATGTGTTTCTTTTTCAGGAACCATATTTATTTATTTAAATAAAAGAAGGGCAATCCATTTATGAACAGAAAAATAAAATTCCAAATCTACTATTTTGTCAAATTGAAGTTATTGATTATGAAAGTGTGAACAAGAAAAGTCGACCAAATAAATTGCAGTCACTAGTCAACATATCAAGGGCAAATTTGACATTTACACGTCAAAAACAAACAAACTGGTAAAACCTGAAAGGTTATTTTAGTCTAATCACAACGTGACCGTGTAAGCAGACTTTTCGGACATTAAATTCAAGCTCTTAATCAGAGTAGTCAATTAATTAACTTTTTTTCCACAATTACCCTCTCATTAGCCGCATTTCAAATTAATCCTATATGGTATTTCCGTAAATATAACAAAAACTATACCCCTCGAACCCTAATTCTTGAAATATTACCGTCTATATATACCCCTTTACACCATCATAGTTCTAACTAACAGCTTCATCTTCCCATAACTTATATAAATTTCTTCCTCTTTCTCTCTCTACAAAAATGCAGGTGGCAGCAACACTTCCGGCGACCGGTGTCCATTTTTTTCCGGCACGGCGAGCCAGTTTCAAGTGTAATGGCTATTCATCACCATTGAATCCAATAACTAGAGTTGGTTCTATAAATGCACAAAGTTTAAAAACAGTAACACCACCAACAACAACTACGGAGATGACGAAGAAACATCTTGCGAATCTTGAAAAGCTTTTGCAAAAGGAAGTGAAGCCGGAGCCGGTAATTCAAGAAACGAAACAGGTGAAAACAGGGGAAAACAGAGGAAAACAGGGGAAAAAAACAGAGGACAACAGGGGAAGGAACTTGTTAGAAGGGCTAAATTTGTCTCGAATTTGGCCGGAGATGAAAGCAGCTGAAGAAATGTCACCAAGGCATTTGATTAGGTTACATAGAATGTTGTCATCAAAATCAATGGAGTATTCTCCAAGGAACAATCTTAGTAGCAGGTGGAAGGAGTATCATGGTTGTAAAGATTGGCTAGGACTTCTTGATCCATTAGATGAAAATCTCCGGCGAGAATTAGTCCGGTACGGGGAGTTTATTCAGGCGGCTTACCATTGTTTTCACTCCGACCCCGCCACGTCAGCAAATGATAACGCTCACGTGGCAAGGGACGTGTCGTTGCCTGATAGGTCATACAAGGTGACTAAGAGTCTTTACGCCACATCATCCATTGGCTTGCCTAAGTGGGTGGATGACGTGGCGCCTGACCTTGGGTGGATGACCCAGAGATCGAGTTGGATCGGGTACGTCGCGGTATGCGACGATAAAACCGAGATCCAACGTATGGGGAGGAGGGATATTGTCATCGCGTTGCGGGGAACTGCAACGTGTCTTGAGTGGGGGGAAAATCTCCGCGATGTGCTCGTTCAAATGCCGGGAGAAAATGAATTAGTTGAAGGACAACCAAAAGTAGAATGTGGATTTTTGAGCTTGTACAAAACAGGTGGAGCTAAAATCCCAAGCTTAGCTGAATCTGTTGTAAATGAAGTGAAAAGACTGATTGAAATGTACAAAGGGGAGTCACTAAGTATAACAGTAACAGGACATAGTCTTGGTGCTGCATTGGCTTTACTAGTAGCAGATGACATAAGTACATGTTCACCAGATGCTCCACCAGTCGCAGTTTTTTCCTTTGGTGGTCCTCGAGTAGGCAACAAAGGTTTCGCGAATCATCTAGAATCAAAAAACGTTAAGGTTCTACGTATCGTGAACAAGCAAGACGTGATCACTAGAGTTCCAGGCATGTTTGTGAGCGAAGCAATCGACAAGAAACTAAGAGACACCGGAGCCTCGGGGGTGTTGAACTTGCTTGACAATAGCATGCCATGGGCTTATTCACATGTTGGCACAGAATTGAGAGTTGACACAACAAAGTCTCCATTTTTGAAACCTGATGCAGATGTTGCATGTTGTCATGACTTGGAAGCATATTTGCATTTGGTGGATGGGTATTTGGGATCAAATGAATCATTTAGACCAAATGCTAAGAGGAGTCTAGCTAAGTTGTTAAATGAACAAAGTGCTAATATTAAGAAATTGTATACTAGTAAGGGTAAAGATTTGAGTAGTCTCAATCTTAAAAGAGAATTTAGTTTTCCTAGGCCTAGTTGTTTGCCTAGTCCTAGTGTTTTGCCTAGTCCTTCATCTTGAGTTAATTGGGATGAGGATATGTGTGCTTCTTGTACAAATTTAAGAAGTATATGGTTTCTATTTGTATAATTACTACTCCTTAATTCTCTTTCTTTTTTCTTTTGATGACATTGGACATAACAACAAAGTTCTAAAATTCTGGAAAATTTTCACAGAAGTTGCATATGAAAATGGCTGAGAAAAATAGAATGCAAGAAATTAAGAGATTCAATAGATAAATTTGCCCACTTGGCAAAGAGAAAAACAACATATAATGGAGTATTATTTTTATTTTTTTTGTTTCTCACCTCGTGCCTGGAGCCTACATTGAGCCCCGCACACACTGCATAGCCCATTTGGTGGTGGCGCTCCCAATAGAATTTTTTCTATACCCAAGACTCGACCCTGAAATCTTTGATAAAGGATGAAACGGTCCCACCACTGCATCACAACTTATGTTGTTATAATGGAGTATTATTGACAAACGAGTGGAACCACTCAAAAGTAATAAGTTTTTCTGACTCATTACACGGGATTGTTTACCTGAGATAGAGTTATAAAATATTGATTTGATTTAAATATTACTATATTAATGATGGTGGAATTTATTAATACACATTCTGGAAAAAAAGTCAAGAAAATAATAATGTGTAAAACAAGTGTTAAACATATATTAATACACATTGGAGAAAAAATATTACGTGAATATTATTAGAAGTACGATGACATTGGACTATCTATAACACTTCTAACTTAATCCTTGCTTTCCATGCATTTCTATCTAAGGTCATATCCTCAATTAGCTGAAGTTGTGTCATGTTGGGTGTAATCACCCCTTTCTCTTTTAACTCTTGCTATAGTCAACTTTTCACACCTCCTCACTAGCGCATCCTCACACTTTCTCTTCACATATCCAAACCATCTCAACTTCGCTTCTTTCGTTGTGTCTGCCACGAATGGGCACTCCCACCTTGTCCCATGTAACTTCATTCTTAATTATATTTCTCTTAATATGCCCAACATTCACTCGAGTATTATCATCTCAGCTATCTTCATCTTCTGAATGTGGACATTCTTAATTGACCAATATTCAACCACATATAATACTTTGATATAATCACCGCTCCATCATATTGTTAAGGATTTTAAATTCTTGAAATGTGAAATTATATAAAATAACATTCTTTAATATGAAAATTTGACAAGGAGATTAGAAACAACATGAAACAATAGATCATTTGCCCTTTTGAACATCCACACTCTAATAATGTGTTCCCTATTCCATAGATTTAATTCCTATAATATGATTGACTGTCACTTCACTAATTAATTAATTAACACCAACGCCAACTAGTTTTGTGTGCATTTAATTCAAGTATAAGATCCAAATAATTGGTTGGTGTCACCTTCAACATGTGCAAGCCTAACATATTCAACCTGCTCATAGCTAAATGTCTTTTAGATTTAAATTCTAAACTAGCCACGTTATAATAAATATCTAATTATTGATAGGATTGCTGTTAAACATTTGATGCTTATGTTTCCTTATCTTTTATTTATATAGGAATAATATAACTCGAACAAATTGTATATATGTCTATCGAAAATAATCTCTTTACTTCATAAAATAGGAGTAAGGTTATATATATATTGTCTTATTCAGATCGCACTTATGGAATTACAAAATATGTTGGTATCATTATTTTGTGTTTTGTTGGAACCCCGGGACAATCAACAACCTCTGCCACAACTCTGCCTTTCGGGTGAGCACTTTGTTGTAGCTTGCTCACTGTGCAATAGCTCACAAATCACACAGGAGATGTAAACCGCACTAGACAAACCCCATACAACGAGCTCGTGACTGAATAGCAAATGGAAACTGGATTCAATTCCAGATCTCCACATGAAAAACTCACCTCCCAATTACTCAATCATGCCTTGGGGCTGGTATTATTATTATTATTGTTAAAGAAATTGTATATATCGTAAAAAAATAAAATAAAAACTAGTTGTAGAGTCGATATAATATACGGCGCCCACCGTGCATGTATAAACTCATCAATTAATACTTGAAAAGACAGAAAAAATATTGTGGTTGTACTTGCTCTAAAAATCATGATCTTGAAAAATGTAGTAACCACATGATTTTGAAATTATATTTTATACACCGAGTTATATCAAATAATTAAACAAAGGAACTACGAGATCCATGTGTGCATTTTTAATAATTCTCTACATCATAAACTAATGAAATTTATTGAGACACATGCATAAATAATTAAGTTTTGTTGGGTGTAGATCCCAAAAAATATTTGAGACAATAACCGGGTCATTCACACAATGCCCTTATTTTGAGTTGATTTTTAATTTTTGTTTCTCAAAATTATAATTTTTTATTTTTTATGTTTTTGAGTTATAACTTATAAGTACTAAGAGAAGATCGAAAATGTCCTTAACAACGAAAAAAATGCAAGGGAAAGAAATTTTGCAAGACATAAGTAAATTATGTTCCAAATCAAAAGACATAAAGTTAGTGACCCAAGTTATGCTCCAAGACAAAAGTTTAATGGGCCAAGTTATGACACAGGCAGCATACGTTTTGACACAGAAGTTTTGCCCAAGACAAAAGTTCAATGGCCAAGTCATGACTTACGAGACAGGGCAGCATACGTTTTGACAAAGAAGTTATGCTCCGAGACAAAAGTTTAATGGGCCAAGTTATGACACAGGCAGCATGCGTTTTGACAAAGAAGTTATGCCCCAAGGCATAAGTTCTCTAAAAGTCTTATCCTACAAAACATAAATTATGTTTTAAGACAAAACATTCTCTAAAAAGTTTTGTCTTCCAAATTAGTTGTGTCTGGTGAATTTAGGTCATGGCTAAGATTACATTCACCCCCAATTTTTTTATTAAATGAGAAATAGGAAAAAATAATAATTAAAGACTACAAATTTAAGAGGCAAATAATAAAGACTACCCCAAAATAGTGACAGTTTGTGCCCTGCATTAAAATGGATGACATTTGGTGGGCTAAGAAAAGGCCTACAAGGGAAGCCTGTTTCAAATTATGGGCCAATATAGAGAAGCCCATTAAATTCGAGGTTAAAGCAAGGCTAAACTATCTATTTAGACATACTTCTATATCATAAATACATATTTTATCACTAGTTTAAAAATATTATTTATAATACCATTTTTAATTAAATATACCATATATTTTAAAAAGTTACATGAGATACACAATCCCATTAATTATGATTATTAATAATTATCTTTATATTATAACTCCTTAATTAATGAAACTTTTACAATTCAAACACTTCTCTCTCTCATCCAATTCAGCCGTTTCCCTCCCCAATCTCACGTTTCTTCTGTATCCAAAACCAATTTCAGCTGTTTCCATCCCCCAACCCACGTCTTCTTTGTATCCAAACACATTACCCCTTTCTTCATCCACACAATTTCTCATGAATTACCCCCTTCTTCTCTAACCTAACTCAATTCGTTATTGCATGTGCTTGTAGCTTAATCTAGATAAGCAATAGAGGTATTGTAAGTTTTTTTTAGTTAATCAGAGTCTCCATAGTGTATCTTTGATTTTGTTTCTACTGTTTTATTATTCTCATGTATCTTGATTTTATAATTGCAAATCCTAAAAAAAGGAAGAATTTTAAATTTTTTAAACTTTTTTTTGGATTAATGATAAACAGATACTCTACGGTCGTGATTTGCTCCTAAATCTGTGTGTTTAAGTTACATTCCATATTTAGATACACATAATTATATGTATATGCTTACTATGTATTCGAGATACATTTTTTTGAATATAATGTATGAAATTGATACTTGATACATCAAATTAATACTAGATACATATAAAAGATACATGAAATTAAAATTAGATCATATAAATAGATACATGAAATTAGTATTAGATCATATAAACAATTACATGAAATTAATACTAGACACATATAATAATACAAGAAATTAATATTAGATATTTCTATGATACATATGAATGTCATTGTATGATATTCATGTATCTAAGTGTTTAGTTTGTTGGATACATCATATATTGATAATAGATACATCAAATTAATGAATTTATTATTTTAAGAGTAATAAAATGAAATTAATCAAATTAATGACCAAGATATACATGTTTTTGTCTTTTATTAATAATATTAATGAATTTATTATTTCAAAGAATAATAAAATGAAATTATTAAACATAGATAAATCCTTGATTTCCGCCTTATATTAAGGAATTTGAATTTCAAATTAATTGTCCATATATTCTTAAAATCCCCAATTACTTCTCTAATTAAGGAAATCAGTTACAACCAATTAATTTAAATAAATAAAATATGTATCTTGATTTTAAAATTTGGCACATACATGTATCTCGCGGATTCATATTCATGTATCATAAGCATGAAATATGGTAGATGAAGTAATATTTAAAACTAACGGGAATTTTAGTAATTAGAACCTAAACTAGTGGGATTTATGTAGTTTGCCCTTAAAGCAGGGAGCTCAAAAGAAATGATTTACTTTACATTAACAAGAAGTAAATATTTTTGGATAAATTACCTATATACGCATCTTTTCTTACCTTATTTTCTATTATTCCCTACCTTTTTAAAATATTACAAAAATTCCTTATTTCTCCCCAATTCTCCAACCTTCCGGATACATAAACATCCCCACCCAAACCCACATTTATCCACTCCATTTTTTACTCCTTTAATCTCTCCCTAATTTAACTCCACATTCTTATCAGTTACAATTTTCATATCAATTTAATTTTCAAGAGGATTCTCTCTCCATCTCAGAATCTGCTTTATCGCATTGATTAAGTGAACAGTCGGATTCAAAGGCGGACGAGATAAACTGAAATTCTTACAGAAATTGATGTGACGATTCAATGCCTCTTCCGCAGTAATCAACATCTCACCTCGAATGATCTCGTCCTTGATTGCCTCCGCACACAATCCTCAAATTCCCTTCCCTTGGTACCGCTGCCGAATTGTTTCTACATACGACAGAGTGCATTCCTCCATCAATCTGCAACAGTCGCATTTGGTATTACTCATCTAAACTCTTCTAATACACATTCTAAATTGGATAATAGATACATTAAAATGACTATTCTCTTCCTTGCTGATACATTAAAAAATAAAGAAATTCACATACTGATACATTTAAAAATATAAATTCACAACACACTTGACTCTAATTGCATGAAGTTGTATCCAGTAATCTACATTTATAAAACTACAAGTATATCATTTTTGTTTTCATTAATGTATCATTTGCATATATATATATACACATATCCTTATACAAATTCAAGAATCAAAAAAGATTTTTCACATGTATCTGATATTTTATATAAACAACAAAATAACTCACAGATCTGCAAGCCCATTACACGCGAGTGTAATTAGTATTATATCAAACTCTAACCATTAGTGTATCATGTCTTATATATTAATATACAAATTCAAAAATTAAAAAAATAATGATTAAAATAGATAATAGATACATTAAAAATTGAAAGTAATTCAATTACTGATACATTTAAAATTCAGAAAATCACATGTACCTGATACATGAAATTAAGTACACAGTGGCTATAATTGTATCAAGTTCGTCTATTTTGGATCTGTTAATATTTGAGATAGATGGAGGAGAAGAAAATTTGAATTTTGAATTCTCTAAATCTGTTACGGATTGGAATAAATTGATATCAATCTGTTTAGCGTGATTCGTGGGATTGATAATTAATTTTACATTTAGATTTCTTTTTAAGCGCAACAATCAAGTTGTTTAATGTATCAGACGCTATGTATCTGGCTGAATATAATGTATCCGGATGCTACAATTTTTAAGGAATTTTTGTAAAATAGAAAAGAGTAGGGATAAGATGTAATTTAAGTTTTACACTATGAGATTTAGGTAAGTTATACAATATTTTTTCATTCTTAACTAGAGGTATCGGGTTTCTCTCCCAATGTGAGACTTCTTGACTGGTGGGAAAACAAAAATAAACCAACACATTTTTTTATCACGTATACTAATGAGGCTCCGGTTTGGAAGAAATTTTTTTTTTTATTAGATTTTATTTTGGGATCTGATTAATTCGAATTTGTCTTATGAAATTTTACTATAATAAATAAGGACAAAGTTTTATTAAAGATGATTCTTTATCAAAATTCAAATATGAAATCTTTAAAAATAAGGGTATACTTACCACCTCTATGCAACTTTGAGGTGACAAGAATTATGTCTACGAAAAGACCCCAAGCTCACAGTCCCACAAATATAGGTTATTTTATTGATATAAAAAATATTTGCAACCCATACAACAAAATTTTTTTAATATTCCAAGATTAGTTATCCTAAATTTTTTATACTTAATATGGTAAAAATAACGCAACCACCTCAGATAAACTCATACTAAAATTAATTCCGAAATTAATTTTCTGGCTTATAGCTCTATAAAGAGCTCTAACACAGTACCAAACATGTCAAATGTACTATAAACTTCACTTTAGAAGCAAAGTTAGCTCCTTTTCTTCCCTTTCTTTCTTGTCATGCAATCGCCATTTTTGTATCTCTTACACCTCCTTTTATCGAAACCCAGATGACATTTCAAGCCCAGAAGCATTGCCTGCAGCTCCATCCCAATTGGTACCCTCCAGTAACGTAAAATTTTCAAGAAATGGTCAGTTTTCGTACAAAACCAGACACTCTGAGCCTCTTGAAATCGATGATGTGGTATTATCGAACAAGAAAATTACCAGTTTTATTCGATCTGGGGATTTAGATTCTGCGTTTAGAGTTTTCGAGAGTGTGAAGGTGAAGACAGTAATCACATGGAATTCAATCTTGGCTGGGTTTTCAAGAAAATCTGGGTATGTTGAAGAAGCACGCCAACTGTTTGATAAAATTCCTGAACCGAATGTTGTGTCGTATAATACCATGTTAGCTTGTTATTGGAGAAATGCTGACATTCAGGCTGCTAAGAGTTTCTTTGATCGAATGCCGGTTAAAGATGTTGCTTCCTGGAATACCATGATTTCAGGGTTCTCTCAAAATGGGATGATGGGTGAAGCAGAAGAGTTGTTTCGGGTAATGCTGGTGAGGAATGAGGTTACTTGGAATGCTATGGTAGCTGGGTATGTTGAGTCTGGGGAATTGGAATCAGCATTGGAGTTGTTTAGGGAAGCTCCTGTGAAAGGTGTGATTGCTAGGACAGCGATTGTGACGGGGTATATGAGATCAGGAAACGTTGAAATGGCGGAAAAGATGTTTCAAGAGATGGAAGAGAAGAGTATGGTAACATGGAATACTATGATTTCGGGTTATATTGAGAATGGGAGAGCAGAGGATGGTATGAAGCTGGTAAAGAAAATGATGGGATCGGGTATAAAGGTGAACGACTCAACGTTGAGTAGTCTCTTACTAGGTTGTAGTAATTTATCTGCATTGAAATTTGGGAAGCAAGTTCATCAGCATGTCATGAAGTCCCCTTTGTACTTGGATATGACGGTGGGGACTTCATTGATTAGCATGTATAGCAAGTGTGGAGTTTTGGAGGATGCTTGGAAGTTGTTTCTTGAGATGCCAAGAAAGGATGTTGTCACTTGGAACGCCATGATTTCAGGGTATGCTCAACACGGGGAAAGCAAGAAGGCCCTTAACTTATTTGATGAGATGAGGCGTAAAGGAATAAAACCAGATTGGATAACCTTTGTTGGAGTTCTATCAGCCTGTAACCATGCGGGTTTAGTCAATCTTGGTATTCAATATTTTGAGCAAATGCAGCATGACTATGGAGTTAAGCCAAAACCAGACCATTACACTTGTATGGTCGATCTCCTTGGACGAGCTGGAAAGCTAAATGAAGCTGTGGATTTGATAAGAAAGATGCTATTCAAACCCCATATAGCACTATTTGGATCACTTTTGGGTGCTTGTAGGATCCACAGAAACTTAGAAGTGGCAGAGTTTGCTGCCAAGAACTTGCTTAGCCTTGAACCTACAAATGCAGCAGGCTATGTTCAACTTGCTAATGTTTATGCAGCCAAGAACCAATGGGAAGGTGTTTCTAAAGTTCGAAAGTCAATGAAAGAGAACAAAGTTATCAAAACACCAGGATACAGTTGGATGGAGGTTGGGAGAGTGGTCCATGAGTTCAGATCAGGGGATAGACTTCATCCAGATCTCAAAAGCATACGCATGAAACTAAAAGATCTCGAGAAGAAAATGAAGTTAGCAGGCTATGTACCTGATCTCGACTCTTCATTACACGATGTAGGCGAGGAACAGAAAGAGCAGCTACTTCTGTGGCACAGTGAGAAACTAGCCATTGCCTTTGGTTTAATGAAATTGCCACCAGGAATGCCAATTAGGATATTCAAGAACCTCAGAGTTTGTGGAGATTGCCACCAAGCTACTAAAGTTATATCAGCAATAGAAAATAGGGAAATCATTGTTAGAGATACAACTAGGTTTCACCATTTCAAAAATGGAGCTTGTTCTTGTGGTGATTACTGGTAAACTATTTTAAGAGTGACAAAACATTTATTATGGTAAACGTTCCATTCTTTATTATTCGATATAAGAGAAAAAGAGTGATTGTTGTGTTTTTTGCATTTCTCTTCAGATGTTATTCTAACATTATTTTGTAGGAGTTCCTAGTATATATGTTGTGACTAAGCATCTTTGCAAACATACTTCGGAGTGGTTTGGTGTGAGGTATAAGCTATAATAATCCCGAGATTATTTTTTCCTATATTTGGTGGTAATCCTTGAATTATTCATCCAACCATTTATACCATAGTGATGGGATAAGTTATCCCATATACATGATCAGTTAACTTATCTCGGTCGATGTTGATAATCAAAACTTATATGGCGTATGAGATTCAGAAGAAGGAAAAATCAACATATGAAAAAACACTCTAATAACTAAGCTTGCACAATTGCAGAATAAATCATTTTGATGAAGGTCCAAAGAATAGAAAGCAAATACTAGTATTCACCAATATTCCTAGATTTTCTACAAATTGTTTATCCAGATAGATTGAAAAGAATGAGGGTTTTGACCAAGTGTCGAATGAAAGTAATAACAGTGAACAGTCTTCCTATATCAAGCCATTACGAGAGACTAATTTTACATGCCACATCAGAATCATCATCGAGCTTCGTCCTTTCAAGATGAGCAGCAACCGCTCTTTTGGTTGACAGGTTGTCCTCGGATCTGCACAGTTGGAGGTCGTGCATTGTTTGATGCCGGTTGGCTTGCCATTCTACAAATACATTAAGATATTAAGTTTCCGTTCGAGAAAAGAGCTAACTGTAACTATGATGAAAGCAACTTCAACTGAAATTTCCCAAACCTGTTCTTGATTGAAGCAGCCATAGCCATGAAAGCCTGCTCTACGTTGGTGGCATTTTTTGCACTAGTTTCCATGAAAGGGATGCCGATCTCATCAGCAAAAGCCTACAAAATGGTTGTCCATCAATTAGGATAAAGGGATCCGTGGACAAACTATTCAAGTAACAAAATGTTTACCGGGAAAACATTACACTAATGACGGGTTATATTCACATCATGGAGTCTTACAATGGATTGTAGGGAATTGATTACCTGAGCTGTCTCTGTGGAAACCACCTTCTGAGCTGTGAGATCGCACTTGTTTCCAACAAGAAGTTTGTTCACATTATCACTTGCATATCGATCTATTTCACTCAACCATTGCTTGACATTATTGAAGCTCTCTTGATCGGTTACATCATAAACCACCTGACAAAGAAGCCATCAGAGTAAGACCTCGTGACAAAGAGGATAGTACAATGTCAGAAAACAATATGTGAGGAAACACAAAACTTACAATTATGCCGTGTGCACCGCGATAGTAACTACTGGTAATTGTCCTAAAACGTTCTTGACCAGCAGTATCCCACTGCATATACCAGGAGGGAGACGATGTATCAGAAATATATATTTAGTAAGCAAGCATCGCAGACTATAGTAAGCAACCAAAATGCAAGCAAACTTCTCATGAGTGGCCAAGTCAAAACTAGATACTTACAATTTGAAGTTTAATGGTTTTCCCATCCTGATCAACTGTGCGGATTTTCTACAAGAAAAAAGAAGACAATTGTTACTAAAATATCCCGCTGAACTATTAAAATGAGACAATACAAAGAACAGGAAGATTCTCTTACAAAGTCCACACCGATGGTGCTGATGTAACTCTCAAGATATGAATCATCCTGAAAAGAGAAAAGAAGTAACAATAAGAAAACGCCTATTTGCTTCCACAGGGATTGTCAAACTTTACAATGTAAAATAGGTCAGTTTAAAAGGCAAATGAACTATGTATATGACATTCAAATCACAAATCAAAGCTTAATGAAACAGAAGCAAAGTTTCACCAGTTCCACCCTACATAAGTTGAACTTCAACCACCCAAAAAGAGGATAGAAAATTAGACAGAGCAAAGACATCTGTCTGCGCGAGGACGTAACCAGCAGCAAGAGGGCTACTTTTGCAAAAATCAGATTGCAAAGGAGAAATACTTTGCATGTACAGGGAAACAAGTTCCACAAGCAAGAAACCATTACAGACGGCATCAAAGGAAAAAAATCTTCAGATGTATGAAAAGCAGAATGGTCAGACAATTCAACAATAACTTACAGCAAATCTCAAGAGGAGACACGATTTACCAACACCAGAATCTCCAATAAGCAAAAGCTTGAAAAGATAGTCGCTGCAAGTAAGATTATTATGTCAGTTGAGCAACAGAAGTTTAAAAAACATCCCGAAAAACAGTTAATTAAATTGATGTAGCACAATATTGACATGGAGAAAATTTTGCAGGTATTCAGTCAAGGCACCTTTACATTGACCTATTGAGTTCGCATCTAAAAAGTATATCACCCCCAAACTAAAAAGGGTACTGTTTCTGAGGTGCAGAAGACTGGTGTTACATTTCTATGTTTGTCGAATGAAATACGTTCATCAAGTCTCAAACTTTTAAACAGAAATTCCTTCTCTACAATTTTTCTACAAGTTTTAGCACATAAAACTGGGAAATTGCAGAAAGCAATAACCAATAAATTTTAAATCCTCACATGTCTTATTAGTTTTAGAAAGTACAAAACATGGATTTAATATCTTGGCATCAGCGTCATACAGTCATGTGACCAAGGTCAAACTCATATAATAGAGGCTATTATAATTACCAAGTGCAGCAAACTGTTAGCATATGACTATTTAAGACAAACCATGACACACCACAAAGGAAAACACACCTTACATATTAAATAACCATGGTTAGGCATAAAAGTTCTCTAAACACATGTCATGAATTTTATCAATTCGGCACACACACAACTTTACCCAATAAGTGAAAATATCCATATTGGCAGCCTCCATACTTCATAATTCAGTTCCCAATTTTGTACAATAGCTAATACTTAACCACATAACTAGCTGATCTCATTAAAATAGAGCCAAAAAGGATTAACTAATGCTTATTTACGAATAAAAACTTGATCTTTCACTAATTCCTAAGCTTTCCAAATATGGTTTTGGCAGTTCCATCCTCCCATCTAAATTTCTAAACACATCAACAACAAACCCAGTGTAATCCCACAAGTTGAGTCTGCGTGTGCAGCCTTACCCCTATGTTGTAAAGATAATGAGACTGTTTCCCTTAGACCCTCGACTCAAGTAAAACATATCAAAAATTTCTAAACACATGATACTAGGAATTCAGTAAGTTCACATAATTATAATCCCAAGAACAAAAAAGGGTCAACGCAAATACAGAAAAATTGATCAATAAATATGTTACACGATCTAGAAAATTCCCTCAACCCCACATACAGACAACCATACAGAAACAAGAAAACCCAACAAAGATGGAAACTTTTGACTCTTTTTTCTATTTCAGGAGGAAAAATTAAAACAGATCTAAAAAGAGTCATCAAAAAAACTAATTTATAAACAACAAAACATCAGCTACTATTCGAAATTCGAATCAAAAGATAACGAATTTGATATAAAAAAAGAACAACTTACTATTCTGGATTCATGATGACTAATATAAAGTTCGAGATCGGTGAAGCGAAGGTACTATCAAGGAAGCTATGAATACACCAAGAATTTAGGATTTTCCGGCGGGGAACTGACCGGAGTAAAAAAAGGTCGCCGGAGAAAATGAGAAGAGAAAGTTAGGAGGGACAAATATGATGAAATAATGATTTGGCAAAACAAGTCTCAATTATTTTCATTTTAATGAAGCCTGGCGTGACGTGGCAATTAAATAGGTGCGTGCCACGTGTAAGACAGATTGGCAATCAACAATTACTAAATTTAGGCCTTTTTTACCCTTCGTTGACTCATAATTTGTGAATTTATATAGTTGATTCCTAATTTTATATATGATGATTTTAATTTATTTACTATTTTTATCATTTTCAAACTCATGTATTTCATAGAATTATGCATTTTTTTCATAAATAGAGTGAAAATAATATTTTTTTTTAAAAGCAAAGTGTACGATCAATAAACTATTGAAATGAATTATATAACAATAACTTAAATAATACAATATGGTGTCATGTCTGATATTAATGAGTGCTCCTTCAGTTTGAATTCAAGATCACTTATTACGATTTTAAAAGATCGCAATTCAAAAGTCAACTACTAACATCACAACATTAACAACATGTATCAATGAGATCCCATTGATACGCAGATTGTGTCCTGTCATTAAGTTATCAAAATGTTCAGATAATAATTTACACAATATTCGATATACAAAACCTAATTATAATAATGTTTGATTTTGTATTTTTATTTAAATATCAGTATAAAGAAAATACAAAAATGATAACTCGAAAACTTCATGATATTTTATTTTATTTTATTTATATTACTTCCAAGTGAAATTAAAAAATATATAAAGGACATGTTGGTAATTTGGTACAAGGCTTTCTACCTTCTGGGAATTGGGATGGCAGCTGACAATTTAGAATTACTTAGAAGCGTTATTTACGTGTACGCATTTTGCCCCTATTAAGTTTTGCCAAATGAATTATCAACACGCTAAATTTTTCACAAATTATTAAATTATAAATAAAAGTTTTTCCTCACATGAAAGGGAAATAAAGTCAGCAAAAAGCAAAAATAATACAACAAGAATAAAGGGATAAATGGAATCTTTTTAATTGGTCGAATTGACAAATAATTTTTTAAGACTTTCTGAGCGATTATACTAAATCTATTGTTACAAAAACCTAGAAACGTGAAGGAAGAATGTGATATAATAATGAGTCTAGAAGTCTGAATTAGATAGAGTTACGGCAAAGTTTGGTATATGTGAAACACAAACCTTAATTATCACGTTAATTAATTGTAAGCTAACATTTTAATTTGGTTTTTGTTTACTTTTCAAAGAAGCTTTTATATAAGTAACTTTTATAGAAAAGTTTTATATGAATGACGATCTATGTTTATCTTCTAAGAGGAATCAATTTTAGTTTAAGCAATTGAGAGGAAAAAGTAAATAATAAAATTCATACTATTTTTTTTTTAAAAAAAAGTATAAGAGTGTGTGGCCAGAAGTGGGATGAGCTGTAAAAGTGCCAAATGATACGTAGCAATAATTTGCTCTCAGAATATAAAAATTGTCCTTTACCAATAAAATAATGTACTCTTTCTGCCTAATATTAATTAATTATATCCGGAGTTATCAAAAGTATTTATCCTAATTTATTTGTGATTTTATAGAATTAAGATAAAATTAATTATTTTTATTTTATTTTACTCTAGTTTTAAATGTTTTTAAAATAAAATTAGCTTAATCTTATAAAAACAGAGTTTAATTTATTGAAGGGAGATAAGAATAAATAATAAAAAATAAATTGCCAAATGATATGTAGCAATAATAATTTGGTCTCAGAATATAAAATTGTCCTTTACCAATAAAAGAATGTTGTTGGTAAAGATATGGCACTTCCTATTTATATCCCATTATACTTGATTATGTTTTATTATACTACATACGTATCTTTTATTTGAAATTTTAACACTTCATCCTATAATAAAATAAATACTCTATGAAATTCATGATTCTCAATAGTAATTAAAACCTCTTTCTCATATTGATTAAATGAAGTAATTCAAATAGTATATTATAGTTAGGTCACTTGGGTTAACCTTAATAGGTACTTTATTCACTATTTATAACAAACAAGAGTACTTTAAGATGATTGATTTTATCTGATTCTCTCAGTTAACATCATAATGATCTAATTTCAATAGTACAAATAGATGATCGATTGGTCCACCATAATAGGGATAGATATGTTTATCGAAATACACCAATTATAGATCAAATAAAAAACTCACATATCAAACGATATAATTCAAACATAAAACTCAAAAAATTGGAATACATTTATTATAATTATAATGTAACCATTGTATAATACTTCTCTCAACATATTTGGAAGTTCACTATGTATCATTTCAAAATTATTATTTTTATCCCACGCGCGAGAAATGATATAGGTCTCTTTAACAGTACGATAAGTACTATCGTCGGTGATAAATTATTCATAGGTCCACTTATAATTCCATTTTTTCTAATAAGACTTCGCATTTCCCACGCTGTCTGCTACTCGCCAACTTTCCCAGAACCCGCGTAAATAACAGTCAAAATTCTCCATTTTTTCCTCCATTGCTGTAAAATCTGAAAAAGCCATGTACCGTTCATCGAGTTCTTCACGAGTATCTGAAGAGTTCTTTTTTAATTCTTCTCCGAATCTCAAATCAACGATTTCTACTGAAGCTGAAGAGTTACCGACGTTTAATCCCCAATCTCATGTTGCTAAAAAGGAAAGAAATCGTCTCAGATCTGCTGAAAATGCAATCCATCTTATCCCTTTAATACTGCTGCTTTCTGCTATTGTTTTGTGGGTTTTCTCTAGTCCTGGTAATTCTTACTAAAAATCTCTGTATTTTTGTGTTTTGATTCAGCTGAATGTGTTTCAAGATTCTTTTTTTATGATGTGTGGAGTTGGGTTTATTCATTTATAGTTGAATTTTTGCTGACCCATTTGGTTATTACTTCGTTTTTGATTTTGTAATGTTTGGGATTTGGAGTATTGCTAGAGCTCTCAGATTTGAGCTCTGGGTATGGAAAAATCCTTGATAGGTAGCCCATCTCCCGAATGAGGCCTTACATGGCGTGAATTAGATTAGTCGGACTTAAATGCGTGTACAGGAGAATGGATAGGAAATGAAAACAAAAATTTGGAGTAGTGGATGGCGTGAAAATGAGATGGGAATTGGTTGTTTAATTTGTGAATGGAATTTTGTGGTACTTCTTGAGTTGACTTTGTTTAAAGTTGGATTCATCAATAGGATTTGGAAAAAGATAAATGCTGTTTTTGATGCTTTCCTTTTCCTGTTTCTGATTCTTTTCCCAAAAGAGATTGGAAAGAATCAGATCTTTTGCTTGTAGGTACTTTTTTGGCTAAGCATAAATGGACTTTCATTGATGGAGTTTTCTATGTTGTCTGTATTTAAGATGAAATTGGAGCTTAGTGGATGTTGTTTACCCCTACATTGAACCTTTGACTAGATTCCCAGCTTTCGTGTTAACGGGGGAATTTTATCTATAGTAAGTAAATGATCATGAAATTCACTTGAAGTGATTATACATATTGAAGTTGAGAACTAGCTGAATAATAATCACCATTCGCATACGTTGTTTACTTAAGAAAATTTGACGTTGAACTATTATGATCGAATCTGTTTGAAAAGTTACCAGAATAACTTCTGTCGACATACCTGTTATTCATTGGTGTTTGGTTTTTCGAGTATTGGTAATTAGGCAACACAGTTGATTGTTTGTTTTCTCTACTGATCTTCTGTTTGATGAGATGATTGTTGTTCTCCGAATTGAGGAGTTCACTCTTGTATCTCCATGCTGCTTGTACTCGAGTTGTTTTTTCTTTTTTCTTCTTATGTTGGGGCGTTTTAAGTTTCTTTCTTTGATCTTCATCAAGGGAGTCTATCCTTTTATAGCATTTGTTGCATTGTGTCTTAGGTTAATGTTATCTATGCCACCAATATACTGATTGAGAAAAAAACAGTTTATCACTATCACTTAGCTGTTAAGACATATTTCTATCCCGCACAGCAGTTACTATGATGAATAAAGCTGATTCAATTGTTGCCAGACTCAATGTTGCTGTGAATCAACCTGAATTCCATGATGGCAGTTCAAAGAGAAGTTTCACATCAAAGCTGGAGTCAGAGGACATCGATGCAACTGATAAGTCCGAAGATCAATCTGAAGGATGACAGAGTGAAGTTCCATTGCTCATCTAGAATAGATATCATCAATCATGGTTCATACATAAGTTAAATTAGTGAACTGTATACAACATACATAGGCGACATCACGTTAGCAGCTTTTGAGTAAAGTTTAGAATTGTCCCGAAGCACCAAGTCTTCTAGTGAAAGGTTTTCCATTTGGTACTCTACTGTTAAATTGGTTTGTATGCTGAAGCATGTATTGAATTCGGATACAGAAGCATAAACACTTATATTAGCAAATTCGTTGAATCACAAAACGGTACATCTTTACTTTGGAATACATTCTGTCTATAGTTGTTTTCGTTTTCTGATAAGATAACATACATTCTGTCTATTGCAATTCAGGGGAAATCTTATTGGCAAGCTATTGCTAAGCTTTGCTCCCTCAAAAACTAATGCTTGTTTCTTTTAGTCTGCTCAAACTCATAATTGGTATGTTTCGTCAATGCTCTGGGCTTCAGCTTAGGCACAAGGATATTATTTCTAACAGAACATATCAGTGTATTCTCAGACTGCAGCAGTGCTCCAATGCGATTTGCCATTACTGTTAATGGAAACACACGTCTCCATCTTTCACTTCCATATGCTTTGAATGCATCCTCCACAGAAATATGCTTGGACTTCATTGCTTCTGCTAGCTTTTCTGTCAAAACTATTGAATCCTCCAACGCGCAACAAGCACCCTGACCCATGTTGGGTGTCATTGGATGCCATGCATCTCCAGCAAGCACTGTTCTTCCACTAAAAGGCGGAGGACTTATTAAGGGCCAAAGCCATCGGTCATAAAGGGGATTTCTTGTTAATGTATCGTCTGGTGTAAGATTAATCAGGTTTAACATGTCCGCGACTGGCCAATCTCTAACGAGCTCTTTAGCTTGTTGTCTCAAAATCGATGGATCTGTGATCCTTGGACCTGCCAAGAGATGCAAAAGTTAGAAAGGTGTTAACAGAAAAGTTCCAGCCAAGAAGTGAGTCTCTATTGTTACAACTGGTTCCACAGGGGAAAAGTTTGCTGTCAATAACATGGAAGAACAGCCCCACATGAAATAGAACAAAAGCTATTCATCCCTGATTCTTTTGGCACATTGGTGGAATAATGAGTTCTGAGATTTTGAAGTTTAAACTCCACGTCTCTGACCTTTCGATTTTGCGCATACAGAAGAAAGAATAGTAATGACAACGAAACAATGAAGCACAAAGAAAAACACTGGTGATAACTGAAATCGAAGAACAAGAAACTAAGAGGTTAGTGCTAAAACTATTGGTAAGAAAGAAGGTTCAAATACAACCACCAAACTTATTCAGAGAGGATGTTGAACTACCAACTAACTTTCTACCCTAATTCACGACCTCCAATCCTTCCTATCTAAGGGTTGTCTATGTAATCCGCAATTAACATTGTCAAGGGAATGTTCAAGTGCCTCAAGACGAATGCAGAGATGATGAACTAGACTTGAATCACCTGATACTTTTGATGAAACATATACCTGGAGATGAGCTGTTGCACAGGACAAACCAATAGACCTTCGTTTTAGAAGCAGGAACAAATGCAGCACGTAATCCTCTTCCATATGTGTAGTTAACTTTTGGTTCATATGGCTGTCCTTCAGGGAAATATCCTAGGCCTCGAAAGGCGATATGCCCTGCATACTTAGGCTGTCGAAATCCCATCCATTTAGCCGTTGGTGACCAGACGCCATCACAAGCAATCACCACCTGAGGAGAGCGTTGAAGATATAATTTAACTAAACAATGTTATACTTTCTCTAACAACTTAAGCTTCTAGACGAATGGTATTAGAGCAGACAAAGGTCCTGAGTTCAAGTTTCAGTGTTACTTATCATAAATAAAGAATCAGGATCGCACATGAGGGATTGAAATTGTATATTTACCTCAGCGGATAAACGAGTACCATCTTGAAGTTGCAATAAGGTATTAGTACCATTTTCACTTGTCTCAATGTTTGACAACTTTGATGAAAAAGAAATAGCATCTGGTGGTAGCTTACTTGCTAGTGTTTCAAGTAAGACTCTCCTCTCCACCACCCTTAGTTCTTGGCTGCAACATTAATTTCATATTGGGATCAATAGTAGAAAGGTAAAATCAAAAAGAAAAAATTGGAAAGTACCATCAATCACCATTTACCTTTTGTCCTCATCTTTGAACCCAAATGAGTTTAACTCCTTTCCATCATCTGATTTTATTACTACCCTGAAAAAAATGGTGACATCAACAAATGTTAGATGTGTATCGAATAAAACGTGTCAAGTTTAAGCCAGTAATAGAGTCAGAAATTTGGCCTCTATTTTAGAGTTCGAGTTGAAAGTTACACATACATGTTTGTGCATCGTACAATTGACTAATGCTCGATATACAACAACAACATACCCAATGCTAGATATATTAAGGCCGAATAAATTAATAAGGAATGGATTTGGCTAAAACATAAAAATTGTACAAACATACCCTTGAAGATCAAGAAATTGACTCCTAAGTTCATCACCAACCCCAATAGCATCAAGTGCCTTCCATCCATTTTTAGAAAGTGTTATTGAACTTCCTTCAGTTCTCAATGACTCAGCCTGTTCTAGCACCAAACTTCTAATACCAAACCTAAAATAACAACTCAAAATCATTAAAATTCAAAAAAATATAAAAAAAATTTTAAAAAAATCATTTTTGGAAAATGCAAATTTATAAATTAGTGTAAATTTGAACCTTTGAAGTGAAAGAGCAGAAGCAAGGCCAGCAATTCCTGCCCCAACAATTACAATATTTTCTTTTCTAGCATCATTCGAAAATAATCTTCTTTGAATATAAGTAGTTACTTTAGAGGAAGAATGAGACTTGGCATGTTGTAGAATTGAAGAGATTAAAGCCATGGTCACTCAATTATTTGAAGACAAAAAAGACTAGAGAGGGAAAAATAATTCAAGAGGGTATATGGTCATGTGAAGAGTAGTTGTGGACATATAAAGACTGAACGAAAAAATTTCTCTTACCATTTCATTTTATGTGACACCTTTGACTTGACACGGTAATTAAGAAAAAGAAAGATTTTTAAATTTACATTCTAAAATAATCCCTAGATATTTGTGTTGTTGATAATTATTTAGTAAAAGAGAAATTTTAAAACTAAACTCTTTTTAATTATAATAAAGTGACATTCTTTTTGGGACATACTAAAAAGAAAACGTGCCTCATAAAATAAAACATTATATAGATCCTTATAAAAATATATTTTTAAATTTTGGAAACAATTTAATTTGACTTTTCGTTCACGAAGAATTGTCTTTGCCATTGTGATCAAGTTGGACACGACATTATACATAACTCCAAAGACTTGTCTATCGAAACTTCGCCCGTATTTAACTGTTCCGATAAAGTATTGAAAATATTTTTAAATTTCGTACGAATTATTAGTTTCATTTTCAAATTATTGATCATCTTAAAAATATTCTTTATTTGACTAACTGAATTTAAATACACATCCAATCTATATATATAATAAAGCTAGATGTAGACAAGGTGATGTGTCACCTCTCTATTGCCTAGAAAACTATTTATCCTTTTTCTCTGTTTTTTGAATTTTTTCCATCATTCTTTTCATTAATCAATTTGTTTAATAAAATTAAAAGAAACTATATCATATTTACTACATCATTATAGCTTATGAGTTACAAAAAAACCTCCATCTATTTACATTCTTTACTTAAATGGTATGTCTCTTCAACTCCCTTCTACCTAATTTTTATGGTTTAACCAATCTATAAATTCCAATCATATATGGAGTTGTTGGATGTTCATTTTCATTTTCCCCTTCTTGATTTTATTAGTATATATTTTCTCTTTTTTCTTCTTCATTTTTTTCATAAATCATGTGTTTAATCATCAAAAGAGAGGTCATAGAAAAGGTGATGTGATAATATGGTCATTATTTTGATGAAGATAAAATATATTCTTCAAAATATATTTTGTATCATAATAGACAAATATAAGTTCAACAAGATTAAGAACGAAGTTTGATGGCAGTGTAAGCTTCATCAAAAAGAGATGGCCACATTAGTTTGGTGCAGATTCATCAAGATGAAGAAGGAAGTTTAATGGTTTTGAAAGATTCATCAAGAGAGATGGTTAGATTAGTTTGGTGAAGTAGACGTTTGAATGATTTACAAATACATATATACATACATATATATATATATATATATATATACACACACATTTTTGTTGTTTATTTTAGTATTTCAAGTAATTACTTCAAATATAAGATATGTACCGTCCAAGAACGAGACTCTATTACAAAGTTTTACATTTTGTGTCTCAAGGCAACATAAAATGGTGTTCAACTGATTATTTTGTTGCTAACATAAAACTTATTAGTAATTCATTTTATGAATATTTACCTTTTAAATATACACTTTATCTACTTATATATATATTAATTATAGTCCATATCATGATGATGTGACATAGTTTTTTGATCAAAAATTTATCTTTTCTTCTTTTCGTTCAATTCACTCTAATTTGAATGATGTGGTATATCATTGAGACGTACAATTGTTTTTCCTTTCAATTCAATTCTATTGACATTTTCTTTTATTTTCTTATTCAGAATTCGATCTTCACAATTAAATGTCCCAATTTTGAGTAATTTTTTCTTCAAGTATCAAAATAAATAAATTCAACATCTCATAACCTAACATGAAAAAATGACAATCAATTAAAAAAAATTATGGTCAACAATTGAATTTATATTTTTCCCCCTATTTTTATCAAAACAAAATAAATTGTTTTAATAAATATCTACTACTTAAATGAGTAATGAAAAAATTCAAAAATAATTGAATCTTATTATGACCAAGAAATAGGGATAAGGCATAAGTACCCCCCCCCCTCCCCCTCACAAACTATACACGAAATTCCAGTGATACACCTTAACTATACATGAGTCCTATTACCCTCCTGAATTATTTTAAAGTGTAATAAACGCACCCTTCCGTGCTGAGGTGGCACATAGATTGTGTTCACTCTCTTAGAGGCATGTGAGATACAAAAAGAGTTATTAAAATTCTGATAAGTACGAACACATGTTCATTTTTTATTGGACATTTTTATAATTAATAAGTACAGATAATTAATTAACATTAAAACTTAAATTGATATCTTTTTAATTAAGTTTCTTTTTTTTCTTTATGAAATAGAGTTAAATTTTATCATTTTCACAACATATTTAAATTTTCGGAGAAATCTTTTTAGTGTTTTTCATTAATTTGTATAGTATCGAGAGAATTTTTCTTTTCTTTTTCATTTTTTACTCAAATACATGACTTGAAATTCACTAATGAGGAAAAAATTGCATACTAGGAATTTAATTTAGGCAACATATAAAGAACACAATTTTAAATTAGACCTTTTTTTTAAAAAAAAAAAAATTTTAATTACCCTCCCCGTCCTCAATTATCCACGTCATACTTCTACTCTATCCCTACCGCACCCCTCTGCTTGAGTTCTTCAACAATATGACATCTCATCCCTACCCCCAAACCCAACTCCAATCTGCTTCAATTCTCCATCAATAACGCCCGCCCTCTTTCTAATTCTGATCCCTTCTCACTTCAATTGGCTTTTCTTAATCCAAATTCAATTATAAAAAATGACCTCAATTTTAAATTCTTCTCGGATTAGATTTCAAAATTTAGATAGTTTCCTCAGTGGAGATTTTTGGGTGTTTGAGGATTGGAGTTATATTTTATGGTGGATTTAAATGTGGGTGTTGTAATATATGATGTGTGTTTTAATGTTTTGTGGTAGAAAAATTAAATTGATTGTAGATATTGAAGGGATAAATTTGGTGGTGACTTATAATTTTTATGCCGATTGATATGGGTTTTAATGGTCAAAATAAGTGGGTTTAGTGGTTATGAAGTGGGTGTTGATAATGAAGAAGAAAGAATCAAATGACATGAATTTTATATATATACTTTTTAGATCTAACCATTTAATGACATGGCACTGACATAATGATGACTTGGAGACGAGTGTAAAACACCTCCGATCATGTGAGTGGCTATATAGGTTTTAGGTTGTATTAATGGTGTGTTTATTACACTTTAAAATAATTCAGGAGAGTAATAAGACTCATGTATAGTTAAGGTGTGTCACTCGGATTTCGCGTATAGTTGAGGGGGATACTTGTGCCTTTTCCCCCAAGAAATATAAATTCAATTATTGCCTTTTATGCAAGTTTACTATAGTACTTCTTTATTACCAAGAAATAGATTATATATTTTTTCTATTTTTAGCTTTTATTTTCATTTGTGTGAATGTT
The DNA here is from genome assembly GCA_018342035.1 of Solanum appendiculatum. Classification (NCBI taxonomy): domain Eukaryota; kingdom Viridiplantae; phylum Streptophyta; class Magnoliopsida; order Solanales; family Solanaceae; genus Solanum; species Solanum appendiculatum. The sequence continues at coordinate 751,773 of JAGDQO010000791.1, forward strand.
AAAAATTACTTCTTCAACTCTCTTAATTATTTCTTTATTATGTTAAATGTGCTGGTTTTAATTCTCTTAATAGTACTTATGAGAGAGAAATGCTAATACCTTCAATATTATATTTATCTTCTTTGTCAGTTTTTTTAGTTTAAGGTTAATTAACCAACCTTTTATCTTCCCCCACTATTTTTTATTTACTAGGTAATTTAAGACATGCCTAACATTAAAAGAAAATTCACTTTTTTTTATAATTGCTTATTTATCAAAGTATTTATTAATCTGATGATGTGATACCTCTTTAAGATTACTATTGTTATTTATTTTTTTGATGATTTTGTAAAATCTTTTTCTCTTATATTTTCATCTAAATATTTGCTTAAAATTAAAAATAACTCTATCAATAATTTTATAATTATCCACAATCATTGCTCAATTAAAAGAAAAAGAAGGAGGTGAGATGACATCTCAAAATCTAGAATTTCTATTTTCCCCCATTTATTTGCAGATTTTTCAAATTTTCAAAAAGAAATTTACATGCTTAACAACTACCTATAAAATATTCTATACAAGAAAAAATAAAGTATTAATTATATGATAAATTGAAATACAATATTTTTATTATATATGGATTGAGTTTCAAAAATTATGTAAAAGATTGAACCCAAATGAGAATATATTTTGTAGTTTTTTTGTAGTATATTTACAATTAGAAGTCTCAAAAAAATGTTTAAAACATTTGATCACTTTAAAATTATATATTTGTGAAGAGAACATGAGCCTAATTTTTTTTTTTTTTTTTTTTAAAAAAACATAAATTTTTTTTACATTTAAATTTATAAATTTTATAAGATTTTACTAATCGCGCGAAGCGCGGACCAATTCACTAGTCTTGTAATATAAGTGAAATACATCCCTAATTTCTCACCAAATTTAGGGGTATTTTCAATATTTTCTTGGCTTCTTATTAAGAGTTTCATGCTCCAAACCAATTGCTATGTCACATTACAGATCGAAATTATATCTAAATTTATTCAATTAGATAGAGAGATATTTTTAAAATTATCAATAATTTGAAGATGAAACTAATAAATTGCACAAAATACTTGTCTCTTTTAGTTATGATATAGGTGCATGTGATATTGCAAAGTTATTTTGGCTATGAAATGCCTTTGATGTTGGAAATTCAAATTGTATTAAAGGTCAAAAAGTAAGAGTAGGAACTTTTTCATGTGTGTCTTTCAACTAAAAAAAAAATGATTATATTCTCTGATTATTGATTTCTTTTTTGTCTGGATTCAATGATTGTTCATTGTTTTCTAATTTATATTTAGTCGTCAAATGTTCTTAGAATTGTCAAAAATTCCTCTCTCGGAAAAGTAAAATGATTGGACATTTATTATATTTATTATTTATTCCTTAGAAAAAGATAGGTGTATTTTTAATTTTTAATGTAATATAAGTGAGAAGTTTAATTCTGCTTGTTCACATCGTCAATTCTGACTCAAATAAAGGAAAAGGATGGCCGTAAAACAATTAAAAATAACTTTTCTATCCGATAATTATAGAGGTAAGATCTACTTATGAAATAACACTTGATATAAGTAAAACATTTATCACATTTAAAATTCTATTTAATATATTTCGTAGAGTCATTACAAACTTTATCCCTTCCTTGAGAAAAATGTTCATTAAAATTATCTACACTAAAATTTATCTACTAGAAAATTCAAATTGAAAGTGTCTTTTTTTCAAAACAAATTAAAAGTTGGTTGTTGATCTTGTACCCTCTTTGTTTTACTATTTTAAGATGTTGAATCTAGTTTGAAACATGATTCATCGTAGGTGCTTATGTTAATTCGAATCACGAGTTAAACACTCAAAAGGTCATTCAATTAATAAAAAATCACTTTTCTCCGCATTATACCGCTTGGACCAAAAAGAAATAGTAACAACATATTAATTGGAATAATTAAATAATTTGTACTTCTTTCACAAAATGAAAGAGGTCCAGTTAGTTGGGCCATTTTTTCACTCCATTAGAACATTTGTCTTTCTATATGGCCCATTTGAAACTTTGTCATGTGAATCCAATAGCCCATGAACTGACCAGCCAGGCCCAGACTGATTAAAAGACAAGTTTTTGCACGGATTGTTCTATTTTGGGGTGATCTTTAATTTTGTCCGTCAAATTCATGGTCTCTAATTTTTCATTTATGAATATCGACTTACCGCAAAAGAAAATATTGTTTTGTGTTTTAAAAGTTATGATTTTGGCTTTAAAATAATAAAACAAAGTAGACAAGAAGACGCAAACAATTTTCAGTCCTCGTATACATAGGACCAGGAATTAATAAATACTTACCTACCAGCAGAAAGGATTTGGAAGGACATTATATTCATACCAACAAAGACCACCAATAATTCTAGTCCATATATAAAGAAATATCTTTATTTCCTCGCTCTAGATGAATATGTGGATGTAGAGATAAGATTACGAATGAAGGTATATGAGATAAGGTGCATGAGAGTAATCTTAATAATGAATAAGATGCGGAAAGTGAGTCTGAGATAGTTCGAACATGTAAAAAGGAGAAGCTTAGATGCCCTAGTAATCGAAGGTACGAGAGGTTGACAATGATAGCTAGGTTGATTGCGTGAGATGTTTTATTTTTATTTGATACTCCTTCCGTTCAATTTTACTTGTTTAGTTTAGACTCTGTAAACCCCTTAAAAAATAATGATTGATATGAATATTTTATCACAATATTCATATGAATTGGTGTTTTTGTGGAATAAGTAATTAATGCTAAGGATAAAACATAATAAAAATAATAATATATTTTTCTCTTGATATGCTGTAAAAATATATTTTTTTGTATAATGAACTAGTAAAAGTGAACGGAGCGAGTATACAATTAGATGGAAGGTAAATTAGTTTGTGTTCTGATAACCAAACATGTTAGGAAAATGTCCTTTATTAAGTTTCCAGTACAATCCTTTAATGAAAGCTTCTTTTTTTTTTTGGGTCTAATCTTTAATGAAAGTAAGTTGCATCAACCAATCTTTGATTAAAATTGATTTCATCAATTCTATAATACATTCTTTCTTTATCTATATAATGCCTAGTAATGTCACACAATTTATGTAACATACATTCAATTCTTTTAATTTGCAACATGGCAAATAATTGCAATGAAAATATTGGAGTTGCACATGATTTTGTCTCCAACTTGCAAATTGAAGCAATCCAAACAGTGATGCCAATGAAGGAAACAGATCCAGGGTTATCGCGGCGAGTTCTCATTGGTGAAAATCCTGGCTCAAGCAATTTTCAAAGGCGTTTTCACATGGTGTTTTGCTATAACAAGGCGTTAGAGACGGAATCAGGATGGATGGTTGCTGGGTGGATTAAGGAGTCACTAGGAAAGGCACTTGTTGAAAAACCATTACTTGCTGGTAGACTTAGAAGTGTAGGAGAAAATGATACTAATTATGGGGAATTTGAAATTGTGTCAAATGATTCTGGTGTTAGATTGATTGAAGCTGAAATACCAATGAATTTTGATGATTTTATTCATCTTAAGGAAAAGAAAAATGTAGAAGGTGAACTTGTCTTTTGGGATGAGATTCATGAGCCAAACACTCAATATTCACCACTTTTTTATGTCCAGGTTAGTTTTTGTATAATTCTCACCGTCATGAGTTAACTTTTGGTTGAGTCAGGGTCATAATCGAATCTTTTTATTATGCTATCAGAGTCACACTCATCTCAATTTTTGGTTTACCTGATATTGGACCCTATAACAACCAAATATATATAAATGTCAAAAGTTGTTATAGGTATACTATAACAGTCAGTCGCTATAGCAGTCAAAATTTTTGAAACCAAGGATGTTACATAAATTTTGAGTGTATAACATTTTATTCAAAGGTGAAAAATTTTATATGAAATATTTAGCGAAAACGTCTACAATTTTATATGAAATATTTGTATGGTCTTTATTTTTTATGGGCTTTTGAGACTTTATTAATTCCTAGGGTTAGATGAACTTTGATAAATGATTTTTTTTTTCAGGTGACAAATTTCAAGTGTGGAAGATATTCAATTGGGATAAGTTGCAGCCTTTTTCTAGAAGATCCTTATTCCATGACTAGTTTCTTGAATAGATGGTCCAAAATTCATGTCAACATGGTATCAGAGGTAGATTCACCTAAAATTCCGACATTTTTCCTACCTAATCTTAGGAAAAAAGGGTGTTCACCAACTTTATATTCAAGCTCAAACACAAGTAATTACCATGTTAACGACACGTTAATCTTTAAATTACCCTCGAAGTTCTTGAATTTAAGTGATGATATCCACAAGAATAATCTTGCAAAAAAATGTGTTGAAGAGGTAGAGAACAAGTTTGGTAAGAATTTGTCTTCAAAATTGTGTTTATTTGTTAGAGAAACCTCAGAGGATGTTAATGTGGAAACATTTTCTAGAGAAGGGATTAATCCATTTGGTTCAATTAAGAATGGATTAGTTTCAGCTAATTATTGGGATGATTTGGGATTAGCTGATAATATAAGGTTTAATGAAGAAAATAAGGCTGTCCATTTTTCATGTTGGATAATTAATCCAGGAAATGAAGATCTTGTGTTGATTACTCCATCTCTTGGTGATGAAAGTGGCTCCGGAAAGAATGTTATAGTTACGATGAGAGATTAATCTTTTACGGAGCGCGTTTTACTCTTTTGCTGGATTACTCGACACGAATCTGAATTAATCGAGCCTGTAGATTTCAGTATATCGAGAAAAGATTGAATATTGTATGCTTGCTTTGTTTTTTATTTTCCTTGATATTAGTCCAAGATATGATATTATTGTTATTGTATGATTTATTATGAACGCAATTTTAGAAATATCTTGCTTTGTCTTTCACTTTGTTGTAAAGTGTGAATATAATTTCTTTTAATTTTTTGTTTAATCATCTGATATTTGAAATACATTAGTTCAATTATTGTTACTTATTTGGTTTCATGTCGAGTAAACTCAATAAAGGAATAATTAGTAAAGTTTTAGCTTCCTACCAAAAAGTTTTATATTCTGAGAATTATTTTAACGTGTTATAGTGCTTACACTTGTAGCCTATATATCAAAGCTCTTTTTGAAAACCTTGCTTGAGGGCTTGTTTAGAGAAATATTTTCTGAGAGACGAGCCATTATTAGTAAATATGAGTAACTCTTTATTACGTATTTACAAAAGAGTTAAGGGTTAAAAACTTGTATAGAACTATATCAATTTTTTTTTAATTTTATATTTGAACTATTGAAAGCTAGAGTTTCTACCTGTACACCTAATAGCTAGTGTTATTAACTGATTTTACTATTTTAAAGTGTTGATTTCCTGTCCAAATGTGATTTTGTTGCTATTTCTGTTATTCTATGTGCTTTAAGTTGTTTGTTTTTGTCTAATATTTATTGTTGTATTGACATGTATGTGCTCTTTTTTGTGGTCCATTTCTTATATAGTTCTTTTAAGGTATCATTATATTTGTTAGGTATAATACATAAACATGACCCTTAACTTGGCGTCAGCTGGCAGCTATAACCTTTAACTTTGGGTGTGCACAAGTAGTCACCTAAACTTGTATAAAACTGAACAAATAGACACATTCGTCCTATATGACACCCTACATGGCAATTTTGTGTCCTACGTGGCGTCCTACGTGTATTATGCCATGTAGGACATGTGTGTATACTTGTTCAATTTTATACAAGTTTAAGTGTCTACTTGTGCACATTCAAAGTTGGAGGGCATAGTTGTCCACTGAAGTCAAGTTAGAGGTCATGTTTATGTATTATGCCTATTTGTTATATGTTTTGTGGGGTTTGGGGGGACATATGACTTTATTTTTTGGTTCTTTTATAGGTGATTTTGCATTTACTCCTCCGTTCACTTTTACTTGTCACAGTTTGACTTGGCACATCCATTAAGAAAATAATTTAATATATGTATTTTACCAAACTATCCCCTATTAAATGATATCTTAGAAAATGATTTGGAAAATAAGTATTTAATGCTGAGAGTAAAATATAGAAAAAAATTATTGTATTTTCTTGATATGTCAAAAGTGATAAGTAAAAATGAAAATCTATTTTAGGAATAAGTGACAAGTAAAAGTGAACGGAGGGGAGTATTTGATTGTGTCGGTTGAAAGTAGTATTTTTTGTTGATTTTAGGGGTCGTTTTGTTGGGAATAAGTTATTTCGGTATTAATTATTATCATGGGATAAGTTATTTCACCATGTATATGGGATAAATATCCCATCACTATGGCAAAAATGATGGATAAATAATCCAAAGACTACCTAATACTTCCAATCAAACATGGGATAAAATAATCCTACATAGCTGGTCGGCACTATTTTGGTTGCATTTGTGGTTTTGAGGTTTTTTAATGGTTGAATTGGTTCCTATACAAGCTTGCGACCGATTGTCTCGAACCACACCTCAACTATCATTTATTTATTTTTCCTACCTAAATTATCATCATTGTTCAGATAGGAAAAAGGAATAACTGGTAGTTAAGGTGTGTTTTAATACATAGGTGTTGATAGTATGTTCAAGTAAGAAAATAAAACAACGGATAGTTAAAGTGTGAAACTCGTCCAAAAAAAAAAAAAATTCAAATATGTTTTCGATCATTATCTCTAAATCATTTTCTTGTGCACTTTCACCATAAATAACTAGAAGAACCAGCAACATTTTGACGTGTAGATGGAAAGTGAATTAGGTCAGCTATCCCAATAATTAATTATTTGTGTGTGTTACAAGTTGTTTAGTTGGATAAATTTGCGATACAAGATATATACATCTAAGTTGTCAATTAAATAGTACTACCACAAATTAAATTAGGTTGGACAATGGTACTTTAAAAGTGATTAATTGATGTGATGGTTAAAGTAGTTGTGTTCAGGATCGAGCGATCGAAATGTCAGACTTTCAGATACAATACGAGTTATAACTGAAGAGATTGTCATAAACAAAACAATCTTAATTCATAAAAACATACATCGATTTGTCTCTCTGTCAGAATAACCATGGATTTTTCTTCCTCTTTCTTGATTTAGGATTATTTCCGCATCTTCCTCCTCCTTTGATTAAGGTTATCTCGAGCTCTTAAACATGTCACGTGGAAAGTTAGAATTAAATAACTTCTTCTTCAACAAGCGTATATCACGGGAGTGAATATATAGTTACACATACATATTCGACCCATTTAATGTGGACCTGTCCAAGCCCAATGCCCTTTCCTGACCCACTTTCTAGTCTGCTGGACACCCGTTCATATAAGTCCTATGTAAATTTGACATTTTTAGCCAATTTAATTTAGCAAAAACAGGCCTTAAAATAATGACACTATGTAGGCAGAAATGTAAAATCTAGCGCAGAATTGGGCAGTTATTTTGGTTAACTTACAAAAATTTCACTAGTTTAGAAGCTAATTACTTAGATTCACACTACTTTGTAATATTACGAATCTTATCAGATTTTAAACTTCGAAAACATGTATTTGGCGCGTCCAAATATGTCCAGATACATGTACTCGGATACATGAGGTCAAAATTAGGTGTAATTTGTTTTAGATACATTATATCCAATTGAATTCACATGTATTTGAATCTCTCATGAGATACGTGTATCTAATATATATAGTATCTCAGATACATTTATCTAGTGTAATTCGCATATATCTGGAAATCTCGTTGGCCCCCCTCCTATCACACTCGCTCGCCTCTCTCCCTATTTTAGTGTATTTGGTAGCAAAAATATATGTATTTAAGTATATCTGATTTTAAATCCGGTATGAAACTATTAATTAGTGAGACAATAAATATTTGTCTAATTAGATAGTTTTTCCATTTCCCCCCTTATTTCACATTGGATATTCCTAAAACCAGGAATTCAATTATTTTATTTTTCTTATTTTGTGTTACTTGATATTTCAAAAATTAGGGACCCAATTATTTCATGTTCTCTCTTTTTATTTGGAGTAAATATTAGATAACGTTTTCTATTTTTACAGTAGTATTGGAATTTTTTTTCATATCAATAAAAATTTACATGTTATTGTGTTTTGCATTATATATTAATGTATACATGTGTATATAAACCAATAGATACTCATGCAAATAAATATATACCAATTTATTAAGTGAGACGGACTAATGGATAAAAATATATACATTATAAATTTAATAACGATACAAATTTATACCTATTCATTAGCTGCAAACAGATTAATGTGTACCAATCAACATGTACTAAGAGTTATACTTTTCATACATTGTATATCAAATATGTATACAAGTGTATATATTAATCTGATGACTTAATCACCAAAATTATACTATGATATTATTAATAGTATCATAGTATAATTAGAACCAAAGAAACGCGACAAGTTTAGTTATAAATTACGTGGATCGGGATGTAGGGATTAATGGATAGGTTTAGTTACTTTATATAACAAATTATCATAATGGATAAACTTCAGTGACGATACGTGAAAGTTGAAATGATTAAAAAAACATTATACGGTCAAATTTTCCTTTAAATCGGCATTAGATACACCTAATTAAAGAGGTTCTAGGTTCAACTATTTTGAGGTAACCTTGCCTCTCCTTTAATTTTTCAGTATTCTCATATAACAAATTATTAATAAAAGTCCACATGGGTACATGTGGGGTGTAGCCATACCTTTATTTTGGTATATATGTAATATTTGAAAGCATGTTTTATTCTCGTTGCATAATACTTACCTACATCTGACATTTACATCAAGTCAATGATCATATGTAACATATGCCTTAACGTATGTTGTCATTTAACCATGATAAATAATTTAGTTTGATGCAAACACTTATTTGGAAAGAGAAGAGAATAAAAGTCAAAATATTTTATTAATGTTACACCCAAATAATGTTGTCTTTAAGAAAATTTTAAAGTATATACAAAGGTGTCTTTAATTTATTAGGGTAAGTGATCTATTTATCCTCCTATTACAATCTGACATGTTCATGGATTATACAAATTACAATTTCCTGGTGTTTAAAAGGACAGATGACAACTTTCTTATATGACCTTTTGATGATAAAATTAAAAGAAGCAAAAGATAACAAAAGTTTTTTTTGTTGATTCTCATAAATATGTTCCTTTAGGCTTTGAGGTGGAATCCAATGCTTATAACCTACAAACTTTAAGGGGTCGTTTGGTACAAAAAATAATAACGCAGGGATTAGTAGTGCAGGATTTATTTTTTATCAAGTGTTTGGTTCATTACTTCCCACCTCATCTTGTGTTTGGATTAAAATTCTACAAAAAACTTCTTTCCAATTATACCCTTGAATTATTATGAGATTTTCTATTTCATGTAATTGGGTCAAGGCAAATAATTGTCGGACAATATTATTTTTTCTGTGGTCTTCTAACTAGCTAGGAGAAGAACAATTTTGTTGTCATGTTTGCTATTTTCTCACTTGAATTATTTGAGGGCAAATAATTGTCATCTTAATAAATTGATCATTCACAAATCGTCAATTTTTAATTTAAAAAAGATAGACCATCTACTTTTAAAATCAAAAAGACGGTAAACAAATAGTAAGATCGAATAAACCATCTACATTTACACATAAAAATTATAAGTTGTAGTTTTAATATGTATGCAATTTTATAAATTGTTCAAAAATAAATAATTAGAAACCCACATATATATTAACGAATAATACATTCAATTAAGATCACAAACGTCATGTGATGATATATTTATCTTTTCAATAGGTAAATTTTAAACAACTCACATTTCAAATATTGTATTAATTTGTATTGGATTTATTTAGCAACAAGCAACTCTCTTTAAATAATAAAATTTGTAAGCTAATTTATTTAAATAAATTTACTAGTACAAATATAAAACATAAAATCAAGAAAATAAATAAAATGATTAAAATGATTTGAGGGATATTTTTGTCTTTACATAGAATAATTCCATGGTATTACTAATACCATCAAATGGAAGGTATTAGTAATACATCCTATAATACCATGTAGGATGGATTAGTTATACATATGCCCAAAATTCTTATCAAACATAATACTAAATAATACCATATATAATTCATGGACTAATCCTTCTAACACATCCTACCAAACGACCCCTAAAAGGCAAAAGTCACACTTTATGTTCTCTTGTGTGATTAATTTGGTTTTAAATCCTAGTTCAAAGTGCTCACTCATTGATTACTAAAATGTAAGACATGAGAATAAACATATAGAATACTAATTACATATACTTTCATTTAATGACTGATCATCCACCAAACAAATCAACCCCTAATTAATTGAAAATGGAATATTGTTTCTCTATATTCCTTTTTAGGCAATGCCCTTAGTTTAACTTGTAGCTTTTATATATATGAGCAGAACCTACAAACTTTCAACAAATATTAGATTTTGAACTCGTCACAATCTCAAAAACAATGGTGAAGACATAATTTTCATCAAACAAGTTCATTAGTTGTTGTACATACAAAAAGAAATTTGGCTTTATATATACAATGTAATTCTTCAATGAAGGGAGTTCATCCAGGAGCGGAGTCAGTGTGTAAGTTATATGTTCGGCTGAACTCATCGACTTTGATCAAAATTCTGAATTTGTCTTAAGAAATTCATTAACTATGTATAAAATTATTGATTTAAAACTCTGTAACTTAAAAGAACTAGAATCCCAAAATCTATAAGTATAAAATTATCGTGACTCTGTTTATGAATTCATTAAAGATCGAATTATTAAGTTTAAATATTGGACCCGCCCTGGATTATAGTACTGGTCATTAGGATAGTATTTGCCAAAGTTGTGGGGAGAGGGGCATTAACATTCCATGTGCAAGTCACAATCTTGTTTATGTTCCTTTGTTGTTGCTTAGCCCCACTCTCACCAACCAATTGTCCATGCTTGTGTGCATCCACAAAAATAGTACCATTCTCCTTTTGACACACATAAGATGTGCCAAATGGATATATACTTCCTCTTTCTAAATAAGTTCATCAATTGTCATCCACACCAATCTTACCCCCTAGCTCAAAAGATAATAATCAAAACAAAATGCTTTATTCTTCCAGCTAGCAAACTAACCTTTTCTTCCTCCTCATCATCATCATTCCACCACCAATTGCTTATCTTTTATTCCCCATATTACCTTTTTCATTGTCAACTCATAAAAGATTGTTAATTAGTACTTAGCCATCTTTGCCAAAAAAAAAAAGAAGACAATATCTTACTAAACCCCTTATTCTCTAGTTTAAGAAACTAAATGCATCACATCTAGTCTCAAATTAAAGAGTTTAAGTTAGGTATATAATCTGTAATGAAATTTTATATTATCAACTCATCTTTACCTATAGTAGATAATTTGGTTTTTTTTTAAGATTACAAATCTCACAATTTAAGAAACCTTACTTGTAGATATCTTTTGAATGACTTCGTAAGAATAAATAATTCTTACGCTACAAGTATGTATAACTTAAACTCCAAATCAATACCCTATAACTCGGAAATTCAAATGAAAAGAACAAGTTGTATTGAAGTAGAAATTTAATTTAAATGGGAAGAAAGCTGATAATATTGTCTTATTAAGCTAAAAATGTGAAAAAATGTTACATATAGAGAATGTAACATTTGATAAATATCCAACCAGACCTCTTCAAATTCCTCATCCTTCCACACAAAATCAACAATACAATGAGACAAAAATAAGAAAGAAAAAAAAAAGAACAATAGAAGAATTGAAAATAAAATAGTACAACAAATAAAAGTAAATTATTTGTAATCTACAACAATAGTGAAAGCAAATTAAATAAAATGACCAAATTCAAATTTTTAGTAAAAAAGTGCTACACTTCCAAGAATTGCTACCATGGCCATGTTGATGCTAATTCCATGAACAAATCCACTAGATGGAGCTGGAGGAGGCGTTGACTCACCACCCGTAGGTCCTGGTGCCGGCCCTGCAGGGGCAGGTGCAGGGGCAGGTGGTGAGTCCGTTGGGCTCATGGTTGGCGTCATTGGGCTCATTGGGCTGGTGGATGGTGTCATTGGGCTCATTGGAGGAGGTGACGTGGCGGATGGAGGAGGTGACGTGGCGGATGGAGGAGGTGATGTGGCGGATGGAGGAGGTGACGTGGCGGATGGTGGGGGTGACACAGTGGACGTTGGTGGAGGAGTGGTGGTGGAAGTAGTAGGTGGCATTGACACGGTGGATGGTGGAATTGTTGGGGCCATCATTGGGGATTGGGCAGCAGAAAGGGCTAAAAATGTAAGAAAAAGAGTGAAAATTATCATGGGATGTGAGAGAGCCATGATTATTGATGACTCTCTTAGGATGTTTTTTTTAGGAATGAGAGAATTCTTGAACAGAGTGCACACACAAAGGTTGTCTTTTGAGGAAGTTTGTATTCTGTAGGTATTGTAAAGGTTTGAGGACTATGCTGATATATAGACAAGGTATAGTAGAAAGACTTGATTTTTTTTTTTTTTGGATAAACTACTTTATTAGACGTACATCACTATCATATATACTAATTTGATATTTACTTTTAAACAATTATATATATTACCACTTTTAATATTTTATATCATATATTATTGAAAATACAATCAATATTCATATCCCTTAAAATTAGGATTGATTAATTATCTTTACATTTAAACTCCAAAATTAGTGTTTTAATTAAAAACAAATATCTTTCTCTCAGAAAGTATGAGTTAGGGTAAAACTCAAACTCTAACTCTTCCCTTGATCAGTCAAAATTTACTAAGAAGAAACACTCCATTAAAATGGATGTTCAACAGTTTGTCAACACACATATCAATTTCTTAGCCTTTGATTTTCTTATTCTCAAACCAATCCCCCACGAACGCAAGGGGAGACACCTCTTGCGCGCAAAGACAATGGGTATCGTTTTAAGCAGAGATTTCAAGCCCAATAGATTTATCAAATTCGACATTGACGATGATACCAGTTGCATACCTTGTATACTATGGATCAACCAAGCTTTTTCCGTCGAATCTAGGCACAGTGAGCAACACCGATGAATCAAAAGGTGAAGCAAATACTGCGCGATGAGATGCCCTAACCAACCACGAACGTAATCGAAAAGTTTCAATAAGCGGAGTTCCACGCATGTATTTGACACATTATTGATGTATCTGATACATTATTGAGATACGATTATATGTATCTAGTTTTTATCACTGTATCTTATTAAGTGTGTATGTATCTATGAATATATTGGAGATTTATGTATTATTGGAAATTTACGCATGTATTTGACACAATTTGTTCTGTCATGTATCCAAGTCTTGTCATATGTATATGGTCTTCTATCATATATCTTAATATTATCATATATATTTGTTATGTTATTACAATATATCTAACTATTTTCGTATTTATCTGAGAAACATGTTTTTGGATATAAACTATGAATTTGATATATCAAATTATACATATAAAAGATACATGAAATAATATTAGCTCATATAAATAGATACATGGAATTAATATAAGATCATATAAATAGATACATGAAATTAATACTATATACTTCTATGATACATATGAATGTTCTCGTATGATACTCATATATATTGATAATAGGTACATCAAATTAAGATACATTAAATTTCCAAAATTAATTATCCATATATTTTGAAAATCATCAACTACTCCTCTAATTAAGGAAATTAGTTACAACCAATTAATTTAAATAAATAAAATATGTATCTCGATTTTAAAATTCGGCAGATACATGTATCTCGCAGACTCAGACTCATGTATCCTAAGCACGAAATATGGTAGAGGAAGTAATATTTGAAACTATCGGGAATCTTAGTAATTAGAATCTAAACTAGTGGGATTTATGTAGTTTGCCCTTTTTTTTTTTCCTTGAGGCATCTTATATTTGTAATTTAGTTAGTCCGATTAGTTTAGATTCACATCGAGTAGTTTCATTAAAAGGGTAATGTGCTTTTTAAAGAGAGGTTGTTCATTTTCAGGACTTGAATTCGAAAGTCTTACTTAAGGCCGAATATCCTACAATTTTACTACATCTCTTGATCAAAGACGGAATCAAAATTTTCACCAATAAGAGTCAAAATATAAAATACACACATGTATAATGTCAAGGGAATCCAATGTATTAGTATTCTTTTGACTTTTCTATATTACTATATATATATAATTTTTCATGGATGATAGGAATGTCAATTAACCCCATTGAATAAGGATAGCCCCGCCCCTATCCTTGGTGGTACAGTAGAAAGACTTATTCCGCTTGTTTTAATTTATGTGATGTTATTGTTTGATTGGATATAGAGTTTTAAAAAAAAAATAAAGATTTTAAAATTTATGATCTAAAACAAGTCTTAAATAGTTGTATGGATTAAAATCAAACATTTCAGTATATAAGGATAAAATGAAAATTATTTAAGTTAAATATAGAAAATTGACATTCTTTTGAATGATACTGAAAAGAAAAGTGTGTCAGGTAAATTAACGAAACAATAGGATTGTTATCCTTGGTACATAGTATCATATATAGCTATGCAATTCAAAAAATACAAGGGTTTGCATGTAATATATATGAGGGTCCCAAGACTTGGCAAACAAGTGGTTGAGGACCTCATGAGTTTTCACAAGACCATTAATTGGAGCATATATGATCCAAATAGAATATTTACATGAGAACAAATTCTACCATATGAATTTTGATAACATCACTCATGATGGAATTATGGCATGTCTCCACCATACACTTGCATTAAATTCATTATATTATTTTTTGTTAAGAGCAATTTAATTTAGTCTGTTTGTAAGGATGTGCACGTAGAATTATTCGTATTATATATGAACTTCCAAAGTTTTTGAATGTTAGAGCGAAGTAGGTGCAAAAGAAACGTAATGAATGCTGAGAATTCATATAACTGATTCTAACTAATTACTTGAGCATAAGGCATACGTATAGTTGTGATTCCTATGTGTACACGTTCAAAATATACAATTCCTCCACTTTGAAAATGTTTGTGAGTTTGAAAAAAATATGACAGTAAAGTTAACGCGTATTAAGCGAGCTCGAGCTTGAGCTCCATGGTTAGGTCTAAGTTTTTGTTCTCTTGTGGCCAACATGTGAGAACGTTTGCAACAAGAGGAGATGGTCTTAACAACAAAATAACAATAATTAAAAAATAAGTCAATTTATCAATTGCACAAAATTAAATCTACATAAATTGATGTTGCCAAATATAAGTGTCAAAATCAGTGTGAAAATATTCCAAAAAAATCAATTCTTTAGTGCGTAATGAAGGCGCAAATTAGGAATTGAATTTTTTTCACAAGGACAAAAGACCAATAATATAACAGCCTTTAATTTGCATTTCATTCATTGACTAGTTGACTTGGAACAATAACCAAATGTCAGTACAAGCATTTCAATTATTCCCATAGAGAATGAGAACATATTATTGTATGGAGGGGCAGAGAGAGGCAAATCTGGAATTTCTAAAATATGGATGTTTCACTAAAGAAACGACGAAAAAAAGCATAAAGAAGGAATTGATCATTGTTCAATTCTTGAATAAATAACTCAACATTCAATCAAGTGTCTATATAATTTATTCTTTTTGAAATATGAGTCCCAGCAGATAATATTAACAGATTCATTCTAGAAAATACAACAACATACCAACAAGTGTAATCATACAAGTATGGTCTGAAGAAGTTAAACACGTACACAAACCTTTCCCATACCTTTGTGGATTGAAAAGTTATTTTCGATAGATCTTTGGCTCAAAAGGAGAAAGTCAATTCTAGGAAATATGTACATGAATTGAAATACCTAATTTGATGGAGAGACCATGAATAATTCACATGCACCACAAATCATAGATCGTGAATTTGTTCTTGAATATTTGCAAACCTCTTTATCAAAAAATTATACTATATATATAGCGCTACTTTCTTGTATTTTAAAATTATTTTAGTAAAATTTCTGACTCCAGAACGATTATACTACTTTTCAAAATGTCAAGAGCCATAGCAAAGTGGTAGATGTTTCATAGTTGGCAGTTTTGACATCTTAGAACTCTCTAGAAGATCAATTAAGAAGAAGATAAAGATAATTGAATTATGTGGTCATCTGCACTACAAAATTCCCGGGGAATGTGGGACTATGAAATTATGGCAAAATTTTGAAGCCATTTTAGACATTTAATTATGTATAACCTTCTTTTTTCTAATTTCTTAGCTGTTAAAAGAAAATAAATATAGCCTCTCTATTTCCCAATAAATACTTACCTGTACTCGATGTCTATGTCAAAGATGTACTAGTGAAAAATAAATAAAGGATCGATGTGGACGAATTATATTTAAGAACACACAAATTAATTCAACTATTGGTCGATTTATTTATTTTTAAATAAGGAAAAATAATTCTTAGCTGTTCCTGTGGCATGACAGAGATAAGAAAAGGATAT
This sequence comes from Solanum appendiculatum, assembly GCA_018342035.1. Classification (NCBI taxonomy): domain Eukaryota; kingdom Viridiplantae; phylum Streptophyta; class Magnoliopsida; order Solanales; family Solanaceae; genus Solanum; species Solanum appendiculatum. Next base: position 768,345 of record JAGDQO010000791.1, read on the forward strand.
CACCAATATGCAATACCCTAATACAAACAAATATTTTTTCGTCTGGTCGATCTTTTCTTGCAAAATATAATGCAACGTTAATAAAAGTGAAAAACAACAAATCGACGACAACAATATATTCAGTATACATAATCTCATAAATATGATCTAAAAAGGATGAAAAATACGTAAATTTTATTCTTATCTTCGTGAGATAAATTAAAAAATTAATTCCTATAGATCTAAGCTCGAAAACTCGTATAAGTCAAATTAATCTTACTAATACCTATTTATAACTTTCAATTTTGTCAGACTCACAAGTTTCAATGTTTTTTTTTCTGGTCCATACTCCATATATTACGTGTAGCTAGGTGGCAAGAAAGGGAAATTTTTCCATTTTTTATTTTATTTTTCAGTATCATAAATCCAATTTAAATTTATTCAATCTTACAGTTCGATTAAATTAACGAACAAACTTACAATTAATGAATAATGATAATATATTATTGGCAAATAATCAGGAAAATATATGAACTTATTAAAATTTGTATACATTTCTTTGATAATCGATACCAAAGGTAGATGTTAAGTTTTTAAAAAAAAATCATGTATTCGATATCTATATGAGTCTCGATCAAATATTAAGGCAGGAAAATAAGGCATGCTTCGACAGCTAGGATAGACTAAAAAAGCTTATACTTGACTTACGTAGAAACTTGGTGATTTTCACACAAAAGTAATAGACGCGAATTCAAAATTGTAATTTGATTATTTAGGATCAGTCTTTAAAGTTTTTAATTAGCACTTAACTATTATTTTTTATTATTATATGTTTTAAAATACTGAATTGAGATAAACTCGATTGACAGCTGAGTATATAGAGAAGGTTAAAGACTAGGTCATTTTCTCTCATTATACACGCAAATAAATCATAGGAAAGATTTGGTGTCAATTCTCATTTGTGCCTAGACATAAAACTTTTCAATAAAAACAGCCTATACAAGCCCCACATAATACAATAGTTAAAAATGTCTATCGAATATGAGAAATTAGACGGAGTTGGGTTGGATCGAAAACGACTCAAAAGAAAATTATAATTCAAAAAACAAGTTAAAAATATCTTTGAAGTTTCAACTATCGAAATTAAACCACTTTTACCTTTTGTTAAGTTATGAGATCAGTTTTACCCCTGCCAGTCTATTTTGTGTCCACTGCATTTTTTATGTAGCGGCTTCTAAGATTTTGATGAAAATATCTTTTATTCTAGAGTGTAATATATATGGTAGAACTAGTTCATTTGAGAATATTACACTCTCGATAAACAAAGCTAATTCTTTTCTGGCTAATACTTTTTTGTTTAACGGATTCAAATCTTACACTTTTAAGTTTATTAACTTGTAATACAAAAAGCATTGTGTGAGACACAAAATAATTTTTTTCCCGTTGTTGGTTATTGTTGGGTTTTAAAAGATGTGGATGGAAAAAATGAAGAGTTGTGATTTTTTCAAAGGGTTGTGACTTTTCGGAAAGATTGTGACTTTTTCGAAGGGTTTGTGACTTTTCTATAAGGTACCTTAAAACACATGTTCATACTATCATTTGTTATCTATAGACTATAAATTGAGGGGTTCTCTCTCATTTTTCAACAACGAATTTTCTGAACTTCTTCTTATTCTGCACAAATAAATTCTAGTGTATTTTACTGCCGTTGAATGGTTCGCTGACACCGTGATTTTTTTAGGTACCAATACATCGGTGAGTAAGATCGTTCTATCCTGAGAGGATATATTCTATTAACCTCAGGTACTTGAGAGGAATAATTTCCTTAAGGACTCACTGTGCATTCGGTGGACCCGATTTTCTTCTTTTTTCAATATTATTTCTGTTTTAAAGAAAAATATATTTTCTTTACTAGTTTTAACTTTCTGATTTTGAAAATATACTTTAAACTTTGTTATTTCTTACAAAATTCTGCAAAATTATTGTTCTAAGTATTTTAGTAATACAAATTAGACAACAGTTATCTATTGTCTTAACATTTTGGGCTTGTTGTGTTGCTATAACCAACTCTTTGTAAAAGTTCATGAAGAACCATAGCTAATTATTGTGGCAAAAGGAATGAGTCAACCAAACCAATTCATACACAGGCCAGAGCTATAACTAAGGGCCCAATTGCAAGAGACATAAGAAGGTCGCCAGGGCCTTAACGTCTTGGGCTTGATGAAGTAGAAAATGGCACTGGGGTCATTTGAACTTTTATCCCTCTATTAAGACAAATAGCTTTTTTGTGGAGTATTCATGTTATAACATCTCATAAATCGCGTTCTTAAACTTTTGATCTTTATATTCATAGCTTGAAGAGCAATTAATTTGAAGAACAAAAATTAAAGACCAACTCATTTGAAGGACAAATCGTGCAATTACTTCATCACACCAAAGTAGTCGATTTAAGGATACTATTTGAAAGTTAAGACAAATTCAAACTAAAAATTTGAGGCTTTGATCGTTAAAACTTCACATGCAGGGATTTAAAATTTAGCCACCACAATATAAAACCTCAAACATGCAGATTTAACGTTTCAAACTTCGAAACATTTAACTAATATACTAAAACTTTGAGTGGCAACAAATATTTAAAATTGTGCTCTAACAGTTTTAAACAATGTAAGAGGAAGGAGGAAGGTTATAAAATTTGCAAATTTTATTGAAAACTTTAAAGGGAAAAGGGCCCAATATACCCCTCAACTTTGACATTTAGAGCTGATATACCCCTTGTTATGAAAGTGGCTCATACATACCCCTATTGTTATACAAATGGCTCACATATACCCTTTTCCTCTAACGGAAGTTAAAAAATTAATTTTAATTTAATTTCTTAATTACTTTTAAAATATATATATATATATATATAATCCATATGGGTATATTTGATCCTCCTCACACGTTTTTTTTTTTGACTTTTTTGTTTCAATAACTAATTTAAATTTATTATTTTGATGGTCAAATTTGCTTATGGTTCACTAATTTTCTTGTAAAATCTATTATAGATGCCCCAATTTTTTTTTTTACAAATACAAAAACTAAATTACAATATAGGCGAAAAAAATAATTTTAAATATAATATAGACACAAAAAAATTAGTTTTAAATTTTTTTCTTTACACTAAAGAATGAAAGAAAAAATAAAATAAGAATAAGAAACTCAAATAATGATAATCAAAGAAGTCAAAAATTAATTTATGTATGAAAAAGATTAAAATATACCTTGAACTTTGCTAGAAAGATCATATATATGCCTAAATGATTTTTTTATGAATTAAAAGTCAAAAATATAAATTTAAAATTAATTTTTTCACTTCCGTTAGATGAAGGGTATATGTGAGCTCTTTTTGTAACGGTATGAGTATATGTGAGCCATTTGTATAACGATAAGGGTATATATGAGCCACTTTCATAACGAGGATATATCAGCTCTAAATGATAAAGTTGAGGGGTATATCAGGCCCTTTTCCCAACTTTAAATAATTTTAAGAAATTTAGCTAAACCTTAAAGCAAACCTAAAAGAGGCTACCTGATGCTATTTTTACATGGTGAACCCATGACCCAACAACCCGACCCATGAATACTAATCTGGATGGATTTGATGGACCTGACCCGAATTCCCAGATAAGCAAACGCTATTCTGTAGCAATCATCGTTAATAGGATAAGGCTTTCTCCTTCCTGCAACAACTCTTCTTGATTTCCATGAATTCTTCTTCCATCATTTCTTAACTCTGACAAAAAAAGAACCCTAAATTTCTTCACCCAAAATGGGTTCCATTGTTCTGCCTCAGGTCTGCTTCTTCACTTCCCAGTTTTCACTTACCCAGATTCTTGAATTGTGTTAAAAATTTGTGCTTTATTGAATTTACAGGCTTTATTTGTAGTTCCAAGAAACCCCACAAGATGTATTACTCCACAGAAGCTGGCATTTTCTGCCTGCGTCTCTCGAAGGCCTTCTCAGTTGAATGTGTCGTTGTTTTCTGCTTCTGGGTTGTTAAGTTCAAAGTGGGAAAGCCATTCTTTTGTTGTTAGAGCTGAAGCAGATTCTCAAGAGGAACCGGAAGCTGCTGAGACAGAGGTTGAAGCTGAAGCTGCAGTTGCAGTTGCAACTGAGGAAAGACCACCATTTAAGCCGAGAGCTAAGCTCGGAGATATAATGGGGGTAATTTTCTTAAACCCAGTATTTTCTTTTGCTAATTGATTAATTGACTTTGTTATGAGTTACTTGAGCGGAGGGTCTTTCAGAAACGGCCTCTCTACCTCCACATGTAGGGATAAGGTCTGGATACACCATCCTACCCAGACCCCGCTAGTGGGATTACACTGGGTATGTTGTTGTTGTTGTTTGATAGGTTTGAGAACAGAGAAGTGGATATAACGAATTGAATTGTGTAGAGTTTTTGAGTTTGGCATGAAAAGATGTATACTGAGGTTTGGGAAACATAATTTTGTGCTAATTGATGAATGTTGCACTATCTTTGGAGTAGATATTGAACAAGCAAGCAATTGAGGCATCGGATACTGTGAGGCCTACACCAGACATTAGGACTGGTGATGTTGTTGAGATCAAATTTGTAAGTAGTATCTGTGTGTTGATTGTTTGGTTTAATTGGTTGAGTTAGAGTTACCGCCAAAAGTTTAATTTGAAGGATGTGTATGAACTTGTAGGAAGTCCCAGAGAATAGGAAGAGGTTGTCTATTTACAAAGGTATAGTCATTTCAAAACAAAATGCTGGTATCCACACGACAATTCGCATTCGGAGGATTATTGCAGGCGTTGGAGTTGAAATAGTGTTCCCAGTGTAAGTCTTACTTTCCGTACTTCAATGTTGTGGCCTTGCAAGGTTGTATGTGATTTTCTTCATGTATACTTGTATAGTACCTTTTTGGCTGTCACTTTTAGCTGGAAAAGCTGCAGTAGTATGACGTGCTCAATTGAGTGTTTCAAACAAGAATGAAGTAGAGATATACGATATAGCACTACTAAGATATGATATGCTTGCAGCTCAAAGTGACATTCACAGTGTCTCATTGTCGACCAGCAAATGATTCCAAACAGTCTGCTAGTTTTAGGATATGTGTTTGAAACGTAGCAACATTAGCCTTAAAGTCGCAGACAGCTATTTGAATACCTTGCTCTATTCTATCTATAGTTTTTTACTTGAACATCCTCTTACTGTTAAATTTTTGTTCCTTAGTATGTCAACTTGTTATCAACATACAAAAGAGGGGGTATATGAGATGTGGCAGCACTCATGATTGATACAATTCCTTGGGTGTGAAAATCAGATGTCAAACTGATCTTAAATCTATTTTAGTTTAACAGGAAATACCTGAACAGATTTGACTGATTATCTAAATGCGCAAATTTATGTGGCCACTCACTTGGTTGCTGTGTAGCCTACTTGCTTGTCCCTTGGCTACGGCATAGGGTATGATGAAGAGAAAAATATCAGTGTTCATTAGTTTTCCTTTTAGGCCGTGGAAGCAAAAGTTGACACTAAGAACATGGAAATAATTGAAGAGAGTTTGAGTGATCTGTGGTCAGGTTAGGGGACTTTGGCTTATTTTTCGTTCTCTGTATCCCTTCTGTATTATCAAAATCTCTCTTTTCCTAGCCGGAGCTCTAGGAAAGTTGAAAAATCCATCAAGAAAATCTGGATCATGGTTCCTGCCGGTATTACAGGAGATGTTTTGATGGGATTTCAACTCATATATGCTCTCTCAGGGCTAGTTGTCTGGTTAGCCTTCTTAGGTGGTCTAACCTTTCCCCTGGAAATAACTTAGATCTTTTTTTGGAATTTTTAAGCTCCTTAGCACTATAAGTTTTTTACGTTTTTGAGCTAACTGTTTCTTTTCTTTTGGAACTTTTGATCCCCTGGATGCCTTTAATGATAACCCACTTACTTCATAAATAAGAAAAAAAAGTTACTGCACAGAAATGGATTATCATCCATAAAACTATCTTATTTGAACTATTAGCATCCTCAGAAAGCTATTCAATGTCAGAAAACTCTTGAAGACCTTCACGTATCTTGTCCTCGCACAAAATTTCAACTCAAGAACCTCTATACCCTTTAAATTCTGGCTATTCCTGAACTAAACAAGCACCAATTAACTAAGTGGACTGGCAACGAGTCGTTATTGGCAAAATCTTCTTTGTCCCGCAGCTCTTTTGTCTATAAATATATTGTTTGTTGTTCGCTGTCTGCCTTTCTTGTCATTAGCCAGAGATGCAAGTTAGACCTTTTGTTGAAATATTGGAAGGTCTTTATACTTCTATGGATCATTCTTGTTTCCCATCTGATATAGTAGTTCAAAACACTTCCCCTTGACTAGAAAGACCTAATCTTTTTTACATTTTCCCCTTGGGGTATTTTGATCATGGCTGCCACAGTGCTCCAAGTGATAAATTGGAAGTAGTGGGAGGATCATTTGAAATTACTAACACAGATCAAGTTGTTTAGGGAACAAATCCCCAACTTGCTAAAAGCTAGGGCATATGTGATTTAACTTATAAGTGAAAAAGGATCTCGAGAACAGAACACAACTTTGAAAACAACTTCACTATTCGTCTTATCTCAGTGAGTTGCTCTTACACTGGACATATTCGTTCTTGTCTCCTTTTAAAGCCTGGAGACATAATTTGAATTTCGAGTATCATCTAGAGATAATCTCGACTTCCTTTTGAGTTGCTCCATAGTTTTATTTCAAACTTGTTCCATCAGAATTACAGATAAAAAGGAAGAACTTTCTTCATCTAAAATGTGCATGGATAAATCCGTGTATTCGTTCCATCTGTCCTAGCTTTAGTGGAATAGTTACTGGTACCTGTTGTTGGTGGGAGGTGACAGGTATCTCATGGACTTAGTTGAGGTGCGCGAAAATTGGTCTGGACACCACAATCATCTCCAAAAAAAAAAACTTGTATTCTTGATCTAAGTCTCCATTCTACACCGCCATGTGATACTAAAATGGGACCTTATCCTTATGTTAGCATTCTCCTTTTGCTTTTGATGACAGGTATTCACCAAATATCAAGGAGCTCAAAGTAGTTAAGCATCGAAAAGTCAGGCGTGCAAGATTGTACTATTTGCGTGACAAACTCCCAAGGCTCTCCACTTTCAAATGAGAGCCCAGCCCTTATAATTGGCCTCTTTCAACTGTCATTTTTACTTGATAAAATTTTTGTTCCTTTTCTTTCTGGCAAGTGTAAGTCTTGTAAGTGTAATTTACATCTGACATTGCTGAATAGGTTGTTATTCATTCTTTTTGTGTAGTCATTTCAATGTCCTGCTTAATTTGTGCTTAGTTTTGCCTCATAATGCACATGATGATGTACTCAACTATGCCCTCAGTTAAAGATACATTATTCTGAAACGGGCGTTGAACCTAACTCAATTCATAAGCTAACTTATCAGGTGTTCGATTGTTAAATCATATAAGGAAACCTATTCAACTACTGATTGTGAGATTCTTATTCATGTACGCTCAGACGCAACAACTGAAGCATGAACATTTAATATGGAGGTTTAACATCGGGTAAATTCAGAACTTGAATGAGTCTAACTTTGATATTATATTAAGAAATGAACCATGATTCTAGCTCATTAGACTAGACATTTTCCCTTTAGACAATAAATTGTCTCTCTTCAAATTCTTTCTCCATAAAAAGAGTCTTTAACATTGAAAATTTGATTCAATATCGTTTTCTACGTACATTAAATACATGTTTATTTTATTAAATCGACCAACATTGTTTATTATCGGTATAATTCTATTTCTAGTATATGTTAAAATTTTAATTGAGATTAGAATAAATGGCACGATTTGCCATAATTATACACTGTCGGTTGTTTACATATATGTCCAACTAATTTGAGTTATTTATACATAAATAATAAAAGTCTACATTTAGGTAATACGAACAAAAAAAAAACTAGATTTGATGCTTACCACAAATCTAATGAGTGAATAAATTTAAAAAAGGAATTTTCTTGTGTCCCACAAAGCAATATTAAAAAACACAGACTGTCTAATAAAAAAATTGTCCTTTTGAGATACTTAAGTGATTAGGTGTTGTATAGATTTGATTTTTTTGAGAAAATACGTTGACAACATCTGAACTATTTCAGTTCTTGTCTTCAAATATAATAGTAATAATTATTTTTTTGTTACTGCTTGTTTAACAAAAATTGTGAGTCAAAATATCTTTATATATGACATAGTTTTGCTCAACATATATTTTGTAGGAATTAGATTATTTAACATGAATTGTATAATATTTTATTTCGCTCTACATAAATTTTATGAATCAAGTTACGTCTTTTATAATATAACTAGCGAGTTCTGAAACTAAATTTTGGCCTCGATCAACACAAATTCTGAAACGAAAATATACAGCTACGTTACATTTGATATCCCATTGGAATTTTTTGAACATCCAATCGTAAAACAATAAATGGTGTAGCTCAGAATCATTTAATAAACCTCTCGAAAAATGTGGTCTAACAATTACTCTAACAAGAAAAGAAAAAAAAGAAACAAATGCTTACATAGTCGAATCATAATTGATCAGAAGACCCACAAAAAAAAATAAAAAATGGAAAAGGCTCAAATATGAAAGACTCATTTATATCTATATCATTCGTTAAAAAATTAATATAAATAAATCAAACTTTTTCTTAAAATTAGATAACATATTTGCGCTTTAATCTTTTTAAAAATAATTTAATAAATGACGTAGTCGAATCATTATCGATCACGTATAAAAATAAAAATGATTTCTACAAAATCGAATTTTTTTTTTATGACCACGGTGTTCGAGCCACCTTTTGTACACCTCAACTAATTTCACAGAATACTAGACTCGAGACACCAAGACTAGAATAGACGAAAAGAATCACTAGTATATTTTGGTCATAGCTGAATTTTGAATCTGAAACCTCACCACCTAAATGACATAGATGAATTAAACTACTATAGAATGATATAAATGAGTTTGTTATTGAAATTCGATAGTATATTTGAATCTTTTTTTAAAAAAAAAAGAGAAAAGAAAAGAGTGGTAACATTGGCTTTTGAATCGGACGTCAGGTTCCTCACAGTTCGGCCATGTGTCGTGCCATCATTTCCATCACCTCCGTCATTAGTATTCATTCGTTCATTCATACACCCACCACCCCCGCTGTATAAGAAACTTTTCTGACAGAAATATTCACTTTTTTCCCTCTCTCTCGGAGCTCAACGTAAAGCTACTTTGAGATCTTTCCGGTGAAAAGGTATTTGTTTCTTCTCCTATACAGCATTACTATTTGGTGCATTTTGTGTGATCTAGGGTTTGTGTGTGTTTTGGAATTTTAGGTTTTTTGATAGGTGATCACTTTGTGGTTCGATCGTCACCATGACTGGTGCTACAAACCAGTTTATATCTGTTAGTCCCGAGGAGCTCAAATTCCAGTGTAACTCTCTTTCTCTCTCTCTCAGATTTTTTGTTTCTGTTTTTGCGGTTGTTTTACCTTTTGTTTTAATTGGATTTGTGAGAGAGAATAAAAAGAAGAAGAAATGGAGGAGGGTGATATGCAGGGAGGAAAAGTGGTTAAATTTGCGTTTTATTAAGCATTTACAGACTCTAATGTATGTGAATTTGTCTTAAATTTATGAGCTTTGTGGTGAAGGAAACAATAGATGAGCTGCCCACTCTATGATCTGATTCCTAATCAGATCTATTTTTAAGCTTATAACGTGGTTGAGGGTGGGGGGATGGACACAGGGAAAGGGTTTAAGAGATGAGTGACTATGTATCGAAAGGAGATAAAAGAATAAAAAGACAAGAGAGTGACTTTATGGGCGACGTTTTAAAAGGATTTCATGTAAGGTTTTTTTATTAAATGTTTCTTTCCTCGATTTCTTTGTGCGAAATGTGAGTTCAATTGTGAATTTGACCGAGCCAAAGGAGTGATTGTGTATCAATTTATATTGGGGTGAGTAACTGTGAGCGATTAATCAGTATGATTGAGTTAAACTATAAGATATGGTCTCTCCTAAGTTTGGATGGACAGAGTTACTTGGTACCTTTGCTAGTGGAAGGTAGCATGTACAAGTGGAATAATTGAGGTGCCCGCAAGTTAGCGCAGACACCCATCACCACAAATAAGAGAAGGAAAACTTAGCCATGGTTTCCTGTAATTGTATATGTCAAACATGGAAGTTAAAAGCTTGGCGCTAGTAGAAAATCGACTTGTGAAGTATAAAATTTCAGAGCTGTTGATATAGTTTGAGAACTAAGTATCTCACTAAGTTAGATCAGCTATATGAATCCTTTCTATATATATTTTCAGTAAGAAAGATAATGTAATCAATCATAGTACCAAATAGATGCTCCAAAATATGTACAGGATTAAGATCAACGTCAGTCCCATTCTTCAATTTACATCAAAAGCTTAATGAATGAGGACATCTTTAATCAAACAGTTCAGAGAATGAACAAAAGAACTATTCTCCACATTTTGAGTTGCTTCTTTTCTATGTACCCCTCCCAGCTCTGAAAGGTCTCCTTTAGTATTTAGGCATAACCCATTGCACTCCATAAAGAGCGACGAATAAAAGCCAGACTTTCCATGTCTTGCTGCGATGTATAAATAAGTGATTGGAGGACTCTAGCGCACATTCACACATGTAATATCTTGGTAATGTTCCTTTGCAACTAATAAATAATAATGTTCTTATGCAACGGAGCATATCAGTAGTAGCACAACTAAACCGGCAACATGATTGAGATCTTTGTACTTTACATGTTTTTGTGATTTTTTTGTCTTCAGTGAGTTCTTTGGGTTGCATGAGGGAGTTGTTTCTTTTCTTCCTTGTTTGAGGCTTGTAGGTCAGAGGCCTTATATTGGTACTTTTCGTGGCATACACTTATCATACCTAATATCACTTGCCTTTCCTGTGTTAGTTGAGCTGGAGAAACAAAGCTACTGTGATCTTAAAGTTACTAACAGCACAGAGAGTTATGTTGCTTTCAAGGTATGCTTTATCTGAATTTGTCAAAATCTCACAATTGCTTTATCACATTTTTAATGACTATTACAACTCATATCTAGATATATCCTGTTTTATTTTCGTTGTTAGGTGAAAACTACTTCTCCTAAGAAGTACTTTGTTCGGCCAAACACAGGTGTCATACATCCTTGGGATTCATGTTTTATACGAGGTGCCACTCTGAATCTTGAAGTTCTATTAGAAGCACTAAAATCTTTTATATCACAGTTAGCTTTGAATGTAGTAGAAGAATATTTATGCAAACATATCCTGCACAAAAGTTTATAATGTTAGCCAGAAAATATAGTAAAGCAGCATTAAATGTATGCACATGATGTTAAAATATTGGCTTGGATCAATTTACTCCTTTTTGCTGATTGGATATTCAAACTTAGGTAGGATGAATTTATCTTTCAGAGTTATGACTTGGAATCATTTTAATGGCTCATAGTGTATTGTCTCATGCATGGCACAATTTTCTTTTTTGTTGGATTTATTTCATGGCAGATATTAACCCCCTTTGATTGCAATTTGGGGCGGATCTAGCCTTCAACCTACGGTTTCACGAGAACCCAATAGCTTTTGCTCAAACCTTGTATTTGTCTTAAGAAATCGACTAAATATATAAATACTTGACTGTGAACCGAAGTATTATTGTATATTAACTTGAGGTCGTTGTAGGAAGCCATAAACTTCAAATTCTGGCAGGAAGCCATAAACTTGAGGTCGTTGTAGGAAGCACAAAACTTCAAATTTGCAATGATGATTACATCCTTCATATATGATGAGAGTCTAGGAACAAGGATATTATACTAATCATATACTAAAATAATCCATGAGAACAGGTATTCTATGAAAATATTTCTGCAACTTGGCCATTTGTAATCTGTGACATGGAAATCTTATGTGATGTCTCTTTTTTTAAGAGGATGCCTATGCAGTCGGATATCCATTTAGGTGCACCTCATTGTACTCAATATTTTCTTCTTGTGACATCTCAGTTGTCCATGCAATTCGTTGTTCCATCCTGACATTGACATCCTTTTATGTTTTCACTTATCAATAAACGAAAATGATGCCCTTTTAATGATTGGTTGCGTCCTGTATTGTTCTTAACTGAATAATGTCTCCAGTCACCCTTCAAGCTCAAAAGGAGTATCCCTCGGACATGCAATGCAAGGACAAGTTCCTCTTACAGAGCACCATTGTGAATAGTGATGCTGATGAACTTCCTCCAGATACTGTAAGAATTGATGGAATTCTGTATTATGATTGAAGTGAGAATGTTTGTTATCTTCTTATTTTCCTCTATGCTATTGACTACTATTTCTTAATCCAGTTCAATAAGGATAGTGGAAGAAATGTAGAAGAGTGCAAGCTTAGGGTTGTTTACATCTCTCCTCACTCATCTCCAGGATATTCTGAAGATGTGTTTAAACAAAGTTCTGATGGCAACTCTGTAAGTTCAAAATTCAGCTCATAGTCTAATTTAGATTTCAAGTCCTTACATTCTTCTTTCAAAAGTCATGCTGCTCAATTTTTTAGGATATAATGATTGGTGACTGAAATGTATATATGCACATGAGATTTTCAAGAAAACTGGCCTTAAGTTTCTCTAATAATATCTGGAGATTTTGAACTAGTTTTAGTCATAATAACTTGTCAGTCTTTGTCTTTTTCCCTTTTCTTTTCCTCTATATAAGATCCACGTGTTGCTAGATTTCATAATGCAAGTAGTCTTTCCACTGGTTTTCTATGCATGCTCAATTTAAATGTTTGGCTTTTCTAGATAATGGGTGTGAAACAGGGTTAGGTGCTTTATGTGTTTGCTTTAGTTTGTGTCTTTGTGATGGGAGGGTTTGCGAGATTTTCCTGATGAAACTGGTGAAGACAAATAGAAAATTGAGAGAGGATGAACAACAATTATCGTCCTGCCTTTTGAGGATAAAATGATAATGGAAGAACAGTTTTGTAACATCTTACCTCGCTTCTCCTTCCTAGATGGAAAATTGTGTATATTTTTTTGCTTATAACAAATCTTTAGAAGAAACATTACACCATTAAGAAATAGAAGATAGAGGAACTTTTATTATTTAAATAGCTGTTTGTGTCAATGATATTTTCCCTCCCTCGAGGAAGAACAGGGATAAAAGAACTTTGTGGAACCTGATACAGCAAATAGTGTTGCGTAAGGTTTACTTGATTATTAGGTTGTCAAGGATGGTCTTTGTGAAAACGTGATTCTGACCACTTCTTTCCTTGGTGGAGACACTCTTTCTTCTTGCTCCTCAGGAACTACTTGAGGAAATTGAGACCTCAAATGGAGATGCCCATGTAAGACTAAATTTGAAGAAAGGAGCAACTGCTAAGGCTTTTATTTTTAAACAGAATTTCTTTTGGGAGAGAAGTCGTCTAAGGCTCTAAGCCCATCAGTCACTTGAAATTCAATATGGCCTTTGATCTTCTCGCCCATCCCCATAAACCCTGGTCAAATCACGGGCCATATACCATCTTGGAGTAGTTTTTTCAGAGCCACGTTGCCTTGTATCCCCACACTTGATTCCAGATGAAACTTTTCGAAACAGATGGTTCTACTTCTCAATCTTGAAAAAAGAGAACTGCAACTCTAGATATAGAATTCGGTCAAATCGTGGATGAAGTATTCTCAGTTTAAGCTTTCGTTACTGACATGGCATAGTGTATAAAGCTGTGTCATCGATATTCAGGACGAAGAAATATTTTGTGACATTAGATAGGTATTCTAGCTCTTATTGAATGGAGGAAGCATGTTGGCCAATTAAAACTTTTAGTCTGTCTTTCAAATCATGCATGCACCAAAGATTTTAATGCAATCACCATCTCCAAGTTTGTACACGAGATGCAGAATTCTATCTTTGTCCCAAGTTTGATATTGTACTATATGCTTTCTCTTTGATGGTATAGAGTCAAGCAGTGCAGCGTGCCAGAGATGAAAGGGATGCAGTTTTCCGACAAACACAGCAGCTGCAACAGGAACTGGTTAGTGTACTACACATTTCTATTTATTTGGTTGTGACAATTACTTTCATATAAGAATAAATGCTGGTCCAAATTAACAGTACAATATATTTTAGTACATAAAGGTTGCTCAATATATAGAACTATCTGATCAGATTAATCCTAGTTGATACACGAAAAGCAGCAGAAGATAAATTGCAAGTGATGTATTTGACTTGCTATTAGTTCATTATACTCTTGGGTCCTTATACAGTGTCATTAAATGAGGCCAAAAAACAGGATAATTCTGGGAAGTGGGAACCAAAAAGAGGAGAGATTTGAAATTACCCTTTCACACGGGAAGAAGGAGTAGCAACTTGATTAGACTCAGCTTGCTTTATTTGAAGCAGACAACGGAGTTTGTAACAAAAGCTTTGGACGTATAATTATCGGGTCACATAGAAATTAAACTATACTCAACTTAATGGAAAAAAAAAGCTTGAGAAGAAGATAGCTGTAGATCAACAGTAATAATCTTACCTTCAGAAATTTCTCGTGTATCTGGATCTAAGACTGTTCATTTGTCGATAAATGTTCTTTGATTTTGAAACTTAAGTTAAATTTCTTTCATCTTCCTTTCGTATAGTTGGCCACTGCTCTCATATATGTTGCCTCACTGAACTGCAGGAAGTGCTGAAGAGACAAAAAAGGCGGAGAAGTGATGCAGGCTTCTCTCTAAAGTTTGCTCTTCTGGTGGGACTCATTGGGTTAATGGCTGGGTTTCTGTTTAAACTGTTGATGTCTTCACCTTCTACAGAAACTGTTGATGTCTAAGAAGAACTCAAGTCCCCTCGTTCGTGGAATTATAGTTTTTCTTTAAGTTTACTGTAAAATTTTCTAGTGTTGGTGAACTGCCGGAGAGCTCGCTGGCTCTGTTCTTTCTGTGTAAATTGATCATTTTTATGATATGATACCTTGTATTCATTCTCACCATTCTTCAGTTCATATATGATTTCTTTTTTCTTGAAAATTAACAGCTTTTTGCCAGTCGCATGTGCCACGATGCCAGAAATAAACTTGACCATAAACCATAGTAGGAGAAAACCATGTTCAAGAAGTACTTTATAAAACACAAACAAGATCAGAAAATTGATGCAATATTTCATACAGCTAAGACAATAAAAATGTGATAAATATGATGAGAAAAATCATATAATTTATTAAACACTCATTTTGTCAATCTCAAGAGCTCTATCTACACAACTTATAAAAATAGGAACAAAATTTAAACAATACACTACTGAAAGATATTCGCCAGATTTACACAAATGTCCCTTCTTTGTGCCATCATTTAAATTTTGTCCTTATATTTGAGAAGTTATGCAAATATAATCCTTAAAAGTTATTTTTAAAAGTTGCCCGCAAGGGCATGGTTGAGTGGTTGGGAGGTGGATCTCCTCGGATTGAATCCAACCTCCATTTACTGTTCAATCATGCCCTCCGAAGTGTGGCAAAGGTTGTGGATTTCCTTGCAAAAACATTAGACTCGAGTCTAATGTTTGCTCATATGTTTCTCAATCTTATGGGAAAAACGTAAGACTATCATCTAATGTTTGAATAACTTATATAATTTTAGATTTTAAGCTGACATTTTTCTCATACGATTTTCAATTTGCTCAATAGAGATCATTAGATCATGGCCTAAAATTTGTGCTAATATGGCCAATTCATGTGCTTAAAGGCCCAGCCCATGTTCTTGATAGGATTCTCAAATTTAAATTAAATTCTACTCCTATTTGACTTATTTTATATTTATTTTATTTTTTCTTGTTTAATCTTTTCAATTTCCGATAAAACAAATTGGCGGGATTATCAAACCCTACAGCAAATCATTTTCCCGCTCCTCTCTCTTTCTCCCTCTAATTCACTCATCTCTACAATTCCATTTTCACTTTCTCTCATTTCTCTGCAAGCAAAATCCTCATGCTTTTCTCCATCTTCAGATCTGAAAAACCATGGAACTTCAATTAACCTCAGTCTCCGACTCCGGCACCGCCACTTCCATTTCCGACGTACATAAAGCATGGCACATTTTCGCTCTTCTAATATCAACAGGACGACCAGCTCAGCCATCGGAGCTTTCATCCAAATGCACCTTGTTTTCTGCTTCACCGGAATTCATCGAATTTCTCTGTTCGATTCCTAATTCTCCTCTCCATTTGACCAGCAATTACTTCGTCACGTTTTCTTCCATTGGATTCACATCAACCGTTAAATTCTTCACTAATGCGGATGCGTTTCCGGCTTTTGTACCTCAGCTGGAGTTTCAGGAGCTCCGGGATAGAGGACAGAGGGAGTGTATAACTAGGACTTATTATAGGAAAAGGAAGAGAGCTGGATCGGAGGTTGAGTATTCACCAGTGGTTAATAATAGAGGACTTTTCAATTATTTTGATGGTAGGACATGGTAATTCCAGTATTTTTTGTTCTTTTAGTCCATGCGTTATGATTATGGTTAACTTGAGTATTTTGTTTGTTTATTTCAGGTAAGGGAAGAAGCCAAGTGATGATGCCTTTGCCTTCGATGACACGGAGGATTTTCGGACAGGTAACTTTGGAGCTTTTCATGTTTTAATTTGAAAAATTGTGAGCCTTTGTAGTTAGTTAAGGTGTACTGCATGCTGATATTTTGTCTAGCCTTTAGAATTAGCATTAGCATTCAATTGAGATAAGAAATATGTGAATGAGATTGTTTTCTAAACTTGAATTGGTGAAAACATTGGAAGTGTCTGGACTTGGAATAAAGAGATTTTTGTGATAAGTTTGCGTTGAGCAGATTCGGATTAGATCTGATGCATAGCAGATGATCAGACTCAATGTTTGGGCTATTGAGGCCCTATTATAGATCTCAGGTAATATAGACTTAAAGACTCTATGATTAGGATAAATTTTCCTTTTTGGGGGCCATTAATAGTCAATTACAGCTCTTCATGAAGCTCCCATTCTTCATAGCATATACAAATCAATATGAGAATGGATTATTAGAAACTTGTATTAGTGTATGACTTAAATTACATGGAATATAGATGTCTTCCTGTCCACTTGAGCTATAGATTAATAATGCAAGAGACCTAATATGTATAAATAGAAGTGTTTATACACCTCAGGTAGAAAGGTTTTGAGTTTGAGATCAACAAGATATTTTTCACATGCTTAGACCAAGAGAAGAATTGGGCTTGCATGTTAGAGGGTGTATTACAATCCTAATATATATAGTCAAAATTCTCTAATTGCTTTTACTTTTAAACGAGATAGTTCACACACTTCACAGGTAAGGGATAATGCAGTGAGAATCCCCCTCTTAATTCATGATTTCAGATGGCTATTGATTGAAAAAAACAGGAGAAATCATTCATATGACAAGTTAATTAGGTAACTGCAAAATTTTCTAATAGAACTTGAATTGGGTCAAATAATATACATGGAAGATTATTAAGGCCTGTTAGATAATATGACACATTAGTCTTCTCTGAATTTTCTGTCTATTATGCCCTAGACTGAGGGAGATTTGGGGATTTTGGCAGGTGATCTTGCTTTGCCTCACCATCTCAATGAATATTCTTCTTAATTGGCTTTCATTTGAATGTATTGTTTTGTTACACTTTATGCTTGAGTTCAAAATATTCATCTTTTTTGTCTCTGACATTGCTGGTACAGGCATATCTCCCCAATGACAATTCGAGGTGTTGCATGAACCAGTTGACAAGAATACCATTGTCATTGGCTTGCAATTTCAGTGAATTTTATGAAACGTTCAGAACCTCTTGGGTAATTGATGGTAGTGCCAGATCAAGTTCAGGACTTAAGAGTATTGAATATGAATGTGAAAACAAGTTAGAGAGGGGAGAGAACAGTAACAAAGCAAATTTTGTACGTATACCCATTTGTAAATCTAAAGTTCCTAGTCATAGCCTGTTCAGATTCCCTAGATCAACGAGAGTTGAACGTATCACAGATTCCATGCTTCAGATGAATCCACACCCTGCCAGTTCATTGGAAACCACATCCACCAGTACAGCTTCTGAGATGGTTGGTACTACAGAAAAGAAAATAAACTCTTGCATAAATTCCTGTACTATAGTGGACAAAGAAATGGAATTTTTGCTATCTGCAGCTGATGCTTCTGTCTATGACTTTGAAAGGATGACTCAAAAGGAAAATTTTGTGGAAGGCAACAAAGAAGAACCAGCTTCTTATTCTGTTAGTAATAGAAACGTTAACTGCACTCAGACTCGTCCAACAAAGGCGCTCATATCACCTCAAGATGATTTGTCTGCAGAGACTGCTACCAAAGAATGCTCGACTTCACTTCTCCACATAGATACAGCGAAAAAAGATAAGCCTCTGCAGAGCCATGCCATCTTAGCGCGCACACAATCTTTTGGTCAAAAGCAGTTGGGAAAATCATTCCCCAATTCAAAATCCTTTCAGAGGGATGTATTAGATCACGGGAAGCCAAAGAATTCCAAGGCACTAAAGGATCATAATGCTGCCAGTCTGCTTCTTGACAAAGAGCAACTCAGAAGAGATGCAACGTCAATCCCTGTGAAGGTGAAGCACAAACAGAACTATGACTTGGGTATGGGCATTAAAGAAAGGAAGGGAAATCCGAAAGAAAATGGGGAGAATGTCATATGTAACTCTGCGAAAGTAAGCTCCAGTGCATCATTTTATTTGACTTGTATTTGGTAAGCTTACTGCTGTAAAATCATGATGTAAACATCAAGGTGCTTATTTTGTAGAATCAATCGGAGCAAAATCAATTGCCTAAATTTGACTCTTATATTGTGGAGGAAGAAGAGGGTTCAGGTATTTACCTTTGACTGGCTTTCAATCTGTAGCAATGATTATTCCGAAGTTTTTGTCAATTTATGCCTTAAACAATCCTGATGACTATTTGCAGGTGGTTATGGGACGGTGTACAGGGCAAGGAGAAAGAGTGATGGAGTGAAATTTGCAATTAAATGTATGATATGCTCACAAACACTTGCTTATTATATTAAATTTAAATTTCTTTGATTTGCTAGATCTGATCATATGACTATTTTAGGATCCTTTAGCAGTTGAATGCTGTTTTCATTCTTCCATATTGTTGAACTTGACTGGTTAACGCCCATGATATATCTGTGGAAAGGTGTAGGTCAATACTCGTTAACCTTATTGAGCAAGGTCAAAGGGAGAACGTATTGTAGTATAGGTTGATGGTGCATCAAAAGATTTGAAGCATTCTTCTGTCTTCATTATTACTCCCTCCGTCCCCATTTATGTGATGTAGATTGACTGCCACAACATTTAAGAAATATGGAAAGACTTTGTGATGTTCCAAAACTATTTTTAGAATAAATGGATTTTTAAATAGTAAAGTACATCTTTATGAACTTTTTTGGCTATTTGTATCTCTATATCAGTTTGAGGCATTGTTTTCTTGTGCATTGTTCCCGTGCCGAAAAATTGTTTCATTATCAAAGAAATGCTAAAGTGGAGCATCTATGCTCTTTTCATCATTGCGTTTCTGTGATACACATCCATGTATGGTCCTCAGTTGCCTTAACTGGGTACCAATTTTGATGCTTCTATGGTGATCAATATAATTGAGACGTTGATTGTGACTTTGCAGGTCCTCACCCAAATGCTAACGTACAACATGTCCATAATGAGTTAAAGATGCTCGAGCGCTTTGGGTAATGATGTAGGAGATTGTTTTGAGGAACCATGGATACGACATGAATATATGCAAATGTTATATCTATAATTCTTCTAAAACCTTTGCTTTATGACAGGGGAAAGAACTGTGTCATTAAGTATGAGGGATCATTCAAGAATGGAAACTCTGACTGCCTTGTTCTAGAGCATGTTGAGCATGATAGACCAGAGGTTGATTTCTCTTTTATCTTTTGAGTTATCTAGTTTAGACATATATTAGTTGTTATGTTAACATGTTAACTGTCATGGTTCATACTTAAGGTCTTGAAAAGAGATATGAATGTTTCCCAGCTCCGGTGGTATGGCTTTTGCATGTTCAGGGCACTTGCTGGTTTACATAAACAGGTAAGAGTATCAGAAAAGATGCAAATGAACTGAATGGAGTTCCTGCTATCACAACTAACTTCTAATTTTCTTACATGCAGGGTATTGTTCACAGAGATGTTAAACCTGGAAACTTTCTTTTTTCAAGAAAGGTTGATAAAGGCTACCTCATTGACTTTAACCTTGCCCTGGTGAGTGGGCTATCCAACTTCGTAGAAATTTCCTTCTTGTTATGTTGTTGAACTTGAACAATCTAATTGATTTTCCTTTATCTATTCGCTACATAGGATCTGCACCAAAAATATGGAACATCAGGTACTTCCTCTTCGTGTTGTTTTCCTTCGCTTGAAAGATGTCTTGTGCTTCCAAGTTCCCATTACATTATGATTTTAAGTTTCTCTTCAACAGAAGAATGAGCTTCTTTAAGGGAAAGATGGACAAAAATGCAACATTATCCCGAGATCACTATTAAACAAATGTGACCCTGAGGCTGTTTTATAACTCCCAATATTGTTGAATACTTCAAGTTCAATCTTCATCACTTTCTCTTTTATTGTATATTAGCAATTGAATGTTCACTAAGAACTGCATATGTATAATACTCAGATAAGACAAAGTCAAGCCATGCCACAAGCTTTAATAGTGATCCTATTCCCCCTGCCAAGTCTCTTCCTCCAATAAAACAGAGAAGATGCTCAACTGTAAAACTTGAGGAAGGCATCAACGAGGAAGCAGCGGAAGGCGTTAAGTCTCCAATACGATCCAAAAACCTTAAAAGGAAGGCTGGCCAAGAAAAGGTTGGCACTGATATTGCACATAGGAGTATTAGAAAAAGTCAAGGTGCTGATGGTTCAGGGATAACCTCAGCAAAGGATGCCACAAGCAATAGGACTCCATCAACAGAAAGGTTGAGAGAACCCCTTCCATGTACTGGTAGGAAGGAGCTGATTAACCTAGTGCAGGAAGTACGCCAACGTTCAAGCCAAGTAGATACGAATGGTCCAACTTCCAAGAGAAAGCGGGTTGCTGCAACTCCAGGAAAAGTAGAAAAGAAGTATTACATAACTCCAATGCCATTGCATTCATCTGGAATTGCCATTGGTGGTGCTGGTTTACTGAAAAGCAAAGGTCTGTTATTTTGTGTAACTAGTTTTGGTTGGAACTGTGGTCTGAGTTTAATTTTCCACTGTTTTCCAGGTGACCGGATGCAAAAGCGAGAAGGACCCTGTGTTGGAACTAAGGGTTTCAGAGCTCCAGAGGTTTGTATAGCAATCAGCTAATTTTGTATCTATTTCCCCTGTGATTTTAGCCTGTTGCCAATATATTCATTCATGCTGCCTTTTTTTAAAGTTGAAATGTGGCAGTCATCTTTACATCATCATCACCATAAAATTCAGTATCCTTTAATACATAATAAAAAATATTCACTGGCCATTATCTTCATATTTTGCTTATTCCACTGATTGAGTACTCGTAATGGGTGCATTAACAGGTGCTATTCAGATCTGTACATCAAGGTACAAAACTTGATATTTGGTCAGCTGGAGTCACTTTACTCTATTTCATTATTGGCCGAACACCATTTGCTGGAGATCCTGATCAGTAAGAATCTTTATCTGTATTCATCGCCATTGAACAAGTTAAAATGATTCTGGGAATTTGCTAACCATTGTATATTTCTAATTAGAAACATAAAGGAAATAGTGAAATTGAAAGGAAGTGAAGACTTGTGGGAAGTGGCCAAACTACACAACCGAGAGGCTTCATTTCCAGCGGTACTAATAGTTCCAATGTTTCCTTGAACTGTTCTTTTTTTTTTCATTCAGCTCCATATGCATAGTTCTGAATAGTACATTACCATGAAACAGGATTTATTTGACACGAAATCTCTATCGCCTATAAAATTACGAGAGTGGTGTTCAAGAAACACCCGAAAATCAGATTTTCTAGAGATCATTCCCCAATCACTTATCGATCTTGTGGACAAGTGTTTAACATCAAACCCAAGATTGAGGATTAGTGCAGAGGAAGCCCTCCGGCATGAGTTCTTTGCTCCATGCTATGAGACTTGGAGAAAGCAGAAGCTGCATCGTCTAAGGTTTAGCCAAGAGTCCCAAGACCTAGGATCTACACTTACTCTACCAGAAAATTCTCAGTCACGTGGAGTAGTATTGTAAATAAGGTACAAGTAGCTGATTGAAGCTTTTTTTTTTCTTTTTACCATTTGTCATGTAAAAATAGCTAACCAATGCATGTAATTCTTTCAACAACTCTTGAATTTAGTGTAGTCCTATGCTTTACTGATGTTGTATCTGTAAGTCGTTAATAGAAACTCAAGGCTATTGTCTGCTGCCTTTTTTAACTGTCACTGGAATCAATTGTTGTCATTCAAAAAAGTGAATGAAAGCGTTTTACAGGTTTAGGTGTTAATCTGAGCATCAGTTTACTTTCAAGAAAAGGCAGGCAGATTTTCTTTTACTCCTTGTTCCTTATGTTCTTTGAAGGTTCGAGGAAGCTTAGTAGACTTTTGTTCTATTTTATTTTTAACACACGCTCTTTGAGTTGAAGACTTTGAAAAGGAGAATAAATGTTGTTGATGACATGGCAGTTTTCAATTGGCTGAAATACGTGGAAACGTAGAGGTGACACCGGTCAATTCTATCAAAAACCAACTTGTGGTTTTTGAGATAATTTATATTATAACTTAACCTATACGTAATAGTTATACATTTGGTTCTCTCTAGTTTCTTCTGAAGCCAACGACTCAGTAATTCCCTTAATTGCCCCTGTATTTAAACATTAAATTAAATTACTACTCTCTTCCAAATTTCATTTTCCTCTCGTCAATATTAACCATACAATGTTTAGTTTGTGGAATGCTAAAAATTGCATCACTCCCATCGATTAACGCAGGATAAAATCGTTTTTTTTTTAAATCTTAGACAATATCATCCACCTATAATTTTATCGTATAATTATTTTTAAAAATAGAAGCAAATGACAAAAGACAATGTAACTAGGAACTTCTATGAGATTAAAAAACATTTATAAAGCCAATAAATTTTTTATAACCATAAGTAGACAATGAATTAACTTTTTACTAAATTACTTGTTAATATGCAATTTATCGGATTTATTTTGTAGTATTTGCAAAAGTAATAAGTATTACTTTTAATTAATTCAATGTATCCGATAGGTTAAAAAAAAAGCGAAAAAGAAAAGAAAATAATAATCTATGAGGGTATAAATGTAAAGTTAAAAGAACTGACGCTGGAATATTCATATAATTTCCGTGTAAATTCGAGAAGGAACGAATTATCCGAAAATCAGCACTATATACACGCATCTTCAACGCCTTACAGGCAAAAGACTTTAGCATATCGGTATAGCAAACATTGTGAACTTTCAGAAAAATATCCTTTTATCGTTTCGGTTCCAAAAACTCGAAGAAGAAGAATGGAGGGTTTCGCATCGTTCTTCGATTCGCAATCGGCCTCTCGCAACCGCTGGAGTTATGATTCTCTCAAAAACTTCCGTCAGATCTCACCTCTCGTTCAAACTCATCTCAAACAGGTCCTTTTCTTCCTTCTGTTCTGTTAATTTTGATACAGATTTGAAATTTCTTACGGTATTATCAACTTTTTATGTGGTTATTGCGGTTTGTTTTTAGGTTATTGAAATTTGAGAGTCCTTATGGTTCGATTGTTGTTTTGTTATTTGCACAGTTGAATTTTGGAACGCTTTCGGTGATAAGAATCAAATTGTTTTGCCCTGCGGCTACGTATTTATTGGATTGTTTGTCATGTCGTTGAAAATTGCCCTAATTTTGAGTTTTACTTTGAAATTTGTGGAAGCCCTAATTCTTACCTTCTCCTTATTGACATTGAAAAGGAGAGAAAATTAAATGGAAGTTTTGTTGTATAGTTCTTCTTCTCCACATGGTTTAAAGTTCATTCTATCATGAGCTAGTTAAATAAAATTTGATAATATGTTGGACGTTTTTTTGGTAACTAATCAGAGATTTTGTACATAAGAAAAGATGTTAATCACCTATATCGTGAGCTAGTGAAATAAAATTTGGTAATATGTTGGACGTTTCTTTGGTGACTAATCAGAGATTTCGTGCATAAGAAATGGTATTAATCACTTAGATTGGTGGGAAGAATAAAATTTTATAGCTTAAAACAAGCTGCACTGTTGGATGTGTGCGTATGTATCAACAAAAACTCGTGTTTAAATAACTAATATCTGAAGATCGTTACTGAACCAGTGTATTGATTGATTAGTTTTGTGAATTCATGATAAATTGAGAATTTTTGCATTGAATTATTCAATGTGGCAGAATTTGTTACACATGTCTATCTTTTTATTTTTGAAGTATATGTTGTTTTACCATGGCTTGTATGTTATCTTGATCTTGATTAATTTTATGGTTACAGGTCTACATTTCACTATGTTGTGCTTTAGTGGCATCGGCTGCTGGGGCTTACCTTCACATTCTATGGAATATCGGTGGCCTCCTTACAACACTCGCTTGCATGGGAAGCATGGTGTGGCTTCTGTCGACTCCTCCTTATCAAGAGGTACTCACAAACTTTACTCCCTTACACATCTTAGCAGTCACTAGTCGTGGGGCTTCTTTGGTTGTGCAATTTATGGTTATCTTGGTTATTGAATTTTAACTTATATTTTCGTTATTTGGTGAGCAGCAAAAAAGGGTGGCGCTTCTGATGGCAGCTGCGCTTTTTGAAGGCGCTTCTATTGGTCCTCTGATTGAACTGGGGATTAACTTTGATCCAAGGTGTGCCTCCTTCCATATAGTCTTTTTTCATGTTTGAAAAGAGTGCTCCTGTTTTCTAGTGTCAGTTTGATTAGTTTGACAGTCTTGTTCTATCTTAAGCTGCCTGTGTGAAAACCAGATCTTCTGACCTTATTTATGTCTTGGAATTTTTCAGCTTTCAAGTTGGAAGTGGGACAACTTTGTTGTGTGGTCCTAGGGTATTAGGTTGGGTCTCTATATTAGATTTGAATGTGTCGTTCCCTGCTTGCTCTTCCACTTGTGTATTTGTGTTTGCCTTTCTCTTTTGCTGAAGTGTCGCAAGAATTTGCCCTAATTTACTTGGGGAGTTTGAATTCTACTAGCAAAGGGAATAGAATGAGCGCCTGCCTTTTTCAGGGCAGGTTCAATCCAACTTAATTCAGTTGGTGACAGCCTGATCCTTGATTTTAACTGTTGCAATATCAGGGAACTGTTTAGTGCGACTCTTGTAACTGCATTCTTCATTACTTTTTTCTTGTAGTAGCCTGTGAAGTTCTGTATTCTTGTGTGTATTGCATATATTTTAAGTGCATAAGTCCAGCTGAATTGTGCTATTCTTATATTTTGAAACTGATTATATAACAGCTTTAAAGTTATATCATCCTTGAGAGAGGCTTTTCTGATACATAGTTTTCTTCCATTGCAGCATTGTGCTTGGTGCTTTTGTAGGCTGTGCTGTGGTTTTTGGTTGCTTCTCAGCTGCTGCCATGTTGGCAAGGCGCAGGGAGTACTTGTACCTTGGGGGCCTCCTTTCATCTGGTGTCTCCCTCCTCTTCTGGTTGCACTTTGCATCCTCCATTTTTGGTGGTTCCTTGGCCGTTTTCAAATTTGAGGTATATGCATTGTTTCCTGCATGCTGCAGTGTCAACTTTTAGCATACTTTATTTTGTTAGTTACTCTAATATTTTTCTTCCATTAACACCACACCTTTTATTTGGCAGTTGTATTTCGGGCTCTTGGTGTTTGTGGGCTACATTGTCTTTGACACCCAAGAAATTATTGAGAAGGCTCACTTGGGTGATATGGACTACGTCAAGCATGCATTGACCCTCTTCACAGATTTTGTTGCTGTTTTTGTGCGGATTCTGATCATCATGGTAAGGAGATATTTCAGTTGCTATGCTTATAATAATTTCCTACTTTATGACAGGCACTTAGGTTTTGGCCATTAATTTGACACATTTTGTTTCCCTTTTTTGCAGTTAAAGAACGCATCCGAGAAGGAAGAGAAGAAGAAGAAGAGGAGAAACTAGATTTGGTTGTATAAGCTACTGGGACTCAACCTGTGTGGTTTTGATAACACCTTGTGTTCACCTGAAACAAGCATGTTAATAGTTTGATACTAGCTTTTGCATAGGCTGTGATACAATTGTCTGTCGTGTGGCATGCCATTATGGCTGCGATTGAACTTGTAGCCTTTTTATCTTTTGAAGCTTTTTAACATTTGATATGAAAAGTTCCTTGTGATAATTTTGGAGACGGTACGTCATTTTCTTTTTTCATCTCCTTTCTCTATTCATTCGTTCTGCGTTTTCAGATATTTACAACCCTAAAGTTGGTTGTCGATCATGTAATTTCCCTTACCCATATCTATTTTCACCGTCTGTTGAGTGAGCTGGAGGAGATGCTATTGTTTTCGATAAGTATATGCATAAAATGCAAAATAATTTAACAAGATTTATACAACAGGGGTGTTGATAGCATTTGAAGGAAGCATTTGTCAAAACAATTACAATAACAGTTTCAAGATAACGAATATAGGATGGGTCATAGATCTCATTTCAATTTTTTAACTCATAATGATACGCAACTACGTGAAAAATAAGTCAATCGGACTCTTTTGTCTTGAGAAGAATTACAATTTGTAATACATTTCACATAAAGTATATTATATAAATTTACATTTCACATAAAATATATTATATAAATTGAGACAAATAGGTTTTTTTTTTTTTTCTTTTTTTTTTAGGATAAATTCATTTGCCTCATACGTTCATAATTTTTTTTTTGGAGAAAAGACAGATGATAGTATTCTACCAGTTTAAAAGGGGCAAAAAAGGAAGACGGAAAACGGATCATATTTGTGGAGCAGCCCGGTCTGACCCGGTTAAATGATCCATTTCGCAGTAATACCCAAGTAGAGCACTACTCTTCTTCTTCAGCTTGACCTTGAATCAAATTCTTCCAACTCCAGAAGAAAAGTACTCTTAGTAGAGCAATTTTTCTGTTTTTGCCTAATTGGAGCTGTGAAATTTGTTATAGGAAAAAAAAATTAAGCAGATGAAGAAACTTATAGAATTCGGACGAAAGGCAATGTTCTATATTAGGGTTCTGTCAGGATACGAAGAGCGTAAAATTCGATCGTATCGGTTACAGCTTCAACAGCGTCTCCAACAGGTTCTTCTTCATTCCTATTTTTACTTAGAAATGTGGAAGTTAAGTTAATTGGAAGAGGGCAAAAATATATATTACAAATTAACATGGTTTTGCAGTTAACTTTTGGGATTATATGGCTTCTTAATTTTTAGTCTCATGTTACTACTTGATGGTATAGTAAAGCTTTAATCTTTGCCCACGCTAGTTGTATTTGAACTGGAAAAAATTCAAATTTTAAATCACCAAATGTGGCCATTGGACCTTAACTTTATCTGTTACCTGAGATTTGTGGTTATATGATGCGTACCAATAATTTGGGAAAGAAATCGAGCTAAGCCTAAAGAGCAAACTAGCTGAATTGCTCTTGAACAACTGGGCTCTGGAGAACAGATGAATTGAGAAGAGAGAGAAGAGAAGTTTGTATTGATCTTTACAATTCGATACCTTTACAATTGGAGTTGATCTCCTATTTATACACTATGAATTAAAAGCAGACTCTCATAGTTAGTTATAACTAACTGGGCTACAGTGTGTTAACCGACTAACAAACTAGCACGTGTGACTCACATGGCCACTAACCAAACTAACGAACTTCTTTATTAATTGGCACATATCAATACTTCCCCCTTGAGACCATCCTTGTCCTCAAGGATGAAAGGAAGGAAACTGTTGAATGAATGATTGGTAATCCTCCCATGTACTATCTTCCTCAGCCGTGTTAAACCACTTGATCAACAATTGGGTAAGTGGTTTGCCATGTCGTTTGATCAATCGCCTGTTAATAATAGCTTCTGGTGCCAGCAACACATGTCCATCATCTGAGTGAACCAAAGGCAGAACAGCAGAAGCAGTGTGGCCTCCCAACTTCCTCTTGAGCTGAGAGATATGGAAAGTAGGATGGACCTTAGCATTAGGGGGCAAAGCTAGAGTATAAGCAACAGAACCCACCCTTGCTATGATTTGAAAAGGTCCAAAAAACTTTGCAGCCAACTTCTGGAAAGTATGAGCTTTCAAGGATACTTGTCTGTATGGCTGTAACTTCACATATACCCAATCTCCTACTGCATACTCCTTTCAATCCTTCTTTTATCAGCCTGTGTTTTCATCCTATTCTGAGCCCTTACCAGATGAGACTTGAGACTCCTTAGAGTAGCCTCCCGAGCTTGTAGACTTCTATCCACTAGATCCAACTTAGATTCAAATGCCATGTAAGGGAGAAGGGGTGGTGGTTTCTGTCCATAAACCACCTCATAGAGGGTTAAGTTGATAGAGGTGTGGAAGGTGGTGTTGTACCACCATTCAGCCAGTGAGAGCCATTGAGGCCACTCTTTAGGCTTATCAAAAGTCATACATCTCAGAAACCCTTCTAAGCACCTGTTAACTACTTCAGTTTGGCCATCAGTTTGTGGGTGGTAGGCAGTTGAAGTGAGAAGAGACACCTTCTGCAGCTTAAACAACTCCTTCCAAAATTTGCCAGTGAACACAGCATCTCTGTCAGATACAATTGTCTTGGGCATGCCATGGAATTTGAACACCCCATCCATAAACAACTGAGCTACCTCTAGAGCTGTGTAGGGATGCTTTAGGGCCATGAAGTGGGCAGCTTTACTCAGTCTATCAACCACCATAAAAAAAGCTTCCTTGCCTGCAGCCTTAGGAAGACCCTCAATGAAGTCCATGGAAATATCTTGCCACACCTTATCAGGAATAGGCAAAGGTTGTAGTAGGCCAGGGTATACAACATTCTCACCCTTACATTGTTGACAAACCTCACAGTTCCTAACAAATGAATAAACATCAGGTTTCTTTCCTTTCCAGTAGAATTCCTGCTTTAATCTCTGTAGAGTAGCCCTCATGCCTGAATGACCACCTCTAGAACTGGTGTGATAGAAATCCATCAGGGCTTTTTTCAGAGTAGGGACAGAGCCTACTATTATCTTGCCCTTCCTACTTAACAGTCCAGCATGAAACTTAAAATAGGGCTTATGACCTCCTGCTCCCTGAATCTGGTGGATCAACTTCTGTAAGGAAGGGTCCTGTGACCAAGAAGCCTTGACTTCTTCTAATAGTTGAGACTGACTCTCGAGATACTGTTAAGCTGAACTAGATCATCCTTCCTTGAAAGGGCATCAGCGACCACGTTATCTTTCCCTTTCTTATAATCAATAGAGTAGTCATAGCCAAGCAGCTTAATCAACCACTTTTGCTGACTTGGTGTAGTGATTCTCTGTTCTAACAGGTATTTTAGGCTATGATGATCAGTCTTAATCACAAACTGTCTGCCTAATAGGTATGGTCTCCATTTCTGTACTGCAGATACCAATGCAAGTAACTCTCTCTCATAGATTGATAATGCTTGATTCTTTGCACATAACCCTTGACTGAAAAAAGTAATTGGTCTATTGTCTTGGAGCAACACAGTTTCAATCCCTCCCCCAGATGCATCAGTTTCTACCACAAAGCTCTTGGAGAAATTTGGAAGGGCCAACACAGGTGCTGAGGTGATGGCAACTTTCAGTTTTTCAAAGGCTGTAGAAACTGCAGGATTCCAATGAAAAGTGCCTTTCTTAAGGAGATCATACAGAGGTCTAGCAGTGATCCCAAAACCTTGTATAAATCTTCTATAGTAACCAGCCAGGCCAAGGAACCCCCTCAAGCCCTTGAGATTAGTTGGCTGAGGCCAATTCAACACTGCTTCCACCTTATGGGTATCCATAGCTACTCCTGATTCAGAAATAATGTGGCCTAGGTTGTCAATCTGCTGAGCACCAAAGGCACATTTGCTCTTCTTCACAAACAGCACATGGGATCTCAGTATCTTGAAAGTTTCCCTTAAATGAGACATGTGAGTAGTCCAGCTTTGGCTATAGACTAGAATATCATCAAAGAATACAAGTATGAATTTTCTGAGATGTGGCTGAAAAATCCAGTTCATGAGGCTCTGGAATGTGGAAGGGGCATTGGTTAAGCCAAAAGGCATGACCATAAATTCATAATGGCCCTGATGTGTTCGAAATGCAGTTTTTGGAATATCAGACTCAAACATCCTGATCTGATGGTAGCCATACCTTAAATCCAATTTAGAAAAATACTTAGCACCATGGAGTTCATCCAGTAACTCTTCAATCACTGGAATAGGGAGTTTATCACATACAGTGTGGCTGTTCAGTTCTCTATAGTCTACACACATTCTCCAAGTACCATCTTTTTTCTTCACCATGACAATAGGTGAGGAGTACGGGCTGGTACTATGTCTTATTACCCCCGAGTGAAGCATGTCCTCCACCATCTTCTCAATCTCATCCTTTTGCACTGTAGGGTATCTGTATGGTCTAATGTTAATAGGAGATGTCCCCTCCTGTAATATGATCTTGTGATCATGGAGTCTAGATGGTGGTAGGTCTTTGGGAACCTCAAACAAATCACCATATTCCTCTAAGATGCACTCCAGCTCATTAACCCCTTCTACATCACTGTCTGGAATTGCCTCTATTGATTATAGACTACCTGTTTCCTCAAAGTGCTCCTCTTTATAAACCCCAAATGAAATCATACAAAGCTCTGCTGGTTTTGCTAGCAACTTGTCCATGTTGTCCTGATGAACCATCTTTACTGCAGCAGGTTGTATTCCTCTTAAGGAAATTTTGTGCCCCATAATAGTGAACTCCATTTTGAGCCTCCTGAAATTCCACATAATGTCTCCCAATGTTATCAGCCACTGAATTCCCAAAACCATGTTGCATCCACCAATAGGTAAAACTAACATGTCAGAATCAAATGAAACCCCTTGCATTTTCCAAACCAGTTTCTTGCACACATAGTTACTCTGGATTTTCTTGCCATCAGTAACCGATACAGCAAAAGGTGAGATAGCTGTCATCACGCACCCTACCTTCTTTGCTGTATTCAAGTCAAGAAAATTGTGTGTGCTACCTGTATCAATCAACACATGCACTGCCTTGCCCTTCACCGACACAGTAACTCTCATGGTTCTAAAATCATGTGATCCATTCATAGCATGGACAGATACATGAGGTAAAATGGCCCCTTCATTATCAGTCTCTAGGCCTTGACAATCATGGTCAAAAATTAAGCAGGGTCTACCATCAGGTCATCTTCGATTTCTTTGGGCTCTCCTTCTCCTTCTTCTACTTCCATGTAGAATAATTGCCTCTTCTTCTTACAAACATGACCATAACTGTATTTTTCATCACAGTTAAAACACAGGCCCTTACTCCTGCGTTCCTCCATTTCAGCTGGTGATAACAACTTGGCATGTTTAAGTTGAGGTTTTGGGTTGTTGGTCAAGGTGGGGTTTTGAAATTTAGAAGTGGTTAGAGTATGCTTAGTTGGTTGGTTGGATTCATAGGTAAAAGAAGGGTTGTTAGCAGCAAATTTGTGTATATTTCTGGGATTTGGAAGTAAGGATGGTTCAGAAAACACTTGCTTCTGCACAACTAGTGTTTGTTCCTGTATTCTAGCTAAATTAACTGCTTTAGCTAGTGACCTCGGTGCGAGCATCTTAACAGGTAAACCAATTTTTGGTTTCAATCCTCTAACAAAACAACTGACAATTTGGTCTTCTGATAATTCAACCCTAATAAGCAAATTCATCAAAAAGATCAACATAGTCTTGAACAGAGTTTACCTGTCTCAAGTCCTTGAAGTCGCCCATTGGATTGTCAAATAGTTCAGCCCCAAACCTCTCAAAGAGGCTTCCGACATACTCAGTCCATCGTGGCCATTCCCTGGAAAGTCTGTGCTTCATATAAGACTGGTGCCATTGGAGTGCCTTACCCTCGAAATTGCAAGATGCCAACTTAACCCTTGAGTCCTCCGGGGTTTCGTCTACATCGAAGAACTGTTCGCATCTGTAAAGCCATTCCCTCAATCCCAGTCCATCAACTTTAGGGAAATCCATCTGGTAGTGACGAGTTGGCAATTGATAATGACCAGGTCTATTTCCATCTCGAGGAACTCCTTCAGCTGCTGGTCGGACTCCTCCATTGATGTTCATAGACGTCGCGAGCAACCTTCGAAATTCATCCATGGCTTGAGCCACACTAGCATCCACTGATTGTCGAATCTCCGCAACAGAGCTGGTTACACCTTCCATGGAGTGTTTGAGACTATCGACTTCCTTGCGCAGCTCCTGCATTCGAGTATTGTGATCTCCCATTGTTACAGATCAGAGAATCACTGGCTCTGATACCAATGATGCGTACCAATAATTTGGGAAAGAAATCTAGCTAAGCCTAAAGAGCAAATTAGCTGAATTGCTCTTGAACAACTGGGCTCTGGAGAACAGATGAATTGAGAAGAGAGAGAAGAGAAGTTTGTATTGATCTTTACAATTCGATACCTTTACAATTGGAGTTGATCTCCTATTTATACACTATGAATTAAAAGCAGACTCCCATAGCTAGTTATAATTAACTGGGCTACAGTGTGTTAACCGACTAACAAACTAGCACGTGCGACTCACATGGCCACTAACCAAACTAACGAACTTCTTTATTAATTGGCATATATCATTATATCATCACAAGCTTCCTTTTCTCTTGAGCATCCAGGGATGTTTTTAATTTATTCGTTTGGTGGGGTGTGGGCTGGAGGGATAGGAAGATCTTCATGTTCTGCAGCTGAATCCCCTGTCTGCAATTCCAATTATAGTTATGTTGAAGATGTCAAAAAGCATATATAAACATGTGCAAACAAGAACATCAAACTATCTTCTTATTGATACTATATATTTATCCTTTCTCCTATAGATCCACCTTTCTTCTAAATAAAGATATGTCAACTAAAAGAAATTGAAATCGAATCGGTATAGGATAAAGAACGCACGAAGGATCAGAGAGAAAGAGGATTATTGTAGATTAATAAGACCCAAAACTGGTAGCGAATAGAATAAAGAAGTTGCTTCTAGAAGGCCGATTACTAGGTAAATCGCCCATTATATATAGCCCCTATCTGACGGGAAACTTTGTTGAATTGAGTTCGGTGTAGAAGGTTCAAGCAAGGGATGAGTTGAATCAGCCTTTTTTGCCACATCACGTGTAAGGGGAATCGAACCCCCTCTGCTGCTGGCACCTGGCGGGCAGATGTGAAGTCCATACACATTGTAAAATGAGAGTAATGTGTGCACTTGTACTTTGCACCACTTTATTAAAATCCTGGATTGGCCTCGTGGTTGAAGGTCATGTTTTCTAGTTGGTGTAGGAAATGTTTGGCCCCTGATGATTTTAGGCTTGGTTCTAGTTCCCAGTACACCCACCTGGAAAGTATAAAAGAAGCGCTATAGGTGCAGCGGCTAGAAACTAAACTAATCCTTGATGATTTGTTGCAGAGAAATTTGACAAATTGGAGTCCTTGAAAATATTAGTTGGTAATTTGTTTTTAAGCCATACTTTTTGTTCTAAATCCTTTTTCTGATTTCTGTCTCTGTATCAACGTGTGTCTGATCAGGCGGAAGAGAGGAAGGCAGCAGTAAGGAAGATTCCTGAGCAGATGATTTTATCAGAAGTTAGGCGCATGGTGGAAGAGATGCAATCTTTAAATAAGAAGTTAGAAGATACTGTAAGCTCACAGTTTTCTTGATTCTTATTTCTATTGTTTTGTGATTGTGAAGCATGTTGCCAATCACCTTATCGTCCTGATTATAACACTTTAAAAACGATTAAACTGTCGATGGTGCATTTTACATTAGAATGTTTGAATAGCTTATTATATTGAGTGTAGTAAAAAAAGTGTGATGCAGGAGTAATTGTTCAATATATAAAAAAAGGTGAATAATATAAGGTGATAAGATGTAATGTCAAATTTGAAATGGTATAACGTTGTGTTGGCTTATATTAGTTTGAACTGATCTGTTAGAAAAGTTTATACTAGGTTGAATTGCCTGTGGGAGAGAAGAAGATGTTAAGTCTTTTTCAGACTGGCTGCAAAGTGAAGTACGTTAATTTATTGGGATGGATCCCTTGCTTTCTTTTTGCTTCAGTTTGCAGTAGAGAAGAGCCAAGTTCTCTACTGATATCAATTTACTTCTCTCTTATACTCATGTATAAGTGCTTTGCCATCTCTTTTAGTATTTGGTAGTGGTTAATTCCGAGAATGAATCCTTTAGATAAGATTTTCACTGCCCACCTACTTATAACAACGAATTGTGTTTGTTCTCTTTATTCCTGTCTCTGCAAATCCTTTTCTGTTTCACTTCCCACCCACATCACATTTACTCCTCTCAGGAAGTCTGGATTCCTCGCCATCCCTTTTCTTTCTGCAGACTGGCAATTCATGAATTCTCAAGTCAAAGCTATTATCTTCACAGGCAAAAGTTGATTTCCCTTTAGTTTGGAGCAGATGTTACTTACCTGCCTTGGAGTTCCCCCGTTCAAATGGCAGGCTCGTAATGGGGTTGAAAACATGTTTTCTAGGACTAAATCACTCCGCACTCTGATACTCTGATGTTGAATGTATAGTTCACAAGCTGGGAGAGCGGAGGAAAAAAGGGAGGGTCCATGCAAATAAGCCAAGTGGCTCATGAGTGTTAATCAGTTTTGCTCTCAATTCATACTCGTCTATCTGTTAAGTCAGAATTACTTGTTCTCTGAATGCAAACTAGGGTCGAGTTCAATCCTCTGCAACTCGTGGCTTTTCTGCTTCTTATAGTATGTGCCTCCTGTGTTATTGATGATTTTCATCCTTGATTATTGATTGAGTACTGGTTGAATATTTTCAGGAGACTGCTGTAAATGATTATTTCAAGCCTTTAGACCAGCAAGCAGAGGAAATAGTGAAAATGCAACTTAAGGGAGATGAGAAGAGAAAAGATGAGCTGATGGAGGCCATGCAGAAGCAAGCACTTCTTGAGATGGCTCAAGCAGAGAAACAGAAAAACTTGCAAATGCTAAACTCAAACAAACATGTCCAAGATAAAGCATCCACAGAGACGCTCAATCAGAAGTAAGATAATTTTGTAGAGTAGTAAGTTGTTTGCGAAATTGGTACTGTGAGAGTTCATATAGCTTTGCTTCTCCAAATGGCATTATTTTGGCAAAGCAAGAAAAGAGGAATCAGGTCCTGTCCTAAGCATCTGATGAATTTGTAACAATAAGGAGTGACAAGCCTCCAGAGGCACCGATAGAATTTAGAGTTTATGAGTTCTGAATTCTATAATAGACAACCTATTCTTGATAAATTGTTTATACATATTTGAGTGGATTTTTAACCACAAATACAAGGTTTAGGTCAAAGCTACTAGGTTCCAAACCCGTAGACAGCCTTGTAGCTCCGCCCTTGCAGGCCTCCTCGTTCATATCAATAACACTTGCCAGTTTTGATTGTGGAATGTTTGACATTGTTCCTTAAGGAAGTTTTATGTTCCCTGCATTGAAGTCATGATTCGGGGTCGTTTGGTAGAGTGTATTAGCAAAAATAATGCATGCATTAGCTCTGTGTATTTGTAGTCCCTTGTTTGGTACACTTTCTCATGCTAAACATTAGTTATACACTCTATTGTGTATTGAGGAGTGTATTACTAATACCATGGATTTCTAGGTATTAGTAATGCAGAGGGTTTTAATACATGCATTACCATGGTTAAAAACCGATTACCCCTCAAAAACAATTTTACATCTTTTCCACCATAATTATGGAAGATATTTTTGTATAATGCATACTATTTTTAATACACCAAACCAAACAATGCATAAGAAATAATCTATGAATAACTAATGCAAACATAACTAATACAAACATTACTAACACACTCTATTGAGCATTATATTTATACACTCTACCAAACGATTATTCCTGTAAAAACAAATCTTGGATACAGAGCTTCAGCTTAGTCAGGTGATTAGTTTCATTATAAGGATTGTTTTAGTTTCTTCTAATTGAAATCATCTTAGTTAAAAGCCCTTTTATGTCAAATGACGCATCATTATGTTTATATTTTGGCATATTCAATTCATCAATTGAGTATGCATCACGAAGTTTGTTTTCAGTGTCAGATGCCAAATAAAAGAAAGAAACTTTAGGGAAGATATTAGGATTAGCCTTGCATCAAAAAAAATTGTAACTTATGGCAACTACAAATGAGAATAGGACAAAGGAGGGTTGCACTAGGCACTAGATAATATAAAATGTTAAAACACCAAGAATATTGTTCAAATTAATTCAAACTTGTTGATTAAAGTTCAAATTAATAAATTCAAAGTTGACAACAGATAGTATTTTGAAGTTGGACTAGACCAAGGCTGCCCAAATCAAGAAGTCCCTGTTCTTTTATTTGTTCTTTTGGTGTTTTGACAGAGTCTAGAAATACATATCACAATGGGATAATTGCATTTTTAATTTCTTTAGTTATCTGTGACTTCTAATTTAATATTTTAGTAGTAAGCATATTTTTAACTTTAAAGAATAAATTAAAATATGGTTTACATAGAATATATCATATTTTAAGATAGATATATTATAAGATTGTTCTTAAAAGTTAAATACTTTAAAATATAGTGTAACAATACAAATTTAGCTCAACGTACGAATAATCAATAGTTCGATAAATTTCAGAAAGATTTACAAAGCGCAAATTTCAATTACTTAAAGGTTAAGTATGCATAATTGAATATCACAAGGACCAAAGTCAAAATTTATTGATGTTTCATGGATTAAAAGTACAAATAATTAACATTTTGTCTCTATGGGTATGTAGGTGGGGAGGTGGGGGGGGATGATAATTAGATTATTTACTCTAAACAAAAACTCATGATCCCAAAAATTTAAATCTTCTACATTTGCCACATAATTATGACCCACAGAGAGCTCCAAGATAGTAACCCCTTTTCCCCAAACAAAAAAAAAAGAATAGAAGGTGCATAGACTATATCAATAATATAAAATTAACAATAACAATGACAATATATTTAATATAACTGCATCCAAGGGTGTGGCCTAATGGATAGTGATCAATGAAGTGGTTGAGAACTTTGAGATCTCAGGTTCAAAACTCAGAAAAGATATATATTCAGTGTAAATTCTATGAAATGTAGTTCGGAAATCAATAATATTAAATTAAGCAGCCAAATCACTCCAAAAGATAGCTCAATTGAATTTGTCCTCTTTTATTATTACTTATCAAACAAGGGCTTTCTTGGTTGTCTTCATGTCTATGTACCATCACTAAGATACACCCAAATAAAAGATTCTTTTTAAAATTTTAAAAAAAAGTCAGAGAAGAAAGAAAAAAAAAATGAAGTTCTCTCTGATTGGCTTTTCCTTATATATATCTTATCCATGTATTTTTAAATTTTTTAAACCTTTTTAGACATTCAAATTGTAAATGCAAGATATTGTGGATATAAAATAACCTTTAGTCATTTTATTTTTAAAAAAAAGAAAAATGTTATGAGTCCAACAATGCTGAATTAATCCACAAGAAAAGATAACATTTTATTATTGGTGTATCCCTAATACTTATTTGTTTTTCTTCTCTAAATCATTTCAACTCATTTTAGTCTTAGGCTCTTAGCGTTGTCTGTGTGAGCTTGCTTTATCACATCATCGACCAGATAAAGGAAATGGTTTTTGTCTACTCACTATCCACCCAACGCTCTAACTCCAACCCTTTGTTATATTTAGATTACGTATAAATAATTTTGAGATAATATTTTTTTATTTATTTATCAAACACTAGAAAATAAGTAAAGTGAAAAAATATTTTCCTCCATACTAAACACACCCCTTTTGCATATACTTTTGGTCACATGAAAGACATAAATATGTTGCATGTCTCATCAATATGCAATCTTTATCAGCACCCACCATATGTATATAAATCCTGTTGGGTGTCTTTCTCTATATGTCTCTAATCTTACTTTGATCCTTTTCATTAACCCACTAACTTTTTTACCTAATGTTGAAATATTAATTCTCATGTTCTTTTGCCTCAAAGAAAAAATGATTTAGATATTGTTCATTAAATGGAAATGGGCCAATTACACTCATTTACCTTTGAATAAAAGAAAAATAATCTTGTAAATAGCTGAGAACGATAGCTTCATGATCAATGGCGTACAAAATATACTAATTATTGCAAGTTTGATTCCTGTACTTTATATTATTTGCGCTTTACTATTTCTTAAAATAAAATAGGTGTGAAAATGAATGATTATCATATCTGTTGCTACGAGCCAAATGAGTTTTTTTTTATTTAAAAAAAGAAAGAACTAATGAAAAGTGACATTTGAATGTTGTCTCATATTAGTTATCACACTTTTCTTTTACACATTTCTTAAAAATCATAAATAAAAAGTATTTTTTTACTATTTACTATTTATAATTTTCGATAAATTGTACTTTAAATCATAGATTATTATCATTTTATAATTTAACCCTCTCTTAGCTTCTTCTTTTTTTTAAATAAAAAAAAATATTCTTATAGTCAAGGAAAAGCTTAATAATTGAAAAAAGACAAAGAAACAAACTAGTATAGCATATCCATCATATGTTTGACGATAATGAAACATTAACATATAGAAAAGATCGAGAAAATAAATAATTCACTTGACCTCATTTCATTAGACTAATCAAGTATAAAAGTAAATTAAGACATTCCAATGTTGAAATATATTTTTTGAGATGTTCCTATGCCTTGTTAATTTATATTGACTCTTTTCTGTGGTTTCTTGAAATAGACAAAACAACCTTTCATGATAACTAAAGGCAGGTAATTGATATTGACTCTTTTCTGTGGTTTCTTGGTCTTTTTAATTTATATATCCAACTTCTTATTATTATTATTGTTATTGTTATCGTTATTCATGGTTCATTTCTTAAAGGTAAATTGAATCGGGTTATGGGTTACACAACCTAGAAGGTTTATATTGGGCCATGCTAGAAAAAGTTCAATTCTAGGATCCAAAAAATACAAATTCCGTTTCACCGATAATTGCTTAGTAGATGATTATTTTTTTATTTCTCTAACAATTTATAAATTTTTTAGATCAAGGTCTAAAGATCCTTTTAATCAAATAAAAATCTGAAGAAAAAACACTGGGCAATGGTCTAAATTTTGTAAGTCATTAGAAATACTAGACGATATTATAATATTTTATCTACTAGGTTGAGAAATATAAAAGCAAACGTTAGACATTAATTTAATGTTATTCGGAATGGTAATTTTCTTAGGTTATATTTTCTTTCTTATAAAAAGAATAGGGACAAAATTTAAATAAAGACCTAAAAAAGAGAATTTTATTGATTTCATATTCTCATATTACATAATTTTGAATATCCTGTTATAATGCACTCGTTGACTGCAAATATGTGTTGCACGTTAAAAATGTAAAATATTTTCACTTTCACAGTCAAACCTCGTTATAGTAAATAGTAATTCTTTTGTTTGAAAATTTCTTATAAATAAAATCAAGTAAAAAATTAGTTTAATGACGTAGTGTATCAAGAAAAAGAACGTAAAAACATAAACAACAGTGATCTTTCCTCATGAAGTAATAACCATAACTAATAGACACTATTTAAATACATTATTTATTTTTTTAATATTTGTATCTGAAATTTACTATGTGCATGACATCAATGATGATTATCATAAATATTTAAATATTTTATTTTTTACATAACATGCTCTTTCTTACAAAATATTATTACATAATACTTAAATATGACTATTATAGAGGTGTAAATTTACAAAGGGTGTACCGCTATAATGAATGGCATTGTGTGTTACAGGTAAAATGTTATTATAGAGAAGAAAAATATAACATGAAAATTGATTCTGAATAAAATAAAATCATTATAGTGAAATGTTGTTATAACGAGTTTTGACCGTATAAAAAAGAAAAAGTAGATTTTATAAAATATAAAAAAAAAGAAGTTAGAAAAGTATTTTAATGCTCCCAAATTATTTTAAGAGAAGTAGAAAATACTTGGGTCCTAGTATTTTTTATTTATAGATTTCTCAATACTCATTGTTGTTTTATTTTTATATTTGTCTTAATTTCGTAATGAACGAAAAAACAAAATCAAAGGGATTACTTTATGTAGAATGTAAATCCCCAAATCCATGTGCCCACTAATCATAATGAAACATATTTTATCAATTTAACGGAATTTTAAGCCTTTCTCTCTCTTAATTTTTCGATTAATTAAATAAAACACCGATCAGTATTCAATAATTTAGTTTATCTGTTGATTTGTTGGAGACAATGCCCATGATCCATTTATTCAACATCATAGACCACGTTAATTCATTATGCTAATTAAGTCTATTCATTTTTACCTGTTCAGTATTAATTTGATACATTCAAACAATAAATAAAATAATAGTAATTTTATTATATTATTTTTTGAATATAAT
Source organism: Solanum appendiculatum (assembly GCA_018342035.1). NCBI lineage: Eukaryota > Viridiplantae > Streptophyta > Magnoliopsida > Solanales > Solanaceae > Solanum > Solanum appendiculatum. The sequence goes on from JAGDQO010000791.1 coordinate 809,041, forward strand.
AAATTTGATGATTTGAGAAATGCATTGAAAAATGATTATAGTTTTTACTTAATAAGGATAAATTATCACTTGATTTTTTAAACTGAACAAGTAAAAATAGATATTAATTTTTAATATAGTGGACAAATAAATATAAATAAATAAAAATACTTAATTTAATATAATGACCTAATTTCATGACTTATAATGGAATCTGACCAAATTATATCTTCAGTGGCTAGTTTGGATTTTATTATGAAAACAATGGTCAGACGTTATTAAATGTTTTGTTTCCTTTATCTTTACGCAAAAATGTTTATTCAGTACAAAAATTAGGTATTTGACGAAGTCAATATAATAAAGTGATGAGTTTAATTCCTTAATCTAGTTGGGATGATCATTAAGGCAAAGTATAAGTGGTCCTTCATTACCAACATGGGTTGTTCCACTCTTAACCAGTTACCTCGGGTTTAAATCTCGGATATAGATATAATCATGTTGGAGCGTCACCCCCGAACAGGCCCTATAGTGTGCGATCTGAATTTAGTCAGGGTTTCAATACGTGCTTCGGATACTGAGTGAAAAACCAAAAAATAAATAAATGGTCATTCATTATTATTTATCAATTTTGTCACAAACAAAAATTCATTTTGCTTAAGGGTACAATAATTGATTGGTAATTTGGTAAAAGGGATATATATATATATATATATACACAAAAAAAAAAAGACATGAAATGGTAAAGATAGTTTATTTATTTGTTTTTCTATAGCTTATTGTAATTAAAAAATCTAGGAATCGACTTATCTTTAACTCAAAAAGCTTGATATTTTTGGGTTAAAAGGGTTTTTGTCGCATATAATATTTTAACAGACTAATCAAATGTGTAACTTCCCAATTCATAATGTATAAAAGTTTATTCTATCATATGATTTTCTAGTTTCACAAGTGTCAAGAGAAAATTATTTTTGAGTCTTAATTGCATACTTTAATTCCTTTTTAATCAAAATTGACATATTTGTACCAATGATTTTAAAAAGAGAACATGTAGGGCAGGGCATTATACCTGTCATTGGAGAGCTTAAATTTTTATTTTTATTTTTCCTCAATAACATTTTTTAAATTAAAAAATAATTAACATTAAGAATATAAATTACAAAAAATATTTTAAAATATACGTGTAATGTTTCAAAAGAAAAAAGTGCAAAAATTGTACGACCATCTAGACGTAACGATATACACACATAACAACACCCTAAATCATCGAATCTTAATTTATATATCGACATTTTTCATATAAGTTATAAAGAAATATAAAAATATAAATATTATATGGTTAGAATTGTCCTTGGTAAGCCAAAAAAAAAGAAGGCGTATAGTACATACATAAGTCATGATGTCAGAAATAAAAAATACAAGATGTAACGCTTAAAGCCTAAAATGTAGATGAAACGAATATATTACGTATCATAAGACTTTAGCCCCATCGAACAATCACAATATAATTACATCACAATGTTATAATACTAACTTATCTTGAGAGAAATTTTAGATGCGTCACGATTTTACCTTTTAATAAAGCACTGATTAGTACACCATTTTCTATAAATTATTTTGAGGTGTACCTATAAGACCATAATTTTGTTAAATTTAGCACAAAAAAGATTTTGCAAGCAATTTATTAAAAACACAGAAATTTTTTAGCAGTGTGGACTCTCTACCTTCCGACCCTTGGCTATAGTGTTGCACCCTACCTAGCAACAGCACACGTGGCACATCCAATCTGACATAATTGAGACTTTTTTGAGCATAATATACCACTAATCACTATTTTTTCAGAAGAAAAATACTCTACCATTATTTTCATTCATATTTTGATTAAATTGATGAAAAAAGAAAAGAATAATAATATTTTCATATGAAACAATTAGAAAGTTTTTGCTATTTAAGTGAGAACTCATTTTCTATCATACATTTTTTCGGATGAACTGATTCGATGGAAAAATGTGTAGAAAAATTATAATCTATAGCATAAATTTCTTACTATATTTTGCGGTAAAAAAATCTTTATTTCTAATATTATGGCTCCATATACACAATAATAGTTGTGTCATTCATCAATCGCTAGATGTACTGATTCATATATAAAAAAAGAAGGTAATTATAGATATAAAGTGTCGAGGTACAGTGGCGGAGCCAGAATTTTGACGAAGGGTGTCCAAAAAAAATGGAGGATTTTGACGAAGGGTGTCTAAAAAAAGTGGAAAAAAAAGTTGTTGCTAGTGAGATTCAAACACCTGAGCATCCTAAGCATCGACTCTTTCAAGTCGCCTAAAATCACTGGGCTACAACATCTTGTTGTGTCAAGCATGTCCAGAATATATTATTTAATCACTTTGTGTATCATTTTACTTATGTATAAAGTATTATTTTTCGACGAAGCGATAGCTACACCCCTATCGAGGTATACATATAAAATTATTTTAAAAGACTAATAATCTCTTGAAATTTGTACCGATTTTTAGTTTAAAATAAGCACGGGGAGAAATGGAAACCCTATAGTTATATATCACGAGCTTTGATTACAAAATGATTAATTTGATTGCATACTTACACCTTGGAGTGTACAAAATTCGAATTTTATTAGTTTGATTTATAAATTTAAAAATTTGACACAAATAATTTGATTTGATATTTGAAAAACCTGAACCAACCCGTCCATATATACACCTACTTACTCCTATTCTTTTATAAATTTTTTGTAGAAACGAAGAATTAAATTCTAAACTTTACTTGTCCATGTTAATTATGTAAAGAATAAATAACTTAAAAGTTAAAAAGAACCCTTCACCCAACTAATTGGTAGCTTTAGAAAACAAGACACCACCTCTAAAATTTGCTTTCGAGCCCCTGCATTATCTCTTTAAATTAATATAAGCCCCTGAATTAACTTTCAATGTTCATATGTATGTACCTTCTTTATAGTTTTCTTGAATTTCAAATTTGAAATAAATTATAATTTGTTTTCCAACTCACTTTTCACTTTGAAGTTGTATATAAGTGCATTCAAACATGAACATTAGTATTATTTGTAAAAAGTATATTCAAACAGAACTCAAACTTCAATGTAACTCCATACATTTCAAATAAAATGACAAATATTTGAAATCTAAAGCCAAACGCCTACTAAGATACATAGCATATATATATATATATAAAATAAAATAACCAAGTCAATATTTTTTCCAATCTTGACTTGTCTAATCCATCAAATAATTTTTTTAAGAAAATAAATATATTTACAAGTTAATTGAATTCATTTACAACTTCAATGTGAGAGTGACAAATCCAATGTTATCTTCCAAAATAGACCGGATTGAAAAGAAAGCAAAACTAGATATGTTAGATTCCTACATATATGTACATGTCTATAAATTCATTCTAGAAGTAAATATTCATGGTAAAATACTTCATCCGTTCACTTTTATCTGTTCTCTATACTAAAAACATATATTCATATTTATTTATCCAATTTAAAAAATTAAGAGATAATATACCATTTTATACCTACTTAATTTACCCTTATGTTTAATCAATACTAAAATGATTTCCAACATATAATAATTAGTGGTGATATAGTAAAATTATCATTTTATTTATCATTTCTTAAGAGATTTATCAAATTAAACATGAATAAGTAAACATGAAGAGAGAAAATACTTTTTTTTCCACATTGGGTAGGACTAAAGGGAGGTACATAGATTGATAGCTATATGTAGATATATTTTATAACTACAACATATATATAAGTAAAAAAATTTGAAAATATGTGATTACAATCTTTGGAAGACTAAATAATAAATAATAATGGACAAAATAACAGACAAATATATGATAAGAAATGATGAAAAGAATAATATTACATGCAAAGTAGAAAGTGGTACTATAAGACATTTAGACCAAAACATTGTGTGGAATCAACTAGTTAATTGTGACAGCAATATGTATTATCCCATTAACAAAATATTTTTAATAAAAATAATATATAATATATTACTTTTGAAAAAAGAAAAAGAAAAAGAGTGGCATATAATGAACAAACTTAAGTGGACCAAGTTGGCTAGATTCTTCAATATGATGCAATGTACAAAAACATGTGATGTGTAAAAAAATAATTTTAAAAAATAGTGCAAGTCATCTTACCTGCCAATTAGACTTTAATTAGTTATATTGATAACTTATTAATTAAGTAAATAAGTATATTTGTTTTTTTACCTTACTAAAAATGGAGAAAAAGAATAAAATTATGAATAAGTGAAACCAACTCAAAGGTAAATGCCTTAGCCGACCAAGTTGGATACCTAATCTTTCATTTTCTTTGAGTCCTTATTCACTTTTTTTTCTTTTTTTAAAAAGGGGTGATCTTGTGAATTATAAAGAGGAGAAACAAGAGAAAGCTACTATCATTGGTGAGATTTGCACATGCATCGCTTTCAATGAGACTTTCATAGCTTGTTAAACTCTCTTTTTTACTAGAAAAGTTATTCGATAAAAGCAAGAGTTTTGATTGATTTTTCTGAATTAAAACTCTCATTGCAGAGACAGATTCAGAATGTTAAGTTTGTAAATTTCCAGTAAAACAAATTAGTATGCATTAATAATGGATAAAAATTGTTGTTATGATCCAAGCGGATTCGATTCAACGTTAAGCACGAGAGCATCGAAATGGGGTTTCTTTACGGCACCGAACCAACAACTTTTTAGTTTGGAGTTTTCAACTGTCAATTTCATATATCATTAATAGATTAATCAATATACATATAGAGTTTCGGACAAAAATTATTGGGTTCTTCAGAACCCGACGTGATACCTTGGATCCGCTCATGCTCATCAAAATAAGTATCATATAACTCTATAAAGCTAGTATAGATGGAAATAATTTTTTACTATATTTTGCATAGAGGGGAACTGAATTAAAAATATCATGATTCTCAACTACTTCATTGATTACTGGGTCATACCTTTGGATGTTGCTCATGCTGGTGCAAAATTAAGGAATTGTTTTCCATGAAAATAATTTTTCAATTAATATTTTGAAATTTAATAACTTTGCAGCCCAATATTTATATATAATTTAAACAAACATTATGAATAAGAGTGAGCAGTGTGGTGGCCGGGCCAAGGCAGGATGAGTGAAGCCGCGAAGGACATAGGTAAGGTTTATTTGAAGGTGGAAATAGACAATCAATATGAAATATCATTCATATAACTTCTTCTTTCTTTAATTATTGAAGGCAAATTTATTTTTTTGAAGATTAACCAAACAAACATATACACTCGTAGGGTGAACTCATAGCTATTAAGCTCTAATTTTAATATAATCTTTCTACAATAGTTTAGTGTCATTTTATTTTATTTTTTGGAATATGGTTGAAGTTTAATAAATTCAATTTGACCAACCCAACAAGGAGGGCAAGGATTTTGGTAGGGCAAAGCAAGTGTTTTATTCAAATCAATCGTTGAATAAATAAGTCCCAATTAGTGTGGTAAAAAGACTCCTCACAAGTACAAATAGAGGGAGGTGAATGGTACCTACATGTTTGACATTAATATTTTTTTTATTTTTCTATTTGATATTCGATATATACATTAAAGTTCATCTAAATTTGAATTCACGCTGAAAAGTTTCACATCAGAAGATAAATCGCTCCCTAATCAAGTCGATTTTATACCTAAAGAAACTCGAACATGAAACCTCTAATTAATAATAAGGAAATACTTATGACTCTGTCATAAATCTTATTGATTTTTACTTTTGATATGTCTCTAAAAAAAATAGTGATTTAACCATTATTTTCTTTTCCACCCTCTCACCAATATAACATATCATCTAAATTAAACATCTTATAAGTGTATACCTAAATGAAGGATGTAACAACTCATAGTTTTCTTAATTCTTAAGCATCATAGTGCCTAGTGGATACACAATTTTCACTTTAGGGTGTTTTGGCAAAGAGCTCAATATTTTTTAATTTTCTCATGTTCGATAGTTAAAATTTTTGAAAATTTTTTTTGTTAGGAAAATGAGTTTATTAAAAATAAGGAAAATGACTTCCCTAATAAAAGTAGGAAAAACAAGTTTCATACGTGACATTCAACGTCTCATCTACAAACGGTCTCATCTTCAAACCCACCATGTTTACCCCATTTCCACCTCCTCATACCCCAGACCGTACCATTCATAATATTTGTCTAAATTATATATAATTTTTTTAAAAGATAGTATTTATCTATCACCAGTCTTGATTAGGTGTCTCATGAATTCTTTCTCCCCGTTAAGCCTTTACGTACCAAACACAATAAAATAAATAAAAATTTCGCTTATTTAAAAAAATATATATTTCATAAAAAATATTTACCTTCGTAACGAACACACCCTTAATGTACCCTAATTAATATATACAAATGAATTTCATGTTTCGGTACATTTAAGAAAATTTAGATTTCTAATGCATATACACTGAATTAGATTTTACTTAAGCGGTTAATTACTTAAATATATATAATCGAATATCACTTGAGAACATGTTAGTCGAAGCATCAAAATGTTTCGAAATTTATAAATTTGAAACCTCTTCTTAAATCAAAATCTCAATGTGAAAATTAATTCCATTTTTTTAGTAAAGCATCACTGCATTTTAGTAAAATTAACCACTTAAAAATGAAACACAAGAATTAAATTGGTTTCTATGAGTATATTACACCCATTTTAATTTTTGATGATTCAAAATGTAAAATATTATAAAGATTCGAACTGATAATGGTTAAAAATTGAATTTGATTCTTTAAGAAAATTGTACTTATTTTATTTTATGTTAGGCGCCGTGCAATAATACTAATTACTAGCCCTAGGTACTTTACCCAAGGAAAAAAGGATTGTTCAGTAGCTAGTAAAAAAGTAAGTTATTTAGAAAATAAATTATTTATATATAAATTAATAGGATGTTTAATCAGTAATTTAAAAATTATTTTATACAGAATAGAAGATAGAATAATTAATACCTTTATAACCAAATTCTAACCAGCTATCAGACGACCCCTATTTTTTGTTGCCAAATTTTACTCATTTTGCTCTATTATTTAATTGGAATTGAAGTTTTAGGTGATAATAATATGATTATTAGTTCAATGAAATATTATAATAATAATTGAAAATTTAGTTTCATAGAGGAAACATCTCACCAAATTAAAATTAAATAGTTAGAGTCCTAAATAAAAAGCCTAATTATCAATGAGCTTGGAAGTAGACTTTGGACCTATATGCTACTATAATCCCTCATATTTACCTTTAACTAAGTATCTTTAAGTGTAATTGAATTGTTTGCTCTCCATTTAAATTGTGTAAGAATCTGTCTCCACAAACTTGTGAAATTTTCCCTTAAATTGCTATTCTGATCGTTTAAATTTTATTAACCCTATTAAATCGAAAATTTTTGTGCCTAATAGCCTAGCCTGACTCATTAGGCTGGGAATCTCATCCTCAACAAAGTCAATAAGCAAGCTCATCAAGTCCACGTAAGAAGGCCCACTGAATTTTATCCGTATTCAAAGCTCTCGATCAAAATCGTGCACAAGACTTTTTTCTCACACGATTTCTAAGTATTATTGGACCAAATTCATCCGATTTCTAAAAAAAGATTACTAATCCTTTATATTTTGAGGATTTCACCAGTGGTTGTGAATGATTGATTTTTTCAATTTTGTTGATAGTTTTTAAGGGGGCCAGCTTACGAGCCAAGCCTTTCTTTAACCTAAAAACGTCTTTAAATTCATTTTATTTCATATACACTAATCTGTAGAAGAGATAAAAAAAAAGTAAGATAGATTTAGGACTGAGGCATCTGGAGGTTCACACAGCACAACCGACAAGCAAAATCTATCATTACATTTAGAGGTAAAGCACAATTTTGATGGCGGTACCAAACTATAAGGCAAACCATGAATAGCAAATATAACCTCAAAATAAGAGGGACAAAGTCGGCTAGTGAAACGATGGAGGATAAGTTTCATCGTCGAGAGAGAAAAAATCGTAGGCAATTTCGTACTTTATGATAATTGTCTATACGATAATGGATGCTAACTTTAATATAGAGTTCCTTAGAAAGTTAATTCATATACGTATAATGAGATCATATTTATTGAATCAATCGATTTTATATCTGTAATTCACTTATACTCTACATCAATTTTATTTAAAAGACCCTTCTTGTAATCTAATAATACTTTCTCCGTCCCAATTTATATAACACGCTAATCATTTCACCTATTTTGTACTGTAACTTTAATTCAGAATTCAGAAATCAGAAATAGTGACAACCATTTTTGGAAAAAAAAGTTGAGTTAAAAATGAGAACCCTAATCAGTGCATACCATGTCATAGTGGGACCCACCAGCCCCAAAGTAAGGTCATGGAATAGATCAATGGTCAGAATTCTGTTCTATTTTCCATTAAGAATGACACACATTGCACCAAATCAAACTCCTTCAAAGAAAAAGACCTACTAATTTATATTAAACTATATAAATAATTCACTTATCCTATACCTTAAAAAACAATGATATAAATTTAAATAAATATACTAGGTAGGAAATAGAGAGAGGAAAAAGAAAAAAGATTGTGAAAAAGGTTGAAACAAACTCTCTTTTGTTTCTTTCTCTCTTTTGTTGTTTTCTTGCCTTGCTTTTCAATTCCATTTAATTTATGATAATAATATTATGTCATTTTTAAAGCAAAAATAAAATTTAAATTCTTTCTAAACTCAACCTCTTTTCTTTTCGAGTTTAAGTTATATACATTGTTAATGTAATTTTTTATATATAATTAAATTATCCAAAAAACATCTAGAGATAGAGACAAATTCGTAATTTAAAATTTATGAATTTCTACAATAATTTTAAGTTAATATAGGACAATAACTAGATATACATTCAAATGTTTATAATTTATTTTAATAAATATTTAATACGTATATAAAGTTTGAACAAAAACTATTAAATATCTCATGTGCTGAAACTGCCTCTTCCGTTAGGTAAATCGTATTTATAATTTTAAAATAAAATATGTTACTTACTATAATAAATAAAAATAACTTAGACAATATTTTTTACACTCATAATATATATAACTTAAACAAACCAATATCAATTTTTTCCCTCAAGAAATGATCAATTTTTTAATAAGAAATTGAATTTTGAAGAAGTGAGCAAATGGTGGTACAAGAAAAGATTGCATATGTAAAGGAGTTATCAATAAAGTCTATAGTCAACAAGGACATTAGCAATAATACTCTTCAAAAATCACAAAATTGATAGTAATAAAATTTTCAACAAAAAGGAATTGAAACATTACAAGTAGATCTATTTTATTTATCATAAAAAAATTGATTTTTTATTTTTGCAAGAAAAGTTGAAACATTTGCTTCAAATACAAAAAATAATTAATAAAATAAAAAAGGTAGAAGAACAAAGAGAAAGAGGTCATACATAATAAACACAACCCACCTTCTCTTCTTCCCCATTTTCACCTTCCTCTTTTCCAACCATTTATTAGATTCCTCTCTAATGGACTTTTCTTTTCTCCACTCTATTATTATTCTCACCTCAAAAACAACAAACCCCATCTCAATCTTTTAATTATTTCTTCACAATTTTTGCTCTTTTCAGTGGTTTTTCTGGGACTTTTTATAGACTATTTTGAGTCTCGTTTTTGTTGTTGTTGTTGGTATTGGTGTTTTCTGTATAACTTTATCTGGGTTTATTGAAGAAAAAAGAACCCATATGTATTTGATATAAAGGGGTTGAAGGGAATAATCAAAACTTCAAGATAATACAATCATATAATTTTTTTATTTTGTATAAGAAAAAAAATTTGTAACTTTTTGCATTTTAGTATTGTTAAATTGTGTGAAAAAAAAGTTATATTGGACAGATGGGAAAGCAAGGACCTTGCTATCACTGTGGTGTTACAAGTGAGTTAATGATTCTTGATTGTATTAAAGTTTTTAAATTTTCAAGAAAAATTGAGTCTTTTTGGTTGTTACCAGTATAGAATTGTTCTTGGTTACTTTATATGATGTTGTTTGCTTAGATTAGTTGTTCAATTATGAAAATACTGGATGTCCTATATGGTGGTTTTTTCTGAAAAGGGGAAAAATATGAGGAATATGTGTTGTTGTTCATCTTATTCAGTTTGGTTTTTGAATTTTGTTTTGTTTGTGTTATTGGGTTCTTGATAAGAGAGACTAAAAATACATTTTTGGAATTCAATGTGGGTTTTGAGTTGGAATTTGTTTCTGAAACTGGGATTTCTTTTGGTTCCCAATCTTCTTTTTATCAGTGCCCATTGACTTCTCCAGTATCTTCTGAAATCTAGCCAAGAGTCTCTTAGTAACTGGGCAACTTAGAGTTCAATTTAATTCCATTCAAATGCCAATGCAATTGGGAGATGTTTTAATTGTTTTCAGTATTCTCTGCATCCATTTTCCTTCATTTCTTATCTTCCAATTCCCTATTAAGTTTAGGCATAAACTTTCTCTTGAGAAGTGTATTGTTTGGGCAGACTTGAGTTCTTGCTGAAAGTGGCATTGATATGGTTCTTTAGGGAATGAAAACAGCACAAAAATGACTTGAAAATGTTGATTAGTCTATTTCTAAATTCACGAAGATCTTTGATCTTTGTGATTTGTAAAGATATACACCTGAGTCTAACTCAACCCCAAAAGCTAGCTTACGAGGAGAGGATTACCCTAGTCCATATAACCGCTGTGGCTCTGATACCATGTTAAGATATCACGTGACCTAACTCAATCCAAAAGCTAGCTCATGAGGGGAGGATTTCCCTAGTCCATATAAGCAAACTGTCAGTCCATTTGATTAAAGGATGTTCTTTCTAGGGACATTTGTGTTTCATTGCTTCAAAGTTATACATTATCAACTTTGGCTTCAGGTCCCTTGTTTTAGTAGCATGCTCTTGATGAGTGATCACTAGAAAAGGGTTGAGGTTTTCTCTCCTATCTTAGTTATCCCCATGAACCGAGTTCGTTGTTTTCAACTTAATATGGCCTCAGACTCTCCTGCTTCACTTGTTCTTGTTATCTGTTCATTTAAAACTTCCTAATGTCTGCACTACAGTCAGAAGCAGCAAGATCCTCCAGGCATTGGATGATATCTTCACGACCCTATTGTCTTTTGCTGCAATGTTGCTCGCATTGTCGCTGTAATAATTCAAGTTGTCGTGAAAAGACTTGTTACATTGGAAACTATATTACGCTGTCATCAGCTGGTCTGGCACATTTTGTTGCAAGAATGCAAATAAACTGGTTTGAATAATCATTTGAAACTTGGCTAGATATTATAAGCAATACTTAATTATGGCACATTTCGAGGGAATGTAAATGTCTTCAAGTAAATAGCCTTCGACGTCTGTGCTATGCCACTATTTAATTGCAAATCTGTCTAGTTTAGCTCCTCAATGTGCTGTTTGGATTCCAGCTTAGTTCTTGTTTGAGAACTTCATTTTGGCTTTCTGGACACCTCCCTCAGTTCTCTTCTAACCCTGATTATTGAGTTACCTTGATTAATCTCTTTGTTCAGCTCCTCATCATACTGTGTTTTTCAGTAAAATGATTTCTGCCTCTGTGTTTCTTGCTCATGCAAATCAGGGAATGAAAATTTGATTTGTTCTTAGTAACTTTTTAGATTCTTCCTTGTCTCTCCAATTCTTTCTTGTTTTCTTGCTCCCTGAGGTCATCCATTGACAAATTTAACTTTCCGTCTACAGCATGAGCCACTGCCATTCTTAGAGACTTCTGCATAGGTATCTGTCTCTTAGTTATATAGGAACAATTTAGTTTCTTAATCAAATTAAGTGAATTTGGAGGAGATGTTTTCTCTTTTAACTAACCATAAGTTTGTCTGTTGCATTCATAGTCCTTTTTGAGTTTTGATTCATTGGATCCTTCTTCTTTTTTTCCATGCTTGGGAATGTGGAACATCCTGCAGTGTATCACTTCTTACCTTTTCAACTCACCACTCTGTCCTATTGTCTCTTCATTTTCTCTGCCAAAAATATGCTTGTTAAAATTCTTATTACACGCTTACACTATTATTTTGTCATGGGATGAGCAAGATGTTTCTGCAATAACATTCATTTCCGGATTGTCATACTTCTTAGATGCCTCTCATTCTTCCCACATTATGTAATTGGAGTAGAGTCTTAAATGGTGAATTCATGCTGCAGGCACTCCTCTTTGGCGTAATGGACCACCAGAGAAGCCAATACTTTGCAATGCATGTGGATCTCGGTGGAGAACAAAAGGGACGCTGGTAAACTATACTCCTCTGCATGCAAGGGCTGAACCAGATGATCTTGAAGATTACAGGGTCTCAAGATTCAAAAACTTTCCTGTTAAGAACAAAGAGGTCAAGATGCTGAAACGAAAGAAAAGTCATGATAATCCTGAAATTGGAATTCTTCCTGAATATCATCAGGGTTTCCACCGTAAGGCTTTAGATGAAGATACAAGCAATAGGTCAAGTTCCGGCTCTGCCGTGTCAAACACTGAAAGCTATGGACAATTTGGTAGTGCTGAAGCAAGTGATTTGACAGGTAGATTCTTTTGCAATGCAGGCTTGCAAACGGCAACTTAAGCTGCATCCTCTCTCATTTAAACTGCCAACTTTTCATACCTTTCGAAAAACATTACCAACTCTCTCCTGCTTCTCCCAAAAGGTCTGTGTTCAGTTTCTATGAAGGTCATTCTCTTCGATAGAAGTTAATGACTTGTATCCTCAAGATGTAGACCTATACACTAACACAATCTTTTATAGCTACCAGAGAAGTATTACAGGTGGTCATTGTTGGTTTTACCTGCTCCTTTTTCTCTACATCTTTGATCAGTTATAGCAATATATCCTACTGCACCTTCTATAGCGGTCAAGCTATATTTCTTCTTTCAATTGAACTCCTAAACTCAAGGAGTTTATTGTCTTCTAAGTTGTATTAGGTATCTTTTGGCAATCCATCCTTCCTGACTTTGTTCTATATACCTTTTACTGAATTGTCATTCTTGGGTGACTAATAGCTGCATGGAATATTTACCCCTTTATGGTGCTTTCAGGCCCCGCCCAATCAAATATATGGGATGCAACGGTACCTTCAAGGAAGAGAACATGTGTCAATCGTTCAAAGCAATCTTCAGTTGAAAAGCTTACCAAAGACCTGTATACCATTTTACATGAACAACAATGTTCATACTTATCTGGATCTTCTGAAGAAGATTTGCTTTTTGAAAGTGACAAGCCTATGGTCTCTGTTGAAATAGGACATGGAAGTGTGCTCATTCGGCATCCAAGTTCTATAGGTAGAGAAGAAGAATCAGAAGCCAGCTCTCTGTCGGTTGATAACAAGCACCATTCTTCCAATGAAGCTTATTCACAATTGACTACTCCACCTGTAAATATTAGCAAGGGTGTCAATTCATCAAACCTGGTAACTCAGAGAATCAAGAAGCCTACTGGTCAAGGAGTGGAACATGACCAGATTAAAAGGTACTTTCATCATTATAGCTGGATAGCATATAGCCTTGAGAATGAAATACCGTGTCACGTGTCCCAAAAGAAGTCAAAAGGATATAGTGTTAAAATGCATAACTGTGCTGCTATTGGTTGACAGGGTATGGCTACACAAATAAACTGATCTGTGGAACAGAAACTTGTGTTAACATGATATGGTCCACGTTTTCCCTGCAACATGTCATAACAGAATGCTTGTGGTGGTTTCAGATGCATAATTGTAGTCTAAGAGCTTTGGTACTATTTTCTTTGAGATGGTGTATACTTACCATCTTTCTGATTTCATCTTGAACTGCAGGAGTAAGGACCACCTTGAAAAATTGCAGATTCTTGGACATCATAATTCGCCATTGTGCCACATAGACCTTAAGGTATCTTGCTGCCTCTTTTATTTCATACAAATAAATTTTGATTGCTTCATATCATACAACCATAGCATGGTTCATACAAGGTCCACTTGTCTGTGTGGACGGAACATTTTCCTATTCCACACTGTTTTCCTACGTCTCAGGCTTTTGAGTTGGGTATTCTTTGCATAGAGTTACAATTATCTTCTACATTTAATTGTCATTATGCATAAACTTTGACCTGAAAATACTTACATCATGGTAGTTTGGATGGATAAGCTTCCTCTATAATGGTAAAGAACCATTTTCGAGCTTGTTTTTTCACCATGTTTTTAGTTGTTAATAGTTACTTTGAGGATCTAAACATGACTCTACAGTTTACACTTTCCCAGATAAGCGGTATGCAGAAATAAATGTGATTGTGGGCAATTCTTTATGCAGGATGTACTTAATTATGAAGAATTCACAAGGCATCTGTCAAGTGATGAACAACAGCAACTACTAAAGTACTTACCTCCAGTTGATTCTTTTTCTTCTCCCGAGAGGTTTGTACGATCTCTTTGTACTTTGGATTACAAGAACATTTGAATTAAAGAAAACCCTTCAAGAAAAATGGAGGTATGAACTTATCTTTTGATTGAGAGGCTGCATTTCTGGGGCTTACCACTTGTTCTTTTAATTTGCCTCTCTCAATTGTGCTAGTCAGGCTTTAGAAATATAATTGATAGTTATGTTGAACTTAGACCATAAAGTGCTGGTTCTTGATTGAAGAATGCATTGTCAAGCTCTGATCTTATTCCTATTTTTAATTCTCTCTGCAGTCTCAGGAGCATGTTCGAGAGCTCTCAATTTGAGGAGAATTTGTCTTCCTTCCAGAAACTTCTTGCAGAAGGCGTTTTTGATAACTCGTTATCTGAGGTGACAGTAGAAGAATGTAGAAACCTGAAGAGGTTTATGTTGTGCTATTTAATGAAGTCAAAGTGGGTGGAACAAGTTAATCTTCTGAAGGTAAGGCCTTATTTATGATTTGTCATATGAAAATTCAATGAGCGATCCACCCTCTTATATGCAACATATGCTAGATAGAAGTTTAAAACTAATCTGCTTCTATATCAGGACACGAAATGTAAAAATAGTAGCGGTAGGTCTGAAGTTGCTGGAGGGCGCAATGTTATTGGCACAGGTCATTCAGTGAACATGAAGAAACCACGCGATGGGCAACATCCAAAATATTTAGGTTCGTTGCATGTCTCTTTTTATTTCTTTTATTGCCTTTTACGAATCCTCTTGTCGGGTAGACTAGCTTCTTTTTATAACAAATTTTTACCCCAAGATAACTTGGAGTTTTTCAAATTTTCCTGATAGAGTGTAGTAGAGACTTACATCTCGGGTCTTTATCTTCATTAAAATGTTAAAAGAGTGCTGCGTCATGTGGGTAATATAAAGAAGTTGTAGAAGCTGGGGAAGGAGGATAAGAAAATCGTGAACACGGTAGGCATCTTGGTATCCATTGGCTTTTGATGCACTGAGGTGACTGAATTATCCAACTATTTTATTCTACACAAACGTCTTTATCTAGCTGGTAAGAACAGAATATGTTCATCATATACAGCGGCCTATTCTCTTCTAAATATGATTACTCAGTAAGCCTGGTTCCTGCATTTTGACGTTTAGCAGGAAATGCACTAATTGAAACTGAAATCAATATAAATAAGTGGTGAACGAATTAGTACAATTCAGCATCTCTTTCTATTCCTCTCCGTTTATTTTCTTTTTTTGCTAGTATATTAGTCTCTTCATCCTGGCAGATACCTTGTAATAGTAAAAACAACTATTTGCGTAAATCACAACTTTCTATGATTAGGTAAGCATTATAAAATGTTCAATAGGAAAATCAGTGTTTCTACACCACATGACACAGCCCGGTCCTCCATGCCACCATGAAGGGAGCGTATAAAAGGTGTAATAACAAATAGAATACTGTCGTTTTGTCGTACGTAAATTTTATCAATCATTTTCTAAGCTAAACTAGAAGCGATTTTTTCCTGTGAAATGAGCTTTTTATACCCATTGCAGCGGGATCAAGGCTAAGTTGATTGATTGTTCACAAGAAATCAAACCTATCCTATTCTCCATTTTTGTGTAGTATGTGGTTCAACTTAT
Organism: Solanum appendiculatum; assembly: GCA_018342035.1. Taxonomy (NCBI): domain Eukaryota; kingdom Viridiplantae; phylum Streptophyta; class Magnoliopsida; order Solanales; family Solanaceae; genus Solanum; species Solanum appendiculatum. The sequence goes on from JAGDQO010000791.1 coordinate 825,162, forward strand.
TTTTAATTCAGACGTAATAACAGTTAATTTGAATTTTGCTTCAGGGGTGAACACAACAATGAAGAGCCCCAAGAGGGTGGTGATGAAAAACAGCTACGAACAGAAGGAAATCATGGAGAATGATGGCTCTTGCTTCAGTCCAAAAAGCCTTTTTGCATCGCCATCTGAGAATTCCTTCCGTTTTACAAATGAAAGTTCTGATCAGGACTTGCTGCTGGATGTGCCATCCAACAGCTCCTTCCCTCAGGCAGAACTCCTCTTACCAACAGCAAGTTTTGCGGCTCAAGCAAGCACAAGTAGTAGCTCCATGTACCCACACCTCGTCCATCCCTAGAAACACTATCATGCACTTGGCTTTCTGTCTGTAGCGTATTTACAAGCTTATTTGGCCAAACCACATTACTGTCTCTGCATATCACATACCAAATATAGAAAGTTCCGCGAAGGGATTCAGATGGTTGCCTTTTTGCAGGTAACCTAATATTAAACGAAATTTTGGATTAAGCGGATGGATATTATGTTTGTTTTTCACCCTTTTGTACAGGTTGACAAATTGTACAATATAGCTGAAAATGCAGAGGTGGTGATGTCTAGAGATTTTTGTATGCACTGAAGTTTTTAACTTAAATTGAGGACACCCTTCTGTATTTTAGTTTTGTTGATGATCATGAGGCTTTCCTTGCTTATCTTTTTGCCAAACTTGTCTGTTGTGTCTGATTCATTGGCTTATAGGATGAATAGTGGTGCTACCTTAAGGCAATGACATCATGACTTAGTTTCTATACTGTTAGATGGAAATTTGTATCTAGGACACCAACAAGAGTCCTCCAACAAACTGAGATTAGGCAAAACCAGATCTCATCTTGAAGTTGCACAAAATTTATGTACTACTTATCAGTCACCACCTAATTTCCATCCTACACATGAAAAGTTACTACCAACCTTTTGTTACTCACTCATGCCAATCTACTACACGTTAATAATAGTTTTTGGATTTCATCTTCTAAAAGAATAGCACATGGTTGGCTGTTCAAGCAAGTCCATCCCTTGAAGTCGTTACCTTCCCAGTATGTGAGTCTTTCACCGATTGACAGAAATGCCACATAGGCAAATAATGATGTGTATGAATGGGTGGGTGGGGGTGGGGGTCGGGGTTGCTTGCTTAGTATGTTCTCTTTATCAAGGCATAAGGATTCAAGGCCAACTTTGTCAACTTGTATGCATTTTGGCTATTCCAACGTCGCTATCTTCTATCAGCATATGTATCAAAATTGTCCTATCAAAACTTAGACAAATGGAAAGAAATGACCTAATTCTACAGTATGATGACGTTAAAAAAAGGATTTTAGTTGTAAAATGGAAATTCAAGCAAGTATTGACTAGTCACTAGTTCGAGTGGAAATGTAAACAATCCGGTTGAAGTCTATGTTCCTTATAGAAATAATGATCATCAGTCCACCTTGAAGACCTACATTACAAAAAGAAATAAAATGACACAATTTGCTACACCAACCGCTCGATCTCTATAAGGTAGGGGTAAAGCACTCTACCCTCCCCAAAACTCAAATATGAAATTACACGAGGTATGTTGTTCTAATTTGCTAAACCATTGTGATCCAGTTCTTCATAAAAGAAGGAACAGTTCTCATTTTAGAAACAAAAGCAGTACAAAACCTCCATAGGTGCCAATCAGAAGAAAAAGTTTGGTGATCAAACACTTCAAGTATCTCTTCATTCATATGATTGACACACCACCAATCAAACATTATCAACAGAAAGTCTCAAAGTTTTAGCCAAAATCTCTGATTCAGCAATGCCACAAACAATCATATTATACATTTCATTGCATAAATAACATCATCTTGATAACAATGTTAGCAATGTACTAGTTTGGAGTATCATCTAATGTTTTTTCAAATCTCAGTAAATGGTGAAGTCAACACGTTGAACGTGTCACTCCAGCCTGGACGATTGAGAAAGATTCAATCAATTTGAACTACTAGTATCGCCATAGTAGTAGCTTAAAGATAGCACGTCAAGGTAACCATAACATAAAGCTATTGCTTTCACACTTCTATCCAAACCATCAATAGACAATTAGCCATCGAATAAGCAGTTCGTGCTAACCTTCTATCTCCGGAACTCTTAAAAACTCTGTTTATTGACGATGGCCAAGTCTCCCCAAAAGCTGTACTTCCCTGAATAGTGAATCAATCACCAAATCCCTCCGGTGGCCACCATCTAGGTGGAGGAAAACTCAATCCGCGTTTCTTGGCAGTCTCAAGGAAATCAGCAGCATCTTTATCGTTATCATCACCACTCACATCCCCGACAACCATAGAGAAGGCCTCCACTAAATCCTTAAACCTCCCTTTCGTGGTTTCCTTCCTCCCAACTTCTTCCAATGATCCAACATTCTTGTCTCCTCCCCTCATCGATAATGGCAATTCACGCCTTCCATTAACACTTCCTGCACCACCACCACCATTGATATCAACACTTGTTGTTATCCCATTTGAATGCATTTCCTTTGCGCAAACACCATTTAACTTCTCATTTTCATCTAAATTCATACTCGCCACACCTCTTTCACCATCACCGTCACCAACACCATCCTTTATTCCATCACAATCCATTTCCCCAGTGCCACCACCATTCAACTTCTCATTGTCATCTACACCTCTTTCACCATTATCGCGCATTTCTCCTCCATCTCCCTCCTCCTTACCTCTCTCAGACATTTTCACAGTAGAAGAATCTGCATTTCTTTCAATTCCACCTTCTATCACCTCCGTATCTACTTCCTCAGTCTGAGTCTGATCAATTTCAATCACAATCGGTTCTTTCTTCACTACTCTCGGAACTGAGTTCGTCACATCCAAATCCTCCTCAGAAATCTTATACCTCTTCCGCAGTTGTTCTTCAAACTCACCTATATCCTCAACATCGACTTCTCGGCGATTTAGAAACCCTAGATCATCAGAATCATTTCCCAAATCTACAACCTCCGGATTATCACGATTCACAGCTTCAGTATCTCCGTTATTATTCTGTTGACAATCTACACCTGCACTCGTGCTTGGTTTCGGATCATCGGAGCCAGAAAAATAGGGCTGAGACGAGTTGTTTTGCTCTGGCGGGGTTTGGAACTCTTCGTTTTCGCGAGGAGAACTTTGTCCATCTGTATCAGTAGAAGGAACAGATAACATGAGTATTCCCGTGGGCTCTGACGGCGTTACTGCCACCGACGGTGAGGATTGCGGAGTGTCCTCGTACTCATACTGAAAAGGGCAGTTTAGTAATTCCTCCTCAGCAGCAGAATGCGGCTCGCAGTACTTTATGAGTAGTTCTAAGTCTTTTGCTTTCTTCATGTTTGCGAAAATCGCTTTCTCTGTGAGTATTTGGGGGAGTTTGTGGCCGGGGGGGGGAGGGGTGAGGAAGAAGACGAGAAAACGGGGCGAAAGTGTAATTTAAAGGAGTTTGGGGGTTATTTTAGTAGAGGATTTTATTTAACTGTTAAAATATTTCCCGCCTTTTCTGTCGACTCCCGCCTTTTACATCAACGGTCGCTGATAGTTGTTTGGGGGTAGTAAAACGATGTCGTTCTTTTTGGGCTTTTTCTCAAATTTTTTATGTGATTTAGGAAAATTATTTTGGAGATAAGTGACCTTGAACTTTTGACCTCGTTTGTTCTATTGGTAAAAAATTATGTTTAACAAATTTTGATTTTAAAGATTTATCCAAAGGGAAAATAAGGATCAAAAGTTCTTGACGTTTATTTCGAGATCATTAGACATAATAATTTTCTATAATTTTAGTTATCCAATTAATTGGGATTCATCCTAAAAAGAGGTTCACCATAGTTATAGTTCAAATTCGAAACACCTTATTAGTGATAATTGAACAACAATAACTATGCAAATGACAATTATAATTTGTCATTTCATTGCTAATTAAACACTCTATAGTGTTTTAGTATAACTACCATTGGGGAAATGAGGAATATGATTTTTTTAAAATGAATCTTAAACCTGATTTAAATTTAAAAGTTGATTCACAAATGGTAGATTGTTGAAACTTAGATAAAGAGATCCCCTCATGACCATGACTAATAATTTGAAGAATGTATAATAAGATGAGAGACTTAATATTGAGTTAACAATGAATTGAATTTGACATAACTTTGATATCAGATAAGAAGTAAATTGCACATGGAAAATAAAGAATAATGATTTGAGAAAAAAATGAACAATTTATATATATATTAATAAATAAATTAGCGATTTTAGCATATTTTTTTTATTATGCCCTCTAACTTTGGTTATGCACAAGTAGACACTTAAACTTGTATAAAATTGAACAAATAGACACATGAGTCATACGTGACATAATACACGTAGGATGCACGAAGGATGTGTGTGTCTATATGTTCAACTTTGTATGGTGTCTACTTGTGCGCACCAAAAATTGAAAGGCATAAATATAAATTGAGACCAAGTTAAATGACATCTTTATGTATTATGCTTTTATTTTTACCTTTAAAAATAATATAAAAGACAAAAAATGGATCAAAAGTTAAACTAACTTAAAAAGGAATGAAGACATTAAAGTAAGGTGGACAAAAATAAATACAATAATATCAAGATGGTGACTACTAAGAGACCAAAAAAGAAGAGTGTTGCACCGTTGAACGTTAGCCAAAAATGGTGGGCATTTGTATAATTATCTAAGGGAGCATTAATCTAAGAGGTATAAGTAATTAATTTGTTTCTTACGGACATTTATATTCTTTTTTCATAATTATTTTCACTTAATAACGACCTGAATCTGAATTATTCAAATTCAACTCATTACGTATACAAAAGTAAGATTAAAATAAACAAAAGTATATATAATACATCTTAAAATAATATTTATTATTTCATTATTCAAAATAATTGTATTCTAATAAAACAATGCATACAATTTGATAAAATGATTTTGACTAAATTTTTATTGTGAGTATATGTATAATGTTACTCTCGATAATGACTTTTAAAAAATAATCTTCTTTCCACAAGAATTTATGATCTAGAGAAGAATATTTGACAAAATATACACCTATATATTTGACTATGTAAAATCGAACGAGTTAGATATTATGTTTACAATGTTTCATACAAATATACAAATATTACTAGTTTTTATGTAGTAAAAGTCATGGTCAATGTGATTTGGATTTAAAGGTGTTTTGGTATGGAGGAAAGTGTTTTCTAATTTTTTCATGTGTGGTAGGTTTAAATGCGTGTTTTGAAAAATAGCACGCCCCTTAAGAAACAATAAATAGAAGGGTGATTTTACTATATTACCCTTTGAATATAATAAATACAATGTATTGAAAAATGTAATAGTGAGATAACTATAATTAATGATAAGGGTAAATTAGAAACTAAGTGTAAAATTATCCATTGATTTCATAAAGTGGACAAGTATTGTTGGACATCCCAAAATAGTATAGTGGACAAGTATTGTTGGACAGAGGAAGTATAACATAAAATTATAATTTAAAATAGTCAAGGTGATCTCATAGTTCCTAGGTATGTTTTTGCTCAAGTTTTTACGACTAATTAAGAATACTTGTTTCAAACTTTAAACGGTGAATAAGATTACCGCGTTTCAAATAATTCAAAAATATAATTAACATTTTTCCTGTTTTGAAGAATCGATAATAGGAAAGAGTATTTAAGAGCTATTTGACTAGTTAAAGTTAATTCTTAATTTAGTTGACTAAAAGAACATTTTTAGAAAAAACATAACGGAAAATAGATATATTTTGAAATTTGAACAATTTAGGAATATTTTTAACTCTCCCTGACCCAATGTATATTGCAATAGTCTGATGCTATTCTCTTATGCTATTTAAATAGGGGTATAACAACTGCAGCTTAGCCAGAAAAAATATAGAGAACTATTTTTTTTGAATGATCGTGGTGTTCAAACGTAAAAAAACAATTCTTATCACTCAATAAAATGGGTATGTGATAGTGTATTGATTTTTTTCTTGATTATGATGTCTTATGAAGTAGATCAACGCTCCTATTAGATACATAAACTTATAGAGTCATGCAATTTTTTAATTGTAAGGTTGCTAATAATAATGATAATTGTATGTGATGAATTGATGGCTATGACTAAGGATGATGGTTATAGTTGATAATGATGAATAACAGTTCTAGATTATAATTAGTAGTGAAAGGGTATGGAGTGTATGAGTTGCAAATCATATTTGTAGAGTCATTTGAACAAACATTGTTATAAATCTTAATTCATTTGAATTTTCACTGAAATTCTCTGATTTTTGTCGGCTTTCAATCGGGAGCGGAGCTAGGCAAAGTCATAAAATTCATTTGAATTTTCTTCTATGGAAAAATACACTGTTTATATATGATTATTATGTTTATATGATAGATGTTTGAATTTTCTTTATTCTTCACGTGTTTACTTTTTTCATATTTTAAATTCTTTTAGCGAAATAATCGTAGTAATTGAGCATAGTGTGCATTCTCAGAAATAATGACAGCTACCGGTCTTTAAAAATAAAAATAGCTAAAATCGATTTTTCCAACTTATGAATATCAACTTCCCAAAAAAAGAAAAAAAACAAAAATTTCAACGTGCCTTTCGTGTTAAAAAGCATATAGTTTCCGCGTTTTCCATTTAGGAAACATTTTTTTTCATTCAATTTTATTTTTTTGGTTAACATTTAAGAACTTTTGATGTCAACATTTATATAAATTTAATTTATTGTCCAATTATTTTTGTTCGTCATTTAAAACATTTCTCATTCTTGTCTTACCAGTGTAAAGTTAGTTAATAAATTCAACTAATTAATGTTAGATAAAGACAATTTTAAGCTTTATATTACAAAATTTTCCTATAAAGTTATAGGATTAGTAACCTTTTAGATTTTCTTATTGGTAAATTTGGATTTTAATCCTTATTTTTTTTAAAATTAAAGGTATTTTAATCCTTATAATATAACATCCATGTTAAATTTTTTTATCGATTGAATTTTATATTTATGATTTTATTTTTTGTAAATATTCACATTTATTATAATTATTATTAATCATTTTATCACTTAATTACTCATGCTCATGTCAAATTGTTATTGCATATTTGGTCACATAGTTTTATAAATAATTAAATATAACGTATTTTTTACACTAAGGAATAAAAATGCATATTTATATTAATTAAAATTTCAATATATCATATCATAAATTATAACGTTCAAAATCTATCAATAGTTTGAGGATTGAAAGTGCTTTTATCTTATAATATCATAGTCATAATTGTGCTTGATATGAAGGAAAATATTTTTACTAACCAAAATTAGAAAAATAAGTTTCTTAAGAATGAAGAAAATAATCTTCTTATCGAAAATGAATTTACCCATCCTATTCACACGCCCTATACCCCTTTCTACCTCCGCATCAACACATAATAAATATTTATCTAAATTATATATAGATACATTTGAAATAATTTTTTGTTTAACTTATATCATTAAATAAATCTTAAAAGAAAATATTTTTCATATCAAACACACCCTATATCTCTACATGCACAACGTAAATTGTGATGAGATGATTGAGATATTTCTTTTGTTTTCAAAATTAGCTACCTGAATATAGTCGGATTCCAATTTCAATATTACATGGAGTGAAATAAATAACCTCTGTGTAATGAACTTAAAGATAATAAATAAGTATTACAATACGGCAACTTCCTTTTTCAGATTTTTTTTCCAAGAAAAAAATACAGTTACAGTGACCAAAAAAGATGTCAGGAAGCAGAAGAGACACCATTTTTCATTTGGCATGAACCTCTCTAAATCGTCGTTCCCACACAAAATCACAACAAACCCACGTTCACAATTCTTTGTTGATCAAATGCATCTTCTATTTTGTGAAAATTGGTAGCTGACTCAGTTGCTTCCTTCTTCCTCTGTTTTTCTACCTTTTTCTGGTAATTTTTTTGCTTGAAGAAACCCCCATTTTTTTTGTGCTTTTTTGTTGAAGATATGGTTGTTTTTGTGAGTTTGTACAATATGCTGTGAAAATTTGTGGGTTTTTGGGGTTTTTTGTTCTTCATTCTTAGCTGGGAGTTCCATTTTTGCCTTTTGCTGAAAGCTGAACGGTATTTTTTCATCCGTGATTCCCTAATTTGCTGTACCCACTCAAAATCATAACAAACACACGTTCAGATTCTTTGTTAATCAAATGCTTGTTCAAGTTTCAGCTTATTTTTGTGGATTGCTTCCTTCCTCTGGTAATTTTTGTGTTTGCTTGGAACCCCCATTTGCTTACATTGTTGTTTCAGTGAGTTGTTGTGTCAAATACTGTGAAATTTTGTGGGTTTTCTGGTTCACTCCTTTTACTGGGTTTTTTTATCTTCATGCTGAATTATTTTTTTCTATCCATGAACCCCTAAATTGTCGCACACACTCAAAATCATAACAAACTCACGTTCAGATTCTTGCTAATCAAATATCCCTTCAGTTTTCTACTCGTCACTTGAATTGGTAGCTAACTCATTGCTTTAGTAATTTTTGTTTTTGCTTGCAGCCCCCATTTGGGTTCCTCCTTTTTTTTCCTTCCAGCTTTTTTATGTGTTCTTCATATCATCTCTGCTTTTTTACTGAACTGGTTTTCATGATTTTGCATTTCTATCTTTTGCAGCAGAAGCGGCTGGTTGTGTGGTGAAGGATCAACTATGATCTAGTTCTTTGAAGTGGGAAGGGTGAAGTTCATTCTCAAAATCGGTATGATTTACTTCCTTATTTTCTTCTTGTCTCCAGCATGTAAAACCCTAACGTGCTTTTACATTCTTCATCAGTTTTTGCTTCATTTTGTTTACAACAAAATCAACAACATATCCAGTGTAGTCCCCACAGAGGAGGGTCTAGGGAGATTAGAGAGATGGTTTCTGATAGACCCTCGGCTCAGTTTTTGCTTCGTTTTGTTTGCTGAAATGTTTTTAATTCTGGGTTTTTTTGGGAGCTCTCTTGGTAATAGGTTGTGAATATGTTAAAGGTTAGCTAGAATTTGAGCCCTGTTCGGCTGACATTTACTGCTTCTTGTTGGTATATTTGTGGTGCTTTTTGTAAAAAATGAACAGAAAAAGGATACCAAGTTCTTATTTTTTACTCTTGGAGAAAATGGAAGTTCCAGTCATTATCAGAATTTGGTTAGGAAAATGTCCACCAAAGTCATTAACAGAATTTGGTTAGGAAAATGTCACATGACCAGTGTGACATTTTGTTTTTCAGTACCCATATGTGATGGTCAAAGTTTTGTCTCACTTTTGATTTGCCACATAAAAGCAAATTATAGTAGGAAATACTTGACCAAAAATATTTTAACAGTTTAAGTACCTAACACAACTCACACTTAAAAATGGTAGAGGATGATATCCATCTTTTTAAATAATCATAGTATTTCACATCAAGCTTTTGATTCTTCATTGTCGGTTTATTTGACATATGGTGTTTGTTGTTTCAGCATTTTGACTTGCCAAAACAAGGATTCATTCATTTGGTGGGGAATGGTGTCATTCTCAAATGATGGTTTATCCGATCAATGTGTGAAGAAGCGGTCATCAGTAAATGGTTATCATTTGCTGGATTCTGGAACTATGCCAAAACATAAAGTTCGGATAGTCTGGGCAGAGCGGGATTTCCCCCCAGGTTGTGGTAGAAATTCTCCAAAAGTTAACTTGCACCACAAGGAAAATGATGTGGTCTCCATCAGTGAAAATATGGCTGACACTCTGGTGGCCCATGGTGACAATGGTCCTAACACTGGGGTTGAATTCAGTTCTGTTGAGGTTGCGGACTGTCTCGTTGACATGGAAGAGAATGAAGAATTGGATAAGTTGGTAGGGAATGCGTCAGCCAGAACCACTAGTGTGATAGAAAATGGGTTGGAAGAACCTACAAGTCATGACAAATCTCTTAGATTTGAGTTGTCTAAAGATCATAAAAATAGTGAAATGTCATTGCTTAAGAAAGCAAAAGTCATTGGGTATGAATTAGGGACGGAAGTTGATGTTGAGAGATGTTCATTTTTGGTTGAAAATGTTGTCGGTGTGTACAAAGATCAGGTGCTGCATCCTGGCAGTTTGACTGATAGGGCGATTACTGTTTGTGATTCGAAAACATTGTCACTGCCTCAGTGTCAAATCAAGAATGGAAGCGTTGAGGATAATATTTCCCCCTTACCAAAGAAAAAGTACTGCCAAAGAGGAGTTTTTGCTGTTCGTGACTTCCCTCCATTTTGTGGAAGAAATGCTCCTAAGCCAACTGAACTGGATCGTTTGGGTGGTAGTGAAGCAAGCAAGAGAGTGGTTTTGTTAGATAAGGGAGTTACAGAAAATGAAGTGATTGAGACTTCGAAAAATGTTATGGATGCTGGGACATTGCCCCTGGGGTTGACTGCAAGTCGGGAAGCTGATTCGTTGGGTAAGACAGAGGTTACTGGTTCCAAATGCGGCTTAATAGAACGAGCAACAGTTCGCATTGAAGACCCAGAAGGTGTCCAAGATAACTATGTTAGAAGGAGAAGCCAACTTAAAAGAACTGTAATGTTGCCAGATACAGTGACGAAAAAGGAGAATGACGATACAGGAAATTTTTTGCAGAAGGAGAGTATTGTATATTCACGGAATGAACGTGAAAAGGAGACTACTGCTAGACATGGTTTTGGTTCTGGAGATAAAATTACTAAGCCAATTGTGTATGGGTTGATGGATGAGCGTTGTTCTCCATGGAGTCAGAGGAAGCAAACTCCTAGGCCAATTGTGCACAGTCTGATGGCTGAGACAAACAGAGACTGGAGGCAGAAGGAGCAAACTCCTAGGCCAATTGTGCACGGTCTGATGGCTGAGACAAACAAGGACTGGAGGCAGAAGGAGCAAACTAGTTTAGATGGCCTGATGAGTAGAAACCAAGTTCAAAAGCCTAGCATGTATCGACAGAGGATATCCTTAGTTGTTGCCAGAAAAAGTATTCCTAAACCAAAATTTCCACAGAGACTGTTTGGCAGTAGTAAATCAGGTTTTGTTGGTGAAGCTGTGCCAGAATATTCAAGTTCACCGGCTGCCAGCATTGATGGTATTCGTAATTTGAATTGTGAAGCACAACCTGAAGATTCTCCTATTGGACAGAAGAAGTGTGAGTTTGATGTGATTCAACCGCCTTTTGGTCCAAAAAGTTCCAGTCACAGTGATGCTCGTAGTAAAGTTTTAGAGACTCTTCGTCTGTTTCAGTCTCACTGTAGAAAAATCTTACAGGGGGAAGAATCAAAGTCAAGGGCTGGAGAAGTAAAAACTAAGCAAAGAGATAAAATTAACAGAAGGATTGATCTTCAAGCAGCAAAACTTATCAAAGACAAAGGGAAGGAAGTTAATACAGGAACACAGATACTGGGAAAAGTTCCAGGAGTAGAAGTAGGAGATGCATTCCAATACAGGGTTGAACTTGCTCTTGTGGGAGTTCATCGCTTGTATCAGGCTGGTATTGATTCCATGTACATTAATGGAGGACTGCTGGTTGCAACTAGTATTGTTGCCTCAGGAGCCTATGATGATGATTTGGGAGATGCTGATGAGCTGATTTATTCTGGTCAAGGTGGAAATGTGGTTGGCAAGATCAAAATTCCTGAAGACCAGAAACTTGTGAAAGGTAATTTAGCCTTGAAGAATAGCATAGGTACAAGGAATCCTGTTCGAGTGATTCGTGGATCTAAGGAGATCAGGACTCCTGAATTGGGTGGAAGACCTAATGTGGTGACAACTTATGTGTATGATGGCTTATACACTGTTGAAAATTATTGGACAGAAAAAGGGCCCCATGGTAAGATGGTCTTTATGTTCAAGTTGGTGAGAATTCCTGGACAACCAGAGCTTACTTGGAAAGAAGTACAGTTCTCAAAAAATTCCAAAGCGCGACATGGTGTTTCTGTTCCTGATATTACAGAAGGTAAGGAGTCGCTACCTATAGCAGCTGTGAACACAATTGATGGTGAGAAACCCCCACCATTCAAGTACATCAAGAACATGATGTATCCAGTTGGTTTCCACCCTGCTCCACCTAAAGGCTGTGATTGTATTGGTAGATGTTCTGATGCCAAGAGGTGCTCATGTGCAGTTAAAAATGGAGGTGAGATCCCTTATAACCGTAATGGGGCTATTGTTGAAGTGAAGCCTCTTGTATATGAGTGTGGTCCTCATTGTAAGTGCCCTCCTTCGTGCTATAATAGAGTGAGTCAACATGGTATTAAAGTTCCACTGGAGATCTTCAAGACAGATACAAGGGGCTGGGGTGTGAGAGCTCTAACTTCTATCTCTTCAGGAACCTTTATCTGTGAGTATACAGGAAAACTTCTTGAGGACACAGAGGCAGAACGAAGAATTGGCAAGGATGAATATCTTTTTGATATTGGCCAGAACTATGGTGGTTATACTGCCAACTCTTCTGGACAAGCAAACCAAAATGAGTTAGTAGAAGAGGGTGTTTATACCATTGATGCAGCTCGCTATGGAAATGTAGGCAGATTCATCAATCACAGTTGTTCCCCGAATTTGTATGCACAGAATGTTGTCTATGATCACAAGGATAAGAGAGTGCCCCATATCATGCTTTTTGCAGCAGATAATATTCCTCCTTTGAAGGAGCTTTCTTACCATTACAACTATACTGTTGATCAGGTTTATGATTCTGGTGGCAAGATCAAGGTGAAGAGGTGCTTTTGTGGATCTTCAGATTGTTCTGGTAGGATGTACTAGGATTATGAAATTTAGCTGTTGAAGTTGAATAGAAGAGTTACTCTTGACTCATTGTCTTTCTTTTTATAGTAGTGCTTCTTCGTCTTGTTTAGTCTGATATGCTATATAGTATAGGGTGTCTGTTCATGGAAAAATAAGCTTGTACGGGCTGACTCATATGATCCTGTAATCAAAATTGACAATTTTTTGCACCAGTACTCAGCCTTTTTGTGTGATCTTAGATGTGTCTGAACAAGTTACTTTGCTTTCCTATCTCCTCGCATGAGTCTGGTTGCATTACTTTCTCTTTTCAGTTGCAAATAATAGCATGATGGAGATGCAGAATTTCTGTTGCTGACTCAAATGCCCTCTGAACAGCTTTTGGCTTGGACGATATATATAATATATACTTTAAATCCTTGATTTGATCTGCTCATATGCCCCATTGATCAACTAACATTTGTGCACCTTACTATATGTTCTCTACATACTTGTATTTTTATGTTGAAGTGGACAAATGTAAATAGTTAAGTCAACTTTTATTTTCCTCGAGTGGTTTGTATGGATACAAATTGCAATCTTATGTTGCAGAAGAGTATGTATGTAAGTACGTATGTCTTTTTGAGGTGATCTCACTTTTTGCTTCTGGCATGACTATAAGCAACTTTGGGTTTCCACTAGTAACTACTCCTATTACCAAGGGTTTATAGCAAATATAACATTTTATATATTTTCGGTTGGTACAGAAAATCCACTAGTACAAGCAACAAATTTATTGATTCAAGCTACATAAGAGTGCTGAAAGATATATATTTTCAAGTAGTACAAGTATAATATAAAGTAGTAGTAATTTTCGTGGTGGAGTTTTTTAAGTAAGTTGAATGAAGGTGTCAATGAGAATTCCAGCTTTCCAATCACTAGGAATTAGTTTGAGAGGCTGCACCCACACCACTCCTGCACTGCCTTTCACTTGAAACCTGAACTTCACTGCTCCCTTTGGTGGATCTGCAATGGCCCATACTGCACCAAATATCCTCACCATTGACTTCCATTGCTTGTGGGATTCCTGTTTTTGTACAAATTCACAAGTTACTCTTTTTAACATTGCAATACGTAGGGGTGTGGGGAGGGTAGGATGTACACAGATCTTACCCCTACCTTTGCTAGGTAGAGAGGCTGTTTCTGATTGACCCTCAGCTCAATCCAACTGTTAAGTAGTCTAGATATAATAGGCAGAGTGCATGATTCTGACTTATGAGTACGTGCACTATGCAGAGATGAATACAGTATCCCGAGTCAGTGAGTTCAGAATGAATGTAATCTTGTTATATATGTACACATTTTGAATTTTTCTTGTTGCATATGTATACATATGAATCCTCACTGACCATATTACTCCATGCAAACTTTTGAAAGATTTCAGATAGAAGAAAAATATACCTCCCAAACTTCAATAGCCGTGATATCGCTTAGTCCACCTTGGTTTAAGAGTACTATAGCTAAGTAGTTAGGGAACTTGCTACTCTCATGAACTTTAACCATGAGATGTGCACCAGTTGCATACTTACAAGGAACTCTTTGATACTCTATATCAACCTCACCTTGCGCGACAAGCTTTGCAACCATTAAGGGCTTAGCTAATTTCGCGTAGGCACTAAAGCTGAGAATGAACTCTGCTTTCGCTTCACCAGAATCTGTTACAACTACGATCACCCCTTCTTCATTACAGTACTCTGGATGCTTGCATTTCACCTGAAAAAAGAGCATTCATTGCGCGAAAAAAAACAGGATATGACCAGAAAATGTTGTGAGGTTAGGAGTTTGATTACCTGATAGCATGCACCACAAGAAGTGCCATTGTTGTATAGCTTAGAGACACCGCAAAATGCGCCACTGTTGACTGTTCTTCCATATTCTCCATAGCCACAAGCTCCACCTATATGTAAAAACAGTTAGTTCTATTTGAAATTGAGGTTTTGAATAAAACATATACTCCCCTGTTTCAATTTGTCTGGTCTTATTTGTTCCTTTAGAAAAGAATGACTTTTCCTATTTTCAAAACTCTTTAATTTCCACTTTCCACATGACATGTTTAAGATAATAAGATCCAAAAGTCTTATTTACTTTCTTAGACTCCGTGCCGAGTTAAAACCAGACAAACAAATTGAAACACAAGGTATGTTTGTTTAGGGAATAAAGTATGTGTGTAAATGGCCCGGTCATTGCTCTATACAAATACAAAAATTTCCTACGAAAAAAGAAATCTGGCTTTATTGTATCCTGAAGGGATTTATCTGTATTTTCTCAATCTGTGTACAGACAATATCTCTTTAACGAAAGTCACAAGAGAAGTTATACTTGGTTTGACTAAGTGGCCAATGTTTCCATAGAAGGTTGCCTTAGCATTTATGGATGTGTCAAAACCAAGTCCATCACATGAACAAAGAATTGGCATGAGAATTAGGACAGAAAATACAAGAATGTAACATCTTTCAAGTTGACAAATCATTTCTAAAAAAGAGGTGGTTAATTAATGATAAGAAATTAAGACTTAATTTTAATTTGGAAAGTTCAAGATAATTCTGTATTTATAGTAGATTATAGGGTTAATAGTGAAGTTAGGTATTAATGGTTATTAGCCACCTTGTATTTTCCACTATGGAGAATGGAAACCAAGTGGAATATACAGATTAGCTTATAATTTTTGTGACATTGTAAATAGATGAACATTAAATATTCTGCTTTGACTTTCTTTAGATTGTTTAATGATGTTTTTACTTAATCTCTTACTAATTACAGACAGGTATACAAATAATCTTTACTTATGTGTTGCTTAACCACTTTAATATCAATTAAAATCCAAAATCTGGGCTATTTTAGATGTTTTCACACTCTTGTTGGGGTAATGAATATCTATCCACGCATTGGGTAAAAAGTCTGTTTTTTCATCTCTATGGGTGTGTTTGGTACGAAGGAAAACATTTTTCAAATTTTTTTTTTTAATTTTCTCATTTTTGATTGACTTAAATATTTTTCATGCAAACTTATTTTTTTCAAATTAAAGGAAAATAACCTTTCAACATAAAGTAAGGAAAATATTTTTCAGAACTCTCTTCCAAGCTCACCACCTGACTCGAGACCCGAAATCTAACCTCGATCAAGGAAACGACTCCCGACCTAGACCTCAAACCAATCAAACCGTTTTTTATTTTATCCCGTTGAGATGGCTTGGGTTTCTTCTCTTCTCACCCTTTTGTATGTAATTTTTTTAAATATTTGTGAGAGATTTTCTTAAAAGTTTGAATCTCATGTCCAAAAAATTACATTGAATGACATTTTTCATGCACCATTAAGACATTCACATTTTACAATTTAATATTATCTCAAAACTTGATAACTTTATCATTTAAAAAAGAAATTGTATTTGTCAAGAAAATAGATAAAAGAATAGATTTTGTTCTTATTGTGTAATGTATAATGCTCAAGTAGTATATATATATATATATATATATATATATATACATGACTACAGTCATATTATAATAATCTATAAAATATTAAAAGCATGAAAATCCTTAGAAATATTGTTTGAACTTTTTGTCCTTTATTAAACGACTTCGTTTTAGACAAAATCATCTTTAGCATGTAGAGTCTCTTTAGAATTAACATTCTTTTAACTAATTGAACGACTTTGCTACTTTAGTTTTAAGAGTCACTTTAGGATTAACATTCTTTTAACTAATTGATTAATATTACTTAGAGCCTGTTTGACATTGCTGTTAGAAGGTCAAAAGTGTTTTTTTTTAAGAAAAAAATATTTTTTTTTGAAAAATTAAGTGTTTGGCAAACCATTAAAAGTGCTTTTAAAAAGAAGAAGAAGCAGTTTTTCTGTTGTTGGGAGGAAGCTAAAAATTTCTGCTACTTAAAAAAAGCAGAAGCAGAAGCAAAAAATTATTTTTTTGAAGACTAAAATATCCCTTACATAGATACATATTTACCAATATATCTCTTATTAATTAATTAACATGTCTCATAAGTTTGGTTAAGTTTCATTCAAGAATTTTATTTTTTATTTTTATATGATAAACCTTTTATTTTATTTTATGTTTATATATTATTGTTTATATTTTATATTTTATATATTATTTATGTATTGTTAGAAATAGGTAACAACAATATTCTTGTAGAATTAAAAAAAAGAGAAAAAAAAAATATATTTTTTGTATGCAGTGATTTAATTTGTGGAATGATTTTTAAATTTATTTTGCTTGATATTTTTTATTATATTTAAATCATCATGTTATTATTTTATTTATTTATTTATCTATGTATAGTATTGATTAAAAATTTGAATGTGTACATTTTAGTTTAATTAAAATAAAAATTTAATTAAAGTTCTGTATTAGATATTTTAAATAGTTTCTCTCTATAAAATAATCTTAATATTAAAAACACATTGATACTTATCCTTTTTCGTAATTTGATTCTCAAAAACTTTTTAAAAAAAATTAGCCAAACACAAATTACTTATCAAAAACACTTTTCAAATGAATTTGCCAAACATAAATTGCTTTTTTTGAAAAGTTTTTTTCAGAAAAGCTATTTTAAAAAACACTTCTAAAAGTAAGCAGTTTTTAGCAGGAATGCCAAATAGGCTCTTAGTTAGTATAACCTATTTAGGTTAGAAAAACACATCTACAAAAGCACCTAATAATGAACATAACTTGTGGCTAAATTTTAGCCACAATTACAATGTATTAAGCTATCAATTTTGAGTTTGATTCTCGGCTCCATTTTTAAAGCCAAATTATGATATTTGATGCTTTAGTTTATAAACTCTACTAATGCAATTTTTTTTTTAATTGTATTTCGTTTGGGTTTTAGCTTAATTTGTGACAAATATTTGTGTTATATTATTATGCACATATATAATGTAGTTTATTTTTCGTTTACCTTATTGTTTAGAGTGCGTTTTAATGTATTAATACCAACATAATTTTGACTTTTGATATCAATGACGGAGTTAAAGTAAATAGCAAAGACAACTCATATACCTCAAAACACCAAAATCAAACCATTTAAAATTTTATACTTAATAATATATTTAACGTATACAAAATAATTCATTCTTTATATATATACACATACAAAGCACGTACACTTAATTAGTCAAAGCAATACTCCTAGCACCTTTTAATAACACATAATATAAGTTTATCCAACCTACTAATAGATAGAAAATAATTATAATATTATTTTAAAATAAGTCCAACATAATATATATTGAAAGTTGAAAGTAAATCTTAACTAATTCAATATTGACGTATACCTTTAATAGATATAACTGAACTAATGCTATTATAAGGAATTATTAAAAAAATTTACTCATTAATGTGAAAATTTTAGAAAATAGAGATCATAATAAATGACAATAATAAATTCTCAAGTTAACGCCATAATGAGAGGTTTTAGACAAACTATATATACCTGAAATATGTCAATAAGTTTTGTGGTGAGTTATAATTTTTTTTTGAAAATATGATGTTTTGATAAAAATAAAAGTGTGCTTGTCTTTAATTTGTTGCTCAAACAATTATTGAGTATTATCTTTGTATTAAATTTTGTTGGGAGAATTTGACGGAGATTTTCAATCTAAATCCTGTGAGCTCATTCAAAGTGTTCATGTATGAATTTTTCAATATGGTGATAAGAAAAAAAAATAGTATAAGAAAGAGATAATTTGTGTTCAATTGTAGAGATTATTAAAAGATTTTCGATTAGTATTATTCGAAAAAGGACATGAAAGCTCATAAATTAGAGATATTTAAATTTTGTCATGCGGGAAGACGTGATAGCCTCAGATGCTATCACATTATTTAAAATCTAATTAATACCAATTAATGTTTCGCATATGAATAAGAATTTGTGCCACTTTTATAATAACACTTGTGATTTTTTTTCCAATTTTGAAGTAGCACAAATTTAAACTATTTCCTGTAATTTAAAGATAAAATTGGTTACTTTCCCTAACTTAAGTGATTTTTACTTCTATTAAGATGTCAAAATAATTCAGTAAAATTAGTAGCTTAAATCAAAATCTAATAAAAAGTGAATTTATACATAAATTCATATATGCTTTTATCTCAATTTATCTATGATGTTAGAGCCATTTTTCGATCATATCTATTCTTCACAAAAACTTACATAACATTTTGATAATACTCAAGATTAACGTAATATTTATTAAAATTCTCATCTCCTGCCAATCTCAAAATCTTATTTAAACTAACCAAAATTCATAAACATCATCAAATGCATATTATTGTGCACATTCTGCACATTCAGATTTGCATACATTCACCATAATTGTATTTTTAATTTTCATTTTTTTAAAAGTGTAAATTATAATATTTTAAAAGGAAATATTACATTTAAATTCTACTTCTAACATAAAGGAGTAGTATTTTAAAATGAAATGTTATATAACAAGAAAAATCATTTTCTAACCTCTTATATATAATTAATATTAATAAATAGTGTAATAACAATAAATAAGGAATGTTAAATTACACCATAAAAAGACAAATTTTAAATATTGTAGCTTAGAGTATAATTGTACATAAATATAATTAGTTTTTCATAGGATGAATTTATGATTTTACTTCTCCATTGAAATTCATATTCAAGATTTTTTTTGTGTATTATGAAATTATTTTTAATTTTTAATTAAATATGGGAAAAAATAAAATTTGAAATTAAATATGGAAAAAAATTATACATATATATATATATAATGATACCACAACAGTATACACATATTCTCACAGTATCATTGACTAATGAGTAATTCTGAACAAGAAACCTTAATGATACCACAACAATATACATATACTTTAGTATTATTGACTAATGAGTAATTTCTGAACAAGAAACTTTAATGATACCTATACAGTATATATTATATTTATTTAGTATCAGTTAAGTGAAATTATCAGCCTTGATAATACCAATACAATATATAATACTGATTTAGTATCAGTTAACGAAAATAATCAGCCTTAATAAAGGGATATGAATTGTAATTTTTTATTGAGAGAATAAGTATTTCTTGAATTACTTTGAATTGAGATATAAACATGTAATTATTTTGAGTTTTATGCCCATTTACGTAGTTTCTCCTATTTTTTTATTTTAGGGCCTATTTATGTAGTTTCCTTTTGATTTAAGGTGAATAGCCCTGAAAGAAGCATCTATTCTCTTTCCTTTACCACTTTTCTTTTTTCTTTTTCTCATACTGGTTAAATTAGTCTACTCCCCTTACATCAACAATTTCTGCAATTGTAAGGATCTACAATGGCTCTTCAGATTGCGAAAAGATTCCTTCGATGCCGCGCTGATTCAGTTGCACCCTCTATAAGGTTATTCGATCGGACCTTCACTTCCCAATCCAATTCCAACTTGATCCGCGCTACTCTTTTCCCCGGCGATGGTATTGGACCTGAGATCGCCGAGTCCGTCAGGCAGGTCTGCTTCTTCGCCCAATACTTGTTCTCATTTCTCTTGATTTCCGGTGGAAAATTATTAGATTCTCTTGTTATTTCCATAGATATAGTTAGATGCCGATTATAATAGGTTTGTACCGTTGCTGTTCATCAATTCTCTGTATGGAAGTTGTAACAAATTTGCACATCTAAATATTAGATACTACTTGCTAGGTTGAACCTCCGGTTTGTGCTCTGGCTCTCCTTGTAGCACTCGTGAATTTCTCCCTTTTAGTAATTAATGCCGAATGTTGAAATAGAATTGGGGCTGAAGGTAGCATCATCATTTGTACTTTTTATTTATGATGCGAGTGATAACCAAAGGCTGTCTTGAGATAATGCAGTAACCTAGGGGTTGAGATTTCCACTTGTCGCCTGTTGCAAGTTTTTTTTCTTTTGTAAGACTCAACTTGTGGGAATACAGAGGTATGTTGTTGTTGTGCTTTGGGCCGAGGGTCCTTTGGATAAAGCCTCTCTTGTGGAAGGTAGGGGCAAGGGTGGGTATATAGTAACCTCGGCAGACTCTACTTGTGGGACTACATTGGGTATGCTGTTGTTGTGATTATTTTGACACTCGTACTAAGTCATAGCTGCAGGAAGATTAAATGCATTTTTGGTACCATGGCTTTATAGCTTCTCTTTTTTGTTTTGGATGAAATGATAGGCTACTTTTCTTGTTGATTATGTTTCGGATGCTCTTTTTTTTTTTTTTGAAATAGCGTTTCGGATGCTCTTATCAGCTAGTACAATTAATAAGGATAAGATATTTACTTGTCCATTTCATTCCTAAAAGATTCAACTAGCTGTTTCGATGCTCTTATCAGCTAGTCGAATCATTTAGGAATGAAATGGACAAGTAAATATCTTGTCCTTATTAATTGTACTAAGATGTGTGACAAAGAGTTCTTCTCCTAATCCTGCCTGGAGGTTCACGGGCATTATGGTTGGTTGGATTCTACTATTTTGCTTGACATTTTTCTTCTAGATTGTCCACAATAATGAAAGTTGATTTGTAATCCTTTTGCATCTTCTGGATGCTTAATGAATGAAAGCTACCTTGATAAATAAAGAAATAAATAATGGAAGCTGATGGTGGATGTGCTTCCCTCAGAGACAGAGACGAATCTAGGATTTAAGTTTTAAGGGTTCAACTTTTAAGGTTTTTAGCATTGTCCCAACTGTATTTTAAAATCATGGGTTCGTATCTTCTCTTTGCTGCATTTTTTGTGAAGTCTTAAACATAGGTATATGCTCAGTGTCGGAAGCACGGGGTTCAAATGAACTCAGTACCGTTACTCTATATCCGCCTCTGACTCCATTGGAGCTAGGCTTTCTGGTACTTCATTAAGTCTGGGGTTAAAAATTGCTAAATCCTATTTAAAACTACAGATATTCAAGGTTGCTGAGGTACCAATTGAATGGGAAGAACACTATGTGGGGACGGAGATAGACCCTAGAACCAACAGCTTTCTAACATGGGAAAGCCTTGAATCAGTGAGACGGAATAAGGTTGGTTTGAAAGGGCCAATGGCCACTCCTATTGGAAAAGGTCATCGTTCCTTGAACCTTACATTGAGGAAGGAGTTAAATCTATATGCCAATGTCAGACCTTGCTACAGCCTACCTGGATATAAGACTCGCTACGATGATGTGAATCTCATCACTATTAGAGAGAACACTGAAGGAGAGTACAGTGGTCTTGAACATCAAGTAAGTATCTTTCTATATTATTTAATAGAAAATTGCTTATTTCTTGAGATCTTCAAATTCATTTGCATTTGGTATCAGGTAGTAAGAGGTGTGGTTGAAAGTCTCAAGATCATTACCCGTCAAGCAAGTTTAAGGGTTGCAGAGTACGCATTTCACTATGCCAAGACCCATGGAAGAGAGAGAGTGTCTGCAATTCACAAAGCCAACATCATGCAAAAGACAGACGGTCTTTTTCTTAAGGTCTATCCTTATGTCCGGCGTCTCATTATAGTTATATGTTTTATTAACCAGCACTATGTTGTTGACTTTCTTTCTTCTTGTTCAGTGTTGCCGAGAGGTCGCGGAAAAGTACCCTGAGTTAAAGTATGAGGAAGTTGTTATTGACAATTGCTGTATGATGGTATGATCAAAGACCAATCACTTCATTGCGACTCCAGTACTATACATGTTCATCTTTGAACAACCTTGAATAAGTTCAATGAAATGTTTAACAGTATTGGACCAAGACTCATTCTAAAGTTTCATAAATACTATCTAGAAATATGTGGTGAAATAACATACTTCCTTTTCATGCGTACAGCTTGTGAAAAATCCAGCACTTTTTGATGTTCTGGTGATGCCTAACCTTTATGGTGACATAATCAGTGATCTTTGTGCTGGTTTGATTGGTGGTTTGGGTTTAACTCCAAGGTATGCCTTTTTTTGTCATTATACGTATCTGATGTCCCATTTGAGTTCATTTTGTCTCATTTTTTTCCTAAAGATGATTTTTCCTACAGTTGCAATATTGGCGAGGGAGGTATTGCCCTTGCTGAGGCTGTGCATGGTTCAGCACCTGATATTGCCGGAAAGGTTTGTATTCTAATAGGATATCATGTCCCATGAGAATATTGCTTTACTCTTATAGCCTGATGTTTCTGTAATCAGTATCTCATTTAACCATCAACTATTACCAAGTTCAATCAATTAGTATCTTCTCGCTAAGTTGCTCGGACTCGGGTGCGGATCTAGAGGTTGGATCCTTCATGATCTAATTTTTAAGATTCAGGGATATGGATCCATGTATGGATACGGGTGTGGGGATTCACCTTAAAATAATTAAAATATCTAAAAATAGAGTTAAAAAACCTAAATTATGAGATATTATGTGGAGAACTTGAGGAGAATCCTGGAAGGAGATTAAAGGAAAAAGGAGTGACAAAGAAATTTCTATATAAAAGGTATTCTATTTTCTTCAATTTCACCTTAGCCTTTGTAGTGATTACAAAAATCATTAAAACTATCCAAACTTTCCCCATCGATTTTGGTCAAAGTACCCAAAATTGGTTGACCAAATTGGACACTGATCCCACACCCACACCCACACCCACACCCACACCAACACCACCACCCACACCCACACCCATACCCATGTTGTGTCGACTGCGACATCAAAAGTGAAGAGTCCGAGCAACTTAGTCTTCTCGTATCACTCCACAAATAGAAGTCAAATTTTTGATGTCATTTCTTAACTTTGATGTTAGATAAAAGAGTGATTCAATGATTTTCAAACAGTTATATTTCACTCCATTCAACTTTTATTTATATTTAACTCCATTCAACTTTTATTTATATTTAACTCCATTCAACTTACACACACTCACATTTTTATATATATAAGCAGTATAGGTGATTAGATAGGACATAACACATTTGTAGCTTACTGAGGACATAACCCTATTGGAAGATTTAGAGGTCGATGGTTAGGATAGAATGTCTATAGGTAGTCAAGTGTTGTCTAGTTCTTTATCAGTATTTTTTTTATTACACTCGTACTATCTTATTCTTCAATTTAGTGCCTCCTTTACTTCAGTTATTATATGATTTGTTGTAGCTACTGTTCTCTTCTCCATTGTTCTTAGTGTGGATTCTTCACTACTATATTTGTTTTACCTACTTGATTTTTGTTTTGCTTTACTTGAGCCGAGGGTGTATGAAAACCACCTCTCTACCTTCTCAGCGTAGGGGTAAGGCTGCGTACACACCACACTCCCCAGACCTCACTTGTGGGATTACACTAGGTATGTTGTTGTATAGAGTTGAGATAAAATCTGTCAATAGATGTTGATTTAGTTTGTGGATAAGTTCGAAACCGATGAGGACACCTAATAAAGTAACCTATTTTATGAAAAGATAGCCACCTTCTGTTTACCAGGGATGGTAATGAGGCGGGGCGGGGAAATCCTTGACTCACCTTGCCCTGCCTCATTTAGTCTTTTTTTGAACACTTTTTTAATTTTTTTGTGATGCACATCCTCATCTGAAAATTAGCCTTATTCAAATTCAAGATAAAATTGAGAAAATTTGAAGGTTTCTGTATCAGTACTGTTTTGTTAATTTGTACTGTAGCTGGAATAGTGAAAAATCTGAACTCTTGAACATTTTTTTAAAGAAATGTTTTTCCAGAAGCTTTGTAAAAACAATTTATGTTTGTCTATATTTCCTAAAAGGATAATATAGTCCAGTCCTATTTGACCACCCCCCTCCTGAGATTTAAGTGCCAAGAAAGCCAAATAAACTTGCAAAATTTGCTTTCCTTACACACCAAGAATAGAGAATACTAATATTTTACAGTTATCCCTTCTCTTGGAACAAAGGAAGTTCTGAGCATCTTTAAAGTTGCCTCTGTGTGACCTATAGGTCACGCTGTGGAATCAGCCAATGATGCTTTTGTTGGGATGCTTCTTGTACTAAGCTGCCCCTTTTTAAAAAAAATTATTTTTCCTTTTCTGTATCCTAGGTCCCTGTTTTCCCCCTTTATAAGAACTGAATGTTGAATGAGAAGCAACAGAGAAATATATTCTGGTCTTAATTAGAGGATTCTTTATCGGAAATATTTTTGGTGTCTATGATGAAGGCCATACTTAATTGGAATATGAAATAAGGATGTAAAGAGTGTATTCTTGACACACATCCATTATATAATATGCCGCCAGAGGTACTCTTTGTCAATATTTCTGTGGTAGTAGGTTTTAGATGCCTGTTGTTTAGTGAGATTCGTTTTTTAAAATGTGGTTCACTTTCTTCTTCCTCTGCCATTCATTAGGCATGTCCAGCCCTCTTTTTTCGTATTAATTGCTCTGTGTTGATCTAAAATTATGTCTGCAGAATTTGGCGAATCCAACTGCTTTGCTTTTGAGTTCTGTCTCTATGCTTCGTCATCTAGAGCTTCATGATAAAGCTGATCGCATCCAACATGCCATCCTAAAAACAATTGCAGAGGGAAAGTACCGAACAGGCGACCTTGGAGGCACTGCTACAACAACTGAGTTCACCAATGCCATCTGTGATCATCTTTGAACATGTTAGTCCAACACTGCAACTTACATTTATACAGTTATACAAAGCTAACTGTGGCAATAGCTGCGAAGCAAAAGGAAATCAAATAAATTTAATTCAATGACATCCGATTCAACTATAAAGATAAAAAGTATTATGTACATTATGTACCTCTACTTGATTTATGTCGCCCAAAAGTAGCATAGATCAATTGATTTTGCAAATAGCAGATTCTTCTCCTATTATTTATTTTTTTCACTTCTACTTGGGCAACTTTATTGTTGATCTGATAAATATACTAATGCAGTACATTTGTTTTAAACAAAAAAATGTTCAGTTCACATATACTTTGGATCTAATTATACTTTTTACTTATATTAATGCGACTAATGACCCCGTAATATTCCCAACAGAAATGTGAGCATTCTAAATACACAATTATAAGTAACCTCTTCTTTGCAAAACTAATCCCTGATCATTGCAAAGCTAAGTGTAGAATTATTTTATCCTTGTTTCATATAAAAGAAAGAATAACTAATTCTATATAATATTCTTGCACAGTCCCATCCTAGTAATTATATTCATCAAGAAAATTACTAAAATGAGACAATTTTATTCATATTACATTATATATAACGCTCTAGCAATATATATAAATGCCCTAGCACCTTATTCATTACATACGACATAAATTTTTTCCACCTACTAATAAATATATATAAAATACTAATAATTGCCTAAAATGGCAATTATAATATATATGTTGGATAAATAATAATAGTAGTAATTTTAAAATTCCTTTAAGAAACTTGAATATCAGTCTCAATGGTTTCACCAACTGTCCATTCAGCTGGAATTGCAGCCCTTTCAGTTTGAACCCATTTAGTCTCAGCAGCAGCACTAATTAGGAACCTCACTTGAAGGTCTCCATTTGGTGGATTTGACAAATCCCAAACTGCACCATATGCCCTTCTCATTGATATCCAGGAACTTGTTTCCTCCTACATTAACGACAAAATCTTATGAGAAAATGTTAGATCTTGATAAATATAAATTCACGAAGTTTGAGAAATATAAGAATAAACATTAGACCATCTTTCTATATGGCAATATGTATCTAAGTTGATGCACTTCCCCGGGTTATAACAGTCTAATGTTGTCTAAAAGGGTAATTTTTCTATGATTATATTTATACAAGTTTTATCAACAAAATCTAAATGGTGTCCTAATATTAAGGATACATTTAGTGTTGTGGCTATATATATAACATTTCAAATAATAAAAAAATGTTTTTCATGAGTCAATTTGGTTAGTTATATAATTAGTCCAAATCAACTTAACTTTTAATTGGGGATAAGGCACAAGTACCTCCTAGACTATGATCGAAATTCCAGAGACATACCTTAACTAAACTAAGGTCCTATTACCTCCGAACTTATTTTTTTTTGGTAATTTTATATACCTTTAGGCTTACGTGGCACACTCCGTGACTCCACGTAGTTGAGGCGCGTAGGAGATGTTTGGATGCCACGTAAGCCAAAAAGGTGTACAAAATTACAAAAAAAATGGGTTCAAGGGGTAATTGGACCTTAGTTTAGTTAAGGTATCTCTGGATTTTGGTCATAATCTAGGGGGTACTTGTGCCTTATCCCTTTAATTGGACTAAATTGAGAAGGTCAAAATGATCTCAAAGTCCAATATATAAAAGATCGAGTCATTAATCTGTCCAAACTTAAGCAGATTGAATGAATCATATTTTTATGAGCTAACCTCGTAGAGTTCGAGTGCAAGGATGTCACTAGCACCACCTTGGTTCATAACAACTAGTGAAATGTAATCTGGATACTTGCTATGTTCATGTATTTTAAGCATGAGATTTGATCCATATCTGCAAGAAATTCTTCTGTATTCTACATCAACTGTCCCTTTTGCAAAAAGAACTGGAGCCATGCTTGATTGTTTGGCTAATTTTGCAAATCCTCTATAGCTTAGTATAAAATCTGTTCCATGGCCTTCTCCATAGTCAGTTGCCATCGCTTTTACTCCCTCTTGAGAACATAATCCCTTATTCCTGCACCTTACCTGAAAAATCATCAAGAAATATAATTAATTGAGGAGCAACATAGTCGTCGTAGTATTTCTTCTGTAGTTGTACTTCGATTATCGCACTATTTTATTGTAGTTATTGTTCTTTTTTCAGACGTTTTGTCATGCTTTCTGTAGTCTTTTGCCATGATTTTTTCAATTCGTAATTTTCCAGATACGCTTTTTCTTCAGCCGATGGTGATCTATAGGAAACAACCTCTCTACCTTTCAATGTAGGGGCAGGGGCGGAGCTAGCTAGCTTTAATGAAAAATTACACTATTTGTACATGGCTAAAATTATTTATGTATATATAATAGATGTTGAACCCCATTCGCTTATTTCGTGTGTTTAATTTTTGATATTTAAAGAAAATCCTTGCTCCGTCACTAGGTACGAGTAAGGTCTACATATACGCTCTACCCTTCTCAGATCCCACTATGAGATTATACTCTAGGGATGTTATTGTTGTTGAGGAGCCATAAAGGCGAAGTTAGTATTTGAAGTTCATGAGTTTTTATAATAATTTTAAGTTAACATACAATAATAATAAAGTTCAGTTACTTTAATGTAACATTGTTATTATATTGTTATAGTAAATAAAGTTCAGTGATTATACGCAAAATATTTAGGTAATTGGTACCTGGTAGCATCCACCACAACTAGCACCATTCTTGAATAGACGCCTAGACACTGCACAAACTTCTCCATTGTTCACTGTTCTTCCATATTCTTCATACCCACAAGCTCCTTCTGAATTAATCAAATGTATATATATCAAATTACATTTAATAAATATATGTATATTAATATAGAGAACATCGATCTCATCGAAAATACGTTCAGGAAAATAAGTTGTATAGAATATTATTTTCCAATGTTTGATTAGCGAATAACAAATAATTTAATTGGGTGAAAAATCATTGACGTAAGATTGATAATAATGTTAGGAAATCGTATAGTGTTATAATGAAATTACATTATTTTAGAGTAGAGATAATTACGAAGGAAAATGACTTATTTTCTGTAATTTTCATGAAAAATATTTTTCTTATTCAGAAAATGACTTATTTAACCATGGACAAGAACACAAATTATTCTCAATGTATAAAACGGAGTAAAGTACATGTGTGTGTATTTTGTGGGAGAAGGGGTGGTGCATGGAAAGTGAAAATGGGAACAATTGATCCTTTATCATTTGAACAGAAGAAAATGACCTCTCAAATATTTTTTGCGTGTTATTTTCAAAAACCTATGTGAAAAAAATTAAAATTTCTTATAAAATTATTAATATAAAACTAAAAACAAATTAAAAAAGTATAACATAGAAACATACTTGGATTACCCATGCCATCATCTGTGTTAAAATAGCCTGCTTTTGATACAAAAGTTTGGCTATAGCATAAATCAGGCAAGATCAAGATTAGGCAAATTAGAAGAGTACAATGTTTAAGAAAGAAATCCATCTTTTAAGATTAGGATTAAGGAAGAGAACGATTGATTAAAAAAGAAATTAAAGACTTAATGAGGGATGAAAAGCCCCAAAGATGAAATTACCATATTTATAGTATAGTTAAAGAGGGTAAGAAATGACATTTTTTTGCCACCTATAGTTTCCCACTATGGCCAGTGGAACCTAAGTGGGGATTAAATAGTAGTCTTTTATATTTTAAAATTTTGGAATTTGTTATTTGTAACTTGATGATTGAATTAAAATTGATTATAATCCTACCACTATAAGAGAAAATGAAAATTGTGTCTTACTTAAGTTTTGTTTTGCAGTTATTAAGACGCGTCTATTGTTTCCATTTTTGGTTACAGGTGGATTAGAGCTTCCGGAAAGTTGCGTCTTAAAATACTCGTTACATTTGTTTCTGGGAGTCAAACTATAATTTTAACCAATGTTCTATATGTTTCTCTTGAGTCGAGGGTCAATTAGAAACATCAACATACACATCATCCTCTTAGATCCCACTTGTGGAATTACACTGAATATGTTACGTTATTGTTGTTGTATTGATCATATGAAAAGAAATGCAACTTATAATACTTTTCGTGTAGTTTTCAAATATCTAATTATTGATTCTAAATTATTGAATTATTTTAATATAATTTAATTATGAAGAATAGTCAAATTTACTCTCGAAAAGTAATATATGACAAGTATTTTGAGACAGAACATAATAATTAAAATCACTAGAACCTTATAGAACGTATTGTGTCACAACATTGGAGTTCTTAATTAGTGGTAAGTCTTACAGGTAGCACAGTGATGGTAGGTCTTATATATAGGTAGCACTAATTAATAGTAATTAATTAAAGTCTTTGGGAAATTAATTAGGAACACTTAAGAATACACTAGTTTTGATCCATAGTGAATTTTCTAGTTTTTTATTTTATTTTCCACCGGTCCGGAGCCCCGCATTGGAGCCTCGTCTAATTGGGGCTAGAGTAATCCAACTTATTCACGCTGAAAAGTCATATTGTGGGTGTAAAACGCTTTCAATAGAATACGATTCTATTCTAAAATTCGAGCCTTAAGACCTTTGATTAATGATGAAAATGTATATATCTATATCACCCATTGCAACTTTAGTTGGTCTTCCTTTTTATTCTAACTTGGGCCACGGTCAAATTCGCCATTGAACTATGTGAAATTGAACAATTTTTCTTTGCTAATTGTTGAGGTTAAATATGTCCTTTTCATTACTAAAATAGGCTAAATTTACCATATGCTAAGGTTATATATCCCATAATTAAGGATTGACTTCTTAAACAAAAGACAAATTCAAAACTTTCTCATATTGGAGAGCAAATTTGACCATTCTCCCTAATTTTTGAGTTTTTATATATTTTAACCCTTTGCTCTTTTAACTTTAAAGCAATGGCAAGATAGAAACGTCTAATACAAGATATAGAAGTTTATTCTATAACTTATTGTTTAGAAGTCAAAATGTCTATTATATAGTACTCTATGAATACCAAATACTATGTAAATACCAATTAATTAAACCATGGAAATGATCAAAATAACTTTTTTTTACTCTCAACTGAAATCTATGGGCTTATGATGATGTACGTCCAATGAGAGTTTTTCCGTTTAATATTATCAAAATGCTTATATATGTTACTTTAAACTTGTATCATTACTTCATATTTAATGATAATATAATTTTAAACATAGTCCAAAGTACATAACATATTCCTACATAAAAGGATCACAGTTATATTTATAATTGATTGATGGTTAAATGTATCGAGTTATACATCATAAAAATCAAAATTAAATTTACCAATATAGCAATAAAAATTGATGTTGAATGCAAAATGTCAATAAATATAGTAATAAATTTAATTTGTTACGTCCGAGTATACGAGTTTGACCGAATTTTGTTACATTTTATCAAATAATGTATTTGTATTAAGAAGGTTATTAAACAAATATTAAGATTATAACTCAATTATAAACACTTGAAATTGTTGTTATAAAATTCAGAACACATAAAATTAAAATTCTAATTTCGTCTCTATCCGTAATTTTACTCTACATTGGAGATCCCTTGCGGTGGAATTATTCATGGCTCTATAAGACTATATAGCATTGCTTTGATTGAAAAGTAAAATCGAATAGCACCCAAAGTGTTTGACTATCTCGTTTTATTATTATACTAAGAGTAATAATTATAATTTATGGCTATATATAGGACTTAGCTATATATTGACTTCCAATAATTTTTCCATGGTTTTAACTTTATCATCTCACACGCTACTTCTAAAAAACTCTTTATACTATAGTATTCAGAAAAGTAAATTATACTCTTCTCGATATAAGTTAAGTATTTATAAATTAAAATCAGTTGAACTCGTATATAGCATTCTACGATTCATATGTAATTAAGTGCCAAGTATTGAAATTTAATGAAATGTCATGATCAAGACAAACAACATATATACACCAACATATAACACATAATAATATACCAAAATTTCATTAATAATTTATTTGTTTTTACACGAATTTAATTTGATCAGCCTTATTAACACATAAACATTTGGTTAATAAAAACCACAATGGCTGCTGATAACCCTAGACAAATTATAAACTTTATTTGACTCCAAACCATAATATATAAATTGACAATTTTATGTATTTTTTCAAGGAATCTGAATATCAGTTTCATAAATAGAGCCAGCTTTCCAATAATCTGGGATGACAGTTTTGTCTGAGTGAATCCATTTGGTATTTTCACCTTCTTTTATTTGAATCTTTAATTTAAGATCTCCCTTTGGTGGATTTTCCAAATCAAAAACTGCTCCATATGATCTCCTCATTGGTATCCATTTGTAGGTTTTTGCCTGTATAAATCAACCCAAAAATTAATGTTATAATATCAAATGTCTAGAATTTAATCAATTACGTAGTAGGAAAGAAAATAATTTCAAAAAATAAGTAGATATGTATACATACATCGTAGATTTCAATTGCTATGATATCAGCATAACCACCATTGTTAAACAGAAATATAGCAAGGTAGCCATGATAGTTGCTATGTTCATTAATTTTGATTTTGAGATTGCCATATTTGCAAGAAACTCTTTTGTAGTCAACATCAACCACTCCCTTTGGGAACAACATGTGAGCTAGCTTTGGATGCTTCGCCATTTTGGCGAACGCATCTGAGCTAAGTATGAAGTCAGTTCCAGGCCCTTCACCACTATCAGTCACCACCACCTTAACTCCCTCGTTACTACATAGTGACTCGTCCTTGCACCTCACCTGTAATATATTGATGATAATTAGTAATCACACAAGTAAATCGTTATAATAAAGTTCAAATTCTGAATCCGTTTCTGCATACCTGATAGCATGCACCACACCCAACTCCATTCTTATAGAGCTTCCATGACGCGGCGGTAACGAGTCCATCATTCACATATCTTCCATACTCTCCATAACCACAAGCTCCAGCTGATCAAATATATGTTGCGAATTAATCAAATGTTAAATCAATCTATCTTAAAAGGAAGAAAAAAAAGTTGAAAAAATGAAATGTGACTTACTAGGTGTTCCTTTGCCATCAGAGGTTTTATAATAGGTAGCTTTAGAATAATAGTTTTCAGTACCAAAGCAAAATGCAGGTAAAAGCAAAATTATACATATCATAAAAGATGAACAATTATTGAAAGAAATAGCCATTTTTTTAAGCTAAAAATATAAACAAGTGTTAATTTGGATTATGAGAAATGTAGAGACAAAGTTCTTTATTTATAGTTGTATGTTACAAGGGCAGGTATAGACTTTATGGCCAACTTTGTATTGGTCTTAATTTAGCTTTAATTTTATTTGAAAAAGAAATATTCAAAGTTTCTGACCCAAGTAGAAAACTTCTTTTTTCTGATTTTAATAAGTACTCCCTCTGTCTCTAATTACTTGTCCACTTTTTCATTTTTAGTTGTCCCTTTATACTTGTTCATTTTAACAAATCAAGAAAGGACAACTTTTTTTTTACATATTATACCCTCAATTAATTAATGAACTTCTTGAAAATCTTAAATTTTTAATTCACCCACTTCATAATTAATATGAGTAAAATGGTAAACTCACTATGTCATTCATTGCTTTCTTAACAGGTGTGTCAATTCAAAAGTGGACAAGTAATTAGGGACAGAGGGAGTATAAGTTAACAATTTGATCACCACCTTCTTTGAAGCAACAAATAGCTAATTAATGATGATTTTAAATACCATATGTCTTAATTAACGATACTTGGTGCTATTGTTTTAAATCAATGGATGACACCTTCTTTTGCCGCGTCCGTACCGTTTAATGAGATAATCACTTCGTTTTATATTAGTAGTTCACTTTTTTTTTTCTATAAGTTTTTTTAGGAATCATAAATAGAAAATGTCGTTTTTACTAATTTACTTCTAAAGAAATTCTTTTACACTTTCAAAAATAAATTAATTGTAAGGGTACAATGGAAAAAATATTACTAATTCTATCTTAATTTTGTAAATTAACAAGTAATTTGGTAAGTTGATGACTAATATAAGACGGAGAGAGAAAGTAAACGTGAGGCTTTACACATTTTTTTATAAAAAATAATGAATATTTTTGACGTATAAGAGTGTCAAAGTTATTCTTTAAAATGAGCGGTGGCAATAGCTTTACATGCCTTTTAATTTAAATGAGTGGTCGGCAAAAATGTGGATACAACAATTAAATAATTTTCAGAAAAGAAAAAAAAAGTATCATTTTTTTTAGATAAGTTAAAATAAAAATATATTACGCCAATTGAAACGATATGAAGTAGTACTATATAAGTATATATTATCTTAAAATTAAAATATGGTCAACAGAACATTGTTTGGGAATTTAAATTATGTCACACGGAATGTTGTATTAATTTTATGTTTGATGGCAGAGACTTTTCATTTAAGTTATCAACTCTTATAATTCCATGAAAAATGTTTTCTATATACTAATCGAACGTCAAAAATATATTTCGCTCATCAAGTAAATAAAAGAAAATAAATAAGAAATTTATTTATTTATAAGAATATAATTTCTAAGAAAACATTATTCATTTCATACCGAACACACCCTTAATGAAATAAATAAGAACAAATAAATAGTAAATAGATGAATACTTATGATTAAAAAACTATGGGTTAAAATTACTTGTTCAATTAGACGGGTAAAGATAAGACCAATTCAACTAAGAGAAATTGGAATACGTCTCCGGACAATAAGTATTTATTTTTTACTACTATATATTATATAATAAAAGTAGAAGACGTGTAGTATATAGGCTAATAGCAAGAAGAACTCTTCAACTTAAACATCTTCGTGTAATAATTAATTATTTTTTAAAATTGATTTTTATGTTATATTTCACCTTTTTATAACAATTATTTACCTATAACAATAACAACTGTTTTTTATAACATTAAATTCTTTGTAACATTACCCTCTTATAACAACTATAACATTACCCTCTTATTGTAATTTATAATTAATCACTAGAAATAGAATCTCGAAAATTACCAATAATAGTCCTAGAGATTTTGACCAAACATGTTGATACTTATATATATATACAGAGAATATTTTATAAATATATGTTTTCATCATTGATATATTTCCCTTCTTTATACAAAGTCATGTGATTAAACTTAGAATTTGACATTAAAGTTTTTACGGTTGTAAAATAAAAAAAAATAAAAATTTATGTATCTTTTTTCTCTATAACAATAAAATATTATGTAAGTATCAAATATTGTTATAAAAGATGTATAACAGTCAATCATTATAGATAATTTTTTTTTTCTTTTAAAAATCATCGATATTATAGAAAGATTTGAGTGTATTACTTTTTATTCAAAGGTGGAAATATATGCTTTATTTACGGAGCTAGTAAAAAGAAAAAGTCTCTTCTAGAAGTAGAACATGACTAATAGGATATGAAAACCATTAATAATACTACTAGTACATGATATAGTCTATATCTTATTGCTTTACGTTTCATTATTTTATTGCTTTATCTAATTATTTTCAAAAACTTAAAAGATTAACTAATCTAGAAATAGGAATTAATTAGTGTATGTAATTATACATGTATATAGATTGAATATAAAGAAGCTAGTTAGCTAGATTCAATTTTTCGAAGGGTGTCGATGAATTGGCCCCTTAGCGCCATAGTTCTGTCATTACATACGAATCACGATAGAATTTAAGAAAAAAAAAGTATTTTTAAAATTTGTAATTTAAAATATGTCATATTGTTTGTGTAGCGATTAAAATTTTTGAAACTCGTAGTCTTAATTAAACGTATGATAAAATTTATGTGGTTATAAAAGCTTCTCATTAAGTGTAAAACAAGAAATAAAAACAAAATTATTTCTAAAATGTAAAAGCCTGTCATTCTTTCTGTAACTCACTAAAAAGAATGTGTAACATAAATTGAAACAGAACCAGAGTAGTAATAAATCTAAAATGGTAAAATTGACTTACTAAAATGCAAATGGCGACTTTTTATTCATAATTCTCACGAAAACAGAAAAATACACAACATACATAACACTTAACAACTTACAACTATTCATGCCAAAAGTACAACACAGAAATACATTTTTTAAAATTTTTTTTGGCTAGATAAACATGTAGTTTAATTAAGAAATCGCCCAAATTAACTAGCATAACTACATATATACTATAGTAACTAATTAATTAATTAAGTGAGTTGAATGTCAGTTTCAATTGTAAGTCCAGCTTTCCACTGAGCAGGAATAACAGCTTTGTCTGATTGTACCCATTTGGTTTCAACACTTGTACTTGTTAAGAACCTTACTTTAAGGTCTCCACATGGTGGGCTTGACAAGTCCCACACTGCTCCATATGCCTTTCTCATTGATATCCATTGTTGACTTTCTTCCTACGTACATACAAACAATCAAATATTATTAACGCGAGTTTAGAGTGAGTTCTATGAATTCAATTGAACTTAATATTTTGATAAGTTAAGATAGGTGAAGTAAGTAAATAGGTGATCATCACTCGAACCATTGAGAATGGGTCAATCAAGATCTAACATCATCCAATTAATATATATATATATTATTAAAAGAGAGAGATAAAAAAATCATATTGAATAAATAGAATCAATGATACGATAGACTGACGACTGTCTACACATAAATTAACTCCAAGGTTGAATTAACCATCTCAATTTCATAAGATTTACAATTTTGTAGTTTTGAATTTGAATTAATGCATTCTAATCCATTAGGTTATATATATGTACTCTATTTTGATCCGATTTAATAAATTCAATAATCAATTTGATGAGTCATTTCGAGTTTGTTGTTGGAGTCAACTAGTCAATAGATGAATCATAATCCCAAATTGATTTTGCCACCTTTTATACTCATTAAAAACCTAGCAACTAATAGTAAATCCTACAACAACAAGGATAACAACAACAAATATAGTTTAATTTCACAAGTGAGGTCGTCTATAGAGAGTAGAGTATACACAGACTGTATACCTATATTTTGAAAAATTTCAAAGATTATTTTCGATAATCCTCGACTGAATGAACAATGAAAAGAACACTAAATTCTAGATTTGCATAGTTATATTATATATGTACTAAAAACTTTGACAACTACTCCCTCTGTTTACTTTTACTTGTCATTTTTTCCTAAAATAGTTTTTCATTTTTACTTGTCACTTTTAACATATCAAAAAAAGACAATTACTATTTTTTTCATGTTTTACACTCAACATTAAATACTTATTCTCTAAATTGTTTTCCATGACCTAATATTAAACATCATTTAATAGAGATAGTTTGGTAAAATACCTATATCAATAATTATTTTCTTAGTGGGTGTGTCAAGTCAAACAGTGACAAGTAAAAATGAACGGAGGGAATAATAAATAATTACCTCATAGATTTCAACAGCATGGATGTCAGTTACACCACCTTGGTTCAAGACAACAATAGCAAGATAATCAGCATACTTGCTATGTTCATGAATTTTAACCATAAGATTTCCTCTATAACCACAAGAAACTCTTCTATATTCTATGTCAACAACCCCTTTTCCACATAAGTTAGCTGCCAAACTTGGAGTTTTAGCTAATTTTGCATAGGCTTTGAAGCTAAGTATGAAGTCTGTTTCTTGTCCATCTGCACTGTCTGTCACAACAACTTTTGTTCCCTCTTCACTACACAATGCTCTGTTCTTGCACCTTACCTGTTGTTAAATTAATAAACTGTTTTTTAGAAGTTAAAAAAAATAGTTTTTTCTCGAAAATACTTTTCTAAAACACATTTTTGAGAAAATCACTTAGAAACACGTTTTATAAAAAGCTTGGTTAAATAATAATTGCTGGTCAAAAGTATTTTTGAATTTGATTAGTAAGTCAAACATATTAAACTGTTTCTCACGAAAAGTACTTTATTCAAACTAAGATGATTTTAAAAACTTGACCAAACATGCTATTATAATCTGCTATATATACGAGGTTACTTATATCAATATAAATTATCATAGGTTAATTCCCAATTAAGTAGAATTACCAATAATTACCTTTTAAATGACCTGATTATATAAATTATATTTTCATATCGTTAGTGCATACAACTTAAAACTTCGATTCTAATATTAAAGGGGTCCAATTTCAATAGACATGACCGCAATAGTATAATATATCATGTCACCTAAAAGATAACGGTAAATAATTGTTGATATAAATGAAATTAGTAGGTACCTGGTAGCATGCACCACAACCAGCTCCATTTCTGTAGAGTCGCCTAGAGGCTGTGCACACTTCACCATTGTTCACATCTTTACCATAGTCTCCATAACCACATGCTCCAGCTAATCATATATACCATGCATCAAAATTCATGTTAAAACAATTATAATTTTCGCATTTAATTTGTGATATTAACATGTTCTTTTTAGTTTGGTAAAAAATAATAATGGAAAAGGACAAAAATGCCCCTGGACGCTCGCGTTTTAATTACGTATCCTTCATCCACCTATGTAAGCAGATAGATATCTTAAGCAAAATAGGTGGATGAAGGATACATAATTTAGAACTTTTGCGATAGTTTAGAGGTATTTTTGACCTTTTACGAAAAAATAAATAAAAGCAGTTAGCTAGGTAGGTAGCATACATGGTGTTCCCATGCCATCAGAAGTACTATAAAAGGATGCCTTGGAAACTAAGGTCTGGCTGTAGGAAAATGCTGGCATAAGCATAATCATGCACATAAAAATGCAAGAATATTTAAGTGAACGATCCATTTTTTTTTTTGTTCACAAAATAATTAGCAAGTGAGAAATTAATTTGTAGATGATGAAAATTAAGTGAAGAAAATCCCATATTTATAGTGAAGTTTGTAAGGAGTTGAGATTCATATTAGGAGCCACGTTTCTTCTCCACTATGGACAGTGGAAAACAAATGTAAATCAAAGAATAGCCCCTATAAAATCATTGATGTTACAACACATTATTATTAATTTCATTTCAATTATTAAACACTTTAAAACTATACATAAAGGACTATGAAAATGACACATATGCTCAATTTGTGCACTTACTACTTTTGTTTAAGCTTGTTGGTGCTTGAATATGTACATTTCATGTCTACTTGTTGGGTGAAAATGCTGTGTATGTGGTGTTGGTGTGTTTCCTGTTGATGTTCACAAGCAATTCACTCAAATGAAGCCAAATGGTGCATGCTAGATAGCAATTTAGCGGTAGGAAAAAAGATGGAGTGATAAAATTAGTTCATAAAAATATGGCACGTTCAATCTATTCAAATAACTTTTGGACGAGTTAAACATATATATTCAGTATAATTTCACAAGTAATTAAGGTTTGAAGAGGGTAGAAGATCAAAAGATTATTTCTGATAGACCCTTGGCTCAAGGAAAGGGATATTCTCCCAACTTATTAGTTAGATCAACTTGACACAACTTAAATCAACCCCCGAAAACCTCTGACGCGCTCATTTATTAATTCAATCAATCCTATTTTTTTCACCCCGAACAAGTTACTTAATTCTAACTTATTTGATTAGAGCACCCACCTTAAAATTTTAGCAATCATCATCAATTTTGAAGCTTATAGAACCTAGCTAGCCACTAAAATATTATTGAGGTTTACTTGGTAATGCGTCTAAGGCAAAGCAAACCTAGTGCTTTTTGCATTTCATATACTTCAAAAACATATATAGCTATGTGTCATGACCCGCCACTTCAACGTCTCACCCTAGGCAGAAAAATTGAAGTCCGTGACATATGTGTAGTTTAGGCAAAGAGTTAGTGGTTAATGCGCTACATAATGGAGTAATAGGGAACTATAGTTTCATGTCTACGTAATAGCTTTATATTTGCTAGAATTCAAAACCTAACCCAATAATTTTTTGGGATCTTCATACAAATAGTCGGTGATCTACTAATTGCTTTTTCTAATTGGTATACACAAATTATACATATATTATATTTGGATTGTATAAATATTTTTATATATATTATACATTTGATGACTATTTTAAAATTTAATTAGTTAAGTGAATTGTTAGAAGAAAAATTAACAAAGAAATTAAAAACTTTGAGGCGTGAAAGATCACTATCTTTCAAGAGTTGTTGCCTGTATATTCTTTTTAGGGATGACAAACAATTCTCTATCAGGATACAACAAAGCCAGAAACATATATACAATTGAATTCGCTACTAATGGGAATGCTTCGTATTTATAGAACTTAAGAAATGATTTTTCATAAAAGTCATGTTCTTTCATGAACAGAGATGACTTTTCATAAAAGTCATGTTCTTTCATGAATAGAGATGACTCTTCATAAAAGTCATGTTCATTCATGAATAGAGATGACTCTTCATAAAAGTCATGTTCTTTCATGAACAGAGATGACTTTTCATAAAAGTCATGTTCTTTCATGAACAATCACAACCTTTAGTTGCTCCCTTTTTTGAAAAAACAAAACTTTTGTTACTCCCTATTTGAACATACAAATTTTTTAATTTCATTTAAAATTTAAATATTAAATAAACAATTTGTTCAAAATAAACTACGAAAAAATAAATTTAATTAAAGATCCAACCATGGCCCGCACCCAAGCCCCAAGTCCAAGTCATTTAGATATATATTATTATTAAATATACAAGTAGACTTACTCTATTAAATAGACTAAATGGGCTAGGCCTTAAAATGACCTAAAGAATGGGTTATTGGAATTTCCCTTTATATTACAACTATCCTAACATGAATGACTATTTAAGTTAAGTTTTTCATAATAGTCTTGAAATTTTAGCCTAGCTTAACATATTCTTCAAGAAAATAACTGTGATTGCCCATCGGACATAAGTGCTAATTATAATATGTGCTTAAATTGCTTAAATTAGTTTTGGTAAAGTTCGGGACATTTCAAGATGTTACGGAAAGTGATGCTCTTTCTATCCCAATTTATGTGATCACACATTTTATTTTTTGAGAGTCAAACAATAGTTTAAGTTTAACCGATAAATTACTCATGGAATCTTCAAATTTTTAAAAATGAAATTTATATATTTGTAAACTACGTAAAAAGTACTATATGTTACAATAATAGACAATTCAAAATATTTAATAGATATATGAAAAATTTACGATAAAAAATAGACTTATTTGAATTTTGAAATCCAAAATGTATCACAGAAATTGAGACAAAGAGAGTAATAGTTTAGTGTATTGTCTATTAGGCATGACTTCTAGTTGTATTGGCATGTGCATGAGAGAAACATGTATTGTAAATGAGAAGAAAAGAGATAATAAAATTATGACTTTATTTATATCAAACACACAATTCACCACAATGCATACCCTACAACATTACAAATTTACTTTATCTTCTATGATTTACTTGATAAATCTTTAAATAAAACACTTAAATAAGGAGATTACTGCCAAATGACATTATAAAACAGAGTAAATAAACATATTCTAGTAAGAAGAAAAACATAGCAAAGGCAGTTGCCTAATAATTTAGTCTAGGATAAGGTAAGTGTCATAAGCAATGCCAGCCTTCCATTCATCAGGAAGAACATCAGCCAATTGCACCCATTTGGCTGCCTCCCCATCAAGACTGACTTGAACTCTGAAAGTGAGTGATCCTTTTGGTGGATTTGGCATGTCCCATACTGCTCCATAGGCCTTTCTCATACCCCTCCATTCCTTGCCATCAGCCTGCACATACATACAATCCTCGTCTTATTTTTCAGGTTACTAATTTCACTTTATATATGCAACGTTATTTATAGATGTAATGTTTTAGGGGTAGATTTCTCAGATCGTCACTCAACTAATAGTTCTTATCTCAGAAAGTCACATTTCTTCTTGATTTTAATTTTTTTCAAGAAAGAAACTAATTTTTTGAGATATAAAGTATTAGTTGAGTGATTAGCTTAGAAATCAACTCTATAATTTGCAATCGCATAAGTTAAACTCTATTCTATATTATACAATGACAAAGAATGAGAGAGAATTATCAACAAATACTTATAGGTGATCTAAATATTTAGTGCCCTTGGTACATAGGGAAATTAAATCAGCTTGGCCAAAAAATTATACTATATATATATATATAAGATTAGATTTTCTTTCCGATGTATGTAATATATAGTATATCTTCTTGACTGTTTCATGTGTTTACTTACTTCTCTATATTTTAAACTCTCTTGAAAATCCTGGCTCGGACACTTGGGACACTCTTAATTAACTTAGACACAAAACCTTATTATTCAATAAACTAGTTGATATCGCGCAATATTTGTGTATTAATTTGATTGGAGAAAACATATATGAAGTGATACATATGTTATATATCACATAGTTATACCAAGCGGAAAATTTTATTTATTAAGAGTCCGCGTTTAGTGAGTTCAACAAAATTCATTTATGGCTCAAATTATATACTAAATTTATCGTCTCTAAATTTTGAATTCTACTTATGCAACCAAATTAAACACATATATATGTAACTAAACATACCTGCCAAACCTCAACAGCTTCAATGTCAAATGCACCACTTTGATAAATTGGTACAATAGCCAAATAATTACAAAATCTGCTATGTTCATGAACTTTAATCATTAAATTATAACCATAGTACCTACAAGGTACCCTTCGATATTCAACGTCAACAACTCCATAAGCCAATAAATGATTAGCCATTCCTGAGGTAGCCATGTCTGAATAAGCACGTACACTTAGTATAAAATCTGTATGGTCACCTTCACCATGATCTGTTACTACTATTTTTGTTCCTTCATCTGTGCAATGACCTGGTACCTTGCACCTAACCTGTAGTACGTTTATAAAAAATTAGGAAGCGCTTTTCATTATTTTAGCGAGAATCTGTTTCCCACCATGTGTTTTTTCCAAGGAGTTGGTTTAGCGGGAAATGAATGAAAAATCATGTTTTTGGTTATGTTGGGGTCATTTTCATTGCTTTTTAGTTTTTAAAGTTCAAATAAATGGTTATGTTTAGTAAAGTTACTATGTATTCTCTGCGTTTTAATTTAATTGTCCTATTTTGACTTGGTACGAAATTTAAAAAAATATATAAAGAAGACTTTTGAATATTGTGATCGAAACGGAGGGTGTATTATAATATAATTAATATACCTGATAGCAAGCACCACATCCAGTTCCATTCCTGTAGAGCCTAGAGACTCCACTCACTTTGCCATCATAAATTTTCTTTCCATATTCACCAAATCCACATGCTCCACCTGTTTTATTTTTGTTACAACAACAATAAGGTTAATTACCTTATTATTAACCTTATAATATATATCATAACATAATTAACATAAAATACTGCTTAAGATCGATATCTATTAGAAAACGAGATTGTAATTGTCACACTCGAATTAAAAGAACCTATTACTTAATAATTTAGTACAACATATATATCGAGGTCTTGACTAGAACCACACATGTAAATTTTCTTGCATGTTACTCGTTATGTTTTATACTTATGACTCAACATGAGAGAAAGGGACGATCTAGACAATCCCATTTGCCACGACTACAAACGTATAAGTATATATCTATATATCGCGCGTAGACACATCTTTTTATTGAAAAAAAATGAAAATATTGAGGAGAAAATTGTACATACTAGGGGTTCCATAGCAATCAGGACTGCCATAATAAGTAGCTCTAGTGTAGAGGGAATTGGCTTCTTGGCCATAACAAATTGCAGGATAAATTATAAATGTCACAAGTATAAAAATTATGCAATGGCTATTATTGAAAACCATATCTTATGATAAAATTTCAAAATTACTAAGGAAATTCAAAAGGAATATTAAGATTCCAAGAAGTGGATGAGAAATGATGAAATGTAAAGGCTATATATATAGTTGAATTTTTGAACTGTTAAAAGCAGCCATAGAGGGAAAACTAAAATATTCTTATTTTTTATATATAATAATTTTTTAAAATTTGTACATGATTATTCCACTAAGGAGTAGGGAAGCAAGTGGAAGATGGGGCTAAGTACTATAATTAAACTTGATTATAAGTAATTATTTTTGGCACTTTATAATATAATTCAATCACGCGTTACTCCAATTAATGACACTTTACGATATAATTAAAAAGATACAGAAAGCTTAATAAATAATTATTCTCTACTAATAATTAAATATTTTAAATTTCCACTATCGAAAACAATAAATATCTTTGCTTGCTCTTTCTAATGTAAAAGTATTTTATTATCACTTTTAATCACTTTCACTTAGAATATTTAAAATTAGTTGAATGTTCAATGCCATTGTACCAATTTAATGTTTCACAATTTAATTTCATAATCCGATTTTTTTAATATCTTGGATCTAATAGAGGATGAATCTCGTACTGATTAAAGATTAAATTTTTTAGGTTATATTCTTCATTAATCTAGAGATCGATAAATCACAAATCAAAGAGCAAGGAATCGCTAGGTCTAATGTATGTGTATAATGCTTCTTATAACCTTATCACACACAAATTCTTCAAGATGCTCTTCTTCTCTTTTAATAATCATTTGGTATCTAAAATTTACTTATTTTATCAAATACAGATTAAAGCTATATATATGACCAATTTAAGAAGGGTGTGTATTCTTTATTTGCTAGAAGTTTTTGATTCAAATCTGAAACCTATTATCTATTAAGGATATGATTAAAAAAAATTAATGATCAATCACGATCATATAAAATCTAATTTCATATTGTAGACGTATATAACTTAAATCCTTACGTAGCTAAAACATATTGAATTTGATTAGTTAGGAAAATATAGAGTGGGCACTATATATGTAGATCGGTCCTTTAATTTTTGTTCCTCTTTATCCTCTTATGTGTCTTAAAAACAGTAGTGTGGCGGCTAAGGAATAACAATCGTAAAAAGGAAAATTGGAAAAGAAGTACAACTGGACTTTGTATTTATATTGCTCGGACTCTTCTAAAATGTCGACAGGTGCGTGTCGGATCCTCCAAAAATAGTGTATTTTTAAAGGATTCAACACGAATGCGGCCTCATATTTGGAGAGTCCGAGCAACTTAGCTTTGTATAACGTAAGATAAT
Source organism: Solanum appendiculatum (assembly GCA_018342035.1). Classification (NCBI taxonomy): domain Eukaryota; kingdom Viridiplantae; phylum Streptophyta; class Magnoliopsida; order Solanales; family Solanaceae; genus Solanum; species Solanum appendiculatum. Next base: position 869,773 of record JAGDQO010000791.1, read on the forward strand.
ATCTCGTTGTTTTCTAAATACCTTAATTCATAATACTTGATTATGTCATAAAATTTTGTACTAATTAATTAATTTTACATTGTGAAAAACGTAATCATGACGATTGCTCACGAAATCCTATCACTCATAGCTAGTCAGTATTTGTTTATAACTTTCCACCAGTAGACAAATGCTCAAAAGTATTAATGTGCAGTTAGTCATTCAATTAATAATGCAAAGTGGAATATATACTTGCTTAGAACTTCAAAGTGAAAATACAAAATCTTTAAGGTGGTGAATATGGGTGAAGTAGTCCTATTAAGTACAAGAAAAAAAGTTCAAATTTTGCCTTTATACTATTTGAAGTAGTCCTATTAGTATTCTGGTTCATCCATATCTTTGTCATTAGTAATTAAATAGTCACATATTATTAACGGTGCTTCAACATGAAATAAGTGCACTCGACATGTCGAAATACTTCAAAGGAAAAAGTTTAAACTTATTCATCTACTTTTAAGATAATAATTTTTACTTACCTATCGAACTATAAAAAATATTTTTTCTTCGTACCGAACACATATATCCTAGTCCAAACACCCCTCAAGATTTTGCTTACTAATGCAAGATTGGATTAAGTTGCCAGGTCAGAATATATAGCATTGATGAAATACTAACCAATAAAAGCAATTGATGGTAATAGATAACTTGGAATATCCCTATGTTTGTTTCAAACGCACTAAGAGGATGTCAAATAAAGTAAATGCTCTAAGTCATATCCAGTGAGTGCCTATACGTAGAACCTGATAACAAATTATGAAACAGACTCAAAATCTGGGGGTAAAGCACTCAAGTACTCTTATTTGTTTTGTTAAAATAAAAATACTTTTTGTGTGGCTACTTGGAAGAGCCCTAATTGAATACATGCTCTATCAACATTAATTGGTAGGTGAGACTTACAATATTTGTTATCCACTTGGAGTTTTCAAATGCTTTATTATTTGATTGGTGTTTCATCTAATCAATGCATTGTCAATTGTACAATGATTTTTGAAATTGGAGATTACCATGTATAATTCTCGAGAAAAGGATCAAAATAGTCCTTTATCTTTGAGTTAAGAGTCAAAGTAATCCTGGTCTTTTAACATGGAGCACTAATAGTCCTCTATGCTTCAAGAATTGGTGCACTTTTGGTATTCTCTCAAACATCCGTCCAATTTTTAACGGTGATTTTTGTGCCCACGTGAAAAGGCTTCATCTGTTATATACCATAACACTGTTTCCGCCATAGCTAACCTGCAGATCTTCCCCATTCCTAATTCCTGATGCAACTTTGGTATTGTTTTGGTGCTTTTCTACTACTTTTTTGGTGCAGTTTCAGTGCAGCGAAATGGTACCGCTGTTTTGTCTGAATTTCGACACTGTTTTGAGGTTTTTCTAGTGTAGTTTTAGTGCCTTTTTATGCAGTTTTTATACTTTTCCGCTGCTGTTTTGGGTGCACAAAAATCACCGTTAAAAATTGGACGGATGTTTGAGAGAATACCAAAAGTACACCAATTTTTGAAACATGGAGGACTAATAGTGCTCCATGTTAAAAGACAAGGATTACTTTGACTCTTAACTCAAAGATAAAGGACTATTTTGATCCTTTTCTCTATAATACTCCCTCCGTTCCTATTTATATGTCACAATTTTAGATTTCACATCCCTTAAGAAACTAAGTTTACCATTGTATCCTTATTTTAGTGATCTCTTGAAGTCAAGTTTTCTAAACATAAATTAATTTATTTTGATTAATTAAATTGATCAATGAACATATATTATTCATTTAGTTTTCCTATGTTAATCAAATTCATACTTTCAAGGCTAATAACTCTAAAAAATAAAATAGGAAAAATAGTGTCATTTATACATTGATTTTGTGAAATGACACATATTCCCTCTGTCCAATAATAATTGTCCACTATTGACTTGACACACGTCTTAAGAAACAATAAATAATAGAGGTAATATTACTATATTGCCCTTAGAATATATTAGATATTAAATGGTATTTAATACCTAGAATAAAATAGACACAAAAGGATAAATTATCATTTGATTTTCCAAACAGGACAAATATTGTTAGATAACTATTTTTAATATAGTGGACAAGTAAAGATGAATAGAGAGAGTATAAATGATCATATATTTTTAATAAGGACTACATATAAACAGAAACGGAGGGAGTAATTATTCTTGAAGACTACAAACACCTCAATTATAAAAAAAATTACACATAAATAAAGCAAACATTTAATGAAAAAAGAAGAAGATATCTTCGACATAAATAATGGTGAAATAGTCACACGGAAAAAGAAAAAAAAAACTCTTTAAGGAATGCGCTTGTATCGAAACCAAATAAATAACAAAGGTTGATTAAGCTAACAAACAAATTTCCTACCATCACAAAATTGAACAAAGCCATTCAATGATAATCTTATTAAATTTGTAAATAGTGTCTGCAATATTTTGCCAAGCACCTAACATTGCCCATATGATCGTAAAAGGCATGTTAACCATCACATTACCCACCCTCTCAAAGACGCAAAAAATCACAACATACGCAGTGTAGTCCCTTACCCTTACCTCCCTCGTAGAGATAGAGAAGCTTGTTTCAGATAGACCCTTGGATTAAATCACAGTAACATAATAAGTTCGCAACTGAAATCCACCCTATATGAAAAAAAGAAACAGAAAAATAGATCAAGAAGCTGATAGATAGCACCAAGAGCAAACAAAACAGAATACCAGAACGCTGGACAGTGACCCTAATGGGCTTGAACTGGTGAGCAAATTTGCACTTTCCATTAATGGCTCCAGTCCACTATGAAAAATAATCTACACACTTGTAGAGCTAGAGACATCAGTGGTAAAAATTCAAATTCAACCTGTCACCACTTAATACCTGCTTCATACACTTGTCTTTTTAGGATAAAAATGGAGAGGGTCAGCTGTAATGACTTAGAAGCTTAAAGAGGAAAAAGTCAAAAGAGGAGAAAAGTTGTAATCATGAAGCTACTATCAACCAGCAAAAAGGGAACAGTCAAAAGTTGTTGTTGCAAGTTGTAAAGCATAAAATCCCCCACCAAGTTAAACTAGCAACTCCCCTCTTTCCAGATGTCTCTCTTCCCAAGTTCTGCACCAGAAGAGAGACAATTACTGAAATGGTGGGGTGCCCACGTAAAGAACTATCAATTTCAGTTCTAGAATATGTAGTTGCTCAAGCAAATGTGTATCATTAAGTTAAATAAATATGGGAACCATCAGTATCAAGTAAAGTGGTGGAGATGAATGAAGATTTTTGCAGATGCAAACATCTGTCTGATTGAGGATACTATTGTTACTCGTTGTTACAAAAGAAAGATGAACTAAGTAGTTGTGATGCTTCATCATTCAACAAACAAATATTGAGTCTAATTGTTTCACCTTTCTGAGATCTCCACTTAACAAATTGGTGTAAAGACTTGCAGTTAGAATATTTTACTGAAATGTTGGAACATCTTAAGAACTAAACATTCTAAAATAGTTGCAAACTTTACACGTGTTCTATAATCTACTCCGTTGAGCCAACACAGAATGCAGAATCTAAGTGACTAGGATCTGTATAAAACAAGTACAATAGCTGTCCCAACTGGTGGCCTCTAATAAAGTTCGAGGCAATCTGTAGATTAAAGGGAGCGTTCATGATGAGAAATAGCCTTGTTGATGAATTGCCGGTGAAAGGTAGATGCCAAACGCCACCCTGGGCCTAGAAATGAATTTTTATGTTTGAGATTGCTTACTTTGCAAAGCAAAACTAATATTAGCTAAGTGAAGCTTACCTCAATCCCTGTGGTTTCATGGCTGATGGGACTTTTGACTCCTTTCAGATAAGTTGGGCCTTCTTCAGATCAGATACAATTCCTCTATCTTTACTTCCCCTCTCATTGTATAGAACCTTTAGACATTTAAGTTACAATGTGAACTGCAGGTCCTTTAATATCAGGAAGCAAGTTGAAAAGTTTTTAGTTAAGATACCTTATCAATAATTCCATATTCTACTGCTTCACTAGGACTAAAATATTTTGGACGTCTTATGTCTTCTTCAATCTCCTCAGGTGATTTTCCAGTATTCTTTGAATACAATTTCACCTTAAAAATAAATGTGTGAAGTTAAGAAAATCAGGCTAATTAATATAGTGCTCATCTTTGATCCTTCAGAAATGTGTATTGCAAGGCAGAAAATGAACATCTTTAAAAGCAAAGTTGTCCCTTGAACTTTCGTCACAGTAAGCAAGCACTAAGCTAAACAGAAATTTAAAGGATTACCAATTCTGCTTTGACATTCTTTACTTCTTTCCGCATGAGCTCAACATCTGTTGCTTGACCCTGAAACTGAGCAATTGGCTGCAAAGATATATATGCATTAGCAATTCCATCTTTAATATCATGGTTGTGTTTGAAAGATTGGAATTTTTTTAGATGATATAAACAAGAAATGGGAGTAAACAGGGAGAAAGGAAGACAGAAACACAAAAGGCCTCCACAAATGACCTGCTTAATCATAATTGTAGATGAGGGCAGTGCAGCACGATTCCCTTTTGCACCAGCTGCTAAAAGCAAGGCAGCTTCTCCCCATGCATTCCCAACACATAGAGTAAATATAGGTGGCTTGACGTAACTGCAGTAAAAAGTAAAGGTGTGTTGCAGATTACTAAAAGAAACAAAGGAGTCCCAGAAGAACAATTCTATCATTAAGTTCCTCAAGTGTAACGGAAACAAGGGCATGAGAGCAGAAATTTCAGAAAGTATTGATACTGAGAACACCTATAAATAATCTACATAAAATAAATAAGTCTTTATGTCAACCATTGTTGTAACTTAAAAGCCTTTTTTAGTTTTTACATAATATTACTTAGTATTAAATATATGAAAATTATTACTTGATCGAAAAAAATAATATTACTTATTAAACTGCTGAGAAACATCTATACAAAATGTTGAATTGTGGACACCACTGCATCTATAAGCTTAATATGTTAAAAGATTGGACACTTCATATATTTTAGGTCTGGCATGCCCTCTCACACACAGCATGGTTCTTTTTCATAGGTTAAGCAAGTGAAAATATTTTCTTGATGGATGGGGAGACTCAAACCAAGGACCATTACTTGTTTTAATCCTATTTGAACTGTGTGAACCACCTCATCTAAAACACTTAACTGTTACAGAACGGACAACTTTATTCATTCACTTTAGATCCTTAAAACAAACCTTAGCTGAGTAAAAGGATTTCAGTAATGGCTAAACAAATTATAAGTTCGGATAACAAATGGTTTAGTATGAACAGAAGAGTCTAAGGTTACATTTTGGTGCAAGCAAGGAACACTTGAACATCTAGTGAATTGTGAAAGCAGCAAAATAGGAAACACAGGCAGGCAATTGCTCATATCAACTGGAGACCTACATTTTGTATTGCAACACACTGCTAAGTGCTAATATACTACAACCCTTGGGTTTAAACCATCCACCCTCTTGTTCTGAATATCCAAATTTTGGTGAGTGAAATTATGTTGCACTCCTATTTACTTGTATAAATTATCCGGTTTCTAATCCTACAAATTCGGCTGCCAAAATAACTTTAACATTGCGTTCTCTAGTTGTGTCTTGTCATGTAATTTATTAGAACAACTAGAATATGGAATTCTCCGTTCCTCTTGTGAGAAATATAGAAAAAGAATATTATTGAAATTGTTGTAGAATTGTGTATCTACATTATTACATAGAAACCCTATTTATAGACACTATAATAGACACCTTTTCCAACTAGAACACTACAATATAATCCTTTTCTAAGTAGGACACTATATACTATTCCTACTACTATTACCATTCCTATTCTTATTCTAAGTAGGATTGTATATACCTATTACTATTCTAACACTCCCCCTCAAGCTAGTGCATACAAATCATATGTATCTAGCTTGTTACAAATATAATTAATAAGAGGACAGATGAAAAGCTTGGTGAGATATCTGCAAGTTGATCACACGACTTCACAAAATTGACCGTCAATCTCAATGTGCTTAGTCTTCTCATGAAATTTTGAATTTGGTGCATAATGTCAGTCAATCTCAATGTGCTTGATCTTCTCATGAAATATTGAATTTGATGCATAATGCCGATAAAACACAGAGTGACAAAATTACAGTGTTGAACTTCCCAAACCAAGCTTACAAAGATTGTTTCAGACCATAAAGTGACTTACGTAATCGACATACAAGGCTACTATACTCCCCCTGAGCAACAAAATTAGGTGGTTGCTCCATATAGACTTCTTCACAATGCAGCGGTCGCTAGAAAGTGCTCAAAATCTAGTATAAAGTATATGAATAGTGTTGGAATCAATAGACGAGTCAATATTAAATAAGAAAGTCACCTAAAAACTGGCCGAAACATGCTCATACGCCGGAGTATTAGATTTGATGGTTGAAAGTGGTCACAATCTAAAAAAAAAAAATATTATATGGGCAGGGTCGGAATGATGGCACGACCCAACTGGAAAATAGAAATTATATAGGAAAGATCGGATTTGGGTAGGGTTGGAATGATGGCACGACCCAACTGGAAAAGAAAAATTATATGGGTAGCGTCGGAATGATGGCACAATCCTACGCAAATCAGATTCGAGGAGTCACCGGAAAGACGAATGGAACTATGCAAATCAAATCTGAGGAGTCACCGGAAAGACACACAGTGCTCTGCAACTCAGAGAAAGTAGTTCGAAAAAATTCACGGTACTACGCAAATTAAATATGACAAGTAGTCCGGAGAGATGCACGGTGCTACACAAATCAGATATGCAAGAAAAAGGTAGTCACCAGAAGGATGGCACAGTGCTACACAAATTAAATATGAAAAAGTAGTCACCGGAAAGATGGCACGGTGCTACACAAATACCGACAGATATGGGGTTGACACAAAACAGCTCTAGAAAGTCACCGGAAATTGACGCACGGTGACTTGTCTGACTGAGTTAACTTCCCTTGAATATGGGGTTCATGCATGTATCATTGGTCCTACTTTTGTTAACATAATCATTGGCCAGACGGGCGGCATATATAGGTAATAACCACCCGCCGGCGGCGGAAGTTCTTTGATTCTCTACCAAGATCGTAGAGGCTCTGATACCATGTGAGAAATATAGAAAAAGAATATTATTGAAATTGTTGTAGAATTGTGTATCTACATTATTATATAGAAACCCTATTTATAGACACTATAATAGACATCTTTTCCAACTAGAACACTACAATATAATCCTTTTCTAAGTAGGACACTATATACTATTCCTACTACTATTACCATTCCTATTCCTATTCTAAGTAGGATTGTATATACCTATTACTATTCTAACACCTCTGTCCCAATATACTACTGAGTGAATATACTTCTGAACAAACAAACAGAACCATACTTCTCTGCAGATCAGCCTATCACAGCTTTCTCATTTTCCGGTGCACCTTCATCACACCAACTAATAACTTGAGAGAGGTTTACCAAGGTCGAACACTTTTACATCTTTCTTTTTCTGGTAAAGATATATTAGGAATGACTGAAGATTCCAAAATAACAACCGTAGAAACTTCAAGGATCCATTCTGAATCTATCTTGTTGAAGAACCAAAATCCTATCTATACAAAAACCTTATCATTCAGGTCTTTTATCATAGAATCACTACCAGAAAAACAAATTAGTAAAAGAAAAACAAAAAACAACACTAAACAGACATCTTCAAATATTACTTAAATGAGCAAAATGGATAGAGAAGCGATATGTAACCTCATAACATCATATATAGCAAACGCCTCTGTCTCATAACCCAACTTTTCACCACCCTGTAAAATAGAAAACTATCTAAAAGTAAGTATGATAAAAACATGTCTGCATTATATGTAATCAAAAGTAAACAAGGTTCATAGTAAGCCTAGTAGAAACTCTAACTGAGATTACAACAGCTAAAATGTTAAGGATATCAAAATGTGCTTCCAGTGAAACGAAGGAGACCGCAATTTACTTTCATAGAACTGCCCGTACAGTGCATTTCTGAAACTAGAAATGCATCAAGAGCAGCTTTCAAATGAATTGTCAATATCATACTCAACTTACTTAAAGTTGGAAGAATATAAGAGTCAAATTGGTAAAACAAAGGGGTTTTAGTTGTTTCTAAACATGATCATAACATAGATCACATACAGCTAAGTTGCGTGAACTTTTCACTTTCGATGCCGCAGCCGCACGGATTCTCCAAAAATACACTATTTTTGGATATTCCGACACGCACCCGCTGACATTTATGAAGAGTCCGCGCAACATAGACACACGGTGCCTGTAGCAATAATTTTGACCCGTTCAAGTTTATCCTCTAGCAAGCAATACCTACAGAAGAACCTCAGAGTAGCACCTATTAAACAATATGAAAATTGAAAACTACTCTTCATTTGCTACAATTAGACCAAACTTCAATTTTTTTATAAAGCTATCTCATTAGAAAAAGTAGTGATTAGAAAATTAGTGAAGAAAAAACTCCAATACAACCAGCTGAACATTTGACCAGGAAATCAAGGACATGAGATGATAAAAAAATACAAGACAAATAGAAAGAAAGCAACCATTTTTAACCTTGGTAGTCCCAGTAGAATTTATATAGAGATAGATTGGCTTATCCTCATCCTCATACTGAAGGTAAAGAAATTCAGCTAGTATCAATTCCGTCACTGATGGAACTAGAGACATGCCCAAGTAAACGATTCGATTCTTAAACAAGTAAGATGCTAAATCTGGAGGATGTTCCTGCGATGGGTCCCCTGAGAAAGGAATAACCTGGCACCCATAATGTGGATATGGTTAGAGCATTAAAGTCAGTGTAGAAAATACTGATACTACTTCCCATTCAAATTCCATCACATTAATGAGGATAAAAAGGAACATACAGACGTGTTCTTTTTTCTTTTTGATCTGTAGGCATACATACAAAAGTTTGTGATAATAACGTATCAACTGATAACACTTGAAAGAATACTTCCTCCAAGCTCGCTGCCTCCACTACTTCCTCTTCTAATGACCCAAAATCCTTAAGTTAATAGAGACTATCATCAGCAATTTATGAAAATAAGCTTTTTCTCCTATGTCATCAGACTTTCCGTCTAACAAATTTCCAGTGGTAAGAACCATATAACCCGATCAACTGCAGATCATTTTTCCAAGATATCATACCAGTTTGAAGAGAGTTCCTAAATAAGCAATGGCAGTCACATAAAACTGTTCCAAGTTTTGCTCTGCTTTATCCTAGTCCGATATGTTTTTTCTCCTGTACATCTTCTATCATCAAACTCATCAGTTATGTCTTTTAGTCAGGCCTTACAGCTACTTAAAACTCTGAAGCAGCCCAAAATAAAACTCTTCATAATTAAATGGACTAGGCCTGACTATGCTAATATTTTTTGTACTTTTTATGATGAAAAAGTAAGAATTTTATGAAATAGAACCAAGAAGGTACTGCGAATTTACAACTACAAATAGAGCATCCTTCTGTAGATTTAAGGACTGCATATAATGTAACAGTGAGTCCAATCAGAAACAATACTATTCTTACTCCACATACAGAAACTTTTAAACATCTGGCCTTTACAATTGAAATGTTGTCCCTCCCTATCACTAAAGCACCTATTATTTCTCTCATTCCTAGCATTTCAAAATATGCAATTAGGGACAGCAGAGCAAGCTTGCTACTTCCTGACATGACCATTTGGTCCATGTTTCCTGACCATTTTAATCTTTGAACTGCCTAAAGTTATATAAAGCTGCTGAACCATAACTGCAAAGTTTGGAGTTTAGTTTGGCAATAATAGTTACCAGTTGGAAGAGTTGTCACACAACAATTGGATGTTTTCTAAATGTTTACGTCCCAGCTAAAGCTGATTTAGAATCACTTCTGATTATCCCTTCTTTATCAAAAGAGCACCACATGATTGAATCCATATGGACAATAGCATAATATAGCTTTGGAGCTCAACCACTCATCCATGATATCCAGAGTCCAAATCTCTCAAAAGAAAGAACTGACTATTAACTTCTTCCTTTTATATATGGACTATTGATTAAATTTAAGCAACTAAACTCCCTCTCCATAACCCATAAAGCTCTTTGACACATTCTTGGGTGTTTACAGATTCATTTGGCAGTTTAGCATCTAAAATTCAATTATTCAAAAAAAACCATCCTATGTATTTCCAAAAAAAGAAGGAAAAAACAAAGCCGTAGCTCCAGTCTTCCGGTATGACGATTTCAGTTTCCTAGTTGACTAGTTCATGTTTTGGATACTTTGACATATGCAAAAAGATATCAACTTTTATATGTACTGTGAAATTAGCTCAGTTACCATTTTCTTACAATGTTTAGTTTACTTCTTGGATAGTTGGATGTCTTAAAATGGTTGGCCTCTTTTGGTATTTCTACACAGATAATCAAAATCCACTTTAAAAAGTACAAAACCTTCTCGCATTACAATGATAAATATGACACAGAAACCAAATCACATGAATTACTATAGTTTTGAGTTGACAGTTTCTACAAAACCAACCAAGCAATATACTTTTGGTTAGAGATAAACTGCTAAGTGCCTGCCAACATTCTCTTGCAGAGGCTATCATATCCAACAACTGAAGCAGATGTATTATAAGTTTCTATGTCGCTCTTCTTTTCCTATAACGTTGGTCATTGGTGCCCAGTCAGCTGTTGCTCACCTCGACTATTCCACAAGGTACATGCTACCTCCCACCAGCACAATTTCACCCAAATGTCCACACTACTTACTGAACTAATTTTGAAAAATGATCTCCTAAGTGTGTCTTTTCTTTTATTTCTCTATTATCACATAATTACATAGTGTAATCCCTGCATTATGATAGCATACCATTATTCAAACCCTCCTTACTATGTAGCATCAACTAATATGTGATACCCATAAACCTATCATCACAGCAGAGCTTCCCCGTAAGCAACATATCATGCTAATTGCTAAAGTTATCATCTTTAATTATCTTAAAAACATACTTATCTATGCTTAACCACTAATTTGAGTTTAAAGTAGAAACAACAGAACAAAATTAGAAGTCAAAATAAGTCGTTACCATAGTGACAACGGCACGTGTGGGGATAAAGCCAGTAGAGGAAGAAGGGTAAAGAGAATCGAGTCGGATTCTCTGACCCGACAAGTCCGAGAGTAGACTGCCGCCGACGAATGGGGAGATAAAGCTCGTCGATAGAGAATATTTCGAAGAAGGCGAGAATCTGAGAGTCCGTTTGGGAGCTGAGGCACGGCAACTCGCCGGAGATGACAGCCGGATTCCGGTAGCCGGCGAGAAATGGGAAGCAATAGTGACAGCTTCCATTGTGTTTGAAACTCAAAGAGAGTGGAGAGTGGAGAGTGGAGAGTGAAGGATTGGATTAGGGACTGGGGATTGAATTGATGAAGACTCGGGTTAACCCGACCCGTTTTAAGAGCCCATGATCATGCATATGATGGGCCGATCCAATTATTACACTCAATGACCAAAATAGACGTTCTTGAACTTTTAACCTTCGTTTATTCCATTGACGAAATTTTAAGATAATTTTTTTAAAAAATATTGGTTACGAAGTAAAAATGATAAAACTTAAAATTTTACCTATGAAAAAAATAAAGTCAAAAGTTCAATATCATCATTTTCAAGATATTTTTATAAATTACGCGAACAATTTTGTGTTTGTAGTCTAGGTAATCCATAAGCATGTTTACACTGAAGAATAAAAAGTTTTATTGCTTAAAAAATCATTGAACTATTGAAAATAGATGAACAAAGTCACTTTTCTTATATATGAAGTTATTTATCTTTCGTTATTTTATTTAAAAAGTCACTTAATTTGAAAAAAATATATTCAGATAATTTTTAATGATGTGACATGTGATTTTTTAAGTAATAAAATAAAAAATATTAAACTCAACTTATTTTAGTCGAATACTTAATATTTGATTCATTATCCAACTCCTAAAATCTCTTTATATACTAAACAAGTATTGAAAATGTCTATAATTACTGGCCGGATGATATCTATTATTGATTTTTGATTTATAAAATTCTTATAACTATGATTCATATCCGAATTTTGTTGTAACAGGAAAAAAAACATTAATTAAAGCTACATTTTCTTTTTTAACTTAAATTATTTAAATAAAATGTATTATGTTTGATTTTACTTTTTTTTATAATTGTGGTGTTCGAGCCAGTTTTTGCGTACCTCGACTAATTCTATAAAATACATGTCACCTTTCATCAACAAGAAGTACCAAATAACTTTGTCCAATATTTGATTACTTAACTACCAGCAAAAATACACAATACGTATTACTATGAAATATATATTACTACCATCATAAAATTCCTTTTTATATTCAGAGATGGTTCAAAAGCATAAACTAAGAATGAAAATATCATAAAAAGCTAAAGTTGAAACAAATTGATTCAAGTAACTTGAAAGAAGCAACTAACTACCAATTTAATTATGTTTTCTTTCGTCATATTTATCTCAACTATAAAATACTGAACTTTTGATTAATGATAGGATCAATTTTCGAGGCCTCTAGTTAGGGTTGTTTGGTTGGGAATAAGTTATCTCAAGATTAATTATTCTAAGATAAGTTATTTTGAAATAAGTCGTGTCATCATATATATGAGATAACTTAGTTCATCATCATGATATGAATGGTGCGAAATAATCCAATGATTACCTTGTACTTTCAAACAAACACAAGATAAAATAATCTTGCATTTTATTTCAGGATTATTATACCTTATACCTCACACCGAATGACTCCTAAAAGTCCAAAGATCATGCTTTAGGCTCTTGAGGGTTAAACCACGACACTATTTATATTCCCAATCTTTTATAAATGGACAATCATCTGTCTCAAAATATTAAATTTTCTTTTAAAAAATGAAATACATTATTCAGGATTTTGATTTTACTTTTTCTTGATTAATACCAAATCGGACCACAAGTCAATTTCTTTCGTAGGTTTAATAAGATTTTAATTTAATTTTGACTTTTAATTTTACCACACCTCTAATTATAGGCGGCGATGTTTGACTTAATATGACCCTTATATTCACCACAACCTTTAAACAATAATACATATATATTCTTAAAGTCATTTATAAACCTTTTTATTGTGTTGTAAATTGAAGCCGATAACAAAAAGAAAAAGATTCGAATCATACCGAATTAAATTAATTTGATCTTAATATGACATTTTAAAAATCAAATACAAAAATTATTGAACTAGGCTGCCATGTAATCTAGTTGGGCCAATGGGGTAAAGTTGGGCTAAACCTAAACTGGCCTACCATATCTCAAACTTGACCTCTTTTTTGCCCAACTTTTGTTGAAACAAATAGCATTGTGTGGTCCAAATTTGAAAAATGAAATCCAACCTTAAGACTAATAATTTAGCTAGGTTAATTAGGTTGCTAACTGCTTTATATAAGATTATAATAATCAGAGATCTAATTAGAGTAAATAATATATATTGGTATTACTTAGAGATTGATGAACTAATTGCTTTGTAAAGCATGATAGATTGACACAAGTATAGTTGTTGATTAACATAACAAGATAGGTTAATAAAAGACACTCAAAGTTTAATTGAATTTAAGTTATATACATTAACAACGTAAACAATCTTAACAGTATTTTTATAATTTGATCAATTATTGTAGGTTATTTTAGATTTTCACATCAGATTTAATACTAAGAGTTACACATGGTAGGTAGCTTAACTTGATTAGTATAAGAAAATTATACATTTTAAATGACAATTTAAACTTAATTTTATCCAGCAACACAAAGCTGGTCATCAAGGCAGATGTAGAGTTACAAATGGGTTCAAAAAAGCACAAAACTATAAATTAAATAACAACGTAATTTCACAAGTGATGTTTGAGAAAGGTAGTGTGTACAAAGAGTTACTCCTATCTTCATGTGAAGGTAGATAGGTTGTTTCCAATAGACCCTTGACATAAGTAAGTAAGTAACACATAATAAAATCAAGTATAGAAAGAAAATACAACAATAAAGCAACCATGTTGAACATAATGGAGAAGAGAACAATAACAATGAATAACTAATCTTAAAGATATAATATATATATAAACATGCCCATTAACTTAATCTTAACTGATATTTATATCTTCAACTTTAAATATGTGTAAACAAACATTTAAATTTGTATAAAGTTAAACAAGTAGATACACACATTTCACATAATATAATTCACACAGGATTATGAATTGAAACACATAAATATCACTCGAGGCAAGTTAATAGTCACGTTTATATATTACCCAAATATGTATACTTTAGTCATTTATATGTAAGTAACATCCAGTACCCATATGCTCATTTCTGCGGCTAAGGATTGTTGAAGGATCACTTTGCTATTACCTGAAAGAGCTCTTCTTTTTCTTTGCTTAAGCTTTCTTCAATCAGCCACAAGAATGTCAATGGCCTTATTCTCATCTCCTCCACTTCACTTCCCTACTCTCTCACCTTCAAAACACCACTTAACCCCCAAACCTTATCCTTTTCTAAGTTTCAAGAAACCCCATCTCTCTTTCTTGGTTTCTCCGAAGGCCACTGATAATGGGTCAGGTGGTGTAGTTTCTACTTCTGCTGTAACTGTTGAGCCGGAAATACCTGAAGAAAAAGCTCAGGATGGTGCTGTGAAAGTTGAGGAGTCAAATGAGGCTTCTTTAGGCTCTAATGGGTCACCGCCGGTGGCTTCCGCCGGAGCTCCCGCGCCGGAGGCTGCGAGGATGTTTCAAGATCCGAGATGGGTTGGTGGGACTTGGGATTTGAAGCAATTTCAGAAAGATGGAGAAATCCATTGGGATTCTGTTATTGATGCTGGTAATTGATTAATCCTTTTTTCCACTAATTTTGATTTGTGTTCTTTTGATGTGCTTTTCTTTTAGCTCATTTATGTGATTTATGATGAACAAATTGTACTTCAGTTTGGCTATACAAAGAAATAAAAATGCATTGTTAAGAAGGGGTTGTAATAGTTTTGTCTTTAGTCCATAAGCAGGGGAGCTGATGAACACTGAAAAAGACTAGGAGGAACCTAGAGATAAAATTTTCTACTCTATCCGACCTAATTTAAGTGTCTTAGTTTGAGTGGGTACGAGTTTAAGAAATAAAGAAAAACTTTTGAATCTTGTAGTCTTAAATTAGATATGTGTGTATGAATTAGGCCAGCAAACTATGTGGTTACATATTGCTGTTTTTTCTTCATTTCATTTTGAATTGAGGTGTTATGGTCTTATGGTCAGACAGCAGTTAACAGTCGACTCAAAAGCTGTAACACACTGTAAAGCTTTTAACTTTTCGTTTCTTCTTCCTCGTCGTGTACTTACAAGTTACAATAGATGTGTCTCCCAATCATGCATTGAGTGGAAAACATCATCCGTATCACCTACTCTAGGCATCCTTTTTGGGGCATTATTCATATGATATTGCTTGATTTAATAACAATCGAATGACTGTTCATTTGCAGAGGTTAGGAGAAGGAAATGGTTGGAAGATAACCCAGAGTCATCAAGTAATGAAGAACCTGTGCTTTTTGACACTTCCATTATTCCTTGGTGGGCATGGATGAAGAGATTCCATCTCCCTGAAGCTGAACTTCTCAATGGTTTGTTCATACCCTATTTCCGGCAGCTTTTTCCAGTTCTCAAATACAAACCTCTAGATATATCTTTACGGAACAGAACTAATAGAGCTTGCGTAAATCTTATGCAGGTCGTGCTGCAATGGTTGGTTTCTTTATGGCCTATTTTGTGGATAGCTTGACTGGTGTAGGCCTTGTTGACCAAATGGGCAACTTCTTTTGCAAAACGCTATTGTTTGTAGCTGTGGCCGGTGTGCTTCTGATACGCAAGAATGAGGATATAGAAACACTCAAAAAGTTGGTGGATGAGTCTACTTTTTATGACAAGCAATGGCAAGCGTCTTGGCAAGACGAGAACTCAAGCAGTTCAAAGGACTCTTGAACACATTTCTCACTTAAGCTTTGATTTTCATATATTTGGAAGATTGCGATTAGGTGATGACACAATGCTAGTCAAAAGAGAGCGTAAAATCTGTATTCACCATTTTGTTTAGTTCTAAATGTATCTTCTTTCATTTCTTTTTTTGTTGTTTGACTGTAAAATCTGTTCTCTTGTTTTTGTAGTAAACAAACTTTTAGCTGAACTATGATATTGTTTTGTCAGATTGCTTAGTCATGCTTCAAACTGGAACCTTTTTGCAGATACTGTAACTATATTCTTCTTTAG
Organism: Solanum appendiculatum; assembly: GCA_018342035.1. Taxonomy (NCBI): domain Eukaryota; kingdom Viridiplantae; phylum Streptophyta; class Magnoliopsida; order Solanales; family Solanaceae; genus Solanum; species Solanum appendiculatum. Next base: position 886,203 of record JAGDQO010000791.1, read on the forward strand.
TGTTTGAGGCATTACTCAGGTTTGGAACAAGATTATTGCCAAAAGGTAAGTCTGCAATGGACTCTCCCAGGTGCCCTTGAATTAAGCAAAAAACAAAAGCACTGGCAAATGCTTTAGAATCATCTTCTTCATCAATTATAACCGGCTTTGTTGTATGGGCCGGAGTGTTGACCAATCAAGAACTCTTAGGTTCAAAAGATGCAAGTGGCGGAAATGAGGATGTTGAGATGAATGTGTTGGCATACTAGGAGTGATGTGATTAGGAATGAGGATATCCGGGACAAAGTGAGAGTGGCCTCCGTGGTGAACATGTTGAGGGAAGGGAGAGTGAGATGGTTTGGGTATGTGATGCGCGCCCCAGTGAGGAGGTGTAAGATGTTGGATATTGTGGGGTCGAGGAGAGGTAGAGGTAGGTCGAAGAAGTATTTGGAGGGGGGGGGGGGTGATTAGACACGATATGGTGCATTTTCAGCTTACCGAGGACATGACCTTAGATAGGAGGGTATGGAGGTTGCGGATAAGGGTAGAAGGTTAGTAGGTAATTAAGAGTTTTCCTATTACGAGCTTATTCATATATTGGGTTGGTCAAAGTATAGAGCACCGTGATGGTGTAGTATTAGCTTATTTATGTAGTCTTTGGTATTTGATATCATCTGCGGTTTACTGTATTTAGGTAATCACATCTTGTTGTTGTTACCGTTCCTTACATATAGTTATTACTGCTTTGCTCTTCGTTATCATGTTTCTCCGCACTACATTATTTTTCGTTTTACTGCTACTTTGATTTTCTTGAGCCGGGGGTCTTTTGGAAATAACCTCTTTACCTCGGAGAGATAGTGGTAAAGACTTTATACACTCTACCCTCGCCAAACCCTACTTTGTGTGATTTCACTGATTATGTTGTTATTTCTTCATCAATTATAAATCATAAGTTTGGATGGTGAGGAAGATTTTGATGGCTAAGTTAACATTTGAGGAAGTTGGTGATATGTAAAAGGATGTTCAACAAATATAAATTCTCTATAAAGGAAATGTAGTGTAAGGTTAGAGTTTTCCCAAAGGTTGAATGAGGAAGATTGAAATGTAACAATCAAAGGTATCCCAAGTGGATTTTCTTTCTATTTCTTAGCAGTTTATAGAAGATTGCTTACCAACCATAGGCTGGTATAGTGGGGTCTAATAGATGAGCAAAATTTCCCTATTTGTGTTTTGCTGCAAATGAGATCTGTTAGCAATAAATTTCTGACAAATTTTAAAGTGATGGAAGTTGATTGCCGTCACATATAAAGTATGATGAAATAGAGATTTTACTAATGAATATTTGTGAATATAACTCTATTTATCTCTTTACTCTTCTCTCCTAAATATTATCCGTGATTCGAGGGTTATTAGTGGTGTATGTCTTGAATGTATAATGATATGGCCGAACTTGTGAAATACTCCCTCCATTTCAAATTAATTGAATTGTTGAGACATTTTTCATTTTTCAAATTAACTTAATTGTTCCATCTTCAAGACTACTTTTAGAACATTCTTCCAATTTTACCCTTCATTAGTTAGTATTGGAATTAGTTATTATAATTAATGTTTGTTATTTTAATCATAAATTTGGCAATAATTAATAAGGGTAAAAATGGAAAGTTATGCCTAATTTATGTCTTAATCTTCTTTTCTTAAAGGGTGTGAAACACCTCAACAATTCAATTAATTTGAAATGGAGGGAGTTGTTGATAACCAAAAAAGTCGGAAACACTTGACTTTGAGAAAGACAATATTTAATGTCTTGATTTTTAAGTGTCCCTTTTTATAAGCGTGAGATGAAATTTAGGATAAAGTATTCGAACCTTAGAGTTTGAAGATAGATTAGACCTTGTACACATTATACTTTGGTAAATAAAGCTTTTAACTTACCAAAGAAAAAAAAATACTCAATAATTTTTTTTAAAAAATCTGTTGTCCCATTATAATACAGTTATATCCTTAAAAAAAAGTGTCTTCCACATGCCACATGATCATTGATTCAACTGTTGAGGTGTAATTATCAGATGGTACAACTGATTCCTCAAATATGAACCTACTTTATTGCTGAAGCTATTTGAAGCCAGGTGGAAAAGAATTAGAGACAACATACTAATGACACTACAATAATAATATAATCAGCGTTAATTCATAAGTGGACTCGAAAAAAATAGAAGATATGAAAACCTTATTTCAATTTTTGTGAGATAGAAAAACTATTTCCGATTTAATATACTAAGGACATTAATTGCAAAACAGAAGAAAAGTTGTGCTTTCTAAATATTGCATTAATTATCTTTTTGTCTAAGCATGTATAGTCCTGGTAAATTAAAAATAAAATTTTATTTATCAGTTACAATAGATTAATTATCCCCCTTCTCAAGTTAATTACCTGTCCATGTTCATTGTAGATTGTTACCATCAATTAGCTCTTAATTATCAGTGGATAAAATTTTAACTAAAAAAAATTCTATTTTATTGCTATATGCATCTTTTGTTTTTTGTTTTCTGCTGTTCGGAGCCCATATCGAAATTTCGACTAAATTTGAATCATGCATTGCAGGGCCTATTTGAGAGTGACATTCCTATATATGTGATTCATCAACTTTAATGATTTGAATGTCCTTATTAACTAACCATATAAACACAACATTTTTCTACTTTATCATCACCTAGATGATAAAGACAAATGGAGAAAGAAAAGTAAACACAAAGCAATAAAAAAATAGTGGTACTTCCTTTCAAAGTAGAGCTCATTGTTTATTTTTAAAATTATGTATCTTAATCATAATTTAGATTTCATATTTGGAAGGACCTTTCCTTAATTATTTTAATATTATTCGGTTACGATCTTAACAATGAATTAAGACTTGATTATCTTTCTTCTTTAGGCCTGCAATATTCCACTTTCTATAAACTATCAACCAATATTTTCCTATTTCATTTTTCTACCTTTTACACCAAAATTTTCACCTATACTTCTTTCACTCCCCTCGATATCCGGAGGTGTGGAAAGAGCAGCTGTGAGAAACGGAAAAACAACTATTCGTGGAGGTTTCTACAGAAAGACCCCTTGGTTCTGACAAACGATATCAATAAAAAAAGAAAATGCCAACAAGCATGGTTAGTGCTATGATCATCCTTAGTTTTTCTAATGACGCTTATAATTCTTTCTTTTTGGATTGTTTAGGTAACATACATGAGAGAAAGGACTGTATATGTAGCTGTTCTTGGAGAGGGGCCAAGAAGAAGGAGGAGCAATGCAACAAACAACAAATTTCATCACTATCAACATCAATATCTTCATGTTAGACATGTTAGTAATGGTAGAGGATACAATAGGAAAGCTCAACTTCTTGAATACTCAAGAAATCTTCGAGCTTCGAATCAATCAAAGCCATCAACACCATTAGTTCCACAGCAAGTCCAAAGACAGAATTCTCAGGTTCTAAACTTCTTATCTTACTAATATATGCATTCGCTAATGGATTTAACTTATTTACACTGACAATGTAAATAATTTTTATACTATCAGAACATTTTAACGGGTTTTTGTATGAGCAATGATTCTTACTGTCCTCAGAAGTATTTTTTTTCCAGATTGTTGCAGTGAAAAACAAGCCAAAATATGTAAGTGTACCAGCTTGTATGGGGAACTGGAAATTTGTTATGCCAAGGTTCCTCAGATCATTCATGTCTCAGAATAAGAAATCCAAGAAGAAGAAGAATGTGGCTTCTAATACCAATAAAATAAAAGCCATGGTGAAAAGTTTTCAGGTAAGTCACTTACTGTAAAGGTATACTCCATCCGTTTCAATTTGTTTATCTGGTTTTGACTTGGCGTGGAATTTAAGAAAGTAAAGAAGGCTTTTGAATCTTGTGGTTTTAAACAAAAGATATGTTAAATGTACCAAAATGTCGTTTAATCTTGTGATTTTAAACATGTCACGTGGAAAGTTAAAATTAAAGAGTTGCCAAGAAAGGAAAGAGAACGGACTAAAAAGGAAAGTAAGATAAACAAATTGAAACGGAGGGAGTAATATACAACTCTGGCTTTTCCAGAAATCTCTGTATTATAAGAAACACTCACTTTCTTTCTTTCAGGTTCAAAGAAAGCCTGGCCTACTGTCCAAAGTTTTTGCTAAACTACGGAAGAGTCATCGATGAACAAACGATCACACCTGAGTCCAAGAATCAAGGCATTCGAAGGTCCATCGATTAACAAACTGAATAGTGATAATTGCAATCAAATATTACTTTCATGTGTCCTTTGATCACTTCATTTTACTTCTTTTTCTTTCCCCTATTTATTGGAGCTTAGAAGAAGGTTACCTGGATGGTTTTCTCTTATTTACGTAAACTGCATTACAGTCTGATTACAGTGTATGCTAGAATGCAAAACTTTATTTATTGAAGAGATATACAAGAGCATCATGAATGTAAAGTGCTGCTTACAAACACAGCCAAAGGCACTCGAACCGTATGGTTTTGGTTACCTTGGAACACAATTTCACCAAATGAGTAAGTATTGGTTGTTTGAGTTGCATTTAGGACAATGGTGATATGTTTTGAAGCCCTTGCAATGATGTTAAACACTCGTGGCCTTACAGAAACACTCACGCCCAGAGGCTCTTGCACGATCACCTGGTACATTTCATCTACACCAGCAACGTTAGTCACCCTCTTGATCACATTTCTTGAGCCTACCAAATTTGAAATTGTCACACTTGGTGTGTTTAAATCTGAGCACCATGCTTTTTTCTTACTCGGGCATCCAACTCCAACTGCTCGTCTTACAGACATTTCATCGACTCCTGGAACTGAACATAAAAACTCCACATATTGTTTAAAACTTGCCTTAAAAATAAGTCCAGGGTCAATGGCTCGAGATGGATTGACAAGCCCGGCTCCAAAATCAAAAGGAGTAGCAGGAGTTAGCTGGCTGGTTTGTTGGGCTAAAATAGGGGTACTAGCGTAGCCATACATTACATCTGCAGTTGTCATCATCGCAGATGTAATGGCTGCAGGACTCCACCCGGGGTGCTTCTGTTTTATTAGAGCAGCAATTCCAGCAATGTGTGGAGTAGCCATGCTTGTTCCAGATAATAGTGCAAAATTCTGTCCTGGAAAAATGATGTGTTTTCAAATTATAATTCTTGAAATAAGAAATAACTACAACAAAAACAACAACAAACCCAATGTAATCCCACAAGTGGGGTCTGGGGAGGGTAGAATGTACGCAGACCTTACCCCTACCTTGTGGAGGTAAAAATATTGTTTCCGAAAGACCCTCGGCTCAAGTGCAGTGAATCAAAGTAGTAATGAAAAAGGAAATACAGCAGTGGAGAAAACAGGTCAATTAATACGGAAAGCAGTACTTGGCATTCAGAAAAAGAACAGTAACAACAACGGGACAATGTGGTAACTGAAACACAAAAGACAACAGATGGTAACAGCTACCAAAAGCAAGAAACTACATGTATAAGGTTAATACTACCACATACATGATGCTTCCAGACTCCCATCAAACATAACCCCGCCAAAAAGCGAGACAAAACTCAACTACCTACCAACTTTCTACCCAAATCCCTGACCTCCATACCCTCAGATACCAAAATATAAGTTTGATGTCAGATAATTCATGAATAGCCTTGTCCAAGTGTGTAAAATGAGCTGAATTTATCTAATCATACCTTTGATGTATTGATCTCCTTCACTATTAGGGCTCCAAGATGCCCATATCGAGGATCCTGGAGCCATGATGTTCGGTTTAAGGACATCAGCAGTGTCTAAGAGTGCATTGTTCACATCAGGACCTCTAGATGAATATGATGCCACAACCGGATCCTGACTGTTATAACTAGCTTGTCTCCCGTCTAAAATTCTTGCTGTAGCTCTGAAACTAATAGCCCTTCCACTTCTACTTCTTAATGTGTTCGAGTTATAGTATTCGCGCAAAGCCTGCACCAGACAACAAAGAGCACCAGGATTAGTAGACAATTGACAGGCTTACCAAGTTATATTCTATGCCCTTGAAAACTGCTGCTTTGAATATCTATAGATTTAAGTTGAACTTCTCGAAGTTGTGGAGTTCTAGCAGATTGAACCAAGAAATGTACAGTATTTCCTAGTTACGGTTTCAGATGAAACCAGTTTTGTGACATCATAATTTCTATTTTCATCCATAAAGAGAACCATTCATGTTGATCCTTGTAGTTATGGATATGAGATTAATACCGTAGAGGCTTCCATGCTGTTCAGGATTAGACCAGGTACTGACAAAGTCATTGTTGCTCCCTTAATTTTTTCAGAACTAATATCAGGGTCCATTGTCAGTACAAAGCCAGCTGCCCCGACTTTTTGTATTGTATCAGCAACAGTGGCTATGCTTGCCGCCTCTGATTCAAAATCAAATGTATACGTGCATATTACTATCTTCCCATGCACTAATGTTCGAATGAATGGTTCTGTCTCCTGGCAGCTCTCAACTGTCAATAGAGCAGAAGAAGTGTTCCCTTTACAAACATCAGATGCAGCAGCAAGTGGGAAATGCACTTCTGAAAGAGTTGGGGCTGCAAAGTAAGATGTGACGACCACATTTTCAGCGACGAAAAAAAGAGAAGCAGTTACTATAATACAGATAATGCAGACATCAATTGTTATTTGTTAATAAGTAATGAGTTAATGGTCAAAAACACACCTCAACTATTAGTTGTTCCCTTTTCCTACCTGAAATATTACCATCATTTAGGTAGAAAAAAAGGAACAAGTGATAGTTGAGATGTGTTTTGATAAATAGCTGGTGATAGTTCTTCTGGTAGGAAACTCGACTCGCACACCTGATGGTTAAGTTGTCAAAATTGAAATACCTGGATACTTTTGGTGTGTTTTGACCCTTCACTCTAAAGAAAATGACTGAAATTTAACAGCAAGAAAGGGGCAAGGGACTTAACGCGAAAGTCCACTGCCAGAGAAGCTTTGTCCATTGCCTAGAACAATTGAATTATTATATCTACGATCCGTAGTGGAGGCAGCAACACTTGTGATCCAGGGACTGAAGGAAAGAATGGAAGTTGAAGAAGGACCGCCATTTCCAGCAGCTTGAACTACCAACACACCAGCTCTTGTTGCAAATAGAAGCTGCATTTCCAGAACATTGAGGAAAGCAGAAGGGCAAGTAGGAACACTTGCTGGCCCTACAGAAAGGCTAAGTATATCCACTCCATCTTCTACTGCCTAAATGATAAAATGTTGCCAAGATAACATTGGAGTATTAGCTACTTTAACAAGTAAAAAGCTTTTAAAAAGGGAAAGATGCATAAATATGTTATTTACTATAATTTTCAACCTGATCTACTGCAGCCACAACATCTGACATGAAACCTCCGAAAGAATACATGGCCTTATACACAGCAATCCTGTTAGAAGATGCAGCACAGTTTTTCTTTATCAAGATCAAACTTCACATGTAGAATTCTCGATAAAAAGAGAGAAAAATAATATTCATCTTACCCTGCTCCTGGAGCCATACCACTTGCATAACCATAGTTGAAATGGTTGACAATGACAGGAACATGATAATTTCCTGCTGCAGTTGATGCTGTATGGCTGCTATGTCGAAACATCTTTCATAGATTATGAACATGTATTATCGTACAAAAATATGAAATGAAACAAAACAATAATGGTCAAAAAGGTCAATCATAATTCAGTTTCGGTGGTCAGTGGTTACTAAACGATACTGCTAAGTATGCTTTTCGTACTAAATATTAAGTCACTTGCCTTCCATGTCCATCAGCATCATAAGGGGAAGCATAGTCACGAGAAGCATTGAATTCACCAGCAGCAGTAGCAGCTCTTGCAAAATATTGTGCTCCAACTATCTTGCTATTGCAGGCTGTTTCTGGGAATCTATCTCCAGTCACACACTTCCCTTTGAATTTTCCACTTTTCACAATTGTACCCCGGCCAGCACCATTTGATGCTTGAGCCAAAAAGCTAGGATGGAACGGATTGATTCCAGTGTCAATCATACCAATCACAACGCCTGCCCCTGAAGTCGTAGGACCACCTAACATCGGCCAGACACCAGCAGGAAGTCCTAAAAAGTCAGGTGTATGTGTTGTCAGCTTCTTCATCTTTACTTCTTCATAAATGGCTCTAACACCTTCAACATTCCGCAGAATATCAAGGGCCTGCAGCAATATAATACTTACAATTCTTTCAGAAGTTAGCTAGTCAACAGAACAAAAATACGAAAATCTATATAGACATCAGTATCGATGAAGTCAAATGCCTACCTCATCAGATGTCAAATGAATGGCAAATCCATTGATCAAATGAGTATAGCTGTAAACTTTGGTATATACACTTCTTTCTAGAAGAGATCCTAGAAGCATGTCATGTTGTCTTCTCATCCTTTCTTTGTAGATATCAATATCTTCAAAATTCCTGCAAAAGAGATTGGCACAATAAGCAATAATAAATCAGAAAGCATGCTTAATGGCTAACTAAATCAGGTCAAGGAAGAGGCAAGCGTTTTTACCTTGATTTTGTAGATACAAAGGGGTCATCTTTCATTAGAACTATGAAGGTTTTTGCATTTGCCAATAAGGGCACACATGTAGTCATAAAAGAGAGGGCAATGAAGGTTAAAATGGTTGCCATTAGAGATATAGTGTATTGGACATTTGAAGGAGGGGTAAAGTAATCACCTTTAAAAGACTTGTTTTGCATGCATGATTTTCTCATTTTCAAACCACTCCCCTGTTCATTTGGTTTTGCATCCCTTCTTCATGCTTTGAATGGTGTTATGATTTGGGATTTTTCTTTATTTTCTAGCTTTGAGTAGGGGTGGATCATGCACTCATGGGGTAAGGGGGTTGCACTTCCTATCAAAGACGACTCTGTAGACAATATTCAAACCCGAGACCACTGATTAAAGTGACTTTATTTCTTCAACTTTCATCTCTTTCTTTTTTTTTTTGCTCGTCTAAACCTATTGGCTGTCTTGCAAATTTCAGTTGCTTTTCTTTCTCTTTTTATTTTTTTCACACAACGTTCACACACCACCCTTCTTTCTAACCCTAGATTTCGTTCTTCATAGAGACACAAGCAATTCCTCTTTTGTGCTCGGCTGCTCGCTATGCCCTTGTGCCTATAGTTGAAGTATAGGTAGTCACATTTGCCTGAAGTGGACTTTGCTCGAGGCAATAGGTAAACATAAATTTGAACCTGAGAAATCAGGTAGTTTGAGTAATCTCTTAAATAGAGTTGACATTTCTCTCCAGTAAATGGTAACAAAATTAAAGGCCTAACAAGAGACCAGCTCTTGTTTAATGGTGGCTGTACAGTGTACAGGGAGAAAAAAAGGAAGAAATTTCGAAACGTCATCCTTAACTATACTTCAAAACAAGAAGCAATTACTTGCAAATTTCATTGAATTATCCAAAACTTGTAGTAGTAAATTGTATACAACTTGCTGGAGAAAAAACACAACACAATTGAGGGAAAAAAAACCTGCTCCTAATACTCAATAAGAAACATAAGGATGATGGATTGTTCCCTCAACTTCAAATCACTTGCAGAGATCTTCTATAGCACAAATTGGAGCCCCCTCAAGAACAATATCACCACATACAGAGAGGTACATGTACATGTGTTTTCTATATAACATATGTGTAAATATGAGGATGATAGAAACAATTAGCTATCTTGCCCTCCAAAGGAAATCAGAGAGTTTGTAGTGTAATTCAGCAGCTACTGGATCTTTGCTGCCTAGTGTATTCCCAAAGTGCAATGGCACCACTGACATGAACGTTGAGTGATCGAACTATTCCCAACTGTGGGATTTCTATGCAAGCATCCAGGATGTGAATGATGTCCACTGGTATACCCTCTTTTTCTCGGCCAAGGACTAAGACCTACAGATATTCAACCAATCACCAGCCTCATTACAAAGGTAATGTCTAAAAGAAATCATGAATAACATCAATATATCAATTTATTTTACAAATCATAAATAAAACAACAGTAACAAAAAACACAAACTTTGGTACCATTTCGTGAAAGAGAATTTGCAAAAAGTAGAGTTGTGCCTTCACTAAAGATTGGTATCATTGTCAACTTAGTGATACACACACATTTCCAAGTTTAGCATTAGGACTCTTTTTCCCTAACCATTTCTTATACAAACCACATGGTAAACAAATTATAGACATTAGAAAATATTGATATTTGGTATAAGCAGTTCAAATTAACAGAAAACAGATGGATCCGCTAATTCATAAGTCTTGCTATTTATGCACAAGGCACGTGCCCCTTCATTTGCAACAAGAATGAAGATCTATAATCAAACTGGTGAAGTTAATTATATAATAATTTTCACTCAAGGAAAGAAGAAACACCATGTTGACCTTATGAAACTCACCGTCCTCTTAGGAAACTCGTATTGGTCAAGAGAAATGCTGTTTGCTGTTTGCTCCAGACCTAAGATGGAGAAACCTTCGTGCTTCTTCCTCTCCAAGAAAACTTTCATACTAATAACTGGGACTTCAACAATGGGGACCCATTTCTCTGCAGTTACACTACACATACAACAAATAATTCCAGTCAATTACAAAGGAGGCCATAATTAAGATAATCTATATAACCAAGCATTTCCTCTCCAACTTAGAAAAAACATTCTTTCTCTATCCAGGTACTTTCCCATTCATTCGTAATGCTGATCTAAAATTCCAATCCACAAAAAAAAAAAATTTACATCGAGGATTTGCAAGTTGTGAAATTCCAACCCCCTTTAAGTCACTAAAATCACCTTTGGTGTAAATATGCAGCTCCTTTCACTAAAATCACCTTGACCATAGTGTTGATCTATAAGTCAAAGTGCACAGGCACATTACATCAAATTTTGCACAAAGAAATGAAATATTAAGAGACTTCAAAAGAATTTGTCGGTTAGTTCATATATCAGGCAATTCAGTTATTCTTTCAAACCACATCGTCTTTATTCTATTTAAGGATGTCATCAGATCCTCATTATATTTATCCATGGTTTGTTTGTTTAATTTATTGCTTATCCCTAAAACCCTATTTCTTAATTCTTATTCATTTTAAATCCACCCAAAAATAGGATTTTTTTATTTTCTATTTAAATATGTTATGTCATAAAACGAAAGAGATATTAAATTTATCAATTTCCCTGCAACCTGGCTTGCTTCAGATTTATTTGCATCTGCAATGTGAAAAATTAAAGCAAAGCCCAAGTACATGCAATTTAAACAAAGCAAAAAATGAAAGTAATACTATCAAAACCTGATCAATTGGAATTGCTTGTCTTTCATTACATTTTTGTTTGCAATAGCCAGTGCAGATGCTCTAAATACCTGTTACGAATCAATCAGAAAGAACAATGAACCTTCTGAAACTAAAAAACATGCACATACTACCACCCAAATCCACAAAGCATAGAACCAACAGCGTGATTGCACACCTCACAAGTTCGTGCCAATCCTGCAAGATTAGGTATCCGATCAATTAGTGATGCTACGAGGATAATATCCTGCTGACTTGCATTCGACTTCTCAAAAGCTACAATTTTTGAGTGCAGCACTCTCTCAAGAAGCTGATCTTCCTTCTCTATGTCTGCATTTACAGAGAAGCACCAAGTAGGACAATCAATGATATAAAAATCTTGAAAATACATGAGGTACAAATTATGGAAAGCGATGGAAATACCCTTCTCATAACTTTCACCACATGACTAATGTTATATATCATACAAGTTCATATGGTTACTTAACCTATTACTGCAGCACGTCACTCCTGAAGTCGATAACATCACATCTAATTTAAGGTGAACTTACATCTATATATTTATTCAAAGACTAGCAATGCAGTTTGAACTTTATTTGTTAGTGACAAGCAGCTACAAGTGATAAATTGGCATTAAAGCAGCCTTTCTTTAACATCAATAGGAGCAGATAAATTTTACATAAAAGGTGTGGCCTAGTGGTCAATGAAGTGGTTGAGAACCATAAGGTCTCAGGTTCAATTTCCAGCGGAGACAAAAACACTAGGTGATTCTTCCCATCTGTCCTAGCCTTGGTGGACAGAGTTATTTGGTACGTGTTGTTGGTGGGAGGTGGGTCGAGGTGCATGAAAGGTGGCCTGGACACCACGCTCATCAATTTTATTTTATTTTTTTGCATAAACAGAAACTAGTGAAGAGATAAAAATGCTTTTCCTCAAGAGAATGGATGAAGATCGGGGGAAATTCCAGGCTAGCACATTACGCACATGACGCAAGTGACAAGCACAAAAGCAATTATTCTGGCAATGAACTTATTGGTTTAATGAATTATTTGCACGGACAATTTATATAATGCTTCCTCTGTGTAAAGCAATACGAAATCAGTATTGTATTCAGTTACCTAGTAGTGAACTTAACGGTCCTTCATTCCCCAACAAGATGGTAGAAGCAAAACTTTGCATTTCATGTTTGGAAACAGTAATCTTCCTTTGGAAATCTAGTGATATATCTTGCACTGGCAGAACAACTGTTTGCCCTTCAGTAAGATTTCCAGATATCTCCATGCACTTTCCATCATTGTCAACAAGCAAGCTCTCATTCTTGATAGCTGCTGCATCTTTGGCCATTGAGCATCTGAGATCCTCCCTAGTCTCCTGGAAATAAAGGGAAGTGAGCAACAAAACCACGAAATACAATGAAATAGTGAAAGTGAGCACTTACATTTAGAAAATTAATTACTTGATCCATGAGGGTTGCTGGTACACATTCGAATTCAAGTTCCTACATATATCACCAGTGAGAAAAAGACATGTTTTCAGAAATTAGAAATAGTATGTGGGCAAAGACAAAACTGGGAAATATGGTCACTATGCCTGACTTGGCACAATTGCTTTCACTCAGCTAAAGTGTGAAACGTATGTTCGACAACAGCTAATAAAAGGGATTATTTTATTATTGTTATGATTAAGCTTTGTAAGGAACTACGCCAATTTTATGCTCATATTAGCAGTTGTACCACAAGGATCAACAAATGAAAGTTCCAGTGCTTCTGAAACTGCAAGGGTAAAATACATATGGTTCACATCAAGAAGTTAGGAGGGCAATCAAAGGGATTTCCTAGCATAAACATATTAGTTGACATCAAGCTACTACGCAGCAATCAAAGAAAAAATCTTCCTAATGTTACTATGCATCTGCCGAAGGAGAGAATACTCTAAGCCCAATCTGCAAATCCCTCACCTCAACTCGAGTACTGAAAATTCCAGCCGGTGTGACTGATTTCTTTGGATCAAAAGCATCAAGGTAACCTTCCATTGATGCTCTTAACCTGTGGCGGAAAGAAACAAATGATTAGTTCAAGTCTATGCACATTATATAGATACACTACATTTTCTGCACACTGGGTAATGCCATAAATCATAATTATATTATAAATTGATGTAGGCATGAGAGGAACTCATGATATTGGAAACTTCTATCTTAACATCAAGATTTGGAGTGCTTTAGAAAAGTTGAACCTCTCTAGGATTCTTCAAGGTAAAAATTCCATGTATGAGTTCAATTCGTCTTCCTCGGTTTGATTTCTAGTGGTTGTACTTGTTTGTAATTAATAGGTCTACATGCACTTTTTTAGGTTCACTAATTACATCTTTTTATTTTGGGATAATACATATACTTTATTTTTTCTTTGGAACTGATAGCATTAAGAACATGCTGGAGACACCTCCAAAAAGCATTGCAATTAAAAATTACAGAAATACTTACGAAGAACCAATAAAATCCACTAATTGGATTTCCTCTTCTATATTTTGTTCTTTACAGCAAAAGCCCAAGGAAGTAATAACTTTTCCACTTAATATTCAGTACTGTAAACTCTTTCGCTTAAAAAATCCTTAGAGTTCTTTCCTTCCAATACATATTCTTCCCTCCCCCCACTCCCTGAACTTGTCCAGCTTTACCAAAAGAACACTTAAACTTTGCAGAGGTCATACGAACCCCCAGTAATTGTCCGAAATGGTAGAAATACCACCTTTTGTGACCAACACCAGTTTTAGCAGAAGCAGTGTATGTCTGGATCAATTATTTTTTGCCACATAATTTTATTTTTTTTAATACTAATTTACATCCATTTTTCAATTTTTACGACATCTCTTTTACTGATTATATATTTTTCTACTTCTTTTTAGTTTTTTTCTTCTTGTTTTCTATTCGTCTTCCTAACTTATATATCTTACTAGTAAAGATGAATATTTCGACGACTAAACAAGAATCTCAGCGGAAAATAGAGAAGTTACCATCCTCAAACAAAATAGCCAAGAAACGACACTGTGGAAAGAAAATCCATCTTGAAAACATTAAATATCAGCAACTACAATTCCTCTTATCAACTCCAACTCAGTTCTTTTAGACCTTTTTAGATTCCCACTCAAAGCCGTTTTGCTTCAAACTCTTGAAGAAGCTATCAGCTGCTCAGCAAGCATATTATCATTTGGCTCCAGAAAATGAAGCTCTTGAACGTGATTTAGACCCCAAAATTCTTTCACATATTCATTGCAAAATCAATTAATCAAGGGAGAATTGATGCAAGATTATATGCATCGCTTTAATTTTAGACAACATCTTTGTACTTATGCAAACAGAGAACCACAAGAACCCCAAAATCCCTCTGTCTCACTGGAAAACTACCAAAATATCACCGCTGCTGTTGTGGTGTATCAGTGATAATGGTTATTCTCAGTTATAAAAATCATACATTCTTTTATGTTTTTCAAAAAGTTTAAGAAAACTGGAGAAGAATTTGTTGGAGATGGAGGTGGGTGGAACTAGGTTGGAGAATATATCAGTTGGTTTATGATCTTAGGCATATTTATATGCCGGTTTGTCAAATATTGTCCACATAAGCCTTGTGTTTAAGAATAATTTTTAAGCTATGAGTTGTGTTTTGAGTAACTTGCAATGATTGTGCACTAAGACATGTGATTAGATTATGCAGGAGTTCTCGAAGAAAAGTGGAGTCTATGGAAGAAAGCGCGAAGAGGGAAGCATGAATACAAGGCAAGGAAGCAAGTGCCAATGGAAAGAAGAGAAGAATTGGGCCTGGCAGCCTTGGCGTACTGGCAGCGTGCCACGCTAGGCCCTGAACTGCTGAGGCAGGGGCAGTGGCGTACTGGCAGCGTGCCACGCCAGGCCCAAAACTACTGAAGGGTTGTTCTTGCGCCCCACACCATGCTATGCCCGACTTCTCCAGCGAAAATTGATTAAATTAGGACTCCTATTTGGGTCTATACTTGGAAAACTATTTTTGGAACTCTATATATAGGACCCTAGGGTTATTTTGTAAAGGGTTGACTAATTTTAGGTGTGCAAGAGCAAGGGATTACAATTCATCTTGGGTTTCAATTCTCTACTTCTTTAGGTTTGAATTCTATGAAACTTATTATTTTTGAGTTTATGAACATTATAAGTGGCTAAATGCCCTTGTTCTGGGACTGTAGCTACGGGTTATTGTTGAACATCGAATTGCTTTTGAATTGATTGTTGGTTATCGCTTACATTACGTTTGTATTCTTGTTTTAGTATTTTGTGATTGGCCACCATAGAGATAAATCTATTGTCTATTCTTGGACTCGAGAGATGAAGAGGTAGATAGACCAAAGAATATAAAAAGCTTGATCTAACTTGCAAATCACTTGTTTAGATTCGTGTTTAGGAGTGACGCCCGGACGAACACCAAGCTTGGTTACGAAACAGAATGAAATATAAATGCTAGCCAATTAGGACTGTCTATCCCCGCTTAACGATGTAGTTAGGCAGCTAGTTGGGGTAGGCGATTAGAGGTCGAGAGATTATGATCATAACATTAACCCTGTAATCAGTAATGTGATAACCATAATTGATTCATTGCATGAGATGTGATACATGAAACTCAAAGCATGTTGCAGCCCTGAAATTGTCTCTTACTTGATTGAAACACCAAAATTACAGTTGTCCTTGTTAGTTAGTTTAATAATTAAATTGTTCTCATTAGTGGTAATCAAAACCATCTCATATTGATAATACGTTCTTTAAGTTGTAGATTTAATAGAATTGATATACATTGATCGTAAGTCACTTGGGTACGACAACCCGGTTCTATAAGAGCCACTTATTACTTCTGCGACCACGTACACTTGCGTGTACATTTGGGAGCAACAAGTTTTTGATGCCGTTGCCGAGGATTTTAGAATTAATTTATATTTAATTCTTTTAAGTCTACTAGTGATTGTTCAAGTGCTAATAACTTGATCTTGGCTGTTTTGTATTGCAGGCAATTGGGTTATGAAGTTTGGCTCGAAAAGGAGATCTTATTGAACCAGACGACGAACCTGAAAGAGCTCTTCAACGAAGAAGAAAGCTGGCGAATCTCGAATGACAGCAGGAACTAGGACTAGGTCCCCCTGAACATCGGGAAGAGAACCTGGCTGACGATCGTGAGGAACACATGGAGGAAGAACAGGTAGAAGTACCTGCAATGATAGCTCCAAGGCCAGTCCGTGACGTAGCAGGCCCACTCACCACCAATGTTACATCAAGCATTCGGAAACCACCACCGGGTGGTAGATTTGAGTTGAAACAATCCATGGTGCAACTCATTCATTCAACTGGGCAATTCACTGGCTTGCCCCATGAAGATCCCCAAGTGCACATCGGGAATTTTCTGGAGATAAGCAACACTTATATTCCACATGGGGTATCAAAGGATTATGTGCGATTGACTCTTTTCCCATTCTCACTATTGGGAGAAGCAAGGCGATGGTTAGATTCGGAGCCACCCAATTCCATCACCACATGGGACTATTTAGCAAAGAAGTTCCTCAATCGATTCTTCCCCTCGGGCAGAACCGCAAGGCTAAGAAGTGAAATATTGAGCTTCAAGCAGAAAAGCGGGGAGAACATGTGCCAAGCCTGGGATTGATTTAAACAAATGTTGTTGTCTTGCCCGCATCACTATCAGGCGAATGAAGTACTAGCTCATACCTTTATAGAAGACCTTGAATATAATGCAAGGGTACTATTGAATACTGCAGCAAGTGGGCAAGCTTGGGAGAAGACCTATGATGAACTAGTTGAGCTCTTGGACAAGCTGTTCGAAGGCAACTCGGATTGGAATGGTGATATGCAAAGGAACACTCTGCAGAAGACTGCAGGTATGTTAAAGGTGGATCAAGCAACTGCACTGAATGCGAAGATTGATGCCCTAACAAATCACATCACCACTCGGTTCAAGCATAGGGCAGCAACAAGCACAGGTATATGTTGTACACCACCCGCAAGGATGGTGTGAAGTTTGCGGGAGTGGAGACCATGTGGCTGATTATTGTGGTTCAAACCCAGACTCTGGAACTATCTGGGGAATGCCCAAAGAGGTGGAGGCACGCAGAACTGTGGGAACACCTATAATTCGAGTTGGAAGAACCACCCCAACTTCTCATGGGTGGTAATCAGAATCAACACCAAAATCAGGTGCAAGGGCAAAACCAATACCGAGCACAAGGTAACGGACCACAGTTTCAATAGCAAAAAAATCAAGGCTGAGAGGATTAACTAAGGATCATTCATTTGGAAGCATACAAAAGAGCGAGAATTGGCTATTCAAAGAAACGCCTCAATCATGTTCCATAATTTATATAAGTTACTTATCAAGCACACATGGGGCAAGTTCTATATGTCATTCAATGCAAGAACTAAGCAATTGCTCACCACACATGGCATCAAGTAAGGATACAATCATTTTTAGCATGCTCATATACATCGCATTACGGTGTTTCCACACAATTAAGCCCAACTTTATTAATTAAGAGTCAAACAAAGAACCCATAGTTGTTTCAAGGTTACTATTTCAATTCAAGTTGCATGTACAAGTGAGACTACTCATGAAATCTAGCTAACTTTTAAGACAACGTTTCAAAATACAAAACGGTCGGTTTCTTATTCACCTACTCCTAATGACTAATTTACTATTAAGATGGTCGTCATCCATCCATAATTGGGAACGGTCACTTCTACGACTCAATCATAAATACTATTCCTAGTCAATTCAAAGGGACAATTCTCAAGAAAAGTACCAAAAACAAAAGCTGAGGAACCCACCTAAAAATACAAAAAGACTCGATAAAGCAGTAAAATATGTACAAGGATGTTCATCTCCCACCCCACACTTAAAGAAAGCACTGTCCCCAGTGCGCAATGTAAACAAAGTATAGAGTTAGAGAGAAACTTCCTTAGGCCTCATCATCAGCCACAGATGTGGCACCATCCACTACCATCAATGCCGTATCGGCGGCATCTCCATCCACTGTGCCCTCATCATCAAGCGGCTCTTGAAAAACCGGGCCCATCCT
The DNA here is from genome assembly GCA_018342035.1 of Solanum appendiculatum. Classification (NCBI taxonomy): domain Eukaryota; kingdom Viridiplantae; phylum Streptophyta; class Magnoliopsida; order Solanales; family Solanaceae; genus Solanum; species Solanum appendiculatum. The sequence continues at coordinate 904,632 of JAGDQO010000791.1, forward strand.
ACACATGTACATGGCACTATTCGTCAGTGGATAGCGCTCAGCCAAGTCTTCCATTTCCTTGTCCGTGACCGGGCGACCTCTAATGCGAAGTTGTAACTCCGCCATGCCGAACATCCGGGCCATCCAACTATCATCTCTAGCCCGCCGGTCAGCTGTAGATAATACAGGCCCGTGAGCCACATCCAAAGCTTTTGTGCACGTCACATCGACAAGGTTACTAACTAGGTATGGGGCCATAGCCTGGTCCATGTCAAGTGCTTCCTCTTCAATACCCTCAGCCCCTAAAAAATCGAGTCATCAGACCGCTATAACAGTATCGCCACCGCTTATCATGTTCTATCGGAGCACCGACCCTACATTGATTGGCATCCCCTTCATAAGCATGTAAACTAAGACAACGCGGTCCCGAGTCACCTCATAAGTGTGTTTGCAAGGCAGCAACACACTACACACAATCTTGAGCCACACCCTTGCTTCCTGATTCAAAAGAGCATAGTGAAGGGTGGCATGCCTCCCAGTATCCTTGCTTCTTTCCCACCTTGTTGTGGAGTCAACACCACACAACGTATGTATGATATCTCTATATGGCGGCATTTCTTTCAATTGGTTATATTCAACGGCATCACAATGTGGAGTACCCAAAAATGCATTAAGCACTCTCGAGGTAAACGAACCGTTTTCCCCCTCACATCCACCAAATGATTGTATCGATGTTCCGTGATCCAATTGGCATAAAATTCCCTCACAAGGGTGAGCTTACAATCCCCTTGATCATCAAATATTCATTGCAACCCCAAATTATATATAGTTTCATGAATATGGGGGAATTCGACTTGCAAACATACGTCATCCCCGAGATATTTAGCTTCCTTCTGACTCTCAAACGAATCCTCACCATGATGCTCAACCGCTTACTTACCAAATCTCCTAGATGGAGTTCGGTTACTAGATGACCCGACGGTGTTTCCCTTCTTAGAAGGCTTGCTTCCCGCCCCAACTTCCAAATTTTTACCCTTTGGTGCCATGACAACTAGAAAAGAGCAAGAAAAGTGAAGAAAAGAGAAGCTTTGGAGATATTAAAGAACTAGGACTAGGTTAAAGTCCCCGGCAACGGAGCCAAACACGACCGCCCCACCATTAACCCAATTTTTTTTCCTTCACTTTTCTTGCTCTTTTCTAGTTGTCATGGCTCCAAAGGGTAAAAATTTGGAAGTTGGGGCGGGAAAGAAGCGTTTTAGGAAGGGAAACACCACCGGGTCATCTAGTAACCGAACTCCGTCTAGGAGATTTAGTAAGCAGGCGGTTAAGCATAATGGTGAGGATTGGTTTGAGAGTCAGAAGGAAGCTAAATATCTCGGGGATGAGCACGTTAATGAGGTACGTTTGCAAGTCAAATTCCCTCGTATTCATGAAACTATCTATAATTTGGGGTTGCAATATATATTTGATGATCAAGGGGATTGTAAACTCACCCTTGTAAGGGAATTTTATGCCAACTGGATCACGGAACAGCGATACAATCATTTGGTGGATGTGAGGGGGAAAACGGTTCGGTTTACCTGAGGAGTGCTTAATGCATTTTTGGGTACTCCACATTGTGAAAAGGTAGATAGACCAAAGAATATAAAAAGCTCAATCTAACTTGCATATCACTTGTTTAGATTCGTGTTTAGGAGTGACGCCCGGACGAACACCAAGCTTGGTTACGAAACAGAATGAAATATAAGTGCTAGCCAATTAGGACTGTCTATCCCCGCTCAACGATGTAGTTAGGCAGCTAGTTGGGGTAGGCGATTAGAGGTCGAGAGATCATGATCATAACATTAACCCTATAAATCAGTAATGTTATAACCATAATTGATTCATTGCATGAGATGTGATACATGAAACTCAAAGCATGCTGCAGCCCTGGAATTGTCTCTTACTTGATTAAAACACCAAAATTACGGTTGTCCTTGTTAGTTCGTTTAATAATTAAATTGTTCTCATTAGTAGTAACCAAAACCATCTCATATTGATAATACGTTCTTTAAGTTGTTGATTTAATAGAATTGATATACATACCTGGTTCTAAAAGAGCCACTTATTACTTCTGTGACTACGTACAATTGCGTGTGCATTTGGGAGCAACAGTTTAAATGAAGAAGATGAGAGAAGATAGAAAAATTTAAAGGAAAATAAGAAAAAAGTAGAAATGGAAAAATATTTAAATTTGGCAGATATTCTAGTGACCGCCTTCCCTATCAATAGCAACCTGTCCTATAGTGCAGTTCTTCTAAGAGTGATTACATGTAACTTTAAATTTCAGTTTCGTGATAACGGATGAGATTCTACCGAGTTGATGGTGACGAATAGTTAAGCCCATACTTCTGTTTTGTTCCGTGTTTGATATATACTTTTTTTTATCTCAACCCTTGTTTGTCATAATTTTTGTACATAAAATACTTTTGTGAGACGGTGTTTTTTTTGTCTGTGCTAGAGGGAACACTAAGGAATGAAAAAAGTTTTTAAAAAAAACAATTATTATCTTAGACAAGCCCATACAATACAACTTACCGCACACAGTCAGGGTTATCTTGCAAGTACAATCTGAAATCTTGAAAGCACTTTTCCTCTAAAGTCATGGATGGATAGGAACTAGAATCTGATGGCAACAATTTTTGAAGAACCTGATGCACTAATAACTACAAAGGAAAAACATAACATCCCCACTTAAAATAACAGTGCCAATTAATATGCTCAGTGAAGACCACAAAGTCCACAACACAAAGGAACTAACCTGGGTGAAACCACGTAGAGTATGATGGTGTGAGGTCAACAAAGGAATTATACAAGGTAGTAGTTCACTCAGATGTCTGGACTTGTACTCTTCAGTTGAGTGAAGGATGATATTTGCAGCTATAAACACATAGGAAGATAAAGCCTGCAACCGTAAGAAAACATAAGGTGATGTTTTCCCGTCATAGCTAGTGGATAGGCAATAATTAATTAGTACAATTGAAGGTAGTAGTAAACTACATATCTTATTGAGCGCATGTAGTCACATGATAACAAAGCAAAATTAATATAAATTGACTTCTACCTCAGTCCACCAAAAGAAGATGCTATAGTTAACCTCCCCTACCAAAATATGGACATGTATGACAATTTGACAAATCATTTGGTCAGTGCATTTTAAATCCCTTACCCTATGAGGGCAGAGTACTTCTTTCACTTTAAATTAAAGTGATTTGAAGTTGTGCTAATTTATCAAACAAGCAAACAAAATATTAACATGCTGGTCCCCCCCACTGCCTTTAAAATTTTTCACATCAGTACATTTTATAATATAAAGTTTGCACTAGCTTTCATTGTTAGTTTATTGAAGAAAAAAAAACAGTTTCCTGTTTTGAAGAACAGTCACAACGAATGTTGTAGCAGGACTATACATTATATTCTCCAGTGGAAGAATGAAGAACTACGATGTCCAGCAGAGACAAGCAATTGCAATTTTGATGTCTTGTTGCCCAATCAAAGGATGTTCTAACTTGTACCCCCTTCTAAGTACAAGCTTTTCCATTAGTTTTCCAAATTCGACCAGAAAGACAGATTAAAAATCAATAATTGTGACGGCATTTTTAAGTGACGAAAGTCATAAGGGAAAGACTAAAAAATGTGAAGATTTATCTATTATTCTTCAGTGCATATCATCCTTGTATGGGTATCATACTAGCCTATGCTGTACCATTCCAATTTATCTGTAAGTATGAAGTATTAACATATTATATGTTAGAAAGTGGAATGAGAAAAAGCTCACCTGAGGCCGCATATTATAATCTCGCAGCAATGGTACTAATTCTTGCCCAACCTGCAAAAGAAAAATGAATAATACTGAAACCCTCATCTATCAAATAAAGCAAAGATGCTTGGTAACGAGAAAAGGGAAACTCATGTAGAATTTGATAGTTAAGTAGTTAACGACTTAGTACTCGCAGCAAGGCTCCTCATATAGGAGTTTTGGGGTACATAAACTAAGTTTCTCAATTCTTGGATTCCTAATTATTATGACATAATCAGTAAGAATATTATACACAATATTCTTTATGATTTTCTATACTTTCAACAATAACATAATCATTATGAATATTTGTTCAATAGAAACAATCATTGGTAACTCAAAGAAACAACTCCTTAGTAAATAGGGATGGATAATGTTGTAGAGGTATCAAAGACTTATGGAAAGCTCATCTCATACTAAATCCATACTGCATGTGCAGCAAAAGTCCAAACTCAAGATAACCATAATATTGATTTTGTGGTCATCTCATCAGAAAGCTTAAACTGTCCGAGAGTGCATATGTTTTTACTTTTTCAACACACCCCCTCATGTGCGCGCTTGATGTTTTTTATATGCCCAACAAGTGAAAATTCTTTTTGATTATGAGTGAACATATAGAGTGTGGACAAATCACATGGGAGACCTCACATTAGGGAAACCAAGAGTAGACTGAAACTTACTCGGAGACCATATTGAATTGTGTGACCATCTGATAGCATCCATGGTGGCATCTTTAATTTAAGGACTTGAATGAAGTTTGGAAGTTAAGGAGATGCAAGATAATATTGTTGAGCTTCAATGGGAGATCAAGACGATGCTTATCGTGGAACAAGAGCCCAAGAATGAGCTCAGGAATTGTGGCGATGAGTGGGCCAAGTGTTATACATATTTCATGGTCCAAATTCAAGCCCGAGAGGAGGAAGATTGGGGCCTACATGGAGCCCCAAAGAGCTGATTTTCATGCCCAAAGTGCTGAGAAATCAAGCCCCAAAAGGATGAAATTCACGCCCAAAAGAGGGCTGAATTGCACGCCCACACAATGTGTTGGCACTTATTTTTCCTTGCACTTGCATAACAGGAACATTTGAAACATTAGCGTAACTATTGTACCAGGACACATTCACATATTCAGAACGTCACAGATGTAGAAAGAGAAAAAACAGAAACAAAAACATGAAGGGAACACAAATGAACTGAAGGGAAAAGGAGAATATCGCATAATAAGGAAAAATAAGCTAATCGTCACACAAGATATCATAATGTCAAATGGCACAACATGGAAAAGTCCAATCTTACAAATAGAACAACCTAAAAAGTGAATTTATCAGAGATTCCATACCAGCAAAGGGAAGTTCAAGTAGATATTGATCGCAAAAGTTTCCAAATACTGTCGAACCGAAGGGAAATTGTTCCTCTACATGGAAAAGAACAGTAAGAGTCATTAGGATCAGCAATGGAGCTGCTTGATATAGGAGGCCAATCATTTGAGCACATATGGACACTATCTCCATAACCCAATATTGACTTTCATGTACAAACAAATATGTCACATAACTGTATATATTGCATGAAGCAGCAGATGCTAATGAAACTCTTGAAAATTTTGACCCAAAACTACCTAAATCAAATCACCTTTTTCGTGGGGGTAAGGGGATAAGAGGGGGGGCTTGGGGAGGGCCAATTCTCTGTTATTTAACTACTTGAATCACTTCCTTTTTGTCTTCAAAGCATTTCCTATTTCTTTCTTTCCATATACTCCACGCAACACTTAGTCAGATAGTCATCCAAAGCTTCTTATAGAATTTACCAATGTAGCTTGACTTCCAGCACCCTATAAATTATTTATTGCAAAAATATTATAACAAGAATAATTGTCATTATAATTGTTCATCTGGAAGCTATACCACAATGTTGGTATCCGGTGGCAGCTTGTCTATTTCTTATTTTTAGATGTGCATAAAAATTCTGGAAACACCCCAAGAAATGAAACGTCCAAGATAAAGTAGGATAGAGCCATGTAGAATAGCTAGCAAATCCCAAATTTTTCAGCGGAACAGAAACAGTGGCAATTAGAAAGGGCAACAGAAGAAGTCTATGAATAATATCTAGCACAAACATCTCCAAACCTAGAGTTACAAAAATCCAGTAATATTCTTATCTTAAGACAGGTCAGCAAATTGGGCTCCTTTTTTTCCTTTCTTCTTTTGGGAGTCGATAACAGTCAATCAAGATTCAAATATACAAAAGAGCAGTAAATAGATTGCCAGGCAGAAGTTCTTACATAAAGAGATACATGCAAGTTATGGGTAACTTGCTGGACTATATCTTGATCAATAAACTGTGACAAAATGCATACCATCTGCCATGCACGAACTTTACGCCTATGAATCTGCCCAGGAAGATGAAAGATAAGGGCTAAACTTTCTGAGAGAAAGGTTACAGCAGTACAAAAACAGCACTAAGGAAGTTCTGGAATAATTACATATTTGAGCAAAAACCAAAAAAGGATTAGGGCTAATATCACAACACTGGTTAAGAAAAGCTCGCAAATTTAGAGATGAAAACAGAATTAAGGTGCAGCTCGCATATTTGTTACTCTCAGATTATAGCACTTCATCATTAAAAGAGATAATTTACACCATTTACTGAAAACCATCCTCTAACTCAGATAAATATCAATAGAGCCGTTCAGTGAACTCCTCGAACTAGAAAGTTTTATAACCAGAGGGGCAGATTACATGCATCCAAGAAAAATCACAAGAACTAGAATGCTTATAGGAAAAAACAAAAGAATTCACCATCTCCTATTTTTGGTTTCTTAAGCTCATAACAGATAGGAAGGACCATGAACCAAAGTACTTACCGCACTGTACTTTTTACACAACTCTTTAGCAAGATCTTTGTCATTCACCTGCATAAACAATAAGTTTGTACCTCCACAGATAAGTTACGTGAAGCATAGTCAACAATCAATGTACGAAATTCACGTGCGCTTGCTAGTTACGAACATTGTTGTTTAGTATCAGGTATTAAACATGACATATTTAAGCATAAATGTGTAATTTCTTATCTATTTAATGAGCGGTTATTGTCTATAAATTGACATATACTCGAATTAGGTATTGAGTTGCAAGTTTATACAAAAACCAAAAAATTGGTGTAACAGTAGCTAAAAAAAATAATACCCAAAATTTTAAGCCCACATAATTTCTAGAAGTTTGCTTTTCTTTTTGTATTGAGTTCGGAGTTGGGGGTGGGGGGTTCAACAAGTATGATAAGAGAAGAATTCAATACCACATAATTGAGAAGTTCGAGTAGGAACATCTTGCCAGATACTAGAGCATCATTACTGTTTCTATCTTCATTGTGCGTACTGGCTATTTCTGCAAGTCTGGAGAACATAACTGCCACTGAGACACGTGCATACAGCTCTGTGTTGATAAATTCCTGGTACAAAGCCAGCACAGGATCACTCCCATCAGAAACTAGTTGAATGCTAGGACATTTTCCAGGTGCAGGATGGGCGGGGGAGCCAAAATTTAACTAACGTTATTTACTGTTCACAAAAGCCAAAGAAGAATAACTTTGGAATAAACTGTACTACTTTTTATCCAACAGATTGAGCTAAGAATAGAAAACATAGATAGAAATAAAATGGAAAGCATGAAGCGGTAGTCGCTTATAAAATGCATTTGATCAACAACTCACTGAAACCATGAGGTTCTCCAATTTAAATAGATCTTTTTTTTTTGGTTGAAAAGGGTGGCAATTTAAATAGATCTAGTCGACTAAGTTTTATCTTCATATGCAAAAACAAACTTAAAATAGAAAATTAAGGAATAATTTGTATAAAAACCTTTTGTTGATTTGTCAAAGAAACTCCAAGTCCAGAAACTGCAATTCTCATTTATAACATGGCTTGCCTAAAAGCACAGCAAGAACGCTGATCAAACAGAAATGGCAACTCATTGGAGCTCAGTTTAATAAATACTCACCATTTGGTTAAAATAAAGATGGCTGGTGCCATAACAATGATCAAAATATCAGCAGACGTGACAAAATTAGGGGCAATAAGGTCAAGCGTTCTTCTAGTGTTTAAGAACAATAAAATGACATCAATCAGTGAGCTGCCTTCATTCTTTTGTACCAGAGAGGTTCATGCATGTAGAGGGTGATCCCAAAAGAGAGATGGTATGACTTACTTCAGTCAGCTCAGGATCTGGGCTTTTAGCCAGAACTGATACTTCAATTTTGGCATCACGATTTTCAGACAATTCAGCTTCAAAATCCTCATCAAATGCAACTGAAGAGGGATGAAGTTGCACGTGCAAAAAAGAACAAGTTCACTGTCATCGGAAGATACTGAAAGGACATTAAGAAAACTACTCTACATATTTACAGTCAATAACATGATCACTGACATAATATAAAAATTAAGGACATACCTGAACCATATTGTGTTAATAACTTTAGTTCTTTCATATAGAACTTTATAATACTTGGACAAGCATGCCAAAGTCCAGTTAAATGCAAGGCGGCTAACCGAATGGTTCGTGGACTTTTAGTGCCCTCCTCAAGTATTTTCTCCACAAACTACAGAAGTGGAGAATGTAGTTACTTTTCCAAAAAAACTGGTAAGCAAATGAACTAAGTAATTTATCAGCCCAGAATCACTAAAAACATAGCACAAACACATAGAAGGGAGGGAGACTACCCACCCACTTCAAAGGTCCAGGTGCATTCTCATATTCATGCATCTTCTCATTGCCAAAAACAGAATAGTGCATCACAGAAGACATAAGTGCAGCAATTGGAGCAATTCTCCTTTTTTTGCAGCTGGCATGTAAAATCCAAGAAGAGCGCACCAGCTTCCACATCATCTGTGTAGAGAGCATAGTTAATGAATATTCAACAGGTGATTCACCTGACATCACATGAAATGCCCACCCACGATTAGCAGAAAATCAAACTGATTTACATTTTGGAAAGGGGCAAGGGGCAAGGGGCAAGGAAAAGGGAGGAGCAAAATGAAAATTTAACTAGTTCCCTGTTCCAACAACAAAATTGAATGATGTAAAGGATCACAATGAATCTTATTATCAAGTTTTGACACAATAGTTATCTCCATAAACACCACACCTAGTATTATCAATATCTCTTTTTTTTATTTAAAAAAAAGAAAAAAAAAAGAGATATTGATAACACTGGAGGAGCAAAATGAAAATTTAACTAGTTCCCTGTTCCAACAACAAAATTGAATGATGTAAAGGATCACAATGAATCTTATTATCAAGTCTTGACACAATAGTTATCTCCATAAACACCACACCTAGTATTATCAATATCTCTTTTTTTGATTAAAAAAAAAGAAAAAAAAAGAGATATTGATAATACTAGTGTTATCAATATCTCTTTTAATACAGAAATACCTAAACGATCACTACGACAACACCTACGCCTCAGACACAAACAAGTTGGGGTCGACTAGATGAATCTCCACTTCTCCTCAATAGAAGTTTTCTACCAAGTCTAAAACCTATTGTGCCCTATCTTTAGCTAAGTCTGCATTGATCTGAAGAAATATTATTTATTCCATTAGAAAGATCCGTACAGGTCTGCCAGCAAACATTTGGTGGTGTAGATTGCATCGGAAAAATTGTCTACCCCAGCTGTTATGACTATCCTACAAGTCAGAAATCAGTGGCGCTCATAAATTTTATCTCTTAAAGCCCCAAGCAGCTAGATTCAGTCTAAACTTAAAGGCAAGTTCTACGGAATGGTGGTTAGACCAACTATGTTGTACGAGATGGAGTGTTTGCCAGTCAAGAACTCTCACGTTCATAATATGAAAGTAAATGAGGATGTTCGGTGGATATGTGGGCATACGAAGAGTGATAGAATTAGAAATGAAGATATAGGGGACAAGGTAGGGGTAGCTGCAGTGGAAGACAAGATGCGGAGGCGAGACTGAGATGGTTTGGGCATGTGAAGAGGAGAGACACAGATGTCCCAGAGTGGAGGTATGAGAGGTTGACTATGGATGGTTTCAGGAGAGGTAGAGGTAGGCTGAAGAAGTATTGGAGAAAGGTGATTAGATAGGACATGACGCAGTTGCAGCTTACCGAGGACATGACCTAAGAAAGAAGGTTGTGAAGGACACGAATTAAGGTAGAAGGTTAGTAGGTAGTGGAGCGTTATCTTGCTTATCCTTTCATACCAGTAGTAGTAGTATTTACCGTGTAGTTTCTTGTCCTTCGATTTTTATTACTATCTACTATCTCTTGTACTTCAATCATCACATTATTATGCTACAGTATGTTCCTTCTTTTCCAAATTGCTTTTTTTTTTTGAGATTGATCTTTTCCAAAATGCTTTGTCATGCTTCCTGTAGTATTTGGCATGATTTCTTCACTTTCATTATTTCTTTTTTGATTTGTACTGATATGCTTTTCCTTAAGCTGAGGGTCTATTGGAAACAACCTCTCTACCTCTCAAGGAAGAGGTAAGGTCCGTACACTCTACCCTCCCCAGACCCCCACTTGTGGAATTACACTTGGGTTGTCGTTGTAGAATTCAAACCCTGGTCTCAATATCTTCCCTCCAGTTTCCCAAACTGCTAGGTTAGGCGCACACTTGGCATATATCACTAAACAACTAAGAGACTAGAACTCATTTAACTTATTCTTCGTCTTGAAAAGATTTATGTTGGTTAATGAGTTGCCAACATGAAAAAAATTAACTTTAATTGATGAGTAAAAACAACGTACAACTTGAAATAAAGGAAAGTAACATATCAAAACCACAGGTTAAGCATACCTGGATGTCAATCCCATGACAAGCAGAAACCATTGAACCTTCCCTTCCCAAAGCTAACAGCTCCATGATTAATCTGACAGATCTCAGCATGGGTAAAACAGAAGCGTCTCCAGCATTCTCAAGGCTGCAACCATATCAATCAGACCTCACTAGCAGTAAATGATTTAGCTGATATAAGCAAAAAATTTGGTAATGGGCTCTGATCCTAGATCTCAGTTAAAATTTAATGACAAGTTCAATATGTTGAAGAATTCAAAAGAAGCTCACTAAAAATTCACTTTGTGTTCAATAAAATTTTTGGTTACTAAGCTTTACAATCTAAACTGTACAAATAAACCTTCAATTTCGCAATTAAAATGAATCAAACTCTAATTATTCTAACCAAAAAAAAAAAGAGTCAAGGTTTCCCACATTAACCTAGTTTAAACTTCAAAAATTAAGGAAAAAAATACTACAAGGTCCTGCAGGTGGGAGGCTGGCGCATGTAGGTTGGATTACAGGAATAAAAATATTGAGATGGGGTTGACAATTAGCAAAAGGAGGACATAATAACTGTAAGGCTAGGGAGCAGGATACACTAGGCTAGGAATAAGGAAGGATGTCAAAAGCTTTGGTTACTGAATTGATGAGGTCGGCACAAATGCAAAGGGTTGCACAACTCATCTTATTTATAGTTTAGATAAGAAACTAACCTCGCCATTTCAATTTATTAGTGGTAGAAGTTGACTTTGATAAGGAAGAGAATTATGAGTACAAAACTCATAATTAAAAGGTAAAGTAGAATTAACCCAAATAATTTCTACTTAGTGATTGCTAAGCAGATACATATGGTAGCATACCTGTCAACAAGATCATCAAAAGTCCATATAAGCGTTGTATCTGAGAAGTAAAAGTTATGCTTTCTCAAATGAACTCCACTCTTAAGTGCATGATTGGGAATTGATAGTAGCAACTCGATGCATATCCACTGAAATCATAAAAGAAGACCACATTATCATGGAAGCACATCAATTTCAACAACCACAAGTGAAATCCCTAGTATAAAAGAGCTATGCTGGTTAGTTAAACCAGAACAAGTAAAAGAAGAAAAAACTCTAACAAAGTCACAGATATGGAGAATGTTCATTTGCCTGAAGGGAATTAGGTTGGTGAAACCAGGAAGCATCAAAGGAGTTCTAACTAGCTGGAATAGGGATGGCAATGCTTCAAAGAAGGAGGAGATGGAAGATTGTCCCAGCATGCATTTGGTGGACAATTTGGAAAGAGAGGAACAATAGGAGCTTTGAGAATGTGCAGAATAGCCTTCAGAAGATTACAATGAATTGCTTAGCTCTTTTCTACTTTTGGTGTAAACAAGATATTTTAGCTAGAACAGAAGACATCTTTGATGTACTAGATTGTTTATAGGCTATCTGATTAAGCCCAAAGATTCTGTAAGATGTAATACTTTTTTGAAGGGGGACTACACTTTTGGTTGTAGTATACCTGTGGATATCTATAGACTAATGTTACCAGCCTCAAAAAAAAAAAAAAAATAGAATCAAAGCAAGTACTGGGATTAGTAGTTATATTTAACATCTCAATGAAGAAAATTATCCCTAACAATTACCCACTTATATTTACTATACTCAAACTGCTTGCCAAAAGCTAACAATCTTTCTCTTCTCTTTTGACGTCCCAATATTTCAAACAAAAGGTACCAAACTAGTATTATTTTAAGCCTCTTTTTTATAAGTTATTATTTCTCCTCTTTTTTGTTATCCATATCTCGACCAATCCAACTTGATCTACCTGAAACTTGCATGCTTAGATAGCAAAATAAACACAGATAATATTCAAGATAGTTATCTGTAATACATTATTTATTATTACTATGTGCACTTTGCGTATTTTTTCCTAGCCTCAAATTTAAGACATGTTCTGCTTTGTGTATTCCAATTGAAACACTGATATACCAGCTTTTCCAGATGTGCTATGTCATTCTTTATCTCTTCCATGGGTTTTCATTTGACTACTTCTAGAGGCAATGCAAAAGCTAGTTAGCTTGCAAGCTCGAGCTACAGGGAGATGTTTAGGAAAATTACATGTTCTTTACTTTCATTTTCAGGTGATGATGCATCAGAGATATTAAGTATTACTAGTGCTTCTATACCGCGAACTATTTCGAACAACTCTTTTGCTCAATGACATCACCACCCTCCCTTCAGTCTTTTGCATACCTATTAAGATGAATTTTACATGTGTAATACACAAGATATAATCTCCTTGTTAATATACCCTTATGCATGTACCAAGTAAAGGCAAAGAAGATCACCTTCCAGTTCAATAAAACTGCTCGTCGAGCTCGTGCCAAATTTCCCACTGCAATTATGTTGTTGATGTTCTGAAGCAAAGTCCTGAGTAAGGAATCCAAGACTGATTTACCAACAGCTCTTAATGAAGTTAACTCGTCATCTTCTGAGACATGATCTAACAACAGATTGAACATGGACAGTAATCCTTCCAAAGCAGCTGCTACTGCTTCATATGCTGCTAGGCATATTTCTGCCTCAAGCTGGTAATTTTAAAAAAGGACAATGGAAGCAAGATATTCAAATCAATTAGCTATTATATTTTAATGTATGCCTAAGCACATCCAGGATTATCCAAATCTTACCTCTGAACTACATGCCGGAGATGTACTACTTATCTTCCAGCAAAAGTTCCACAGATAGGTAACAACAGACGCAAGCGAAGCATCAGTGCCAAACTGTGCGGACCAACTGGAGATGGAAGCAACCGCTTTTATAGACGTCACCTATCCAAAGGTTTGTTAGAACACAAAGTCAGTTGTTTATAAATCTGATAGCTAGAAAAGAAAAGAAACACAAACTAGGCAAATATGGAATTAGGAGAAAGGATTGGTTGATCCTTCACATGTTTATGGAGAAGCAATAAGAAACGTGTCTATGTGAAGAAACATATTGAGCCATTTACAGCAACAATTTCACATACACCCTATTTATCAAAAGATCAAACACCTAGGATGTTTAACAGAGAGAATTATGTACCCCCTATGTCTAACAAAGAATTAGAAGACAACAATTATGAATATACCTGAGAGAGAAAAAATGAATATACCCCAGAGATTTCAAATTAAGTTTTATGACGAACTACATTAATAAAACAATAGAAAAGAATTCTGAAGGAAGATTGAGGATTAAGAAAACAAAGGTTAAGTTAGACACAGAGAGCAGATCATGCAATATCCTTAGATAATACGGTACATTTCAATTCAAATGGTTGTCTTCTTCATTAGTGAATGCGTCTAAAGAGTCTGACCAGAAAATATTACTGCTTTCCATCATGACACTAATAGCTTCATATCTCACATACATATCAAAAAGTTAGATGCTGAGACCCTAACTGCTAGAGGTTATTAGTTTAATAAGATGTATTTAATTCAAAATATAACCATGACAAAAGGACATTATAGATATTCCACATCAACATCAAAGGCCCTGCATGAATGCAGTATACATGCCCATAACAGTAAGTCATAAAGGATCATACAGCCTGCAAAACTGAACTGGTCAATGAAGACGACAACCGACGCTGACTTGGACCCCCCAGCCTGCCTCGGATGGAGCCAGAAAAATCTCCACCCTCTTCCATGTGTTTTGACCAAAAAATGCTGCACGACATTCCAGCATATGAGACTAGTGCATCCTGTAGGCAGGCAGTTCAGGATTTTAGAGAAATCTTATAAAGGCCATAAATGAAATAACAGATAAGATTCCTGGTAACTAACCAATATAGAGAAAAATAATTTAGAGAACACCACAAAAATGGTCGAGCTTTTCATCATTGAATATTGGCCAACTTTGTCAGAAATGCCAAGGCTTGTCTTCGAGCTTCCTGTTTTCAAGCAGTCAACCAATCTCCCTTGGAGCACTTGTAACTCATGGATGAAGCTCAAAAGAAGGATGAGCAATTTTACTGGTACCCACTCCAAATTGTTGCTACGATCACATACATTAGCAGCATGATCTTGAATAAACTGTACATGTTGCTACAAGTATTACAAGCCTGTAACTGGGACTAATAACTATAACATAATTCAAAGGTCAAATACTTTTTTTTTTTAAAAAAAAGTCAAGCACAAATACAATCTACACATCAAACAGGCACCTATGCAGCTATGCTAACATGGCAAATTTAGAGAAAGACATCACGAGATCAAATCTCATTTACTTGGTAATCCCTATGAATTTCTCAAACACAATCAGACACTTCAAAACAACTGATACAATGTAATACGGTGAAAAAGACGAAAACTGTTTCGGTCACAGCTAGCTAAGGTGAAAGAGCAGGCAGCCTAGAATGAAAGAAGACGAGAAGAAATTAAAAATGGGATCTCCTTAACCAAAAGTCCAACTCCCAATTTTCCTCACTCAACTGTTTGTTTACCCACCATCCCGTTTCTTTCCCTAAAAGGATAAAGACAAGCAAGCAAATGAACACAACATATTAGCAAGTATTGAAATGAAAATATGCTATTAGTGATCTACAGTTACTCAGGTTTACAACCCTATAACAACTTGGACCATAAACTATTACACAATTCACAGGCCAATAAGCTCGACACTTCTTACAGGAACTTATGGATAAGCTAGCAAATTAAGAGAACGCCATCATAAGACCAACTTTCATTTACTTGCTCATCTCTACTCTAAGAATCGCTCTAACACAACTAGACACTCTTTATTTTGTTGAGTTCTAACACAACCAGACACTTAACACCAACTGATGCAATGTTATATGATGAAAGAGAACAGACCTGATTAGGACACATCTAGCTAGGGTGAAAAAGCAGTCTAGAATGAATGAAGACAGGAGAAGAAAGTAGAAATAGGATATCCTCAACCACAAGTCCAACTCCCAGTTATCCTCCCTGAGCTTTTTGTTTACTCCCCATCCAAATTCTCTCCCCAAAAAAAAGATAAAGATGGGAATGCACATGAACACACAACAAAAGCAAGCATTGAATTGAAAATATGATATTAGCCATTTACAGTTACTGTATTATTTCGCAAAAGAAGATAAGATCATAAATGATACTCGACGACGGTACAAGTTAAGACATAAATGATAAAATGAGAGAAGGTCGCCTCAAATTGCTTGCCATATCATAGATACACCTTCAAACGCACCGGTTACACACTGATGATAGGAGGTGTTAGAAGAGTACCGAGTACGAGGTAAAATCGCATTAAAGGCAGTTTGTGTCAAAACATTTACAATCTCTTGGATCCATGTGAACTAACAAAGAACAAAACATAAAAGAAGCAAAAGATCTATATAGAGATACTAACGAATTGGAATTAAAGTTTAGTCGTATTGGTACACTTGTACAAGTCAGGTGTTTCACAAGATTTCTTTAGTTAGTGCAGAGATTTATATCAGCGGTGAAGACAAAGTGAACCTCCAGTGTTAGAGAAAAGTCAATGTGTATTTAAAAGACAAATAATTGAGTATTGCGATTAAACTAGTCCAAATGAATCAGAATGGTGTAGAGGACTCACACAAAACCCAACTAATTTGCAATTGAGGCTTAATTGTTGTTGTGTGTTTCATAATCCGCCAAAATAGTGCAAAGAACTGTAAATTATTAAGGAGTTGCCAGGTCATTATTTCTAAGAAGCAAAGAAAAAGCATACCTTGAATATTGGATTCAAGTCCTCCTCTTCCTTGATAACCAGAAAAAGCACCCTTGTCCATCTTTTTGCCTCAGCTTCCCAAGAATCCAAATCTTCGTCATCATAGTTAACAAAAATATCAATTGCATGACAGGAACTTATCAACTTTCTTTGGTAACCAATGAGAGATTCCAAAAGCTTGAGATTTGTTTGTAGACAGTCAGATGTAGAAGGTTTCTGTACGCTCATCCCAAGCCATTCTTGTACCTTTAATCTCAAAGAACCTAAAATTGGCAAAGGATAAGAACCCTTTTTATCAATATATGCATTTGGAAAAAAAGATCTTTTATCAATATCTGCAAATAGATGAACCACAGATAAGCTTGAAAAAGGTAAGGGGAGGCTTGGTTCATTGCTTCTACTTCTCCATTAGAGTTATTCATTAATAAAAGGTCACTCGGGGTAAATAGCTGAGTGATATTAGCTTAAAAAGAAAGACGAAAGATGAACCAAAAATATTCATAAAGAGATAACAGCATGCTAAAAGGATGTGAGTGTCATTGACATACCTCCATTATCAGTAATTTCTCGCGGCAAGCTTGAAATGAAAAGTAAAAGTGTTTCAAGAGGAACATCAGTAGGAATCACCACAGAAGCAGCAGCAGCTAGAATGTTCTCACAAACTGAAAGAAACAAGATGGAGTACCATAATTGTGAATTCAAATGCTGATGTTGAAATGTTCAGTACACCAAAAATCTATATGTACCTTGGTGCCGATAAGATGGATTGAAATGTTGTTTACAGCTTTCAATAATATATCGGAAAGTGTCTAGCAAGTCTACTTTATCACTCGGGTAAGACTCCTTATCTTGCAAAATGACTGGTGATATATCGCTGCATTGTCCAATACCACAAGCCGCTGAAGAAATGCACTTTGTAAGACACATTAATCCAGCTCGTCCAAAAGATTGCCTCTTAGCAATGGAAGCCAAACTTTTCAAAAAAGCAACCCCATTCCTGCCATCAAATGGAACTTCAACTATTAAATTGCCATAACAAAACCAGCCCAATGATGGCTTTCCTAATAAAAATCAAGTGGAAGTCTATGTAGCTTGGTAATGTAGATTAGAAGAGGTGTGATTCGGCCATTGAGATTAAAAAAACATGACCCACATACAACACCATACCCAGTGTATTCCCACAGAGTAGGGTCTGGAGAGGGTAGAGTGTACACAGACCTTACCTCTACCTCAGAGGTGAGGTAGAGAGGTTGTTGTTTCCGATAAACCCTCAGCTCAAGACAAAAACAGACTAAAAGAGATGTAATGGAAGTACAAGAGACAATAGGTAGAAAACAAAACAACAGATAGTAGCAGAACAGTTGTTAACAAGCTAGATTATGCTTTCAAGCTAAACAAATTTTATTTTTGTTGCAAAAACATCTCTCTTTCCTCACGGAGAACTTTTCTTTCTGAAGTTTGCCCTGAAATATTCTCCATTAGAAGCAAGACAAGATTGTGTAGATTAGGACTAACTATTTGTTTTTGTTAAACTTCTGGAGTACCTACAATGTTTCTTATTAAGTAATATGGAGTAATGTGGCTGTTTTAGCATTTGCCATTGAAAACAGATGGGGAAATTCTTCTTTTAGATCAGTATCACCACGCCGAACTTCAAGACAAAACCTGAGAAAGTTCCCTTTACTGAGTAACCTACAGATATTTTTTTATCAGGAAAAACGAAAGGGAATTGAACCCTATGTGAACTAAGTAGCCTACAAATTTTGCGAACTGACTGAACTCTTTTATCCCCTTTATAGTCTCTTTCATAAGTAATCCCATATGTTTGAATCACCTCGTCAAGACACCATCCAAGGAGACTTTCCTATACTTCACTTTAGTTACTTACTTGCACAAAGTACTCTCCTCAACTGAAAACTTCCATTACTATTTCCCTAGAGGGCTTAGTTTAAATAGTTAGCTGCCATACATGCAATCCCTTTAATAAGACTATGACTCTCTTCCAACTCATTAATAGCTTCTATCGCCACAAGATCCATCTCAATAAAAATTATAGGATACTAATCCGTATAATCCTAAGTAAAAACTTATCAATATGTGATAGCATACCTTTCATCCAGATAACTACTGTACCAGGAAAAAAATTGGCCAGCAGCTTCAATTGTCCAGGTAGAGTAAACTCCTCTTACACCTATGAAACATATGCACAAATAAAAGAATCAGCACGGTCATGATACATGTATTCCAGTAGTGTATGTGAGGCTATAGAATGTTGCTAAATCTTCGTTTAAGATAATGAAATATATTAATTATCCAAGCACCAAGAGAAAAGAAACATAGGATTTCTCTCCTTTTTTTTTCTCAAGGAGCTTAGGAAGTCCATCACTGTGTCAGGTATGAAGTACATTAATGGCTATGTTGATCTTCTTCATCAGAAGTTAGGTTTCAACTCATTGACTAGTTTCCATCTAGGGCTTGAACTGATGGTTAGTCATGGGTTTGGTTTTGGACTCTTGGCATCTGCTTTTCTCTTTGGGACGAGGGCAATGAATGAGGCATTGAAGAACTTTACCATAAGACAGTTGTGATGAAAGTGATTGAGTGCACCAAGAGCCTCAGGTTTGACTGTGTCCTAAGTTTTTTTGATAGAAGGCCATTGTGAAACCAGCTGGGTCAGGTGCTTTATCAGGGGTACAAGATGTGATTACAGCTAGCTCTTCTTCTTCACTGAAGGTAGTTTCCCCACCCTCCTTTTTCATCAATAGTTAACACTATCATCCCCTTGAAGCTTGTTGTAGGTCTCCAATTTTCATCCTCTCTGTAAAGGTTTTGATAGAAAGTAAGAATTTCTTCCTTAATGAGCTATTTATCTACAATAATCTCCTTCCCCACTAGTAGTTTATCGACGTTGTTCTATCTCATGTTTGAGTTAGCAACCTTCTGGAAGAATTTAGTATTTTTGTCCCTGCTTTAAACCACAAGCATCTAGACTTTTGCCTCCATGATATCTCTTTTGAGCTAAGCTGCTGGAATGGCATCTCCTTTTGGCATGAAATTCTGTATATGTTTGGGAATGTGATACTCAATGTGTTCTCCACACTTATGTCCTCAAAAACTTACCCTACTCCCATCATCCACCTTGAATGATGCATTCTCATTAAACTCTTCCCTTCATGATATTTTCTCCATGATCCGCACTCGTAGGGAAGCGTAGTATTTTGAGTCCTCCATCCACCTTCCAAGACCCCATATTATTCCAAGATCACCCCCACCCCGTGAAGTATAAACTAATGAGAAGTGCCTTTGTTTCATTTTGGTACATCAAAAATGGACAGTTTGAGTTCCAATTTTCCAGGAGAGAAAGGAGAGCATGACTCAAATATTTTCCTTCATACATCAAAACCAGATGCCTGCCCATATTTATTCATTTAAAAGCTTTTGATATGCCAGTTCCATAATACTAAAGCTTTAGCCCTAAAGTGTCAACAAATTCCAAAATCAGGCAACCCAAATCCAATTACAAGGTAGCAGAGGTCATTCGTCTTCCATTTGCATCAGGGCAGAGGTTTTTTTTTTTTTTGGGGGGGGGAGCCTTTCATTGCTACTGGAAGAAGATTACAACTGAGGAAGGAGGGCAAGCCTAGCCTTCCTACGAGATTGGTTACACTAGTAAACCAAAGATAAGAATGAGCAAAATCAGATCTCTAGCTACAAAACATTCAGCAGCTCTAAAGGGGAGAGGGTCATGGGCTATGTTGCTCGAACTCTTCAAAAATGTCGACAGGTGTGTGTCGGATCCTCCAAAAATAGTGTATTTTTGAAGAATCCGACACGGGTGCGGCAACATTTTTGGAGAGTCCGAGCAACTTAGGTCATGGGGGATTATAGATCAAAAAACTCGGGTTACATTTCTTGGCTCTAAATGAAGGAAATTTCCATCTGTCCATGTTGAGAAAACTTTAACTATCCCTGGAATAGCATTGAATTGGGAATATATTTGTACATTGGTAACATTATGGCTTAGGGAGGCTAGTTTGTCCGCAACTTTATTAGCCTCCCTGAAGCAATGCTGAGTAGAGATTCTATGTATGCCAATTAAATCCTTGATCTCTTTGACAACATCTTCGATCCTCCAAGGAGTAGCCCAAATATCATTTATGGAGTTCTGAAGGAGCAATGAATCTACCTCAACTATAGAGTAGAAACCATTGTTGGTGCACCATTTCAAACCAAAAAGTAGTGCCTGTGCCTCAGCTTGGTTACTTGTTCCCTGACCCAGAGGTATGCTAAAAGCCATGATGACTTTACCATGCAGGCGGAGCTTGCATGGAAAGCAAGGATTTCAGAAGAACCCATTAGCTTTGGTCCAAACCTTGTATATGTGTTAAAATTCACTTAATATGTACATATAATAAATTAAATTTCAGAACTCATAAACATCAAATTCAGAACCCAAACTTTGAATCCTGAATCTGCCACTGATTTGCCTCCACACCCCCACACCCCATCAGCCACTTGTAAAACGCCACTTTAGCAACAAAGGAAAATATGGACCACATAGACCTACATGTGCAATAAGTGATATAGAGATAAACGTACCAAAATCTTTGTTGTGCACAGGATCATTCAATCCTTCTACAAGTGAACCAGTTAAGAAATTTTGTGGAACCAACTTTGCACAGTGGTTGTATTTTGTCCACTCTGTACTCAGAAACGACTGCATGACCAAGCACCGAACTGCAATGGGAAAAAAAAGGAATAAAAAATGTAGCAGAATATTAAAGGCAAATCCTTACACGATCTATCAGATAAGTGTTCTCTACCATAAAGATATCAGTCTATTAGTTTTTTCCCTCTACCTTGAGGATTATCATGACAAAAACCACGTTCCCACAATACAGCTAACCACTTAAAATTTTCTTCTGAACTATCCATCCAAGTACGGCACACATTTCCATTGATAGCGTTTACTGAATTCTCTGGAGACGAAGAGGAATGAAGCAACAACGTCATCTGCAGGGAAAAATAATCATACAGTAGAGTGTCTGTTAGTATGTGATAGTGATGGTAAATCCCATATGACTGGAATCGATAAACTTCAGCAATAAATCAAATTACACATAAAAGGAAACTTACAAGGGAAATGCATAAAGTCAAAAGGTAAAATGATCTGGAATAGAAATGCACCTCAGACCGTCCACTGACCTATAATCAAATTTCCTAAATCACAAACTTTTTACTTTCTTGGTTTGAGTTTTTAAAACCTCAAAACTCTAGGCAAGAGAAACACCTAAAATTAATTCCTTTATTTCTAATTAATAAAGCAACCTTACATGAGAGTTCAAGGAAATTCCTTCATCACAATTCACAGTATCTTATACAAAGTACATTGCTAACTGCTTTTTGATGACCAACATTCTAGTGAAGCAAGACACCTAAAATTAATTCCTTTATTTATTTTTTTTGATAAAGGTAACTTGTATTATCAATAGAGGAATACTCCAGGAATGGTCCAGTAATCCTTACAAACCAAGATCACAGAAGTGAAAAACTAGCCTTCTATAATCTTATAAGTAATCTAAAATGCTGGGAATATCTTCTTCTTCTTGAGGATATTCATGTTTACACCAAAAATAGAAAAGAACGAAGCAATTCATCTTCATTTTCTCAAAAGAGCAGCTTTTGTTTTCAAAATAAATTCCTTTATTTCTTATCAATAAATTAATAAAGAACCCTAACATGAGGGTTCAGGGAAATTCCTTTACATTGCTAATTGCTTTTTGATAACCAAAGGATGTTTCACAGGTAGCAAAGAGAATGTGAAAGTATTTGACACATATGATCAAACCTGGTGATTCCATGCTGCTTCGACCAAGTGAGTGCCATACTCTTCGAGCATTTCATAAAGAAGAAAAAATGCCTCCCATTTCTGGTAGCAACTGGAGAGGAAATCATTTGTCTTGCAAATTTTCCCAACCCCCAGGGACATAGCTTCCTCCTCAGCCCACCTTTCCCTTTTAGTCATACCACAATGGGCTAAACTTCTCTCATCTATGGTTTTAACACTAGTTTGATACTGGTTTTTCTCGTCTAAATTTATGGTTCTCTTCAATATATATAAAGATTGCTTCCTCACCGAGCTCTCCTTATCAACCTAAGAAGATTACAGATATTAGATAACAGAAAACAAGATATTTGTAGCAAGCACTCCTATCAAACAATGGAAACACATTATAGTAGATACACAACATACCAAGCCTTTTTTCATTTCATCCCAGAATTGTTTCTCAGCTCTCAAATTAAATATTTCTGTCGTGCTACTCATATAACTGTATTGGCATTCATCAGTATAAGTAAAGAAAGACAGGTACAGAGAAAGTATAGCATACGCATCTCTTCTCTCCAGGGGCCCCAAAGAAAACAATGTCTTGCAACTCTTCCATAGCTTCTCTATAATACTTTTCCTAAAACAACAATTAAACTAGTGGCATAAGTCCAGAATTCAGACACTTATACGTCAACCAGTAATCATCATTTCGTGTCAATGGAAAAGCAAGAGAATTTTACCGAGAAAGTATATAGTTCTGTCCATTAATTGAGACTTCAAAAGCAGAATGAGAATCAAGTGCTCTGAATATGGAGGGAAGGAAAAAAGTAATTGCAGAAGATCGATGCTCCAAGCTTTGTGGAAGCATTTTAATGGTAATATTGCAAAGATCCCAGAGCAACTTTGCAGAAAATTTATCTGTGCAGCATTCATCTACGAAATCCAATCCAGATACTGATCTCACTGTATGTAAACTTTGCAGAGAAGCATCTAGTATCAATGTTAAAATATGACAAGAAACAGGCAACGGGAAATAATTAGGATTGCATTGCACAAGATTGTCATATAGTGTGCACTGTGGCTCCAAATGCCTGTCTTCTGAATTTTTAGAAGTCAGGGACAACTTATAAGCATCCAACTCTTCACTTTGAATCTCACCCATAGATAGTCCGACCAATCTTAACAAAAATGGGATAATGGTTACTTCAACAACCCCCCAACTGTTTGTATCAGCAACAACACTGAAGGTCATACCTGCAACCTAAATCCATCGTCACGTTTAATGGGAGAACATCAGAACCAAAATTTTGGCAAAAATAAATCACTTCACATATAATATAAAGTCCACAGATTTTTGAAACTGCATCCTTATTCAATTGAATGAACATGTTTACCTTGTTAAATAATTCACGATCATTGGAATGAACCAGCTTCATCAGGGGAAGAAATATTTTCCAAATCAATAACTGCATATATCTAGTCTCAGCTCCTGTAGAAAAGGTCTAAAAGGTATAAAGCCAGTAAAAAGTTTTGGGCCAAATGAAAAGACTTGAAACCTATAGCTAGAACACAACAAAATATATCTGGCTCACAAACTAATATTTCCAAGCCTCACAGACCACAATGATTAAAGTATCGGGAGGAACGAATATGATCCTTAGATAGGCAAGCTCCATAATGATGTGACATATATGAACAACCAAAAGCATATCCTAAATTTGTGTATGGCAAGCCCTAGTAGACTTTTAAAATAATTTTATTTTGATATGCGTTATGTTTTATATGTAAATGATTTAAGTGCAGCAGTATTTAAAGTGGTTAACTGATGACCACTCAGTCAAGGTGAATTTATCAAGCTGACTAAGGGTCCATGATGCTTGTCCCACTAGTCCACTACTATCTAGCACTTGAAGTTTGACAACGTAAGCTTCTTGAGCTTGTGCCTAACCCATTAACTATTTCCTATAATCTAATGGATTGAGTTGAATAGTTCAAACCAAAGTCTGTCTGACATGGAACAATGTGAAACAACGAAACCTATATTATTTTATGAAAGGAACCAAAATGTATGCAAAAGAAAGCCATACATTTTAATCGGGAAAGGGAAAAATGAAATGAAAGTCAAAGTAGCTATTCAATTATAAATACCCACATGACCTCTTTCTTTGTTTTATTTTATAAGTGCCTTCCGGTTTATTTTTTTCATTTCTTCAATCTTATATTGAAACTTGAAAGAAATTTATATTTAAAGCTTCAAGTAAGAAGTAGCCATAATTCAACTTTGAATAGGGACAGATTACTGAGATATATGGGGATCAGATTAGAATTATTAAAAGTGGGGGTAAAAAATTGTTGAATTATAACTATTTCTTACTTAAAAGGAAGTGATCATTAAAGCACGGTGATGAATAAGTCTGATGCAAAACAAATTCCAGGAATGTAACTGACCTGACTTCTTCAGAAGATGACAGGTTGCACTAACAAACGAAACAATACAATTGCGCTGCTCAAAATCCAAATTTTTGCTCCCGTCTATTATACCCTACACTCAAAGCAGCAAACACCAAAGAATACTTAACAATCAAAATATTTCTCACTCCAAATCCCACATCAATGTGAATATAATACACAGAAAAAGAACGACAAAATGATGTCAAAACTTCAAGTCTCAATGGTCAAAGATAACAATAAAGCATATTTAAAACAATGATAAAGGATTTATTTCCAAGAACAAGGGATATGTTAATCTGACTCCAGTGAAGCTTTAAGATTTATATATCTCTAACGAAGCATATAGCTATGTGAATCTTTCCGCATAGCAGAGATCAGATTCACATACCTTTTTTCCTCTTTTAAAATTTTTTCCTTTATGATACAAGAAAAATTTACTAAACAAAAAACTATTTCTTAAAAGAAACAATCCGAAGGGGGATGCACAAAGCGGATGCAAGTCCAATTCGACCTCTATATATATAGCTATTATTTTTCAGAAAATAAAAATTCACACCAAGTTCATACACACTATTACAAAGGAGAATTGGGTTCTGCACCCACAAATTCAAATCCTGCAATACCTCTGTTAGTTTTTCTAAAATACGGTGCAGCAGAACAGCTAGTATAATATATAATATACGTATAATCCATGTATAGTATGTGTATAACTGTGCATAATCAATGTATAATCTATGTATACTAATTAGGAAAAGTAAACAGTGAATCGAGGTAGCTATTTGTATAAAAATCCCTACTTTCATTCTACAATCTTTGTTTAAGCTCAGTTTATATCAGAATTCTCTTTGGGACAGACTAAAAATGAAAACTTTATCACATAAAACAAGAAGAAGGCTATAATAACTATTCCTTTTTGGCCAATTACAAGCTAAAAAAAATAGTCATAAAAAGAACCAGCATACCTGGCTGAAACTTGGGAACTTGTCTAGTAGACTAGAGAAAATTGATGACGGAGCAGAGTTTGTTGAAGCCAATATACAGTCCAGCATCGCCGGAATTGCTGCCGGAGGTACTTGCCGGAAACTTCTTAGCAGTGAATCAACTATTGGATCCATTGAGTTAATCGGCGAGTCCAATTCCGGCGAACGGAATTTTAACGGCTAATTTTTTGTGCCTATAAACCCTAACCCCAGAAGAGCGCCAGCAGCTGGGGGTTTATGGAGACGTTTTGAATTTTTGAAATATGTCCTCCTACTTTTTCGTATTTGCATGTGCATGTTAGAACTTTGGAAAAATGTCCAAATATACCTCAAGTTTTGTAAATTGTCATATATATGTCATCTTTTATTTTTCTTCTCATAATATAGCCCCTACTTTCTTTTTTTTCCCAAATATGCCTCTTCTTTGACAGTTCTCTACTGTGGAAAAATTGGACAAATTACAAACTGAAAAATGACATTTTTTATTAAAAAAACAATCATAATTTAGAGATGATCGAGAAAAGTGGATATTAATATATTCAGATAAAAAAATTTATCTCAAACTTTATCATGGAGTTATAGAGCATCAAAGAAGTGTTACAATTAGCCAATATAATAAGATATAAAGAAGTAGAAGTAGACGTAGAAATGGATTATCTACTTGATGCCAAGTTTATTAAACAAGACAGAATAAAATTTCATTCTCTAAAGACAATTATTGAAGATTGTAGATATTTGTTGGAAGTTAACAACGTGACTATTATTCATATTTGGAAAGTGGCAAAAAAGTGATTTTTCGACAATTGAAAGTTACACACATGTAGAAAATGTGCTTGTATAAGAAAATACAATCAAGAAAATAGAGTTTTTACCCATAGTATATTTAAGTGTCTAGCTTATGCGCGATTTAATTATTATTTTTAAGTACTTTTCATTGTATGAAAGATTAATAAATATGAAAAAGGAAGAATAAAGCATTAAAAAGAAAATTAGAGGGACCTCTTGTACATTTTACGAACCTCAAAAGAAACAAAAAACTGAAAGCCAAAAGTATCACAGGTAGCTTGTAAGATTAAGTATATTCCCCAAAATTATTGAAACTTTTTGGGATTAATAAAGCATTAAAAAGAAAATTAGAGGGACCTCTTGTACATTTTACGAACCTCAAAAGAAACAAAAAACTGAAAGCCAAAAGTATCACATGTAGCTTGTAAGATTAAGTATATTCCCCAAAATTATTGAAACTTTTTGGGATTATATAGCAGTTGGCAGCTTATTCATCTTCACACAAGCCACCACTCTCAAGTTTGAGAAACCCCATAAACATAACCAGAGCTGAAACAACAAGAAAGATAAAATCCCAAAGCAATCAATAAGAACCCTTCAAAATCTGGACTTGTTGAGTCTATCTTAGCAATAATAGTATCAAAGATGCAATCTTATTCACCATTTTCCCATCTTTCTTTCTTCTTTCTCTTAACAACTCTGAGTAATCCCATTTTTCACTCTTATTTTGGCATTTTAGGTGATTAATGTTCAGCATTGTCTGTGTAGTGTTGCTTATGTTTCTTTATATCTTAATGTTCTTTCAGGTTTTGTGAAAACTGTCTTGACCCAAGATGGGTTTTGCTCTGCACCATCAAGAGTTGAGGTTGATGCCAATTCTCAGCCGCTTTACTGGAAAGTTACAAACCCTACACTTTCCCCTTCTCATCTTCAAGGTCAGTGCCTTGTTTGTGTCCATATTTAGTATTGGAAACAAGAGAAAAATGACTAAAGACATCAAGTTCATTTATTTTGGTTGTTGAGTTCATCAAGTTCATGTTTTTTAGACATAGCATTTCTTGAAATATTGTTCTTTCATACTAGTAGTTGTAGTATTATTCTGGGGGTTTCTTGTTATTCCATTTCTGTTACTATTTAATGTTTCCTGCATTTTGGATTATGGTATTGTTTTGTTGTAGTGATGGTCTCTTTCTTGTATGCTTTGTCATGCTTTCTTTAGCATTTTGTCTTGGCTTCTTCACTCCCATTGTTTTCTTTTTTATCGAACGGCTTTGTAATGCTTTTACTTAAGTCGAGGGTCTATCCGAAACAACCACTCTAACCCAGGTAGGGGTAAGGTTTGTGTACACACTACCCTTCCCAGACCCCACATATGGGACTACACTAGGTATGTTGTTGCTATATTTCTGAAATATTGGATAAGTGTTTATTTCTTATAAACTGAACAATATCTAGTCATGTAAAAGCTGATTACAAGTAGCTTATATTAGACTAATGTGGATCTTATTTATCAAGTTCATGTCTTGTAACCATAGCATTTCTTGAAAAACTGGATAAGTATTTAATTCTTATACAATGAATAATATCAAGCTACTTACTGCCCCCAGGACATTGGTGTAGTGGTAAGAGCACAATTTTTATGCACTCAACAGTATCAAGTTACTTACTTCCCCAGGGCTTTGGTCTAGTGACAAGAGTGCAGCTTGTGATGTGTGGGTTAGGCCCATCTCATGGGTTTAAACCCTGCTGCAGACAAAAACATGCTATTTGAACGGAGAAGGGTAGAGGAGCGAGCTCATTTTCCACTGAGCTTCGAACACACTAGCCACTAATCCTAGGGATTTCTCGGTTATTAAAAATAAAATAAAATATCAAGTTACTTCAAATTAGATTACAGATAAATCAAAATAGGCTATGTGAAGGTTTCTATTTTCAATGATGACTTTTTGAGAAATATGTCAATGTATATAACTATATTTTATTTGCTAATGGTGTGCCAGGAAGAGGTTGTTGGATGCTATTTCCCTGCTTGTTTGATTTTGACCATGCTGTTATATTCTCTTAGCGACCACACAATATATTGGGTGTCTTTTTGTTTGGGATATCTCTTAGCAATTATTTTCCAGTGGTGCTCTTGCAAATGTTATTGTGACAATGATGGTGTAGATGAAACTGAATTTGGTCTGTTGATTTAGTTATTTGTTTATTCTTTGTTTGCTTGCAGACTTGCCGGGTTTTACTCGTAGTGTGTATAAGAAGGACCATGCTTTCATTACTCCTGAAAGCCATGTATTTAGCCCTCTGCCTGATTGGTATGCTTGACCAATCATTTCCATTATCTGGTTGATAGACTGATATATCTTGGTTGATTACTCATCTAAAACAATGTGGCAGGACAAATACTTTAGGCGCCTATCTAATCACACCAGCAATGGGCTCGCATTTTGTCATGTACTTGGCAAAGATGCAAGGTGTCTTCTTAATGCTCCAATGTTGCTGTCATTTGAGCTTTCATGTATATATGTTATTCAGTGATTTGCTTTCCGATTAAATCCAAAAGAGTCCGCGAGGATGGTGAGTGCATCTCTATTTTTTTGGATGTGGGTGCATCCCTATTCTCGAATGGCTGGACTAGGAATCCTAAAAGGAATTAAAAAATATGCAAGAATGCCACACCTAGGTTTTGTAGTTGTGATCTAAAGCAACTTTTGGATCCCCATTATGACTACATTCTAAGCTTCCCTTAAGTCAAGGGGATTCAAAAAAGCTTTATATATATATATATATATATATATATATATATATATATATTTCAACCTTCAATGAACTTAGCACCACCACTGTTATTCCCCTAACTTAAGAGAAGTGACAATTCCAAAAGAAAAAAAAGGAAAAAAGTAATCAGAGAAAGTGCTATGAAGACCAAAACGAAAGCTTCTAAAGTCTATTATATCCTATTTAAACTAACAAGAGTACGAAGAATCTACAGGCACATCAAGCTACAAACAGTAGTCTCTATCCTGAGTTCCAATGCCGAAATATGATAGCCATGAAAATTTGCATGGTGCATTCTGTAATCGCTCTATGAATGTTTGGTTGTAATTATTTGCATTTTTCCTTCTTGCAGAAAATTCAAAATCAGGGCTCCCTCCTAGTGATGTTGAAAGGTGGGAAGATTTTTGATGATTGTTTCTCTTTCCCAAAATTTCTTGATGCGAGTTTATCTTTAGTTGATGCATTTTTTTTTCAATTCCAGCCTCTTGTGCAACATTTTTCTAATTATTCTACTGTTTCTACAACTACAACAAAACAAAAAGTTCTGGTACTTCCATCATATAGTATTTCTAACTCGTGCAATATCAGGTTCATATTTGTGGTCCAGGGAAGTGCAGTTCTCACCAACATATCCAGGAATGTCCACAAACTGACAGTACGCCAGCTATACTTTTAGCCTGCAATTTCTTTTATACTGTAAGAAAATTTGTGAAGATGGTGCTCTGCATAACTGGTATAATGCTAGTCAGCCATCTATTTTGTGTATAAGGAGAAGACGTACTTGCCTTGTTCCTATTTGTAGCAGCAGATATTGATGTGTTCTACAAATGTGATTTAACTCATAGGTGTTATGACTCCATTCAAATGTGAGTGCTATGCTTTAGGTTTTGAGGCTATATAGTGGAATTTGTTTCAGTTATATAACATGCCGTGTCTTTAAGGCATCTAAAAAGGCTTATAGAGATCTTGCACTACTCCGTCTGTTGCTTAATATTTTGGTCAGAGCCTCAGAGCGTAGATTCTTTAGTACCAAAGTAGGTAGAAAACCCGTGTTTATGTGTCGATTAGGATGTTTATCTTAAAATAATGAGTTCCTTCAGTAAAGGACGTATGAGCTGTTATTTCCTTCTTGCTCTCACTCC
This sequence comes from Solanum appendiculatum, assembly GCA_018342035.1. Classification (NCBI taxonomy): domain Eukaryota; kingdom Viridiplantae; phylum Streptophyta; class Magnoliopsida; order Solanales; family Solanaceae; genus Solanum; species Solanum appendiculatum. The sequence continues at coordinate 934,925 of JAGDQO010000791.1, forward strand.
TAGCTTTCACATGGTATCAAAGTCAATATTTAACAATCCCATTCTCAAACCCGGAAGTCCCCATTAAATCACAAGTTGAAGCATCAACTCTAGAATCAGGTTACACGTGTGGGAAGATGTTGAGTTCAATCATCAATGGTGTCCCACTTTGGGCGTATAAGGACATTCGAAAGAATTTTATATAGGTCTTGGTCTACTCTAATCATTACTTAAGATTTTAGGTTGGTATTCAGATTCTTCAAAACTTTATTATTCTCTCTCACCTTGATATCTTTCAATCAATAAGCAAATCCACCTGTCTCTTCTTCCCTGAGACATCTTTAGTGAAACTTGTATACTTCTTATGCTTTTTAACTTTAAATGCAGGTGGATTCGTATGCTTATCTGCCTCCCAATTTGGATCACACAGTGGAAACTGATGCAGCTGCTACTCTTATTGTATTTGAAAGGAGGTCAGGCTTTTATTTCATGGTACCTCATGTTGGTATCATTCTGTACTCGAATTGACTGGTGGCATCGTAACAACATGCATTATTTTTCCAACATCTAATTTGATTACCAAGTTTCTTGTCTATTTAAATTTTAAATGCTCAAAGCCTTTGTTTAGGTATTCTGGCTTGGAAAATCATGTTACTGAGCAAATTGTTGGTTCAACAGACAAGCAGCCTCTTCTTGAAATTCCTGGCGAGGTACCGTTTTCCTCATCTCTACTTTTCTAAAATACAAATCGATTCCCTTATTTGAACTATATAGTTCTGTTTCTTTTTCCTCTCCGTTCAAAATTCTAAAATTCAAATCCCTCAAAGAGAGAAAGGAGGTTTCCATTTCCTCATTGCTTTAGAGTATTGGTTTTCATTTGGCATATATAATAACATCCTTTTTGTTTCCGTTTACTTTTCTGTTGCCAGATTTTTGAGCTAAGGAAGCTTCTTCCAACGTCTTTAGCTTATGATTTCAATATACACGTGAGTTCTACCACTTGTCTATGGCTATATTTTCCCATTATCTGTCTAATTTATTCTACTCTGGATATATTTTTCAACTTTGAAAATATGAGCTTGTCAAGAGTTGGTAGAATTGCTAATATAAAACTTCTGCAAATGAATGAAGATTTTGCTTAAATGTCAATGAGGTTCCTTGAAGCTGGCTGAAAGTGTTTATAAAGTAATTTTTAACCCGCAGGCAAACTAACATATATAGAACTAAAGGTATACAATAGTCTAACTTTGATGTTCTTGTGTATTTTCCTAAATTCTTCTTTCCCTTCTATTTCTGGCTGCGGAAGATCATGGATTTTCAACCAGGAGAATTCCTCAATGTCAAGGTATGTTTCCACTAGTATTGCATCTGTTCCTTTCATTGGTACTCTTAGTTCAGTCACATTGGACATCATCAAGGACTTGATCTGTGTTAAAAGGAAGACAAAAGTTTTTTAAGATTGCCTGTAGAATATTTAACAATATTCTCTTTTACCGTTCTCAACAAAAAAAATATTTAACAACATTCTGCAGCATTAGTCATTAGTTTAGACGATTAAAGGGCATCTGCTTGTTCTTCACAATTTACTTGAGAACTGATTTGTTTTTCACCTGCAATTACTTCAAGTTTGTCTATTACTGGCTGGGTGCAGGAAGTTCATTATAACCAGCATGGTTTGCTGCTGTTGGAGGGGCAAGGCATTTATCGACTAAGTGATAGCTGGTATGAATCGAACTCTATATATTGAGCTGGATTTGATAATATGTCCTGGAATTATTTACTTGTGTGCCTTGCACTATGGCTCGTTGAAGATAAAATGTATAGACAAAGTATTTCTTTAATCCATAGAGACTTCATAGGCCTTCTAAAATCATGTTCTAACATTCTCCAATTTTCTTTTGGATTATAGGTACCCAATTCAAACTGGTGATGCTATTTGGATGGCACCATTTGTGCCTCAGTGGTAAGTGAGAGATACGGGATCTTTGTACTGCAAGTATGTGAAAGCATATCTTAGTGATATCTTTGCTCTTTATTTCAGGTATGCTGGGCTGGGCAAGACGCGTTCACGCTACTTGTTATATAAAGATGTAAATAGGAATCCGCTGTAGTGACATTCAACTTTTCTGAGTATGGTTCAAACAGCATGATTTAAACAATGGTAGCCTAATCTTATGTGCATTTTATGAATGCTTAGTAGAAAACAAAATTACTTCCAACATTGCCAGATCTGTTATTCTTGACTGCCTTATTATATGCTTGCATGTTATCTTAGTATGAGAAAGGCAATGAGAGATTGATATTTCCATCTTTTTTTCTATTTCTATACAGATGCTCCCTCGATTTCAATCTGTATCCTGATTCAGAATACGAGAGTCAAACTGTCTAATTTTGTGTGAATTTGGAACATAGAATCTTCAATACTTTTGAAATAAAATTCACATCTAGAAGTAGTATAAGTCACAATAGTTAACACCTCAAAATATATATTAAGTGTTTTAACTCTCCAAATAGCGGGAGCATTCAACCCCTACAAATACAACATTAAAACAATGGGCAGAAAAGAAAGGGGACTTCAAGCAGCAAAACAACAAAATCAGCAGCTTCATGGATCTAATTCAATAATACTTGATTCATGGTTCACGTATAAAGAGTCCACAAAGTAGCTCAAGTTCAGTGACATAATGTATATTTAGTATCGCAGCATGACCTTTAGTAGTCCAAAAATGACCTTATGAGAAACTTAATTATGTAATCCAACCAAATATTCTAAGTAATGAGACCAGTTACAACTGAATCAATGATAATTGCACAGGAACTGAAATGTCTTTTGAAATCAGCTGACATGACAAGCATTCAAGTGTAACCAGACACTCTTCCTATGAGACCTGCTCGGCATGAGGCATCTGCATGAAGAGAAACTCGAAGGATTTCCCTGATTTTTCAAACTCAAGCATGCTAAGAGCAACTTCACAACTTTGTGAGACAATGGGCTCGGGATCCTGGGCAAAATCCACAAGAAGAGCAAGACATTCGGCATCTGCTATAGAACCAAGAGCTTCAGCTGCTTCATGTCTAACCATTGGATGCTCATTGACATCTTTAAGAGTCATAGACAGGGCATCTGAAGCCCTTTTGTTCTGCAATTGACCCAATACATATGCAACCTCATGCCTTAGTAGAGCACTTTTTGAACCTAGAGATTCAATAATTGAAGAAATAGCTTCCTCTCCTCCATTGTTTCTTAGAGCAAAAAGAGCAGCATAACGTTCATACATGCCCTTTTCTTCACTCAAAAGAACTTCCCTCAAGTCCTCAACAGAGGAATAAGAAGCAGGAGCAGCAGGGTCTACAGACAGGAAGGGTGACGGCCCCATTGTTGAGGAGCCATCATCAGTTCCTACATTCTTCAGCTCTTTGATTCGACTAAGAGCCAGTTCACATGTCTCTCGGACCTCTTGGGCTGGATCTGAAGCCAAACTTCTTTCCAGAAGTAAAATATTACTTTCTATGCCAATTGCACCAAGTGCTTCTGCAGCCTCATGACGAACAATCGGATGCAAGGAGAAATCAAATAGAACTCCTTCTAGAGCAGGAATGGCATCAGCATCTTGCATTTGACCCAATGCAAATGCAGCCTCATGTGCCAAGAGATTTGAGGGGTCCCTTGTTGCATTGATAAGAGCACTTCGTGGACCTGATCCCCGAAGGTTCCTTAGAGAGAAAAGAGCTCTGAAACGCTCTGAAATTGGCTGGTCTTGGTCCAGCAATCTGTCACATAGAAACTTCTCCATCTCCCGAGAGACTTTAAATGAACTTTTTGGAAGATCATCTTGGTCATCCACTTCAACTACATTTCCAATCTCACCAACTCTGACCTCCATGTATAGCCGAATTCAGCGTTGGAGAACTTCAACAAATAATGTTGGCACTCTACCAAAACTTTCCTGAGTCCCCTTCGAGAGATTTATGGCAGGCACAGTGAAGCAATATTACTAAACCAAATTTAGATCTTGAATCGATTTCTTTATCAGTCCGATGCCAACATTAACACGGTCCTGATCCCTGCAATTAAAAAAATGCATTCAGATGTAATGGAACTCCAATGTTGTGTATCTGTTGCATAAGTCTACCTGTGTATCTTTCCTGTTGATTTCGTTCTTGATATGAAGAACGGATATATACGAGCATAGAAGAACAAACATTTTACAGAAGAGAAAGCAAAAACAGAATCTTACTTCAATATAGTTTTAATTACTTGGAATACGACAAATAAGTATTAAGATAAAAAATGCATTCCACACAAACTATTTCAACCTTCTCACTGATACTAATAAAACAGACAACAATTATAAACAAATATGAGATCAATCTAAATATCTCCATGAGGAGAAACATTCAAAGTCTGACTGTGCTACTTGAACAAAGGATCTTTCGGAAACAGTCTCTCTATATCCACGAGGTAGGAGTAAGGTCTACGTACACTCTATCCTCCTCCCCAGACTCCATTTACTGTTTCTACTAGGTTTTACTTAAACTACACAGATCTCATTCAGAAAATAAAGCATCAAATTGTGAAATCAGAAAGACAGACCTTTGATATCATCAGCTCTTCCGGTGAACCCTACGTCGGCCGGCAATTGGAGGGGTAGGGTTTGATTTTGGGAAGAAAAAGAAGTAGACGGTCTGTTTTCTTTTTGTTTGGAACGGAAGCACGTGAAAAACACGTGATTAGATTCTGTTAATTTTAACGCCGTCTCAGTTAGAGTTGGGCTGTTTTTCATAGTTGGAGGACCATTTTGACATAAAAGGACTATTTTGAGCCCTTTTTGAATAAGGATGATTTTAGTTCGGAGGCCCAAACATAAAGGACTATTTTGAGCCCTTTTCTCTTCGAAAATTACATAAAAGTACTGTAATTTACTATAAGTAATAATTCAAAATATTTAAAATATACGTCAAAGAAAGCTTATTTAAATTACAAAATCTAAAAAATGTCGCACAAATTCTACTTACAAAGACATTCTTCAAAAGCTTATTCCCAAAAATTGTTAGACGGCTCCAAGAAGTTTCAAAAGCCAAAATATGAAGTTAGGGTTTTATTCTCTTTTTTCAAATGTCTTCTATTTCTTAGTAATATGTATATATTTTCTGTTTTAATTTGTTTGGTAGGTTTTAAATTGATACGGAATTTAAGAAAATAAAAAAACCTATAAGTTTTGTGATGTTAAACTAAAGATACATCAAAAGTATTAAAATATTTTTTAATGTTATAATATTAAATATGTCATTTGAAAATTTGAAATTTAGGAGTTGTCCTAAAGAGAACGAGACAAAACTTGATTCTCTTCTATTGAGATAATATCTCAAATGGTCACTCAACTAAGAGTTTTTATCTTAGAAAGTCACTCAACTAACAGTTTTTATCTTAGAAAGTCACTAAACTTTGTTTTATAACTCAAAAGTCATTCAACTATAGATTTTTCACTTAGAAAGTCACTCAACTAAGGGTTCTTATCTTATAAAGTCACTCACCTTTGTTTTATAACTCAAAAGTCATCCAACTATTGATATTTCACTTAGAAAATCACTCAATTAATTTAAATGATTTTTTAATTAAATTTTATTGAAATAAAAATTGATTTTAAGCGAAATTCTTAAGAAATAAAAAGCTACCCATTTAAACAATTTTGGTATCCTGCTAAGATAGATGTACATCACATAAATATATTTTTAATAGATCAAATTTAATCTAGTTTAATGTGTTAATTTATTACATTTTTATAAAAATTAAACCGGAAGCATAGCAGAATACTATGCCAATATCAGTTTTGACATCATAAAATAAAATATAAGTTATAAAATCATAATACGACTTTATGATTTTATTTTGTTCACTCCATTAGTTTGCCGCTAATTTATTTCATTTTTATAACTATTAAACTGGAAACATAGCATAATATTATGCCAATATCAGTTTTGACATCATAATATAGTATATATAATAAGTTATAAAATTATTATAAAATCATAATATGACTTTGCGATTTTATCGTAATTTTGGTGGTAAATATATATTTGACTCATAAAACTTTCGTGGGTTGAATCAATAAAATGATTTAAATGGGTTTTTTTTTTTGGTTTCTTAAAAATCTAGCTTAAAATAAAATATTTATTTCAACAAAATTTAATGAAAAAATTATTTAAATTGATTGGGTGACTTTTTAAATGAAATATCAATAGTTGAGTGACTTTTGAGTTATAAAACAAAGTTGAGTGACTTTCTAAGTGAAAAATATATAGTTGAGTGACTTTCTAAGTGAAAAATATATAGTTGAGTGACTTTTGAGTTATAAAATAAAATTGAGTGACTTTCTAAGATAAAAATCCTTAGTTGAGTGACTTTCTAAGATAAAACCTTTAAGTTGAGTGACCATTTAGGATATTATCTCCTTTTCTATTTGAATCAATATTTTTGGGAATTATGCTAACTTTGGAATCAATTCAATAGGAAAATGTGTTTTTTCATAATAATTTTTTTTCTCCATAATAAAATTATATTTATGTTTGCACTCTCTATGAGTAGTAGGAAGGTGTTGTATTGTATGGTTGATAAAATTCCACGTGGCAACCATCTAGCCATAAATGCATCAATGGTGTCCCGCGAATAACGGGGGAATATTATTTTTTTCCCTCCTTTGAAGCCATTATAGTATTGTTTGGGAATATTGGTTATTTGAAAATATTATCTGCTATTCTTAAAGGATTTAATTTTAAAATGATTTTTTCCTCCCTTAAATTAACCTACATATAATGACTTTTTCGGCTTTCATGTTTTCACTCAATACTTGATATTTACTTTAGAATTTTAATTAATCTGAATCTAATAATGCTTTCTATCAAGATTTTTTTTAATTCATAAAAATAAATTTTGAAAGCTTTGATTAAGAATAGAAGACTCCTTTATTCATCCCATCATAATATAACTATTGATCGATCTTTATAGGCAGAGTTAGAAGCTCATATACTAGTATTTTTATTCTCATAATTGAAGGCATAAAGATGTAAATGGATATCCTTTCTATCTTTTTTATTTTTTTAGAGTAATAAAAATATTATGTAACCGCTTAGACAATATTTGATTTGATGAATAGGTGGCTCTCAATTAAAGTATGCTATATATAATATATCATAGCGTGTCAAGTGGCTTTATTTTGAAATATATAATACACCCTTTTTTGGAAATAATAGATTCATCTGATAAAAGTTGATATTAATAGGAATGTAAATATTTATTCGTACTCAATATTTATATTTAATAGCATGATATGTGTCTTTTATCACTTAACAATGGTTAGCTAATACGAATTTCATCCCACGTATAACGTATTTACTTAATCATAATAAAATATATTAATTTGATGTAAACATAAATATAAATATTTTTAAAAAAATCTTAATTAGGATAATAATTAGCTTTAGCCTTTAAGAAGGTCAATTACCCTACGAATAAGTGGAAAGTTTGATGATAGTAGTACTCTCTCATTTTAATTTCTGGTCTAAAACACTTTTTAATCGTTTGTATAGATATAAATTATTTTATTAAATATAAAATAATTTTTTTAAAATTAAATTATTTTTAATTTTAAAAAATAGCATTCCTTTTTTATGCAGATTAAAAAAAAAAGTGACACAAGAATTGAGATGAGAGTATTATTTTAGTTGAAATTCAATTGTCATTTTCTAGATTCCTAGTTGAGGAAGAAGACAAATTTCTAGATTTGATTTCAAGATTTGTCAATTTTGTACTATTTCAAGCTACAGAAGAACAATGGATTATGCAATCATGATGAAAAAGCTTAGTCAACTAATTTCTGTCCTTAATTAATAGTTAATATCCCACAAAAGTTATTGGAAAAAAAATACTTTGATTTTTGTATCGAGGTCCATGATTAATCCAGACTATCGTATAAGGCTTATTATAGAGAGAAATGTTTTCTATCATATCAGAATTTTATTTCAAAATCTTTGATTAAAGGTAAAAGAATTCTATAATGAATAATCCTTCCACAACATTTTACAATGAAAAATCAAATCTGCTAAAAATTAAAGAAAAGGACCTTCAACCCAAACTTTAGGTAATACCATTAGGTATCGTTTGGTATATGAGACAGGTATAATAATCCCAAAATAAAATTTAAGGTTAACTTTATTATGTGATTAGTATAAGCTATTAGCTAATCTCGTGATTATCTTATCTCACCATATAAAAGATGAAATATCCAAATAGAAGATTTTGTCATGGGTAATGCTGCAAAGGGCCCAATTTTACTTTCTTGGCCTCAATTGACTCTTATATAAGTGGAATGCTATGAGCTGTGAGTTTGATGTTATAGTTGTAAAAAGTTGAGTTTTTTTTTTAATTAGAGGAAAAGTTCAAGAAAGTTTTATGTAGTCAGTTGAAGTGGAATTCTCTTTTGAAAGATGTGATGTGATGTTAATTTGTCACTCTCACTTAACTACCAATTTTAACTTTAGCTTTAGCTTTTACTTCCCGTTTTATATTACATGACTCATGTTGATCTGATATATTTAAAAAAAAAATTAATTAAAAGTATATTTATAACAAAAGTTAAACAGTCACATATATTTTTTTTTATCTATATGGTTAAGCACTATATATGTGATCAAACATTAAATCCTAATCTAACATTATTCCAAAGGATAATTATTGAAAGATCATTAACAAAATCTAAATAAATTAAGATCTAAAAGGGAGATTTATGTAAATCAGCCTCATCCTTTTTTCTTCCCCTCTATCCAAGCAGCATGTCTTAGTTGAATTCAATTTTATAACATAAGATCTCTGTTAACTAATCTGATCTGAGGCCAAAAATATATTTTCTTATCATTAATTGCCTCATATTTATTATTTATATTTGTCTTTTTTGAGCAGGAATTTTATGGATTATGCTAAATAGTGTATTTTATTTGTAGGATTAAATTAGTACAAAGTTGAAGAAGTTTGGAGCTAAAATGAATTAATTATGAAAGATTGAAGAAGGAAAATCAAGCAGGCAGCTTAATGGATTAAATTGAATATTATATTAATATTTATATATATGGAAAAGTTGGGCGAGGAAAGCAAATTGAGGCGGTTGGGCAGTGTTCACGCGGACGTAGGAATCCAATTCCGTTTTGGTTTTGGGTTCCTAATTTGTTTTGGACTCAGTTATTTTATTCAGGGTTTTCTACATCTATAAATAGTCCATAAAAAAATACTTTGAAAGGAGAGACTTTGGAAGGAAGACACTTTGTAAGGAAAACTTGTCAATACTTTTTAGGGTTCTTTTCTTCTTCTTTTTTCTTAGGTATTAGTAGCTAAAGACCCTTGTTCTGGGGCTGCGGCCATGGGTAATTGTTGAACATCGATTGTTTTGAATTAATGTTGGTTATCGTTGAAATTACTTTTGTATTCTTGTTTTAGTATTTCATGCTTGATCACCATAGAAATAAATCTATTGTCTATTCTTGGACTCGAGAGATAAAGAGGTAGATAGACCAAAGAATGCAAAGAGCTTGTTCTAACTTTGTTTAGATTCGTGTTCAGGAGTGACGCCCGGACGAACACCTCGCTTGGTTACGAAACAGGACGAAATATAAATGCTCGCCAATTAGGACTGCCTATCCCCGCTCAACGATGTAGTTAGACAGCTAGTTGGAGTAGGCGATTAGAGGTCGAGAGATCATGATCATAAAATCAACCCTGTAAATCAGTAATTTGATAACCTTAGTTAATTCATTACATGAGATGCGATACATGAAACCCTATGCATGCTGCAGCCCTGGAATTGTCTCAATCACTGTAAGTTAATCTTAGTATTTTATTCTTGCATTCTTTTATTTCTTTTGACACTCTTAAATAAATAATTAGACTAGTATAATTTAGTAAATAGTTAATTGACAGGTCTCTGTGGGTTCGATATTCCGGTTCTTAAAGAGCCACTTATTACTTCTGCGACCACGTACACTTGCGTGTGCAATTAGAAGCAACATAATCCAAAATATATTTTTTTGAAAAATTAGGTGTCATTTTTATATCAAGAAATATAGTATATAATTAATTGTAGTTTTGTTAGTAATGTGTGGGTCCTAGAAATTTTACCAAATTTCTATTATATTTGTCTTCTTGTTACAACTGATATGTTTCCTTTTAGTTAATGGCAGACCATTGTATCCTATTAGGTTAAGTTCCCTTTTTGTCTTCTTAAATATTTGCCTTAGAGGTGAGGTATTGTATTTGACATAAATCCACTTTTAATTCCATGTGTCACCTCTTTGTGATCATACCACTAATTAACCTTCATTTATTCTATATTGCTATAATTTTAAGAAAATAAATTAGGTTTCACTTGACCTAGTTGAACTTGCAAAAATTAATAGTTTAGTAGGATAAGTGAGAATTTCTTTATACAACATACATAGGTGTGATCAATTCAAAAATAAATCTTTTTGACTCATTTTATTTTGTCATTATTGGCAACGTAAATATTCTTTGCAACATAAAAGAATCGTCAAGCTATCATATCGAAATAAAAGAAAATAAGGAGTGATGTAAATAAGGGTTCAAGATTTAATTATAGAGACATAGTTTGGGTTAATATTGATGGAAAACAATGTGAGGCTCAAAAGTTTTGAGTTAGGGAAAGCAGTTGAACCGAAACGGTCAGAGTACCTATCTTGATAATTGGGACGGACTATATAGATGGAATCAGAGCCATACGTCTTTTAATATGATGATTAGACAAATCTAAATGAATACGTTGAATCCTAAAAAGAATAAGGGTGAGTATACTAGCTCATGAACGACTACCCATTGAATTTGAAAAGGAGTTCGCTTTAGATCTAATTGCACCATGAATATTGGCTTTTCTATTTATTATTAAACAAACACAATTGGTGAATGAAGTTATAATTATTAAATTAACTCTATCTATTTATTATAGGGAAAATGATTAAAAATATCTCGAAATTATTTGAAATAGATTAACTTTATTATATTCTTCATTATATTTTTGGCTCAAATATTCCTTTACTGTTAGTCAACTAGCTAAAAAAATGCTCTTCAACTAGTTAAATATCTAAAAAAAATACTCTTTTTACAGACAGTTATTCAATGAAAATTTTGTCTAGTTTTATTCTTTCCAAGCAACATGTGTTGTTTGAATTTTTTTTTCCCGATAATTATGATGTTACGATTAACTTATACATGCACGATTAATTTTTGCCTTTATCGAGCATATATATTGGGAGATTATTCTACTAACATTTTAACAGATGAGAATAAATTATCTAGTATTTTGTCTTTGCTAATTAATATTCAAATTTAAAATTTTATGATTCTTAATTCACTTTATTGATTACAAACCTAAATCCTTGATTGCGTATTAGTAAGAACATATTATGAGTTTATATATATATATAATGTACTAGCATTTTACCAAATTTATATTTGTCTTCTTGTTACAACTGGATCGTGATATATGTTCCTTTTGGTTGATGGCAGACCATATCTTAATTAAATCAAGATCAATATCTTTTGTATTTTTTTCCCTTTATAATTTGTGCATGATGGATTATTGCTAAAAGCAATACATAACATGACAAAAACTTAAATACTGTAACCTATTAGGTATAAGTACATTTTTGTTTTTGCTTTGCTTACAGGTGAGGTCTTTCTTGTCTTTGACATAAATCCACTTTTAGTTCCATGTCACTAGTTGTGATTTCCATTGATATATATTGGTTTGTGATCCCACACCACACCTTTATTCATTTTACGGATAAAGGTCAAAAATATCTTTAACATTTGTGATTAAAAGGTGTCAACGTTATTTTCTATCTCAAATATATTCCTGAACAATTTTAAAAGTTTAAATATGCTCCAAAGCAGACAATACCTTAAAAGTTGCGTTTGAAAATAGGTCATTTTGACCCATGTTCTTCATATATAGTATATTATTGTAAACATAAATATTCTTTGCAAGAAAAGGTGACCATTTTCATTGTATAATATATATTGCACCATGAATATTGGCTTTTTTCTATTAAACAAAAACAATTGGATGGACAATGAAGTTATAATCATTTCCTATCCAAATTCTTTGATCTTCTTCCATATTATATTCAACCATGGGATTCTTGTGACTTCCCATCCTCATTTCGGAGACGAATTCAGAATTTAAAGTTATAAATTTCTACAATAATCTTAAGTTGATATATACAATAATAATCGTGTTCACAATTAAATATTTATATATAATTATAACTTGATCTCTTAATAAAAAGATAAAGTGTAAATAGAAGTTATTGATGATTTCACGTGAACCCGTAACTATAAGGCTAGATCCACCTTGCCCCACTCAATCCCATGACTCTCCCCCAAAAGTAAAAAAGAACAAACTAAATCATATAGTGCTGGATGCCATTATATATGTTTTTAGGATGTTTTAAGTCCTTTGTGATTTCATGTATACAAAGGACAACTTGAAGAATCCCTGTTGTGAGTGATCCTTGCACTTATCATATATAGTACTTGTATAGGCATGGAATTATTTTCTCTAATTCCTCTAACTAAAAGAACCCTAATTATTACTCCATCTGTTTCTGTTTCAAATGAATCTCTATTTAATATGACACAAAAATTTAAGAAAAAAAAGAGAAAATTTTGAAAAGATAGGTATTTGACATGTTCTTTGCCTACGAACTTCTTTAATTAGTAGGGCGGAGGACAAAGGTGTCATTCTGCACGTTTATGTTGTCCCCGGACCTCACTCTTTCAACATTTATATACTTTTTATGAATCATGAGTTATGCCCTTGTTACTATCTTCAAGTGCATGATTCATCGATTCACTAAGTAATTAACTTTTTCTTATCGTAGCTAACTCTGAAGTTCTTATCTTTTAAAGTCCTATCAGTCTTTCTCCTTCTAATTTGTTTATTGAAAAAAGTCTTATCTGACTTCAAACAATCGAAAAATATCCTTTTCATAGTCTTAAATATGTTATCAGAGGCGAATTTATGATATAAAGTTTATGGATTTCTATCTATAACAATCCCAATTTAGTATATGTACAATACTAATTGTGTTCGCATTCAAACAGAATCACATAAATTGAAACTAGATTAAAGAATTAAGAATGTTAAGCATATGACGTGTCATTATTAGTTTAGGGGTATCTGTTTCATTAAAGCTATAGATACTCAAGGCTAATTGATCACTAAGCTAAAACATTAGGAGAGGTGAGGAATGAGGTCAATGAAAAATTAATTAAATTCCTATAGTTATATAGTGCCCCCACTTTGTTGAAATAATAATAATCATAAATTAGTAAAAGGCTACAACTGATGCCAACGACTATTAATTAATATATTCTCCGTTAGTGCAACTTAATTAATCACCAATAAGATTGAAAAGCTCAACAAAAAATTCCACTTCCCCTTAATTCTTTTCTTTAAAATAGTTAACAGTGTATATGCTTTCCCACTGTGTCAAATCTTATTATAATGCAAATCTTAATTAATGGAAATTTAATTCTTGGTCTCAATCATCAGAGTTTTGTTAATTAGTCTAATCCAATTTTTTTGTATGATCCTAAATGAAACTGGAAATTTGAACTTATCTAGAAATTGGAAATGTTGAAAGGGCCATTTACCACTCCTTATTTGTGGTCAAGACTCAAAAGAATTAGATAGGGTCGAGAGTGTTCATCTGAATTTCATTCGATGGAAAATTATATTCTTTATATGTCGTTAAGATTATTTTTTATGTATATATATTAGATGTTGAACCCCTTTTGACTTTTTTATGTGTTTACTTTTTCGTATTTTGAACTCTTTAGTGAGAATTCTGGCTCCGCCGCTGATTAGTTGATAGAAATTAAATTTGTTGTATTAATTCATAGTCTATATTTAGTGACTATATATATGATCATGGTTAAATTATAATTGGTTTAAAACAAGTTGCTGGATCACTTTCAATATTTTTTTTATGTTGCCTCTTGGAGTTAAATCTTGTTAAGAATGACATCATGGTATTAGGAGGGATCCTATGAGATAATTAATTTTCTGCTTTGACTAGAGGCGTTGCTCAAATGGTAATTAACATTCTTCACTTTCAACTTTAAGATTCTGAGTTCGAGTTATCAAAAAAGTAAAATGGTAAGAGCACCGAGGAAGAGTTAAAGAAAATAAAATAATCTTTGTTTCATCTATAAATAATTTCTCCAGAATCTATACTTGTAGTGTGAACTTCGATAAAATTTGGGAATTTTCGAAAAACTATGTATAAAAAAAAAGGAATTAGAGTTGAGTACTACTTAGGTGTTTTCATTGGCTAATTCTTAATTATGACAAGGATAAAAAGTTAATTAACATAATCTTCTTTTGTCATGTGATTAGTCGATTGCTTTTTGTAATTAAAAAAAAAACTTTAGATTTGGAAATCTACTAATTAGTACTCAATTATGTGACTAGTACACTTCTTGGATTTTATTCTTGAAAAAAGAGGTGTCTTTTTGACTTTTTTTAATCATTAATTAAAATTAGAAGATGAAAGTAAAAGAACAAAGAGGAATAGTATAGCAAAAGACTCTACTTGCTCTAATATTGTATAAAATATATCCTTTATACCAAAAAAGTATAGCAAAAGCCGGTGCCAAGGTATAATTTTCAACTGTCTTTTAATCTAGACTAAAGAAAAGTTTGAAAAGTTTAAGTTATATAAATGAGAAAATGGTCAAATACCCCCTTAACCTATAATCGAATTCTCAACTACACACTTATATTTTACGGGAGTCCTATTACCCCCTTGGACTATTTTAAAGCGGTATAACTGCACCATTAAGTGCTGACTTGGCACAGAGACTGTGCTCACTCTCTTGAAGGCATGTGAAAGTTGAAAAAACTGATAAAAAAATATTTTAAAAATATTTTGACTTTTTTTAAAATATAATTTTTTTACTTTTGTCTTTTATTTAATTTTCTCTATTTTTTTGGTTTCTTTTTTCTTTTCTTTTTCCCCTCTCTCTCTCATCACTCAAAAAAATCACCCTAACCTGTATATTTCCTCCATCACCATTGTTGAACCACCATTACCATAGCAGCCCATCTTTTAATACTTTCTCGTAATTTGTGTCACTATTTACTCACAATTCTTAACACGACAAATTACCATCGAATCACCAAATAAGCATTAAAACTATTACTCATATAGTGAATAAAATTAAATCGTCATTAATCTCTTTACTCTAATAAAATTCATCAACCTTCAGATCTTATCTCTAATCTCTATTATTGTTCGATGAAGAATTCTAACTACACCCAATAAGAACTTTACGAACTTGAGTAGCAATCACCAGTCGATTATGCTCAACCATGATAACTCAGATGATTTCCTCAAGTTTAAAAGGCGTAAATCCTTCACTATTTACAGAAGGAATCAAAAAGGGAGTAGTTGTACTCAAGTTCAAGACGATTAGCGAGAACTCCGAACTTGAAATCGGTGCCAAGATTGCAGAATTTGGATGGGAGAAGTGAAGGGAGTGGTCTAAATGGTTGATAAAATTATTTTGGTGGTGCTGGTGCTGCTGATAAATATTGTTGATTTCTTTTACCCAAAAAAGAGATGATAAGTTGTGATATGGATCTTGAATTGAGATCTGATTTGTGGGTTATGGAAGGTGAAGGTGGGGGTGGGTGACTAGGGAAAAATTGGGTGGAGGGAGAGATGATGTTTGCAATGAAAAAGAACAACATTTACTTCTTTTTTTTTTTTGTTGATATATATGATATTTGACAGATGTAGCGCGTGTGCACACCACATGTGAAGCATGTGGTTCTCTAGTTTTAGGGTGGTATATGTTTCGCTTTAAAATAGTCCAAGGGGGGTAATAGGACTCTCGTGAAATATAAGTGTGTAGTTGAGAATTCGACTATAGGTTGTGGGGGCATTTGACCATTTTCTCTTATATAAATTGATGATATAATATTATTTTTTATAAAATTAAGTATGTAATTAGATTACTAAACATCACAAGAAATATTTACACAATTAAGCTGCTTAAAAGATAGTTATATGTAATAATGGTGTAAAACATATTCTTTACATATTCGCTTTGCTAGATGTCTCATAAAAGGGAATAGAGAAGGAGTCTAGCTAGATATGAGAGTTTGGTCTAGTAATCTATATAGTGAGTTGAGATTTTAAGTTGTATTTCGTTTTTATACGTCCTTAAAGAAAACTTTAATCAAGAGGGTTCTTTCACCATTTTATCCTTATTTATGTCTTAAGATATAATCTTCCTATTAAATATTTGGGTAAGTTACATAAATCACACAATGTAAAGATGAAATTACTATCTATCCCTACTTTTTTCTAATTACAATAATCCCTTAAAATTAACCCAATCCGGATACATTAATGAAAGCACGGATACATTAATACAGATACATTATTAAAATAAGGGATTTTAGTTATTTTTAAAAGATATAGGAACAAATGAAAAATAATATAATTAAATGTGTGTATTTTAGTAATTTTCCCTTTACTCTATTGAAGTGTACATATTAGTCTTCAGAAAACTTTATGTTTTCAAAATCACGATAGATAATTTGAGTCGGACTTTAGAGTAAGAAGTCTAAAGATCCCTTTGGATTTGGTCTGAATGACCTTAAATGTCCACATGATTTTCAGTAAGTCAGTGGCATCTCACCTAATTGTAGAAATTAATTCTATGGCTTTAGCCCTCAATGCAGGAGGTATATTCCCTATAGAGCTACAATATATTGTAGACTTTAAAAGAGCTACATTCCAATTCTAGCTAGCTAGCTAGGCTGAGTAAGTAGTATGATGGAAAAATTCTACAACTTGGATATGGATTAAACGCATTTTACTTGCTGATTTGATTCTAAGTGGTAATCTAAAAGCATTATCCTCAATTATCTACTAATAAGACTAAAATAACTTTAGATGCAATAATAATCTATTATGGGAAACAGCCTCTACCCTGCACAAAAGTACTGATAAAATCTGCATACATCTATCCTTTTCAGACTTCATTAATGAAATTACACTGAATATGTTATACTTAAAAATGAATATGAAGGGTCCAAGTCCAATTATTCTCAATGAAAAGAAATCTTTATATTATTATTGCTTTTACAAAGAATGGATGCTAGTCACACCTTTTCAAATTCCTAAAAGAATAGGTCAAACTCCCTCAACCTTTTGTTTTGTGATTCCTCTTACAAGCTAAGAATGGACCCTTTTTACACCTTTCTTTGCATGCTTTCTTAATAGTGTCTTTTTGAGTCTTGGTGCTCTAAAAAAGTTGAGGAAAGGAAAAAAAATTAATCTCACAAGGGTATAATGGTCACCCTAAAAAGAATCAAAGGACAAGATTGTACTTTCAAGCAAATCAGGGGACACACTTTAGGTGTTACTATCCATCAACCATAAGTGTACCATGTGATGAAATGGATGAGATCCTTTCACCATTAGTTAAAGTTTTCCGCTTTGATTCTTAAGATAGTAGAGAAAAAAAATTTAATAGCAAACGCTTCATCTTTTAGTAGGTCCTACAGGATATTATAAACTATACAGTCGGACCAGTAAGTTTTAGATATATAACAGAATACTTACAAAAAAAAAAAAGATGTTATGTATTCCCATTGCTTATAAAAACCTTGTCATTGAAACACAAAGAAACCACATTACACTCAACAAAAACAATGTTTTTGTTCACTTACCTTAATTCTCTGTCCAAAACACCTCAAAAGCTAAAGAAAAGAATGTTAGCAACATGGACACCAGACCAAGAACTCAACAAAGTGAGACTAAGGTCTGGTGCTGACATGAAGAGGAAACTTACATGGTATGATTTAGTAGCTCTTGGAGTTGGAGGAATGCTTGGTGTTGGAGTTTTTGTTACTACTGGCCCCGTTGCTCGAAAAACCTCTGGCCCTTCTGTTTTCATCTCTTACATAATAGCTGCTGTATCTGCCCTTCTTTCTTCCTTGTGTTATACTGAGTTCTCTGTTGATGTTCCTGTTGCTGGTGGCGCTTTTAGTTATCTCCGAGTTACTTTTGGTAAGGATTTAACTTATATATACTGACTGACACGTCATCTAAAAGATAACTGTCCATATAAACTAGGTAGGGTTGGTTTTTCTGATGGTCATTCAACTAATAGTTATTATCTCATAAAGTTACTCTTCTACCTGATTCCATTTTTTTTAACAAAGAAAGTGACTTTCTGTTTCTGAGATAATAACTGTTAGTTGAGTGACTATCTGAGAAACTAACTCGATGAAGGTAGCTAGCAAGTTTATATACTCCATGTTGTTATAGATATTAACTTGATGAAATTAATGGATGCAGGAGAATTTGTGGGATACTTTGCAGGAGCAAATATATTAATGGAATATGTGTTGTCAAATGCTGCTGTTTCAAGAAGTTTTACAGAGTATTTGTCTTTTGCTTTTGGTAGGAATGATCCAAATTCATGGAGAATTCATGTACATGGTTTAATGCAAGGTTACAACATGTTGGATTTCCCGGCAGTCGCATTGATTATTGTCCTCACTATTTGCTTGTGTCATAGGTATGTTCGCTATACAGTCAAATCTCTTTCTAACAACGTCATTTGTTCAGATAGAAAATGATTGTGATAGAAACGTTGTTAGTGGTTTTTGATAGTGATATATCTATTTTGCAGCACGAAAGAGAGCTCAATGTTGAACCTTATAATGACAGCCTTCCATGTTGTCTTCTTTGGATTTATAATTATAGCTGGATTTTGCAATGGGAATGTTGAAAATTTAGTAAAGCCAGGAGGAATAGCTCCTTATGGTGTTAGAGGGATTCTTGATGGAGCAGCCATAGTTTACTTTAGTTATATTGGATATGACACAGTGTCCACCATGGCTGAAGAAATTAAAAACCCTTCAAAGACTCTACCTTTGGGAATTGTTGGCTCTGTCCTCATTGTCTCTGCTCTCTATTGCCTCATGGCTCTATCTTTGTGCCTTTTGCTACCTTATAACATGGTACGTACGTCATTCAACTGACTTATATACACCGACAGTATAAAGAATTTATTAATCAAATTTTACTTGTTATACATATCAGATTGTCTACTGTATAGAAAGTTCATATTAACTCGTTTATAAATGTTTGTAGATCCCGGAAGGAGCATCATTTTCAGCGGTTTTCGAGTTGATGGGATGGAAATGGGCAAGCAATGTAGTAGGGGCAGGTGCAAGTTTAGGGATAGTAGCATCTCTATTAGTAGCCATGCTTGGACAAGCAAGGTACCTTTGTGTTATTGGAAGGGCTAGACTTGTACCTTCTTGGTTTGCCAAAGTACATCCAAGTACCGGCACTCCGCTAAATGCTACTATCGTCTTAGGTAAGTAATAATACTAAAGATCTGTCGTATCATTTCATCTAAAAATTTAAATTATTAAAAAAAATACACTTTTAATAGATTGAATTAATCAACTAACAATAATTGTTTTTGTTTGTTTGTATGTTAGTGGTAGTTGTATATTTTCCATTTTTTTATTCATTTGTTTTCCTTAGTGATGATTAAAGTGGATTAGTTAGTTAACTATATATTATCTTCAAAATAGTCATATATATAGGAAGAATAAATTACCTTTCTGAGCATAGCTTCACAAGAAAGTCTCCCTCCTTTTTTTCTCCTCATTTTTTTAAAAAACCAATGTATGTGGTATATTAGCTAATATGCATCAAAGAATAACTTTTATTCCCTCCGTTTCAATTTTATTTGCCTGATTTTGACTTGACACGAGGTTTAATTTTTGTTTCTACTTTTTCAGGTATATTCCAAGCATCAATTGCATTATTCACAGAGCTTGATATTGTAATAGAGATGATCTCCATTGGCACATTACTAGTATTCTACTTAGTATCCAATGCACTTATATATCGTCGATATGTTATAATTAGCAAAAATCCACCACTTCACACTCTCTTATTCCTTTTCCTTCTTTCATCCACCTCTTTTGCATTCTCTTTATCGTGGAAATTCAAACTACATTGGTGGAATCTCATGTTATTCGCGGTCCTTACAATATCTGCGACAGTCATTTTCCAGTATTTTGTCCCTCTGGTCGTTATGGAACGACCAGAGAGTTGGTTGGTCCCGTTCATGCCATGGCCCGCTATGATATCGATTTTCCTAAATGTGTTTCTCATGACAACATTGAAAATGGTGGCATATAAAAGATTTGGGATATGGGCTGGTGTTATAACAATATTTTACGTACTGTATGGTGTTCACTCAACATATCATGCTGAAGAAATATTGGAAGTGGTTGTTGTTGATAATGTGAATGTCAATTCTTCCACTCAACAACAAATTACTAAGGTTGATATTCAACTTGTTTAATATATAGTACAAAATCTCATTGCCTAGGCATGTTAGTGCTCTATATATATACAGTAAACTTTTTACTGGATAGGGGTAAGGTGGAATGTCCCCCCTTGTCATGTATATATATTTGGTTATGATATAAAGGAAGACACCACCTGAAGGCGTAGTTCATTTCTCAGGCGGTCGCTCAACTATCAAAAAGTCTATTAATTTTGTTTTGTAATATAAAAGTCATTGCGAATGAACAAATTTGTTTACCACACTCCTCACCGTGTGCTGCATAACTTACCTCCAAGACAAAATATTTCATGTCTTACATGGTTAACGTATAACTCAATAGGGTTTTTTTTGTACTGAATTGAATTTTTATTTAGGGAATTATGCTGACTTTGGAATCAACTGATCTAAAAATACGTTTTTTTAAAATAAATAATCTAGAGAGTAATATGCGGGTTTACAGCTAATCAGCTATACAGTAATTTTGCCTAGTCATATTTAATCTTTAGCTAATCATAATAAAACCATTAGATCGTAGAGAAGATTGAAAGAAAAATATTAATTACTCCTCCATTTTAGTTTATTTATATGAACCTACTTTCTTTTTCGGGCTTTCGGTATGTTCTAAGAAATCGATATAATTTTTAATTTGTAAATAATTATTTTTTAATTACATATTTCAATTTGCTCTTGATGAAACTTTTTTATAACTAAACGAATGTTATGACATGTTGAAAGTTACAAAATTCAAAATATTTATAATTATACAAAATTATTTTACGTATATATATTGATTTTGAACCTTCTAAACATAATATTAGAGGTTGACTTATTAGTTGAGGAAATCAAAAATCACCTTGATGTTTCACGTTCAAATCTCAAGTACTACATTTTTATTTTCGTTATTTTTTCGAATACACCACTTGTGGATGGGGGAAGAATGCGTATGACAATCATTATTTACTGTATATTTTTTAAAAACTCATCAATTACGTCTTCCTTTATATCATAACCAAATATATATACATGACCTGGGCATGTCTAGGCAATGAAATAGCCTCAAATATTGAAATCTTGTACTATATACTAAACAAGTTGAATATCAATAACCTTAGTAATTTGTTGTTGAGTGGAAGAATTGATGTTCACATTATCAACAATAACCATTTCCAATATTTCTTCAGCATGATATGTTGAGTGGACACCATATAGTACATAAAATATTGTTATAACACCAGCCCATATACCAAATCTTTTATATGCCACCATTTTCAATGTTGTCATGAGAAACACATTTAGGAAAATCGATATCATAGCGGGCCATGGCATGAACGGGACCAACCAACTCTCTGGTCGTTCCATAACGACCAGAGGGACAAAATACTGGAAAATGACTGTCGCAGAAATTGTAAGGACCGCGAATAACATGAGATTCCACCAATGTAGTTTGAATTTCCATGATAAAGAGAATGCAAAAGAGGTGGATGAAAGAAGGAAAAGGAATAAGAGAGTATGGAGTGGTGGATTTTTGCTAAGTATAACATATCGACGATATATAAGTGCATTGGATACTAAGTAGAATACTAGTAATGTGCCAATGGAGATCATCCCTATTACAATATCAAGCTCTGTGAATAATGCAATTGATGCTTGGCATATACCTGAAAAAATAGAAACAAAATTATTCGTTCAAAAGCCATATGATGAAAAGAAGATGTTTTGTTGAAGTTTACGTACGTCTTAAATATTAGATCGGATTTAACTTGTACGTGCATAGCAGAGGCAGATCCAAAATTTAAATTATATGAGTAGGGGTGTGCAAGAATCGAACCGACCGATAAACCGAATCGAAAAAAACGTTATTGGTTTATTGTTATTGGGTTGTTAGGTTAACGGTTATTTAATGGTTGTATTAAAAAAAATTATTGGGTTATCGGTTCGATATTGGTTTTTTAATATTGGGTTATTGGGTTAGCCGATAACCCATTAAGAATATAATAAAATAATTTACTATTTAAGTTTTAATCATACATAAATATCAAACAAAAAATATTAATATAATCATAATATTACTATAACTATAAGGACCCTACACAACTAACACTATTTAACTATGATCTCTGCATTTACCTTTTAGATTTTAGTATTACTTTAGTCTTTAGCTTCACAATGTTAAAACCTAAAGAACTAAGAACGGCGACATCCAGATCAAAGTTGGGTCACAACTGGACTTCTTGGTTTTAATTAGTTTTAGTTTATAATTGACTAATAGTAACTTTTGCATGATTGTAAATGTCTACAATTTGATTAACATCAAGAATTCATATGTGTTTTGGCATTTATTGTTGCAATTTACAGTTTAATTTGCTTGTTTCGATGTATGCCAGTATCGCGTAAAATTGTTGGAGAAGTCATATATTTGTTTTGAAAGCATTTTCTTATGGTTAAACCGAAAACCGAACCATTAAAGACCAAAAACCGATAAACCGAAAACCGATAACAAATATCTTATTGGTTTGGTTATCGGTTTAGCATATTTAAAAATCAAAAACCGATAAACCGAACCGATAATACTTAAAACTGAACCGAACCGACCGATACACACCCCTATCAGACAGACTATGAGTTCAATGTTTAAGATTCTTAGCATTAAACTTACTACGCCGGCCAAGGGCAGAGTTGGTAGGCTTGAGGGGTTCATCTGAACTCCATTCGACGAAAAATTACACTGTTTATCTACGATATTAGCATAGTCACACATAGCTCAGGGTAGCCAGTCGGACACCCTTTGTCAAAAAATTTATATATATATATATATATAGATAGATAGATAGAGAGAGAGAGAGAGAGAGAGAGAGAGAGAGAGAGAGAATTATATGAAGTATATAGGTCAAAAACAATTTTCATACATAGATATTAAATCTTGGACACCCTTAACAAAACTTCTGGTTTCGCCACTTTTATATATAGTTGTAGTTATTTTTTATGTATGTATAGTAGACGTTGAACCATTTCGACTTCTTTGTGTGTTTACTTATCCATATTTTGAATTCCCTTAGTGAAAATTCTGGCTTTGACGTTGACTATATTCAAAAAACTTTGAGAAGATGCGTGTTGAAAATTTTCTTCTTGTTTTAGAGTTTAAATAAAGTATTCTTTGATGCCTATAAATACTAGCAAAATAGACCATAAATATTCAAAAAGAGGGAATCTAGGAAAAGGAGGGATACTTTCTTTTTCACTAATATATATTGATAGGATTTTACATTTTTAGCTCGACTTAATTGGCCCTTAGAGGTTTCTTGTGATATAAGTTTTCCCAAAAAGATGTTTTAATTAATAGGATTATACGATTATCACTAAGAAAAACAAATGAATAAAAAGAAATAAGAAAAAAACAGCCACCACAAACATACAAAATTACAATTTTAAAAAAAAAATCGGTCATGTCTAGGTAATGATGGTAGTTGATTCAATTCGTTTAAAGTATGATCTCGCTAATAACTTTCAACGTAACAAAACTACTTACCTAAGACGATAGTAGCATTTAGTGGAGTGCCGGTAGTAGGATGTACTTTAGCAAACCAAGAAGGTACAAGTCTAGCCCTCCCAATAACACAAAGGTACCTTGCTTGTCCAAGCATGGCAACTAATAGAGATGCCATAATCCCTAAACTTGCACCTGCCCCTACTACATTGCTTGCCCATTTCCACCCCATCAACTCGAAAACCGCTGAAAATGATGCTCCTTCCGGGATCTACAAACATTTATAAACGAGTTAATATAAACTTTTATACACTAGACAATCTGAATATCTGATAGTAAAACAAGTAAAATTTCATTGATAAATTCTTTATACTATCGGTGTGTATAAGTCAGTTGAATGACGTACGTACCATATTATAAGGTAGCAAAAGACACAAAGATAGAGCCATGAGGCAATAGAGAGCAGAGACAATGAGGACAGAGCCAACAATTCCCAAAGGTAGAGTCTTTGAAGGGTTTCTTATTTCTTCAGCCATGGTGGATACTGTATCATATCCAATATAACTAAAGTAAACTATGGCTGCTCCATCAAGAATCCCTCTAACACCATAAGGAGCTATTCCTCCTGGCTTTACTAAATTTTCAACTTTCCCATTGCAAAATCCAGCTATAATTATAAATCCAAAAAACACCACATGGAAGGCTGTCATTATTAGGTTCAACATTGAGCTCTCTTTAGTGCTGCAAAATAGATACACCACTCATATCACTATCATAAACCACTAAAAAGTACTAAGAGTATTAGACAGTAAGACGTCTCTATAACAATCATTTTCTATCTGAACAAATGATATTATTATAAAGAGATTTGACTGTATAGCGAACATACCTATGACACAAGCAAATAGTGAGGACAATAATCAACGCGACTGCCGGGAAATCCAACATGTTGTAACCTTGCATTAAACCATGTACATGAATTCTCCATGAATTTGGATCATTCCTACCAAAAGCACATGACAAATACTCTGTAAAACTTCTTGAAACAGCAGCATTTGACAACACATATTCCATTAATATATTTGCTCCTGCAAAGTATCCCACAAATTCTCCTGCATCCATTTAATTTCATCAAGTTAATATCTATAACAACATGGAGTATATAAACTTGCTAGCCACATTAATTCATCGAGTTGGTTTCTCAGATGGTCACTCAACTAATAGTTATTATCTCAGAAAGTCACTCTTCTTCGTAATTTCAACAAAGAAAGTGACTTTCTGAGATAATAACTATTAGTTGAGTTTATATGAACAGTTATCTTTTAGATGACGTGATAGTCAGTATACATAAGTTAAATCCTTACCAAAAGTAACTCGGAGATAACTAAAAGCGCCACCAGCAACAGGAACATCAACAGAGAACTCAGTATAACACAAGGAAGAAAGAAGGGCAGATACAGCAGCAATTATGTATGAGATGAAAACAGAAGGGCCAGAGGTTTTTCGAGCAACGGGGCCAGTTGTAACAAAAACTCCAACACCAAGCATTCCTCCAACTCCAAGAGCTACTAAATCATACCATGTAAGTTTTCTCTTCAAGTCAGCACCAGACCTTAGTCTCACTTTGTTAAGTTCTTGGTCTGGTGTCCATGTTGCTAACATTCTTTTCTTTAGCTTTTGAGGTGTTTTGGACAGAGAATTAAGGTAAGTAGACAAAAACATTGTTTTTGTTGAGTGTAATGTGGTTTCTTTGTGTTTCAATGACAAGGTTTTATATAAGCAATGGGAATATATAACTTCATTTTTTTCCCTTTTTTTTGTTTGTAACCATTTGTTATATATCCGAGATTTACTGATCCGACTATGTAAGTTATAATATCATGTAGGACCTATTAAAAGAACAGGAAGCGTTTGCTATTAGGATTTTATTTTTCATTCTAAAGTATCGAAGCTCAAAACTTTAACTAACGGTTAACGGATCTCATCCATCTCATCACATTTACACTTTTGGTTGATGGATAGTTAGTTAGTTACACCTAAATGGTGTTCCACAAGTAAGGGTTTTAAATATAATTAGTGTCTGTCAGAAATTAAATTTAGGAGAAATAACGATTTTAGTCTCTGTATTATTGTATAATTTCAGTTTTAGTCCATGTGTTATTTGACTATGCACATTTAACCTCAGTTATTTGAAGTGTGCGATTTTGGTCCTTGAAATTAACAAAAGTTAACTATTTAACAAAATGATTATTTTAAAATATATAAAATAAAATAAATTGAAGGGTAGGTGATTCTAAATGCTTGAAGAATTATGTGTATAAACTAATCCCAAGTTGGATGAAATTAGATGGGATATATTACGATTAAATTTGAAATAAATTTATACCATCAATCAAACAGAGTATAAATCTAATACCAAGCTTAAATTTATTTCATAATTTTTATGTTGAAACGTCCAGGCCTCTAAGGGGAATCACAAAACAAAAGGAGGGGGGAGTTTGACCTATTCTTTTTGAATTTGAAAAAGGTGTGACTAGCATCCATTCTTTGTTAAAAGCAATATTAATTAATTAATAATAATCAAAAGATTTCTCTTATTGAGAATAATTGGACTTGGACCCTTCCTATTCATTTTTCTTAATTTTAACTGTCACACTCATCAATTATGCTTCCTCGTTAATGTTTTTTGTATTATTTATTTGTGGTTTATGTAATACTAGTAATTAGTGCAAGATAAATTCACTTAAGCTTAGTAGATAATTGAGGATACTACCTCTACATCACCACTTATAGGAGAATTATTAAAATCACACCAAGTGAAAATTGTGTTTAAGCATATCCATAGTTCCATATTAATATATATGAACCATATATTAACAAATGTTGTAGAATTTTCCATCACACGACTTATTTAAGCCTAGCTAGATCTTCTAGAAAGTACCCTTCATAAAGTCTACTACTTTATATAGTAGCTCTGTATATATGGATATATATAACATGTCATGAAGCATTGTACAAATAACTTATAATCTGAATGGTATTGCGTGGGAGTTTTTACACAACAGGTGTATCAAAACACTTTCATGTTACCAATCAGGATTGTCGTGGAGTGGTAAGTACCTCTTCATCCTTAGCCAGAGGTCTCGGGAATTCAAATTCCCTCAGGTATGAAGTCATCTTTGTTAGGGAGTGTTTTATCTCTCATGGTAATTTCTGATATGAATATTAATTTAATCAGATTTACCAGACACCGAATAGAAAAAACTTCCTTATTAAATGATGGAAAGAGAGTCAAAAACACTTTATATTTTGGAGAATAAAATCTAAGAACTGTACAAGTAATGTAATTGAGAATTTCTAATTGGCTGTTATCTCTTCCCAAATCTAAAGTTTTCTTATTACAAAAAGTTATAAGACCAATCACAACACAAAATTAAAGAAGATTATGTTAAGCTTTTATCCCTCTCATAGCTAACCTTGGATTCCTTTTCTTTTTTCACCACACCTTTTTTTGTTAATTTCTTTAAGTTATGGATAAGTTAGTTAATATGGATATTTTAGAACGAGGGTGTGTTTGGTATATAGATGAAAGATTTTTCAAAAGATGTGTCCAAATTTTTTGATGTTTTGTTGGTCGAAATTTTAAAACATATTATCTGTACGTAAAAAAATATATTATAATTTCTTAAAATTGAGAAAAATGACTTTCATGGTATTAGTTTAGAAAACAGGTACTTGTGTCGTTTACACTGTCCACCCCACTCCATCCTCACCTTTATAAGGTTTGTATATATAAATATTTTTAGGATAATATTTTTCTGATTACTACAAAATATCAAAAAACACCCTTAGATCATCTTCCCTTTTTCATGAAAATCGCAAATTGTATCATTAAACCATATTGGTACAATTTTATTTTTTTTACATACACTAATTATATCTAAGAAAAACTCTCCTAATACAATGATGTCATTCTGAACAAGAATTAACGTCAAGAGGCAACATAAAAAAATTACTATTGAAAGTGAGCAATTAGTTTTAAACCAATTATTATACGCTAACCATGATCATTCATAGTCACTAAATATATAGACTTTGAATTAACACTACAAATTTCTAGCAACTAGGCCATGATTTATCACACTACTAAAAAGAATCACTATTTCTCTATTGAAAAATATTCAGAAGCTATTCTCACATGTATTTTGTTTGACTTGATTAGAAAAGAAAAATAGTAAAGTGTTTTCACACAGAAAAATTTGAAAGTTTACCAATATTTTAGCAAGAATCTATTTTTCATATGTATTTTCTCAACGAGCTGGTTCAGTGGAAAACAGATAGAAAAATCATATTTCATAGCAAAATTTTCCATTAATTCACGGTGAAAAAAACCTCTATTTCTAACCACGTCACAGAATATATCCCCGTTGATCAACAAATAAGTAAGTAAGTAGTGGCAAATGGCACTTTCCACATTTCCAAATTCCAGAAAAGTCCAAATTTCATTTAGGATCATACAAATAGTTGCATAAGAGTACTGACAAAACTCTGATGATTAAGACCAAGAATTAAACTTCCATTAATTAAGCTTAGAGTTGATAACTTTGATGGTCACTCAACTATCAACTCTTTTCACACAAAGTCACTCAATTTTCATTTTCAACTCAAAAGTCACTCAATTATGACTACTTTGCACATAAAGTCACTTAACCTATTTAATTGTTTTTCATTAAAATTTGCTGACATGAAATTTGTATTTCTAACCAGAAAAATTTAAGAACTAAATATATATTCATTTAAATCATTTAATGACCCGCTCCACTTGACCTAACCCGCTAAAAATATAATATTGACCCTTTTATTTTACCTTTAATTCTCCTAAATTATTCTCTGTCTCCCTCATTCTTTCCCTCTACGTTCTTCTTCTCTTTTCTTTTTTAATTTCTCAATTTCAACTTCTTCTTCACATATCAATAATATATATCAACCTCTCTGGTTTTCTTTTGAAGTTTCCATAACCTCTCTGTTCTCCCTAAGCATCAAATTATTGTCTTCCTAACTTCAAAAACAATAAAAATACCATATATTGGACTATAATGGAAGATAATTCTAAATCTAGATAAAAAGAAAAGAGGAATCCATTATAAATTCTTACTTAATAGAAATTTTGCAATTGTGAAATTAAAAAAAGAAGAACGCTCAAGAGAAAGAAGGAGACAAGGGAGAATGGATTTAGGGAATTAATGGTAAAATAAAAGGTTCAATATTATATTTTTAGCGGGTCGGGTCATTAAATGGTTTAAATGGATATATATTTAGTTCTTAAAATTTTGGTTAAAAATAAAAATTTCATGTCAAGAAATTTTATTGAAAAAAATAATTAAATAGGTTGAGTGACTTTTAAATTGAAAATGAAAATTGAGTGACTTTCTGTGAAAAGAGATGATAGTTGAGTGACCATGAAAGTTATTAACTCTTAAGATTAGCATTATAATAAGATTTGACACAGTGGGTAAGCATATTTACTGTTGACTATTTTAAAGAAAAGAATTAAGGGGGGAGTGGAATTTTGTTTGTTAAGCTTTTCAATCTTATTGGTGATTAATTAATTTGCACTCAAGGAGAATATATGAATAATGAATTAGCAGTCGTAGACATCAATTGTAGCCTTTTACTAATTAATTATTATTATTATTATTTAAACAAAGTGGGGGCACTATAACTAGGAATTTAATTTCTCATTGACCTCATTCCTCACCTCTCTTAATGTCTTCTATAGTGGTATAAATATTATGATATATTTAGAATTATAATTTTTCATAAAAATATATATTTTTAAATATTGTACTTAATTAAAGAGGTTCACATAAATTGAAATATATAGAGTAGTAACTATTGTTCCTTTATTTAGTTAAAGGAATTACAGAAAATAGGTTGTGATCAAAAATTGTAATGAGTTGGTAAGTATTTCTTAGTTCTTAATTAGAAAACTCTGGCTCAAATCCTGAGAATGAAATCGTCTTTGATAGGACTTTTTACCACCAAAGTAGACCTTTCTGGTATGAATATGGATTAATCAGATTTCAAAGTGAATATTAAACATCACATAGGATGGTACTGTGGAGGTCGTGAATAAGAGTACAAAGTTATAAGTAGGTAGTCGAGCATTGTCTTAGTATTAACTTATTCTAATAGTTTTAACTTAGTGATAGTTTAGAGCATCATGTATGTCGTAATATTAACTTATTCATGTAGCTTTTGGCTTATAGTATCTGGATCATATGTTGTTTATTAAGTTTAGGCGGTCGCACCTTGATGATGTTACGATGGGTTGCATATATATGCTCCACATTGTTTTGCTATTACTTTTCATGTGTTTTTTTTTACTGTCGTGTTTCTTTTTCATTACTGTTTTGATTTGCTTCACTTGAGCCAAAAGTCTTTCAGAAATAATTTGATCTCTATCTCTAAAATGTAAAGATAAGATTTGCATACACTCTATTCTCTTATGCAAGCCTCACTTTGTAAGATTTCACTGAATATGTTGTGTTGTTGATGATGAATAGGAAGACCAAAACAAAAGGAAAGGGATAAGAACAAAGGATGATGGATCATTATTCACAGCAAGCATTCTTTTCCAGTAGTCATTTACACATGAAATCAGAAAGGACTTGTAACCTTCTGAATATTATTACCACATGCATTGATATTTTATTGGGCCAATGAAACATATATAATGGCATCCAGCATAGCAGGATATTTGGTGTTTTGTTTTTGTTTTTTCCCTTTTTGTGGGAGAGGCAGGGAATTGAGTGGACAGGGGAAATTCACATGACCCTACAACAACGATAAATATATTCACTATAATTTTATAAATAGAATTTGAGAAAAATAATATGTATATAAATGTTGTTTTTAATATAAATATTCAGCTCAAGTAAAACATAAAATGATTATTATAACTTCATTATTCTTCCAATTATTTTTGTATGATATTACAAATTAAAGCCAATATTTATGGTGCAAATTGATATCAAAAATTGGATTATTAACTCATTCATTAATTCCCACCATAGTACAATAAAAATATCTTCTTCTATAGTTCGATATTGCAAAGAACAATTATGGGTACTAAAAAGGACTTATATATTTGCAAATATATATAAGCATTATATCATGGTCCAAGCACAATTCTCGAGGTATTGTCTAATTTGGTTTGATTTTTTAGAATCACCTCAATACTTTTGGGCCTTACAGTTTTATCGTCTTGCTTAAATCCAAAAGACGCTTCTATTGTGACTCATGAATTCACCCTTATATGACAACAGGTACCTTATGAAATTAACTAAGATGTGTGTATAAATTGTCCCGAGACCACGATTGTCAACTGATTGTGAGTGCACAAAACTTAATTTCTTCTAAATTCAACTTTTAAATGAGTCAATTGTTATTACTCCCTCAAATTCTTAGTTTGTATAAATGAAAAATGTTACTTTATATATTTTAGGAACTTCTTCCCTCCAACATCTCATATGATATGTTTGAAATCACAAAATTCGAAGAATATTAAACATTTTGCATATCTTCTTCAATTTAATTCATAAAATTCACAGAATTTTTTTATTTTTTTAAACTTTGTACCGAGTCAATTAATTGAAAGAGAAGGGACTAATTCTTAAAAGACTCTGTCCAAAAAAATAAATAGAAGGGGCCCTTTTTGTGCAAAAAATCTTGCTATTTGGACCATGCTTAACTAATGGACATATTATCACTAAAAGATGTGATGCAGTGGATGAAACTGTTACTTTCTTAATTAGAGATTTTGAGTTCGAATTTTACATATGAAAAAATTCATGGTAGAAAATGTTTCTCTCCAAGTGAGACTCTACACGGTGTGAATCGAGATTAATTGGGCTAATGGAGGAAAAAACAAACAAAAAGTAATGGGCATATTGAAGTTTTGGGTTGAAAAATCCTTTTCTATTGTACTATGAGATTTGATTTTTCCAATATCATTTGTGGGGTGTCCTTGTCCTTTTACTGGTTAACAGCATTTCAAGAACATGCATGCTGCACCCCACCAGAATTTTAACTTTTGTGATCAAAATCCTAAAATAAGATTAATAGTTATATAAATATACTTTATATGTTATTGTAAATTTTAATTTATTAATTTTTTTAGAAAAATTAGGATTAATTGTATGAGATTAAGAAACTCTATTTCCTTGAGCATATTTTCCCAAATTATCAATTTTTTCGACATGTTTATGGCCTTTATTTGCCCAAAAAAATGATACAATGATAGTTTTGTAGTGTGGATTGATCCCTTGATCATCCCTAAAATTCCTCGATAAGCATCTTCTCCAACGTGAGTCATCACACTGCTATTGATATTCAATTTAATATTTCCTGCACAAAGCGAGATCGAACTATTAATTTAGCTTGAATAGATATTTAAATCTGACTATGAAATGCTTCTAGCTTGTATAGACCAAACGATTGTTCATAAACAAGGTATCAAAATATTATAACATGTCATATTAATTAATCCAATATTTACATGTTCATAGTGTCCAATCATAATTCAAATAGGGAAAAATAAAAAAAATAAAAAAAGGTGGTTTTGCATCGGCTGGTTGAATCATGACCACGTTATTAGCATTAGTACTTATTATATATCTAATCGGAAATAAACATATCGGATCCGTGGCGCAATGGTAGCGCGTCTGACTCCAGATCAGAAGGTTGCGTATTCGATTCACGTCGGGTTCAATCCCCCAATCCATACGGTCCTCCTTTTTCTTAGAGAATTCGGGTGAACACCCTCTCGCTCCTTGCTAGATTCGCCCATGAATGATTCCACCAATTGAGATTGCCCATGAATGATTCCATATGGGTGAACACCCTCGCTTCTTGCTAGATTCGCCCATGAATGATTCCACCAATTGAGATTGAGGCTCGCTCCTTGCTAGATCCGCCCATGAATGATTCCACCAAGGTTGTATAGAGATTGAGGTTCTTTAGTGTAATTTTCTATCGAGAGGCTTCGTGTGCACACCCTTGCTCCTTTCTAGATCCACTCATAAATGATTCCACCTCCTTGCTAGATTTGCCCATGAATGATTCCATTCGGGTGAACTCCCTCGCTCCTTGCTAGATTCGCCCATGAATAATTCCATTCGGAAAAACTCCCTCGCTCCTTGCTAGATTCGCCCATGAATGATTCCACCAAAACCTATGGGCTGTTATAACTATCCAAGAAAACACTCAAAACTAATATCACCTATAGAAACTTTTACTTAGTTTATTTCATGTGATTTTTTAGGAGATATAGTGAACTCCTAAATGAATGAAGATTTATTAAAAATATTACCCAGTACCACATTAAAGATAACACAACCAGACAAATCATAACTTCCTCTTCATAAGACACATCTTGGCTTCACACTTTTTGATTCCATTGCACATTGACCAAATCTTTCAGAAAGAATCATGCCAGAGAATGTCTCTTTAAAATTACAATTATAATTTGCAAAGCTCCACAATTGAGCTCACAAATTGCAGTGACAGCTAACTTCTAATAAATAAATGACAAATGACAAAGCAATAAAATCATGTAACCTAAGAACTACATGATGGAAATGGCCATGAGAACTTTTTCCCATCTCCTCCCAGCAGGTAAGATCTGGGGACGTGCCGATGATGATACAACAGTATAGCTAGGTCGTTTCCTAGAACAATTGCATTAAGTAATCCAATGGGGAGGGGAGCTACAGCAAGGTTGGGTATTTCGCATCGAGGAATTCCCTTAACATTTTGGCAGCCTTCTGACCACCCATCAATTCGGCTAATCTCTCCATCGGAAGCATGGCAAGTTCGGCTAAGCTCTTGCATCCATCCATTATTGCCCTATAGTTGGAATCTGTCACGCCTGGTAGCCGTCTCAACATCTCTACTGCAGATGTATTGTAATTTTCAGCTCTACAAAAAAGTGAAGCCAAGACAAATGTTATCAAGCTCTGCTAAACATCAGAATAAGATTTTAGATGCTCAACCTATACCAAAGCAGAAGACAACTTTAGAACTAACCTGACATCATTTTCAACGACACCCTCTTCTGATGGGACACCCACTCTTATTGCCTTGACCTCATCGGGTTCATCTTGGTTTGATTTAAGAGAAGCAAATATTTCGGCTGTTGCATGCAGACTACGAGACCAAATAATGCGAAGCCGAGGAAAGTGGAGAACAAGCAAGGAAAGCTTTGAGATAATGCTATTTGGGGTTACGTCATCACCAATTTCACTAGCAGACTACAAAGGAAACGAGAACTTATCAAGAAAAACAACTATTAAAACACAGATAAACCCAAAGCAGAATATACGCAGCACAATTACCTGAAATGAAAAGCTTTTATCCTGTGAAAACTCAATAAGAAGAACAGGAATCCGGTAATAACGTGACATCATTTCCACCTGGTGGTAAAGACGGCCGGATGCAAAACTGCTAAATAGATCAGAGATACTCTTTCTTTCAACGCAAATCAATGGGGAAAGTATGTAATCACCAACTTCCAAGGTCACTGGTATAATTCGCATGCCTTTCTGGTGAAGCACATTAGGAAGGGTACTCATGAACTCTCTCATGTCCACAATGACCTGGTTAAAAAGAAAGTTTCTGTATCGGGATACCATTGTGCAACTATGCAATGGTCAACAGAACAAAAATTGGAAATACGTACTTGCATTTCCTTTTCTGCTTCTCTTCTTCCACCAGCTTTTCTGGTTATAAGATTTTGAGATATAACGGACTGAGGCTCATTGGAGGAATCCAGTCCCAGATAACGTACATCCTGATAATTATCCACAATTAATCCCAAAACAGAGGAGCATTTATTAGTACAAAAGTTGGGTTCTTCCAAAAGAACGCAAATTTGCGGAGACAATTTACCAAAATCAGGAAGAAAAGAGCTCAGATTAAAGAAATGCATTTATGCAGCTATTGAACAACTACTTTCATTTTAGATTTGGTTGCAGATTAAAGGGAATTTCATTCTACACCTGAAAATCAACTACGGACTCGAGACACAAGTCACTCACTGATGAAACATTAATGCACACATTGAGTATCTAATTCTTAAAATTCTTCAAATTTTTGTGCAAGGACTCCACATCCTAGACAGATCACTCTTACATTATACAAATTATACATCTTTACTTTACCATATCATATTGCACCCTCAAAATTTGTATGAATAAATATCTTTCAGTAATGAATGAAAAACTATCTTTTATAGCTTGTTTGGCCAAGCTTTTGGGAAACCAAAAGTGCTTATTTTAGACAGCTGAGGTGTTTGACCAAGCTTTTAGGGGAAAAAATTGTTTTTGAGTGGGGTAGCAAAGTTGTTTATCAGAAGTTGAAAAAAGTAGCTTTTCTCCATAAATACTTTTAGAATCTTGGTGAAGCACAAAATGATGCTCTAATATTGCCAAAAGTACTTTCGAGAAGCACAAACTGCAATTCTCGAAAATTATTTAATTGAAAAGCATTTCTGACAAAAAAAAAAACATTTCAAAATAAGCAGATTTCGGAAGCTCGGCCAAACAGACTATAAGTTACGAAGAAGTTAACCAGCAACTGAATAATGACATTGGTATTATGTCATGCATAGAATCAGTGAAACACAGGAAACAAAAAGATGTACTGAAATGGGAAGAAGAAAACCAAACAAATTAGAACTTGTCAAAGCTCAAGCATGAGTGATGAGACTACACCCCACCCCACCCCCACCCCCTCCAGACAGTGCAAATTGACATTTCTTTAGACAGACATAAATGCCAAATTAATAGTAGCATACTGTGATGAGTGGATCTTTCCAAGTAGAAAAGAGCTAACCTGATCTACTGGGATCATCATCAATGATTTCTGTCTTATAAGGGACTCAAATGCTCCATTTTCTCTACGCACACTTGCCTCAAACTTTTGCACCTCAGTAGACTCTTCATAGAAGAGAAAGTACACCTTAACCTTTCTTGAAGGGTTCTCAGCTTTATACATTTCAACCTCTCTCACAAATGCAATATCAGGATGGTATGCAATAATGGTAGAGGGCTTCAAAATATCAAGAATTTTTTTATCACTCTCCAAGGCATAGAAAACCACTGGTGGGAGCTTCGTAGTTTCTCTTGAAGACTCAGCATCCAGACCTTGGTCGTGCTTTCGAAGAAACACTTCATTCAAACATCCGCCTTCCATTGCATCATCTGGGAAATACCAGGAACGCAAGCTTTAATTCATTTGTTTTTATCTGTTGTAACAGGAAAAAGTATCAGATTTACCTTCAGGTGCCACATCATTGTTCCTTTTTTCACCAGCTGAACCTTTCTTTTTCTTTCCTTTTACAGAACCTACAACATCCACATGTTTCTGATTATCATCTTCACCAACAATATCCTTGTTGATTCTTTTGCTAACTTCCGATGCAGCTGCCAGCAGTGCATCATGCTCCTGCTTGCTTATGCTACTAACTTCTGCTTTCTTTTCAGGTGCTGATGCAACAACACCATCAAGTACCCCAAACCCTTTAGGCTCTTTAGCTTTCTTGGCATTGCGTTTTGGCAATGCTTGCAGCTGTACCTTGCTCAACAGATACTTTTCCCACTCTTCACGCATGACCTATCCAATGTATAAAATGTATTACGATACCAATTGTGCATAGCACAGTAAAACATGATCAATATCGATCCATTTTTTGTGTTACAATTAAGAAAAGAATAGATTGTCTAAAATAACCTTTTAGTATAACTTTGCAGTAATTTGTTTGAGCTATTCTTTTTCATGTACTGGCACTAGCAATTCTTATTAAGATTGGCTGAAATATCTTCCCTTATCCCCTAAAATGCATACACAAATAAATATAACCCAAAAAGGGAAGATAAACTGAACAAATGAAGAAAATAGAAGTATGGCTTGGTAAAGATAAGATATCAGGAAAACCTTCTGTGAGCCATTTGTGATGCAATCTTCGAGTTGCATGCATGAGTATTCATCTTTGCAAGCAACTAAAACAATCCCATTGTCATCCCCATCACCCAGATGATCTTTCTCTTCTCCAGATGATGCATGTTTATCTCTTTCCTCTTGTATCTCCACTAGGACATCCTGTGAAACAAATCAAGCCCGTAAAATACTAGTTGAATAAAATTATCTAGGATTAAAACCCAAGAAAGCAATAAATTTATTTTCTTAGGCAGAAGCCAGCAACCCAAATAGAAACCAATAGTATTAATAAGTCAACATAATTGTTATATAGTACTTAAAGATGATTGTTCAACTGCCAAGGGTTACATTAATAATTGAGAAAATGGAAGTCACTCACTCACAAGTAAGACCTTCCACTTTGGTGGCTCTTCCAAGACTTGCTCCAAAACAACCCTGCTCTCTGCACTTGTTGACTGATCTATGAGACAAACAAAATCAAGAGGAACTAGGTCATGCTTTACAGCTCTACACTGTTGTGCTACTATCGAATGATCAACAGGAAGAATCAGATCAGAAAATTTACACCTTATGCTTTTTTGATTGTATATTTCCTTTTTCAAATTCCACCACCGTAAAACTACCTAAGTGCTTCCTTTTTCCCATTGTTACTGAATTTGGTGGGGGATTAGAAAGTGAGGAATTTGGCACAGGGTTAACTCCATTAAGATTGGTATGATTACCTCACATTCAAGTTATTAAACTATCATTAAGTAAATAAACTCTATCATTAAGTTAATAAACTAAGAATAGAAAACACCAGCACTGCTAATACACACCTTCATCCTTCTTGTTGTCATTAAGCTTTCTCTTTTTGGTTGATACAGTCTTATTCAGGCCCAGTTTTCCACTATCTGACCTCCCAAAATGATAAACTCGATTTTTCGCATACTCAAAGATCTTGTAACTGGACTCTGCAAATATCCACACGGACCGGAAACTCTCTGATGCTCTAAGTGAGTCTAGATACTTCAAGTAAGTTACAGCATCATACCTACTCATATAAAAATTAGATCAAGTTATACTACAAAGAAAAGAACCATAAGCAAAAAAGAAACTGAAGCAGACCTCACAGACAGCACCAGTACCCTCCTCCTAAACTAGGATAAACAACAGATTCAGACTAGCAACCAAGTAGATCCATCCTATTATATTCTCCCTCCAGACCAATATACTGGTCGCAGTGTGAAATAATTATTAAGAGAAAAGTTTAACCCAAAGTACATATTTTTTAGTATATGCCAAGAATATGTGGGGTCATACAGAATATGGAATAAACTTCTATTAAG
This sequence comes from Solanum appendiculatum, assembly GCA_018342035.1. Taxonomy (NCBI): domain Eukaryota; kingdom Viridiplantae; phylum Streptophyta; class Magnoliopsida; order Solanales; family Solanaceae; genus Solanum; species Solanum appendiculatum. The sequence goes on from JAGDQO010000791.1 coordinate 973,176, forward strand.
AAGAGTAAAAGTGGGTCTAAGAAAACTTATTGCAGTACTGAAAATGCACTAAAACATTCCATTAAATGAAAGGGGACAAGGTTTTAAGATAACCTGAAAAAGAGAAGTAGGCAACTTATTTTAGACAAGAGAATACCATTTGATGCTTTCACCTATTATGAGCAGATAACAGTCTAAAAACCAGTAAAGCATACAAGTCATAATACTAATGGTTTATATTTGTGGTAGTATTCCAAATTAAAAACTTGATCTTTTCATACTACTAATAACATATGATTGTTTGTTGGGTTTTCTTGCAAACGGACACCCAACAAAACACATTTTGAATCAACAGAGTAAGAATATTGCATAAGCCATAACCTGATGCAGCAATTATCAAGAGTATATAAATACCAAATATCAAATAATAGCATCTTGACCAATGAACAACAAAGACAATGTCGCAGAAAAGAATTTACAATTAAAAATCCTCTTGCTCAAGAAAATAAGAGCCATCAACTAGCTTTCTTATAGATACACAATAAATATCTCACATACATCTAATACCAACAATATAGTGTGTAAAGGGACACAAAGTACATGTAATACCGACAAGATAGTGAGTGGAAGGACAGCACAGTGAAAGAAAACACCAACTTCCATACCTAACAAGGTAATCCAACAGCTTTCTTAATGTCTTCAAGTCTGAAACAAGCTGCTTCGTCCTCTTCCCTAAGGTATGCCAGATGGGATCTAGCTGCCTTTTCACTATCTCATCGAACGACTTAAACAAACCATTCTCCACTGTCAAGTCTTCTATATCAACCTTATTAGTCTTTCTCATTTCCTTCAAACATGCATCCATCACCTCAATCACTGCTTTCTGAATCCCAATCATATATGTCGACATTGGTACCCTTATATCCACAACCTCTGGTGGATCCCTCTCCAAATCCTGTGATACATAAACCTGAAACAGCAAGAACAAACCACTCAAACTATATTATCCCAAGTTAAGATTTTTTTCCCCCACTCCCCCAGCTCGTAGACTGGCCCTTCGAATAATCCAACTAAACTGGACAACCTTGAATGAAGTAATTGGTTTATTACCCTTCATACCAAACGCCTATATATTTTCATAATTGAGTTTATAGGAATTACCTGGAATCGAGGCCAAAGATGAAGCTTTCTAAGGAAAAGGCATTTAAGCGTTCTCTCAGCTTTAGCAAAACCAGAAACCATAGAATGAGGACGATCGGAAAATGCACGAACATAGAGAGAGCGATTCGTTGACCGCAAAATACGTACTATAAATGCCTCCGTCGACGTATCCGAAAGCGAATGAGCATTGAGAATAACAAGTCCGGCAACAGCAGTCGTCGGGAGACGATGAGTCAACAGGTCAACAATAAGAATCCGGGTGGTGATGAAGAAAATCCCTCCGGAGGTGTACAGTGCCAGCCGCTGGCTCGCCGGCAAGTCGGAAGTGATCTCCGATGGTAAATTCGGAACTTCACCAGAGATTTGGGATTGAATGTCATTTTCGTAATTTCGTAAGATGGAGCTTTTCTGAGGAGGAGTGGCGGAGAGGATAAGTAAGCAGCCTTGGGAGTTGTGGTGGAGGAGGAAAAGGGAGGATATGAGCTTATGAAGACCAAGACCTGAGGAGAAAACTACTAAACCACCATTGGAATCTTCTAGAAGCTCTGTGATTATATGCTCGTGAAATTGCACCATATTTTGAAATCTAGGTTTCCGCCTTATGCGGTGGCGATCATGGTGGATGATGGCGGAGATGGTGGTGGCGGGAAGGTTGCTGTGGAGTTTGTTAGAAAAATTCAAAGTGACGATATATATATGAATTTTTTGCAAAATTTGGGTTTAGCAAAATCTTAAATTTGAGTTCAACCCCTGCAGTTTGAAAATATATTGCTTTTGCTACCTATACTGTCGTTTTTGTCACTTGAACAACCTTCCAGAAACTTTATTGAATAAGCAAGTATAAAATAAATTTCGTGTTTTTATTAAGATTAATTTCATCTTTCGAAAAGCGTAAGGTGTCTTGATCTCTTCATTCTTTTCTTCTTCTTGTACTTGACTTGATGTACTTGAGCTGGGAGTCTTTCAAAATCAGTTTCTCTACCTCCACGTAGTGATAAGGTCTACGTACACTCTACCCTTTCCATCACGAGATGTGTTGTAGTTGTTGTAAGGTGATATGCGCTATAGTTTCTAATATTACAAATAGTAATATTAAGCATTTGAATAAAATCAATCTATTTAGGATAGTGTCATTTGATATGATACTTTTGACTATTATATAAGAACTAATTGCGAAAAATATTTGTCGTACAGGACATATAGTAATAGGAAATTCAAGGTGTTATTTCTTCTTTCCAAATTATGAAAGCATGCTCTGCAAAATTGATTACAACATGGTATATAGAAGTGTGCATAGAACAGTTTCAAAACTATAATTTCAATATACAAAGTAGCAGTACTGTGCTAAATTGCAAATCATACAGATCCTTAAGTGCTAACTACTGAGGTTCAGATCACCATTGCTGGACTTGACTCGTCGTACACTCAAAGGTACAGGGTTCTCCAAGATTGTCACGTTAACTCCGGTCCAGATATCTGATTTTGTGGGGAGCTGAGCTATTTTCTCTACGATTTCCATGTCCTCGGGCAGCACATAGCCAAAAACAGTGTACGCATTTTTCCATTCTTGATGGTGTGCTAAGCTTATAAAGAATTCAGGGCCAGAACCAACCCATGCAACTGAACCCCGTCTTATTTCAGGACAGAATTCACTGGGAACTGTCTCGAATGCTAATCCTTCAGCACCAAGAGTTCCTTGTAACAAACCATATGGAGGGCCAAAAGAAGCCTGAAATTTAGTAAAGCAGATGCAAAGAACTCAGGGAAGTTAAAAGTTTTTAGCGGAAAGAAAGTATATGAGTGCACAAAGATCAGCACAGAATGACTAATGCACTTGAGAAAATCTCTTACACGAGACGAATACTAGATGAAAATTCATTAATACTATCTATCTTCAACCACAGGATGCAATAAGCAAAATGCTATCAGCAGCAACTAATTTTTCATGCCGTGCTCCCAAGAGCTTTGACAAGCCATATCAGTTGGGAAGGAAGTTGAATTGCAGAATGCACTACACACAAAATGTGTAATACATAGCGATATGAATGAAGAAATAGGACACAATTTTGGGGTCCAAAGAGGAAGGAGCCAAACTTTTTTAGCAACGGAGGATATACATACATAACCTTTCTCTCACTTCCATGTTTTTCCAGATCTACATATATAACAAATTCAAAGTAGTACTCCGGCCATTCCATTTTATGTAAACACTATTTGACTGGACATGGCATGTAGGATATTAATTTGATTTGTATATTACTTTCCTCCATCCCGAAATGGCAGAGTTTGTCAAACCCTCTAATTTTCACCATAAATTCAGATATTGATTCTTCAAATTTATGAAATAAAATTTACATAGTCAGAATATATAAATCACATTTTTTATATAAAAAAATTCAAAAAAATGTTTGAAGTAATCGTTGCAAAAGAATTCCTTTAGTAGTAATAGTTAACATAAAATGTGACATGGAGAGAATATACACGTGGAAGAAAATTTTAAATATAAACTTAAAAAGTTGATTAGAAGAAAATATATCAATCGAATTTCAAGAAAACTTCAACGAAAAGAGTGCTATAAAAATTGGGATGGGGGAAATTTGAAATTAATAACATGAACACTTATTCTTAAACCCTCTACTTAGTCAAAGTAGCCAAATTGAGACGAGTACCAATAATTCATATTACTCCATGTGATCAAAACGAAGCTGTTTAGGATTAGAAGTCACATGTAATAGTGTAGAAGAGAGATGAAAATTTACATCTTTTATGTGATCTCCGCGTGCATCCCAAACTTGTCCGCGAGTTTCCGCACGAAAAAATTGGCAACCAGCACAGTAGCGAACCCCCAACAAGTCCAGAATGTTAAAAACAGAGCGTGGAGAACATTCTGGCAAAAGCTGCGGAAAAAAGAAAATACAGACATGAATATCAACAGAAATTAGAAAATCCTTGTTAAGGGAAAAGACTAGATGATAACTAAGCCTAGTGACTCTGAAAAGTGATACAGTGTTGAAGACATCTTATGGATGACAAATTTTGATATAAAGTTATACTGTATCCCCTCCCATACAAAACAAATCTTACCCTATACCTTAAAGAAATACGAAGACTTGAAAAAGGCGCAGTCCTCACTAGTAGTGGTCATATTTAAGGAGATAGAAACTTATAAAAAGCACAAGATGTTCCTCATGTTTTGACAAACAAGGTCATTTGAAATCTATAAAAGTGTGTGCCTCGGGTCCTCAGCTCTCAGATTTTCTCTCTTTTCTTCTACTTCTCCTTCTGCTTCTCCCCTTTCCTTATCTATTATACTGTTTTGCTTTAAAGCTGGGGAGATGCGTGAAGAAAGAGTAGAATTCTGGAGAGGCGAGTAGTTTGTTATCAAGAATAGGCAAGTAGCTGTAGAGAATAGGCAATAATGGTATCACAATTCTTGTTGGCCATGAACTTTCTTATTGATCCAGAAACCATGATCACCTAACAGGTTTTCCTTCCTCTTTTTCAATTTTGCAGTTGCTTCTGAGCATGGTCTTACAAGTATATATAACAGCATGATGCAGTACTCAAACAATCCACGTCTCGATAATTCCAATCTAGCATGATCAGCAAAATCAACTCCTTTAGCAAGAACTTCCAGAAACTATTGCTTTTATTTCCTTATCGTTACTTCTTTCGATGTTATTTATTACTTTTTCAAAAGACATCTCAATGTTGGTGAAGATACGCTTTAAGTATCCTTCTATTAAAGTTAAACCTCAAAGACTATTGCTCATTGCCTGGATTCTATCGAAAACTTTTCACCATGCACTTGTATTGTATCCCACTATCCCTCAAGTCAGAAAACAATATAGAATATTGAAGTAGTCCATACTATTTTGGAAATTTATGCACTCTTACAAGCTAATTTCCGTCCATATATATGCATATTTATTTTTATATTAGAGAAATCAGTGGCAGCCACTGAAAATTTTGTGTCTAAGTAAAATTATTCAAAATGCACTCCAAAGGCTTATCTGCATAGTTAGAATGAGTTGCAATTTCACAGCATTTGTTTAGATGCTGTCATTTCTCTGTGGCAAGATATATAGAAGTAAGCATTCATCAAGAAACAGAACATACCTTAACGTGAATAGCACCAAATTCTGTTTCCAAGGCAACAATTCCCTAAAAAGAAGTGGGATTGAAAAAGAGAAATTTTTGTAGTTAGTACATTAAATTTCAAGCATTATAAGGAAGTAGTGATATGATTTCTCCACAAATGAAAGACTTTTATGGTTTCTCCGATGTAGCAAGAAAAAATATGAGGAAACATTAAAATCAACAGAGCAGAGAAGCTACCAAGGAAAAGAAATTCTTCCTAGATACATTACGTTCCCCAAGAATCTAAAAAGTTACCTATTAATAAATCAGCATTCAATCATTATAAACTTAATGATTTATAAGTAACATGCGAAGTAGTAAATCTTTAGACTAATCTGAAAAAATGTCTGGCAATGTCTCACGGGTGACGCCTGCTGTAGTGTACATTTCAATATTACAGGCATCTTTGCAAAGAGTTCCAAAACTTATTCTCACTATTGAATCTACTGGTTTACAAGCGGACAATGAAGAGAAATAATGCTATCAGAAAAACATGGCAGTACATTTTAGGTTGTTGAGAAAGTTGTATACCTCTCCTTTCCCGAAAACTATGCCAGACGTCCACATACTCTTGTCTCCGTCATCCTTTTTGTCAGGAGCCAAAGTATCTTTCTGCTTCTTCAACCAGCACTGCAGCATGAAGCAAAACATGCCAGACCAAACAGTCAAACTCCCATTTACATTGTGTATATTAGTTCAGAAAGTAACTAAAAATACCATAAGATAATCTTGCAACAACGTTATCTAAAATGAATGTAGAAGTAATAGATGCCAAATTTAAGTACATGAGGACTTCTTTCAAACTGGGGTATGCTTCACTATTATAAATGGGCAATAGTTTTTTTAGCTTTCCGAACTTCAATAAACTGCTTTAACCTCAAACACTTATTCTGGAAAGCCTGATTGGTTTGTTTTGAAACCTTAGCAGTTGGACTTCCTTTTCTTGAATATTCAATAGAAGAAAAGAGATTTATACAGACAATTTCTCATTTAATTCTCCAGATTGTCAAGGAAAACGACAGGTTCATGTGGTTGTTTGGTTGTGTTCCTTGAACTATTTTAGAAATTATGGTCAGCTTAAAAACAAAGTACCTATTTTACATAAATGCTGAAATTAAATGTATATGCCACATTTACACACACCATACAACATCTGACGCAGGCATTTCTAGCTAATCACAAGCAAAATACTTCTAAAAGAAAAGAATCATGGGAACAATGTGCTTGCAAACCAGCCCCAAATTGCCAACAGTTCACCCAGTGACTAGTCCATCAAATTCTTTTACTTTTTTTCCCGGAGTTGAACTCCGAAAAACACGTTTGGCTATAAAATTCCGGAATTTGAAAAACACCAAAAAATTGTTTTCACTCCAAATTACTCAGGAAAATTGAAAAACAGCTCCAATTTTCAATTTTCAATTATCATTTTTCACTTTGAAAACAAAAGTTATTTTTCCTCAAATACTCATAATTTTCATGGTCAAATGTCCCCTAAGAACCAACATCACAATTCACAAAATCATATTCTATATTATTGCATTACAATTGTATGATCATTCATAATTAAAGGTCCAATCTGCATGGTTTTGTCAAAATTGGACATAAAGCCACAATCAATCATTCATCACTTATGACACTATGTAAATCATTTCAAACTACCAATAACTTACAAGTTACAACTAAAAACACTACAACAACATACCCCATGAAATCTCACACGTGAGGTCTGGGAGGATAAAGTATACGCAGACTCCGAAAAAGTAAAAGAAAAAAATAAGAGAATGTTCTCCAGCTCACCTCACCAAATTTGTCACCACAAGTCTTTTCATCTCCACAAAAAACCCATGTATCACAAAGACAAGGCCCATGATTACCAGTACACATATCCTTACAAGCTTCACAACATTCCTTGGAACTTTTAACCTTAAAATCAGAACCCCACTTCACAGCAGCTCCCCAAAGCTCAAACCTTTCGATCCCATTACAACATTCACCACCTTCCACTCCACCACCACTGCCGCCGCCGCTGCCAAATTCACCGTCATCCGCCGTCAACCGCGCAACAGCCGAATTTCCGGTGGGTCTCATCACCGCCGACATGAAAATGTACACAACAGTACAAGAAAAAAGACCCATCAAGAGAAGGATCATAGTAGCACAACGAGTGGGTTCGGAATCATTTGGCTTCCGACCCATTTGAGATTGATGAGTGGAGATGAAAACCCAGAAACGGATTTGGCTGATTCGATTTGGTTTATGAGATTTTCGTATGATTTGGTTTAGTGGTATCGTTGACCTTGAAGATTCTGCAGTAGAGAATATGAAATTGAGGTAAAAAAAAGTTATAATAAGATGAGTAATTAAAATTTGGAGAGATTATGGAAATGAATTATAATGCTCCCTCAGTCCACTTTTAGTTGTCGAATTAAATTATAAAAACTTTGACTAACATTTTACATTATAGTATTTTTCATATAATTTTTTAATATTTAAATTTTTTATTTAAAATATCGAATTAATGTAATTTAATTTAACTTAAATATTAATCAAATTGACTTTCAAAAAACGTAACATGACAATTAAAAATGGACGGATGAGGGAGTAATATTTAAGAAATTGTTACAATTGGAAATAGTCATGGAGGCTGTATATAGGGCTGTTCAAAACCGAACCGAAACCGATAACCCGAACCGAAAATAAGTTATTGGTTTATCAGTAATGGGTTATTGGTTTAGCAGTTTTGATAACGGTTTAAATTTTTTTTGTTATCGGGTTATCGGTTCTTAACGGTTTGAGGTTTTTTCTTAATGGATTAACCGATAACCCGATAGTAAATTAAATAATTATAATTTTATCATTTTATATATAAAGTCCTTGACTTAGAGTTTAGTTTCCTACTTTTATTTTTGGCTGTCTCAAACTCTTGGGGTATTCTACAATGTAAAAGTGTTTGCTTTTTAGCAAGATGTTATTTGTGAACTCATGTGCATGGTTCATTTGGTTTGTCACCTTATTTTTTACGTGATTTTTAACGACTTTTTTTTGTGTCAAATCTTAACGGTTAAACCGATAACCGAAACGATAACGATCAATAACCGATAAACCAATAACCGATAAGTCAATATCTTAATGGTTCTTTAACGGTTTAGCATCGCTACAAACCGATAACCAATAAGCAAAACCGAGAAACTTCAAAACCGAACCGAACCGACCGATACGCAGCCCTAGCTGTATATCAAGCACAGTGGAATAGTAGTAGTATAATGAGGAATCTAGGATCATGGGTTTGACAGAGATTGAATTTTCTTTGCATTTTTCTGCCTATCTTTTGATTTGTGGCCTAGGCCGGAGCCTAGAAGGTAGTTCCAGTTGCAATCAACAAGTCGTATTGTATTATTTTAATGAATATAAAATTTAAATATTATTAGTTATCAGGTTTTCGCAAAGAAATTCATTCACAAGAGGTGCTCGAGTTTGATTAATTAATTGGTGAGGCAATTATTTATCAAGACGATGATCAATAGTTGGCACAATAGGATGATCAGCAACACTGGTTGAGTTTCATAATTTATATATATGTGTGTGTATTTAAAATTAATTTTATTTAGTGTATTTGATATCAATTGTCTTCAGTGTATTTGATGATATTAATTTCGTCAATATATCTAATATCAAGTATCTAGTATATCCTTGTATAGATACGAAAGAAGTGAACCAAAGGTTTTATGAACTGACAACATAAATATCATGTTTTGATGGTTGTATTTTGTATCGTATTGTTAGTTTATATAAAATGTTTGTTTTTGATTTTTAATTAAATTTTAATTTGTTTTATCGTTAAATTCATCATTAGATAACGATGAAATGTCTCATTTTATATAACGATTGATTTGGTATGATTGCATAGTTATCTTCTTTTTTTTCTTCTTATTTTATCTTTATTTACTTTTAATAATCGTATTTTATCTTTTACTCTACTATTCTATAGTAGTACCAATTGTTGATTTGTGACACTATGTAATGACGTAAAACGATACAATCTATTCAAAAGTTATATTTATTAGAACATACAATATAATACAATATGATATATTATGAAACAATACGTAACAATCATCCAAAAAGGGACTTATTCCAAATGGTCCATGGTAACCAAAAAAAAGTACAAACATGTTTCTCGTAGTTATTACTGAATACCATAATTATTCAGAACATAGTACTAATACCATAATAATTAATTAAACATGCATCCCAGCATTTGATTTGACATGAAATTTAAGATTTTAAAAAAAAAATATGCTCTAAAATGAGTGATAGATAGTTGTGTGACTGTAAATCATTTTATTAAGGATAAAATGAATATTTTTAAAGTTAAATTGTTATTCCCTCCATCCTAATTTATATGAGATAGTTTGACTTGACGAGGAATTTAAAAAGAAAAAAAGCAAAACTTTTGAAATTTATAATCTAAAATAAGTCATATATGTTTGTGTTACTATAAATCATTTAATTAAAGATAAAATAGGCATTTTAAAGTTAAATTGTTACTAAATACATAAATGTGATGTTCTTTTTGAATACATAAATAGTCCAAACCATTTTATTCATCATATTTGATGACATTTTATAATTCACTTCACCATAGCATAGATTATCCCCTCTATATATAGGACTTAATAAGTAGTGGGTAGTAATGGCGGAGTTAAGTTTTGTATTAAGCCTGAATATGAAAAAATAGAAGGGAGTTGTTTAGATGGTAAGCATTATTTACTTTCAATGCTAAAATTGTGAAAAAGATAGAAGTTTCTAGGAGGAATAACAAAAATACTTCCTCTGTCCCAGTTTATGTGATACATTTCATTTTTCGAGAGTCAAACAATTTAAGTTTGATCGAGAGTTTTGTTCATGGAATCTTCAATTTTTTAAAAATGAAATTTATATATTTGTAAACTACGTAAAAAGTACTATAAGCCACAATAATTGACAATTCAAAATATTTAGAAGATATATGAAAATTTTACGATAAAAAATAGACTTGTTTGAATCTTGAAATCTGAAATGTGTCACATAAATTGGAACTGTGGGAGTATTATTACTCTCTTTGTACCATTTTATGTTACACCGTTTGACTTGGCACGGTGTTTAAGAAAAAATGAAGACTTTTGAATCTTGCGGTTTAAAAAATTTCTTAGATATTTGTGTGATTATAAAACATTTCATTAAGGATAAAAGAGAAATTTTAAAGTTAAATTATTTCTAATTATAGTAAGATGACATTCTTTTTAAAACAGACAAAAAAAATCATGAATACTACATAAAATGTGACGGAGAAAATACTCCCTCTGTGCAACAATAGTTGTCCACTATTAACTTGGTCCACCCCTTAAGAAATAATAAATAATAGGGGTAATATTACTATATTATCCTTTGACTTTATTAAATTTAATGATTTGAGAAATGTGTTAGATGATAAATAATATTTAATAGTAAGGGTAAAATAGACACAAAAGGTAAATTATCTCTTGATTTTTTAAATTGGACAAGTATTGTTAGACAACTATTTTTAGTATAGTGGACAACTGTTATTGGACGGAGAGAGTATAATTTTTTGTCAAAAAAAATTTAATCCCTTTGATCCTACCTAGCTCCGTGCTTAATAGGTGAGTGGCGCTTAGTTCCTTTTAATTTCTTATTGATTAGTATGACTTTGTTCTTTATGATAGGAGTCTAGTCTCCCACTTTGGGTAGAAATTTTGGATTTGAAAAAATGAATTTTGAAAGGAAGATTTTTTTATTAAGGATAGATAAATTTTTTCTAATTTATTATAATCTTTATTAGTAGAGATGGTCGTTCAATTTTTATTTTATTCGTATTATAATTGATTAGGTAGTATAATGAGAAAAATATTTAATTATATTCTCTTTTTCTTTGTAGAAATTTTATTCAAAGTGTCACACAAATTGCTAAATTATTTTTTGTAACAAATAAGTTACTTAGTTTTAATTTTATTTGTATCACAAAAAAGTTATTAGGAGGGAATAAAAGAGACGTTTTTATAATATGAGATTTTATATATACCTAGGAAAAGTGATTTCTTCGTTAAATTTTTTTTTATATACTTTTTATGATTATCTTTGCCCAATATTAAAAAAAAAAGGATAAAAAAGTGATGATTCAGTATGTCAATTAGATTTTAGGCAAGTGGATGGGTTTTATCCGATAGAAAATTACAGTGTTTATATATGATTAAAATTATTACTTATTTATTTTTATACGAAGAATTTTAATAGCTCAGTTGGCTGACTACCTGAACTTCCACCTTGTTGGTGCGAATTAGATTTCCTACATTTTGAATTTTCTTTGACTTTGTATTTACTTCCTCGTATTTTGAATTTCCTTGATAAATTTTTTTGTTTAACTAGAATTATATATTGGTCGGTTAAGTTCGATTTTAAAATTTATCTGTTCGATTTGTAAAACATGTTAAACCGTATAGAACCATTAAGATATTGACTTATCGATTATCGGTTTATCAGTTATTGATCGTTATTGGTTTGGTTATTGATTTAACCGTTAAAATATGACATTAAAAAATCATTGAAAATTATTTAGAAACAAGGTGACAATTTCGATGAACCAGACACGTGAGTTGACAGGTTGCATCTTGCTCAAAAGCAAATACTAACATATTGTAGAATAATCAAAAATTTGAGACAACCACAAATAAAAATATGAAACTAAACCATAAGTCAAGGACTTTATATATTCAATAGTATAAATATAAACTTATCAATTTACTATCAGATTATCGATATATTAACCTATTAAGAAACAACCCAAGTTAATAAAAATCAATAACTTAATAATAAAAAAATTAAAATTATTATCAAAACTGCTATATCAATAATCTATTATCAATAAATTAATAACTCTTTTTTAATTCAAATTATTGATTTTGATTCGATTTTGAAGGGTACTTCATGTGTAGTTAGTGTATACTTCATGAATAGTTAAGTTGTATCCAGTTTTTTTGAGTGTACTAGTCAGTATATAGCTCATGTATGTATATATAGGTAAGCTATATTGTATATTCAATGTATATTTTCTATTGGCAAGCTATATTGTATAGTCAGTGTATACTTTCTATAGTTTTTAACTATTTTTTTATATAAATAAAATATAAATGTATTTAGTGAACTAATTACTTTACCATATATATTTGAAATTGACCCCCTTTTTTGTGTATGCCTTTATAAATTTGGAAAAATTACTTAAACACACAACTTATTTTACCATATTCTCTAAAATTCCCTACCATTTGAAAAAATTACAAAAATTCCTATTCTCTCCTACTCTTGGATACATCACTTTACGCGATGTATCAGACGTTGAGTGATGTATTCGAGATGAGAAGCGATGTATCGGAGGTGTATTTAAGTTCAGTTAGTCGATATTTTTTAAGACTCTCAATAGTTTGAGGATGAAACTAATAATTCACAGTGTTTTCAATAATATATGTGTAAAAATGAACAGATCAATAAAAATTATGATAGTACATATGAATAAGATCACTTCGTCCTTAATCAGAAATATCTCGAGACTTACTTCCACACTTGTAGTTACGAGGAACGGTGCGTCCGCAGCCTTGAAAAAGGCGAATGATACGCTTTGGGTTGAGCATGGCAGCCAATTTGGGTGAAACAATTGGGCAAACACATTCCCAATGAGTAACTCTAGCTCTTTCACAGCATTCTGCTGATGAATTACTTCCAAACAATACAGACAGACATGCTTTCTTACCAATCGTCCTTTCTTCTCTACAAACTGATTCACTCACCTTCCCCTTCACTATTTTTATCTCCCAACCACATAATATCACTAGCAACACCATAGTCCAAATCATTTTATTCCATCATATTTGATGACATTTTATAATTTACTTAACCATAGCATACATTATTCCCTCTATTTATAGGACTTAATAATTAGTGGGTACTAGTGGTGGACCCAGGTTTTGCATTAAGCGTGTTCAAAATATGAAGAAATTGAAGAAAGTTGTTCAGATGGTAAGCGCGTCTTCCTAGCGGTATGTGTCGATTGATTCGGTTCGATTTTATGTATTATCAATTCGGCTTATCAGTTTTCAATTTATAAATATGCTAAACCAATAACCAAATCAATATGAAGAAATTGAAGGGAGTAGTTCAGACAATTAATAAGCACCCTTCACTTTCAATCTAAGATTGTGAGTTTGAGTCATTAAGAGAGTAAAAAGATAGGAGCTCTTATAGGAGGAAAAAAAAAATAATCTCCGTCCTAATTTATGTGGCACCTTTTAGATTTCGAGATTCAAATAAGTCAATCTTTAACTGTAATTTTTTCATATATATTTTAAATATTTTGAATTGTCAACTATTGTGACTTATAATACTTTTTACGTAGTTTACAAATATATAAATTTCATTTCAAAAAATTTGAAGATTTCATTTATAAAATTCTGATCAAAATTAAATTATTTAACTCTCGAAAAACGAAAAATATCACATAAATTAAGACAGAGAATAAAAATATAATCTTTCGTCAAAAGAAATTTAAATTCCTTTGGTCCTGCCCAACTCTACCGCTGTACTACTTGCTTTGAAACCTATTCGAATGGCACAAAATATGATAGACTTTTCTTTCTTATTGTGTGAAAGTGCTTGAGCGACCGTCGAGAAAGATTTTTAGCACGGAAGGCAGCCGCCTGATGGGTAGGGAGCGCGTAACTTCCTTTTAATTTCCTTTTGACTAGTATCACTTTGTATCATGGGAGTCAACTCAAGCCTCCCACTTTGGGTACATTTTTTGGATTGGAAAAAATAATTTTGAATGAAATATTTTTTTATTAAGGATGGATATTTCTCGTCTAATTCATTATAATCTTTATCAGTAGAGATGGTTGTTGAATTTTTACTTTATTTTATTATAATTAATTAAGTATTATAATGGGAAAAATATTTAATTTTATTCAAGTACTACACAAATTGCTAAATTATTTTTTGTAACAAATAAGTTACTTAATTTTAATTTTATTTGTATCACAAAAAGTTATTAGGAGGGAGTCTATTGTGCTCTAGTTGGTTGTACATTTAGCATTTTTCCTATTTGTTAAGTTCATTGAAAATCAATTAGAAATAAGGTGACAAACTAGATGAACCAGACACATGAGTTGACAGATTGCATATTGCTCAAAAGCAAACACGAACACATTGTAGGCTAACCAAAAATTTGAGACAACCAAAAATAAAAGTATGAACTTCATATTTCTTCTTTTTAGATTATATTTTCATTAGTTACGTTGTTCGAACTTTTTAAAAATGTTTATGAGTGGGTGTCGAATTTTCCAAAAGTAATGTATTTTTGAAGAATTTGACACAAATATGGCATCAAAAGTGAAGAGTTCGCGCAACTTAGTTCACAAGTGCATCTAAAAGGTGGGGTATATATATTGTTCCTACCAAAAAAAAAAACATAGTAATCCCCCGTCTCATTTTATATGATTTAATTTGACTTGACACAGTTTATTTGTGTTGCTATAAAACATTCCATTAAGGGTAAAATTAACATTTTGAAGTGAAATTGTTACTTAATATAAAAATGTGTCATTCTTTTTTAAACTGATTAAAAAGGAAAGTGAATCATATAAATTGGAACAGAAGGAGTAATATATTTCAAACCATAAGTTAGAAAAGAAAATTGGGTACATGATTTATCGTTGATGGCGATATTACATATGGTGAGAATTTTGGTGACTTTGGTTAATGGTAGAAAAAAGAAAAAGGGTTAATGTGGTGAGTTCAATGAATCGAGTCAACAAAAGAAGGATAAATTTGAGTCATTTTTACAATATTAAAGACATATATGATTCAATATTATAACAACGATATATTTAGTGAAATCAATAGTATAACAGATGATAGTATTAAACTTTTTTTTCATTTTATTTATTTTTTAACAAGTTTACTTTCTTTCTAGAAACGAAGAAGTATATCTTCAAAATAAAGATATGTCTCAATTAACTCTTACATATGTTCAAGAAAATGTGAACCTTAAATACAGAAAACGTTTTTATTTTATTATTTTTTTAGTTTTTTTTTTTTATTTTTAAAAAGGGATAATGGGACAATATATTTTAAATTAATAAAAGTAGGGAGAATTTAAAAAAATAGGATGCGTCTGCCGGGAGTCGAACCCGGGTCTATTGCTTGGAAGGCAATTATCCTAACCGTTGGACTACAAACGCTGGTGTTTGCTAATGTTACTAATTACTATTATTGATTTTGGATATTCAGTACATGCTTTGAGGCTCAATTAATTTGGATTCTTGTCGGGAAGTCCAACATTGGAGGAAGGTTGCACTCCTTATCAACGACAATTTCATATTCATGGCTTGAATTCGAAATTTCTGATTAAGAATAAAAAAATATTTATCACTTCACCACAATCCTTAATGATATATATAATATTATTAGTACTCTTGATATATATTTGATTATTTTACATATATTAAGGTGATTCTTCTAATAAAATAAAGTAGTTTTTGTCCATTTTATATAGAAATATCTACTTATTTTTACAAGGTAATTTTCAATGAAATAAAAGCGTGTCAATTGGCACCAAAAAAGGGTGGCTTTGGACACTAATCCCATGAGCACGTAAACTAATTCATCATAGGTTACTATTCTTACTAGATAACTTGTTCACCAACGGGTTGTGGTCATGTTGGTTACCAGGATAGGTTAGATAAGGATATTTTATGGATTGAAACATATATTTTATAAGATTTGCTAGCTATTCCACCTTCTATATGAGATAGTTAATTCTATCATTTTAGTATAAAATGATTTTTGACACTAATTAATTCTCATAACTAAGCGCAAGATAATCTCACATTTTATCTCAAGATTGTTATTCCTTATCCACCAATCAAAAAGCCGCTTAGTCTTATTCAAATAGGAAGAAATCAGAAGACATTTTTTTTTTTAATCTTTGCTTAGATTTCAACCTTAATTTCTCATGTTCTTACCTATTTCATTTATTGTTAGGCAACACCTTTGACTTCCTGATAATAGTTAAAATTTCAATAGATTTAGCTTGTAAAGTTGTACTTACAATAATAATAGAGAATATTAATATTATTCTTTTTAATCCTTCATAAAATTGCAATATATTTTGTTGGTGGCAATCTTTATATATGGCAGCTAGGATTTCATGTATATATATATATATATATATTTTTATTTTTTTAAAAAATAAGAAATAACGATATATGAAGTCAATTAGTTTGAGATCTAGCTATATTTTCTGTTACTTCACCCATATCATAAAATATTCGCTTCGATTTAACAATAGCTATCCAATATTCAGAGGATTGTTTCTGCGGGTCTTAGTGTAACTGGTTTATCTGAAAATATATGTACCCTTATAAATTAGGATTTTTGGCTCTAATAATGTGATACACTGAAAAGTGTGATATATTTGACGACCCATTTCATTATAATGATCTAATACTCATGTGATAATACATTAAAAAGTATTAGATATACATTATTTTTTATATACATGATAAGCTTAGTAGTATATACATTATTTGATATATATTTTGGGAACTAATCTCACTTTTCACATGCACCTTTAAGAAGCATACTACTTATATTATATATATTATATTTTATATAGATACAAATATCAAAGTGGACCAAGGTTTTTAGAACTAACAAACACAAATACCATCTTTATTCCAAATGTTCCATCATAACAAAAAGAAGAAAAATACAAACATCTTTCTCTTAATTATTACTGAAAACACCATAATTAATTAAACATGCATCCCAGAATTAAGGTGGAGTGGTAATACCTGCAAATTCCAAAAAAAAAGAAGACATAAGACATAAGACAGATGTTATATTTTTATATATTCTTAACATACGAATAAAGATGATAATGATGGAGTGAATAAGATTTCTCGATTCTTAACCAGAGGTCTCGTACTTACTTCCACACTTGAAGTTACGTGGAACGGTGCGTCCGCAGCCTTGAATAAGGCGAATGAGTCGCTTTGGGTTGAGTATGGCAGCCAATTTGGGAGTAAGAATTGGGCAAAAACATTCCTCATGAGTAACTCTAGCTCTTTCACAACATTCTGCTGATGGATTCATTCCAACCAATACAGGTAGACATGCTTTCTTACCAATCCTCCTTTCTTCTCTACAAATTGATTCACTCACTTGTCCCTTTACTATTTTTATCTCCCAACCATATAATATCACTAGCAATACCATAGTCCAAATCATTTTATTCATCATATTTGATGACATTTTATAATTTACTTCACCATACAATAGATTATCCCCTCTATTTATAGGACTTAATAATTAGTGGGTAGTAGTGGTGGAGGCAGGTCTTATATTAAGCGTGTTCAGAAAAAAGAAGAAATTGAAGGGAGTTGTTCAGACAGTAACCATCCTTCACTTTCAATTATAAGGTTGTGAATTTGAGTCACCAAGAGAGTAAAAAGATAGGAGCTCCTAGGAGGAATAAAAAAAATATTTTCTTTGTTCCAAATTATGTGATACATTTTATTTTTCGAGAGTCAAACAGTTTAAGTTTGACCTCTTTTAAATATTTTGAATTGTCAATTATTATGACTTATAGTACTTTTTACACAGTTAACAACTATATAAATTTCATTTCAAAAAATTGAAAATTTCATGTGTAAATTCCTGATCAAACTTAAACTGTTTGACTTTCGAAAAACGAAAAGTATCACTTAAAGTGAGACAAATGAAATAATAATGTAATCTTTCGTCAAAAGAAATTTAAATCCCTTTGATTCTACTAGCTCTGCGCCTATGGGTAGGGAGGACGTAACTTCCTTTTAATTTCCTTTTCAAAAGAAATTTAAATGCGCCTGATGGGTAGGGAGGACGTAACTTCCTTTTAATTTCCTTTTGACTAGTATGACTTTGTATCATAGGAGTCAAGTCTCTCACTTTGGGTAGATATTTTGGATAGGAAAAAAATAATTTTGAATAGAAGATTTTTTATTAAGGATGGAGATATCTTGTTTATTTTATCATAATCTTTATTAGTAGAGATGGTTGTTTAATTTTTACTTTATTTGTATTAAGATTAATTAAGTTTTATAATGAGAAAAATATTTAATTTTATTCGCGTATTACACAAATTGCTTAAGTTTTATAATGAGAAAAATATTTAATTTTATTCGAGTATTACACAAATTGCTAAATTATTTTTTGTAACAAATAAGTCACTTAATATCATTTGTATCACATCAAGTTGTTAGGAGGAAATAAAAAAGACAGTTTTATAATATGATACCTAGGAAAAGTTAAAAGGTTTTTCATTCAGAAAATATTTAATATACTTTAACTTTGCCCAAAATTGATTTATCGAGATCGTGATCCATTTGATTGTCGATTTAACCATTAAGATATGATATAAAAAATCATTAAAAATCGCTTAGAAATAAGGTGACAAACCAAATGAATCAGGCACATGAGTTGACAGATTGCATCTTGCTCAAATGTAAATACTAACACATTGTAGAATAACTGAGAATTCGGGACAACTAGAAATAAAAGTATGAAACTAAATCATGAGTCAAGTAATTTATATATTCAATGGTATAAATATAATTTATTAATTTACCATCGGATATCAATTAACCCGTTAAAAAACAACCTCAAAAATCGTTAAGTACCAATAACTCAATAATAAAAAGAATTAAAATCATTATCAAAGCTACTAAATCAATAATTATAATCTATTACCGATAAATTAATAGCTTTTTTTAAAAAATAGAATTATTAATTTTAATTCGATTTTGAACTGTCGCAGAGCCACAAATTTTTGGCTTGTGGAAGATGTAATATTCTTTTTGACTAGTAGTTATATACATAGGCCATTTTTCCCAATATTCAGATATTGCAAATCCTTCATTATCTGTTTTTCGTGGAAAAAACTTTATATTTCTTCTTTTTAGCTTATATTCTCAGAAATGCATTTAAAAGGTGGGGGTATTTTGTTCCTATATAAAATATAGTAACATATATATTTCATATCATAACTTAGGAAAAAAATGGGTACACGATTTATTGTTGATGGTGATGTTACGTATGGTGAAAATATTTGTGATTTTGGGTAATGGTAGAAGATCGAAAAAGTGTTAATGTGGTGAGTTCGATAAATGGAGTCAACAAAAGAAGGATAAATTTGAGTTATTTTTATAATATTAAAAGCATATACGAATCAATATTATAACAACACATCTAATGTAATCAATAGTATACAAAATAACAGATAATAGTGTTGATTATTTTTTTTCATTTATTTATTTTTTAACAAGTTTACTTACTTTCATTTTATTAAATACAGGAAACAATTTTATTTTATTATTTTCTGTCTTCTTTTTTTATTTAAAAAAAAGTGATTAATGGGACAATATATTTGAAATTAATAAAAATAGGGAGAATTTTAAAAAATAAGATGCGTCTGCCGGGAGTCGAACCCGGGTCTATTGCTTGGAAGGCAATTATCCTAACCGTTGGACTACAAACGCTGGTCTCTGTAATTGTTACTATTTTTTTTTTTGTCTAATACATGTTTTGAGGACTCGATTAGTTTGAATTCTCGTTGGAATGTTCAACATCGGAGGAAGGCTGCACTCCTTATCAAAAACAATTTCATATTCATGGCTTGAAAGTTGAACCTGAGATTTTTAATTAAGAATGAAGAAATATTTACTACTTCACTACTACCTTTGATGATAATATTATTAGTAAATACTCGTGATATACCTTTGATTATCTTACATAATATATAAGGTGATTTTTCTAATAAATAGAATAGTTTTTGTCCATTTTTTGGACAAAATAAAAGGTGGCTCTTGATATACGTTTGATTATCTATTGTCAAGTTGCTTATCATTATTTTTTTCTTTCTAACATGTCTTGATATTTTGTTTTATTTCTTGTTATATGTGTTGCCATGATATTCTTTTCTTGTAACTCTGCTTCGATCTTCTTCCTTTTTTTCGAGCTGAGGGTCTATCAGAAATAAACTTTCTATCTCCATAAAGATAAGAGTAAGGTCTGCAGTCTGCGTACATTCTATTCTTCATAAATCATACTTATGAAACTATACTCGATATAATATGTACATACGTGGTGCAAAAGGCAAAGAACTCAAGAATTCATTTTCAACCTTAGTTAAATTGATCTAGTCCACATGACCCTTTTGAGACGCAGAAATTAAGTTGTAACAAGTGCATTGACTTCTCCTTGACTAACAAAGACCCCATAGCAAAGTCCTCCTCTTAATTAGGGAAATTCAGACCTAAAAATAAGAATTGTCATTAGGCTCTTTTGACAATCATAATAATGTTTTTAAATTATGCGAAATTGAACGGTTCACTAAAGGGTTGTCGGTTATCATGATGGAATACCTTTTAGTGAGTGATGTATGTCTAATAAAAGAGTTTATTCTTTAAAAATGGTGGCTTTGGACTCTGAACTCATGCGCACGTCAATTAATTCATCATAAGTTACTAGATAACTTGTTCACTGAAGGGCTGTCGATTAATTATTGAGATAGGATAGACAAGAATATTTCATGAATTGAGATATCTCATGAAATTAGCTATTTCACTTTTTATATGAAATAGCTAATTCATCATTTTAACACATACTATTTAAATTCTAAATAGGTTTAGGTTGTAAAGTTGTACTTACACCAATAATAGAGAATACCAATATTATTCTTTTTAATCCTTCAATAAAATTGCAATTTATCGTGTTGGTGGCAATCTTTATTTTATGGCGGCTAAGATTTCATGTATATTACGTAATTAAAAAAAATTAACGATGAAGTCAATTAGTTTGAGATCATAAATTAACTTGTCTTCTATTCTATTAATATTAAAATAAAAAATATAAAGGCGGCGTTAATTATGTCTTAATAGTCCTGGAAATAATAGACTAGAAAATGAGGAAGTACATAAACTTTAATTATTTTTAATAGGTTGTTTCTAGTATTTTATTTTCAAAATGTTAAGTTAGGTATACATTATTAAAAAAATTAAAGTAGTCTGGTGAGTTCCCCTTTTTTGTTTACCCTTTTCCAATATGTGAGATGTGGGGATGAATCTTCGAAACAGGAGCTAGCCTTCAAAGGCGGGCGGAACTTCACTTCCTATTAATGATTGTGATAACTTTTATAGGATATTGAAACGACCCAAATGCCCGAAAATGTGCTTCGGAAACACCTATAATTGTAATTTCCATATATCTCAAAATCCGTGCATGATTTCGGAAATTCGACTTCATATTCTTATTTGTGGGTTCAAATTGCGTGGGAAATGGGTCTAACCCGAATTTTAGAGCAACCGTATCAAAATTCGAAAATCGCAAAAATTGCGATTTGGAGGGTCAACTTTAAAGGGGCATATCTCTTAGCACACAAGGAACTGGAAGGGCTGCAACCTATTAAATTAAAGCTCTTTGAGTTAGCTTTCCAACGCACTTGGTTTCACCTTATTCCGCGTTAGGATGAGGGAGTTATGACCATTTTCGTAAAACCTGTCTGTGCAGATTTTTCAATTTCCAGTGAGCGAATTTTCTAGGCTGGTTGGAGTCATTTTTTTATAAAAAGGGGATATGTCCCATACTTAGTCATTTTCTTAACTCCAAAAACACTCTCTAAGCCCTCTCCAAAAATTCCACCAAGATCTTCAACCAAATTCAAAAATCTCAAGCTCTAATTCCGGATTCAAGACACAATCTCAAGCTTCGATTCTCCATTCCAATCTTCATCAAGGATTCTCCAAAGTTGAGGTATGTGGGTTTGATTGTGGAAACCTTCCCTTTCCACAAGTCCAATCATTTATCCTCTATTTCTACTTCAAGTTTATGGGTCCTTATGATTATTTATGAACTCTTGAAGTATGGAATTACTACTACACACCCTATTATGGTCCATTTTGCATATTATCATGAAATGGAATTATTATGTGATGTTTATGGTTTACATGCTTCCATGATCAAATTATGAAGGTTGATATATATATGTATGTTGTTGGTGGGCTGATTTATATGGATTTGGAATTGGTTGGACTTAGTATTCTTGAAATACATGATTTCATTTACATGAACAATTGCCCACCTTGTGTTTGATAAAATGCCCATTTATAGAATTCTTAGGAAAGGGAAGGTCCAAGGTACGTCCTATGAGACGGATGGTTATGTAATTACTGAAATGATGATGAAATGGACACATGTATATGATTTTCTCTAAATAAGTGGTGTGAGTCGACCATGCCTAGTACGGGGGGTAGTAGGCCCGTATAACCATATCGAGGGGTTTGTACCTTGGTTGCCTAGTACGGGGGGTAGTAGGCCCGTATAACCATATCGAGGGGTTGGTACCTTGGTCCCTAGCACGGGGGTGGTAGGCCCGTGTAACCATATCGAGGGGTTTGTACCTTGGTCCCTAGCACGGGGGGTGGTAGGCCCGTGTAACCATATCGAGGGGTTTGTACCTTGGTCCCTAGCACGGGGGGTGGTAGGCCCGTGTAACCATATTGAGGGGTTGTACCTCTTTCGCCTCTCCAAGGGGGTGGTAGGCCTTGGAAATACTATATTGATGGTCACTCGCCACACATGTACTACGTCCCATTAAATATGATTTTTGTAAGCATCATTATACATATCATTTCATTAATATGCTATCTATTGGGTATGATTACGCATTTTTCCTATGATGTCCATCTAATGTAGCATTGCATTGCATCCCATATACTTAGTACATTCAAATGTACTAACGCATACTCTATGCCTACATGATGTCAACATGTAGGGACCGGAGCACCGCTTGACCATCCTCCTCCGCGTGGCTAGTACGAATTTCTATAGTGGTTATTGGTGAGTCCTCCATTTCGGGGACGTTGCTCATGATCTTTTGTTATGTATAAAACTTTTCCTTTTTAGTTATGTTTTGACTATGAGGGTGAGCCCGGTAGTTTGTCTTGGCCCCCGCTAAGTACTCATGTTTAGAGGTGGTGTTGGACAAGTTGTGTATTATGCTTGAGCTTGACTCATCTATGGTATTTATGTATCATTTTTTTTGCTCCCTTAGTCCCGATTTCCCCTTGATTATGCTTATCGTTTATGGTCATTTAATTGCTTCCGCGACCAAGAATGTGTAATGATACACTATGAGGCTTGTTTGGGGTTCCTTCGGGTTCCCCATTCGCCGGTCACACCTAGGCCCTAGGCTTGGGTCGTGACAGATATGTACTACCTTAGGGTCCGGAAGTTCCTTCGTTTTGTTTCAATAGAAGCTAGATTGCCGCCTTCAAGCCTAGAGAGCAAACAGCTCTTCGTGGCAACACATATTTTATAAGATTTGTTCACCAACGGGTTGTGGTCATGTTGGTTACCAGGATAGGTTAGATAAGGATATTTTATGGATTGAAACATATATTTTATAAGATTTGCTAGCTATTCCACCTTCTATCTGAGATAGTTAATTCTATCATTTTAGTATAAAATGATTTTTGACACTAATTAATTCTCATAACTAAGCGCAAGATAATCTCACATTTCTCTCAAGATTATTATTCCTTATCCACCAATCAAAAAGCCGCTTAGTCTTATTCAAATAGGAAGAAATCAGAAGACATTTTTTTTTTTAATCTTTGCTTAGATTTCAACCTTAATTTCTCATGTTCTTACCTATTTCATTTATTGTTAGGCAACACCTTTGACTTCCTGATAATAGTTAAAATTTCAATAGATTTAGCTTGTAAAGTTGTACTTACAATAATAATAGAGAATATTAATATTATTCTTTTTAATCCTTCATAAAATTGCAATATATTTTGTTGGTGGCAATCTTTATATATGGCAGCTAGGATTTCATGTATATATATATATATATATATTTTTATTTTTTTAAAAAATAAGAAATAACGATATATGAAGTCAATTAGTTTGAGATCTAGCTATATTTTCTGTTACTTCACCCATATCATAAAATATTCGCTTCGATTTAACAATAGCTATCCAATATTCAGAGGATTGTTTCTGCGGGTCTTAGTGTAACTGGTTTATCTGAAAATATATGTACCCTTATAAATTAGGATTTTTGGCTCTAATAATGTGATACACTGAAAAGTGTGATATATTTGACGACCCATTTCATTATAATGATCTAATACTCATGTGATAATACATTAAAAAGTATTAGATATACATTATTTTTTATATACATGATAAGCTTAGTAGTATATACATTATTTGATATATATTTTGGGAACTAATCTCACTTTTCACATGCACCTTTAAGAAGCATACTACTTATATTATATATATTATATTTTATATAGATACAAATATCAAAGTGGACCAAGGTTTTTAGAACTAACAAACACAAATACCATCTTTATTCCAAATGTTCCATCATAACAAAAAGAAGAAAAATACAAACATCTTTCTCTTAATTATTACTGAAAATACCATATTATTACTGAAAATACCATAATTAATTAAACATGCATCCCAGAATTAAGGTGGAGTGGTAATACCTGCAAATTCCAAAAAAAAAAGAAGACATAAGACATAAGACAGATGCTATATTTTTATATATTCTTAACATACGAATAAAGATGATAATGATGGAGTGAATAAGATTTCTCGATTCTTAACCAGAGGTCTCGTACTTACTTCCACACTTGAAGTTACGTGGAACGGTGCGTCCGCAGCCTTGAATAAGGCGAATGAGTCGCTTTGGGTTGAGTATGGCAGCCAATTTGGGAGTAAGAATTGGGCAAAAACATTCCTCATGAGTAACTCTAGCTCTTTCACAACATTCTGCTGATGGATTCATTCCAACCAATACAGGTAGACATGCTTTCTTACCAATCCTCCTTTCTTCTCTACAAATTGATTCACTCACTTGTCCCTTTACTATTTTTATCTCCCAACCATATAATATCACTAGCAATACCATAGTCCAAATCATTTTATTCATCATATTTGATGACATTTTATAATTTACTTCACCATATAATAGATTATCCCCTCTATTTATAGGACTTAATAATTAGTGGGTAGTAGTGGTGGAGGCAGGTCTTATATTAAGCGTGTTCAGAAAAAAGAAGAAATTGAAGGGAGTTGTTCAGACAGTAACCATCCTTCACTTTCAATTATAAGGTTGTGAATTTGAGTCACCAAGAGAGTAAAAAGACAGGAGCTCCTTGGAGGAATAAAAAAAATATTTTCTTTGTTCCAAATTATGTGATACATTTCATTTTTCGAGAGTCAAACAGTTTAAGTTTGACCTCTTTTAAATATTTTGAATTGTCAATTATTATGACTTATAGTACTTTTTACACAGTTAACAACTATATCAATTTCATTTCAAAAAATTGAAAATTTCATGTGTAAATTCCTGATCAAACTTAAACTGTTTGACTTTTGAAAAACGGAAAGTATCACTTAAAGTGAGACAAATGAAATAATAATGTAATCTTTCGTCAAAAGAAATTTAAATCCCTTTGGTTCTACCTAGCTCTACGCCTGATGGGTAGGGAGGACGTAACTTCCTTTAAATTTCCTTTTCAAAAGAAATTTAAATGCGCCTGATGGGTAGGGAGGACGTAACTTCCTTTTAATTTCCTTTTGACTAGTATGACTTTGTATCATAGGAGTCAAGTCTCCAACTTTGCGTAGTTATTTTGGATAGGAAAAAAATAATTTTGAATCAGAGATTTTTTATTAAGGATGGATATATCTTGTTTATTTTATCATAATCTTTATTAGTAGAGATGATTGTTTAATTTTTACTTTATTTGTATTAAGATTAATTAAGTTTTATAATGAGAAAAATATTTAATTTTATTCGCGTATTACACAAATTGCTTAAGTTTTATAATGAGAAAAATATTTAATTTTATTCGAGTATTACACAAATTGCTAAATTATTTTTTGTAACAAATAAGTCACTTAATATCATTTGTATCACATCAAGTTGTTAGGAGGAAATAAAAAAGACAGTTTTATAATATGATACCTAGGAAAAGTGAAAAGGTTTTTTATTAAGAAAATATTTAATATACTTTAACTATGTCCAAAATTGATTTATCGAGATCATGATCCATTTGATTGTCGATTTAACCATTAAGATATGATATAAAAAAATCATTAAAAATCGCTTAGAAATAAGGTGACAAACCAAATGAATCAGGCACATGAGTTGACAGATTGCATCTTGCTCAAAAGTAAATACTAACACATTGTAGAATAACTGAGAATTCGAGACAACTAGAAATAAAAGTATGAAACTAAATCATGAGTCAAGTAATTTATATATTCAATGGTATAAATATAATTTATTAATTTACCATCGGATATCAATTAACCCGTTAAAAAACAACCTCAAAAATCGTTAAGTACCAATAACTCAATAATAAAAAGAATTAAAATCATTATCAAAGCTACTAAATCAATAATTATAATCTATTACCGATAAATTAATAGCTTTTTTAAAAAAAAAAATAGAATTATTAATTTTAATTCGATTTTGAACTGTCGCAGAGCCACAAATTTTTGGCTTGTGGAAGATGTAATATTCTTTTTGACTAGTAGTTATATACATAGGCCATTTTTCCCAATATTCAGATATTGCAAATCCTTCATTATCTGTTTTTCGTGGAAAAAACTTTATATTTCTTCTTTTTAGCTTATATTCTCAGAAATGCATTTAAAAGGTGGGGGTATATAGTTCCTACAAAAAATATAGTAACATATATATTTCATATCATAACTTAGGAAAAAAATGGGTACATGATTTATTGTTGATGGTGATGTTACGTATGTTGAAAATATTGGTGATTTTGACTAATGGTGGAAGATCGAAAAAGTGTTAATGTGGTGAGTTCGATAAATGGAGTCAACAAAAGAAGGATAAATTTGAGTTATTTTTATAATATTAAAAGCATATATGAATCAATATTATAACAACACATCTAATGTAATCAATAGTATACAAAATAACAGATAATAGTGTTGATTATTTTTTTTCATTTTATTTATTTTTTAACAAGTTTACTTACTTTCATTTTATTAAATACAGGAAACAATTTTATTTTATTATTTTCTGTCTTCTTTTTTTATTTTAAAAAAAGGGATTAATGGGACAATTTATTTGAAATTAATAAAAATAGGGAGAATTTTAAAAAATAAGATGCGTCTGCCGGGAGTCGAACCCGGGTCTATTGCTTGGAAGGCAATTATTCAAACCGTTGGACTACAAACGATGGTCTTTGTCATTGTTACTATTATTTATTTTGTCTAATACATGTTTTGAGGGTTCGATTAGATTGAATTCTCGTTGGAATGTTCAACATCGGAGGAAGGCTGCACTCCTTATCAAAAACAATTTCATATTCATGGCTTGAAATTTGAACCTGAGATTTTTAATTAAGAATGAAGAAATATTTACTACTTCACTACAACCTTTGATGATAATATTATTAGTAAATACGCTTGATATACCTTTGATTATCTTACATAATATATAAGGTGATTTTTCTAATAAATAGAATAGTTTTTATCCATTTTTCGGACAAAATAAAAGGTGGCTCTTGATATACGTTTGATTATCTATTGTCACGTTGCTATCATTATTTTTTTCTTTCTAACATGTCTTGATATTTTGTTTTATTTCTTGTTATATGTGTTGTCATGATATTCTTTTCTTGTAACTCTGCTTCGATCTTCTTCCTTTTTTTCGAGCTGAGGGTCTATCAGAAATAAACTTTCTATCTCCATAAAGATAAGAGTAAGGTCTGCAGTCTGCGTACATTCTATTCTTCATAAATCATACTTATGAAACTATACTCGATATAATATGTACATACGTGGTGCAAAAGGCAAAGAACTCAAGAATTCATTTTCAACCTTAGTTAAATTGATCTAGTCCACATGACCCTTTTGAGACGCAGAAATTAAGTTGTAACAAGTGCATTGACTTCTCCTTGACTAACAAAGACCCCATAGCAAAGTCCTCCTCTTAATTAGGGAAATTCAGACCTAAAAATAAGAATTGTCATTAGGCTCTTTTGACAATCATAATAATGTTTTTAAATTATGCGAAATTGAACGGTTCACTAAAGGGTTGTCGGTTATCATGATGGAATACCTTTTAGTGAGTGATGTATGTCTAATAAAAGAGTTTATTCTTTAAAAATGGTGGCTTTGGACTCTGAACTCATGCGCACGTCAATTAATTCATCATAAGTTACTAGATAACTTGTTCACTGAAGGGCTGTCGGTTAATTATTGAGATAGGATAGACAAGAATATTTCATGAATTGAGATATATATCTCATGAAATTAGCTATTTCACTTTTTATATGAAATAGCTAATTCATCATTTTAACACATACTATTTAAATTTTAAATAGGTTTAGGTTGTAAAGTTGTACTTACACCAATAATAGAGAATACCAATTTATTCTTTTTAATCCTTCAATAAAATTGCAATTTATCGTGTTGGTGGCAATCTTTATTTTATGGCGGCTAAGATTTCATGTATATTACGTAATTAAAAAAAATTAACGATGAAGTCAATTAGTTTGAGATCATAAATTAACTTGTTTT
Organism: Solanum appendiculatum; assembly: GCA_018342035.1. Taxonomy (NCBI): domain Eukaryota; kingdom Viridiplantae; phylum Streptophyta; class Magnoliopsida; order Solanales; family Solanaceae; genus Solanum; species Solanum appendiculatum. Next base: position 1,002,177 of record JAGDQO010000791.1, read on the forward strand.
CTATTCTATTAATATTAAAATAAAAAATATAAAGGCGGCGTTAATTATGTCTTAATAGTCCTGGAAATAATAGACTAGAAAATGAGGAAGTACATAAACTTTAATTATTTTTAATAGGTTGTTTCTAGTATTTTATTTTCAAAATGTTAAGTTAGGTATGCATTATTAAAAAAATTAAAGTAGTCTGGTGAGTTCCCCTTTTTTGTTTACCCTTTTCCAATATGTGAGATGTGGGGATGAATCTTCGAAACAGGAGCTAGCCTTCAAAGGCGGGCGGAACTTCACTTCCTATTAATGATTGTGATAACTTTTATAGGATATGTACTACCTTAGGGTCCGGAAGTTCCTTCGTTTTGTTTCAATAGAAGCTAGATTGCCGCCTTCAAGCCTAGAGAGCAAGCAGCTCTTCGTGGCAAAAGTCTTGCCTAAAGCCCTTACTAAACCACCAGGAAGTAGTCCGCTTTGATATAACCTGGACTTTGCCTAGCTACCACGGAAAGCATAGTCAGAAGAGCTGGAAAAAAAAGCCATCTTACTCTCGGGCCTTACCTTAATAAAGGAAGAACTGAATTCACACAGAGTTTAGAGAAGAATCGTATCTTAATGTAGGTTGTTTACTCTGATACAAATATTAATTACTAATTTCACAGTCAATTAATTGAAGATCATTCAATCTTGAACATATTTTACTTAGTCAATGAAATAATATGAGGCAGATCATTCCTATCTACAGTTAACCTTGCTCAGGAATTTCACTAAAAGCGTACAAAATCTAATATATATGAATAAAAAATAACATTCAACATATAGTAACTCCTCGATCTTAGTAAAAATTCAAACTCCAACACTACAATGATGTGATGGTCGTAATCTCTCCATTTAAGCTAGAGGTTTTAGATTCTAGCCCAGGAACCGTAGAACATTACAATCGAGACCACTTTACCTCCCAACGTGAATCCGGATTAGACAGACCAGTGAGTTACACAGATACCAGATGGTTAAATTTTGAAAAGTTACATAATCTGTTTGTTGCAACATTACATACATCCAACAAATTTTGAAATGCACACTTTAGAACTCAGTAAATAGTTCTGTGCATAACTCTTCTATACAACCATAACTTTAACAATACAAAGAGTTACATATTAAACATTTACTCTTATAAGTCCAATGGATCATAAAATGTCATGCTCAGACATAAACAGCAAAGTCATTGCTGCTGTCGATTTCCGATTCGAGATCTTCCTCTGTATCATCTTGTTCTGTTGTCCCTGCAGGATTTTTCCCTTCAGATTTTGACACTACTCCAGGTATTTTAGCTTCTTGTATCATCTTCATGATTTCTTCAACACTTTGTTGTAGTTGCTCTGAAGCTTCTTCGAATTTCGTGCGCTCAACATCCATCAGCTCTTTTGGTAGATTCTTTAAGAACCAAGGATGTTTCTTTATCTCAGGAATGGTGATTCTCTGAATAGGGAATTCGAACGTTTAATGCAAATAGAAGTTAACATTAACACATCGCGATACATGTTATGTTAATGAACGAACCATAGTTAAGTCATGAGTTAGAAAGAATGTTTTTACCTTAGAGGGATTTGCAACAAAGATTCGCGAAAGGAGGTTCTTGCAATCTGCTGTGATTCGTACATAATCAGGTATGGAGTGTTGGGCACTCATTATTCTCTGAACACAGATAAAAGATTCTTTAGTCGCTAATTGAGACTACGAATTCCAAATTTCAACACACTTGTACTTAGTTCAAACATTCGAAAAAAAGTGTACACAACTCACCCCAATGGTTTTCCTGAAGTTTTTCGGATCTTCAGGATCCTCAAAAGGGTATGCTCCTACTAGCATTACATATAGTGTCACTCCACATGACCACACGTCTGCAATCTGAAAAATGAATAACGATAACATGAGCACAATATTCAAATGAAACAACACGAAAAGAATACAATCAAAATATATGTGTGTTGTGTTAAATGTAACACAAGCAAGGACCCTTGCACATGAATAATAAGGTAAAATTATTAGGCCAATTTCATACTTGTGATCATGGGAGGGTTTGTTCAACTAGTATCAGAGGCGTGAACGCGAAAACAAAAATATTTAGTGACATAAAACTAAAACAATGTCCGAGTAGAGAGCTTGCCTTCCCATCATATTCCTTTCGTGACAGGACCTCAGGGGCAATGTAAGCAGGAGTTCCCACAGTCGACTTTGGTTGTGAATGCAGCAAACCAGACTGCATGATAAAAGTATATTTAAGTAACTTTCACATCATGTTAAATGTAACACAGCAAACTTCATAACTAGAAGTCAAGAACAAACCTTGGAATAACCAAAATCGCATATTTTTAGACGTGGTGAAGGACTTCCATCAAGAAGTGTGTTTTCCAGTTTCAAGTCCCTGTGACAAATTTCCTACAGGAAAAGAAAAGCAACAACTTGAGAATGGAAACTCACTAGAAAGATGAGCATTGTACAATTTGTCGATGTATTTTCAAATTTACCATGGTATGACAGTAGCTGACTCCAGATATAAGCTGTTGGAAGAAGAAGCGAGCCTGTTGTTTGTTGACACAAAATGAAGTAGATAAGTACAACATGATCACTCTCATCAAACATAGAACAATACGAAGAATTAGAGATATCTGTATAACCTCATCTTCACTAAATCTGCCAGCACTGCAGATTCTACCAAAAAGTTCTCCGCCTGCTGCATACTCCATAACAATTGCCAAATGCGATGGAGTAACCAAGACCTACAAAAAAGGGGGCATGCCATGTTAACTGTGAATGCATAATCATCCGTTGAGTACATCACCATTCAATGGACAAGTATCAACGGCAAATGAAAATAATAGAATAGAACACTAGTTAACACAAAACCACAATTAGTAGATGGCTAACTCATGCTAACATCTACACGAAGTCGCGAATACTAATTCAACAGTCAAGAAGGTAATTAACTGACTAATCCACTTATACTTTAGACACAACTGTCAAACGAAAGGAACCATAAATGTGTAAGATGCAGAGGAAAAAAAAGAGACAAATGATACTAAACAGGAAAACAGAAGAAATGTAGGATAAGAAAAAGTAACAACTAGCAATAACGGATCAACTTTTATGCTTTAAGAACCATATCAGATGATTATACTGTGATAATAAATTTTGTAGACATACTCAACAAAATGGAGTGAAACTTAAAAATTGGAACTTAGTCTTTGATTGCCTTTATACATGGCGAAGATACTGCTCGATCCTATGATTAGTCATTTTTAACCTCAGAAATTTTTTTGCATCAAACATCATAATATTGCAGGGAATCTAACTACCTAGACAATGTCTTGAGGTAGGTCAGAATGATGGTGCTGTATGGAGTATAAGACTGTGACTTGTCAAGTTAAATAAGTGGAGTATATTGCAGAGTCTCAGCAATCTAAAAACATCACTTAACAACAGTAGATAGTGTGCACCAGAAATGAAGAAAACAATCAATCCATTGGACAACTAAATCAAATTTGGGTCAAGCAAAATATGTCTAACTAAATATTAAGCCCCATGAACTCGTCGTTAGCATTCCACAAAAATCCATCAGTGAGAGCCAATAGTACATTTGCTCAAGAGGATGTAACTGGAGTAGCAATTGCATAAACTACCAAAGGACTCGTCATTTGTGAGTTTACGTTTTTAAGTTTAGAACTGCTAGAAATTACTCAATATTCACTCTGCTTACTTACAAACAGTACTATTGAAATGAAGCTTTGTATCTCTTTTTTAAAGAAGTTGTGTCAACACTACAAGGAAATACTCAATATACTTTCTGTTTACAATAACATTACTATTGTGATTGTTCCCTATTTCAACTTATTCCGGGAACCATCTCAGTATGACTATCATACCTATCCAGGTCTGATAAAAGCTATGATGATTGCTGTGATCTCTAAACTGGCAAGCTAAGCTCTACCTAGCCTTTTGTTTCAGGAATTGCTCAGAGTAATAATGTTGCTTAAGTTGTGATTATAAAAAAGAATTTGTACAGAAAACATCGATAGATGAGATATAACAAATCGGTACAAACGAAGTATTTACCTCCTTAAACCTGACAATGTTCGGATGTCTCAAGGATCTATGATTTATAATTTCTCTCTGCACATTCTCATCAATCTGAGACAAGAATAAAGCAACTATTAAATCAGGCTAACTGAATCAAAGTAGAAAACACTACCATACTATAATAATAACTGTTACATCAGGCTGAAAGCATTTGACACAACTTAGTAAATGAGAAAAATATCATACTTAAAACAGCTTTTGCAATGGGCCAAAATTGCTCCTTTTTACTTTGTTTTATAGTTGAATCAGTTACAAAATAATGTCAACTGCATTTCAAACCTAAATCAGTTAAATAAAAACTTTCTTTTCAAGATTTTAGTTCAAGCAAAGACTCAAAAGCTGACTTTGCAAACTCAAAGTCCCAAAACCTCAAAGAAACACAATTTCAAAGAAGAACTAGTGAAGGAGCTCAGTAGAAAAATCAACCAAATAAGCAAATCCAACACAATCCTTAACCTAACAAAGTGAAATATCATGACAGCATCTACAAACAGAAGTACATAACTAAACTTTTTTGATAACAAGAAACTTACCTTTTTCCCTCTTTCTATATATTTGACAGCTAAAAGCTCCATTGTCTTCTTATCCTTAACTAACCTTGCAACTCCAAAATTCCCAGCACCAAGTTCCTTCAAAAGCTCATATTTTTCCTCCATTCTATCCAATCCAAAATCAGCAAAATCACACACCCACAAGCTCTTAAATCTCAAACTCAAAAGAACACAAATACCCAAATCAAGAATAACAAAAAGTCTCCAGCTTTTTCACTTATAAGAAATACCCAAATCAAGAATAGCAAAAGACTCAATCTTTTTCACTTGAAAGAGAAACCCAAATCAAAAATAACAAAAACTCAATCTTTTTCACTTGAAAGAAATACCCAAATCAAGAATAACCAAAAAGACTCAATCTTTTTCACTTGAAAGAAATACCCAAATCAAGAATAACAAAAAACTCAATCTTTTTCCCTTGAAAGAAATACCCAAATCAAAAATAACAAAAAGACTCAATCTTTTTCCCTTGAAAGAAATACCCAAATCAAGAATAACAAAAAACTCAATCTTTTTCCCTTGAAAGAAATACCCAAATCAAAAATAACAAAAAGACTCAATCTTTTTCACTTGTAAGAAATACCCAAATCAAGAAACACAACAAGACTCAATTTTTTTCCTTTGAAAGAAAAACCCAATTCAAGAATAACAAAAAGACTCAATCTTTTTTCCTACCAAATCAAGAAAGACAAAAAAGACTCAACCTTTAACAACCAAAAGTTCAGTTTCTGACCAATCCTTGTTTTTCACAACTCTAAGTTGTACTGCATTTTATAGTAAATGATGACCAAATGCAAAAATCAGTTGAAGTATGTACATAAACAATTGGAGAATCTAATGTTCCATTGGTTTTTAAACTATACGACACATATAACATTTAACTAATTTAATATTGAGGGGTTGGCTTCAAAGTTCAATAAGTGTTGAAGTGATTGATTATCAGACACTTGGTTATGGCTGAGGTGGATGAATTATTCAAGCTTGTGAAATGGGCATGGGATAAACTTTTGAATTCAATGTACCAAAGAATTAAAGTCATTTTTAAATTCAACTATTTTAATAAACGTGGGCTAAGAATGGGACCCTTGCTTTTTTTTCCTACCCGGTTTGGAATTTGCACTGTAGCTTCAATTAAATTTGAATACCGCATATTATAAGGTCCATTTGAAGATAACACTCTCAACAAGATTTTTTCTATACTTAAAACTCTAAATCAAAACATCTAATTAAGAAGGGAAAATGGTTTGATATACCCCTCAACTTTGTCATTTAAAGCTGATATACCTCTGGTTATGAAAGTAGCTCATATATACCCCAACTGTTATACAAATGGCTGACATATACCCTTTTATTCTAACGGAAGAGAAAAAAATTAATTTTAATTTAATTATTTATTTATTTATTTTAAAAAATATAATCCCATATGGGTATATTTAATCTTCTTCAAACATATATTTTTTGAATTATTTTTTTGTTTCAATGACTAATTTAGATTTATTAATTTGATGGTCAAATTTATTTATGTTTCACTAAGATTCTCGTAAAATTTATTATAGATGACCCAATTTTTTTTCAAATATAAAAACTAAATTACAATATAACCGAAAAATAGTTTTAAATTATAATATAGCCACAGAAAAAATAGTTTAAATTTTTTTCTTTACACTAAGGAATGAAAGAAAAAAAATAAAATAAGAATAAGAAACTCAAATAATGATAATCAAATCAGTCAAAAAACAATTTATGTATGGAAAGAATTAAAATATACCTTGAACTTTGCTAGAAAGATCATATATACCCCTAAATGATTTTTTTTTTTAAAATTAACGTCAAAAATATAAATTTAAAACTAATTTTTCCACTTCCGTTAAATGAAGGGTATATGTGAGCTCATTTTGTAATGGTAAGAGTATATGTGAGCTGTTTGTATAAAATAAGGGAATATATGAGCCACTTTCATAACGAGGGGCATATCAACTCCAAATGACAAAGTTGTGGGGCATATAGGTAATTCTATCACTACATCGGAAGTCGAATGGGAGACTTTTGGGGTAGCATTTAAGAATATGTTATCCAATCACAAGCCACTGCTATATTTAAGTCTGCCGACTTTTATGAGAAAGATAAAAAAAATGATTTTATACCTTAACTATTTATTCTAAATGATTTTTCAAGTTCATTAAAAATCTATATACTAATTAATATGAATATTATGTTATTTTATTTGTTATTTCTTAAAAATGTGGAAAGTCTATGGTAAATAAATAAAAATGAATAAAACAAGTAGTTTGTTGAAACTTTTTTCTTTAAAAAGCAAAAATCATAAAATCTTTGTGTATTTCTTCTTTTTCCTTTATTTTCATCTATCTACTTGTGTTTCGATATAGCAGTGAATCACAATGACATATTCAAGATATAATTTCATAAGTAGAATTTAAGAAAAGTAAAGTATACACAAATTTTATCTTGTGAGAATTCAGAGATTATTCTTGATAAACTCTCAATTTAAAAAGAGAAGAAAAGAAAATTAGTAATAACAAATAACAATTAACAACAAAAAGATAATAAGATAAACAAAGTGAAAAAATAATTAGATAGTATTAACAATCTATATATAAGCAAATGTACAAAAGATACTGATAACCTTGCAATAAAAAAAAATACACTTCACAAATTCACTAACCTTCTATCATGATACTTGGTCTCCACATGATCTTCCTATCAAGGATAAAATAACAGTTGCTTATGATTGGATAATTAAATGCATTCGTTTTTTTAAATCATTATATGATATTTCACTATGCACTTGATTAAGGTATAACCTATTAATCAATAAAGTGAATCAAAACTAATTGTTTCAAATTTAAATTTCACAACAGTAAAATACTAAGTGCTTTTTTTTAATATTTATCTACATTATGTTTACAAAAACTGTCCAACATCATGATTATAAAAATATTATATTTAGTGTATGATGATTGATGGGATGTGGAAATCATTGAATATATTATATTTTGGATCCTACCATTGGTGGTCGGTTGGTAGCTTTCATTCTGTTTGATGATTGCTATATTTGTTTTATGTCCAAATTACATGTACATGTACATGTACACCTAACCCCAAAACTTCTTCATATTATATTACTTTTTTCTTCTATTATTATTATTATTGTTGTTGTTGTTGTTGTTATTATATGGGAATGTGGGACAGAGAAAAGGACTAGAAGAAAGAATATTACATAAAGAGATTCGATCCTCTATTATATTAGCTCATCTCTTATGAGGCACTTACAAAAACATGTTAATGCTCAAGTGTGGGCTTTATTTTATCACGAGGCTTATTCTTTAAGCGTCTGATTGTTTGTTCGAACTATACATGTTTATCGCTCAATATTCAGAGTTTGTCTTGTAATTTTTATGTGAATCATGTATAAAATTCTTAATTAGCTTTTTTGATCTTTAAAATTGTTTAATAAAAATAATAAAAGTTTCATGAAGGAATATGAAGATTAAGAGTAATTCGAATAATGAGTTATAAGCATATAACAAATGTATAACGAGTAATTCAAATTGAGAATATTATGAGTGTAAATGTCATTAAAATTCTTTTTTCTTAAATGTATTCATTCACTTGCTATCGGTCTTCTTGTTTTAGTTATACATTTTAACATTATTAGATTTTTATTATTTGTGAATTCAAAAGACATTTTGATTTTTTTTCCATGAAGGAGTAATCTTTAATATCATGACATTGAGAAAGTTTTATTGAATATTTTCTTTTAGGAAGATAATAAAATGTGTAGTACGGTAGTTTTTAAAAACAAATCCCAATTTTATTAATTGTTTGACAAGTTAGACGTTTTAGTTGATTTTTATCTTATAATAACTAAAGCACTATTTCATTTTCTTTAGATGTTTTGTTTTCTATGAATTTCTTTAACTATTTTTAATTGTCGCAAACTTTAAAGGTACATTTTTCTATTTTACATGTCATTATGCAATTTTATTAATTTATATAAATTTAAAGATTTATGGGGTGTATGCCCATGTGTCGGGCTCCTACTTTTTAAAACACTGAACTATGAATAGAATACAGGGCCCAATAAGAACAGTGAGTTTTGATAAGCCCATGAACCAGAATGAGGTATTTACTAAGATAATTCACTACACTAACCAAATCCAAACAAGAAGGAAGAGAACACGCATAAAAAATATTTTCAGAATTTGAATCGAAAGAGTCTAATATGAATATCCTTGACTATCTTAGAGGAAGATTTGTTTCTTCTCTACAAAGACACTCAAAACGCAGTTTGGTCACAGTCAATGGGAATAATACAACATGAAGTTCAGAGCATGATGGCAAGAATTAATCGAGCGAAGGATCACAGTTCTTAGCTATCACATTCAGAAAGATTACTGGCCTAATTTCACATAATTAAATAAATTATACCTTTATAAAATTTGTTAGTACTCCTACACAATTGTTCAATTTTAATGTCATTCTCAACTCTATCCCTGACATATTTCTTTTCTTACTGATTGAATGAAACTTATGTAGTCGATCATGATGGGAAGATCCCGTTGCCCCAAGATCTCGGCACCCCTCTTCTGCACTTATTCCATCTATTTAGTCAGTCTTTGATTTCAAGTCCTTTTTAGGAGAGTAGCTTTTTTGGTTAATATCAGCCTGACTTGCATGGACTTCCAAAGAAAAATTAATAATTCATATAAATCGATTAGTGGGAAATGTCCCGAAGAAATCCAACAAGTAACAAACAATCCTACTATACAGAAAAAAAGTACTCCATTATGCCCTTTTCTGACGAATCATCATTTTGTCATGTGTTTAGGTTCTTAATCGAAACGGATCTTAGTTCAAATGTCTAAATGAATTTGTTGACAAATTTGAGAGGTTGTCAATATATTAAGCTTTTTATTTTTTGAAAACCAACATTTTTCATGCTTTCAAAATTCAAAGTACCAACGGAAAAAAAGTACTTCCTCCGTCCCTAATTACTTGTCCACTTTTGAATTGGCACACCTATAAGAAAGCAATGAATGACATAGTGAGTTTACCATTTTACCCCTATTAATTGTGAAGTAGGTTACTGAAAATTTAAGATTTTCAAAAAGTTCATTAATTAATTGAGTGTATAATAGGTAAAAAAAATTTGTCCTTTCTTGATTTGTTAAAATGGACAACTAAAAAAGGGACAACTAAAAATAAAAAAATGGACAAGTAATTAAGGACGGAGGAAGTACTATTTAGCCCAACAACTAATTAATTAATGCTTTTTTAACTTTTTGCTTAAGACTTGAGAGTAATGATACACCTAATATACTTAACATTTTGAATGTACCCATTTATTGAAAAAACGACCATCAATAACCAACCATTCCCACTCTTAGTTCCTTCTCCTGATTTTATTATGGGACTTGCTTTTCGAGCTGTGAAATTAACATGTCTATTAGATAGTTGAATTAATAAATTTAAGATTTAGATTATATTACTATAAATGATTTTTACGTCATTAATTAGCTCATTCAAATGATAAGTATAGGTATAACTTATAAGCATTCTTAAAATGAGAAATTTGATATCTTCAATGATAAAATATGTTGTCATTTCAATAAATAAAGTTAAACTGATAATATCATAAAATTATTTATACAAATAATATATATTATTTAAACTTTCAAATAATTCAAAAGACACTCTTTTACTTTTTTTTTCCCTGACCACCTTTTGTTTTTTTTAATAAATGTTTTAGAATAAGAAGAATTTTACCAACTTTGGTAGGACCAAAAGTCCATGAAGAGTTTTTTCTATTCCCACTTTTTCCTTTTTTTAGATTTGAATGTCCAAAGAATATTCTTTGTTTGAATAAATACCCCAATAGATAAAGGAAAAATTTGTAGGTCCAATTTAGAAGATAAAAAAGTTTGATTAACGGTCTAAATTAACTTGTCAAATGAGATATGTTGATTGCGCGATCCCTCAATCGCGATTTAAAATGTGTTTTCTTAATTGAATTTCTGAAATGTAATTTGTGAATGTATTTGATTGGTAAACTTTTCAATAATATTGATGAAACAAAAATCAAGTAATTGATAGTTGCTTCGCTATAAAGGCTTAATTTCATGCTACAAAAGTAAATTTGTGGTGGAAATAAATTATTTATGCACTTTATCTTTATGCTTTTTTTTAAGCAAAGATTCTTGTTCTTGTTTATAAATTGATCATACACCAACAAGTTATAAATTGGTGAATTCAGGGCACAATCATAGGTGAAATACTGACAATTTATAGAATATCAAGTTTTTTTTTTAATTCAACCGTTAATATATGTGTAAATTCAATTAATTCTCATTATCTCTCTTTTCTTTACCAAAAAATTGTCAGTATCTCACCTATTCCCACTAAATATTGGCAATAATTATTTCTTTAGTTTTATATTACTTGACCTGGTTGACCTAAGGCATTTTTAGTTTTTTAAAATTAAAAATGTGTTTTATTAAATTAATTCTATTAATGATGTTTTGAAACTCTAAACTACTACTAATATTATTTTATGTAGTTATTTAATATTAAGGATGGGATGAAGAAAAAAATTAAAAACCTACTTGATTTGTTAAAATACAACAACAACATATCCAGTGAAATTCCACAATGTGGGGTCTGAAGAGGTAAAGTGTATGCAGACCTTATCAATTCCTCATGGAGATAGATAGGCTGTTCTGAAAGACCCTCGTCAAACCCAAGTAAAAGAAGAAGAACATAAAAATAAAAAAAGTATAGCAATTAAAAAGAAAAGCAACGTAAAATCTATCAGAGAGAAATAATAATTAACAACAACATAGTGTGATAATTAAAAATACAATGAACAACATAGGAGCCAAATAAAATGAAACTAAGGGATATTTATGAACTACCAGATTAAATTAATAGAAACTGAAATTTCTATAATTAGTTTCTTATCCTATTTTTGTTTTAAAAATAATAGTAGCAAATTAACAAATATAGTAATTTGACTAACTTCAGACATTTCCACCACAAAATACTTCACATGATTGAACTGCATAAAGTGATACAAAATGAAACCAGGCACGCCAACAGACATGTTAAACAATGAAGGTATGCTATAAACCTATAAGGCTAGTAACAACTGTTACGATGAAGGATTGGAGTGGAATCGTAAGTATGATTATTCATCTTATAATCAAAAGTCTCAAATTCAAATTCTGAATAAAAATTCGCCTTTATAGAAAGAGTTTTATCCCATGGCTATGAAACTTTCCGACACAAAAACTTAATTTAATTAAGATCCAATAAAAATATCGAACATCAAATGATAATCCGAAAAAACTATTATAGTGCCATGACAAAAAAAAAAGAAGATAAAGAAAGATGAAAGTTCACATGTGAAAATCTACCTTGATTGTTGCCTAAAGTTCAACCAAAACCTATAGTCTATATATATTAGACGTTGATAACTGAATTTTAAATTTAATTTTTTATATATATTTTAAAAAAAGTTTAATGTAAACATGAAATTTGAACTAAAGTTAATAAATTTAGTTAAATTTTACGACGATTTTTAGCTCCGTCTCTATTTGGAGAAACACGTGCATGGGTGCCATGATCAATTATCATGTTCCACCATGTTACTTTTTTTCAACTTAGCACACAGGATTGTCACGTCCATAGATTCCTAATATATCAATCGGTTAACATAATTATACGATTTATATACTCCTATAACACTAAAGTTATTTTATATATAGATAATAAATATTGAATTCTTTTAACTTCTTTGTATACGTACTTTTCATATATTTTGAATTCTTAAATAAAAAGTCTGACTCTACCAATACTGATGATGTAGTCACACATACTGACATACATATCATATAACAATTGTTGAAATCGATGTTAAACACTACTAGAAAACTGTAAATTACCTATGAAATTTACCTGGGGATTATTTTCGTAGAAATTTCCTATGAATTTTCATGCGAAAATATGAAATTTCTAAATTCTAAACTTTTTTACATGCGAAAAATATTTCCCCAGCAAAATTGGTAGGTAAATTTGGCGCCATTTTCACAAAACTATTTCCTGAGAAATTATTTGGGGAAAATAATTTGCAAGTATCATTTTCGTAGGTAAATTCGCAAGTAATAAGAAAAATAATTTTTTTATCTGTTTGCAAGAAAATTCCTAGATAAACTCTTTTGTAGATTTAGCGAGGAATAATTATTTGAAAATTTATCTAGAAATATTTTTATATGTGGTATTACCTGGGGATTCATGTTCCACAATTTTTTGGGGGATTTATTTCTTAGGAATTTACTTGGGAATTTTCTTACTTGAAGAATTACTTGGGGATTTTATTGTTGTGAATTTGGTTAGAGATGTTTTGAGGGATTTACTTTAAAATATGTATATTTGATTTTTTAAATATAATTTAACTGGAAATTTTTTCTTGGTATTTAAGGATTTTTAAATTTGGAGTCTTCGAGGAATATTTTCTTTAAAATATATTTACCACAATTAAAAATTATAATAATATAAAAAAAATGTCAATGACATTAGAATAATTTTATTGTTAAATATTTACTCTACGTTTTAGGTTAAATAAATTATTATACAATAATATCAATCAAAGATGTTGGAACATTACCACAAATGTCAAGATCAATATTATTAATTATATTATTTACTTATATATAATTAATATTTAATCTCACTAAAAATCAATGATGCCATTTTTATTTTGGTTTTTTGATTTGAAAGATACAAAATATTAAAATAATATGGCTAATTTTTATCTAATAGAAAAATAATTATCATAAATATAATCAATTTTGATTTAATATTAAGTCAAGCACTATTTTTAAGTAGACAAAAATTAAATTTTATACATTATCATCTGAAGTTTAATTACCCTCGTTAATAGAATTATATGAAAGGAAAAATCAATAATTTTTAGTTATATATCGAATTGATATATCTTTTATTTACAAGCATTAAAAATGATCTAATTTCTCTATAGTAAGTTATTAAATGATATTTATTTATACAATCTCTAGAAAAATCCCCATGTAATTAGCAGTTTTCTTGTAGTGAAATTTGATTGATATTCAGAGTTTTTTTTTTTCGGTAGAAATATTCAGAGTTAATTGTTAATAAAAGTATCAAAATTGTCTCTGAACTATCTGAAATAGATCACTTATACCCTTCATTACATTTTGGGATCAAAAAATGCCATCGCCATTATCCTAAAAGACCACAAATACCCTCAAAAGTTAACAACTCAAATTTTTAGTGACGTAGCAAATTATGTGGGACTAATCCCTCCATCTAAGCATTGACAACTAGAATTCACTACAAGAAACTGAACCTTTAGCGGCAATAACAATCACCACAAAATTCCAAAATATCGCCACTAAACGGCAATTTTGACCCTTTGCCGTTGTTAATATTACCTTTAAATTGCAGTCGAGATTATGTGAGTACCAAAAAGAAAAAAAGAATATCCAAAACCAAGAAATCAAATATCACCAACTTTATTATAGTTAGTAGTAATAATTTTCAGCACAATCACCAAAAAGATGATAACTAAAGTAGATTAACAGTTAAAATATCATAGGCTAAATTATATAATTAATAAATAATCATTATATAAGTTGAAATTAGGTTTTGGAGCTTTACGTTTTTCCCTCCAACTGCCAACATTATTACCGTGAATTATCATTAAACTTTTGTTAACTTACCACAATATTAGAAGAAATTGAAGAGAGATTATTTATTAGGAATTTGTTTTACCTAACTTTCTCATTAGTCATACCATTTATTTATACATCATAAATAAATCTAAACCCTAATCTATTATAGGCCCATAATATAGTACTTGTATTTATATTGTAGGCCTATAATATAGTACTTGTATGCATATGATACCAATACTAAATTTAATTCAAAAGGGTGAGGATTGCTTAAGCGACCTAAAGAATCCAAGAAATCATTCAAATCCGATATGAGATTTTATTCATCATTCCCACACACTTAGACATTATTCAAAACTAAATGCATAAACAATTTATACATATTTTTATATTTATATTTAATATATAAGGACCAAGTAAATTAAACAAAGGATATCTAACGTAGATTAATTTTCTTTTTGTTGAGCAAGTTGTTCTGACTTTGTCTTTTGATATATAATTATTAATCATGGTCTGTTGTTTACAATATTTTAATTATCGTACTATTTATTGTTTTTGTTCTTTTCTCGTAAGCTTTGCATTGTTTAGTTGTTATGATTTCTATATTTTCTTTTTGTATTTTGATTTGCTATATTTGAGTCGAGGTCTTTAAGAAACAATCTTTTTATATTTATGAGATATGGATAAAATCTACATATATTTTTTACCCTCCTTAAACTCCACTCGTAGACCTCACTCTGCATATGCTATTGTTGCCGTAAGTTGTGACTTTGAGCACTCATAAAGTGAAAAGATTATTTAGGAATTGAAACATTTTGCATTAATATATTATCGACTTTTGAATATCTGACAAAAAATTAAATAAAAGTTTTATAATTATTTTATAAAAGAGATTAACTTATATCCACCGATAGTGGACAAGAAAATTACACCTTCAATTTATTTTTAGAAATACTTATGTAGCAATTGGGGAAAATTGGGATTTTATTTTTTTTTACTATTAAGAAAGCAAAGATATTGACCTACTTGTTCACTTCTTAATTATAGACCATAAAAAAATTATATGTTGAAAAGCGTTTTCACATAAATTTAAAAAATTGCTTAGGAAAAAAAGGGGGAAATTATGCCGAATAGGAAACATTTACTCTATATTAGGTACTATAATTATAATTTAAGAAAATTGTAATTCGCGGTTACAGTTTTTTTAATTCTTGTTATTTGCCTAATTTGTATATATAATTCGTCTGATTTGTATAAAACCAGAATTTGTATAATTCAGTTTCTGATTGTATAAATCCAGAATTTGTATAATTCAATTCCTGATTGTATAAATCCATAATTTTGTATATGCTTACCCTAGCTATTTGTATATGACCATTTATGAAAAATTTATAATAAATTACCCTGTTTGTATATTGGCAAGTGAAATATACAAACGTAATTCTGAAAAATTTCTAAAAGTATAAATACATAATTTGTATATACTTACCTTATTTGTATATTCGCAAGCGAAATATACAAACTGGAAAAAATGTACAAACTGCAGCCTCCATAGCAAACATAACTATAGCTATGGAGCGCAATTATCGAAACTATAGCTATAGAACCTTATTAAGTTATTATGTTTATTATATTTGCTATTTCTGAAATTTTCTCGAAAAAATTAGCCAAAAATGGATCACCCATCAAATCGAATCAAGTTATATATACCACTTTACGTTATTTCGATAGTAATATGATTAGTTAAGCCTTATTTTATAATGCGTTTCTTGAGATCTTCCTTTTTTATCTTTCGAGTTTGGAAAATAAGGAAAGAAGTCTTGTCGGTCACTGTTTGCTAACGATGAAATGCACTGTCAATTAAAAGATTCTCGCCTTGAATTTAGTTGGAAAGGTAGATGTTCGACACGTCCCTTGCTTGCAAACTTCTACAGTAGGACGTACAAATATGTCGTTCCTCACGTTTGTCGTTGTCCCCAGAGTTTACTCTTTCAACACTTAGCTTGTATACTTTCTAAAGAGTCAGACATGCACTTGTTTCTCTCTCCAATTGTGTGATTCATCAATTTACTAGTGATTGACTCTTTTTCACGAAAGTTCGATTAGGTTTCTTCCTTATTTACCGATCGAAGAAAACCTTACATTAGTTATTAGAAAAAGCTTTATTCTTTGAAAGATCTATTTCATGTAGATTGTAGGATCCAACTCTTCTCCATTTTCTCTCTCTCTCTTTTCTCCAAGTTCTAACTTGAATTACATGTTATGAGTTATAAATTATTTTAGTTATAATTAATGAATATGATTCCATTAACTAAAATAAGGTCCTAACATGATTTATCTAATTAATATTTCATATATTTGCTTTATATACATATAAAACTATTTATCTAATATATTTAAGGGAATTTTGCACAAATTTCATAGTGTTAAGAGCTAAGGAATCTCTACTATTTTTCAAATTACAAAAATCCCTTAATTTTGGTGGAATCCGGATACAACCCAAAACGTTCTGATACATCGCGTCCCGATTTCGAATACATCGGTCACCATTCTGATATATCGCGTCTCAATTTTGGATATATCACTCAACGTCCCGATACATCGCGTAAAGTGTTGTATCTGACCGATACATTGCTTAAAGTGATGTATCCAACTGTTACATCGCGTAAAGGGATGTATCCCGAGAATAGGAGAGAGTAGGAATTTTTGTAATTTTTTTCAAATAGTAAATTATTTTAAAGGATATAATAAAATAAGTTATGTATTTACGTAATTTTTCCTATAGTTAATCATGTATAAATTTTTCTTCACATCTAACATATATAGTCATGGTCCCCTTTCTTTAATTATATATGTACCAACATTAATAAGGACTATTAAAAGCTCGAGAGATGTGAAATATAACAACAATATGGATACCATACAATAGGAATTACTAGAAAATTAGTAAACAACGGCATGTTACTCGTAGGACCATTCCTTAATTTAAGATAATCTAATTAATTAGTTACACTAACCACTAAATCATGGATATTCTATGGAAAATAAGGACGCGTTTGACCATCAAAATGTTTAATTCTTTTTTTAGAAAATTTTCCCCATTTCATTTGAAATTAATGTTTAACTATGAAAATTTCAAATATAACTGAATTAGGAGATATATTCCACATTAAAATCCAAAACTAAATACATAAATCATTTGATTCTAAAAGTATTCTTTAAATATTGTGATATTAAATTTGTCATGTTATTTCGACATAATTTTAAAAGCATGTTAAAGTGAAAAGCTTATTCAATATAACAAGATACATTGTTGGAACATGTTAATTAAAATTAAGAGAACAACAAATATATAAATTATAAAGACAAATTGAATATTTTTAATTCATTTTCTTATAAATGAGAGGATTTACAAAATAAAAGCGTAATCCAATCCTTTACCTAATACAAACTCTTTCTAACTAATCCACATAACGTATTTCTTTAATTTTTTAAAAATCAATAGGCACATGTATAATTCTTTGAAGTCTAATATAGATTAGGGCTTCTTTTATATTTTTCTCGTCGACCAAACTTAATTATCTACGCTAATTTAAATATACAAAACCTATGTCGTGATTATGTATATTATATGTATTATATGTAAACTTTTATATTTATCAATTATTTTGTAAACTAAATTACTCAGACATCATAGCATGAGTATTTCTATAAATCAAATGTTAAGTCCGTATAAGCATGGTCTAATCTATGTTACTTTCTTTCGGTATAAGCATGGTCTAATATATGTTACTTTCTTTATCCTATTTTATGTGACACAAATAAAACTTATAAAAAAATAATTTTTCAAAAATATCATTGATTAGGAGCAGACATAACGACAAATAGTTGTCTGCTTCGTTATGATAGTAATTCTTTATTATAGCCACTTCCATATAATACTTCATCTGTCTCAATTTATATGATTCATTTTTTTTAATCCATTTCAAGAAGAATATCACATGTAACATATTATATTTAGCAACAATTTAATTAATGTCCATTTTATTATGAAACAATTGATAAATAACAAACATATATAATTTATTTTAGATCATAATTTTTAAAAGATTTTCTTTTTTCTTAAAACTCCGTGAACGGAGGGAGTAGTAAGGAGCCGTTTGGTTACGGTATAAGAGTCAATCTAATACATGAATAACGTGGTTATTCATGTATTGATTTTATACATTGTTTGGTTTGTAAATAGAATAAAGGTTATCCATGTATTAATTTTATACCATGTTTGGTTGGTAAGTTTCAAATGTTGTATAAAAGTTATTAATGTATTAATTTTATACGGTGCTTGGTTGTGTTTTAGTAATTCTACATAATTAATACCCACATAACTTATGAGGAAATCTATGTATAATTTTATGCAGGGTAGAAGGTGGAATAAGTTATGTGGGTATTAGTTATTCATGAATTAAAATAAGAATTTACATGTTTACCCCTAATTTGTTTACTTATTTATTTGTAAATAATGTATATTAATTAAATTACAAAATTAAGAAGGTCGACTAATCTGTTTATGTTCCTCATGTTTTTCGTTTCGTCATTTTATCCCCAGATTCCAGAACATCATTTTATTGTTGCTGAATCATAGTAGTTTTTAGTTAATGGTGATACTTGTGTGTCATGTGTGCATTTTGGCTTGTTTATCAAGTAGTATCATTATTCAGATTTTACAAGTTTCATATTATTTTTTTTTTAAAAAAGTATATTAATTCACAACAAATTAAATTTCAATAAGAAATAATTTATGTATTGTGATTTTTATATAACTAAATCCTACATATATATACAATACCTATATAACTAATAGTTGCCTAACTAATACCTATATAATTAATATCTGCATAACTAATACCCACATAATAATTCCTGCATAACTAATACATACATAACTAATACCTACATAACTAATACCTGCATAACTAATACCTGCATAACTAATATCTGCATAACTTATTCCAACATAACTAATACCTGCATAACTCTAACCAGTAACCAATCGGCCCCTAATTCATCCTTCTTTAATTATAGATTTTTTAAGAAATAAAATTTCTTTCTAAAATACTTTCCTTTACACGCGTCACGATTTCGAATCAATAGAGATTCTACTTTTTCTAATTTTATTTTGAATATTTTTTTGCATATATCTAAAAGCCACATAACCCAAATGTATTAGAGACTGTTTCATCCTTAATTATAAATTTGGGGTTCAAATTTTAAGTATGGAGAAAATTCTGTTGAGAGCGCCATCCTCAAATGGACTCTGCAGTATACGATCCTAATTCAATCGAGCTCCAATGCAGACTCCGAATACCTGTTGCGAGCGCCATTCTCGAATGGATTCTGCAGTATACGATCCTGATTCAATTGAGCTCCAATGTAGACTCCGAACTTCGACTATAAACAAAAAGGAAGAAAAAAAGCCACAAACAAATTGTCCACGTGGAAAATAGCTTTCAATTCCACTCTCTTATAGATGAGCGTGTTCATCACGTACCTCCACTAGTGTCTATTTCATTGTCCCTCTTTTCTTTCTCTTCAATCTCTCTCAGCTTCTTCTTCAAAAGAACAATTTTTTTTTTCTCTGAGAATCAATCACAGCCGTTGATCATATCACTGGTGTATATGTGTGTGTACATATAGATTACATATATATATATATACACACACATTTATTCATGGATTTATCAAAACCTCTTTGAAAGTTTGCATCTTTTGTTGGTATGTTTCCATCTTTCATCTTTTTGGATATTTTTATCTTAAATGTTTGTTTCGGGTGTATGGATTTTTGAGGGTTGCATTCTTTTTTGGGTCCTTTTTAGGGAAAAATTAAGGTTAGTGATGTGATTGAGCAAGAGAAACGATGGGAAGTACTGAAATTTATGACCCCTTTTTTGGATTTGAGATCAAAATTGAAGCTTTCACATGTTAAAGTTTTGATCTTTGCTTTTGGTATTAAGAATTTAACAAGTATAGGTTTTCTTGAAATTTCACTTGGGAGTGTTTTGGTGACCTTATTGGTGGTGATGGTGGAGTGGTTTGTGTGGGTGGGGGGTTAGGGTTAAATACGGTGTTTAAGAAAGTAAAAAGACTTTTTAATCTTGTGGGGTTAGATTAAAGATACGTAGAATGTATCCAAATGTCCTTTAGTCGGGTTGTTTTACACATGTTGCGTGGAAAGTTATAATTAAAGAGTTTTCAAAAAGAAGAAAAGAGAGATTCTTTTTTAAACGGATTGAAAAGGAAAGTAAGACAAATAAATTGAAACTGGGGAGTGATTGTTTTGTATGTTGTGAGATTTCACGGGTTTGCTGCTGTTGTTGTTATTTTAACTTTTTATTGCTTAAGTCCACTGTTTGATTCTTGTCACTAGGAACAGATTTAGTTGTTAGTAATTATTCTTAGTCACCAGTTGTTTTTTTGTTATCTTTCCTTTCGGATTGAGTTGCCATGTTCTTAGGCGGGTGATGATTTTTAAGAAATTACTAATTTTGCTGATTAAAAAACAATTTATTGCTAAAACTCGGATCTTTATGAGGTATTGATGAAGTTATGGAAGAGAGAAAAATATGAGCGTGTATAGTATACTACATTTGGCACAGTTCAGTTACTTCTTATGTAAGAAATTTATTTAACGATTTCTATTGATTCTTTTTCTATCTTTTGTTGTGGAGAGATAGGTCATATTGGATTTTCCTGAGTTAATATACTAATTGTTTTGTACATTGGTTCATGTAATTTGCTAGGTTAAGATGGTTGTGATGATCTATTGTAGTGAAGCTGGTTTCTAGGCGCTTGTTTAGTCGTGCTTTTTCTTCAGTCACCATTCTCCAGTAAATGGGCTGCTTTAATTCTAAGCTGAAAAAGCAGTTCCGTGGACACGAAGATCCTATAGCCCTTGCGTCCCAAACAGCGTGTAAGTTACTAATTGATGTTTTAAGTGTGTACATATTATGTGATACATTTTGAACTTGTCTTGTGAATAAAGTGATGCAATGAACAAGCAGAGCATTTCTGAAGAGAAGTCTAAGTAATTATCTCGAATTCCTCACCATCAAAGGTGCTAAAACCATATGCTTTGTTCAAGCGTTGTTTTGGAGCGTCTGTAGTTGCCTCCTCTTATTGGAGGGGAGTGGCTATTATAGCTTTCTCCTATCTTTAAGAGCTGGGCCAATAGCTTGAGGTGTTTATTCCCGTGTAAGGTGAGATGAGTTTGTGAGCTGGATGAGCAGGAAATATATGATGAAGAGGAGGCAACAGACCGACCTAGAAAGATGAAAATTTTGAATGAGATTTCATGCTACACATAATGAAACATGGACTTCTTGTAATCTGTGCAATAGATTTTCTGTGTTGTACTGAGAAATAGAACCAGAAGGTGCTAGGTTTATTATCTTTCAGTGCAGGCCCTATCCTTAGGTTTGTTGGTTTTGCCCTTACCATATGCTTAAAAAAAATTTTCCTCGTTGGTTTGAATTGCCTAAAGTCTGAGAGTTAAAACATTAGACAGTTGTAGTGCTTACACTTATTTAAGAAAAGTTTTTTATGCTTATATTTTCCCCCACACACTCCCAATCAGGACTCCTTTCTAGTATCTAACCCTCCTTCATTCCTTCAATTATTTGTTTGACTTTCTCTTGTTTTCTACTTTTGCAGTTAGTGTTAGTGAAGTTGAAGCATTGTTTGAGCTGTTCAAGAGTATTAGTAGTTCGGTAATTGATGATGGGCTAATAAGCAAGGTAATTCTGCTAAGCTGGTGAATCTCGTCTTGTTGGTTCTTAGTGAATCCTGTTGCATCCTCTCAGATGAGTTTCACAGTTATTACTTGCGTAACTAGGCATGTGTCTGTGTCTATAATCATCAGGTGGTCACTGTTACACTGTTCTCTTTTTTCTTTTCTGTCTTTGTAATTTGTGGTTGATCACTGGAAGGGGGTAGGTTTTGGAGAATATTTTGGCTTGGTGACAATAAATTGAAACTGCATTGTTATTTACGGGTATTCCAGAGCAAACATTTATAGAAGGAAAAGCGTTGAGAAAGTTTTCCCTTGGCAATGCCTAAATGGTAGTCCTGTTGTCTCTTATTGTCATTGTTCTCGGGCATGAGTTAGAAGTTATTACTTCCCTAGATATTTAGTTCTTTCTTTCTGTCACATCCCACACTTGAGGTTCTTGAAAAGATATTTGCTAAAACTGTAGTGCAGTAGACAGCTGAATTATCATACTGGGGCCTTGCTTGTCTGTCTTTCAGCATTGAGCATACTACAAATTCAGCATTACATAATGTCGCGCAGTTCTCTTTGGAGGCTATTTAATTGTATAAATAGTGACAATGTTGTTATATTATTACTTAGTTTTTCCTTTCTAATAAAATAGATCAATTTCTTTTCCTAGATATCGAGTTTCATGTGGTCTGTCATAGTATACACTTAAGGTCCTAAGGACATTGTACCTCTATTGATGGGAAGTAGCACGTATAAAATTGATTAGTCAAAGATATGCAAAAGTCGACTCGAACTCCATTGTTATAAAAAAAGAAGGATCCTTGGAAGTTATAAAATATTTGCTTAAACTGCATGGTTGTAGTTGACTGAAGCGTCATTTATATTGGCGGTGTTTGGTCAGTTTTTGCATACCTTGACTAATTAATTGGACACCCTGTCTAGCCCACAAACACATGTTACTAGCATAATTCTGCCCGATTGGAGCAGGTGGGCTCACAAGTCACATCTAATATAGTACTACTATAATAGTAGGTAGGATTTGAACCTGAGACCTCCCAAGTTTTTTGTCCATGCCTCAACCAGTATGCTATGCCTTCGGGGTCAGGGAGATGGCTGAAGCATCATATGATAGCTTTGTTTGCAAATCTTTTGGCTTACTGCAAATTCAGCATTATGTGATCTAGTGCAGTTTTCCTTGAAACAATGTGACTGATATTACTGAAAATGTGTTACATATTCACATTTGATGATTAATTATCAAAATATAAATGTACTTTTTCTTATACGTTGAAAAATCATGGTGGATGTGCAGGAAGAATTTCAGTTGGCTTTATTCAAGAACAGAAAGAAAGAAAACCTTTTTGCCAATCGGGTACGATGCTTCATTGGTTCTTTGCTTCAGGTCCTTTTGATAAAATGCTGGTTGATTAGCTCTCTATGAAACTTTGAGCATCCTGTATTACAGTTGCTCAGGTAGACATATATTATGTTTATAACAACAGCTTTAGTGGTATCAAAATTCTGGTGATTATAGGACGTGCAGAGTTGGCAGCATATTGAGCTAATGTATAATTTTGCATGAACAACTACTAAATTTTATTGAATTATGGGATTTTAATTTCCCTTTGGAACTTTCTACTCGTAGATTTTTGATCTCTTTGATGTGAAGCAAAAAGGGCTCATTGATTTTGGTGATTTCGTGAGGGGACTTCATGTCTTCCACCCCAATGCCCCACAAGAAGAGAAAGTCAATTGTAAGTTAAAGAAACGATTAACTATATATTTACCGGTTTGACTTGATCAATTTACTGCATTATTAGCATAAAAGTAGTCTTATTGAAACTCAAATTTTCTTTGCCATGCAGTTTCATTTAAGCTTTATGATCTAGATGGCACAGGGTTCATTGAGAGGCAAGAGGTATTCTTTCCTTACATACTTTCTCTTTTTTCTCTGTGGAAAAACAAACTTTGTATAAGCATCTCATTATTGTTCGACTTGCTGAAGAGTTGGAGACTTGGAGTTGTATCTGTCATGTTGCCTAGTTTCTTTATGGAACTGAATGTAGTGCTGTCCGCTGACACGAATAAGATCCCTTTCATCTTATTCTGTCTAGAGAGCATAATGAATGCTCCCCAAATTTTCTGCAGTTGATAGTTAAAAAGCCCAAAATTGGGGAATCTTAGTAGCTCAGTTAGTTGAACTTTCACCTTGTTGGTGAGGGTTCGATTCCCCACCTTGTAATCCCCTTCCCCATTTCCCCTTCCCCTACCCCTAATTTTTCCTTAAAATAAGCCAAAATTCTTCTTTTCCTTTTGCATTTTTAACCATGGACAATCACTTCAAGATATTTTATGACCAAACACGGGGTTGAATACAACTCACTTGTCCCTTCTCCACCAGAAAATGAGTATGAAGCTGTTAAGAGAAATAGACCTTGAACCTAACTCAACCCAGAAAACTGGCTCAAGCAAGGTTGCCCAAGAGGCCAAGACTACATAAAAGATACGGCAACTTATGTCCTCAACTAATATGCGAGTCTGCATCGTTAGCCGCTTTTCAGCATTTCCTGCCTGAGTTGTTGACAATCACCTGACCTCACACGGGAGGCCCCTCGTCGAGTGATTCTCCCCAAAAAAGTCTACATGTGATGTTCCAAAAACAGAAACATGTGATTTAATAAATTAGAACCCATTGTGGGGTGCAACCAGGGAACAACTATCAACTAGTTTGAAAAGTTCTTCCATTTAGTTATGGAAGTTATCCGTTGTCATTTTCTAAGGGTATGGTAGAGAGGCATGTTACCAATTTCAAAAGGGTTTGGTAGAGAGGCTAGAGAAGGTGGACAATCCTTCAGTGAAGGATTATCCCGCGCTAGCACATAATTGAACATGTCATCCAATATTGTTTAACCCAACATCATGGATGGCTGTGGCATATTCAACTATGTGTGACTACCTAATCAAAGCTGTAGTTATTAGAGAGTCTACGTCTATGTACATTATTATGTCTTCAAACATCCTCTCATGTACATGCTTGATTCTTTTCAAAGGGCAAGCAGTGGAAATTTTTTTTTTTTTTTTTTTGATAATGGGTGAAACTGAGACATCTTGGGACTTTTGCCTGTTCTGCTACCATATTAAGAAACCTAATTCGGGCCTTAGGGCTAACTGCAGCCACAAAACTAGCCCAAGACCTTATAAAGAAACTACAATTGATACCTTCGATTAATATGAGGAACTTTAACTGACACAGAATCGATGATAATAGTATCAGAGGGCAACTTGAATTTTTCTTTCTAGGCATAGAATACCATTCAATATTTACTCTTCCCTTCCTGATCTATTTTTCAGTTGCTTTCTGCCTTATATTAGGTTGTAATATCACTCCTACGAGATGCACTTACCAAAAAAGGAATTGAAAAACTTTTATACAAGACTTTACAGAGGCATTTCCATCCATTAATGCTTGTATTTACTGAGTGGCTTGTTCACCTAAATACAATCAGTAGCGTTCCCACCCTTCTCTCTAAATTCTTTGCAGCTATCTAGGGACTCCAAAGCAGTAGGTTTTTGGTCTATTTACTTTTACCTTCTAAGGTTGATGAAGGGTTATGCCAAGATCATACGATGCTATAGTTAAATTTTTGTTTCTAGTTTGATGTACAGGTTTTTTAATTATCTGCAAAAAAATTGGCAGGTTAAACAAATGTTGATTGCACTTTTATGCGAGTCTGAGATGAAGTTGGCTGATGAGACCATAGAGAGTATACTTGATAAGGTAATGTACAAAATTACTGGTTAAACTTCCACTGTCCTAGACACACAGCCATAAAAACCTCTTTCGTTCTGTCTAAGTAGAGGGCCCCAAGGTTAAGAGACCAATTCATTTTATGTCACCAGGAGAGGGCAGTTTTCATTCATGGAACTGTTTTCTTGCTTCTTATCGTTCTCGTGGAATTTTGCATGACCATAGATTGTTACCTCTATATGTAGACTTTTGTGGAGGCAGACTCAAATCAGGACGGAAAGATTGACAAATCCGAATGGCAGATTTTTGTGAGCCAAAATCCTTCACTATTAAAGATAATGACACTTCCCTATCTAAGGTAACAACCATAGTTTCTCCACTGATATTATCAGAAATACGTTAGCTGTTGTTATCGTCTGATGAGATTTATGTTTTCCGCAGGGATATTACAACTACTTTTCCTAGTTTCGTCTTCCATTCTGAAGTTGATGAAGTTGCTACATAACACTAGGAAATGTAGTTCAGTTTTTTCTCTTTTTCTCTAGCTAATTCGACGGTGTGAAATGTTGTTCGAGTTTTGGTTTTATTTTAGAGTACAGGAAATTTGATCTGATGATAATGCTAAGTGTATCACGTCGCGTAAAGAGGGTTCCACCCTCCTATTGCTATGTGATTTTACCATTGCCAAGCCTGTCGATAGATCTAGTTATTGTGCACTTTTTCTCTATCTATCCCTTTACCTGATATAAATTGTAATGCATATGTTATTAAAGGTTGTCTTTTTTGATACATCTGATAAGTTGGAACGATACAGAGAAGACTACGTACAATTCTTGCGTAAGGAAATGTCCAATATGTTATTAAAGGTGTCTATTGGGGCATACCTAATAAATTGGAACGATATAGACAAGATTATGATTCTTGCGCAAGGATGATGCGAACAATCAAAGAAATGTCCAAATTTTGCTGCCACAAATGCACCTCACACAACTAATATTTGTAGTATGAGATTTTTTTTCTTTTTTGTCACACAACAATCTATGTTTATCTTATACTATTAATTAACTGTTGACTCTCAACTTAATTATTTCAAGTAATCTTCAAGCTTAATTCCAAGCATAATATCTTTGCATGAATCATCAAATATTATCGCACTGTACTATATATGTCATTGAGATAAGAGGCAACCCTGATTTACGATTGATCTATTTTTTTCAGTCTGTTTGAAAAAGAACAATCAATTTATTTATTTATTGCAACACTTTAATTGTAGTTTTCCATGTGACATTGTTAAGGCCGAGATTTAAAAGTTATTTTGATATATTAGACATAACTTTAATTTAAGACCACAAGATTGAAAAATCTTCTTTATTTTCTTAAACTCCGTGCCAAGTCAAATTAGGATATTCTTATAGAAAGGGATGGAGTATATATATATTGTTAGAAGAAAAATACAAAAGAGAAATTAAAGCTTTGAGGCGTGAAAGATCACTATCTTTCGAGAGTTATTACATGTATATTCTTAGAGGAAGGACAAACAATTCTCTATCAGGATACAACAAACCCTAAAACATATATGCACTTGAATACGCTACTTCTGGGAATGCTTCGTATTTTTGTAGAACTTAAGAGATGACTTTTCATAACAGTCATGTTCTTTTATGAACATATGACTTTCCATAACAATCATGTTCTTTCATTAAGAGATGACTTTTCATAATAGTCATGTTCTTTCATGAACATACGACTTTTCATAAGAGTCATGTTCTTTCATGAACATACGACTTTTCATAATAGTCATGTTCTTTCATGAACAAATGACTTTTCACAATCACAACATTTAGTTGCTCTCTTTTTGAAAAGACAAAACTTTTGTTGCTCTCTATCTGTACATACAAAACTTTTTATTTCATTTAAAATTTAAATATTAAATATTAAATTCAAACTTCAAATAAACAATTTGTTCAAAATCAATATACAAGTAGACTTACTCTATTAAACAAACTAAACGGGCTAGGCCTTTAAACAACCTAAAAAATGGCTTCTCCCACCAACGTGAGAACTTTCCCTTTATATTACAACTATTCTAGCATATATATGTATATGTCTTTGGCTATAGAGGCATGCATAAAATTGAATTACATATCAATCTTCATGTTGCAATTAAGACAATTAGATACTTCATCCATGTAGTACCACTATATTGGAATATTTTTCAGAAGTACTTTTGGTTGCCAAATTTCAGAAATAACATTTGTCAAGTCTTGAGAATTATAGTTAATGTTATTTGGCTAGTAAAATGCATGTGGTCCATTAAAAGAATTCATTTTGAATAGGACCTGAGGGACCTGAGGGGAACCAAGTCCCACCTTTGATTAGTTACTTTGTTTGGTCAAGAATGATCAATAATTTAGGAGGGAAATGGGACCATAAAAAAAAAGGTCAAATTTTTTAGGTCACAAATATTTATTTTAGGTCACAAATATTTATGTAACATATTGACCTTTTTTTGATGGGACAACTGGACTAGCTGGCTGGGTAGGGCCTTTATCAGAATGAGAAGTTAAAGCGATGAGGAAGTGATAAATAGTAGGGGTAATATTACTAGATTATCCTTTGACTTTATTAAATATAATGCTTTGAAAAATGTGTTAGATGATAAATAATATTTAATAGCAAGGGTAAAGAAGACCCAAAAGGTAAATTATCTCTTGATTTTCTAAATTGGACAAATATTGTTGGATAATTATTTTTAGTATAGTGGACTACTATTGTTGAAGAGAGAGTAATATACTTATGATATATTTTCCCCATATATATATATATATATATATATAAGAAGAGGGAATAAGCACACAGCTGAGCGTCAACGTGTCTGCTTCAGCTGTGTGCTTTCCTTACATCTGAGTTGCTTGACCCAATGGTTAAGGTTTGACATTTTATGCCAAAGTTTGAATAAAGGTTGCAATTTAGAGTTTGAATATACTTTTCGTAGATATGATTTCTACCGCTGCTTTCTATAAATTAGCAAAATCTTTATTAATTTTTAAATTTTAAAAATTATGTAAAAAATGTAATAAATCAAAATAATTGACAATTCAAAATTTATTTGAAAGATAAAAATTATAAATATAAAATTAATGTTATTGGTTTGTTGGTTGGAGCTTCATGCTACATGTCAAAGGTCTCTGGTTCAAACTTGAGTGGCAATATTATTTTATTTCACTGTCCATTTTGCTCCTATGTTGTTACATTAATTAATTATTTCGAAGTTTATGGCATTTTTCTTCTATATTTTAATATAATTAATTTAGCCATATATTTCGCAAAAAATATTTAGAATCTACGTAAAAAGTGAAAGCACAATAATTAACAACCTAAAATATTTAAAAAACATATTAAAATGTGATTAACTCTCCAAAATTTCACATGTGCCACATAAATTGGGACAACAGGAGTAACATAGATTCTTTGAAAATAACGTTAAGAGCACTATAAAGCACAACTTAAAGTATTAAAAATATATTAAAAAATTGATTAATTCTCGAAATTTCACATGCAGCCTTTGATTTTGCTAGCGTACTCACTGAATGACACATGGTTTTTATATTTAAATACATTTTTAAATTTTGTCATCATTTATCTTATTGAGTATTAATTAAAAAGGGACATTTCATAGTTAATTAGAATTAATAATGCTGTTTTTTCTAAAATAATTTATGTAAATATTAGTTATGAAAATTTAATTATTTATGTATTACTTATTTATATTTTAGTTATTCCATCTTTTATCTTACATAAAATAATATATAATTTTTATAATTTATACATATATTAATTATGAATGTTTCTAAATTTTACATTACAAAAAAAATCATACTAAATAGGTACTTCTTAATTAAGTGTAGTAAATATCCCTGATGTTTTAAATCTAAAATCTAATTGAGATGTCTAAGTTAAAGCTGATATCAACTTTAGATGACTACATATGAATTCAATCTCGTAAAGGAGGTAGGCATGCATAAAATTGAATAAGTATATATCAATCTTCATGTTGTAACTTAAGGTAATTAGATTGAATAATTATCCATTGGTAGCACAATATTGTGATCAGTGGTGGAGTTAAGATTTTCAAAAAGGGGGTTTAAAATCTGAAAAAATAGACACACGAAGTAGCCAAAGAGGGTTCGACATCTACTATATATACTTAAAAAAATTATTTTTACCATATATAAATAATATAATTTTTTGTCGAAAGGGGTTCGGATGAACCCCTGACTATAAGGTGGCTCCGCCACTTATTGTGATGTAATAAATAGGTTGGTAGTCGTAGTGTAGCCACCATGTTTCCCCTAAGTCAACCTAAAAGGTTGTTTTTGTGTGCTTTACGCGTCAATTTCTTTGCACCTGGCTTCTAGGAAACACCCTACAAGAATGTATGTAAATCTTCCTATTTCCACAACCTTGTATACATTTGTATATGTTATATATATAGAGAGGA
This sequence comes from Solanum appendiculatum, assembly GCA_018342035.1. NCBI lineage: Eukaryota > Viridiplantae > Streptophyta > Magnoliopsida > Solanales > Solanaceae > Solanum > Solanum appendiculatum. The sequence goes on from JAGDQO010000791.1 coordinate 1,032,604, forward strand.
ATCAAAATTTGTTAAATGCAAATGCAAATGCAAATTTTGATCGATCGATCGATTCCCAGAAAATATTTTCCTAGCTTTAGCTAATTTTTTCCTTTGATAATTCTTAGGTTATTTGTTGAGGATCTATTCAAAACGATCTGTCTCTCTCTACTAGTTAGTCAGAAAACTAGTAACTAATCATGAGAATCTATTCCGATCTCAGTTACATTATGTTGATGCTAATTAACATCTTCAAATCCACTTCTTCTGATTGGGATCCTTTCCATATATTATTATTACATCATGATTCTCACGATCCAATATTTTTTAGTTTCATCATGCTCATGACTAAGATTTTTTTACTTATATTATTTTCCTTTATTTTCTCCATCATTTCTATTAGAATAATCCACATGAATAATTATTCTAATAGTCCTATAAGTATAGAAATACAATTTGGAACTTTCTCCAAGTCCTTTAATATCTTATGTATAGTCACACTTCTACTCCCACAAGTGTTATTTTGGTATATCTTCTTCATTATTATTTTATTTTCTTCATTATTCATGTCTTGTTCTAATTGGATTTCCAATTTCTGGGAATGGTCTCTTCACATACTCTCAACAATTCCTGTCCTTACAATTTTCATCCGTGCTCAAGTTGATAGCAATGCTGGGAATTACCTACTACCACTCTACGGGGCACCGTCTACATATACGGCTTTCACTGATACAAGTATTGAGTAACTTAGCCTTTACTGGCACTAAGTATCGAGACACAAGTATCAAGTAACTTATCCTTCACTAGCACAAGTATCGAGTAACTTGTCTTCACTGGCACAAGTATCGAGTAACTTAGCTTTCACTGGCACAAGTATTGAGTAACTTTTGTTATGTTCGTCAAGAATTCATCAAGACTTTATGAGCAGTACCAAAAATATTTTGTTTGTGTTCCTAATTATTATTCTTTCCTTTTGAGGTGATACCTGCATGTCTTTTTTAATTATTTTTTTCAATTTTCTCTACATCCAAATTCCAATAGAAATTAATCAAGGTACGTACTTTTGTTATTCATGATTTCACACATTTTAATTAAATTTATGTCCACAAAGCCCTTCTGTATGTTTAAAAAATTAGTATTAATTATTTTGTTTTCCCTTGATCAAGATGAAGTTCATGTAATTAATCACTGTTTATTTGTCCTTGTCTCTTTATTTATACCTTGAGGAGATGAATTTGAGAAAAGACAAAAAAAAGAAAAAGAAAAAAGACTAAGTCATGTTCCCAAAATATGATTTTCTGGGAAAGTTCTACAAATTATAATTATTCGATCGAAAAAATAAAAGAAGAAAGTAAGGAAAAAGAAAGAAACTACAATCCGTTCCTTTTTACATGTCATAATTTTACTTTTTTTTGAGAATCAAGTGATATAAATTTTGACTAACATTTTAAGATTTATTTTTTTATCATACAATTGATATGAAAAAAATTGCAAATTAATAGTAGTACTTTTCTTATAATTTTTGAACATCCAAATTTTTATTTTAAAATATCGAATTAATATAATCTAATTTAGTTTTAAAAGTAAGTCAAACTGATTCTTGAAAAAACGCAACATAATAACTAATAAAGAACGAGAGAATATTATATTGTCCGAATGTTTATAAACGAATCTTTGTTGATCATCGTGTTTTTTTGTTTCTTTTTTGCAAAAAAATGGCAACAAAGAATCTTAAAACATACGAACAACTACTAACCCATAACATAGAAATGGTTAATATAAGTCTCGTTTAATATCAAATAAGAAATCCTTGCGATCCATCAGGATTTTTCTACAAATTCTAGCGAAAAAGTTATTTTTATTGCACAAAAAATCGGTTATTTTTTTTTCGAGATCAAATTTTAAACGTTGGTAATTCATATTATCCAATTAAATCTATTTTAGGTTGCCAATTCCTTTCTGTCTTGCAAATATAGAAGCGTGACTTGTTATTATATATCGACAAGTTCATTTCGTAAATTAAAATTGTGAATAATTTTTTTACAAAATATAAACTTATGAGTCAAGTTTCAAATTTACAAAAAAAGTTGAAACTTTTATGATGAATTTAGGATAGAATTCAAAATTTCAAAATGAAATAGAAGTTTTGTTCAAATGTCATAATCAACACAAATTTTAATTCAAAACTTCAAATTTGAAGTCCAAATTACATGTACAAATGGGCCATAGATCTGAAATTTAAACTCATTTGGAGAAGATTTGGCCGGATTTTGGTGGTTTAAATTCGTGTATATTACTTTCTATCACTTTATATTCATGTATCTCTTTGCATATCACAAAATCCTTGTGTGATATACACTGTATATTTCATATACCATGATGTAGAGTTATCTGTTATAAGTATAAAAATGATATACACGCTTGTCTAGACTTTTGAAGAAGCTAATGTCACATCCTGAGTTCAACACTAGAAAAAAAAGCCTACTTAACGGGGGTTTATTTTACATACACCCCCACAATTTGTTGTAACAAAGGTTTCAATAACCCCCACAATTAGGTCTATGGGGGTTTTTCACTAACCCCTGTAACAAGTAGTTTTGCAGCAGTTTAAACCCCCACAGATTCATTCTTAGTTATGCCATAAAGATGTATTTAACTCCACCATGAGTATCCTTACTACCCCGGTCAATTGCTAAACACATCATTCACTCTAATCAATTATTATAATACGATTACGAGACACTACAACCATTATCACCAGATGATCTTGGGAAAATGGTTCACTAGACTCATCACTTGGCTGAAAAAAAATTCTTGGCGATCTGATAACTTTGAGAGGCCAAATGAAATGGATATCAAGACTCACACATTACTACAAACTAACAATATAGTTTTTATCTTTTATCAAACATTTGCCACATATTGAACGCTAAGATCCAGTAAGCAACAAAAAGTATGCTATCTACTTGTATGTAAAAAGAAAATATCTGCAACATATATGAAATGGCACAACTAATAGAATTCACAAATAATGGAGCCATCATACTGAAGTAGCAAGATCCTCATGGAAATTACTATGCAGCATTTAGTTAAATATGACCCAAACATATTACATTTCTAGACTCCTATTCAGTCCAAAGATTGAAGGGGTGAGATGTTAAAAGACTAGTTAAATATGGAATGCCAGAACTAAGTATAAAAGCAAGCTCACTCTAATGTGAAGGATTTTGTCTAGGGTGGTTGTGTATCTCAGCGTCCAAAAATCACATGCAGGAGGCAGAGTTGACCTCCCTAATAAAACCTCCGAAAATTAAGTGTTTTTTTGTAGTGCAAGTTCCACCCAAGATGTGAAAAGGTGAAAGTTATACAACTTGGATTTGCTGATGATCTTCTCCTCTTCTGTAAAGGTGAGGTCAGGTCTGTACAACTACTATTTGAATGTTTCAAGGAATTTTCACAAGTCTCTGGATTGATTGCTAAGTTGGACATATTTTGATGGGGTCAATGAAAACATCCAGAATACTATATTGGGAATGCTTGGTTTCACAAAAGGAGAAATGCCTTTCAGATACTTAGGTGTTCCTTTGAGTACATAGAGACTGTCAATTACCCAATGTCAACCACTGCTCACAAAAATGCTAGGCAGAATCACAAAGTTTTTATCATATGTAGAGAGGGAGCTTTTGATAAAGTCAGTACTTTTCTCCATTCAAGTCTACTGGTCACAGATCTTTGTGTTGCCAACAAAAGTAATCCAATATATTGAATCTACTTGTAAAAAGTTCTTGTGGACAGGTGGGGTTGAAATAACAAAGAAAAATCTACTAGCATGGGATAAAATATGTTTGCCTAGAACTGCAGGTGAATTAAACATTTTGTATGGAATCTCTGCAATAAGAAGGATAAATTGTGGGTTAAATGGGTTCACTGTTACTACATAAATGTATGGAGTTGTAAGCTTCTTGGGTAATGCAAAAAATCATGAAATGCAGAGAGTATCTACAGACTGATGGGACTGTAGAATCAGACCTTATTACGATGCAGCAATACTCCATCAAGAAGACGTATGTGGCTATGAGGGGCACTTTTCCAAAGGTTCAATGGAGCAGGATGATTTGTAATAATCCAGGACTGCTCAAATGGACAGCTTTAAGAAGACTTCATACCAAAGATAGATTGATGAAATAGGGAGTAATTGATGAGCAACAATGTGCATTATGTGACAGAGCCTATGAGACCAGTGTTGTGACTACGCTAAATACATATGGTCCAAAATTCTGCAATGACAAGGGATACATAGACAAGCACTATCGTGGCAAGAGGAGTTGAGTTGGGCATGTACATATGCTAACAGAGACACAATATACAGAATGTGTATCAGGTATGGATTGAAAGAAATCAGAGAATATTCCAAAGCGAAAGTGTTAGGGTGGAAAAACTAACCCCCAATGTGGAGGTAGAGAATATTATATAACAAAATATTATCTAAGTATTACACAAGTGGTACACAAGAATAAATAAATTACAATATGTGTACAGATAGGTTAAGTAACTCTAATACCCCCCTTCAAGCGAAACGGTGGTGGACGAAGGCCAAGCATAGCGCGGAAAGATTCAAACTGAGGCCGAGGAAGACTCTTGGTGAAGATGTCAGCCACCTGAAGCGTGGTTGGAACAAACTTAGTGTAGAGTTTACCAGACGACACAAGCTCCCGAATGAAGTGATAGTCCAGATCAATGTGTTTCGCCCTCTTATGAGACACAGGATTCTGTGTGAGAAAGAGTGCACTCCGATTGTCACAGAGTAGCGTGGGGCGATCAGGAGGCAAGGCATGGAGCTCCCGAAGCAAGTGAGTGATCCATACAATTTCAGCCGCAGTATTCGCCATGGCTCGATACTCCGATTCACAACTGGAGCGGGAGACAGTCGGTTGTTTCTTAGCACTCCAGGATACTAAGTTTCCACCAAGGAAAATAGAGTATCCATAAGTAGAACGGCGAGTTTCGAGACATCTGGCCCAATCAGCATCCGAGTAACCAAGAATAGAGACATTATGCGGCTTGGTGAACAACAGGCCATAGGCAAGTGTGCCTTTGACATACCGAAGAATGCGCTTGACACACTGGAAATGAAAAACAGTCGGTGTCTGTAAGAACTGACTAACCTGATTCACTGCATAGGACAGATCCGGACGAGTAATTGTAAGGTACTGCAATGCGCCAACTAGAGACCGATAATGAGTTGGATCCTTAAAAGGATCACCAGCGGTGATGAAGGACTCATGAGGAGCTAAGGGTGTGTGCACAGGCTTAGAATCAAGTAAAACAGCACGTTCAAGGATATCACGAGCATACTTGGATTGGCTGAGAAATAACCCATTATCAGTGTAGGTCACTTCAAGACCAAGAAAATAATTGAGAGCTCCAAGATCTTTAATAGCAAACTCCTGGTTTAGACGAGAGATAAACGCAACCATGAGGTCAGTTCGGTTTCCGGTGAGAATTAAATCATCAACATAGACGAGCAGGTACATAATGCAGGAGGAGCGTTTGAAAACAAACAGAGATGTATCTGAGCGACTGCACGTAAAACCATTGGTGAGAAGAAAGGAGCTTAATCGCTGAAACCAAGCACGCGGAGCCTGCTTGAGGCCGTATAACGCTTTGTTCAAGCGACACACATGATCAGGAAACCGAGAGTCTGCAAAGCCAGGGGGTTGTTCCATATGAACAACTTCATTCAGATGACCATGCAAGAAGGCATTTTTGACATCAAGCTGATGAAGCTTCCAATTGTTGATAACGGCAAGAGATAAGACAATGCGTACCGTAGAAGCCTTAACCACCGGACTAAAGGTGTGGGAATAATCTAAGCCAGGGATTTGAGTGAAGCCTTGAGCCACCAGTCGCGCTTTGAAACGTTCAACAGACCCGTCTGAGTTGTACTTAGTGCGAAAAACCCATTTGGAACCAACAACATTACTGGATCGCGGACGAGGCACCAATGTCCACGTAGCATTTTGAGTTAGAGCAGACATTTCCTCATGCATTGCAGCCATCCACTGTGGGTGCTTAGCAGCCGACTTGAACCCTCTTGGTTCAGAAGAAGCAAATAAAGCGCTAAAGAGGCGATGAGTGTCAAGATGAGCTAAGTTGGCTTGATGTCGAGTGGAAGGTTTAAAAATGCCCGTCTTGGACCGAGTTACCATGGGGTGAACTGCTGGAGTGGACACTGATGCAGGGAGCTGAGTTGGAGCCAAAGAATCACCCAAATCGGCAGCCAAAGTCGGCAGAGATGAGGCAGCAGCAGGATGTGGCAAAGGAAGACCGACCCGAGACGATGTGGAAGGAACAAGGACTGGCGGCACTGCAGCGGGTGAAACATCAGACGGAGCAGCATGTAATGGCTGGGATACTGCCGGGGTATCACTGTGAAGACCATCCAAACAAGGAGGACATAGCGAAGGCAAAGGCGCTGAGGCTGGCGAGGACGAAGAACCAGTGATCACGAAGGATTCTGCCGGCATAGAAGACGGCTCCAAAAAGGTTGAGAGATGCAAGGAGTTTAAGTCCGTTGATGAAGTAGCGCCCGAAAAAGGTAAAGAGTGCTCATCAAAACGAGCATGGCGAGTAACATAGATGCGAGACGTTGCCGGATCAAGACACCGATAACCTTTGTATTGAGAGCTATAACCGATGAAGATGCACGGAAGACTTCTAGGAGATAACTTGTGATTTGTATAGTCTCGAAGATATGGAAATACTCGGCAGCCATAGACCTTGAAGGTACGATAATTGGGCTTCTCAGAAAATAAGAGCTCAAAAGGAGACTTGTTGGTCAAAACCTTCGAAGGTAGACGATTGATGATATAAACAGCGGAGCTGAACGCATCTACCCAATAAGAGGTAGGAGCATGTGCATTAAAAAGCATGGCCAAACCAGTCTCCACGATGTGACGGTGTTTTCTCTCAACTCTGCCGTTTTGCTGAGGCGTATACGGACAAGATAACCTGTGAAAAGTGCCATTTTCTTCAAATAGTCGACGAGCAGTGTGATTAACAAACTCTGTGCCTCCATCACTTTGAAAAACCTTAATTTTCCGAGAAAATTGAGTTTGCACAAACTTCATGAAAACAGACAAAACAGCGGCAAATCCAGACTTGGTTTTGAGAGGATAAAACCAAGTGAAGCGAGAGTAGTCATCAACAAAGGCCACATAATACCTATAGTTATCAGTAGATGTAATAGGCGCAGGGCCCCACAAATCACAATGTATTAAGTCCAAAGGATGCAAAGATCGTTTATTATTTAAATCAAATGACAAACGGTGTCCTTTAGAGAGTTGACAAGAAGAGCAAATGACCGGTTTGGGTAAAATAGAAGTAACAGACAAAGAACCTAACTTATGTAAAAGTAAAACAGTATCAAAGGCAACATGCCCTAACCGACTATGCCAAAGTTCATAAGATGCCTTCAAACTTGAATTTGTAGTAGCCGCCAAAGCTTGATGCTCATTATGCAAAACATATAGCCCATTCTCACATTTGCCTCGAGTTAGAACCTGTTTCGTTTTTCTGTCCTGAATCTGAAAAAACGATTTAGAGAACAGAACATCCACCGGATTATCATGTGTTAGTTTACTAATGGACAAAAGATTCTTGGCAAGATGTGGAACAACCAGAACATCACGCAAGTGCAGATTATTAGAAACAGTAGAGGAACCCGTATGAGTGATAGGAAGAGCAGTACCATTTCCAAATGTCACGTTAGCATTGCCGGAGTATGGAGAAGCATGAGGAACACTTGGTGAAGACGAAGTCATGTGATCAGTGGCCCCGGAATCAACATACCAATCAGGGGCAGCAGTAGTGACATGACATTGGGCATTGAACGCTTGAGCCAAGTTGGCGTCACGAGAGGCAGCTTGAGCGGCAAAGGTAGCAAGAGTAGGACAAGCACTTGCATAGTGGCCATCAGTACGACATAATTGGCAGTGAGGGGGCCTGCGGCCACGACCACGACCACCCGAACCACCACTGCCTCGGTTAGAGCGACCACGGCCGCTGACGGGAGAGGACTGCCGAGGCGACTGGGCAGTGAAGGCAGCAGGCAGCGAGGATGAGGCACCATGAAGGGACTTGAGAAAAAGTTCATGACTCTCCGCCTGTGAGAGTAAGTCGCGAAAGGTAGGCGCCGGTTTGGTGGCACGAATGGCAGTGGAGAAAGTCTCAAAAGAGGCTCCTAAGCCGCATAAAAACCAATGAAGTTTATCGATATCATCAACAGGCTGACCAATGGCAGCCAACTGATCACAAACGGATTTAAATTGACGACCAAATTCAGCAACAGATAATGAACCTTTGACCAATTGACGAAGTTGATCGCGCAGATTATGAACGCGTTCAACAGAAGAATTGCTATAGGCAGATTCAAGCGCAACCCAGATTTGGCGGGCTGTTGTGAGACCCAAAATTTCAGAGACCGCCTCTTCCGTAAGGGAAGAATTAAGGATGATGACAGCCCGTTGATCAATCGCAAGCCAGGCATCATAAAGAGGATTAAGAACCTCTTTGCCATCCGTAAGAAGAGACGATGGAGGAGCTACGAGGATCCATCAACATGATCCAATAAGCGTTGATAAGAAAGTAGGGGCAGCATCTGATTTTTCCAATAGAGATAATTGGTGGAGGAGAGCTTAATGGTAAGCATGTGTAAAACCGTGGCAATGGGAAGAGTGGCATCGCTGGTGGAGGAGGCAGCCATGATCGAAAGGAGAAGAGGAGCAGCGAAGGAAGAGAAAGAGAAAGAGAGGCGGCAGCAGCAGCAGGAGAGGGGCGGCGGCGGGAGGGAGAAGTAGGATAGAAGTAGGATAGATTAGGCTGATACCATGTTAGGGTGGAAAACCTAACCCCCAATGTGGAGGTAGAGAATATTATATAACAAAATATTATCTAAGTATTACACAAGTGGTACACAAGAATAAATAAATTACAATATGTGTACAGATAGGTTAAGTAACTCTAATAGAAAGAAGTCCCCCTCAGGTGATCACAAGGAAAATAGTACAAGAGGTTTGCTTCAGAGGATCCATAATCCCTCGACTGGACAAAACAATCGCCGACCTTAACTTTTATCCCTAGTAATTCTCTGTTATAGTAGAGAAATGATGTAATGGTGGTTAGATTGCTATGCCATTACAACTGTTGAACTCTGTACAACTTCATTTTTGGTAATGGAAAATGTTTTTAATTGCCAAGAAAAAAAATGATATACACGATGATTATACGTGTTGCTACTATAAAATCATTTGTACTCATGAGATTGAATATTTGCGTTTTATTTAGACGAATTTAAATTTTGGAAAGGAATATTAGTGTGAAATTAGAATTTGAATATTCATTACCATAGGAGTTACGTTCTCCTATATTTTTAGTCGTTCGCTAGAATGTGTCTAGTTTCGTCTTCCATTCTGAAGTTGATGAAGTTGCTACTTTTTCTCTAGCTAATTCTACGTGTGAAATGTTGTTCGATTTAAATCATTTTTTTATTTTTCTTTATATGTAATTTCCTATATTTCTTTGTAAATAATTAAAAATGAGACCTCTTTTATAATTTTGCAACAGATGAAGGAGATTAGGGTGCAATTCATTAAAGAAAAGGATAAAGTGTAAGTCATAAAATTATGTATATTTTAAGAGTGCTAATCACAAATTACTCTTATAAGTATAGTATGTTTTCATGAATCTATCAAATATTATCCAACTATACTCTTTTTGTAAGATCAAACTCTTAGATACGATACATGTGAAAAATAAAATGTCGGATTGAACTCTCTAAACTCTTTCTAACCAATTCTTGAAGCTGATCATGCAACTTCAATTCTTAATTGATTTGGCGTTCGATCGAATATGTTATTTAATTTTTATATTTCATCTGTTAATTTTTACTTATCACGTTATTTCTTGTCGGGTGTTTGGCATTGGCCAAATATATTACTTTTGTATGCTATTCGTTCATTTTTATTCTATCACATTTTTCCTCTCTGGATATTAGAGGACTTCACATTTAAAGGTATAATTATTATTATTTTCGTTATTTTTAAAATTTATTTCTAAAGTCTAGTGTCATTTTTTAAATGTAATTCGTGTTGTTGTTTAATTATATATTATTAATAAACGTTAGGTCATGAAAATCAACTATTTTGAAATTTTTGATGTTGGGGTTGGAATTATTACCTTTTGCAAACCATATAGTATTGACCTTTTTTGGAGTTAATATCTCATATGGTCACTCAACTTTAAATAGTTCACTTACAAAGTCACTCAACTTAGGCTTGTTCACTTAGAAAGTCACCCAACTTTGTTTTATAACTCAAAAGTCACTCAATTATTGGTATTTCACTTATAAAATCACTGAACTATTAATATTTCACTTAGAATGTCACTCAATCAATTTAAATATTTTTTCATTAAATTTTGTTAAAATCTAATTTTTATTTTAAAGTATTTTTAAGAAATAATAAAATATCTATTTTAATTATATTATCGATCCACTCTAATTATTTAATTATATTTTTCTTTTGAAAAACATACGGTAGCGATTGAAAAAAAGATTCCTTTTTCATTCTAGCAATTGTCTAAGTGGAACTAATATGCTGAAAAATGATATTTTCTTTTAAAAAAAAGGTTGGAATCAAGAAATAATTAAGAAGTAATCCAAAAATAAACACTGTAGCAATCTTATTATATTTTTTAAAAATAGTTTAAAACAAAAAGTATGTTTCAACAAAATTTAATAAAATAATTAAAATGAGCATCTTATTATTTTTTAAAAATAAGTTTAAAACAAAAATTGTATTTTAACAAAATTTAATTAAAAAATATTTAAATTAGTTGAGTGACTTTTTACGTAAAATATCATAGTTGAGTGACTTTCTAAGTGAAATATCAATAATTGAGTGACTTTTGAGTTGTAAAACAAAGTTGAGTGACTTTCTAAGAGAACTACTGAAAGTTGAGTGACCATATGAGATATTAACTCCCTTTTTTATGACTAATATTATAAACTAGGATAAAAGGACTACTAGCTGGCTGGGATTAAAAGCAATCCATATGTTTAGAGAGGTTTAGCTAGATACCCACAGAGAACTTATATTATTAAATTATTTTTTGTCAATAACATAATTGATTGTTCTGATCTTTTTATTTTAATACACGTACAAAGCTGGAAAAACAAAGATGAAAACAAATATAAATATTTCACCCCAATAAAAAGGAAAGAAAGAAGAGGAATCTAAAAAAATTGAATTTGTTTTTAATTACTTATATATTTTTAATTAATTATATAGATGAGAAGAAGAAAATTAATTGTGATGGGTTGATGGAGTAACAACAGTACTAGTTAAATACCACAAACATAAGTTGGTTGAATGAAAGAAAATTAATTGTGATGGGTTGATGGAGTAATAACACTACTAGTTAAATACCACAAACATAAGTTCGTTGACACTACTAGTTGAATACCACAAACATAAGTTCGTTGAATGAAAGAAAATTAATTGTGATGGGTTGATGGAATAATAACACTACTAGTTAAATAGTACTTTCTCAGTCCAACAATAGTTGCATTTGGCATACCCCTTAAGAAATAATAAATAATAGGGATAATTTTACTATATTATTCTTTGACTTTATTAAATGTAATACTTTGAAAAATGTGTTAGATGAAAAATAGTATTTAATAGCAAGGGTAAAATAGACACAAAAGTTAAATTATCTCTTGATTTTCCAAATTGGACAAGCATTGTTGGACAACTATTTTTAGTATAGTGGACAACTATTGTTGGACGGAGGAGTACCACAAATTATATTGGTTGAAAGAGATAATTGTTTGGTATTAATTATCTGATGATTATTCTTCATGCAATTTCATTGAAAAGAAGCAATAAACGACTTGCATTCAATAGAGTATTGTTTTTATTATTATTATTAACTAGTATACGTGCCCGTGCGTTGCGCAGTTAGTTAATAAATATAATCATAATATTAATTTTTTGATAATTCCAATATTTAACTTATTATTAAATAATATTATCAGATAAATGATACACATTAAATATGTGTAGATAATAACTTTAAAAATATATCAAAATAAAAATTCAAATCCAGCGAATTCACGCACCAATTAAAATTGTGTAGAAAAAAAACTTTAAATCATTTAAAATTGTGTGTGTGTGTTTTAATTCCTAAATTTAGCACAATTATATGTACATGTAATTGTCTCCCAGGTATTTTTGGGGTACTTATATATTATTTTAAACGTGGGAAGCTGTTTTTTTTTTAAAATAAAAATAAAAATTGATACCGTTATTTAAAAAAAAAGGTTAATTAGATAAATACGGATTTGTACTATGTAAAATTTAGTATTTTTAGCCATATATTTATAATTAGTTAGTTAATATTTTTTGTTCCTTTTCTGATTTCATCTTCACTTTTTTGTTTAAAATTAAAAAGTATTATTATTATTAGGCCCAAAAATATATTGGTGTTTATATTCATATTAGGACATTAATCATATGTTAATAATATATGAAAAAAATATTAATTTGCAACAATAGAAATTATATTTAAACAAAAATCGATGTAATTCTTAAGAATGATATCACATATATATAGCAAGTATTCAATTATTCAGTTCCTATTATTCCTTTCTATCAAACACTATTCATATTAGGACATTAACAAACCCTCCTTATAAATGTATCATTTAAAACAAATAAATCAAGTCAAACACATGAGGCTCATGAAAAATGTTATTATATACTATACCATAATGATAAACCATAACATTTTAACAATGAAGGAACACAATCCGCTATTAAGGTCAAAGAGCATTATTTTCTAAACCCTGCAAGTAGTTATTTTAGATTTTTGATTATTGTCCATTGAGAATAAACAACGATATAGCAAGTTCTATCCTCCACTTATTAATATTGAATATTCAGTTATTTCCTTAAATACACATATTGTCATAAAATAGTAATTCTTTTAGTTAGAAAACACAAAAAAGAATTGAAACTTCATTTATAATAACTATTGGTAATTAATATTGTCAAACCCCATAAGTTTCGATCGGCAAATCTATCAACAAAATCAGAAAAAAAAAATTAAGTTAATATTTGAACATTGTTATTCGTGTAAAAATCAACATTATAAAGCCTGAAATTTATAAAAGAAGTTGAATTAATATTTAACCAAAATAATTGTAATGCTTACCTTATATATGTTGAGAGAGTCTAAGGAAAAATAAATTCATCACATTGTAGTATTGTAAACCGAATAGATTTTTGGAATCTGCCAAAATATTGTTAAGCCTCAAGAAATTTGAAACCAAAAAAAAAGTAATTAAACAAAACATAAAATCAAGAGAGAGATAAAAGCAATATTCATAAATGTATTCCTTATCCAATTGTGTCAAACTATAAATGTGTATGTATTTCTAAATATGTTGATGACTTTGATTGTGTGGTTGTTCAAATAAAGGGAGTATAAAGTGGAGTTTATGAGGGAATGGGGTGGTTTAGTTGGTTTTTCTTTCAAAAGCAGGTATTTTAAATTTTAAATAAATCACATATCAATTATACTATATTTAGGGAACTTATATATTTAAGGTATTAAAAACTTTAATTACAAAAGTTTTATATGTTAACTCAAATTCAAATAGATAAATAAATATATTTTTTATTAAGCGTAAAATTTACAAAATATAGATAAATAAACTTGAATGAAAAAGAGATAAATGGAAAAATTCTGACCTTTATATATTGTTTTATCTATCAAGATGGCCATCTAACACAAATTAAATGTAGTAATGCGTAAAATTTACAAAATATAGATAAATAAACTTGAATCAAGAAGAGATAAATGGAAAAAGTCTGACCTTTATATGTTGTTTTTATCTATCAAGATGGCCATCTAGCACGAATTTAATGCAACAATGCTCATGATCGTGTTTGTTTGACAATTGAAAAACGTGATAATCTAGTAATATTCTATCGACAAAAAAGTTTCATATACATAAAGCGTACAAAGATCTCATTGAAAGTGTTAATACTGAAGCAAAAGCCAAAATAAAAAAGATTAACAAATAATAAAATATCTAAAGTTGATATGATGAATTTGCCTCAACTGCTCTGAAGCCACAATCAAAAAAAGGAGGAGAAAAGGTAAATTGTAAACAAAGGTAAAAGAATCTATGAAAGAAATATAGACTAAAAAAAACTCTTTTACGGTTTTTAAACAACCGTTTCCTAATTTTTTGGTTTTATATAAAATATTTTTAAATACTATTTTATCTATTTCTCAATTTGAAAAAAATGAGAAACGTGTGTGAGGGTTGGGAGTGGTTAGTTTATATATAAGAAGTTTCTTTTTTTAATTTTAAAAACTGAATGTTAAAATTGTACAAATTTTAAAATTGGTTATCTTTCAATCACAGTAAATATTATTTTTTACAATTCAAAATATAATTGTTTTTTGAATTATGCTGACACACGTTACTAATATTGACACTGTTACTACATTTGTTAAATTATTGTATATATTTTTTTAAAAAAATTGCTGATTATTTGTTTTAAAAAATTGCTAACGTGGGAGATCTAAAATGGGTGGTTTTTTCTTGCACCCACGTCCCTTTTTATTTTTCTATTAAAACTGATTTCTTTTTTTCTATTTTTCTTCATATATATATATATATATGAAACAAATATCTAATTAAATTATTATATATTATTGTTATTATTACTATTATATCCATTTGTTTTGCTATAAATAAGGAAGAGTTGTGGAAAGATAGAGAGATAAGTTTTTGTTAATTACTTTTTAGTTATATATATCTTGTTGTTTTTTTAAAACTCAAAATTCAAGACTCTAACTTGTCTTTTAAACTGTAACATTTTTTTTTTAAAAAAATAAACAATTTTATTTAGGTAAAAAACTCTACTTTGTCTTCTAAAACAGTAACGTTTTTTCTTTAATAAAAAACTAAATTAATTCAATTTAATTAGTTGATAATTTAAAAGTTAAAAATTAGAGATTAATTGTGGCGCTGACACGTAGGCGCTATCACCTTTCCTATTATATATATATATAGATTATCTCCGTTGAAAAAACACATTTTTTCGAAGGATTGACACTTTCTGGTGAGACCACTGGACTAGCTGGCTGGGTAGGGCTTTACTTCTAGTCAAATATTTTTTTATTCATAATATATTTTTTAATAATTACTTATGATATATTTGCCATATATAGCATCGGGCGACGAGTATGTTACGCTCTGCTTAATATTTTTGTGGATTGTAAAACAAAGTGTCAAAAATGACATAGTGAGGCTCGAAATGAGTGTTTAAAATAAATAAAGTCTAGTTAAGATGTCTTAAGTTAAAGATGGTATCAATTTTAGATGGTCACCAATGAATTTAACCTCGATCGAGTCCTCCTACTGCATAAAATTGAAATATATATCAATCTTCAAGTTGATATACTTCATCGTAAAAGTTCATTACTTTTGGATATTGTATAAGTTCATTACTTTAATTTGGATATTGTAAAAGTTTTTAAATGGAAGAAGAAAGATGGCAAATCAAAAGTTATTGTTATACTTTCTAACAGTAAACTCTATTTGACAACAAGAAGTTATTATATGTTACTGCAAAAATTTATCAAAAAATAAAAATAAAAACTTTACTTCGGAAAATACTTCTTACGTAAATAAGATATTTCAATTTTCAACAACATTTATTATCCATAATTCATAAATAAATAAACTTAAAGAAAAATCATTAAGAAATTTTTACGTGCAAACTTAATTAGTGAAACAAATATTATGATATTACTGTATATTCAGAAAGTTTTCAAATTCTAAAAATTATTTTTCAAACAACTTTGAAAACTCATTTTTTTTTTTTCAAATTTCAATAAAATCTATGCCAACGCTAGCTAACCGTGGAGTTACAAATGCAAATGCTAAATGCAAGTAAAGTGCATGCAAATGCTAAATGCAAGTGCAAGTGCAAGTGCAAATGCAAATGCAAATGTTAGCTAACAATATTAATTTCACAAGTGACAACATGCATATGATGATATCAATTTGCCTCTTTCTATGGGGGTTGCATGCACTAACAATATTAATTTGCGCAAGTCAGAAACGTACTAATCAACATATATTTACAGGTTATTATGCATAGTCGACACTCGACACTCACGCTATTTATTGATATAATTATCCTTCATCGAAAAATTATATGTGCCTAGCTAAAAATATTATATATATATATATGTTACATATTGAAACTTATTAATTTCTACGTGATTTAACTTCTTTTTATTTTAATATTCTTTAGTTGAAATTCTGACTCCACTACTGAATACCACACTGTATTATATGATGAAAGAAACAGGTGGGGGTCTAGTGTGGCCACCATGTTTCCCCAAGTCATGAGCCGAAAGCGCGTCATGAATTTCTTAGCGGCCCTAACTTCTAGGAAAGACCCTAAACAACGTAAAGCTTCGTAGTTCCCACAGACTTGTTGTATATATTTATATATATATAGAGAGAGAGGAGTCAAAATTTGTTAAATGCAAATGCAAATTTTGATCGATCCCAAAATATATTTTCCTAGCTCTAACTAATTATTTCCTTCGATAGTTCTTAAACTATTTGTTGAGGATCTATCGAAAATAATCTATCTCTCAGTCTCTCTCTAGCTAGTCAGAAAATATAGGGGTGAAATCTGTTTACAATCCTACCTTTCCGAATTTCACTTGTTGTAGTGACTGGTAACTAATCATGAGAATCTATTACGATCTCAGGTACATTATGTTGATGCTAATTAACATCTTCAAATCCACTTCTTCTGATTGGGATCCTTTCCATATATTATTATTACATCATGATTCTCACGATCAAATATTTTTTAGTTTCATCATGCTCATGAATAAGATTTCTTTACTTATATTATTTTCCTTTATTTTCTCCATCATTTCTATTAGAATAATCCACATGAATAATTATTCTAATAGTCCTATAAGTATAGAAATACAATTTGGAACTTTCTCCAAGTCCTTTAATATCTTATGTATAGTCACACTTCTACTCCCACAAGTGTTATTTTGGTATATCTTCTTCATTATTATTTTATTTTCTTCATTATTCATGTCTTGTTCTAATTGGATTTCCAATTTCTGGGAATGGTCTCTTCACATACTCTCAACAATTCCCGTCCTTACAATTTTCATCTGTGCTCAAGTTGATAGCAATGCTGGGAATTACCTACTGCCACTCTATGGGGCACCATCTACATATACGGCTCTCACTAGCACAAGTATCGAGTAACTTTTGTTACGTTCGTCAAAGGGTTGATCAAGACTTCATGAGCAGTACCAAAAATATTTTGTTTGTGTGTTCTTAGTTGGAGTATTATTTTTTCCTTGTATTTTCTTTTCACAATTTTCTCTGCATCTACTAGAAATTAATCAAGGTACGTACTTTTGTTATTTATTTCACACATTTTAATTAAATTTATGTCGCCAAAGCTCTTGATCAAGTTGTAAACCATGTAATTATTAATCACTGTTTAATTTATTGGTGCTTGTTTCTTTATTTACCTTGAGGAGATGAATGTGAGAAAAGACCAAAAAAAAAAAAAAAAAAAAAAAGCTAAGTCATGTTACCAAAAAATGTTTGTTCTCGTAAAGTTCTGCAAATTATAATTATTCGACCAAAAAAGATAAAACGTGGTCAAAAATATTTTTAAACTATGTGAAATGAACAAAAATGTACTTAGTTGATAGTTTGGTCGCCTTTAATAGTTTGATCCAAAAATGTCTTTATTGTTACTTAATGGGTCAAAAATGTTCTTTTCCAGATAAACATATTATTTCTAATTTTCTTTTTAAACACATTCTTTTCCTGAAGACAATTTTTTTTAATTAGAAAATATTTATCCTACTTCAATGGGGTATTTTTGACTCATTAAATAATAATAAGGGCATTTTAGACAAAACTATTGAAAGCAACATTAAGTAACAATAAAGACATTTTTGGACCAAACTATTAAAGATGACCAAACTATCAACTAAGAACATTTTTATTCATTTCATATAGTTTCAGGATATTTTTTAACATAGTCTGAAAAAAAGTAATTTTTTGTTCATTTCACATAGTTCATTCCAACAATAAAGATTGTGCTTAGTTAATTAAAATAAAGTAAAGTCACTCAACTATGGATTTTTTTCTTAGAAAGTTATTAGGTATTTGCCGTGAGTTTTTTTTTTTAACCATGATTGAGTTTTTCATTTCCTAAAAGGTAAACATAAAGTTTCCATATTTGACTAGTCTTTTTCTTGTAGGAAAAAGTTTAGGACTCATTATTCCTTCTAGCTTAATAAGTATTCACAATGTAGTCTTAGGGGATTTGAAAATTTTGGTTAAGGGGAGAACTTGTGGGACACAAGTGATACGTTATCACTTGTGTGAACCTCTTTGTATTCCGAGTGAACTGGGTGAGGTTATTTTTCTCTATATTTTGTACTCTCATGTTTATATAGTGAATTGCTCATCTCCTTTGTAGATGTAGGTCAGTTGATTGAACCACGTTAAATCTTTGTGTCTTTTGGTATATTTCTTGTCTATCTTTTTACTCATGGTCTTTCGAGATTTGCTTTGTTAGCTTCCGCATGACACCTGATTATTTTGGTCCTAACAAAAGTTACTCAACCATGAGGTTTTACTTACAAAAATATGCTATCTATTTAATTGATTTTTTCCTTAAAATTTATTGATATGCAATTTTTATATAAAACCAAAATTTTTAGAAATAAAAATATATCTAATTAAACCAAATTAAATCCCTCTACATTTCGTTGATTTTTCCATCATTTCAAATTGATTCCAGTTATTGTAATAATATGCTTTTTGGTTAAGAATCAGCATCACATCGGTCTTGGAACAATTAATATATATCTAAATTTAAAAGCTACATAATGCTGCTGACTAATCACTACACAAATATAATGCCAAATGATTTAAATAGATTACTTTTTTTAGTGGGTTGGGTCATTAAAACAATTTAAATAGATATACTTTTGTAGTTTTAAGAAATAATCACTACTAAGTATAAAATGAAAAAGAATCATAAATTTTATCTTGAGCTTCTAAAATGAAAAATACTATGGTATCTTCATTTTTACTTGTTTATTTGGTGTTATGGCATTTTAATAATTATTATATTATGCTAAAAGTGCCATTTCCAATTCCTTTTGTTCCATTTATGTCATTACTTCCTTTTGGCAGTTGATGGCAGTTGATGCATATTTTATGCTCATTTGGCCAGAGGCGTATCTGAGGGGGGTCACCGGGTTCACGTGAACCCATGCTTCCCTTCCGAGATCATATATAATAGTGTTATATTTTTTTTAAAATATTGAAATATAGATGTGTGAGCCCATACTCGGAATATCATATTATGTGACGATGATTTGGTGCACCTTTCTAAGTGAGGTTAGAAATTTGAATCTAATATATGTATAGATATATCCGATCAAATTTACATCTTAGATCTACCTTTTTACAATAGTGCACCACTTATCTCGAAATCCTGGATACGCCTCTGCTAATTTGGCTAGCTGCTTAATTGCTTAAGGGCAGCATCTTCAAGCTATTGATGGCATTATGCAATATGGCCTTTCCTTTAATTCACCTTTTATTTCCATTATTCTTCGTTATATATGTAACCTCTAGGTCATTTATTTTCTCTGTTTATTATCTCATTATCTTTCTATTCATTGCTAGGAAAACTTCCTCAACTATAAATAATGGTGGTTGAGTGTATACAAGTTAGTCAAAATAGAGAGTTCTTATTAGTTGAAGAGAGGTGTTCTTTTTGTGGAGCTTTGGACTCAACTCTTGTCCAGAGTTTGTTGAGTTACACTTTGTGATTAGGCAGTTGTATCCTGGAGGGGACAGGTCAAGAAGGACTACTGTTGAACCGGTGAAAAACATTTGCTACAATGGGCT
This sequence comes from Solanum appendiculatum, assembly GCA_018342035.1. Classification (NCBI taxonomy): domain Eukaryota; kingdom Viridiplantae; phylum Streptophyta; class Magnoliopsida; order Solanales; family Solanaceae; genus Solanum; species Solanum appendiculatum. The sequence continues at coordinate 1,052,657 of JAGDQO010000791.1, forward strand.
TGAATCTCCTTAAAGAGAGTGAGATATCAGCGCCTAAGCCTGAAGAGATTTTTATTTTCAATTGTAATCTTTTAATATTGTAATTTTCACTAACATTTGGACTTTGCACGTCTCCTAAGAGACAATGATTGACATGAATAATTTATCACAATATCCATATTAATTGATGTTTACTCTTAGATTTTGCAAAATGATTTGATAAATAAGTTATTTATTAATATTAAGGATAAAACGTGAAGAAAAAAATATTTTCTCTTTATATGTTAAAAGTGACAAGTGAAAATTTATTTTTAGTATGCGGACAAGTAAAAGTGAACGAATGAAGTAATTTGAAATAATTATTTTTAAAAAAAAAAGAAATAAAAGCATGATAAATAATTTGAAATAGAAGAAATATATCCAACATAGCACATTGCACCACATAACTATATTTTTAATTAACACTCGCACAGTTAATATATTTTTCTAAAATAATATTTATGCACCTAATATACAATATGAACATTATATAAACAATATATTAATCTTATATATTTATATATAATATGTTTATACATACTCTTATACTATAATATAAATTTTTATAATGTTGACTCAATTTAATAAAGCTTGCACTAAGTAATATGGAATATAAAAATCTCTAAACTTTCGTCAGCTATTTTGCATAAATTGGTCTTCGCAACTTTTTTTATATTTCACACGTAACTTTAAAATGAGCTGTACAAAAAAGGTGTCATTTGAACTTTTCATTTAACTATAGTTTTCACATCCCTTTCTGTTTATCACTTGCAGATTAATTTAAAATATTTTTAAGGAAAATTTTAATAAATACAAAACCTTCAAATGAAATATGAATTTTTTAACTTATCTTTTTGTAAATTATTTTTCTTCACAATCAAATTATCTTATGAATTTTTAACAGATCAGTTCATGAGGCACACTCAATCTAATCGTCATATTTTTTTGCTATTTCAAACTGAAATTTGAAAGTGAGATTACAAATAGATTTCTCTATTAGCTTTATTATAACAATCTTTATTAATTTTTTTAATAATTTATAATAGACATAATACATAAATATGTCTTTTAATTTGGTTTTAGCTCACATTTATGCCCTCCAAATTTGGGTGTGTACAAGTACACACTTAAACTTATATAAAGTTGAAAAAATAGACACACACATCCTACGTGAGACATCCTACATGTCAATTTGCATTCTACGTGGTGTCCTACATGCATGTATTATGCAACTTATGGCTCATGTGTCTACTTGTTCGACTTTATACAAGTTTAAGTGTCAACTTATGTACACCCAACACTAGATGATATAAATATAAAATAAAGTCAAGTTAAAGAGCACACTTATGCATTATGCCTTTATAATATATAACAACAAAAAAAAGGAATTTTACACAAATCCCATAGTGGTAAGAGCTAATTACATCATATCTCTACTCTTTTCCAAATTACAAAAATCCCTTAAATTTGGTGGAATCTGATATATCCCAAAACATCTCGATACACCGCATCCCGATTTTGGATACATCCCTCAACGTCTTGATACATCGCGTCTCGATTTAGATATATCATTCAATGTCCCAATACATCGCGTAAAGTGATGTATCCGAGAATAGGAATTTTTTGTAATTCTTTTAAATGGTAGAAAAATTTAGAAAATATAATAAAATAAGTTGTATATTAAGTAATTTTTTCTATAAAAAAAACTTGTTGGGCCCGGTTGGTTTTCTTTCCTTTACCAGTACTAGCAGCTTATATACGTGAGAGAATATTCTTTTACGTAGAGGACCATTCAAATGTGAATTGTGATATACTCAAATAAAGTTTATAATATAAATTCTTTATAATGACCACCCCTCCTTTTTCTTAACCTTGCTACTTATGCGCACTAGTATATATGTTGAGGAATATTTAGAATTTACATTGCTTTAATTTATAACTTCAAACTATATATATATACCAGGATTACTACTCTTTAATATCATGACCCAAAGAGTTTAAGAAGAAACTCAAAAGCTTAAAAATAATTAATGGAGTTTGATCTTGATTATAATTAACATCCTCAAATCCACATTATCCATTTCTGATAATTGGGATCCTTTCCATATATTTGACCATCCAAATTACCCCTTTCATTGAATTTATGAACTAACTCTTCTTCCTTTTATTATTTTCCTTCCTTTTCTCCATCATTCCTATAACAATTCGTCATCCAATTATGACGATACGTATAAATTCAGGATATTTCTATAAATCCTTTTATATCCTATGTTTAGCCTCACTTCTACTCCCACAAATGTTATTTTGGTACATTTTCTTCATTAATTACCATTACACTTTCTTCATGTTCTTCTTGGATTTTCAATGCATGTACTAGCTTTCGCGAATGAATTATGCGTATTTTCTCTACAATTCCAAGATTTAGCGTTTTCATTAATGGGGAGTTTGACAATAACAATAGTGTGAACCAACTAGACCAATATCTTGAAACTCGAACAACTCCTCCACTTCTGCCTCCAGTGTAATTGTATTTGTATCAAACCAATATTTGAGCTAGCTGATTTGCCGTATAGATTCATCATTATCCACCGAGATATGTTGTAGTCACTTGTAATATAGTTGTTGTTATTCTAAGTTTGTACTAACATATAAATTCTGTATATTAGCATATATAAGTATTTTATTTGTATATTTTATTTGATATAGACAAATTGATTGACATATATGTATACAGAGTTTTGTATATTTAGTTACTATATACAAAATTGCATGTAGTATCATAAGATTGTATGAATTATATCTATATTTTCTGCTCTTCAACTTTATACTCAATCTTCAATGCTTTCTTATTCACGTCAACTCCAATCTGTGTCACAATTGTTGTATAAAACTCAAGAAAAGATGCTTGTTCTTTAAATACTATCCTTATTTGTATACAAATTTGGAGATTTGTATATAACAATTCTATATACTAATCATTACAATTATTTCTAAAATTTATACACAATATAAACAAAATTATACAAATAATACAGAATCGTACTATATACAAACTTTTTTTGACTATTATAAAGTCAACACAAAATGTATATACTCACACGTTCCTCAATTTATATACAAACGTTCCCAATATACATATAGTATTTATATATACAATTCACATACAAGTTTTTACACAATTAAAACTCGAAAAAATTGTACACAAATTTTATCAACTGCACAATATACAAACTTTTTTTGACGAATATAAAGACTACACTTGAAACAAAATGTGGACAATTAAATAAGGCCAATCTTTTTGTCGAATCATACACACTTGAAATATACAAATCGTGCATTTCAGTTTTATATACAAACGTTCCCCACATACTCGAAAACCTTGCACCAAACTTCTATCAACCTTACAATATACAAACTGTTTGACTAATATACAAATTACAGTTAAAACAAAATTTAGAAAATTAAAGAAGAACAATCTTCTTGTCGAATCATATACATTTCAAATATACAAATCGTATCTTTGATTTCATCGAACTACAACCTCTTAAAAAAGAAAAAGAGGAAAAACCATGAATTTTAAACGAACTAAAACATTACATGCACTTCAATATACAATAGTTTTGCTTAATCCTATGGTTTAGTAGTGGGTGGGAGGAAAAATCTGTTTTTTCATATGGAGTTTCTATGGAAATAGAACTCTTTTTCTTGGAACAAGAAGTATTTAATTGACACAATTCCCTTGAATTATGGGATTGTGTATCATTAGTTACCGCATTTAATGCTAATTAATTCATAAAATACAATTTGTATATTACTGAGTCAAGAAACACACTATATACAAAAAATAATCTTAATAACAAACTAAAATATACCCATAGAATGTAATTATATAAACTACACCCATATAATGGTATTACTTTAAATGAATTTGTCATATCTGTAAGTTGCCTATGCCCAAACCAGAATTGCCATAGTGCCCAAAATGGCCCATCATATAATTGGCTAATTGGGCCGTAGAACAACAATGGAAAAATTAGCTATCTAGTCAAAATTTCTAACATAATTATTAAAATCATCTACATTTTAAAATAACTATTAAAAATGTCAATATTTTAGCAAATAAAGTGTAGCCTCACTTCTACTCCCACAAATGTTATTTTGGTACATTTTCTTCATTATTATTATACTTTCTTCATGTTCTTCTTGAATTTCAATGCATGTACTAGCTTTCGTGAATGGATTATGCATATGTTCACTACAATTCCAACATTTAGCTTTTTCATCAATGGGGAGTTTGACACTAACAAAGTGAACGAACAAGAACAAGAACAAGACCAATATTCCGGAACTTGAACAACTCCCTTACTTTCGCCTCCAGTGTAATTATATCAAACCAATATTGCTTGCTCAAGGATTTGTTGGTCGTTCGTTGTCTTACTTTTCATTATAAAGATCAATAATTTTAATTTATCATTCACAACTAAAAATTAAAACTAAATAGTTTTACTATCACATGAAATTCTACATATAATTTATCTTAATTAATGACATAAAAAATGCTTCTTTTTATTTTTTTATTTTTTATGAAGGGTCTATAATTTAATTCAATCAATTATATCAACTTGATGAAAAGATTACATATAATCTCAAATCGTAACTGTATTTTCTTTTTCCTAATAAATTTCAAATTCTCTCGTCGAAGTTCCTAAGTATAAAATATTTATAGTTACATATTAAACTAATTACAATAATGCATTTTTTTTAATCATTTCTAAATATTAATCAGCTTAAATTTATTCACTTATTTTTTTTACTAAATATAGAAATATGTCATTCTTTTTGGGACTGATTAAAAAAGAAAGTGAGTCATATAAATTTGGACAACGTAGTTTTTTGTGCCGTGTGACATATTTTGGGGATAAGTAGTTTTAAAATTCATGTTTGAGGAGGTAATTAAGACTTCTCATAGTTTAGCTGTGCATTTAATAAAGCGTGTCAAATTTAAGGATGTTTTTAACTATTAACTCTATAACATAAATACTATAATTCCCGATTTACCACACCACTAAATATTAAATAAGAGAAAGTTTGAAATGAAGAAATAAACAATAGGTCCCCTGTGATGACAACATTGCTGCAAATGAAATTTCTCCTTGAAATGAAGAGAGTTAGAGCCCGTTTGGATTGACTTAAAATAAATAACTTTTAAAAAGTTATTTTAAAGTCATTTTAAAAATAAGTAGTTATGTGTTTTTGATGTGTTTGGCAAAAAAGTGTTGAAAGTTACTTTTTTTTTTATCAAAATGTCTGAAATACCCTTAAAGTTGTTAACATTATAAAAGAATTAAGGGTAAAAAATTAATATACTTGGTCAAAGTAGAATGATTTATAAGTTAAAAAAAATAAATAGGGGGCACCCTACTTTTAACTTATTTTAAGTTACTTTTGACTTATTTTAAGTTATTATTTAATTGTCAAATACTCTAATAAGTCAAAAACTGATTTAAAAATTAGTTTGACCAATTTATAATCCCATCCAAACAGACTCTTAGTAAGCAGGTGAAGCGCACTTGTTGACGGTGTGTTCACTTATTAAATAAGAGAAAATATAATTATTAACTCATAGAGATAAAAGAATTGGTCTTGTTGTGAATATTTTACATTTTAAAAAAAGAGAAATTGACATAAAAGGACTGACTGTTACAAACCAATAGTAAAATGGAATCCCAAAAGTCAAAAGCTTTAATTTATAACTTCAAGTTGGTATTACCCTATACTTGGTCTTTTAATTTTGATGTGTGTACTTGGATCAACCCACACATGCCTTGTACATATTTTTTCATTTTTAATAAATCCTGACTTTGTGGTTCTTGATTTTATTTTTTTTAAAAAAGTATTACCACTATATTATATTATTATATACTAGAAGTAGTAGTTTCGTTAGTTAAGCCACCTTTTTCTAAAAAGGATTGTAGTAATTCTGGTTTGACACTATTTGGAATGGCTCTCTCATATTGAGAAATTCTGTCTAGTGGCATTCGATTCTAATTATTATTATTTTTTTTAAAAAAAGTATTACCACTATATTATATTATATACTAGAAGTAGTAGTTCTAATTTTATTTTATTTTTTGAAAGTATTAGCCACTATATTATATTTATATATACTAGAAGTAGTAGTTCTAATTTTTTATTTTTTTTTAAAGAAAGCATTACCACTATATTCTCTTATATAATAGGAGGCTACCAAGAGGAGCTTCGGGTCGTTCTAGGGACCCACACAAATTACTCTTTTGTATATTGCAACACGTGTACTTTTTCAAGCTCTTTAACATTATCATTTTTGCAGCAATTTCAAAAACTTATCAATATATGTGGGGGCCACTTGAAATGCAAATCCATTTATTTTTTGGTAAAAAAATATTTGTGTTTGATAAAATTAATAATGAATAAATCATCAAATTAATTAGGCATCATTTCATAGTTGATTAGAATTATATGATATTATTAATGGACGAATTAGTTATTAAATAATTTATGTATCTACACTAATATCAAGTTTACGAAGAAAAAAAAGAAGAAGATAATTTACCATCACATAAATATATAAAACTTATTTTGAATTACAATAGTTATCAATTTAAAAATTTAAAAGACATTTAAAAAATTTAAATGGTTCTTGAAATTTTTTCAGTGCACATAAATTGGGAAAGAAAGAGTAACATATATTATTTGAAATTTATGTAAAAGGTAATTAACAGTTTAAAATATTTAAAAGACATAAAATGTTGATTGATTATATGTGCAACATAAATTGGAACAAAGTAAGTAACATATATTATTTAAAATTGATATAAAATGTACTTTAAGTCACAATAATTAATAACTTAATAATTTAAAAGACATAAAAAATCTATCAGTGCCACATAAATTGGGACAAAAAGATTACATATATTATTAAAAGTTACATAAAAAAAATACTATAAATTACAATAATTAACAACTTTAAATATCTAAAAAATTATTTTTCAAATTCTATCTATATCACATAAATTGAGACAAAAAAAATAACATTTATTGCACGGGCTCTTGTAACTAGTTATATTATATACTAGAAGTAGTAGTTCTAATTTTATTTTATTTTTTAAAAAATATTACCACTATATTATATATAGTAGAAGTAGTAGTTCTAATTAAAATCACGATCCAAAGATAAGAAAAAAACTCAAAAGCTTCAAAAAGAATTAATGGAGTTTGATCTAAGATACTTGATCTTGATTATAATTAACATCCTGAAATCCACATCACCCATTTATGATAATTGGGATCCTTTCCATATATTTGACCATCCAAATTACCCAACTTTCATGGAATTTATGAACAAGCTCTTTTTCATTTTATTATTTTCCTCCATTTTCTCCGTCATTCATATAACAATTTGTTATCCAATTATGACAATACACATAAATTCAGGATATTTCAACAAATCCTTTTATATCCTATGTTTAGCCTCACTTCTACTCCCACAAATGTTATTTTGGTACATTTTCTTCATTACCATTACACTTTCTTCATGTTCTTCTTGGATTTTCAATATATGTACTAGCTTTCGCGAATGGATTATGCGTATTTTCTCTACAATTCCAAGATTTAGCATTTTCATCAATGGGGAGTTTGACAACAACAATAGTGTGAACGAACAAGACCAATACCTTGAAACTCGAACAACTCCCTTATTACTGTCACCAGTGTAGTTGTATCAACCAATACTGCTTGCTCATCGTTGTTCGTTGTCTTACTTTTCATATATAATCTTGCTTTCGTATGAAATCTTTATAATAAGGTATGTTATCTACTATACAACATGTAATCTAATGGTGTAAAATTTCTTTTTGTATTTTGTATCGTGGTATACTCATATAGCTTCTCAACAATGTATATATACATAAATAGATATTTGAGCTAGCAGGTTTTGTCATTTATATTCATCATTATCCACCGATATATGTTGGAGTCACTTGTAAAATCAGAATTGCCATAGTGCCCAAAATGGCATCATATAAATGTCTAATTGGGCCTTAGAAAAACAATTGGACTTGAGAGAGACCTTAAGGTTTTTCAAAGCCCATGGACCATAGTTTTCAATATTTGCACTATACTCCCTGTACATTCGATAAATACCAAAAATTCCCGGAAAACATCTTAATTTGTTACGCTAGCACTAGCAAAGATCGAAATCGGAAAATAGCCAGCCACCCACCAACTCCGCCGTTATACCACCAATCGACCGCCTCTACAATGGAGGCGAAGATGACGAATCGCTTGAAACGCTTATTCGGAGAAGAAGAAGATGAAGACGAACAGCAGGAAGAAGAAAACTATTCAAACCACCAAGAGGAAGAAGAACAAAGGCCACGGCAAGAGAGTAATCAGTCATCACCATCATCAGCATCACAATCATCATCATCTACTTCTTCAGGCGCCGCCGGCGCCGCCGCATCGACATCGTCTTCATCGGGTTCTTCTTCGCGTTCTTCATCGTCTAATAGGAGTAGAAGTAGTGGTAGTGGAAGTGGAAGTGGGAGTGAAAGAGAAGCAGATGAGGATGATACCGGCGAAGTGATTTCTCATAGTAATAACGATTATAATAATAATAGTAGTAGTGGGTATTATCAGAATGAAGAGGATGATGATGATTATAAGGACCTTTTTGGGTCTGATAATGAAGATTATGCTAAAACGCTTTCGAAGAGCCGTTTCCCAGTTCCTGGTAATTTGTTAATTTTGTCCCTTTTTATTAACATTTTGCTGCAATGTTAATTTGGTTTGATAGGTGAGTTTTTCTTTTTGAAGTGCTTTGAAGGGTTAAGGTTTGGAACTTTTCAGTTGTTTGAACACTTCATTTTTAGGTTTTGAGTTCAACAACAGCATACCCCTGGTAATTCCACAAGTGGGGTTTGGAGAGATTAGAGTGTAAGCAGACCTTACCCTACTTTTTGGGGGGTGGAGTAGGTTTTGAGCTTGTTTTGGATTGGGGATTTGGTTGGTCTTAGAGATGAGGGTAATTTTGAAATGTTTTTGAGGGTTAAATTTTTTAACTTTGCTGGTTTTGGCTCTGTTTGGTTGATTTGAGCACTTTGCTTTGAGGATTCCAGCTGATTTTGGGGCATTTAAACTTGCTTTTTGTTTGCTCTGATTGATGGGGTGTTTATTTTGGATGTTTCTGATGGTTTGATTTTGGAACTTTTGGGTATTTTGAATCTGTTAGTTTGGTTTTTCGACTTTGGAGAAAATAGACAATTTTTTTTTTCTTTTTCCCCAAAATTCTGATCTCATTTCTAGTGTGGCTTGGAGTGAGTTTGGTTTGTTTTAATTTTGCATTTCGGTATGGTTGGTTGTGGATGCTGAATAACACCTGAATTCTTCTCTTTGATTTTTGAACCTTTTTCACAAAGAAACAGACGAGAGCAAGGAATTGTTTTTAATGATTTTTAAACCTCCAGTTTTTAATTGAGGAGCAGAAAAGTGAACAAGGGGTTTTATCAGCCCATGTTTTTCAAACCATGAGTTTCTGCTGTAGAAGAGAGAAGCCATAAGCTGATTCATTTGCATTTGGAATAATTTAGTTTTTGTTGATGAAACTGATTGTTCTTATTGCATAATTCTTATTGCAAAACAGAATAGATTCTGACGGAATGTAGTCCATTGTTGCTGCCGAGCATCTTTTGTTGTTGTGCTTCTGATTTATATGTGGTACTGAAGTAGCTTGTTAATGCTATTGCTATTGTGATAAGTATCATCTAGTGATGTTTTTTGGATTTGGTGATGTGCAGTTCATTGTCTTTAAATTCTTCAGTTTGGAATCTCACAGAGAACTCAATCTGCTGTTTAAGAGAATTGGCATAGTGAAAAGCTATCAAAGAGTTGTAGATATTCATGATTCTAAGCAGGAAATGTCTTGCTGTTCAAAACCATAAATTACTCAAATTGTCAACATGAGTCATGCTTGCTGTTTTATGAGAGATCTAAAGTAGAAGTGTACTAAAATTTAAATAGTGTCTAGATGGCCTTGACTTTGCTGCTTCGTGAAAATTCTACTTAATGTCCATATATAATCTACATAAGTTAATACTCATGTGCCTAAATTGGCACTGTGTTGTATAAGCTAAAAACAATTGAATAATTAGTGATTGGTTTGGAACTGTGAAAGAAGAATGCCGATCTTAATTGTGTTATGAGAAACAGTGATTTAGCTCTTTGAGAAGCTTCAAAGGAAAAGCCTATGGCTCCATATCCCTTGGAACTTTTTTCTACAGAAAAGAAATTGCTCATACATAATCATCATTAACATTAGTTTCAATTTCCACCATTTAGGTTAATATTTCATTAATCCAGTCGATTGTTGTTTAAGCTCTTCTTTCTCATTCTCTTTTGCAGTTTTACCCCCTATACGTATCACTAACCACCAAACAAGGGGTGGATTTGGCCGGGGCCGCTGGCAAAATGATAGAGGAGCTGGCATCCTTCCGCGACCAGGACCTTATCCTCCAAGGCAGAACTATGGTTATGGTTCCAAGTTTTTCAATGGCCATCGTGATGAACGCTTTGTGTCTGAATTGAAGTTTGCAAAGAGTGAAGAAACATTAGCAAGAAAATGTATAGCTTTTCAAGAGGTAGATTCTCAACCAGTTGTTTTCTCCTTTTTGTTGCCAAACTACCCTAGCTAAGCACATGGACTACTGCCAAGCTGTTTTTAAAGCTACCTGGGCTGACAGAATGCACAACTTTAACTTTAAATCACGCTTTTGTTGGTGTACTGGGGTTTAACCATCGTGTCAAGTGGGTTCATCGATTCTGTATAAACAACAATAATTTCACTTGGGTTTCAAATTAGTTGGGGTCGGCTATTTGGGTCTTCCATATCTATTCCTGCTCCATTTGGACTCCATTCTGATACTAAGTAGTTTGTAATTTAAACAAATTAAGCTTCTCTAGTGCTAGAGGTTCATTCATTCTCTATGTACTATATCCTTTTCTCCAAAATATATTTTTTATAATTTTAATAATTCTCCACTGAAGGGCCTCAACTCGTCCCTTGTCATAGCCTATAAAACACTACATTCTCCCGCAAAAACTTTGCTTGTTAGTCATGACATGTATGAACTGGAGTGGACTGCTCCTGATTGGAGAAGAAATGGATTGTAGTGTTGTTTGATCCCCCTCGCTCTTACATATCCTTTAAAAATTCAGACCTTCTTGGTCCATCGACATTTTAACATCCACTGCATGTAAGACTGGTTTTTCTTCTAATTTGTTATAATTAATTTATGGGATAAATAGCCATGTGAACTCGCGTGCTTCAGTCGAGTTGAAGGTGGAGATGTCTACTTTGATGACCGCAGCTTGGTAAGCATTATGTCTTTTTTTTTTCAATGACATCTCAATATACAAACCCCAGAATGACCAATCATAATAGCACATTCCTTTTGTATTATCAGAGGTTATTCAAGCGTCTAATCACCGAAGATGTTGGGGCAGACCTGAATCAAGGTTTTGACACTTTTACCGAGAAGAAAGGTATATGCTAGAGGGATGACGTATGAGAATATGAAACTTTTAGATGCTTGATGGTTAGGCTCAGAGTTCTTCTGTTTTCTATCTGCACCTGTGTATAATCTGACAGATATGTCTCTTTGGAAGATTTGGGTTCTCAAGGTTTTGGCGACTTATTGGCCAGTATCAGGAATAAAAATATACCACTTGATAGAATGCATTTCGTGGTAAGAATTTTGTTTTTTTAATTCGTTATCAGAACTCCATGTGTTTGGCAATTGATTTAATGGTGGTTTGCTTTTTTCCTTTTCCTTGTGTCAGACTTATCGCAACAACCTCAATAAGGTAACTTTGAATCTCCTCTGACTGATGCTTTCCATATTATGGAGAAGATCATTAAGCTGCAATATATTAATAGTTCATTTTGTCAGCAATAACTGCTTTTTTAACTGGCACAAATTAATACTCATTTATATTCCTTGTCATCTGGTGTCCTTGATGGCAAGATCCAGTTATAATTTTCAGTTGACATGATGCTGTCTGTTAACACTCGTCTTGGGTGTCCTATTTATTTGCAGATAATGGCTACTGCTTATCTCAGGAATGAACCTTGGGAAATGGGAGTGCACAAAAGAAAGGGGGTTGTGTATCTTGACGTACATAAACTGCCAGAACGGCCACAGAGTGTGCTGGACCGGAGAAGGTTCTTGAATGTTTCCTGAATTGTAGCTTTTAAGAAAAACTGTGCATTCTTTTTGTGGATAATGTGAACCGTCTCAGAAGGTTTATACTCCCTCTGTCCAACAATAGTTGTTCATTATTGACTTTGCACACTTCTTAAGAAACTATAAATAGAAGGATAATTTTACTATATCACCCTTTGAATATAATAAATACAATATATTGAAAAATGTAATAGGGAAATAACTATAATTAATGATAAGGGTAAATTAGGAACTAAGTGTAAAATTATCCTTTGATTTCATAAAGTGGACAAGTATTGTTGGACATTCCAAAATAGTATAGTGGACAACTATTTTGGACGGAGGGAGTAATTTTTAGTTGGCTGAGTTTAGATTCTATAATAACTCTCCAGCCAAAAGAACTTTAAGGCTCACTATACTAAAGAGCTACTGATTTCCATATTCCTGATTAACGATGGAGTTGGGATGCAATTTCTCTCCTTTTCTCCACCTTTCCATTTTGTTTTCCTTTTTGCTGGTTTAACTATGAAGTTGGGATCCCATGTCCATAAACTGTACACTATGTATCACTTGCCTCTGTTGTAATTAATATTTGGCTGACATAAATTTCTAATTACAAAGTTCTTCAGTGAATTCTGCACTATGGGAAATTTATAAACCATTTTATATTGTTCACGACAAAGAGTCTGTTAGAGTAAACTTTTCTCTTTTTATTTGTTAAAAGAATTTAGTATAAGGGGAAATGAAAAGATATCAAATAATTCTGGTTGGTCACAAACTATATTATGATCAAAATAGCCACACATAACTTAAAATTTGACAACATGAAAACGTTATCTGCTTTTTTAGAAAAAGTATTTTTGTTTATAAGAAAGTTTGTTTAGAAAGTATCTGTTATTATGTATTAGAAGTATTGACTAAATATGCTTTTCATGTTTTGATAAGGTTTCTTTTATTGCCCCTTTAATCTAGGTGTTACTGGGGATATTGTTTCGAGAGCCTTGCAACAGAAGATCCTAGGCGATCTGATGGTGAAGGGATACATCATGTTGATGCCAATGTTGAATATTGTGCTGTAGTTAAGACAAAATTAGGAGCACATCGTGTTTTAATGGGGGCTGAAATGGACTGCTGTGATTCAACTGATGATGGGAGGAGGTTTTATGTGGAATTAAAGACTAGTCGCGAGGTATGCCTTCCTGCTGGGATCTCTTTCCCTCTTCATTCTTTTCTGATTTTTAACTTTTATACCTTATTTCTGTTATTTACAGCTGGAATATCATACTGAGGAAAAATACGAGAGGGAGAAATTGCTCAAGTTTTGGGTATTGACGATGGAAACACATCTTTCATGCTCTTTAGCAGATTCTTTACTGCATCTTTTGCGTATTTATTTGTGCTTTAAATACCAAATCAATAACACATTAACACAAGGATTAGTTTTTCTACGTTGCAAGCTATTCCAAGTGAAAACTAAATTATGTTAAGAGATGTATGAGATAGGAGACAAATATTACACCCAAAAAAAAGAAGAGATAGGAGACAAATAAATAATTGAAAAGGGAAGAAAGAGGGGGGAGGTCTATAGGATTGGAAGTATTATAGAGATCATTACACAAATTCTTTTCTTGAGTCAAGGTTTCTGTCCTTGTGAAATAGTACCGTCAGCACTATGAGTTATTTTTTCTAAGTAAAAAAAAGAAAAAAAGGAAATGTAAGTTTGTGCTGGAAACTGGAACTATTGATAAATATGATAAATGTAGACTTCCTTAGAGTTGTTGGCATCTCCAAATTTAAGTTTATATGTATAAATTTAGGAAAGTTCTGTCTAGCCAAGGAAATTTAGTGAAGCTTCGCTTTCTGCCATCATGTAGTGGGGTTTCCATTTTGTCCTGTCTCATTGTGGATGCTATGAATATGACTTTGTAGGTTATACATACCTCTTTGCATAAGAAATACTCCCTCACTCCCGTTTTAACTATCAGATTTAGCTCTTTTCACGCCCATCAAGAAAAATAATAAATACAAGATATAATTTACTAAGTTACCCCTATTTATTAGATTCCTTTTGAACATTGAGCAGTATTAAAAAGAACTACTCCTTCTGTCCCAATTTATCTGGCATACTTTCTGTTTTAGTCAATCCCAAAAAGTATATCACCTTTCTATGAGTAGGAACAACTTCACTTAAAAATTTTCCTTTTACCATTAATGAAATGATTTGTAGACACACAAGCATCTAAGGTTTGTTTTAGACCACAAATTTTAAAAGTTTTCTTTCTTAAACTTTGTGCCTAGTCAAACGATGTAACATAAATTGGGACAGAGGGAGTACTTCTTTAACATTAAAGGTAGAGTTGGAAACAAGTTTCTTCTTTAGTCTTGAATTCTAGGATGATCTTTTTTTAGCCAAAACGATAGTTAAAATGGGACCGAGATAGTACTAATTTTTCTCTCGAGTCCAGAACAGTCTGAAACTTAATTGTTTTTATCTTTGATCAATTCAAACTTGATTATTTATTTTCCTAATGGCTAATGTCTTTACCTAGGAAAGGCGGATTTCGTATAATGGCTTATATTTTTTTGCATCCCATATATTCCTAGTATTTAAGTCCTCAGGGCTTAGTACAAGTGGCAAAGGTTGAGGGACTTGTTACTTAGGTCATAGGTTCGAGCCCTGCACCATGCGGCCTAAACCTAGTATATCTTAAATTTTTATTTTTCCTTTCTACTTTAGTTATCAACTGCTTGTAGATTGTCGTTTGTTTGAAGCTTTTTAGCTGTCTATTTACTTTGCTTATGTATATTCTCTTTGTTGCAGATCCAGTCATTTCTTGCGGGTGTACCTTATATAGTTGTTGGTTTTAGGTAAATTTACATGCTGTGATCTTCCATCTTTGCTTTTCCTTTTCCTTTTCCTTTTTTAGACAGATCTTGCTCTTGTTCTTTAATCTGTTTATGCAACTTAGGGGAAAGGTCTACATACACCCTACCATTCCCAGACCTCACTTGTGGGATTACACTGGGTAGACGGTTGTTGTTGTTATTATGCAACTTAGTGTCACGAGTTTCTTCTCTTTCGTCTCTGCATTAATTTTCAACAATAATGAGAATGTTGCTTTTCTCAACAAAAAAATGGGATTGTTGATATTTAGTGATGAAACTTTTTACTTTTTAAATAAAAGAAATGCTCAGTAATCATCTTCATGATCTTTTATTTCTAGTGTGTTCTTACAGTGACTGGTTACAACCTAAGTTAAATTTGTTCAGTTAATTTTTGACAAGTGACGCAAGGTTAACTTTACGAATCTGTAATTGTGTTATACTGTAGGGATGATGCTGGTCGTCTTGTCCGCACAGAAAGATTGAGAACTAAAGATATTACACACAGAGTAAAAATGAAAAATTACTGGCAGGTAATTAATGTCTTTGCTTTGACATGCATAAATGCCTGGTAATTAAGCTCCAGTTCTCATGTCTCTTGGCTGTTGCTGTGGTAGGGCGGAGTGTGCTTAGCATTTGCAGATGAAGTCTTGTGCTGGCTCTACGGGACCGTAAAAGAAAGTAAGGACACTAGTAAAGCTTCTCTAGTGTCTCGTCATTTGAAATGCTTTCAGATCTCTGATGCTTAGTTCGTTTATTTGTGAACGATATTGTGATTTCAGATGAAGACTACATATTGCAGTTTACGCCACATTCTGCACGTTTGGAGCTTCTTCAAGCTCAGTCCTGTCCTGATTCAATAACAGAACATGTTCAACAGTTATAATACCTATTTTGGATGATCAAATTCTTCGTTTTATGGTGGTAACAATTCTATAGCATAGCAATGTTCGATGAAAGAGTAAGATCGTTCCCCTTTTCTTTTGCGGAATTTTTGTATCAACTGTAATCAGTTGTAAATTTCTTTTTTTTTTTTTTTGATGATGCAAGAAACTACACCCCCGTTACGTAAATTATAATGGGCAGTGTAAAAGTTATAACTGAATTGGTCACAAAAAATTGAATTCTCAATTTTGTTCTTTTAATCGTGTATTCGAAGTAGGTCGTCTCAATAAAGGATGCATTAACTTTATCTGACAAGATATTTTTCCTTACTATCAAAACTGAAAATAAAGATGATTCGACAATGAAGACAACGAATATATACAAAGATTGATAGGATTTATTATAAGTTTATATAACATAACGGTCTTAAGTTAATATACAATAATAATTAAATTCACATTCAAATACTTATCGATATTTAGTGAACTTTTATTACATGTATAAAACTTAAGTTGAAGCTATTGTATTAACATAAAACATTAACTATCCCGGATTATTAGTGAAAAAGAAAAAAGTAGTATGTATGAATCGTCATATTGATCTCAAATTCTCAAGTGTTAACAATAGTAATTCGAAGAAATATAAAAATAAATTAACATCGCTATTCATTTTTGTCCAAAAAAAAATCATAACACGCACTTACAGTGTATTATGTGTTTGGATTATGTTAAAAAAATAATCATAACACCATTTTGCAAATTTGGTTGATTTTTTTTTTTAAGGAAATAATGACTTGATCGAATCATCATTCGCCATGTGGACAAAAT
Source organism: Solanum appendiculatum (assembly GCA_018342035.1). Classification (NCBI taxonomy): domain Eukaryota; kingdom Viridiplantae; phylum Streptophyta; class Magnoliopsida; order Solanales; family Solanaceae; genus Solanum; species Solanum appendiculatum. The sequence continues at coordinate 1,069,527 of JAGDQO010000791.1, forward strand.
GATTTTGCAAAATCGGATTTGGTTTTCAATTAATCCATGATGGCATGGATGAACATTTTCTCAAGTGAAACTTTTAGCGGACGGCATAATATATGAGCATTTTCTCAAAGTTCGATAACATATTTAAGCCTTTTCCCTAAAATTTATAAAGATCTAACTCTTGAAACTCCAAAGTTCAAAATTGAATTACCATTTTACCCTTACACTAAATCAAAAAATTATAAAACATCTAATTAATTAAAATATGAAGTGGGAAGATGTCAAAAGTTGAAAGGCGAAAATATCCATAAAAAGTTGTTGGATATGTTTGCCCTTTTAAAAACTAAATTAGTTATATTTTTTTTGTATTTGTTTTCTATGGTTGTTAAATACGAGTTGGCAATAGAAAGATAAACGCGTAAACTTTTTGAAAAGGTAAATTGTATCAGTGCTAGTAAACTTTTTGTGGAAATTGAGTTGGGTCAACAACAATAATGCATTATTCATCCCACTGTATGTATATATACAACAAGTTCCTAGCTAGTTAATTAGATATTTCCAATGGAATTCATAATTGCTTTCTGCATCTATTCACTTTTTATAATTCTTTCCCAGCAATCTCAGCTTACATATGCTGGGAAACATCTCTGTCCCATCGATGAAGCTTTTTATTTGCTTCAATTTAAGCAAGGCCTCACAATTGATCGAAATGTTCTTATCTATTGTGACGACGACATCCTTGCCAAGAATTTGTCCTGGAATGTTACAGGAGATTGTTGCGAATGGGATGGTGTTACTTGCAATGCATTTACGGGTCATGTCATAGGCCTCGATCTTTCTTGCAGCTTTCTTACCGGAACCATCCATGCTAACCACAGCCTCACAAAACTTGGTCATCTCCAGAGACTCAACCTTGCCTTCAACGAGTTCGATGACTTTCCACTTGGAAATAGTATTAGTGAACTCACTAGTTTGACGCATCTCAATCTTTCAGCTTCTGGATTTGCTGATGGGAAGATGATCCCACCAGGATTATCCAACTTGTCAAAGTTGATTTCACTTGACCTCTCCTGGAATTACATCCAAGTTGCCCGAACAACCTTCACAAGTTTGCTGCAGAATTTAACCAACTTAGAGGTACTTTTGTTTGACAGAGTGGACTCACCATTTGAGTTACCTAAGAATTTTCCTTCTTCTCTTAGTAAATTAAGTCTTGAAGACACCAACGTGTTTGGGAACATAAGTGAGTCTCAGATTTTTCATCTACCAAACTTGCAAGTGCTGAGATTGGGATGGAATCCTTTATTAACAGGCACTATGCCGAATTTTAATTGGAGTTTCAGTGGAAGTATTTTAGAGTTGGACTTTTCCAAAACTGGTATTTTTGGGAAGGTACCTGATTCTATTGGTAATCTTCATTCTCTTTGGCGTTTGAACCTCATGAATTGCCATTTATCTGGTTCGATTCCAGAATCCATAGGCAACCTCACTGCAATCACAAAGTTGACACTTTCAAATAACAACCTCACTGGTAATGTTCCCTCAACTATCGGAAACCTGAACAAGCTTCAGTCCTTATTTCTCTCTTCCAATAATTTTGAAGGCTTGATTCCAGACATCTTTGCCAACTTTTCAGAGCTGTATAGTTTAGATTTCCACAGTAACAATTTCACTGGCCCATTCCCCTATTCAATTGCAACCTTGACACGCCTTGAAATTTTAGAGTTGCAAAACAATTCATTAAATGGTCCACTTCCCTCTAATATAAGCGGACTTCAAGAGCTGTATAATCTTGATTTGTCTTTCAATTATTTCACTGGCGCAACACCCCCTTGGTTATTCTGTTTTCCAAACTTGATTTATTTATCTGTTCAAGCCAATCAATTAACTGGGAAATTGCCAAATGAGCTCAACAGAAGTTCCTCAGAATACGTTAGTATTGATCTTTCGCACAACAAGCTACATGGCAAAATCCCTGATTGGATGTTATCCATGAGCATGAGTGGACTGGATCTCTCTCATAACTCTCTCACAGGCTTTGAAAAACAAGTATGGCGTTCAATGCATTTGTGGTCGCTTAATTTGGAAAACAATTTTCTTCAAGGGCCTTTGCATCAATCCATTTGTGACTTGATTAACCTTGAGGTTCTCATTTTGGCTCAGAACAATTTCAGTGGTTCAATCCCAGGATGTTTGGTCAACTCCAATAGCTTCATTTCTATAATAGACTTGCGAATGAACAATTTTCATGGAGAGATACCAAGATTCTTACCTACGAGGTTACAATATCTTGGTGTATATGGCAATCAATTGGGGGGACAAGTCCCGCGATCCTTGGTTAACTGTACAAGATTGGAAGCTCTTGATTTGGGGAACAACGTGATAAATGACACGTTCCCTATTTGGCTGGAGAAACTTCCATACCTACAAGTTCTGATTCTTAAATCAAACCTCTTTCATGGTCCAATTGGTGATTTGGAGTCCGAATTTCCATTTCCTGGGTTACGGATCTTTGATCTTTCCTTTAATGGGTTCACTGGATCTTTGCCAACTTATCTCTTCAAAAATTTTAGAGGTATGATGGATGTGGATGAAGAAAATACAAGAATTACTCGAGCTAGTAATAGGACTCACAGAGATTACCTTTACCACGTTAGTTTGGTGATAAAAGGTAATGAGTTTGATATGAGAATCACGTCAATTATGACGAGTGTTGATTTATCAAGCAACAGGTTTGAAGGAGATATTCCAAATTCCATTGGAAATCTGAGCTCACTTGTGTTACTCAACCTGTCTCACAACAGCTTCCGTGGTCATATTCCTGCAGAATTTGCACAATTGCACCAGGTCGAAGCATTAGATCTCTCATGGAACAGACTCATTGGAGAAATTCCTGGTCAATTCTCGAGTTTGACATTTCTTGAGGTCTTAAACCTTTCATACAATCTCTGGTTGGGCACATTCCTATTGGGAAACAGTTCAATACATTTCCAAATGATTCGTATTGTGGAAATCCTGATTTATGTGGATTTCCGCTATCAAAAGAATGTGGAAACAATAATGAGTCACCACTTGAAAAAGATGATGATGATGATGATGATTCATATTTTGTGAGCGGCTTCACATGGGAAGCTGTGGTAATAGGTTATGGTTGTGGTATGATATTTGGATTGTTGATGGGAGGCCTCATGTTCCTATTGGAAAAACCAAAATGGTTTGTCAACTTTGCTGAAGATATTGCTCAACAAATTGCTGCTAAGAATCGAACAAGGCAAAAGAAGAGACATCAAAGACGTGGTTTAAGAATGAATTAGTAATATACCAGGTATGCATCAAAACTTTTTGTAGCTGTTTATTGGATAACTTTGTTATTTTTTCGTAAATATTCAAAAACTCAATTTGTGTGTGCAGAGGTTGTTGGAGAGTTGGACAAGTTTATTAGCAATGGATGCATCTGTTACAGTTGATTTCTATAGTTTTGTGGCAAATAATAAATAAGCTTTAGACATAGCAACCTCTGTACTTTGTTCGGATGGTTGTCTCGTAATGTATTGTATTTTATTTTATTGTTAGTTTGGCAATATGAATCTTCTATTATCTACTAGTTTAATGCAACATATAAATCCTCATATGGTTAATTGCAAAGTTTTAAATAGAAAAGAAGCCTATGGATCGAAATTAGTACTATAAAATGTGTCAACATCTCAATTGGTGTGGTTTATAATGCCAGTAAACTAAAGAGTCGTTGTTTGAGACCCAACTACGACTTTCATGGAGGCTATTTCAGAGATGTCTTTTTTATATTGCCAATGATGATATCGGTCATTAAATCGAAAGAAATTTAATGTTTGATAACAAAATCAAATGATATGTAAATAGGGTCTAAACAGGGCCAAATAGGGCAGAATTTAAACAGGGCAGACCGCAAAACATGGCAAGGCAAGACAAAACAAGACTTTACCCGCCCCACCCCCATAGGCGAATCCAGGATTTCAAAAGAACGGGTGCACCATTGCTTTAAAGACAGGTCTAGTTGGAACTTGGAAAGTGGGTGGGAAGAAAACCTTTTGAGTTTTTTTGTCTTTAGAGCTTTTAAAAAAAAAACCTAAAAAAACGTTTTTTTAATTAATATAAAAAATTTTCAAACTAGAGACCTTAGTGTTGAAAACTAGCGCTCAAACCAGTGAACTATCAACCCATTTTGAGTATGGGTTCCACCAGCTCATATTTAATATATTCTTTAATAATTATTTAAGTAATATATCAAGTTTAGTCGGATGACCACGGGTGCCGGTGACCCAAATTTAATACATAAATTCACCCCTGCCCACCCCGGCCCGCCTATTTTCATCACTAATCGCTATTCATTTTGGTTTATGCTAGGCACGTGTTCTTTGGTTGGAAATTGCACCAGAGACCTTGAAAAGTGATCTTAAACTTTTAAACTCCGCTTGCCTTAACGTGAAAATTTCAAGGTCAAAAGTCAAAACTTGTTAAATTTGAAATTTCGCCCACGAAACAAACAAGGTCAAAAGTTCAAGATCACCCAACTTCAAGGTCATTTTGGTAAATCACCCTTTCTTTGTTTAGCATGTAATTTCATTGGAAGCAATTTTTTTTGGGTTGCTACAATCAATTCATCTTCTGGTCCATTTAATTATCTTGCAATTTCTCGAATTAAACGCGTAGATTGTTTGAAATGGGAAGTTCTAGTGTTGAACGATACATTTCGAAGGAAAAAAAAGATAAAGAAAAAGAAAGGAAACTTCATATGCTGAACGATATATATGTGCATTCTATTCTTCAACTTCCACTTCCTGCCCTTTTTCATTCAAGTAATTTTGCGGGGCAAGCAAATTTTTAGACGCGTATATCTGAACTTCATAACTAAAGTCACTTAACTATGTTATCCAAAACAAAACACTAAACTTTGCCTTTAAATATCCTCTCTAATCTCTTTTCTCATTCTTTACTCTACAGATTTCATTGGAAGAAGTTTTTTGGTATGGTTGTTAAATAATATAATGACTATTTTACAAGTTGGCAATTTTCTAATTAAAAAGATAAACACGTTCAATTTTTAAATGCTAGTTAGACTTTTGTTTATTTATGATTGGTTTAAATGCTTGTTAGAGTTTTGTTTTTGGTTAAGAAAATGCCTATATATATATATATATATATATATTATATTTAAAAATATATTTAATAAAAGTTCGGTTGGTGCACCGAAATATCGAGACCTTACACCGAACAGAAGTACCGAAGTTTTGGAAAAAAACACCGAAAATCTCTCTAACTTTTGAATTTTGTGCATAACTATGTTCGAAGACAATTCAAGTATTCTCCTCACACTGATTTTACTGCAAGTATATCTTTATTCATGTATTTTTATAATAGAGTTATTTATACATGAGGAGAGCCGCGTAATTTATGATCAAGTAAACTTACTATTGTTGACAAACCAATAGTATTGCTATAATAATCATTGAAAATGAAACTATGATAGTAAGATTGTCAATTAACTGAAACTTTTCATATCAACTTTTACGTTTTTCTCTTTCTAATCAGCTGTTTTAAATTGAAATTATAGCTTGAGAAGATTTCTTTAGCAATTTTTTTGAATTGGCAATATGAGGATTGTAACTTAATTTGTATTTCTCTCTTTTATTACATTGTTTATTAGAATACTTATCAAGTAGAAACTTAAATATTCAAAAATATATTTAATCTTTCTTATAACTTCGCAAAGCACGGATAAATACACTAGTATTTGCAGGTGCTAAGTTGATGAGTTGCATGAGATAAAAACATGTATTCTCTTATGTTAAATAAACTTTAAATTAAAAACTTAGTAAGAATTGAGTGGGTTGGATTAAGACCCCACTTTTCGCTTATTTTGACACCCCTAGTTGGACCTATTCCTTGCTACTATTATGTAATTTCATTGGAAGAAATTTTTTGCATGGTTGTTAATTAGTGACAATTTTCTAATTAAAAAGATAAACGCCTACACTTTTTGAAAAAATATTAAAATTGTATTAGTGGTAGTGAAGTTGTGTGACTTAATAAAGGAGGAAATTGAGTTGGGTCAGCGTACAATAATGCATTATTGATCACACTGAATGTATATAAAGATGGACTACAAGTTACTAGCTATAGTTAGATATATGCAATGGAGTACCAACAATTGATAATAGCTATCTGCTTCTATTCACTTTTTGTCCAACAATCTCAGCTTACATATGCTGGGAAACATCTATGTGCCCGCGATGAAGCTTTTTATTTGCTTCAATTTAAGCAAGCCCACACAATTGGTCAAAATGTTCATCGCTATTGTGATGACGACACCCGTTCCAAGACTTTGTCCTGGAATGTTACAGGAGATTGTTGTCAATTGGATGGTGTTACTTGCAATGGATTAACTGGTCATGTCATAGGCCTTGATCTTTCTTAGCGGCACCATCAATGCTAACAGCAACCTCACAAAACTTGGTCATCTCCAAAGACTCAACCTTGCCTTCAACGAGTTGAACGACTTTCCACTTGGAAATAGTATTAGTGAACTCACTAGTTTGACACATCTCAATCTTTCAGCTTCTGGATTTGCTGATGGGAAGATGATCCCACCAGGATTATCCAACTTGTCTAAGATGATTTCACTTGACCTCTCCCGGAGAAATCTCCAAGTTGGTAGAACAACCTTCACAAGTTTGGTGCACAACTTAACCAACTTAGAGGTACTGTTGCTTGATAACTTGGATGCATCATTTGAGTTACCTAAGAATTTTCCTTCCTCTCTTAGGTACTTAAGTCTTGAAGGCATCGGCATGTTTCGAAACCTAAGTCATGAGTCTCAGATTTTTCATCTACCAAACTTGCAAGTGCAGAGATTGAGATATAATCCTTTATTACAGGCACTTTGCCGAATTTTTGGGAAGGTACCTCATTCAATTGGTAATCTCCATTCTCTTTGCTATTTGAACCTCTTGTATTGCCATTTATCTGGCTCGATTCCAGAATCCATTGGAAACCTCACTGCAATCAGAGAGTTGACACTTTCAGTCAACAGCTTCACTGGTAATGTTCTCTCAACTATCTCAAAATTAAACAAACTTGTTCGTTTACATCTCTCTGATAACCATTTTCGAGGCTCGATTCCAGAATCCGTTGGCAACTTCACTGCAATCACAGAGTTGAGACTTTCAGGTCACTGGTAATTTTCCCTCAACTATCTGAAAATTAAACAAACTCGTTAATTTAGATCTCTCTGTCAACCATTTTCGAGGCTCAATTCCAGAATCCATTGGCAACCTCACTGCAATCACAGAGTTGGGACTTTCAGATAACAGCTTTACCTGAAATGTTCCCTCAACTATGCGAAACCTGAACAAACTTAGCTACTTATCTCTCTCGTCCAATAATTTTGAAGGCTCGATTCCAGACATCTTTGCCAACTTTTCAGAGCTATCTCTTTTAGAATTTAACACTAACAATTTCACTGGCCCACTCCCCTATTCGATTGCAACCTTGACTAACCTTCAAACCTTAGCGTTGCAAAACAATTTACTAACTGGTCCACTTCCTTCTAATATAAGCGGACTTCAAGAGCTAGTAATACTTGATTTGTCCTTCAATTATTTCACTGGCACAACACCCCCTTGGTTATTCCATCTTCCATCCTTGACTTCTTTATCTGTTCAAGACAATCAACTAAATGAGCTCAAGAGCAATTATACAGAATACAGATTCCACGAAGTCGAACAATTCTTAGGTAACTCAAATGATGCGTCCACCACCTCAAATAAATTATTGCCAAAACAAGTATGGCATTCAATGAATTTGGTGTCGCTTAATTTGGAGAACAATTTTCTTCAAGGGCCTTTGCATCAATCCATTTTTGACTTGATTAACCTTGAACTCCTCATTTTGGTTCAGAACAATTTCAGCGGTTCAATCCCAGGATGTTTGGGTAACTCCAGTAGCTCCATTCTTGTTTTAGATTTGCGAATGAACAATTTTCATGGAGAGATACCAAGATTCTTACCTACAGGGTTACAATATCTTGGTTTATATGGCAATCAAATGAGGGGACAAGTCCCGTGATCCTTGGTCAACTGTACAAGCTTGGAAGCTCTTGATTTGGGGAACAACAAGATAAATGACACGTTCCCCATATGGCTGGAGAAACTTCCAAACCTACAAGTTATGATTCTGAAATCAAATCTCTTTCACGGTCCAATTGGTGATTTGGAGTCCGAGTTTCCATTTCCTGAGTTACGAATCTTTGACCTTTCCTTCAATGGGTTCACTGGAACTTTGCCATCTAATCTTTTCAAAAATTTTAGAGGTATGATGGATTTGGATGAAGAAAATACAGGAATTACTCGAGCTAGGAATAGGACTCAGAGAGATTACCTTTACCCCGTTAGTTTGGTGATAAAAGTTAATGAGTTTGATATGAGAATCACGTCAATTATGATGAGTGTTGATTTATCAAGCAACAGGTTTGAAGGAGATATTCCAAATTCCATTGGAAGTCTGAGGTCACTTGTATTACTCAACCTGTCTCACAACAGCTTCCGTGGTCGTATTCCTGCAGAAATTGCAAAATTGCAGCAGCTCGAAGCATTAGATCTCTCATGGAACAGATTCAATGGAGAAATTCCAGTTCCATTGTCGAGTTTGACATTTCTTGATGTCTTGAACCTTTCCTACAATCATCTGGCTGGCGCATTCCTATTGGGAAACAGTTCAATACATTTCCAAATGATTCGTATTGTGGAAATCCCGATTTATGTGGATTTCCACTGTCAAAAGAATGTGGAAACAATAATAAATCACCACTTGAACACGATGATGATGATTCGTTTTTTATGAACGGGTTCACATGGGAAGCTGTGGTAATAGGTTATGGTTGTGGTATGATATTTGGATTGTTAATGGGAGGCCTCATGTTCCTACTGGAAAAACCAAATTGGTGTGTGAACTTTGCTGAAGATATTGCTCAACAAATTGCTGCTAAGAAGCGAACAGACGTGGTTTAAGAATGAATTAGCAATATACCAGGTATGCATCAAAACTTTCTGTAGCTGTTTATTGGATAACTATATGCCAATTGTTTATTAAATTAAGTCACACAAAAAGGAAAACCAACAGATAAAAAATGGAGTACCAAAAATCCGAGATGAGAATATATCTTTGTATTGTACATATAAAAGAGAAAAATTTACAACGAAGATGTAATCAACAATTTATGCCAATTAACGCAGCAAAATAAAGTCCATCAACAAGTGATAAGGTTTGCATACCACTTGATGGAATTTCTTTCTGCTTCTATTTACTTTTTATAATTCTTTCCCAGCAATCTCAGCTTACATATGCTGGGAAACATCTCTGTGCCCGCCATGAAGCTCTTTATTTGCTTCAATTTAAGCAAGGACTCACAGTTCATCCAAATGCTTATCACTATTATTGTGACGACAAGACCCGAGACAAGGCAAATGGATTCTGGGGAGAGCAAACAGTAAAAAAAAAAGGCAAATATCGAGGCTCATGTCCTCAGCGAGCCGAAAACTCAATAAAAATCAAAATACCAAAAATCACAGATTCTTTAGCAAAAAATAAGCCTAAAGAATATATCTTTTTGTACATATAAAAGAGAAAACTTTACAACAAAGAAGCAATCAACAATTTATCCCAATTAATGCAGAAGTTTACGTGGTTAATAACATAGAAGAACGCTAATGCAGTCTCCATTTTGTAAACTCAAAGCTCAATTCTTTTGCTTTCGTTTCTCTAACTATAGTAATAATAGAGGAAATTGGGTGCTTTTTCTATTTTAAAATATAAGGAAACATGTTTAAAATTTGCCCCTTTATGTACTCCACCATCCCGGTCCAAAAGTATTCTTTATTATCACATTCAAGAAATATGTATTAATGTTGCTTTCATGACTAAAAAACTTGTTATAATTATTGTTCATGAAGATTTGTGAGGTTGTCTATAGTGTTTTGTTATTACTTTTTCATTTTTGCTATTTATTTCTCTATACTATTTTGGATTGTTTTTTTTTTTTTTGGAGGATCTATCGAAAAAAGTCTCTTTACCTTTGATTAAGTTTTTAGACATTGAAACTTTGACTATTCTATCTTGATTGAATGTGTTTTTTAGGTGATTGATTAAGGAAAAAATTGTTTGTATTTTCTTTTGAATATTTCCATATAGCATATAGGTAAGGTGTTAGTTTGATATAATTGAGGCGTTTTTTGAAAAGCAGAAGTCATAATTTCCTTTATATGAGTATACATAAGTTGAGTTCGACTAAACTATAATTACCAATGTATCGTACTGTACCATAAAAATATTGAAATCAAAATTTAAAATACGAAATCATACCAAAATAATTTGGTATAATAATAATATAATATTTTTCAAAATTAAAATTATCAAATCAATAATTTGCTTGTTACTGGTAAGTCCATATTATGTGAGTGCCCGACGGCCCAAAACCAGGCCCAATTAAAGATGTCACAAACATCTGAACCTCGTAAGCCCAACCACTACATACAAGAAATTCGTGGTCTATTATATTAAATGAATTTAAATTTTACATATGATATCTAAATTCAATACTTTTGACATGGAGCACAAATTTACACGTAAAAATTCATTGAAATTATAATACATAGTATAAATGAACTCATAATTATAAGAATATAACTGATTCAATAATAAAAACTTTAAAAGGTTGAATTCCTGAATCGAATACGAGAATAGATGAACTAAACTTTTAGCGGACGACATAATATATGAGCCAAACTTTTAGCGTAATTCTTCCATCTTGATTGGGTCGTTCCTATACTTAGATCTATTCTTAGTTTGAATGTTGGCGTATAAAGAGTCAGTCCCTGCAATGAGAAATTCATGAGTGAAAATAAATAAATAAAAGTTGTTTGATTTAGTATAATATTATTAATGTGTAGTACCTTTAACAAGAATCATCCGATTTTGGGAATGATCAGCCATTTAAGTGTTTGAGAAACAACAAAATCAAAAAATATAAAATCTAATTTGTAAAACTTTTTAAAATTGAACTTCAGAACATTATGAACTTTAACTCAGATACAAAACAAAGATACATGAGAATAATAAAACAATAGAAACAAACTTGCATGTATAATGTTGATTTGAACATGCAAACACGTATTGAGAGGATGAAGGAAAAAAGGAGTAGAAAAAAATTGACTTGTTAATATACCATTATTAGTTAAAAAGTTTAAATTTAAGATAATTATTCAATATCATATTTAAGGAATTTGTGTATCTGATTAAATATTTTAAAATATATGATATAAATATTAAAAGTGGTAGTATGTGTAATTGCTTTAAACTAGAGGTTAATATACTATATATGGTAGTGATGTATGTGTAGTAGATAGTTTTTACAAAAACTATACAAAATAAATTATAAAAATACCTCAATAATGTTGAAATTATAAAATAATAGTTGGAACATATACTTGTTTGATAATATATAAATATAAAAGAAGTAATTATATATAATTGTTGAAAATATACAAATAAGGTCTAAAAAAGTTTTGAAATAAACGCAATAAACATTTATAAGCCAAATTCATAGAATCGTATACAACATAATGTGAATTATATTGATAGAAATACAACTCACAAAAAATATACAAATACCTCAATTTCTTCACCATCATCTTGGTCCATTGACCCAAATTCAACTTCTTCTTTTTCTTCTTCAGATGTTTAAGAATATGCATAAGTTGTTACATTTTCATTGGGTCATTGCGGTGTTTGGATCTAATTTCTTGTTGATTAACTCCATATTTAGCAAGAGATCCTACAATTTCTTGGAACTCTTGAGTTAGACACAAAGAAAAAGATGGAAAATCGTCCATTTTTTATGCATGCATTTGTATACCTCAAGTGATTCTCTTGGAAGGAGTTAGTTCATCCATGATTTGTATGTATCTATGGAGATAACTGAAAAACTAAAAGAAATCAATGGAATATACAAATACAAATAAAATACAAAAGATTGAAACCACCGGAAGAGAAATAAAAAAATTTTAAAAAAAAACTGCAAGAAGTTACCTGAAAATTATGGGAGCACGATTTGAGAGGGAGACACAAAATTTTTGATATTTTAAATTTGAAATTGCTTGAGTGAATTAAGAAGAAAAATAAGTAAAAAGATTAGGATGAGCGAGAAAGCCGAAAAACTATTTGTATAATTGAAGAAAACGATAAATATGGTAGTATATATTGGATATACAAATCCGGAAGTGGTTTCTAGTAAATAGGATGTAATGTTTGTGGCGAGCGGTAATCTTTTACAACTATAATTATGATAAATAATTAAGTGTAAGTGTATATGTTTACTTAGTCGGATAATTTTTCCTTTTTTTATTCTAAAAAGAAAGCTAAACCCTGCCAACAAATTCAAATTGAGGCACACAAAAAGGAAAGCCAAAAATCCCAGATGAGAATATATGTTTGTAGATATATAAGAGAAATTTACAACAAAGATTAAATCAACAATTTATCCCAATTAACGCAGCAAAATGATATTTCAAACTGCAATTCCAAAATATATATACTCCGGAAAAATTCCTTCAAATAGTTGCTTTTCATGACTCAAAATTTTGTTATGATTAATGTTGAGGAGGTTGTCTATAGTATTTTAGTCATTACATTTTCATTTTCGTTATTATTTTCTCTATACTTATATACTACTTTTGACTTCTTTTTTCGGTAGCTGTGAGTCTATAAAAAACAATTTTACCTCCAAAGTAGAAGTAATAAAGTCTACATACACTGATAGTCTCTTATCTTGGGGTTAAGATTCAAAGTCATTCTTGAGTTTTTACATAGAGCAGTAATAGTCCCTGTTGCTTCCAATTGCACACGCAAGTGTACGTGGTCGCAGAAGTAATAAGTGTCTCTTTAAGAACCGGAATATCGAACCCACAGAGACTTGTCAATTAACTATTTACTAAATTATACTAGTCTAATTATTTATTTAAGAGTGTCAAAAGAAATAAAAAAATGCAAGAATTAAATACTAAGATTAACTTACAGTGATTGAGACAATTCCAGGGCTGCAACATGCATAGGGTTTCATGTATCGCATCTCATGTAATGAATTAACTAAGGTTATCAAATTACTGATTTACAGGGTTGATTTTATGATCATGATCTCTCGACCTCTAATCGCCTACTCCAACTAGCTGTCTAACTACATCGTTGAGCAGGGATAGGCAGTCCTAATTGGCGAGCATTTATATGTCATCCTGTTTCGTAACCAAGCGAGGTGTTCGTCCGGGCGTCACTCCTAAACACGAATCTAAACAAAGTTAGAACAAGCTCTTTGCATTCTTTGGTCTATCTACCTCTTTATCTCTCGAGTCCAAGAATAGACAATAGATTTATTTCTATGGTGATCAAGCATGAAATACTAAAACAAGAATACAAAAGTAATTAAACGATAACCAACATTAATTCAAAACAATCGATGTTCAACAATTACCCATGGCCTCAGCCCCAGAACAAGGGTCTTTAGCTACTAATACCTAAGAAACAGAAGAAGAAAAGAACCCTAAAAATTATTGACAATTTTTCCTTACAAAGTGTCTTCCTTCCAGTATTCTCCAATAATTATTTCTATGGACTATTTATAGATGTAGAAAACCCTGAATAAAATAACTGAGTCCAAAACAAAGTAGGAATCCAAAACCAAAACGGAATTGAATTCCTTCTTCCCGCTGCCCAACCTTTCCATATATATAAATATTAATAATATTCAATTTAATCTATTAAGCTGTCTGCTTGATTTTCCTTCTTCAATCTTTCATAATTAATTCATTTTAGCTCCAAACTTCTTCAACTTTGTACCAATTTAATCCTACAAATAAAATACACTATTTAGCCCAATCCATAAAATCCATGCTAAAAAAGGACAAATATAAATAATAAATATGAGGCAATTAATGATAAGAAAATATATTCTTTGCCTCAGATCAACACCCACACTTAAACTTTTGCTCGTCCTCGAGCAAACATTAAAGCTCATCTCAAAAATCATACTAGGAAGCCATCACTTTGGTTGATACAAACAATTAGGCCATATTGAAATTTGAAAACATCAAGTACAATTCCCGCTCATTATGCAAGACATCCAAATAAACAACAAACCTCTAACCTCCTAACCTCAAGGAAGGACTCTGAACTCATCAAATTTAAGCTTGCTCACCTACTCTCATCAAAGAAAGTTAAGAACATCACCTATCTATCATGAAACAAGTGCCCTCACAAGAAGAAATAGTCCACACACTCAATTCAAAAGATTGAATATAAATTAAGGATTTCACATCAAAGATCAAATCTCACACTCACCAATAAAATTCACATGTATGCTCAAAGAACCATATGCTTGCCCATTATGTACATCTCCACTAATTAAGCATGCTCGACTAAAATCAAATAGGACTTTAACGGGTTATAATGTAGGCTAAGGGACAGGTAGGAAAATTATATAATAGTGACTCACACTTTCCTAAACACTTTGTATTTTTAGACTTCATCATCCATTATTTTCTTCTCTTTATTTTCAGCCCTCTCTTCAACAATTATTTCACTAGTAATTCTCATCATCTCAAGAATGCTTCAATCATTTTTTTTTTCTCAAAGAATTTTTTTTTCTTTTTCATGTCACATTCTTTCGAAGAGGGCTTTTTTCATCACTTTGTAGCTATCATTGATTACCTCTTGTCATTCAACCATCCCTTTTCTTTTTCCAGATATAACAATTATAATCAGTCTATGCTACAGTGCTCAAGGAAGCAAGGTGCAAAAATTAGGGATTCAACAAAATAGTTAAGGGCAAAATATGGCTACCAACAAAAGGCTACAAGCTCAAAAGGGCTAACTAGTGATATAATATCTGAAAAGGCTAAAATTTACAAGACAAATCAAAGAAAGCCTATTATCATCTCCTAAACTGAGCAACACTTTTTATTTCGCTTCAATAACTTGCAGGGCAAGTTCTAGACTAAGATGCAAAACATGGAATAAACAAATTCTCACCACACATGGCACAAGTATCAATCAAGATGGATCAATTCCACTTCTAAGAGAGATAGGATCATAACAAACTACAAAATAAAACAAGCTATAAAAAAAGTCACGACCATGAACCTAAGTGTCAAAGAGTCTGCAATTTCATTAGCAATCAAGCATTCACAAGAAAGTATTATTCAAAATTAGGCCTAAATAGCAAGTATCACACAACTCAAAAGGGTCTTTTCTTTTCTCTAAAAAAATAAAATGAAAAGTAAAAAATTTACTCCCTATCGGTTCAAAGGGACTATCCTCAGGAAAAGTACCGAAAACAAAAGCCGAGGAACCCACCTAAAAATACAAAAAGACTCGATAAAGCAGCAAAAACTAGGAATTCATTCCTCCACCCCACACTTAAAAAGATGCTATGTCCCCAAAGCATCAAATAAAATTCTAAAACAAGGGTTAGGAAAACTCCCTGAGGCCTCTAGGCCTAGCTAGTAGCATGTTCTCTTAATTTTCATCAAAGGTCGTCACCCCACCCTTAAGCTCAAACGTGCTCCTTAGCTCCAAATTCTTGGGTACTCAGACTTCCCCTAATCTGCAAAAACAAGACCAAAAGAAAAGAAGAAAAAAATGACACTATAAAAAAATTAAAATAAGAAGCTACACTACCAATTGGGTTGCCTCCCAATAAGCGCCTAATTTAATGTCGCGGCACGACACAAGTAAATTCACTACTTTTCTTTCCACTTTGAACTTATGAATTGTATCCCTAACTTCGCATCAATTTTTCTGCTCCTCTCTAAGGGCGGTGGTATAAAGATAACAGAACCAAGTAATAAATGTCGCATCTTGCACTTCTTGGCCCTTATGTGAGGAATGTCATTTTGTCTATGTGGATTAAAAAACTTTAGGATGTCGGGGCCTTGTTCCTCATCTATAGTCAAGTGTTTTGAATGAGATCCAAGGTGCCTCAACTCCAAAGCAACATTATTTACAACATTCTCACTTTTGTACTCTTTCTCAACATTGACATTAAGGAATAAGGTATAGTTGAATGGTTGGAATTCCTCTTTTTGCTCCACTATCTCCTTCACATACTTGGCGTACTTGGGAATTCCCTGCAAAATATCAACCAAGGGGAGATTAATGTGAACTTGTTTAAGGAGAGACAAAAACTTACCGAAGCATGCGTCCTCGTTTTGCTTTTTGGACTTTTGAGGAAACGAAGGGGGTGGTTTTAATTGAGGAACAATCCTCTCAACATTCGCATCTTGAACCACTTCTTCGGGTTTCTTTTCTTCTCTCACCGCCTCAGAACTTCTCTTCTTTTGAGCTAATTCTTCCAGTTGTAATCCACTCCTTGTGCTCACCGCATTCGGTTGCCTTGGGTTAGGATCCGTGTCACCCGGAAGATCTCCAGGAGGACGCACATTGACTGCATTAGCCAATTGTGCGAACTGTCTTTCCAGATTTTTCAGCGCTAATTGGGTGTTTTTCCACTCTTCTCCTAACTTGTTGTTGATTTCTGTACTTAGCTTTTGGAACAACTCCTCCTTAGTCATGCCCCCTTGCTTCGCACCTTGATTATTTGGCTGTTGAAATTGTTGTCCATTACCTTGTGGTTTGTATTGGTTCTGCCCTTAAGCCTGATTTTGGTGTTGATTCTGATTTCCACCCCATGAGAAGTTGGGGTGGTTCCTCCAACTTGAGTTATGCGTGTTCCCATAATTCTGCGTACCTCCACCTCTTTGGGCATTCCCACTTCATCACCCCTGTCAACATCACAGATAACAGAAGAATCATAATAGGGGGGAGGGGGATAAGAGTTAGGACAACCATTCCAATGACCAAATTGACCACCACATATATGACAAATAGGACATTCGATATCCAAATGGGGTCCATTACAATAATTACAAGGATAGTTCTCACCCAACCACGATTTATCCCAATCAGTCATATCAATAAGAGTACCAAATTATTCAAAGGGAAAAAAAATTATTGTTTGGAAAAAAAAACTAATTAATAAAACAAATTTTTTTTTAAATAAATAAAAATAAGAAGTATAACCTAGAAGAATAGTTAATTTCTAAGTCCCCGGCAACGGCGCCAAAAAACTTGTTGCTTCCAATTGCACACGCAAGTGTACGTGGTCGCAGAAGTAATAAGTGGCTCTTTAAGAACCGGAATATAGAACCCACAGAGACTTGTCAATTAACTATTTACTAAATTATACTAGTCTAATTATTTATTTAAGAGTGTCAAAAGAAATAAAAGAATGCAAGAATAAAATACTAAGATTAACTTAAAGTGATTGGGACAATTCCAGGGCTGCAACATGCATATGGTTTCATGTATCACATCTCATGCAATGAATTAACTAAGGTTATCAAATTACTGATTTACAGGGTTGATTTTATGATCATGATCTCTCGACCTCTAATCGCCTACTCCAACTAGCTGTCTAACTACATCGTTGAGCAGGGATAGGCAGTCCTAATTGGCGAGCATTTATATGTCATCCTATTTCGTAACCAAGCGAGGTGCTCGTCCGGGCGTCACTCCTAAACACAAATCTAAACAAAGTTAGAACAAGCTCTTTGCGTTCTCTGGTCTATCTACCTCTTTATCTCTCGAGTCCAAGAATAGACAATAGATTTATTTCTATGGTGATCAAGCATGAAATACTAAAACAAGAATATAAAAGTAATTTAAACGATAACCAACATTAATTCAAAACAATCGATGTTCAACAATTACCCATGGCCGCAGCCCCAGAACAAGGGTCTTTAGCTACTAATACCTAAGAAAAAGAAGAAGAAAAGAACCCTAAAAAGTATTGACAATTTTTCCTTACAAAGTGTCTTTTTCAAAGTCTCTCCAATAATTATTTCTATGGACTATTTATAGATGTAGAAAACCCTGAATAAAATAACTGAGTCCAAAACAAAGTAGGAATCCAAAACCAAAACGGAATTGAATTCCTTCTTCCCGCCGCCCAACCTTTCCATATATATAAATATTAATATAATATTCAATTTAATCCATTAAGCTGTCTGCTTGATTTTCCTTCTTCAATCTTTCATAATTAATTCATTTTAGCTCCAAACTTCTTCAACTTTGTACCAATTTAATCCTACAAATAAAATACACTATTTAGCCCAATCCATAAAATCCATGCTAAAAAAGGACAAATATAAATAATAAATATGAGGCAATTAATGATAAGAAAATATATTCTTTGCCTCAGATCAGTCCCTTATATTTGCAATATTGGTACAATTTTGATCATCCCTCAAACTTTTACCTATTTTTTAACATTGATTTTGTCCACAATTTTATGTATGGAATGTTCAATCGTCTTTTCATATATTTAGTAGAAATAATAACTCCATGTAAGAGAAGGTGAAAAGAAGAACACATTGTTTAGTTCAGTAGAAATATTATTGCAACTAAACTAAGAGCACCTTAACATATGACGTTGTAAGAAAAGAAAAAAAGAACTATTGCACGTGAAATTAATGTGATGAACCTCTTGATTTTAGCTGCAATAATATTTATACTAAACAAAACAAGGTGTTCTTCTTCTCACCTACTCTCACATGGAGTTATTATTTCTACTAAATATATATATAAAAAAATGATTGAACAATCCATATATAAATTATGGATAAAATTAATGTTAAAAAATAGGCAAAAGTTTGGGGAAGGATAAAAAATGCACCAATATTGAAAACATGAGGAACTATTAGTGCTATATGTGAAAACTCAAGGATGACTTTGAATCTTAACCCGCTATTCATTTTTGTCAACAAAAAATAAATGGTCACACTCACCGTGAATTACGCTTTTGAATTACGTTAAAACTTGAAACAAACTTATAATTTTGTTTGGGGAAGGATAAAAAATGCACCAATATTGAAAACATAAGGAACTATTAGTGCTATATGTGAAAACTCAAGGATGACTTTGAATCTTAACCCACTATTCATTTTCGTCAACAAAAAATAAATAGTCACACTCACCGTGAATTACGCGTTTGAATTACGTTAAAACTTGAAACAAACTTGTAATTTAGTTTGGGGAAGGATAAAAAATGCACCAATATTGAAAACATGAGGAACTATTAGTGCTATATGTGAAAACTCATGAATGACTTTGAATCTTAATCCGTTATTCATTTTCGTCAACAAAAAATAAATGGTCACACTCACCGTGAATTACGCGTTTGAATTACGTTAAAACTTGAAACAAACTTGTAATTTAGTTTGAGGGTGCGTGTACTACGGCAAATTTCTTTTTAGAAACATAAACGTGTAGACTTTTTGAAATGGAAAATTGTCCCAAAACCATTGATGTAGAAAAATATACTCTCTTATCATGAATTAATTATGATATTGGAATATTGTGGACCTATCCCCCACTTGATACGCTGTGCAAGAAGAAGACATGGTTGATAGGTTCAGTCGTTAGGGGGTACAAAATTGAATTGAAAATCGAACCAAATCGCAAATTGAGTCAAATAAAAAAATACCCCGACTAATGATTTGGTTTGACTTAGTTTGGTATTGGAAAACAAATCCGACTATACTTGGGTTGGTTTTGTTCTAACTAAAATAAGTCAACCCTTGAACAAACCAACCCGACATTATATATATAATTTTTAAAATTTATTTTATACATTAAAGTATTTACTTTGATGTAATTTCTAAATATTACTTAAACGTTTTCATAATTTTTATCTTTTAACTTATTTTTTTTGGTTTTTCGAGACTTAGAATTTTAAATAATCCAAGGAAGGTTATAGTCCATAGATATTAATAACTCTAATTAAAGCTCAATTCAAAATCAAATCAATACTAATGCTAAAAAAATAAATTAATTCAACACTAAGAATGACAGTAATGTTGAATATTTGTTCTTTAGTTTGGTTTATAAATTTAACATTTGATACAATAATTTGGTTTGATATTTAAAAAACTCGAACCAACCCGATCATATACACCCCTAATATGTACTTTCGATTTCAATACACAGAAAGACACAGAGAAATATACAGAATAGATAGAACTTGAAGTAAGATTGAAGAACTTTTGAGTTTATAAATAAAATATTTTCTACCCGTTAATAACATAGAAGAACGCTAATGCAGTCTCCATTTTGTAAACTCAAAGCTCAATTCTTTTGCTTTCGTTTCTCTAGCTACACTAAAAATAGAGGAAATTGGGTGCTTTTTCTATTTTAAAATATAAGGAAACATGTTTAAAATTTGCCCCTTTATATAAGCAAAAGTATTCTTTATGATCACATTCAAGAAATATGTATTAATGTTGCTTTCATGACTAAAAAACTTGTTATAATTATTGTTCATGAAGATTTGTGAGGTTGTCTATAGTATTTTGTTATTACTTTTTCATTTTCGCTATTTATTTCTC
Source organism: Solanum appendiculatum (assembly GCA_018342035.1). Lineage (NCBI taxonomy): Eukaryota > Viridiplantae > Streptophyta > Magnoliopsida > Solanales > Solanaceae > Solanum > Solanum appendiculatum. Next base: position 1,090,031 of record JAGDQO010000791.1, read on the forward strand.
TATACTGCTTTGGATTGTTGTTTTTTTTTTTTGGAGGATCTATCGAAAAGAGTCTCTTTACCTTCGATTAAGTTTTTAGACATTGAAACTTTGACTATTCTATCTTGATTGAATGTGTTTTTTAGGTGATTGATTAAGGAAAAAATTGTTTGTATTTTCTTTTGAATATTTCTATATAGCCTATAGGTAAGGTGTTAGTTTGATATAATTGAGGCGTTTTTTGACAAACAGAAGTCATAATTCCCTTTATATGAGTATACATAAGTTGAGTTCGACCAAACTATAATTACCAATGTACCATATTGTACCATAAAAATATTGAAATCAAACTTTAAAATAGGAAATCATAACAAAATAATTTGGTATAATACTTTTCAAAATTAAAATTATCAAATCAATACATTTTATATAAGTAAGAATATCATTTGCTTGTTACCGGTAAGTCCATATTATGCGAGCGCCCGACGGCCCAAAACCAGGCCCAATTAAAGATGACACAAACATCTGAACCTCGTAAGCCCAACCACCCACATACAATCCCGAAATTGGGAAAATTACATGATAAGACCCTTCATAAGACTTAACTACATATATAATAGTACTTTTTAAATATTACAGATATGAAAGTTCTTTTTACATATATAGCAATTTTAAATGCTTAAATGAATTATCAATTTACCTTAACTAAGAAATTCTTTTCATCCATAAATATAGGTATTTTACTTTCTCTTTCATAATTATAAATTTAAAATTACAATAATCCCTTTAAATTAACTCAATCCGGATACATTAATGGTAGCGCGGATACATTAATACATATACATTATTAAAATAAGGGATTTTCCAATCCGGATACATTAATGGAAGCGCAGATACATTAATACATACACATTATTAAAATAAGGGATTTCCCAATCCGGATACATTAATACGGATACATTATTAAAAGAAGGGATTTTAGAAATTTTTAAAAGATATAGGGAAATATGGAAAATAGTTTACTTAAAGGTGTGTAATTTAGTAATTTATCCTTTAAATTTTATATATGATATCTGCAGGTGCTATGTTGATGCTTTAGACGACATGCCCTATAGTATTTAGCAATATTTGCAGGTGCTATGTTGATGAGTAGCACCTATTCTTTGTAATTTCATTGGAAGTTTCTTTTTCTATGGTTGTCAAATATTAATGTCTATATGACGAGTTGGCAATTTTCTTTTTGTGGAAATTGAGTTGGGTCAACAACAATAATGCATTATTCATCCCACTGTATGTATATATACAACAAGTTCCTAGCTAGTTAATTAGATATTTCCAATGGAATTCATAATTGCTTTCTGCATCTATTCACTTTTTATAATTCTTTCCCAGCAATCTCAGCTTACATATGCTGGGAAACATCTCTGTCCCATCGATGAAGCTTTTTATTTGCTTCAATTTAAGCAAGGTCTCACAATTGGTCGAAATGTTCATATCTATTGTGACAAGGACACCCTTGCCAAGAATTTGTCCTGGAATGTTACAGGAGATTGTTGCGAATGGGATGGTGTTACTTGCAATGCATTTACGGGTCATGTCATAGGCCTTGATCTTTCTTGCCTTAGGGGAACAATCCATGCTAACCATAGCCTCACAAAACTTGGTCATCTCCAGAGACTCAACCTTGCCTTCAACGACTTCGATGACTTTCCACTTGGAAATAGTATTAGTGAACTCACTAGTTTGACGCATCTCAATCTTTCGCATCCTGGATTTACGGGGATGATCCCACCAGGATTATCCAACTTGTCTAAGTTGGTTTCACTTGACCTCTCCGGGAATGGCTTCCAAGTTGGCCGAACAACCTTCACAAGTTTGCTTCAAGACTTAACCAATTTGGAGGTACTGTTGTTTGACAGCGTGGACGCACCATTTGAGTTACCTAAGAACTTTTCTTCATCCCTTGGGTACTTAAGTCTTGAAGGCGCCGGCATTTTTGGGAACATAAGTGAGTCTCAGATATTTCATCTACCAAACTTGCAAGTGCTGAGATTGGGATCGAATCCTTTATTAACAGGCACTTTGCCAAATTTCAATTGGAGTTTCAGTGGAATTATTTTGGAGTTGGACTTCTACGATACTGGTATTTTTGGGAAGGTACCTCATTCAATTGGTAATCTCCATTCTCTTTGCTATTTGAACCTCATGAATTGCCATTTATCTGGCTCGATTCCAGAATCCATAGGCAACCTCACTGCAATCACAGAGATGATGCTTTCAGGTAACAGCTTCACCGGTAATGTTCCCTCAACTATCGGAAACCTGAACAAACTTCAGTCCTTATATCTCTCTTCCAATAATTTTGAAGGCTCGATTCCAGAATCCATAGGCAACCTCACTGCAATCACAGAGTTGATGCTTTCAGGTAACAGCTTCACCGGTAATGTTCCCTCAACTATCGGAAACCTGAACAAACTTCAGTCCTTATATCTCTCTTCCAATAATTTTGAAGGCTCGATTCCAGAATCCATAGGCAACCTCACTGCAATCACAGAGTTGATGCTTTCAGGTAACAGCTTCACCGGTAATGTTCCCTCAACTATCGGCAACCTGAACAAACTTCTGTCCTTATATCTCTCTTCCAATAATTTTGAAGGCTCGATTCCAGACATCTTTGCCAACTTTTCAGAGCTGTATAGTTTAGATTTTCACAGTAACAATTTCACTGGCCCATTCCCCCATTCAATTGCAACCTTGACTAACCTTCGAACCTTAGCGTTGCAAAACAATTTACTAACTGGTTCACTTCCCTCTAATATAAGCGAACTTCAAGAGCTACAAGAACTTTATTTGTCATTCAATTATTTCACTGGCACAACACCCCCTTGGTTATTCCGTCTTCCAAACTTGATTTCTTTATCTGTTCAAGCCAATCAATTAACTGGGAAATTGCCAAATGAGCTCAAGAGAAATTCCTCAGACTACGTTAGTATTGATCTTTCGCACAACAATCTGCATGGCAAAATCCCTGATTGGATGTTATCCATGAGCATGAGTGGACTGGATCTCTCTCATAACTCCCTCACAGGCTTTGAAAAACAAGTATGGCGTTCAATGCATTTGTGGTCGCTTAATTTGGAAAACAATTTTCTTCAAGGGCCTTTGCATCAATCCATTTGTGACTTGATTAACCTTCACGTTCTCATTTTGGCTCAGAACAATTTCAGTGGTTCAATCCCAGAATGTTTGGGTAACGCCAGTAGAATCAATTCTATTTTAGACTTGCGAATGAACAATTTTCATGGAGAGATACCAAGATTCTTACCTACAGGGTTACAATATCTTGGTTTATATGGCAACCAATTGAGGGGACAAGTCCCACGATCCCTGGTTAACTGTACAAGATTGGAAGCTCTTGATTTGGGGAACAACATGATAAATGACACGTTCCCCATATGGCTGGAGAAACTACAAAACCTACAAGTTTTGATTCTGAAATCAAATCTCTTTCACGGTTCAATTGGTGACTTGGAGTCCGAATTTCCATTTCCTGAGTTACGGATCTTTGATCTTTCCTTTAATGGGTTCACTGGATCTTTGCCATCTTATCTCTTCAAAAGTTTTAGAGGTATGATGGATGTGGATGAAGGAAAAACAGGAATTACTCAAGAAAGTACAAGCAATGACACAGCTTACCCTTACCACGTCAGTTTAGTGATAAAAGGTAATGAGTTTGATATGAGAATCACATCAATTATGACGAGTGTTGATTTATCAAGCAACAGGTTTGAAGGAGATATTCCAAATTCCATTGGAAATCTGAGCTCACTTGTGTTACTCAACCTGTCTCACAACAGCTTCCGTGGTCATATTCCTGCAGAATTTGCACAATTGCAGCAGCTCGAAGCATTAGATCTCTCATGGAACAGACTCATTGGAGAAATTCCTGGTCAATTCTCGAGTTTGACATTTCTTGAGGTCTTAAACCTTTCATACAATCATCTGGTTGGGCACATTCCTATTGGGAAACAGTTCAATACATTTCCAAATGATTCGTATTGTGGAAATCCTGATTTATGTGGATTTCCTCTATCAAAAGAATGTGGAAACAATAATGAGTCACCACTTGAAAAAGATGATGATGATGATGATGATGATTCATTTTTTGTGAGCGGCTTCACATGGGAAGCTGTGGTAATAGGTTATGGTTGTGGTATGATATTTGGATTGTTGATGGGAGGCCTCATGTTCCTACTGGAAAAACCAAAATGGTTTGTCAACTTTGCTGAAGATATTTCTCAACAAATTGCTGCTAAGAATCGAAGAAGGCAAAAGAAGAGACATCAAAGACGTGGTTTAAGAATGAATTAATAATATACCAGGTATGCATCAAAACTTTTTGTTTTGAATCAGGAACAACACTACAGAGGTTGTTGGATAACTATATGTCAATTGTTTATATTTTCCTAAATATTCAAAAACTCAATTTGTCTCTGCAGAGGTTACTGGAGAGTTGGACAAGTTTATTAGCAAGTTAGTGTTGATGTTCTGGCAAATATCAATGGATGCATCTGTTTGTTCACTTTATGCCTATGGTTGCCAAATACATAATAAGTTACAGTTGATTTCTATAGTTTTGTGGCAAATAATAAATTAGCTTTAGACATAGCAACCTCTACACTATGTTTGGATGGTTGTCTCATAATGTATCGTATTATATTGTATTGTATATATATTATTACTTTAATTAACAAGATCTTTGAACCACTTTACTTCTCTGGGAAGAAAAGGTATTATGTGTTCTTTTAGCAAAAGGAAGAAAATTGGAACAGTAAAAGAGAAAAAGGAAAATATCAAAAGGCTTTTGCATTAATATTCAGGTCTTTGTAGTATCTTATTAAAATGTAAAAAGTTTCAGATTCTTTATAATTTTGTAAATTGATACATACTTTATTTTGGCTAAGCAATTATGTAAAAGTCTCATTTAGAAATGGAGGAAATAATATAGGTGTTATTCTGTCACCCATTAATTAATTCCTTTTACATACTGTAGTGGTCCTTTTCTCAATAGCTTCAAATCATTCAAACTGATTATCCGATGAACGATTCGTCTAGCTTTATTAGATTTGTAATCAGCCGAGGCGCTGATTGGCGTTTTTGTATCCTTGAGGAACATGATTGTGATGATGAACATCAAAACATCAACGCCAGTATTCACAAGCATTATCATGAAAACCCAAAACTTTCCCAACAATCGCCACAACCCTTCCTTTGCTGAATAACCTACAAACATTTTGATAAGATTCACAAACTAGAGTGTACTACGTAATTAACTCAGTGAAATTTATGTGTAAGTTTCTCCAATAATTATTAGAGTGTACTTAACCAAAATGACCCCTCAAATAATTGGGTCACCTAGACCCAAAAACAAAATACTATCTAGAAATTTTTTATCGAACTTGATCTGACACCTTTTGTTGGGCGACTTAAGTTATGACTTATCATTTGATCCAATTTATTCCGATAAAAGTAAATTATTGAGCAAGTTATGTTACGATACATTCAACACTTGAATTCATTTTGACTCAATTCGCCCATTTACCTGAAGGAGTAGGCCTTCTTTTCTTGGTTGGAATGGTAGGAAGCTTGAGATCATCAGCATTTTGGCGAGTGCACGCGAGTAGAAGAGAAATAATGGAGGTGCCATCGCCAAGAGAATGGTGAACCCTTAACACAACTACTGACTCTGCTTGACGAGTTTTGACATTGACAATGTGAAGGTCCCAAAGTGGCTTGGATCTATCGAGGCTTGTTTTGCTAAGATTGTAAATATAATCCTCCACAAAATTGTCTGGTGATTCCAATTGAGTTTCATCTACTTCAACAATTATAATATGTTGGTCCAAATCAATCTTTGTTTGGACCCATTTCATGTCTCTTAGATTTTCTTCATCCACAACCTGTGAACACACCAAATTTGTTACTACACATTTTGTCACATAGGGTTAAAGAGATGAATTTATCTTTCCACTAAATTAATATTGTCTGTTTTAATTTATGAAAACTACTTGCTAAGTTTAATTTAACAGAAGGAAACGGGAACCAACCCCTACACAAAATCCTTGGAATTGGCAAGAATCGCCTCTTACACTACTACCCGACTCCATTTCACCTGAACTTCTTTTGTTGGAAAAGGCAAAAAAGGTCTCACTGGAAGATGTAGAGGATGAAGTAGAACACATTGAAGGAGTTCCAGTCCGAGAAGAAGAAGAAAACGTCCCATTATCATTGTTGAACATTTCGTCAAACATATCCTGCAATTCCTCAAAGGTTTCTCCCTGATTTTCCTGTCAATTCACAGAACACCATGCCACCTCTTAGCGACTAATGTAGTATTTATATTCACCGAATATAAACGAATTTGCGAAAACAAGCCCAAGTGTGTTAGGTCCACCACCTAGACTACTTCAGTTTAACAGAGCCAAGAAAGTGAAAATGTTGTCAGTATTGTTCAACAAACATCTTATATATAGGCACTCTTATCAAATTCGTACAGGGAATAGTTCCTCGGATGGAAATGCTGATGTCCGATGGTTCAGGTTCTGCACTTAATCAACGTGGATTAGCAGAACGCTCACCATGCGACACATTTCAATCTGAGCCTAATACCGAGATTGGACACTGTAAGGTTTTTATGGAATCACAAGATGTAGGTCGCACTCTGGATCTTTCATTGCTAGGATCTTACGAAGAGTTATGCAGGAAATTGGCAAATAAAAATTACTGATTATGATGAATGATATTAAATCTTCTCATAATTTATAGTCTCAATATAATAATTTTTCTTTCAATCCTCTCAAACTTAAAAAGTTTCTTTTGAGACTTACTACAACCTCAATATTATTCCTATGATAATAACACAACTCGTTGGAGCTTACAATTAATTTTGTGTACTATCACATATTCCATGACGCCATCCGCATGGTGAACATCTCCTTCAAGGAGAAAATTAAATTATTATTGTCATGGTCAAAATTATTACAAGCAAGGCATGTTTCTTGCTTTACTTTTATCGTACCATAGGCACACAATCAATGACAGATTTGTATTGCCACACAATAATATTAATTTGGTCATGGCCACAACCTTTATAGGCAAGAATTACTTCTTTCTTTTGCCCTTTCAGTAGTTCACAATAAATATATCATAATATATTATGACGTATAAACGTACACGACCATCGACCATTCCTGTCAAATAAAATTTATTTATTTCTCTCAAACTTCCCGTGGAGATGAGTTGTGGTATATTTCCAACCATACATGAATATGTTCTTATTCATATTTTTTTTCAACATATTTTGACACTTTCACTTTCAAGAATGGCAAACATTTACGACGCTTATTACAAGTCACAATCTCTTCATGAGATGACCATAACCATTTATACGAGTCATGTCTTTATATTTGACATATTTACATGACCCACCTCAACATCACTTTGAAAGGTAAAATGCACCACCACTTTATATTCTTTTATTTTGATAGAGGATTTATAAAATTTACTAGATTAGGTCCACAAAAATTGAGTGTCAAATGACCTTTCATACCAAATCGCAATAACTACTTTCAACCTTTGAAAGACCATTTTGAGATGGCAATAACTTCTTCACTCTTTGAAGGATCATTTTGAGAACCCGTAATGTTCTTCATTTAACCCCAATGATGACTATTATTATTTTATCCTTCCATACCCTTTTTCATACATTCAATCATTTGTCGTCTTTCAGACTTATTATTCACTGCTACCACATTCATACGATAGAATGGAGCAAATCAATTGGGCAGATTTCAAAGTTATTATATACTGCTACCACATTCGCTTCAGGGAATGGAGCAAATTCAATAGGACGAATTTCAAGACCTTCTATCAAAAATATATTATTTTTTGCCTTGAGTCATCATTTTATCATCACTATGGTGCATTGAGACTCAAACGCAATGTCTTATCCATATAAGGCGCGTTAGACCATAATTCTGTGGGACTCAAACCCAATACCTTATCATCACGGTGCATCAAAACTCAAATTGATGTCTTGCCCTCTTGGTGCGATAGAACTTGAATCTATCGTCTTACCCTCAAATATTTTTACATTATGTGCATCCGGACTTTAACCTGATATCTTGCCCTTTTGGTGCAATGGGACTTGAATCCATCGTCTTACCCTTCAATCAATATCATATAAGTCAAAATCAATAGAACTCACCCATGAGCCTTTAAAAAAAATCAAGAGTTACAGAAGCAAATTTAGTCAAAATAAGACTTTGAGAGTTTTCTCACCTCTATTGATTATAAATATTAATAAGTTCCTCAAAATTAACACTTAGAAAATCTAAATGAAAATTTACCTCTTTATTCTTCAATTCTTTTCTGAAACGAAGAATTGTTAGTATAATCATAAATCAATGTATAAAATTGTTAGAGTCAAACAAACCAATATGCACTACCTCTTCATATAACACATATATACTAAAATAAATTATTAGTATAAGAGGAACTTTTGAAAATATAAATGTGTAACAAGAAAAGAAAACACAAAACATGTTCTTGCTCACAAGTGTTTCAACTACAACTCTTTTGCGAAGTACTACAACTTTTAGAGCATATTCGTGCTGATAACGTGTTGTAAAATCAAGCTCATAACAATATAAATATAAAGAGGAGAAGACAAGAAATATAGATGGAAGAGAGAACTTTTCTTCTTATTCAAGTGTGTCTTACAATGGTAAATGATATCTCTATTTATAGTATTGAGATATCACCCCAAGGATCGTCATGATAAATGCCCAAACAAGTAGGTACATAGTTATCCACAATGAATCATATCACCTTGGAAATATACATATATGAATTTCATTAATTCATGAATAAACTCAATGGACAATCCACTTAGTTCAATGGATTTATAAGAGAAGATTTATAAATAAGTTAAAAATATTTAGACTTATTTTTATTCAACTCTTGTGTTAATTTTCACAGGTATCATGTGAAATATTCTAGGAGGGAGAATAGTATTGAATATTGATCAATTTATTATGCCAAAGGGCAAACATTTATAATATATTACTCTCCATAGCTATAGTTTCTTAAATTTTGTTATTCGGTTCCTAAAATCCAGATTTTATATATGCTTATCCTAGCTATTTGTATACGATTTCTTGATACCTTTGATTTGTATAAGTTACTCTGTTTGTATATTGTCAAGCGAAATATACAAATAGAGTTCTGAAAAATTCCTATGGCAAGCGAAATATAAACAGAAGAAACTACCTCGTTTGTATATTGACAAACGAAATATACAAATGGAGTTTTGAAAAATTCCTATGTCAAGCGAAATATACAAATAGAAGAAAATATCCCATTTGTATATTGATAAACGAAATATACAAATGAAATTTTGAAAAATTCCTATGTCAAGCGAAATATACAAACATAGTTTTGAAAAATTCATTTGCAGAGACCCATAAAGCTTCCCGCCATATAGGCAAATAAATTTAAAATCACTGTAATTTAAGGAAACAAAACCCTATCCTAATTTTGAATCATCGAAAATGTGGAAATCGAATCACCAAGAAGACCTGGATCTCCTTCTTTCACTTCCAGATAGGGTTTTGGAAACCCCTCCAGCTTCTCCTTCATCTCGTTTCCCAGGTAAATATCCAAATCTTGTTTTTTGCGTGTGTAATTAAAGACTAAATTTGTTTCTTGATATGAATCTGTTGGGATTTCTGTGGATTTATCACAACTAATGGATTGAAGAGCTAAGAAATCTATTTGTTGATGTTTCTTGATATGAACCTATTGGATTATGAGAGATTATTTCTATGGGTTGTTTTGAAAGATTTAAGTCTTTTTTTACAGATTATTTGTCAGATGATGGATCACCAAAGCGACTGGGGGAGGCAGATATGTCTGTCTTTAGGGATGCTGTTCAGGATTGTCTTGATTATGATACAGAAATTGCCAAAGAAAGCTGCCAAATCAAAGCACACAAAGGGGTCAACTGATGCCGAGGTTGAAAAGTTTTCGGGTTTGCGAATTAGGTATGTTCTTTTCTCATAGGTTATGGATGGCCTTATGGGTGCATATCCAAAACAATTGCGAATTAGGTATGTTCTTAAAGTGTACCTATGTCAAATCAAACATGAACAAGTAAATATAGACGGAGGGAATATAAGGCCATTGCAATACAATTTCGTAGGAGATGGTAATGGAATTTGTGATACTATCCAGCCCACTCTTTATATGTGGGCTGTGGCCATCCACTAGACTATGGGCTTGCTCTTCTGGTCCTGGGCTTCAGCAGTTTCTATAACGAAATTTTTTCATAAATAGTTATACTTTGGATCATAATTATGAATAGTTGTTATAGTTTGTGTAATTTCAATTCATCGCAATAATTTTAGAGAGGAGAGAGATGAGCGAGATCGAGAGAGGTAGCTGATACAACGTGTATCACAATTGGAATTGAGATACAAATCTCATATATACACAATCTCGACTTTCCTCTCTCTCAATCTCACACACATATTAGCTTTGAAACTGAAATATGGATACACAGATTCACATTATATCACCACTAAAATAAACCAATGTAAAGTACCTTGTAAAGTACTAGAAATAATTAAATTTAACTCAACTGTCAAAGCTAAGTCTATTTGTTGAATCGTAGTCGAAGCACAAAACATTAACATAGACGTTTTTATTAGCAACTTGTAACAAATGAAAATAGTTAAAGAAAATTCATTATATAAAGAGCAGATTTTGACCTTTTCTCTCGAAAAATGAAGAGCAAAATCAAGTTCAATGGGGATCCGAGAAGGGCAGAATATACGCAAATCTAGCTCCACCTTTGCTAAATTTGGAACAAAATTCCTCTCGAGAAAAGTTGTAAGTCTTGCTGATATAGCATTACAACTAGTATGACGTTGTAATTTGAATAATTTCTATCTATGTTTTTTCTTTTCTGAAACTCGTATATATTCTAAATAAGCTCAAATTTGAAACACAAATCGTTTAAGTTCTGCTTTTTTTTTCTCCCTTTTGCTTTTCTTAACCTCTCTTTCTTTTGCTTTGATTTTTTCAGGGCGACAAGATTGCAACTCTCCCATCTTGTCATCACCTATTCACAATCTGTCAGTGGAAACTTCTTCCTTTTTACACAATTCTCAAGTTAGATTCTATTGTCTAAACCAACCTATAAATATTCGCGTAATTGAAATTATTTTTTATGTATATAATAGATATTGAATCCTCTTGACTTCTTCGAGTATTTATTGTTATCCTCGAAGTGTAAAATGACTTCAAACTGATTTCATACAAATAGTGAAATAACCTATGTTAACTAAATTCTGACAACAAAAAATTCATATAATCAACAAGATGAAAAGGAGGAAGAGTCAAGTCCTCTGAATTCATAGAGTTTCCTTAAGAAAATTATTCCCCTCTAGTACCCGAGGTTATGGAATATATCCTCCCAGGATAAAATGACTCACGACAAACAAATAGCGGTACCTCAAATTTGTTGTCCGGCGAACCACTCAATGGCTTAATAGAATTAGTAATAAACTTTGTTGTTTAACTACATAATTTGTCCATCGCTACTTTTTGTTTTTGTAATTGTGTGTGAACATCGAAAAGAAAAGGAATGCTTGTAGTGCCCAACGCTAAGGTGAACGGCCGATGGACAACATAAGTACTCGATTTAAATCTTTGATTTATATTGAACCCAATGTTTCGATACCAAGTATAAAAAAATATGTAGAATTAAAAAAAAACTAAATTTTGATGTATGGTTAATTCTGAATTCATAATTTCAAAATATAATGAGTTCGGTACTAAGAACTTAAAGCATTCAAAAGATGGAAAACGAAAAAGAATATGAAATTTTCCACGATTTACCATTTTCCCTTTAGGATAAAACATTAAACACACGTAAAGTATCAAATAACACACATATTGAATATGCTTTATATTGCATTACCTTTAGCAAATGAGTATTGTAACCATGCGTATTAGAAGAAGACATTGCTCATACACAACACTTCACCGCATTTTTCAGAAGTAAATTATGTACTACTGATACTTTATACTGCCTACTCAAACCTCACTCGTGAAATTAAACTAGATAAGTTATTTTCGTTATATTGCTACAAGAGTGCAATCAACAACAACACTCTCAAAAGAATGTTCAAAAAAATAAAATAAAACAGAGGTTTAAAAGTCAAATAATTCCTCATAATTTGATAAAGAATTAGGCAAAAAAGTAAAAGGAAAACATGGGCAGTCTTTAGTTTATGAAAAAGATGAAAAATGCTCTTGAACTATGCAAAATTAACTCAATTAATAATTTGGTCTATAATTAATTCCAAAAATAAAATAAAATCATTGACCTTTTTTTGAAAGTTTTGTAGCACCCATGAGATTTAGAGATTTTTACCTAACTTACTTCTACTATAAGGAGGTTTAGTTGTTTTGTAATTAATGTCATAGGAAAATCAATAAAAAAACTGGAAAAAAAAGGTAATATTTTCGAATCCCCAATAGAAATTAAGGAATTACAGTTGTTCTCTTTTTAGGATTAGGTTTTCTGTACTTTTTTTTTTTAGTATAAATAAAAATAAATACAAAGGCATGCATACTACCAATATTCTTAATTATTGTCATAGGTTGGAAAAATAATTTAAAGTTGAAATAGGAATCCTAAGTTGTTTAGGATTTTTTATTTTTGATATTTATTTAATTATGTTTAGTTAGGATTTGTTTGTTCAAATTCATATAGGAATAGATTTTCTAGTTTAAGCTTTTTATAAATAGGAATGTTGCTAGTTATTTCAAATATTTTGAAATCACGTTCAAGAACTTTTGAGTTTATAAATAAAATATTTTCTTCATCATAATCATGGCACCAACCAAAAAAAAAACGGCTTGATGATAACAAAATTTATCAAATATACATATATTAAGTTGCAAAACCAGCGGTAGCATTAATGATCTTTGTCAATTTTTGACATTAGACTTTATATGCTTTACGATTTCTTGCCGTAAAATCTGAGATGGGAAACACTTCAATTCAACAATTCTTTTAACCGGAGGTTCAATTGTGATCTGTTTGCATTTACAATATATTGACTTTTTTATACGCAATCATTAGTACCAGGTCTATCATAGGTCATCAGCTAACAATTAGTCGGTATGAGAGAGGTTATCAGGTAACAATTAGTTGGTATGAGAGTTTTTGACTGGTGTACAAGTAACAATTAATCGATATGAGAGTTACAAAATGTTGAGAAACTTCAGGAGACTAATAGATTCGTTAGTTTTGCACAATGAACTTTAGGAGACTAATAGAATAATAGATTCGTTAGTTTTGCACAATAAACGCGTCTGAATGAGTTGATAGTACAGTATTTATGATGCCGTCAATATAGTAAACAATCATCGGAAAGAAATACGAATTTTCTTGGTATAGGGTGTTTACACTCAATCAATGTAACTTATTGTAATTAAATGGTTTGATGGAGTAAAATATATATTAAGTATGTAATAATAATTTAAGTGATATATGTGTATATTTCAACGCATATCATATATTTATTGGCTTGATTTTAACACCTGATATGGATAAATTTAGATCAAATAGAAGCCTGACATTATTATTGGACTTGTGTTGATAAACGTCTTCCTTATCTAAGATGATTATATCAAACCTTATGAGTTAGCCTTAATCAAATCAAAATAATTTAAAAATATATGATCATTAAATGGGGTCATATAATTAGATAATATATGTTATTGTATTCATTCTTTTGATATGGTGTGTTTTCGAAAAAAATTTGTTGAAATAGAACACAGGGATGGTTTTAAACTTTTGTCCGCACTAAACAAAGAAAAATTTAAATGAATTTTGTTGCACATCGACCATGAGTTTTAGTTATAGTATGCACTTAGATTAGTTTTGTGTATGCGATATATCATAGTGTAATTTATTGCATATTAGATTGTGTATTGACTTGTAAATAACTTAATAACACGACTAACTTTTTTCAATCTGAAATCTGCTCATTTCTTTAGTTTATATAGTACTAATAAGAGAAAAACAAGTTTGCATCCTCCACCAAAAACTTCTATAAAAAACAAGTCATTTTCTTCTATAATTTTGAATTTAATTTAAATTATTCTGACAAAGTGAAAGCAATGAAAATATAATTAGGGAATCGAAAGTGGTCTTCAACTTGAGAGGAAAAAATATGTAATAGTATTTACTATTTTATAATGTGAAAAATAATCAACAACATAAAAAAAATATTTTTATAACCATCTGTTTGAGTTGAAAAAATATGTAATAGTATTTACTATTTTATAATGTGAAAAATAATCAACAACATAAAAAAAAAACATTTTTATAACCATTTGTAAGTTAGACACTTGACGTAACCCAAACATCTTCTCCAGAAAATATTACTCTTATAAATAAGTCACTTGACATATTTCAAATATTTCATTTAGATTTAAAAAAATTGTATAAATAAAACACTTCAATTAGTGAGCAAAGTTCAAGCTTTGTCATAATGCGTGGTCATTATCATTGAGATTCATGTCAATTCGGATTAATATTTAGGTATAGATATTACCTCTTTTTTTTTCTCCTTTCAAACAAAGAAAAATGGTTGAAGTTTTTCTATTTGGAATCGTGTTAGGCTTAATTCCTATTACTTTGGCTGGATTATTCCTAACTGCATATTTACAAGGAACTTTGTTTTATACAGATACTGCCAGGGGATAGAGTCAAAATTGAAGTAAGTCCTTATGATTCAAACAAGACACTTGACATATTTATTAATAAATTAAGTTTTATTAATATAAACTTAATTATAGAAATTTAACGTTCTACGGGTCTAAGATTTATTTCCTTGAAATTGAAATAACGTTCAAAAGTTTTTGATACTATCGATTTTGAGTGTTATTTAAATAAATTGGAGTACATATGATGGTATATGAATCAAAGTTTGTTTTCAATTAATTTTTGTATTGTTGATTGAATGAACTAATAAGAGAAAACACAATCTGAAGCAATGGAAGCACCTATCAAAAATCTTTTCATGTTGCGAAGAAGACTTAATAAGTTATGAATAATTTTTTTTATGAGATTAATTAGTCTAGATTTTTAAAAGAAAAAAAAGAGTTAAAAGTCACGATTAATGATTGTTTCAAATTGCTTCAATGGTGTTGATGGAGAACGAGGTGAAAATAGTGAAGACAAGAAGGTGGTGAAAGAATCCTTCTTCTTTTTGGCAACCAAATAAGAATCCTAAACAAACTCCTATAATTAATTTAGAGTCCTAGTTACCATATTATACTTTTTTATTATTTTATTTAAATATTAATAATATGTGAATATATTAAGAGAAATAAGTATTTGTGAAAAATTATTGAAAGTGTAATTTTCTTGTCCATGGTCAGTAGAGAGAAGTTAATCTCTATGTTATTTATTTCATTTATGTCTCTTTGTTTGACGGTAAACTTAAAAGAAGATTTTTGAATTCTTTGATTTTTAAATTAAATAACTTGTTAAATAAACTGGTACACTCTAAATTTTCGCTTATATTATGTGGATCTACATATTGCTGTGACATTTTAAGAAATTTGAAACTTATTATAATTTGAAATTTGAATGAATCTTTGGTGGAAATAATAAGTTTCAAATAGATAAAATTGACCAAAATAAGTCACTATTCTAGTAAGTAACTAAAATAGGCTAAGTGTAGATTTTTTCCCGTTTTATCCAATATTCCAAACGGCCTCTGTTAGTCTCTTAACGTCTGTATTTTAATATAAAACGGAACTTTTTTTTCCACTTTATAAAGTGTAAGTTTTTCTTACACTTTGTAAAGTGTAAGTTTTTCTTACACTTTGTTAAGTGTAAGTTTTTCTTACACTTTGTTAAGTGTAACTTTTTCTTACACTTTATAAAGTGGAAAAAAAGTTTGGTTTTAGAAAAAGGAATATTTTTTTCCGTTTTACATTAAATTATGTCTCTTTATACAGTTTTTGCAGTGTTTGTCATACAAGTATATTAATTTGACATATCATAAAAAAGAAAAAATTATTACAATATGATCTGTGATACAAAACGATTTCTTATTTGTGATACAGTCCACGTAATCATAATAATCTGTGATGTTATTTTTTGAGAGATGGTAGTTAAAAGTTCTTTCATTTTCATGTCGAGCCTGCTGATTAAGTGTTTACATTTATATGTGGAGTCGATTGAATTTGGAAAGATTGCCTTATCATTTTAAATTTTCCAGTTTTGGTTGCAAATTTTTAAATGGCTTAGGTGACTGGTAGAAGAGGATGGGGTTGAAAGTTAATGTCAAAGATTTGAAAAAAAAAACGAAAACTTGGAGGTGAATTTAGAAGATGTGTTGAGGGGTTTGAAAGTGTCCTAGAAGAAAGGGTGGAAACCAACTGGAAAGATCAACAATGCCTTAATTATATATACCATTGGTTCTTCAAAATGTAAATATTTTTTACCATTGAATTGAAATCTATATTCATATTGAAATTTTGATTATTTATATATGTAAACAAATATTTTTTAATATCTTTTCAATATTTGTCTATATTTTCATAGAAAGTGGGTATTCTTTTATTTTTTAGATTCAGACCGCTTCGTCTCCACTCTCGTCTCCAGATATTACTTTCACTGTGTCAGTGGATGATATGCCTCAACCTCCCGAAAGAAAAAAGGTTGTTAAAAGAATTGTAAAGAATGTGAACATAACGGATATTCGGGCCAAGAAAAGGAAGAGGGACAATGAAGATGAGGATGGATATACGGAACTTAGGCTGCGAGATATTCTACGGATTTCAAGAAAGGATTATGGAACATAATATTATTATTTTTGTGTATGTATCTTCTTCTTTTTTGAAGAAAAGTGAATGAAAAAATTCATGTATGTTCATACTATAAACATTTTGGTGCAGGATATTCCTGTATTATCAAAATGGATCCTAATATCACCTCCCAAATTCCTGCTCTTTTTTTTTGGTTGTTCGGCTAGCACAATTGAAAGATATTCTTAATATTATTTAATTTGGATCAAATTTATAAAAAAAATTCTAAAATATTCTTAAGATGATGTGATATTATCTATAGTATTATTATTTTAATTGTGTATAGTATTATTATTTTTGTGTATGTTCTTTTTTTAAAAGGAAAAGTGAATGAAAAAAATTGAAAATATAAAAATGACTCGAGGATGACCAAAAATACAAATAAGAAGTTACATATAAATTGATACAAGAATAAATTAACACAGTTAAAACATCTTTCTTTAGCTTCTACCACCATATGAGGCGTTTCGAGCTCTTCTACCAATCCATAAGCCACTTAAAAATTTGCAACCAGCACTGGAAAATTTAAAATGATAAGGCAATCTTTCCAAATTCAATCGACTCCACATACAAATGCAAACACATAATCAGCAGGCTCGATATGAAAATGAAAGAACTTTTAACAACCATCTCCCAAAATACAACACCATAGATCATTATGATTACGCGGACTATATCACAAATAAGAAATCGTTTTGTATCACAGATCATAATGTAATAATTTTTTCTGTTTTTATGATATGTCAAATCAATATAATTTTATGACAAATACTGCAAAAACTACATAAAGAGACACAATTTAATGTAAAACGAAAAAAAATATTTCTTTTTAACTTAGTTTGAAATAGATATTTATAAAAGATAATGAGAAAGGAGTTTGATTTTTAAAATAAAATTGAAGACGGTAAACAATTTTAACCATATGTCAATTGATGAAAACAATAAATTTGAACCAACACGAGGATTGGGAAGTGGTAAATATCATCCTTAATCAGAGATATCAAATTTGAGTCTTCTTAAACACAGAGTTACCCTCTCCTGTGAAATTTTTAAACGTAAATCTAGATTTAGTCTGACATCAATGCAGTAGAACATTGAGTGAAAAACAAAAAAAATATATAATTTACATAATTTAACTCTCAAAACCAAAAAATGACAATTATATACACTAAATTATTATTCAATTTGCACACTATATTTTCTTTTCCAACAACTTTGAATCCTTCTGGCTGAGTCACGTAGATTTCCTCTTCCAAGTCTCCATGTAAAAATGCAGTTTTTACATCCAACTGAACTAGTTCCAAATTCATCTGTGCTACCAAAGCCAACAAAACTCTAATGGAGAAGTGTTTCACGACTGGAGAAAACACCTCATTATAATCAATTCCCTCCTTTTGAGCATATCCTTTGGCCACCAATCATTCTTTGTAGCAAACATCTTCTTGGTTAGGAAATCTTTCTTTGTTTGCAAACACCCATTTGCACCCAATTGCTTTCTTGCCCTTCGAGAGATTGATACAATTTACTATCAGAAAAAATAAATGTAGAAAATTATCAAATCCTAATATCTCGTCTTTAATGATACATGTATCTCGCCTTTTACTATCAAAGAAGGAACTGATGAAGAAGATACCATTATTACTTTGGTTTATGATTTCGTTATTTAAGGAAAACTTGTTAGAGTTGATAATTAAGCAAGGATCCTGTAAATCAGTTTGGGTTGTTAATTAGTCATTAATTAATCCAAATAAGTTACACCTCCTTTAATTCAAATTAATAACTCATGTATCTTGGCTTTTAAAACTGTTGGATACACGTATCTCGCCTTTAATGATACATGTATCTCGGTGTCAAAATATGGTATAAAAAGTAATATTACAAACTATCGTGACCTCTCGTAATTAGGATCTAAAGTGATGGGATTTATGTAGTTTGCATTTTAAATTTGTCAAAACTCAAAATATTTCATTTAGCTACTCGAATTAAGCTATATTTTAATTTCTAATTATAAAGTGTTTCAATTGAATATTTTTTATTCAATTTCTCTTTAAAAGAATTGCATATATTTTCATTCGTTTTTGAGATAATACTCAATGGATGTTGATAAGCCATCCTCCACGTGAAGAGTTCTTCATAGGAGAAATACAATTTGTGATATAACACTCTTTTTGATTTGTGTCTTGATTGCACATGTCCCTTCACTTTTATTTGTGTTTTATTCATAATATATTACTACTCCCTACGTCTCTTTTTTATTTGAAGGTAGATGACCGGGAGTAGAATTATTTAATTTAAGAAATTAATTATATTTTAAAATAGGACTTTTGATATGTAAGTTTTATATATACAAAAATTATAAAGTTATTTTATTTATATAATCATGTTATTTGGGTCAACTATATGTATCTTTAGAGGTGAAGTTATAATTTGAAGTTTATGGGTTCTGGTTTTTAATTTTTCTGAATTATTGAGTTCTAGTTAATAATTTTTATATATTCGATAGATTTTTAAAAATGAATACAAGATTTAGACCAAAGTTCGTGAGTTCAGTAAGATTATCAAAGTTTGATGGCTAAGTTGGTGCATATTGGACCGAAACTCGAGCTTGTACATGGGCCGATTTACTAGGTCCAAAACCTCATTCGACCAGACACCTTCCCTCAAGCTGCACCTGCATGCGTTTCAAATCGTGTTTTAATTGAGTCAAGTTGACTCGACTTACTTGACAGGTTTATGATTAAAAGACTTGAATTATTATTTTAAGTAGATCTTAACAAAACATATTATTTAAACTAAAATAAAAATGTGAAGATTGATATTTCTTCAAATAAAAAAAAGTGTCATTTTCTTTCAAGAGAGAGCATTGTAACATACAATGTATACAAGTATTATTTATATACTTACTAATAGCTAAAAGTATATATCGTTTCCAATTCCATGCTCTTATCTTTCTTATCTAATCTTTAGTCTAGTCATTTTTTGTTCTATTTTATTTTTTATATATAAATAAAGACAAAAGATATAGTCACATCAAAAGAGGAACAATATACCTCTACCAATTGTTTTCTTTTTCAACCAAAAAAAGCAAACAATTAATAATTTTTTTCTTGTATATAAGTAACAAACATCGTAGTATTAGCCTTATCACGCAGTTTTAACCTTTTTTTTTTTACATGTCTGTTACAATATGATGTTATTGTTACTATTCCTTTTCTGTATGCTTTGTAGTGCTTTTTATATTAGTTGTCATTTTGTTTTTTGGTTGTATTTCCTCGTTCATTATAACTATTTTAATTTGATACACTTGAGTTGAGGATCATTCGAAAACAATCAATCTATCTCCAATACACATACTCTGCTCTCCCAAGATCCAATTTGTGAAATTATACTAGATATATTATTATTGTTATTGCGATATATAGGTGATAAAACATGAATCTTGAAACACGTATCCCCTTAGAGGCCATTAGGAGACAATAAAATGAGAAAGGGGTGATAAGGACAATGATAATATGTGTGTCATGGCCCATGTGGGAAAGTGAACTGATCTTGAAAAGGAAATATTGTAGAGTTGATGAATGATCAACAATTTTAATCAAAGCCTATCCCATTTGCACAATCATACAATATGTGGAAACATTATCTTTGGATATTTCTCTGTGTTGTTATATATCTACATGTGTGTGTGGAGATTCTAATTTTTGATATTTATTCATTTTTTGGGTTCAAAAACTTATTCTTCAGTAAAGTAGAAATAAAAGATGTAGGGATATAAGTATTTTCTTCGTTCCAATTTATGTGATGGTGTTTAATTTGATACGAAGTTTAAAAAAGAAACGAAAACTTTTAAAATTTGTGATTTCAAATAAGTCATAGATATTTATGTGGTTATATTCCATCTCAAGGGTAAAATGAACGTTTTAAAGTTGAATTGTTACTAAATAGAAAAATATGTCTTTTTGGGACTGACTAAAAAAAGAGAGCATACAATTGGTTAAGAGACGGAAGGAGTACCAATTAGGTTATTTCAGTGAATCAATTTAACCAGTTTCTTACCACTAAGGATTATGATGGGATCCATCCACTTTTAACAAGAGATTTCAAATTCAAAAAAATTTGGTGTAGGGAGCACTTTCCTCTTTAATGTGTTTTACGCGATATGAATATAAATTAGTTGAGTCCCTATGCAAGTAACAGACACTGAACAGTAAGAAGAGAGTTTGTCAAAACATCAACTTCAACCGTAGCAAACGTTCAATATGGTCTATTCTTAAAACGGTTTTGCGTCAAGACTCGAGATAAACAATACTTAATAACTTTAACAATAATAGTATAGAAAAGGATATAAAAACAGTTTCATTCAATTAGAGTTATGTACATCTATTATGATGAGTATGCATCTACTAAATCAATATAGGTTGTGGTGTAGTGGTGTAACTGTTTCATCCTTAATTAAAAGTTTCAGGTTTGAGCACTGGTATGGAGAAAATCATGTTAGGAGTGTCACCTCTAAAAGAGCCCTGTAATGCTCAATTCGAATTTAGTCGGGACTTCAATTCAGACTCCAAACACCGAATTGGGAAACAAACAAAAAAGTATGCATCTACTAACACGAATCATATGAACTCAGTGACTTTGGTTCGAACGTTATATCTATTTTAAGAATTTATTGAATATATACAAATTATTATTTAGAATTCAATAACTTGAAAAAGATTCGAATTAAGAATATATTCATAAGAAGTGCTCCCTTCAATAAAAGATATTATGTATTTCAAAAATAAATATCGAACACCGAATAAAAAAATTATCCGTGTGGTACACGAACACACCACCACCATGCATGTATATAATGATTAAGGGGCCAATATAATTGACATATATATGTGTGTGATTAATAGTCAAATATAGGCAGCTAATCGACTAACATTCTTTTGATAAGTATGGATCATAAACTTTGGAATATGTCTTTTCAAGCTTTAAATAAATGAATCTACCCTTTAATTAAACCCTCCTCCATTGATAAGGACGTAATTGTCCTATTTTCTTTGACAACTAAGTTTAAAGATTATATTATTTTTTCCACTTACAAGTAATTTACATTTTAACCTTTTCCTAATTAATCTTTGTTGAAAAATGGACAATGTCGACTCTAAAAATGACTTTTTAGGAATTATTTTCTTTTTCGTAATTAGTATGTCCCATTATCAAGCATATAAGAATATTCCTTCGGGACATTTGCGTTGGTCTTTGATTTTAGTCTCTCAAAATAAATAATCTTTTTATGTGGTACACGTTTATATATTGAATAAGTTATACTTTCCGATCTTAATTAAAGAATTTATATCTCACTAGACATAAATTTGATTGCTAAAAGTAATTTTTTTTTAGAAAAAAATCAATACATTTGGAGGATTTAAAACCAATTCATTTAAAGGGCAAAAGTGTAATTTTTCCTATTCCTGCCACTTATTTTTTGACTTTGCCTTCTCTAACTAAAATTATGATGGCGATTGTGAAATTAGTCCATAAAATATAACTCATTCATCTTGTCTAAGTTTTGTCGGACTGAGTTGGGAATCAATTTGTGAACGATCAAAGTTAATTCATCAAAAAAGTTACATGGATTATATAGTTCAGATTGATTCGTAAGAAAACTTGTCAAAATATGTATATAAACAAATTATTTCTTTGATATGTGTTAGATATAGCCTTAACAATAAAAAAGTATTTAGTACTCATAAATTTTAAGAAAATAATACAAAAATTAAACTTGATTAAAGTTAGATAGTTCAATTTAATCAACTAAACATATTAATGACCCAAATATTTATTAATTCAATCATTTTAACTCCTCAAAATTCTATCAACACACGTCTATTCGATACCCCTTAATCTTAATAACAACATATATATATATATATACTTTATGTTAGTGGTAGGGGGGTGATCATAGCTTCCTAGGTATCATCAATAGATTAGCTACATTAATTCAAAATTCAAAATCACATTATAATGTTGAAATGAAGACAAATTATACAACTATATATATGTTGGTTTCAAATTTCAATTGAAGTAAAGTAGCCATAGCTATATATATAGCTCAAAACAAAAAAGATCCTTCAAATTTGTGACCCTTCAATTATTCTAATATATTGAATACATTGTAACATGTTAGTTGTCAGCATTTAATAATGAATCAACTGGCCCCAAATTATTAAAAAGGTGAATCAAACAGAAAATAGAAAAAAGAAAAGGCGTCCAAGTTGTGTTTGGTGTCAATTTATGTAATGATATTTGACTAAATACGAAATTTAATAAATTAATAAAGATTTTTAAAATTTATAAACTAAAATAAGTTAGAAA
This sequence comes from Solanum appendiculatum, assembly GCA_018342035.1. Classification (NCBI taxonomy): domain Eukaryota; kingdom Viridiplantae; phylum Streptophyta; class Magnoliopsida; order Solanales; family Solanaceae; genus Solanum; species Solanum appendiculatum. Next base: position 1,113,335 of record JAGDQO010000791.1, read on the forward strand.
TATTTATATGACTGTGAATTATTTTATTAAAAAAATAAAATAATTTATAATTAAATTACTATTAAATAAAAATATATATCATTTTTAAAAACTATCTAAAAAGAAAATAATGTCACGGAACATATGTAATACTCCTCTTTCTTTTTTTATCCTAAACTAACAATAATTATTTTTTCTTTTATTTAAATTTAGTTGTTCTTTTCAAGATATCCTGAATCCAGTGTGTTTGGTGATACGATAGGAAAATTTTGCACTCCATTAAAATTTATTTAGCTGAATTTGATTTGACACAAATTTTAAAAAAAATTAATTATGTAATCTTAACTAGGGTATATAAAATATATCAAAATACTTTTTAATCTTCTAATTTTAAACATATCATATAAAAAATAATACAGTAACCAAAAAATTATAAAAAAAAAAAAAAAGACGAAATGAACTGAGGGTCCCTTTTACTTTATCTTGGATGATCATGATTCTCATTTCAAATTCACAAAGAAGAAGATGAAAAGTAAAAAAAGAAAGAAATATATTTTTTGAAACGTCTAAAAAGAAAAATAAGACAAACAGATAGAAAGAAATGGAGTTTGTGTTTACTATTATTGATTAAAACTAATAGTAACAAATTATTAATCATCCTTGCTTGTTAATTCTATTCCTTCATCTTTCTAATATTGAATTTAAAAAGAAATTGTTAAGTATGCGTATTAACTTTATTTTACCTACGTAGAAATCACCTATTTTTTTTAGCAATTTAAACGTACGAACTCTATGAGATCACTGTATATATTCCAAATAGCGCAATTTATTTCGCTAAAAATATTCAAGATTTAATATATATATTTATATCTTTGACTTACATATATAATAAAAAATTATTCAACTGATCGTTTTATACTTTACGTGTGGTTTTGCTATCGTTTAAATTCAAATTTTGAGTATGAGGTCGTTTATGGTAATGAGTACTTTACAGTAAAAGCAAGATTTTTCTATGTAAATTTAAATTAGTTGGGTTTCAAAACGAGTACCAAACGCCTGGAAAAAAAAAAAGAGAAAAGATTGTCTTATATTGTGAACATGTCACAATAATGGTGAAGAAAACATGCTTAAAAAGCAAGAAAATAATCATAAATTGTATAAATCAACTCTCTTGTCCATTGCATTATCCTATATTTGAATTGAGGTCCTAATTATCCTTTCATATCAAGAAATTGCACTTTACACAATAATTTATTGGAAAGCACGTGAATGGTTAGTATTAGTGACAGCTTCTAATATTAATTAGTGTTAATTTAGATATAATAAACATCTTTGCTTTAGGATAAGAAATTCGACTATTGACCACGTGACCTGGATGTAATCTTGAAAAATTAAAAGAAAAATGTTCATTACCTCATATAAAAAGTGTTTCTAACTTATACTATATTCCATCGGTCACAAAATACTTATCTCATTTTGTTTATTGAAAATCAAATTATATAAAAAAATGTTGTTTTATATATTAATATATTATATATTTTTAACCATACTGATATGAAAGAATATTATATCTTATAGTACTTTTAATTTAGTTTTCAAAAATCTAAATTTTAATTTTAAAGTATTGAATTAATCCTAATCTGATTTAGCTTTTGAAATTAGTCAAATTAACTCTCGAGAAGCGAACACAATTTTGAGACAGAGAGAGTAGTATTCAGAGTTGAATCAATTTTAAAGAAATACTATCGATGGTCATGGTTGATTGATAAGCATTTAATATATTCTTAGTCAGAGGTCTCATACTGAAGCTCTAAAAAATAGAGTAGCCTTTAATAGAGAGCGTTTTACTCTTCTAAAGTGAGACCTTTTCGACACAAAATTTGAATTAGTCGAGCCTCTAAATTTTGAAGGAGTCACTTCTTAAAATCATCAAATATCCCCATCACTTATTAAGTACTAGGTAAAGGTGGAAAAAAGTGAAATAATTTTTCGAAAATAATTTCTTGAAAAATAGAAATATAAAATGAAATTTTCTTGGGAATCTATTTTGTTTGGCTTATTTTACTTGGCTTGTGCATTTGATCAAATCACTTTAAAATCATAGTATGTATCTTTAGTTATTATCATGGAAGTTTTACTTCATGGAAAATTGACCACTCGTATATATTTTGCATTCATATCAAAAGTATCATAAAACAAATAAATTATTGAAAACAAGCCTATACAATAATAATATATTCAACATAACCTCATAAATGATACATAAAAAGGACGAGTTCATTTCTGTCATATTGACCAAAAATTATATTTTTTCTTTTCTCGGGTAAAGTAGAGAAATCATTTTCAATAAAATCCTTAATTCAAGAAAAATGTTTTTAAAAATTAATTTGAATAAAATTAGACATATGTGAGATGTATATGTGGTTTTTATCTGAAATATATTTTATTAAAAATAAGTTTTATGATATCATCATAATAGAATAATATTCTAATGATAGCATTCTTTTTATTAAAAAAAATCAATTTTTAATTTTTTCTTTTCCATTATCTTGATCCATTACAATAGTCGCAATCTTGATAAGAAGACTTTTAAATATTTGACCTCACATTATTTTTCTTCAATAATATAAAACTTTTAAAAAAAATATGGCAAGAGAAATATGAGAAATTTAATTTTACAATTCTTTACAAACTTATTTTTTAATTTTATATTTACATTTTACAAGAATTTTTTTTAAATGATCATAAGAGATTATTTCCGCGAGCAATTTTCGAAAAGACAAAAAGGGAAAAGGTAAGAGCTTTTTAATTAGGAAAAGTGGGAAGTGGGCCCGGGTTTGGTTTTGGCGGCATATCTTTTGGATCAGTTAGGACCGTTAATGTGGGCTGGGCCTTTACAGTAATTAAATGGGCCTTCATGCGAAGCAAAAGCATTGGGATTAGGGACCACAAACCTCAAATATTTCACCTCGTTACCTGTGCCCAATTTCAAAATTGCCACACACTTTTTTCTTGTTATTTAAGTATTTATTATTTAATAAAGTAAAATTCTATGGTTATAATGGAATTGTTCTTGAGAAGAGGAGCCGAGAGCAACGATAAAGTTATTTTAGTGTGATTTATATGTCATAAATTTGAACCGTAAAGATTAGATTAAGTTTTTTAGTTCACACCCATTAAGATTTGCTAATACGAGAAATATTTTATGCATCAAATTACTTTGTCAGAATTGATCTTAAAAGGAAATTCACTCCATCAATACTAGTATCATCTCGAAGCATGGGTTTTAGTTTTTTTTTTTTAGCTAACAATAACAATAAAAAGCATTCTCTCGCACTATAATTTTTACCTGTTTTTTAAATAACATGAATAAATACTCTCTTTATCTTAATTTATATGGTATTTTTTTTTTTGGTCCGTTTCAAGTAGAATGTTATATTTCCTTATTTGATAACTATTTAATGATACCATTTTCATTTTTTTCTTTTGGATCCCACTAAACACTTTATTGTGAAGAAAAAATAACTAAAAGTAAGCATTAAAGTGACTTTATTAAGGACAATTTGATAAACATAACAAAGTCTTCTCTTATTTTTAAACTTCACGTCTGATCAAACGATGCCACATGAATTGAAATGAAAGATGTAACATATGTTTTTATCATTAACTTGACATCGTTGACAAAATAATTTTTACATAAATGATTCAAGGAAAAAAAAGGGAAAGAAATTAATCGTTTAAATTGGGATTTCCTTTCTTGACAAGTAATCTTTGATTTTTATAACATTGCATATATGTAATTTTTTTCCACAAATATTCCGTCCAACACAATATATTTCACCTAACACAATAAACGTATTAAGATTTTGGATTTTGTCAAACCCAAATTATTGAGTTTAAAATATTATATATCACAATCCTAATAGATTATGTACCTAACAACACTTATAATTTTTTTAAAAAAATTATACTTTGTATGATATGTGTTGACCTGCTTCGTTGTTATGATGGTAATAGCTTTAATTAAATAGCTAACATTTTTTTACTTCACTAAATTATAAGAAAAATATTGTTGAGAAAAAACAGAAATATTTTTAATCCAGTTGCAATTGAATTAATTAATCTTGTGATATTTAGTATATCACTTTAAATACTTTTGCTTTCTTCATGGATGATGTACTCATATGTCTATTAAATAACTATAAACTATAAACGTATAGGCATCAAATGTGATATATGAGACTCGACTAAATTTGAATTTGCGCATTGTAAGGTTTATTTCTGGGGTTTACACTCTCAATAAGATTTTTTTCATTCTCAGGGACTCGAACCCACTCGAAACCTCTAATTAAGATGGAGAAATCCTAACCATCCTGCAATAATTTGATAAAAGATATGTGTCAACCAAATGATCTTATATCATTTTTCTTTCAAAAAAAGATTGTTTTATCAGGTAAATTAATACATTACTTGTATTGTTTTTTTTAAAAATGTATTTATATTGCGTATAAGCCTCAACTAAGAGAAATTAAGGATTTTGAAAATATTTGTGACCATAAAGAAATAGATGTTGACTTAGTGAAATTGATGAAAGGAATCTGTTACATGATTAACGTTTTTATTTGCTTATACGTCTTTTACATATCATATCAAATATTAATAATAGGTGTCTCTATCTTGATTAACTGTGGCTTTTCAAACAAAAACTCCTTAATTATAAGAATATGATGTTTTGAACTTTTGATAATTGCTACATATTCTATCTATATATACTACTATAAGAATAAGTGAAAACTAGATATCCTTATTAATGGAATTATAATTTTGACTAGGAAGAATCAAAATATAACGAAGTAAATATAGATAGAAGTTAAAGAGCTTCAATATTTTCTATATATGCATAAAAATATTTTTTAATTTTATATATATCAGGTAATTATCAATAAAGGAGATTTGAGAGAATGATGCCCTTGTGATATCTTAGTTCTACCAATGGATACCGCCAAAGATAGGGCGGAAAATAACCATCAATAAGATGTTTCGAGTTTTAAAAACGAATTATTACATTTGACAGGGATCACACTTTTTTCTAAAGTAGAATTTTTCTTATATGTACTTTACTTTAAGAGTTGATTTTCAATGCAAATCTAAATTAAACGAGTTTTTAAAATGAATAAAACACCAAAAAGGAAAAAAATGAAATTAAGAATACTAGAATCTTTGATCACCTAGCAATTATTATAGAAAAAATCAAAGTAGCTAGTATAACTTTATTATCAAAAATACCAATTGATCGATCACTAACATCTTTCTAGAAATCTTACACTTAATATCTCTATTATATGAAATCAAAATTCTTGACCAAGATAAGAAAATAATAACATAGTTGTAGAGTATAACAACTCAGGAGCACAAGGAAGTAGTTCAACTATTATTTTTAAATGGTAATATTCGAGTCAACTTGCGCGCACCTCAATTATTTCATTATATTTATATTACTTCATACCAATACACATATCCAATAACTTTATCAACTAAAACTTTTATAGATCGAAGAAAACCGCTTAATGTCTCTCATATCTACTGCGATTTGAACCTTAATCTCTAAAGTTTTCACTCACTCTATCAACCATTACCTTAAAAATTTCTTGACATTAGGTAGTATAACATTAGGGACTACTTCACATTTCTTGAATCATTTAGGTACCTATGTTAACATTTCCCCAAACATCTTGGTGCAAAGAAGAAATATTTGAGTTAGAAGCCCAATGGTCAAGTAGTAAATGTAACCAATATTATGGGTGTATATTTATATATAAAATATAAATAAAAACCAATAAAATAAAAATAATAAATCCCATTATTCAACCTTTAAATATTTTTGCTTCTGCCTTAAACTCCACTTTGGGTCTTGTCTTCTTGAAAAAAAAAAAAAAAAACCATATACAATAATCTTAGACCGCCATTATCAAAACCAGAAAACTTGCAAAACGCACAAATACCCACAGAAGAAATAGATCACAAATCTCTGTAAGATTGAAAAAAATTTGAACTTTTGAAGTTGAAAAACAAAAAAGTTTCCATTTTTAGCTTATGTTAAATGCATCAGAAGAATCTTGAAGTTCAGATAGGTCAAGAACAGTGTGACCTTTCATCCAATTTCATTTCTTCAAATCAAAAACAATATCAAAATCCAATCTTTACCCCAAATCAGTCAACCCCATCTGAGAATTTTTGCAAAATTAATCTCCAAATCAAGATCCCATCACCAGATTCTTCAACTAATCAGATTCACTTTAGGGATGAACCTATTTGCCAGAATCAATCACCAGGAAAAACCCGTTTGTCAACACCTCATAAAAGGCCAATAATGTCTCAAAGTTCTAATCTTTATCACTCCCCAACCCCATCTTCATCTGTTAACCAACAAGTACAACGCAATCATTTCAAAGCTACTGTTTTGAAGTCAAGCTCTTCATCAAATCAGTCTTTTCTATGTCCTTGTTCTATTCCTGTGTTGTTAGCTACAAAAAGAATTACTCTAAGGCTCCTTCATCACTCTTGTCATGCTTCTTGGATTAGAGTCCATTTGAAGCTTTTTATATTGCTTTCTTTGCCTTCTCTTTACTTGTTGACTTCAACTCATTACTGGGGTTCTTTTATTTACTTTCTGTTTATTATTGCTGTAATTGCTTTTCTTGTGGTTTCACTTTGTGTGGCTCTCCCTTGTGTTCCTTCTATCCGTATATTTCTTGCTAGAACTTTGTCTATCAATCTTCATTCATCACCTACTGCCTCAAAGTCTAGACCTTCAGTTGTTTGGTCAATTGGTTCAAAGCCTAAACAAGAAAGGAAACCAGTTTCAGGGTGTTGGGTGCAAGTTTACAGCAATGGTGATGTGTATGAGGGTGAATTTCATAAAGGGAAATGCTCAGGAAGTGGGGTTTATTACTATCGTTTGAATGGGAGGTATGAAGGTGATTGGATAGATGGAAAATATGATGGATATGGGGTGGAAACGTGGTCGAAAGGGAGCAGGTATAGGGGGCAATACAGGCAGGGATTGAGGCATGGAGTTGGGATGTATAGGTCTTATACTGGGGATCTATATGCTGGTGAATGGTGTAATGGGCAGTGTCATGGATATGGGGTTCATACTTGTGAAGATGGAAGCAGTTATACAGGGGAGTTTAAGTGGGGTGTCAAACATGGATTGGGTCATTATCATTTCAGGTAACCACTTGGGAACATTTGCAATTGTTTCTTTTTGGATTTCTAGTTATTAACTTGATGTTATTCTTCAAGTATGTGTGTGTGCGCACTCTTCGATTATTGTATTATTTTGTTGTCATTACTGTTCTTTCCTCTGTATGTTCTGTACTGCTCTTCATTTCACATTATTTCATTGTTGCTACTGCTCTCATTTCTGCATTTCCTAACTGCTTGGATATGCTTTATTTTAAGTCGGGATATGCTTTATTTTAAGTCGAGGGTCTATCCATAACAACCTCTCTATCTTGTACTAGGTAGGGGTAAGGTATGCGTACACTCTACGGACCCCACTTGTGGCATTACACTGGGTTTGTTGTTGTTATTGTTGTTATTCTTCAAGTAGAGCTTTTGTGTTCATGTGAATTCTCAATGGCTAAGGCTTAGCATTTTCACTTGTTTTTCTCAAAATTCGGGTTATATGTGCTTGGGCTACATTTGCCTTGTCCTTTATCATGTCGGATTAGAGATCTTTTTGATTTTTTCGTTGTAGCATCAAGAATTCGTGCACATTCCAAGAGCTACATAGTTGGCTCAATTGGTTCAAGTTTTGTTGGGATAGTTCCATATTTTCTACATGCAAAATAGGAAACATAATTTTGTATCAAGTCTGTCTTTGTCTTAACTTCAGTGTACTTACTTATCGGTGCTCTAGGGTATATTGCAACGATACTAAGTAAGATGTTCAAGTTCCCACATACATTATGGATCATGATGCATTTAATTTTATTATACATGTGAGAATAGGCAACGTGTAAAGTTTAAGATATTAGGTTATTCACCTACATTTTTATGCTCAATAAAAGACATTCTCTGAGGACTGAGAACAGACAATAACTGCAGTACTCTGAACTGGCTTTTATGAAATCACCAGCTGTCTATTTATATTGAGGTTAGTTCAACTTGAAGGTATTCTGTTGCTTATACTTGATGCCTAAATGTTAGGGTGTCTTTCTTGCTTAGAAAGTGATAAAAGTTAAAGACTTAAGATTTTATCCAGCCACTACAGTTGCCGGCTTGTTCTAAGGAAGATCCATCTTTTTTCGCTTTCCCTGGATTTGGTCAGAGAAAGATAATTTGGGGAATGTCGATGAATTTCTATTTAAGTTGTGCTTTTGGAGTATCCTTATGAACGTGGTTCAGATCATTGCTATTCTTGTCTGTCATTCATGGATGAATCAGCGGTGGAAGTTCGAATGTATTATCTAGGATTGTCTTTCTGGGTTTTGATGGTTTGCCACTGCATTCTTCCTTTATTTCAAGGTGAATTGAGGAAAGATGATAAGACTCTATTTAGATGTCCTTGAATGTTGTCACTGTTACTAAAATCTCCAACTCTGACATGAGAGTATGTTCTCTGTGGGATTAGCTATGCTTTATAACTTCTTTTTGAAGCCTACAGTCATGTGACTGGTGTTACCTCTTGGACTACAGATATGATCTGCATAGTTTAAGCTGGTGTTACTCCTTTTTTTTTTGTGGGGGTGGGTGGTCAGTGATCCTTAACTTCTTTGTCTGCTCCAGTCCAAGGAGTCTACTTTCAGTATCCTTTCGCAGACTGCGCACGAGGAGCATGGAATTCCACAGTTTCTTCTGCTGTCATTTCACACCCTCTTTTCTCACGCATTTTTCAAATGTTATTACAGACTCTAATCACTCAACTGGATAAGAGGCTTGCTTAGCTAGGTTAGATTCTTGTTTATGTAGCACTCTTGTCCGACATTTAGAGGGGAGGGGGTGAGAAACCTGTCTAAGCCATGTTAGGATAAATAAAGATGATTGAATGGCATTACTGGCAGCCTTTGGAACTATATACATGGATGGTCATGTTAATAAGGGGAAGTAAATTGTTTTGTCCCATGTTCATATTTAAGGCTGACTTGGATACTTGAATTAGGACAGAGACACAAGTATATTATATTGTTTTATGTGTTTTCTTTTTATATTCTAGACCCCACATTCAGAATACAATGCCCAAAATCTGATTTAGTATTAGTTTTTAAGTTCTGACATGCTATACACTTTGCCCTCATATATTTTATTTAAAACATTGGAGTAAGACGGCTATTGTTACTCTTTGACTAACAGCTTTTTTATCAGCTATATGAAAGACTGCTGATTGAGGGTTTAAAACTGAAATATTTTTATACTGGAAGGAGAAAGCTTGTTTTCTTATGCCGACCTACTGAATGCCACTATATATTATCTGTAATTTCCTCATTCTGCTGCAGCCTAGTTTCATGTTTCTTTCTGCTGTACCAATTCTTACCATGAGTGATAATAATTATCTTGATTAATGCAGAGAATGATAAGCTATCACTTTGTTGTGACCTGTCTTACTCTTCTATTTCTTTTCCTTTCTCTGTTCTCTTTCTTGGGAGAATATCCGTGCATGTACATTTACTCACCAGTCTGTTGATTTGCATGACTATGCAGAAACGGGGATACATATGCTGGAGAGTATTTTGCGGATAAGATGCATGGTTTTGGAGTATACCACTTTGGAAATGGACATCGCTATGAAGGAGCCTGGCATGAGGGGAAGAGGCAAGGGTTTGGCATTTACACTTTCAGAAATGGGGAAACTCAGTCTGGTCACTGGCAAAATGGGATTCTTAATGTTTCAAGTAGTCTTGGCACCCCTCCGGGATCTCCTTCTGCAATTGACCATTCTAAAGTGCTTCATGCTGTCCAGGTAATTATCTTGTTTCCTGATCATAGTAGGATGTTGTAGGGACATAGAAGAAAATGTATAAGTGGCTGGAAAAAGTACTGACTTCGTCGTTGTTCCCAATTAGAAATTTAGTTTGAACTTGTACTGATAGAGTTTCCACAAACCTTCTCTAAACATAGTTGACAGTTCTTACAATATGGTCCTTCTTTTCCGGGTTTTTAAGAAACCAGGCTGCAAACATATTTCCAAAATCTGGCTCCTTCCATCGCTCTCGCATTTCAACTGTTCCTGTATTTCCTTTTTTGTTTGTGTTTCTGGAGGAGGGCTTCTGGTGGAAGCTTCCAATCCCCTCCTTGAAGCTCAGCAATGCATTTTCAACAGTTCCAATGGGAAATATAAATAAATACCTAGTGTTAATTATCTCAACCTCAATGTGCTCATAAATTTTCTTCCTTGTTCTTAGGAAGCAAGACAAGTTGCTGAGAAAGCCGTTAATGTGCCAAAGGTGGATGAAAGAGCAAAACGAGCTGTTTCTTCTGCCAACAAGTCTGCCACTGCAGCAAGAGTAGCAGCTGTGAAAGCTGTCCAAAACCAGATCCATCAGAATGGAGACAGTTGCCATTCACCATTATCAATTGTGTGAACCCCTCGGTTGGCAGAGGCTATGGTTTTGCACTCTCTTATCGGTCTTGTTTTTAGATACAGAGACCGAGACTACCCGGGACCAACTTGGAACCACAACAGGCAACGAGCTGATTGAGGAGCAAGTTTATCGCGTCCCTTTCATTAGGCCTTTACTAATATGCATATATAGTGCGAACCCTCTTATAGGAGCTAAGAGCGCAACCAAAAAAAAAGAAAAGACTGCAGATGTAAGTAGGTCGTTTATCTTTTCTTTTTGTTGTTGCTGTCCAGTAAGTGTAGATAGTTTCCTGTGTTCTTTGTTTTGCTATAAGAGAATGGCCAAGTTTCTAAGCTTGTATCTCAAGGGGAGATCACCTGTGCTGTGTTATGTTGTATAAAGTAATAGTAACTAAACATATGCTGTATTAACAAATGACTTCATAAATTTTGTTTCATGAGCATATCAAGAATTTTACGTCGATAGGTGGAAAGTATCATTCCTTCTGGGGACGGAGCTAGGTAGGCTTGAGGAGGTTCATCTGAACTTCATAAAATTACTGATTCCACCTACTCCTTTAGTAGGAACTAGGTTGGCTTGAGGTCAGATAGTCAAGTAGCCAAAGCAGTGTTCAGTAGCAGGGAACATTCCCACTATATCTAAGGCTTTGTGTTTTTCAGTAACTAGTACCTAGGAATGTACGTTGCACGTTGATCCCAAACAATAATGTATTCATCACATCTTTCACATAATCAATAATTTTTAAAAGTTTAGAAATTGATATTATGCAACATAAAAAAAATTGTTGTAAGAAAGAAGAGATTTTTAGTAAACAAATATAATGAATGATCGAACTTCTCACATATAATTCTAGTTATATTTTGTTATGTGATTATGATGCCATGAAATTTGAGAGAGGATAAAAATGAAATACATAAATATAATTAAATCTGATACTACATAGATGAAGAAGAAATCAAATAAAAGAAGAAACTTCGAAATTAACAATTGAACACTACACTATTTGACCCCAAAAAAAAAACCAATTGAACACTACTGTTTCTTATGATTTATCTCATATTGTCCAATGTCTTAATTTATAATTTGCAAGACCAACTTTTCCCTTAATTCAATATGAGAAAATAAAAAGCTAAGAGCTTTAAAATTTAACTTTTAGAAATGAAGGGTCTTGAAACTATGATCTATTCATTATCATCTTTCTTAATGTTTTTCTCATTCAATTGAATTTAAAAATTGATTCAACTTTTGACTTACCATCTTCCCACTTTTAGTATTCGGTATAATATATATGATATTATTTAATAATTAATTAATTAGATATTTTGTTTAGTATAGAGGTAAAATAGTATTCTAACTTTGTACTTTGAAGCTTTCCACTTTTAGTAATATACGATATGATGATATTGATGATTATATAATCTATAATATAAGCAAGGTAAATGAGTAAATGAGAACTCCTTTTGTGGCAGTTCTGTGGTGAGCTTGTCACCTCATCCTCCATTCAGAATGCAGGTAGAACAGAATAACAGAAAGGCATAATATGTAAACAAAAACTCAAATTTGGCCTTAGTTGGCAAGTAAACACTCCAACTTTGAGTATGCACATCTACACACCTCAACTCGACAGTTGTCTCTTTTGTATCAGTTGAACACTCTAACTTACAAAATGATCATCTAGACACTTCCAAGATTTATAGTGTCACTTAAGCATCGGTTGTCCTCAAGACACAGTGGAGACAGGTTGAAGTGTTTAGTTGTCAATTGAGGCCAAGTTGAGGTGTCTAGATGTATACTCTTAAAGTCAAATTTGAGTATCTGTTTATGTATTATGCTTAACAGAAAACATTTCCCTGTTAGAACCAGATTAAGTTGTGCTCTTCAGTGAGAGAAATACAAAGAAATCTTCTCACTGAGCCATAAAAAATTTCAGATACTGAACATTCAAAGATAAAAGAAATATAAGGTAGCATATATTAGTCTGAGCCAAGAAGCAGATAAATAACAAGTTAAAAGAAAATACAAAAGTAACCAAACTACTTGAAAAGAGAAAATCAAAGATGAAAGACCAAATTCTGGTGAAAAACAAGTCTATCTTGTGATATGCGCGACGAAAGAATCCAACTCTATTAGAGAAGCACCCCCTTTCTCTGTGGACTGCCTTACAGCTTCTCCCAATTCTTCTGCTCTTTTTCTAATCAGGTCTCCTTCTTCTGATGCCATCAACTTCTTCACGACGTTCTCAATAGCGGATGCACTTACTAGTTCCTCGCGTTTCTCCCATTCTCTAACAAGCAGTCCTATTTTCAATATTTCCGTCACCAAGAAACTGTTTAATGGTTGATCAGTGTGCATAGGCCAAGCAGCTATAGGCACTCCCATAGTAATACTCTCTAAGCAAGAGTTCCAACCACAATGACTCATGAATCCGCCTGTGGACAAATGAGCCAAGATTTCTGGTTGCGGTGCCCATTCTCTTACCATTAACCCGACCCCTTTTACTCTTTCCTCAAATCCTTCAGGCAACTCAACTTTTCTATCTTCCCCAGTAAAGATATCTCCTCTATCAGCATCTCTCAGCACCCATATGAACCTCTGTTTGCTCTGCTCTAGTCCCATCGCGAGCTCCTTGATTTGTCTATCAGAAAATGAAGTTGTTGTTCCAAAAGATACATAAAGAACTGATCTTGGAGGTTGTTTGTTAAGCCACCCCAAACATATATCATTCCTATTCGAGATATGATCGATTTTAGTAGGCAGAATAGGTCCAATTGCCCATTGCTTCTTGTTCAGAGTAATTTCTGATTGTTCCAGCAAATCAAGATACTTGCTTTCCATTACTTTGCTTGTATTATGGATATCACCAGATCTAATATCCATATATGGATGTTGAGAAACTAACAAGTCCCTGGCTTGATCTGTTGTAACTCCTTCAAGGGAGTGTAGCTTTTTAAGCAATTCTTCTTCATGTTGGACAGAAATCTTTAAAAAAAAGCACATCATAATGTAGCAAGAGACAGCTGAAATGCAGTTAAATATATAGGATTCAGCATTGGGCAAAGAAGAAACATCTTGAACATTAAAGGACATCATAGGATCATGAACAACAATGACTCGTCTTACTTTTAATGAAATATCGCGTATGAAAGAAGCAATGGGATCGCGAAGAAGCATAGAAGCATCCCATATTGTCTCAAGATTTGATGAGAATTTTTTTGAGGCAATTTGTTCTGGATTTGGGAGGTCATGGAAGTGGACTTTGTCTATGTCTGAAGGATTTAAGGCGTTAGCTCGAATCCTGGCTTGACGATTATGTGTGGCCAAGCTAACATAGTAGACAGGAAGATCATAGGAGGAGATTAAACATGAAAGTTGGAGAAGTTGATTGAGATGTCCTTGAGCTGGAATTGGAACCATAACTATAGCTACTTCATCTTGTTTTAGTTTTGCTAAATTCATTGTTTTCTACTTGTGTTGGATCCTCCCTATGTTCTCCTTGTGTCATGGTAGAAGCAGGGCTATCAATATTCAACCTACAAGGTAACAACTTTGAACTTTATTCAAGGTATAAAAGATGATGTTGACATAGCAAATCCAAACCTTCCAAAATGTGATGGTGCACTTCCCAAAAAAGAATCAATTACTCCCTCCGTCCAACAATAGTTGTCGACTATACTATTTTGGGATGTCCAATAATACTTGTCCATTTTATGAAATCAATAGATAATTTTACACTTAGTTCTTAATTTACCCTTATCATTAATTATAATCATTTCCCTATTACATTTTTCAAAACATTATATTTATTATATTCAAAGGTGATATAGTAAAATTATCCTTCTATTTATATTTTCTTAAGAAGTGTGCAAAGTCAATAGTGGACAACTATTGTTTTACTGGGAATAAGAGTTAGAGAAATGGATACTTGAGCATTTGGTAACATGTTACAAGTCATGATACATGTGATTGGTGCACTTCCCAAAAAAGTGGATCTTGTCTCTACTTGGTATTTTTTTATATATAATTATAGTAGTTTATGGAAACGTGTACTGCACATTTGTTGATATGAATATATAAATTTTTTATAATCCTAATCTCATGTATGTTTGATAATTATTTATCACATAATATTTTTGTAAATATAATAGACCTTGTATTGATTAATTAATATGTTTATATAGAGAGCTTACTTTTTACATCCATTCAATTTTTTTTTTAACAGAATGATTTCGAATATAATATTCTAGACTATACGTTTCTTTGTACAAATATAACATGTATCTTTAAAAAATTATAATTTCCTTTTTATAACTATTCTAGTTCTAGAAACGTGAGTTGCACGTTTATTTCAAAATATTTCATGTAAATTTGTACTACAAATGACATATTTTGTCTCTTTTAAATCTATTGGTATTTACTAAAAAAAAATCATCATTTTTACGTTAGAAAGTACATATATCTTCCTAATATAAAGAATATATTCTTAATTATAAAATTAACTAAAAGAGCATAAAGTAAAAATAACTAACTATTGTACAAATACAATATTCAAATGAGAATAATAAAATACCACATGTTAGGCTAATGTATACAAACTACAAAATAACAATCCACCGTAAATTCTCAATAATAATAACAACAAAACAATAGAAAGTTGAACAATAACAACAAACAACAAATATAAACATTAAACAACACAAATAAAAAGAGACAAGAGAAGAGAGTGCATAGAGATTTTATCTTCTTTTTGTCAACTGTTTTAAGTACGTATAATATTGTGTCAAATGCCACTATTTGTAGGATAAGATTGAGGAACACAAATAATTGTCATGAATATGACATTAATCTATTTGAGATCATGGATGAGGATGAGAGGTGGGAATAAAAAACATAATGGATATAATTAGTAGGAGTTACATATATTTACATAATGGAGAGTTAGTGGTTATAAAATTTATGTAATATACTTCACATTAATACAAATATAATATTTAATTGTGAAGGACAAACATACCCATTCATATTTTCAATTGGAAGATGAACAAAACAAAAAAAATCATGAATTTACTCCGACATGAAATTAATACAAAGAGTACATATTCAAGAGACTTTATGGTGGTTGATTCATGTACCAATATGATGATATACTATTTAATATTTAATTTATTAAATAATTTATAACATTTAAATTTAATGTAGGGGTAAAATTATAATCTTACTTTTGCCTAAAATTCTTCCTACTTTTAGTATAATATATATATATATATATATATATATATATTATATATATGATGATGATGATGATTGGTGGGGAAGGTGAAAATAGCTTCAGCCACTTAATCAAAATACAGTTCTAAAAAGAATGATATCTTTTTTTTTTATTAATTATTAATAGTAAAATGTTATTTCCTCCGTCTCAAATTATGTATGTTTTTTTTTTGCTATACATGCTCCTTTGAGAAATATAATTAGAAGGAATTTTTTACTACATTAACCTTATTTATATATGCAAATTATAAGAGTCCGGAGCCAAAAGGGCAATAAAATTTAGTCAAAATTTCAAAAGGGCAACAAAAAAAAAGGTTGAAACCAAAAGGGCAACTTTTGGACAGAAGGGGAGACGGAGTTAAAATTAAAGGCAAGGCGCAGATAGGACAAAAACATGTAAGGCGCAGGGGGGACAAAACCTTACAAGGCACAGCCGTCGCTGTGCCTTACAAGGCGCATGGGTTTCAGTTCTTTCTGCCTTCTTTTTTAAAAAAAAAATAAATAAGTTCTACAATTTTTTTGCTGAACCTCTTAATTTTATCTATTAAAGGCCCTTGTCCGCTCTTTTCTGCCCTTTTTAATTTCGTTTTTTTTGTCAATGCATTTTGTAATCTATTTTTAATTAATTTAGTTTAATTAAATACATTATCTTATTATAAAAGAAAAAATTATTTCTTTTGTTCTATTTTAATTTAATTAGTGTATAATTTTTTCGAAATTATGAAATCCATTTTAGCTATGACTTTATTATTTCTTTTGTTCTACTTTAATTTAATTAGTGTATACTTTTTTCGAAATTATGAAATCCGTTTTAGCTATGACTTTATTATTTCTTTTGTTCTACTTTAATTTAATTAGTGTATAATTTTTTCGAAATTATGAAATCCATTTTAGCTATGACTTTATTATTTCTTTTGTTCTACTTTAATTTAATTAGTGTATAATTTTTTCGAAATTATGAAATCTGTTTTAGCCATGACTTTGTTTTTTTTTTTCCTACTTTAATTTAATTAGTGTATAATTTTTTCGAAATTATGAAATATGTTTTAGCTATGACTTTATTATTTCTTTTGTTCTACTTTAATTTAATTAGTGTATAATTTTTTCGAAATTATGAAATCTGTTTTAGCTATGACTTTATTATTTCTTTTGTTCTACTTTGATTTAATTAGTGTATAAGTTTTTCAAAATTATGAAATCCGTTTTCATAATTAGCTAAAACGGATTTCATAATTTCAAAAAAATTATACACTAATTAAATTAAAGTAAAATAAAAAAATAAATTTTCTTTTATAATAAGATAATGTATTTAATTAAACTAATTTAATTAAAAATAGATTACAAAATGCATTGACCAAAAAAAATGAAATTAAAAAGGGCAGAAAAGAGAGTGCAAGGGCATTTAATAGATAAAATTAAGAGGCTAAGCAAAAAAATTGTAGAGCTTAATTTTATTTTATTTTTAAAAAGGCAGAAACCCATGTGCCTTGTAAGGCACAGTAGCGGCTGTGCCTGGTAAGGTTTTGTCCCCCATGCGCCTTACATGTTTTTGTCCCATCTGCGCCTTGCCTTTAATTTTAACTCCGTCTCTCCTTCCGTCCAAAAGTTGCCCTTTTGGTTTCAACTTTTTGTTTTATGCCCTTTTGAAATTTTAACTAAATTTTATTGCCTTTTTGACTCCGGACTCCAAATTATAATCTCTCCCTAAAATATTTATTTTATTTATGTGTCATCTCCAATAATGAGCATTGCCAAGGTCACCTAGCCAACACATCAATAGAAATGGGTAAAAAATCTAAATAAACACCTTGGAATAAACTATATTAAAAACTTAAAGAAGTAATAACACTCCATATTCAAAGACTGTAGTCTTCCAGAAAAATTATACTAATGGTAAAATGAAAAAAAAGAGAGTTGATCTTGTCTTGAAATTCTAAAACAAAAAATAATTTGAGATCACTATTTTTCAAAAGAAAACGACGTATAATTTGTGACTGAGGATGTATCACATAAATTAAAACAGAGAAAGTACTATAACTGGAAAAACCAAGCTAAACTTCCTCCTTCCAGTGATTAGCGATACGTCAAATTTCAACTAGCATCGACGCCTTTCAGTGAGCATAAAGAAGTAATGGCAACAAAATACATCCGTGAATAATTGTCTAAAAAACACAGTTTTATACTAATGGCTAATTGAGATGGTCCAGAATAACATAAAGTACTCAAATTCAAAAGCACGTCTGATCTCACAACATAAGCAGACACATCATAAAGTACTAAAAATTGAAAAACATGTCGAAATAAGTAGACACATCATAAGCTGCGCCACCAGAAGAGGACGATTGGTCTAACTCTCAGTTTGCTCCCTCAGTCTTCGGATTGTACTCCTAACTGTAACAGCACTCGCGGTGCTATTGAAAAGGAAATAGAGATTAGTTATTGACACACAAAAAGGGAAAACAATAGAAGTTGAGAGAGTAATTACTTCAATGTGTAAGCACCACCGGCTTTGACTTTGCCACAATCTTTGCAACCCCAAATTCCCACTGCTTTCCTCTTTACTGCATACTGCACAATAAGTATATTTATATGGCGAGAATCCAAAACTTAAGAACTCTTTACAGTACAGCAGTAATCCAAATGCAGCCAAGAAAACTATCATATTGCACAGAGCCAGACCCATACCTTTCCACAAAACTCACAGAAGTATTTGCTGTGCTGACTAACCTCCATCTTCTTAATCTGCTTACGCAGACTGGCACCATAACGGGTACCTAAGCATAGAAGGCAAGCGAATCAGAAACATAAATGTAAAGACAAGAAAACAGAAGCTTTTCAATAGTTCTTTTATGCAACTGCAACAGATGAAAAGGGCCATTTAAAGAACTGATTCCAGCCCATGGGCATACTGTTATCAACAAAATTTAAGTTTTAAGAATACATAAAAGTGTCCGGTCGCAAAACCATGAACATCTAGCCTGACCCACAATCCCACATAACCATTCACTTCAGACATCTTTTCCAGGCATAAAATAGAATATGCTTGATTAACAGTATCAATCAGCAGCTCAAACTTAGGGAAAGAAACATTTGCTGACTATCACTACCATCTATTTCAGTTTTAATGACATAGCCTAACCAGAAACATCTAAGCGAGACTTCAAAGGGATAGGCAAAGCTAGGAGATTTAACTTTTAAGTTAAGATTTGATGCCCCATATGCAACACTCATCTCTTCATATTTCTCTATACACTATTACAAGCCTCAAAACTGCAGAATTCACAAAGTCTATTTACTCCATTATCTCCTATTATTATTACTACTATCAATTTTTCTTAAGCTTTACAAATAGGAACCTACAGTGTCCATACAACTTCTACTAATAAGATATAATAAGTATCATGGATTTGAAGGAATCCAGGATGACTTGTCAATGTAGCAACAATTTTTTCTAAGGAACTATAGAGAATGAATCGAACGCGTAACCAAAAGTACCTCATGGCAAACAAAAGTACCAAAACATTTCCTTATTACTGCAAAATGTGAGGTTCAAAAAAGAGCTATACTACTTACCATACTTTCCGACGATTCCAGCCTTCTTGGTCCTCTTAGTCTGCAGCAAAAATAGCACATTTCACATTAAAACTCGCCGCAACTTTTACTCAAGTTCAGATGTGCATAGTGCTATCTACACCATCTCATATCATTAAGAACAGATTTCCCTATTTTAAAGTACACTAAACAACTCTACCTTTTCACAACCCTCCATACAAATTCCGTTTACCATTGTCATTATCTCAATATATTCTCCTGAGTGTTTCAATTAAATGAGCAATTGAAACAAATAACAGCATTCGCTTTCTAGGTCAACGAATATAACTACCAAATCACCCATAAATCATTTACAATACCCATTTCCCCCAAAAAATGAAATCTTTGGCATTCTCCAATAAAACATTCAATAAACCAAATGAATAGCTCTAACAGATTATAACCCAAAAAACAATTCCACACAACAATTCGACCCTTTTCATCATAAACCAAAAAAAATTGCAAAAACTAAAAGGAAACAGCTTCATTGAACAAATAAAAAAAAGCAGTTTGTCACTTGAACAAATTAATACTCAGATTTAACAAGCTACGCATAATGCATAGAGGAAAAAGTGTACCATTTTTGACTGTTGATGGAGGATTTGGAGCGGCTGCTTGTAAGGGTGATAAGAGCAAAGAAAAAACTAGGGTTTTTTTGTAGCGTCAAAATAAGTATAATTAGTTGCCTTTTGGACAAGATTCGGCCCATTGTTTGTGATGTTCGGGTCGACCCGAATCTGTAAACCAAGTTGGGCCTGTTGAACTTTGTATGGAAAACCCTAATTTTAATTTTTAACCAAGGGTTGACAATTCAGTAAATTGCATCACTTCCGCTTAAACTAAAAATAACCCGCAGATGTATAATATATGTATAATTGTGTATAATTTATGTATACAGTTATAACAAAAGTAAACAATGAATTCCACGGGATGTTTATGAAAAAATCCCTTGAAATTTTGGCAGGTGTTTGGCCGCAAATTCCTAATACTTTTCACTTTTTTTGGAACTTATGAAGTTAAGATTGAAAATGAAATTGTGTTTGATTATAATTTTAGTAAAAAAATATTGGAAATAATGTACATGTTTGATTGAGTTTTTTTCTAAAAAACATGAAACATGACTTATATCCTATAATTTTAAAAAACTAGCGAAGTCATCTTACTTGACTAATCAATAAACAATCTAATTTGTTCTAGAAGAGTAATCTTACATAATGTCATAAATTGGACCTCATATATGAATTACTATATGCTATACACTTGGTCAAAATTTAAATACTATTATGAAGATCCATCGGTAAAAAAAAAGAAGGGAAAATTACATAGCTAAACAAACTTATACTACTTAATTATCTACCATAGCTATAGTTTGCATTAATTACAATTCGAAACTAACTTTAAGGTATAATTTCATTCTCTCTCTAGCCTCTCTCCTCTCCTCTTCTCTCTCTCGCGCCTCTTCCCCATCTCTCTGGAATTCTCGCTCACCATTCTCCTCTCCCTACCCAGTCTCTCTCTCTCTTCTGCTAATCTCTCTCTCACTTTATAAAAACACAAATGTATAATTTGTGTTTGTATAAAGCGAGAGAGACGGGATATACAAATACATATACATATCTCTCCGCGCTATACACTTATAATTATACATATACAAATCTTCCCTTGCCCAGTTCTCTTTTGTCTTTCTCTCTTTCTCGCTTTATACAACACAAATGTATAATTTGTGTTTGTATTAAGCAAGAGAGATTGGATCTTGCCCTGCCCAGTTCTCTCTCTCGCTTTATACAAACACAAATGATAAATTTGTGTTTGTATAAAGCGAGAGAGATTGGATTTTGCCCTGCCCAGTTCTCTTTTGTCTATCTCTCTCTCTCACTTTATACAAACACAAATGTATAATTTGTGTTTGTATAAAGCGAGAGAGATTGGATATACAATACAAATGTTTTAACTCGATTCAATTGTATACAAATTTAAATTATATGTAGATATACAAATACAATACTTGATACATATACATATATACAATTATTTTGACATATATACATATGTGTAATTCGACATATATACATATACAATTCGCTTCTCTCCACTCTCTGCCCTCTCTCACTCGCCTCTCTCCACTCTCTCCCAGTCTCGCTCACCAGATATACAAATACATATGTATATCAGTTACATTTATACATTATTTTGACAGTTATACATATACAATTTGCCTCTCTCCACTCTCTGCCCTCTCTCGCTCGCCTCTCTCCTCTCTCTCTCTCCTAGTCTCGCTCGCCACCCTTCTCCCTCTCTCCTAGTCTCGCTCGCCACTCTTCTCCCTCTCTCCTAGTCTCGCTCGCCACCCTTCTCCCTCTCTCCCAATCTCGCTCGCCACCCTTCTCCTTATAACATGTAGCTATGAATTGTAATTATCAAACTATAGCTATGGAGCATAATTAAAATATTTTGAGTGGCTATATGTGAAAGTTCCTCAAAAAAAAATCAACAACTATTGTAACTAGTTATTCTTTAAGATTTTCCTCCTATATTTTGTGCACAATCTCTTCTCGTTGAACATGCATTTTCGATACCATCATCAAGTTGACAATTTCTTTTCTAATGTCATTCGAGTCTTTGCTTATAAGTTTTTGAAAGTAGCTACTTAAACTGTTAAATACAATCTGTTTTAGGAAATAAAAAGGTTTTATATCAAATTTTAAAAGCTTCATTCCCATTCAAAATTTATTTATCAATGTTTATGTGATGTATATTTGTGTCCGAACCAACTTATGCACATCACTAATCTTCTTCTTAGTTACCTGCTACCTCCCATCAAGGTTCGGAAACAAAACGGGAAGTGGTTTCCCAGAGTTTAATTCAGTAGGCCACCATGGGGGGGGGGGGGATTATCGCCAAGGGAGAAAGGGATTCCGGGCCAGTTTATGTGCACCTTGACTAAGGTACCTGCTACCTCCCACCAACACAGGTACCGGATAACTTTGTCCACCAAGGCTTGGATAGAGGGGAAGAAATTACCTAGAACATTATACTATCTAGGAAAACACCTAGCCCAGTAAGCCAAATTGATATATGCTTCACAAAGTTGATATCAACAGTCACGTATACATGCCTAAGCATTACACCGAATATTCTGCATATTCAGTTGTCCTGCTTCTGCATTTGTTCTTAGGTAAAATAATGAATAACCAGGTCGAAAACAAAAGGTTATTGTCACCACCTAATGATTAAAAAATGGTTCATTTGGACAGCACGGGTGGTCTAAAATCTTCCAACTGTGTGCTGGACGCGCTGCAGATATCTTTCAAGGCTGATTCTCCCTTCTCTGATCTTATAAGGTCAAATGTACTTTCAAGAACTTCATATCCCAATCCAGTTTGCAGAAGATGACCAGACTCCTCGCCACCATGTTGTATAAGATGTCCTGTTTCTTTCAGAGAGATCACATTTTCGCTAATTAATCTACCGAAAATGTGACCAAGAAATACAGCTGCTTTTGGAGCATCAGTAACTTCGTCCTCCAAAGTAGCTAAGACTGATTCAAACCTGCTAAGAGAAAGACAATTATAAGCAAAGAGTCGGATGGCGTTAGAAAAGAAATAGTCAGCCTACCCCTCAATGAGATGTTTGGTTTCCAGTACCACCTTTGACTTCGTAAGACTGATAAGAAGCCGAGCAAGAAGATCCCTGTCCCTTTCTTTCCTCTGAAATGAGTCATTTACCCATATCGATAACATCATTGGATGAAAGCTTGGTGAGTTCAATTCTCCAATGCGTAGAACAACTTCGTCCTCATCAGCTGCACTGGAACCAGAAAATCACACGCATTATAAATTTATAGCTGTAAAAGGAGTGTACAGGAATAGCAGGATTTTTGAGATTATCCAAATGAAATCCTTGAATGGATCTTCTCTCATGTAGTCAAACAGAATGAAAGAATAACTCCATGTACATTATGTAAATGTTGTTAATAGTTTTCTTTGCTATGAGTTTCCGAAAAATGTTGGCTCCCTGAATGTGAAACTACAATCATAGAAGTACTTTTCCTTACTAAAATAACTTTCACGTTACAGATATGTGCAAACAAATAATTTTGATCGCATTAATTACACTGAGGCATAAAGTCTATAGAAGTTATCATATCTCAAGAATGTAAACTTCATAATTAATTAGCCGGTCTTATCATTTCCTTCAGATGGTTCTATTACACTCTTGCTATGAATTATGATGCAGATTCCGAAAAAAGTCCTCAAGTTATAGTCTTTCTTTACATTTTATGATCAGTAATGCACTGGTCACTTGTATATTTTTCAATACAGCTTCTTTTATGGATTCATCGTAAAAGAAAGGATTAGCAATTAGGATGTAGACAAATTAAAAAATGGCAAGAAAAATTTTACCTGTAAAATTCACGAATAGCTGCAATCGACATTTCTCCAAGGTGTTCTTCAGACCATATCGTTCCTGGTGAATTTGGAGCTGGTGGTTCGGCAGATCTTCCAAAAGGACGATTTGTATTTGTTAATTCTCTTTCTGCATAATGTGCGTGCTCATGTTGATTTGGCCGAGCATAATTAGCAGTAGGCTTCACAACTGTCCCTGGAGCATATTTGGATATTGATTCTTGTCTTGAGTTGTATGGTGACCACCCACCTGCACCAGCAGTCACGGGACCAGCAGAATGCATTGCTAGGCCCCTGAAAGGCGTTCCCCTTCCGGGGCCTCCCCGTGGACCAAGGCTCATTGTTTTATTATCATCAATAGATCGCTGTAGCATGGCAGCTGATGATGTCCTACTTTCATGTGGATGTTTAGCTTCTAACCTGCAATCGTGGCTTCCAAATCCACGATTTTGTGATGGTATTCCACGAAATGGAGTCGTCTGAGGAGCTGGAGAAGAAAACATGGATGGCCGAGGACTTGAATCTCCAGGCTGCCCTCTTCTAGCAGAAGAAACAGTGCTTGAACCACGAGTGGACCGACCAACCTGAGCTCGACGTTCTTGAACAGCATCTCTTCGCACTTCCTCTATTTTTTTGGGGCCTTCTACTTTTCTTCTTTGCTGCCACTTATTTTTTCTCAAATCAATAATATCCATCAACATAAACCTCACCCTAGTAGACAAATCTGTATTGTTAGCCATTGTCGTCATCATATCAAAATAGGTGTCCATGTAATCCTTCGCCTTCGAATGGTCGATCATTTCTCCTATAGTGCTCATAAGCTTGCAGAGAGACTCAATATCTTCCTCATCTGGAGTCTGGTACTGCCCGAGCAATTTCTGGATGCACTCATGCATTATCCTCTCTGTAAGCATCTTCTTCTTGTATAATTCGCCAATCAATCTTATGTTACCTAACATCCTTCTTCGTGTTTGTAACCTCATCTCCTCTCTCTTTCCCTCTGATAGCTTCACCGCTCCATCCTCTTCCATACTGTCGGCTTCTGCTTCTTCTCTTTCACCTCTCTCAAACTCCTCCTGGCATTTATCAAGGAGCAGTCTCTTGAAGGTTATTTTCTGATTGTCCTCCACAAAATCAGGAAGTTCCCCGGCTAGATGATAACAAAAATTTGCATACATCTCACAAAATGTTGGCTCCATTAGAGCTTTGTCAAATATCTGTGAAATGACACCAGCAAGAGTGGTAGCACTATCAATATTAACCTCCTTTACTTGCTCAAACAGCTTCTCAAAATTTTGTGGCGTTAGCTTGTTGAGGATAGCTTTCAAGTGTCTACGTTTTGCCTCTTCCGCATCAGTCACTTTGCATATCTCATATTTCTTGTCAGCTTTGTGCATAGCTTGCAGTGGAGAGTGAGAAGGAAATGAACCTTTTCGGGAGCCAGAAATCCGCTGCCAGCGGTTGGCATCGGACCGAATATGTTGTATTCCTCCCTGAGAGGCTAATGGCAGCATTGTTCCAGCAGGAAACACAGATACATATTGGCTAGGTGGCTGTCCTTGTAGATTCCTCATATTCTTGTGGTTTCCTCGACCCGGACGAGCACCATTAACGCTTCCCCCTTGGTTGATATCAATATGTTGCTCATTGGTCCACCTGCCATCATCTGCCATTCCAGTAGGACGATTCTCAGACCAAGAAGAGTTGCCTTGTCTGCTATTAATGTGTCCAGGACAGGGGTTTGGACCATTCTTGTTAAAATTTACTCCTTTCGAAATGCTAGAGTTAGGACTCAAAAGGGCCTCCACCATATGCCACGGAACTTCAAAATTAGCAGGGAGTTCACCGAAATGAGAAGAAAGGGTAAGAAGGAAATCTCTTGAGTATCTCTTTTGTCCTGTAGTATCACTTCCACCATTTGGATGCCTAAGATTATCATTAACAATTTTATTGTCACCAGAAGTTTCCAACTTAGGAGTTGACATAGCAGCATCTTCCCAGTTGTTTGGTTCACCTGTACTCTTTTTATCTTCATTTGCCGAAAAATCTTCATTGGAACTTGATGATATCTTCCTTGCAGTGAGACTGGAACAACTCTCAACACTTCCTGAAGAAACAGAAGACTGTAGTTTCTCCTTGGGTCCCTTAAATGCCATATAAAGATCAGTCGTATCTCCAGCTGCATCAGCTTTCTGAAGAATTTCTCTTCTCTTTTTCTTTCCCCTGGAGTTTGCACTTTTCACCTTATTTGTATGTTTATCCTTTGGACTAGATCCTTGAACGCGGCGATATTCAGTTTTTGTTTCCTCAGAAACTTTTCCCCTAATTTTGGTATGTGATGGAGATGACGGTGAAGTATGAATATGAGAATCCTCATTATACTTTGCTCCAGATGCAGAAGGCAAAACTTCTTTATTATTATTTGTAGCAACAGGAACCACAATTTTAGAAACATTGCAATCTGATAAGGAAGCAGCAGAATGTGACAACTGATGAACCACATTGTTAGTTTCACAGCCCCCTGTGCTTGATACTTGATCCGATGCATTCCTATCATTTGAGTTTCTTTCAGTTTGAGTTTCTTTCGCTGCTGCTTGGGTTTCTATAGTTGCAGCATTTTGACCTTCAGAAATATGGTCAACTGAATTTGTTGGAGTAGGATTCGATTTGGACGCTGAATTTCCTTCCTGATTCATTGAATGACAAAGTTATGAGAATGCTAAAGTCATGTTTAACTAAATAAGAAATAATTAAATAATCAGAAAAATCAAGGGTCTCCCCTTGCCAGAAAGTAGACCCTATGGGTAGTTTGAGAGAGACTAGAGATGTGAAGACATGTGAAAACTGCACTATCATAAAAGTAAACATACCTCTCGTAGTTGTTGAGGATGCAATTGGCTTTTCTTTAGAGGGTTCTTCAACTCTGTCTCAACATAATCGACTCCTCGAACATGGTTAACATTGCTTCCTATAGATGTAGCACTACCAGAAGGAGGTATATCGACAGAAACAAGTGATTTGCTTGAGGGTGAAGCAAAAGGTTTTGGCTTGGAGGCAGATTCTGACGCCTCAACTGAGGTTTCTGAGAGAATCCTTGATCCCTCTTCATTAGAGTTAACTCTCAAAGGTGGTTGCAGTGCCTTTTCTGTTTCTGCTGTCTTCATGGGAACTGGATATGAAGATGCCAAAACCTCTCTTCTAACAGAGCCAGGAGCTTGGTTAATTGCCAATTGAACTGAAGTTAGAGAAACAGAAATCACACACATACATTAAAGTTGCAGATAGGAAATAGGAAAAACATATAAATATTTAAAACCACATTCATGAACAAAAGTTAGTAATCTTTCCTACCTGAAGAGTTATATCCTAGTCCGGGAGCGCAGGGAGCCACAAGGGAGTTTGTTATAGGAACTGAAGGAGCATTTTGTAAGAACATAGGATTCGGGGACATCTGTGGGAAAAAGCTCATAGGACGAGAAGGACCATAATGCATAGGCTGTGATGGTAAGCCCCCAGGATGATGTATTGCCAAGCCAGATGAACCACTATCCAATTTCATGTCAACCTTCTCATCTAGTTTCAACTCTTCATGAGTGTCGGGATGAGTAATTTTAACAGATTTGCGAGAATTAACCTTCCTAACATGCTGCCCAAACTGTGGTGGAATCCCAACTCCCATGTTGCCAAATGGAGTGCTCAACTGATGACCAAATTTAGGAGGGAAGTTCATCATTTGTCCGTGTTGCATTGCTCCCTGAAGCTGCATAGGATGATGTTGGAGACCAGGGACAAATGGGGGATGTCTAACTTGGTTGGGTTTTCCAACTGGTAGTGGCATTGGCATTGGGAACGAAGAACAAGGTATTCCTTGATGTTGAACCTGCGGTCCAGGCATTCCGAACTGCACAGGACCATGAGGCTGCAGAAAAGGAGGATTGACTGGAACCCCCGGAAAAGGGAGAGTAGATAACTTCTGCATGCTACCGACAGCCTGAGCTGCTGGAACCTGAACATGAACAGGTAGATCTCTTTCTTGAGAATGCTGAGGATCAGGATTTTTATTCATCGGCTTCCCGATGTCCTCCCTCAGCTGCGGCTGATGTGGAGTAGAAGAAGGCAAAAGCTGCAGTGGTCTAAACGGACTAGATCGTGCCTGCAAAACAGAATGTTACTTTATCAGAACATCACTTTGGCAATTGAAAGAGCTAGAAAGTAGAAAACACCCATAATATTACTACAAATGTTGTTCCTGAAACAAATAGTGTAAACATGATCTTCCTCGGCTTAAAACAGGCTCAAGTTACAGTTACTATTTACCAATAAGAAAGACAGGTAGACCATGACAATCCCCACAACCAGCTCTCTCTATCACTGAGGAGATACATGCCCAAATTCTGAGAACAGGTTTTTCAATCAACCACATGAGACATTGGAAGAAAAGTTTAATTTTGCGGAAATATATTACTAAAGGCTTTATCTTGATCTATTCAATCAGAAATAACGCACTAAAATCTCAGATAATAACTAATTTGAGGAGTTGTTCAAGTTTCTCCATGCTATTTTATCTAGTTTGTGTGGACTTTTCGTGATTTGGTTCATTGAAATAGTTACCCAATCCAATCTGTAGTAGTATCTGCAGAGAAAACAAACATAAAGAATCACTAGACAGCTTACACTACCTGAATGCGCTTCTGCTCATCCATGTTGGGGGGTGCTGAGTTGGTCCTTTGAGGAATCTGAAGTTAGAGAGAAAAATATCTAATAATAAGTTAATGTAATCTTTCTTGTTAAAGAATAATTCATAATCTCGTAAAGCACATGTAATATATGAATGACATGTTTATGTATGGTACCTGCATTCCATTCACAAAACCCGGGGTAAAGCTTCCAAATTGAAGAGATACATTTTTAGAAGGGTCATCTGCAAAATACAAACACAGTTCATGGAAGCACAAATAAATGAAACAACATCGGAGATCCTAAAAATGTTAGCAATACAGAACAAGTAATGCCGATACGCAAGTCCATTTATGTAGGTCCAATTATGTAGTGGGTTTAAACATATATGTCCACCATTCAATTCATTCCCATTTTTCCACACCCTTGAATATCCAATTACAGACATACACAAAATCCATCAAGAGAAAATAGATTGGGATATGCTTTAATGTCTAATCACGGATGAACGTTCATGGTATCAAGAATACCTTTCATGGGGGTCTTGGGAGCTGACGGATCCAAATCTGAAGATGTATGTTGAGAAGAAAGAGCACTAGAAACAATTTGGTTATCTTCATGTCTGATTCTATCTGCTGGCTCAACTAACTTATCTGAAGTTAGAGAAATTGAAGATCCCGAAAGTTCAGAATGCATGAAATAATGAGAAAAAGTAGCATCATAACGATTTATTCTTTCCATTGAATTATTGAAATAACCAATGACAAACCAGATGAGAGGTATGATGCTTGAGAATAAGGAAAAGAAAGCTAGTGCTTGCAAGAGAACTACACAGAGCAAGATATGAGAAGAATTACCCTTGCAGACTCCGATCCACAGATTCCCCAAATCCGATCTCTCCTTTAAGGAATACTAAATGACTTGCCAGTTTTCCACTTACCATAACTTATGTACCAAAACCACAACTATAATATATCTAGTACAAGATTCCTCATCATGCCATAAATGAGCAACAATTAGTTTTCTAAAATAGATGCTTAAAGTAATTGCAGTCCATATAACCTATTTGTAGTAATCTGTTTGTTACCTTTTAAGTTCAAGAAGCATTAATAATGATAAATGTCGTATCCATTGGAAGTGACGAATTAAAAGAAGCATGCTGGAATTGCAGCATCATTTAGAGGCAAATCAGAACAAACAAACAGATGAACAAATAAAAAGAAAACCTAAAGAAAAATGAGAAGAGAAAAAAGTCATACCTGTCTGATCAACACATTAAGCCCACAAAAGCAACAGTAAGATCTTTAGTATATGCATTGTATATTCTATTACAAGTTCAAGTAAATCTCTCTAGTTAGAAACATTGCGTTTTCAATTCTGGAAAGATATATGAACCAGATTTTAAAGAATCTAGATTCAAGATTTGAGACTTTAAGTTCTCCCATTTCAGGATTCCCGCAATAGTTACATGTGAAGTTGCTACTGGCAGATTAAAAGTATTTTGACTCAAGATTCTTTACCCTAGACCAATGAAGCTTTTCATCATCATTTCACCTATTAACAGACAGACTCTCAGAACAATTAAAAGTATCCTTTTCACTAACGCATCTAGAAAATCCGCTAGTAACAAACAAACAAACAAAAAGTTGAAGAGTTCAATATGCATAGGATGTTTCATCAACGGAGATGAAGGGAAACAGCTGTGAAATCTAAAGTGCTTCAAACAAAGTAATAATTTTTTCAGTAAACCAGTATGCAATGCAGATAGGCTAGAAAGAATTTTGATAGTTGTTGACATAAGCACAATTAAGCAGATTAATAGTGAATGGTTAGAGGAAAATTAAAAAACCTGATCCTGAGGTTCTGGCAGGGGCATCATTTTGCACAGCATCAGTCACTTTCAGTGGACCTGTTTCTCCATCAGACTTCTTGAAGCTAATACGAGAAATCATTATAAATGTCAAATTCCATTCAACAGAACAAAGTTCAAGAATTATAGAATTTTTCCCACGAGGACACAAAGAAGATGCATGCAGTGTGCAGATTATTACCCAATAAGAAGATCCTCAATGACGAAATAGCTCAATAATCAAATTAGATCAATAACTTCATGATATAAAGTAGCGTTCTAGTCAAGCAACTCAAACAATTCAGAAGCAGTTCAAACTCAACTTTAGTCAACTCATTTGAGGCATAATGGAACAAGTAGGAGACAAATGGTAATTACGGGATTATATTTTGCAGTGAATTATGAATTCAGATGAAGGAGCTCGATCACATCCACAGGAAACTATCAAGTTTCCAATGCAAATTGACAAGAAAAATCAAAACTTAACTGATCTCCTACTTCTTATAAGAGATTAATTCAGGCATAATCTGCACTTATTGCTGTATTTCCTTTTCTTACCGAGCAAACAAATTATCCAAAACTATCACCTAACTAAGCTCAAAACTTTTCTTCTTCTAGTACTCATTTATCGTATTCAGAAAAAGCAAAACTTTGTTTGTTTGACAAAGATGCATAAGTACAACAACGACACAATCCCAAACTAGTTGACGTCAATTACCACAAATCATCTACATCCATTCTGCTCTATCTCATTGTCTTTCATTACATGAATATCCCATTGAATGTGACATCAATACTATTTGAAGATTCAAACAAGTTTTTCTTTGACCTTTATTTTTTCACAAACATTTCAAATTATACCAACTATTATGACTTGTAGTACTTCCGACCACAATTTTCAAATGTCTAATAACAAAATTTAAAAAAAAACTTGAAAATGTGGGCCCTAAGTCACACTATAAATTAGTTAATTTAACCCTCGTACTTTTAAGCACCACCACATATAATAGGACCGAGTAAGAACAAGTACGAAAATTCCATACCTACAGTCGTTTTACCATGAATTTTTTTTACTTTTTCCAGAGTTGAACTCCAGAAAACACGGTTGATCATAAAATTTCGAAATCCAACTGTTTTCAATTTTTTCACTTTTTCTGGAATTTGAACAAACACCAAAAAAGCCGTTTTCACTCCAAATTACTCACAAAAATTCAAAAAACAACTCCACTTAATATTCATGGTCAAACACAACTCTAATTTCCAAATATCATTTTTCACTTTAAAAACAAAAACTACTAATTTTTTTTTTCAAATACTCACAATTTTCACGGCCAAACACCCACATTTTATTTCAAATGTGTGTTCTAATAACAAATCACACCCAAAAATTAGTTAATTTAACCCTCGTACTCTTTTAACAAAAACCCGAAAATACCTTTGCGTGGTGGTGAGAGAAGAGGAATCGGAATCGGGAGAAGGAGGAGGTAGAACAGAGCTACCACCGCCTTTTCCAGAAGTAACCCGTTGATACTGTGGCTGTGCTGATGGTGAACGACTACCCACTCTACTATTTCTCTTGTAGTAATTCTGTGATTCACTTTTCTTCTGATCACCCCTGCGCTGCATGTAACCCTTTTTAATCCTTGTCTCTCTTCAAATTTCTTCGCACATCACATGCACACTAACAAAAAAGGGGCAAAAAACAAAAAATTAACGATTCATCAATTGATCAAAGAGAAATATATAGTATACGTAATGCATAATTGAAATATAATCCATGCATTATATATATATATATATACCTAGATTTTGATTTTGCATGTGTTTGAGAAGAAGAATGGGGAAAAACAGATCACAGAGGGAGTGTGTGTTTTACGGAACTGCAAAAAAACACTCTGAAAAATTGGAGAAAAAAAAGAGACAATTTTTTTAAAAAAAATAATAATGTTGAAATGAAATGTTTTTGGATCATGATATTGACTATTTCTTTTTTTAGTTTTAAAATTTTTTTTTTTAATTAATTAATTCGTTTTTTAACTTTTATAAAAAAGTAAAAAAACAGGAGTAATACATGAGAGCTATAGATTAGGAGACTCTTTCAAACTCTTTTTCCTAATTTTGGGATCAGATCAATAATTTAGATCTTTGCATGGTTAAATTATTTCTTTTCTAAATCACAAGAGATTATGGAGGTTTTTTTTTCTTAATTTGGTTGGGTTTGTAACTCGAAGTTGCTAGATTTTGAAATCTTTGGGTGGAATTAATCGTATTCTGAAGTCTAATGTGTTTTT
The DNA here is from genome assembly GCA_018342035.1 of Solanum appendiculatum. Taxonomy (NCBI): domain Eukaryota; kingdom Viridiplantae; phylum Streptophyta; class Magnoliopsida; order Solanales; family Solanaceae; genus Solanum; species Solanum appendiculatum. Next base: position 1,145,979 of record JAGDQO010000791.1, read on the forward strand.
ATGAGAAAATGGCCAAAAGTCCCCCAACCTATAGCCGGATTCCCAACTACACACTCATACTTCACGGGGGTCCTATTACCACCCTGAATTGTTTTAAAATGAAATAAGTAGCCCCTTCAAATGCCATAACCAGATATGTGTCTTGTGGTGAAACACACGCGCTTGACACATGTATTTCACCTGTTGATCCTTTTTTAAAAGACGTTTTTTCTCTTTCTTTTTCAGCCTTTCTTCTTCATTCATTTTTTACCCCTAATTATTTTGTGAGAACTTTGATTTGAAGAAAATATTGGGAGCTAAATTGGGGTTGTTTTTATTTTGTCTTCTCCGAAGGGATATGTCGCCGCTGCCGGCATAGTCTGAGAATTTCGCTGCCACCACCATTTGTCATTTCTCCGCCTTCACCATTAGCTCCTCCACCTACTTAAAGAGCTCCCGCCATCTCTTTCAAAGAATAAAGTTCGAAAAAGAGAACATTCACACCACCAACAAGACCACAATGAGTCTAATTTAAGACTACCACCAAAGGAAAAAAAAGCTTAATTAGGTGAAGAGACTCCGATTAATGTTTGTGGGTATTGCCACATGAGGAATTAGGATCTATAAGTAAAATATATTTTTTCTTTTTAGGGTTCAACTACATTTGAACCCAGATTGATTTTTCAAATTTGATTCAAATTATTTTTTTGGTGATTGGAGATGGATGGATGGAGATGGTGATTTTGATTATTTTTTTCAATTTTTTTTTTGCATAAGAGTTGTTAGAAATTTACAATAATGAATCTGGTGGATATGGTAGTAGTGGCGAGGCGACTTTGAGATGATGAGGTGGGAGAGATTTGGCATATGCGAGAAGAAAGAAATTAAATTTTAAAAAATAATAATTAAAAATACATATATTTATGAAATAATATATTTAAAATAAAATTTTAATATTATTTTGGCTGCTTACTCTCTCAGAGAGAGTGAAATACATTCACCTTGCCAGGTAAGCATTTAGGGAGGTAATAATTTTAGTTTTATAAAATTCAGGGGTAATAGGACTCCCGTGAAGTATGAGTGTGTAGTTATCCGGCTATAGGTTGAGGGGGCTTTTGGCCATTTTCTCGTGTTTTTATTAAAATTAAGATGTATGAATTTGAATAAACATTTGATTGGTTAAGATATTGTATATAGATATGAATACCAAATAATTAAAATTGTTTATTTCTCAAATATTTGTTTATGTATAGTTTATTTGTTTATAAATATGATAAATATAAACAACTTAAATAAAAGAAAATTGAATGTTTAAAAAATACAAATTTAATAAGATAAAATTATTATATTTGATAAAAAATAAATATTTATGTCGGTTTGTGATGGTGGAGGAGATGATTGTAGTAGTGGTTGGTATTAGTGGCTAGTAATGGTGGTGATAGTTGTGATGGTGAAGACAGTTGGTGTTATAGTGATTAGCGTGATTATAGTAGTTGGTGATGGTGATTATGATGGTGAAGTTGGTTGATGTTAGTAGTTGACGTTGTTGATGGTGGTGGCTGAAGAATGTGTGTGATTGACAGTAGTGGTTGCCAATGGAGATGGCAGAGGTGGTTGGTGGTGGCTATGTTTAAAGTAATAATGATTAGGGGAATTTTAGCAGCCAATTGGTATGCTATCTGAATTTTCACCTTGTTGATGCGCTATCAGAATTTTTACCTTGTTGATGATAATTTGATTCCCGACCTTATAATCCCCATTAAAGGTTATCAACAAACACATATTATGTACTTATTGGTGTGGTATAAACATCAAATCGGTAAATTTTTACTAATACAAGAGGTTTTTTCCCATCATTATTTTCCCTTCTACTATGATCAAATTGCAAACTGCACTAATTGTTACTCAATCTGTCATTTACATGTGAAAGAATACAAGTTTTTGACACATCACAGACCACAATAACTTGAAAGTTAATGTTAAGGCGTTGTGATCACTGTTAAATAAAGTATTCAACTCATTATTTCGAAAATAAACTATCAAAACCAGAAAATATAATGCAAAGCAACATATAAATAGGCATAAAGCCAATTTACTATCGACAACTGGAATCATATATACTAAGAGACTTAAGCCAAAATACAATTGTGTTGTGGAATATGCAACACAGATGAAGGAGCATGAGACTTTTCACAGCTCTGAAACAAAAAATTGTCTGCCAAAACAATGTTACAAGAACATCCTGTGGGTGATGAAAACTCCTATCAGCATTCTTCATTAACCAGGCGTGAATCTGCATGTTCTTGAATTGCATCAAAATGCCTGAAACCAGAAGGAAAGGAATAAGAATGTCAAAAGAAAAATAATCTTTCATGTAACGCAGCATTCCTGATATTTTTATTAGGTATAAACAACTCATTTGCAATGCAGAATTGTTAAATGAAACTTATAGTAGTAATAGTCTGGCTAAGAGTGTTCTCCAGTTGATAAAGGCAGGTGACTAGTTACTAGTGAAGTTTACCGATGTCCTGGGATCATTCATCGGTATCAGTAACAAGGAAATAAATAAGTAGTTCTTGTGAATACATCATTTAGAATCTTCAGAAAAATGCTTACTGATGGCATGGTAGTGTACCTGTCATGAAGCACCTCACAAAAGGATGGCTGCAAAAATTTGTCTAGGCTCAGCTGTAAGTCCTAACAAGTGTCCTTCACAACCCAAAAAAAGCTCCAACCGATCTGACAAGAAAGAGATAAAAGTAGTTGAGCCATTTTCCAAAGACAGGCAGTTAACAAAATAAACTAAAAAGTCTGGTTGCTTCATGCACCAGCAAACAAGAAGAAAGCATACTAACCTAACAGCTCTGTTTTGAAGGTTGGTTATAAGAATTAAAGCATGTAGTAGGAGGCACCACACGTGGTGCATGAGATAGTTTTTCAAAAATATGACGGAGGCACTCATGCTTAACCATGGATTCTAGTATGGTATCCTCCGACACAGAACATGAAGGATCCATCTTGAAAGCATTCACTTCATTCCTAGACATAATAACATCTGAATGATATTTTTTTTTCGTCTGCTGTTCGATCTTGTCCACCTCCCATTTTGACGACACTGGACAGTAAACATGCACAAATTTCGTCTGACCATTCCTGTAGGCTCGACTGATGGCTTGCTGTTCTACTGAGGGATTCCAGAGAACGTCAAGCAAAACCACTCTTGAGGCCCCTATAAGACTTATTCCTTCTGAACAGGCTTTTATTGATGCAAGAAGCACTTTTACATCACTCTTAGGGTCATTAAGAGAATTTATTGATATCTGCCGCTGCTTTACATCAAGTTTTCCATCCATATAGAGGATCTCTCGGCCCAAAGTCCAGCCAAAGAGAGAATTGAGTTGCTCCTTGATCAGGTTTAGAGGATCAAGTAACTGGCTAAATATTATAACCCTCTCCTTCAATCCGCCACAGAGTCTGATTAGTTCAACAACAAATTTCATTTTTACTCCATTATCTGGATCCAACCGACATCCCCTTTCTTTTAGCTGACTTTCTAAGTCAGAGAACTCCTTCCTCGTTGCCACTAATGAAGGATGAACAGAGATTAGAGACACCATATTTTGTTCGTAAAAGGAGCCTGGATTCTCTGGAATTCTTTTAAGCAACTCCTTCTGCAAATGTGTGGGCTTCAAATGTATCACAATATCCCTTATACCCGGAAGGCTTACCTTCTTCACATTTTCACTACATTTATGAACTAGTGGTGCAATCATATCCCTAAGCTCTTCCAATGCTCGGACATTCTTGTCAATGGAACTGCTAAGATAAGCCCATTTATGCTCCAAGTCTGCAGCAAATTTTGGACTAACTACGCATAGGGTGTTGTACAACTCTTTGATGTTATTCTGGAACGGAGTTCCAGACAAAAGTATGCGCTTCTCTGTTTCAATTTTATTCAAAGCTTTCCACACAAGGCTTTGATCATTCCGAGCAGTGTGCCCTTCTTCAAGGACTAGAAGACCAGGTAACTTTAGAAGTATTTCTCTAATCTCTGTGGCATAACTGTCTCCATCTTCTCCTGTGAGAATCCTGAACAAATCATAGCTGATTCCCAAAACACTCTTACTTTTAGCCCAGGATCTCAGCTTCACCATACGTATAAGGTGTGGATTGTTTTTTCCGGCACGGGATAAACAGTGGAAGACACTAACAGTAGCTTCATCTTCCTGGAAAGAGAAATCTTTGCTGTTCAAGTTGTGGAAGGGAATGTCGACCTCCCATTTTTGGAACTCGGCTTCCCAGTTAAGAAGCAAATTGGATGGAGCAATGATTACAGGCCGACACTTTGGAAACTGCTTCAAAAATGACTGAAGAAATACTATAGTGAGACGGGTTTTTCCTGTGCCAGGTGGATGTGAGATTATGCATCCTCCCCTATTACCAGATATAGGCTCTTTCAGCTTTTCAAGATACATATCTCCAACAACATTTCTCCACATGAACTCAAATCCTTCACGCTGATGAGGATACATTGTTGTTTTGGCACTGAGGGGAACTAAATCCCACACAGTTCCTTCCCCATAAATAGCAGCATCATGAACGGCAGAAGAATCATAAAATTTGAAGCCGTCAACATCCAAGAGGGATGGCGACTCTCCAAAATATTTTCTTTCATGCCTCCCTCGGGTTCTCTCAGCCTTCAAGAATTTAAGAGTGAACAAAAAATAAATTAGAGAGCAGAGTTCATAAAATCAAATATAAGAATGGCAAAAGAACATGTAACTAGGGCTATCAAGAAAAAATATTAATTTATGGACTAACAAATCTTACAAACTAATTTTGCATGAACTAAATTACTATCCTTAACTGATGCATACTGTTTACTTGATGTTTAGGGGTTGTAATTTATCCCAGGCTATGGTTTGTATAGTCCTGTGGTTTTTCTTTTCCTTGAGCTGTAAACTGTTTTTATTTGATAATAAAGTTTAAACTAATTTACCAAGAAAAAGGATGACAAGAGAACATGAAACTAGGGCTATCAAGCATAAATATTAATTATGGACTATCAAGCATAAATATTAATTATGGACTAAGAAACTCACAAACTAATTGATTGAACTAATTCCATTTCCTGCTGTAAGTTTTTAGAATGTCCATTTAACTGAAAGAGAAACCATTAGACCATAGCAAACTGTCAAAGTTTCCATATTCAAGAACTTATTACGAATCTCTGAGGCATAGAACCAACTGCATTATTGTTATCATGCACTATGTCAAGCACGCTTCAGTTCTCAATTATCCTAACTGCTAAAAACAACCACTACTTCCAGCTTGGCAAAGCTATAGAAAAAACTGCCATGAATTTAGATTAGTATGTGTGCAGGTCTGCAGGAGAATAAAATAAAAACTACTACACAGTCATAAAGATAAAAGATGATATCTATTAAAGTAATAACAACAGATCTTCTAAATTGTGTTCCTAATTGAAAAGAAAAGTGCTTGACAGGATAAAATTCGTATACTTACAAATGGAGGGAAGATGTACTTGCTCTCCAAATGCACATGGGAACAAACTTTACAGATAAGTCCAATTTGTTCATCTAGAACAAGCTGGTGGTTCCCCATCTGACAGCCACTTATTTTTTCACTTTGCACCGGTGAATCAGATGGATTTGTAAAGCCAATTCGTGATTCTAAGATACACATGTCCATTTCAACAAAAAGATCATCAACTCCCTTTTCCCATTCTTCTTTCTCCGGAGGGAGAGGTTCCTCGTCTTCAAACCGGAATATTAAAGGAAGTGTTTCTTTAACAGGAACCTGTTCCTTTTGTTCTTTCTCTTCAGGAGGAGTTAGTTTATCATGATCATCAACATTTATTATAGAATCAACAACAAATTTCAGAAATTCAGAATCTTTGAGAATTTTCTTCCGAGTTTTTCTAACCTTTCGAACAGCATCCTTTTGAACAACATTTTGCACCGACTCATCAACATCACAGTCCTCCTCAGATGAGGATTCACTAAGAAGAATCGGGCTACCACAATTTCCATGGTTTAACTTCTTCTTTTTGGACTTAGGAAGTGAGCGCGGCCGAAGAAGATATGATCGGGCTTTGTTGTTCTTTTCACCCTTAACAGCAAGATGAGGTATTAGCTCCCGACCATTTGATTCCTTGTTTCCTTCTTCATGGTTTTCTTGTTCTGTTGGACAACTCAGATCATCATCTTTCGATGTATCACCATCTTTTGATTCCTCATCATCAAAATCACTTCTTACATCATCAGATTCGCTAGAACTTGATGATTCTTTCACCTGGTAATTCTCGTCTTCAGAGTCATCATTATCCTCATCACTTGAAGCTTCAGATTCTGACTCAGAAGATGGGATTGTAACAACAACCTCTTCTGATTTCTCTGCTGTCCAACACATGCTTGAGGTAGATGAAACAACCTCATCTGCTACATTCAACATAGGACTCCTTAACCCAACAGAGCCCACATTGGACCAAGATACTGAACATGATCCAGTATTTACAGCAGAGCCTGCAGCAGCCTCCCCAGTTAAAACAACATCATTCTCCTCCTCCCCTTCATCATCAGATATTTCTTGGATGAAAGGCGGTTTCGTGATGGACTCACAAGTTCCTGGACTGAAGTTACTCCTCCCATTGTCCACCTTTACCATACTTCCATCTTCTGATTTTCCCATTTTTCTCTTGTCACCTGCAGAATCTTTCTTCTCCTCCACCCTATCTCTTTTCCTCCCATAACTCACATCTTCTCCAATATTGACCGAACAAGTCGAAGACTGAGTAGGATTACCATTTCGACACAACCTGTTCCTTTTCTCAATAAACTCAACCCAATATTTCAACAATTGCTGTCTAGTTCTCCTCCTTGGAAGAGACACATCCCCTGAATCCATCCCCCAGAATAAATAAACCCCTGAGCCAAAATACACAATTTTTATTGATCAAAATACACAACCACTAACACATTAAAAAGAACAAAAACCCAAAAACCAAATCCACCCCACAAAACAGAACCCCATAACAGAACAATCACATGCATAAACACATCACTGAAACTCTTCACAAACACCCTATTATGCCGGAAAATCAAGAATCAAAATAACTTCCAATTCTTGATTAAAAACTAAAATTGAATGCACACATACATACATACACTAGTGTACAATGAGATAACTAAAAGTGACTAAAAAACTAACCTTTTTCTGCAGAAAACTTCCGTGAGAGAGGCGGAGATAGAGAGGCGGAGGTGGTTGGTTTTGCTAAGGAAGAGAAACAGGAAGCAGTTTATAGGCTAAAGTCACAAATTTGTCAGCATATTTTCAACTTTAACATATATAATTATTATACACTTTTAGCTGACCTGGCATAAAATTTCGACACCATCAGGTAGAAGACACTTATTTACAATCGATTGACTTACAATAAACTGTCACATACTTAAAAATCATAACTTTAATAATTTTTGACTTATTTTTGTTATTTTAATATAGAATATTTAAAATACTTTTATTTTACATAAATATATTTAAAAATTGTTTTTTTTTCCTTCTTTCTCCCTTTTTCTATAATCTAACACCTGTCACTGTTTTGTTTGCCGGAAAAAATGGTGACTGCTGCTTTCCTTCCTCTTTTCTATCCGACACTGTTAAATTTTAAACCCCAAAGTTCAAATCGAGAAGAAGTATATGAATTTGAAGTAAAAATTAAAAATAAAAAAAGGAAAGAAGAAAAAGAAGAAGAAGAAGAAAAAATGTTGGAGTTATATGATGGACGGCCGACGGATCGATGGAGGTGGAGACGTGGAGTCTGAATCTAGGAGAAGAAAGGGGGGAGGGTGGGTTGGATTAGGGTTTAGAAATTAGATTTTTTTTGCCTCGTAATTATTTTTATTATTGTCGATTATATTGGATATCTTTTTATTGTTCAGTAGAACAAGTGAATCTCATGTAATTGTCAGGTAGGATCTATACGTCTAGGTGATTAGAGTATTTCAGGCAAATTGTTAAGTAACATGCACATGTCTAATTGTTGAGTGTATCTTAGGTAAATTATCGTGTTGTGTTGTGTTTGTTTAATTTTATATAAATTTATGTGTGACGTGTGCACATTTAAATTGAAGATTTTCATTTGTAAATTGCATGGAATATATTGTTATTGTAAAAAGACCACCCTCGTAAAGCAATAATCATTTAAAAATGAAATTATTAACTTACACACACAAAAATAATCACACTTATAAAAGGAGTGAAAGAAATAAAAGAAACACTAAACGAAAATATGAGATGAGAAAAATAGAGAAAAAGCTCAAAGAAGTTCATTATATTTGGATTAAGACTCAAAGTCATCCTTAAAATTTTCACATAGAACATTAATAGTCCTTCATGTTTTTAATATTGGTGCACTCTCGATCCTTTCTCAATTTTTGTTTATTTTTTAACATTGATTTTATCTGCAATTTATGTATGGAATGTTCAAACGTCTTTTTATATATTTAGTAGAAATAACAATTTCATGTGAGAGAAGGTGAAAAGAAGATGTAATAATATATAAAAAGACGATTGAACATTCCATACATAAATTGCAGATAAAATCAATGTTAAAAAATAAACAAAAATTTGAGAAAGGACCGAGAGTGCACCAATATTAAAAACATGAAGAATTATTAGTACTACATGTGAAAACTCAAGATTGACTCCGAGTCTTAACTCATAATAACAAAAACTAAAATACCTTGACAAATTATACTTTGAACATTGATAAAACATTTATACCAATCAGAAATTCTTAGAGGATATTCCACTTTAAAGCAAAAACAATAAAATAAGAGAACAACATTAACTTAAAATAATAATTATCAGTCAAAAATAACATAATGAATCATCAAAATAGAACAAGAAAGTTACATCATTTATTTATTTTTAAATAAGAGAAATGGAAGAGAGCAAGTAGTATTTGGAAACAATTATCATCAGGCCAAAGAAAAACATTACTATAAATAAACAAACAAAAAAGAGTCAATAAAATTACACCAAAAGTAATATTGCCCTACGCCAAAAATAAGTTTCATTGTTTTAATTAATTTATTTAATTTTGACTTGACTTGAAGTAATTTAAGAAAATAATTTTTTTTTTGTTTAAAACTATTTAGAAGGTGTTTGAATTGACTTGTTTTAAGAAGCTTTTGACTTTTAAAATTTTTGTTTTTATTTTTGAAAGGTAGTTAAGAAAAGACAAAAAATATTTTAAAACACTTTCATCTAGACAAAAAGGGTACAAAAATAAATTACTTAAATAAAGTCAATCCAAAATAAACTATTTGAATCAAGTCAATCCAAACTACATAAAATGTATCGAAAAACCCTTTGATTTAATGATTTTAAATACTTTTTCTATTCTACAATACTTGTTTACTATTAGCTTTATACACTTTTTAAGAAATTATAAATAGAAGGGCAATTTTACTATATCACTCTTTGAATATAATAAATATAATGTCTTGAAAAATATAATATGAAAATGACTATAATTAATGATAAATATAAAATCATCCATTGATTTCATAAAGTAGACAAATATTGTTGAACATCTCAAAATAGTATAGTAGATAACTATTGTTGAACGGAGAGCATATGTCATATCTCATATAAAAAATTAAATTTAAAAATGAGCTAAAAATATATATTTTTTTAAAAACGAAGTAAAAGAAGAGAACAAAACAAATTCCAAATTTAGGAGAAAGTATCACAAATGACGACAATTGCCGGAAATGGCGTATGGCTTTAATAAGATATCCTTTTCTTTTGCACTTTCACCCAGCTTTCTTTCAAAGTTTTCAAAACGTATTTTATTTCGTTCACATTGAGCATGAACAAATACAAATACAACCGAGTAACAATTTGTTTTGTTTTATATTAGTCGATCATTTTATTAAAAATAATTATCCCATATTAGTTGATTACAAATTTTTTCTATATTATCTTTATAATTATTTTTTTTTGAAAGTGTTCATATTTATTAATAAAATTATCATTTTATTTATGATTTCTTAATACGATGAGTGTTCGTTCACCAAGGTGATTGTTGATATAAAGAGAGATGTGGTTGAAATAAAAGGTGAAAAATTTCATATCACAAATAAAGATAAATAAATGTTGTGTTAAAGACGTGGTTAGCTTTATTAATAACAATATGGGTCATTGAAGTCCTACTTCGGCTGTCATTTTGACTTTGTTAACAAGGCACTCATTCCTCTCAAATCTCCACCATTTCTGTAGTTGGATTCTTCATCACTCTACCACTTCTGAACTGGTTAGTTTTCCATTTCTAATGTCTAATTTCTTGTTTTTTTTAGTTTAATTTATTGGTTATTTATTCGAGTTTGAAAGGTTTAAAATTTGTATTCTAAATTGCTAATTGGCTTCGGTTTTGGTAGTTTGATTGAATTGAATTTTCTGATTAGTTTAAGTTTAGTTTAGTTTTATCGATTTTGGGGGTAAAAGGGGAAGGATAGGAAGGAGTTGACATTGCAGATATAGTGTTTGATGAAAGTCCCAAGATTGATGAGAGATCTGGACCAAAAGCTAATCTTTATCATCTTCTGACAGTTTATTTCTGTTCTTTCACGGAGAGAGAAGTTTAGGCCACACCCTTTGTAATAAACAAGTTTACAAACACTTCAATAATGAAAAAGGAAATTACAACAGCATACCTCCGATAAAATTGGAATGGTACAGAGAAGATTACAAATCGAGAAATGGTCTAAATTTTTCTTCATCGAAAACACAACATACTATGTGATTTCACAAAGTGGGGGTATGGGGAGGGTAGAGTGTGTAGACTTTACCGCTACCATGTCAAATGGGCAGGTTGGATTGAAATTGGAGATATTAAAATGGGTTGAAATAGAAATCGGGTTGGGTCATGACTCGCCCAAGTTTACTTTGTGCTCAAATGGGTTGGGCTTAAATGGACAAAAAAAGGGGTTGGGTCATGACCCGTCCAATTAGACCCGCTTAATCTCAATAATTTTAATATATTGTTATTTAACTTTTATAACCACAATGTGAATTTCAACTCAAGAATTTTTTTTTTAAAAAAATTACAAAATGGATAAATAAATCCTAGGAGATATAAAATAGATAGTAATTCATACCTTCAATATAAGAACATACATTACATCAATGCAAATAAAGAGTCTTAAAATGGATTGAAATTGGAGATCAAATTGGGCTTAATTAAAGATTCTTTTAAAATGGGTTAGGCTTGAATGGGTTGAGATTGAACCCAATTCAAATTATCTTGAGCCTAACCTATTAAATGCTGGGCGGTTACGTATATTTGGGCTCATTTTGACACCCCTACCACTACCTCTTACAACTCAACTCAATATATGTAAACCACTGCAATTAATAAGAGCCTGTTTGGATAAGCTTTTTCGTAGGTGTTTTCAAGGCAAAATAGCTTTTAAACACTTGGTGTTTGGGTAAAATAAAAGAGTGCATTTAATTAATTGTTTTTAAGGCGGCATAAAACTAAAAGAAATAAGCCAAAAGTAATAACTTAGATTTTCAACTTATTGCTTATGGTTATAAGCTATAAGCCATCTAAACAGGTCATAACAATGGAATGGAAAGATTAATCTGGAAAGGAAATCCACTCTCTTGATGCGCTGTTTAGTTCTCTTGCTTAGCTTCAAACTCACCTCATCATTGACTATGCTATGACTTGCTTGGTCGACCAAGTCCACATTTGGGTTCATAACAATAACCTCATCCTCACTAAGAACCTTGTCCTCAAGGTTCAAGATAAGATATCTAGTAAAAACTGTATGAAACTGTGACCGTAGTGTGGTGTTCAATGGCTGAATTTGATGCACACCAAGCTGCAAATGGAATAACCATATGATTCCTTGTAGTAAGAGCATATAAGTGATGTTGGTTTGAAAATCTTTTGATCCAAACACTGTAATCTTCCCATAACACAGTTGAACTATCAAAACAACTTGTAACTCCCTTGAATAATTGCTTGAACCAGTGAGTAGTGTGCTCAACGTCTCCATGATAGTGATTGCCTTGCTAAACACATATACTTGTGACCAAGAGCAACAACATCACTTTGAGAAATTATATGACATTCTCAAATAAAAGAGCAGCTGCATAAAGCATCGCCCAGAAAATACTAGTTTGCGATTGTCAAAGACCAGAATGTCAAATGGAGAAGCTGCTGCACATTGTCTTAGCCCTTTTCCCATTTTCCCTTGCATGCATGCTGGGAAAGCAACTTCTTTAATGGACCTCCAACTGCAATCTTATTCATAAAGCTTGTGCATATGCTGTCATAAACTCTTAGGACTCGACAAAATATATCATCTTGAATTCCAAAAGATTCTCACTCAAATTTTTAACGCCTCCTGAAGCACCCCTGTAGATGTAATTTGACCAAAAGCAATGGGTCCTTTACCATTTTTAGCATAGTCGAACCAGCAAGGAAATGCTCTGTAATTCAGAGATATAGCAGATTCTAACCCACTAATCTAGGAACACATTGTTTGTCCTAATTTGGCTAGCCTACTCCTCTCTTCCATGTTTTTAAAATTTACCTTCAAGTTTTGTTCAGTGATTGCAGAAGGAAAAGAAAACTTCTATGTGTTCTACAATGTGTTCAAGAGCATGAAGAGAAGTCTATAGAAAATGAGCTCTTCCACCCCATTTCCTCACAGAATGTAATAGTCCTTGTGCAACACTCTTTATAGTTCCAGTTGTCACTTCCAAGAATAGGCAACTTTCCAACAACCCCATTGATTCTCCAGTAGCAAAGCATTCTCCGACAAACACACGAGCAGTTGGCTCATCCAATTTCCATTACAAAAACCCCTAAACGACAATGCAATGATACGGTAGAAACATTATTAAGAACATAGTCAATAGAGCAATTCAGCTGATGCACAAAATCCTCACTTGACATAAACTCCTCAGGAACCTTCTGATAGACAATTATGATTATCTTATGCAAGCGAAACTGGAAGAATGTTGCTGAGATAGTTCTGGAGCTCTAATTAATTGTTATGCAAAAGATAAGGTAATATGGCATCTAATTGGAGGACTTAGATCTTGTGTCACAGACTTTTCATGTACCTAACAAATGTACTTCTATTTAGACTAGATGTGGCAAAACCCATGCTGACACAGTCACAACAGCTTATTGTGGAGATTGGTCAGCTAAAACAAATTCCATATTAGTCCTTTCAATCTGGACAGTCTCACACCTTTGTCAGAGAATCAACAGAAAGCATAATTTTTTTTTTTTAGTAATAAACATGACATGGTTTTTTTTATGAGAAAGAAAATGATTAACTATTAAAATGAAAGAATTGAGTTACTATTGTCTTGAAAGAAGGGAGTGCCATGTGAACAAATCCAAATTAGTTTGGTAAGTTGGTCCCTCTCTCCATATTCTTATGGGCCCCCACTCCCTCCCCACTTCCCACTTCCCTTTCATAAATGAGATTTATTATGTAGTTCCAAGTGAATGAAAGTATCTCTCTCCTTTTGCCGGAGATTCAAATTTTTTAGCATTTTCCTCTCAAAATCATTAGTTTTTTTTGTCTTTCCTGCCCTGTCCCCCCAAGTTAAGCCCTTTCTCCCTGCTTTTTGCAAAGCTTAGTTCCTTTTGTTGATTGTTCTTTTGGGGATTTTCTGATTGAAATCATTTATTGAATCTTTGTATGTGTCCATTTATCTTGTCTTGTTGAATCTACTTTCCATTTTTTAATTATCTGATTCTGATTTGGGTATGACCATACATTCCCCCTCCCCACTTTATATTATTATCTCGAAAATCTACACTTTGTATTTCGTTACCCATCTGTTGAAATATAATTTCTTAGTTATTTATCGTAATTGACCCCATCTGTTGAAATATAATTTCTTAGTTATATATCGTAATTGACTATTTTTAACGAATGAAAAATAATTTAAGATTTGAGACGAATGTCTTACGTGCAGTTCTTATATATTTTTTTTGACAGGCATGATATGAGGAAGATATAGCTGGCGACAGTTGTGGGATTATATATCGAACTTCCCGTGCTCCTTCTGTGTGTGGTGTCCACGGGAGGTGCATATTTGTTTTTTTTCTGCTGGCCTGTTGGCCTTGTCAAATCAGTCGTTATATAAAATTGAACTTTTCATCATTTCATAAAGATGAATTTGACAAGACATACAATAAAATTTAAGTAATGATCAAAACAAACATTGTATTTAAAGTAACAAACGAGAGATAAAAACCATCAGAAATTAAGTATTCAAAAAGAATTTTTGACCTTCATCATAGCAGATATTGAAGTGCAATACCTTTTGTTCCATACTTGTTGTTATTCCGAAACAAAGAAACATATATCCTACTGAGGTTGACTTTTGATAGTTTGGCTTACGTCACCTTCATGATTATGCAGGCAATCTTTTTTAACTTTTTTGAGTTGAGGAGTTTGTATTGAATAACAAGCTCGACAGAATGGCATCAACTTTTGTAAGATATCTCTGTTCCATAACTTAACAGTTAACATGTTGAATGAGTATTATTTGCCTTGTCTAAGTTTGCTCGAGAATCTCTTTACTTTCTGATATGTTTTTATTGTCCATAGTGTACTTTCTTTTAGGGAAAAAATTGACCATATTGGTTGCTCTGTTGCATTTAAATTGAAGAATCACTTGGAAAAATTCTTAGTGTTGGATGTCCCATGAGATGAAGTGTGAGTTCCCTTTTCAGGTGAAGTCTAGTAAGATGAAGAGGATGGAGTCGAAGAAATCACACGCTTGGTGGTGGGATAGCCACATTAATCCCAAAAACTGCAAGTGGCTTCAAGAGAATCTTGAACGTAAGCTTTTGACTTCTTTAACCTTACTTATCTTTGTCAAATCCGTTAATTTCGTATTTGGCTACTCTGCAAATGCCAAAATAGACCATCCAAATATATACACCTTATTAATTGAATTCAATTAACAGGGAATCATTTATGCATTTAAGACACACACATGCAAGAGATTGAAATTTGTACTAGTGAGTAATACAAGTTGCTACTCACTGGGCATTCTAATATTTCACCTTAGGGATCATTATGACAAATAGATTTGAACTATTACTAGAATGCATAATAACAGATAATTACTATATTCCTGTAGTTTTATAATTCATATAACCTTTTGTCAGAGGCGGAGCTAGAAGGTTACTTACGGGTTCTTTTGACCAAATCATGTATTTGTACTAAAAAATCTATTAAATATGAACAAAAAATAAATTTAGAAGTATGGTAGTCTACTAAATAGTACAACACTGTGGCAAATTATGGTAGGGGTCTTCTTCTTTGTTTTTCATCATTCCGTTTAGACCAATTATGATGATAGTCTAATAGTACCACCATTAACACATTAATTTAATCGGTAACCTTAGGCGGTATTTGTTTGTAAGACATTCTTTACAAAATTCAACAATTTTTATTTCTGCACCAAAAAAAGGAAAGAATTCTAAAATTTCAGAAACTTTGGAAGATAGAGAAATGCTCAACACTTATCTGTGATTTTTTTTAACTATACTTCCTGCAGTTTCTTCTTTCTTGTTGGCTTGGCGGTGCTTTCCTGTATAAATTATTGCCTCACGAAATATGCTTTTTGGTTATACAACACGTGCATCCAAAGACAAAGACAGTTGTTTTCAGGAAACAAAAAGAACTACTTTTTTGCAAATGCTCCAATCACCAGCTCTAAATAACAAGCTTTCTTTCCCGTGCTAAATTTTGGCTACATGCACAAGTTTTAAAATCATATCGGCTTCCCTTGCCCTGGCCTTATATCCTCCTCCACAATCCTAGCGTCGCCCCTTGTGTAGGTGTTAAATGTAACTCTTGCAAATAGGGCATGAAATGAGCGGCGGATTAAGACGGGCGGGGTCAAAACAGGTTAATTAAAAGCATAGGTCATGATCCCAACACATCAAAATATTGGTTAAATCATTTTAAGGTGGATCAAATGTGTTTTGAGTAGTCATACCCTACCTGGAACTTCAACGTGTCTGTTTGAACTTCCATTCATTGTGACCTATTCTTAAGCAACCCAAAAATAAATATTTCATTCAATATGCTTTGTGGTTTTGGTAATTCTAATGACATCATATGATATAATAATTTTGTCTTACACTATTATGGTATTTAAAATTTTAGATTTTTTTGTCCAAATTCTATATTTTACATTTCTCAAATTCTTTGATAGTTTCCGTATTAAAATAAAACGGTCAGAAAAAAAAGAGTAAAATGGTCAGAGAAGACCGGAGGCCAATTGACCGTACTTGTTTGTGATTCCATGAAAAAACTTTGAACAGTTTCGTCCATTTATCTCAAAGGAGGTTACTAGCTATTACACAGACCACCTGGGGAAAATGCACCGTAAAAAAAACCTAATTTTGGCAATTTAATTACCAAGTGGTTTCTTGTAATTTTTTATGTTGAATGGAGAAAATGGCATACAAGAAAATGACAAATAGGTCTATTATTTCAGAGATGGACCAGAATGTCAAAAGGATGTTGAAACTCATTGAAGAGGATGCAGATTCATTTGCTAAAAGGGCAGAAATGTATTATCAGAAAAGGCCAGAATTGATCACACTTGTTGAGGAATTCTACCGCATGTACCGGTCATTAGCCGAGCGTTATGATCATGTGACCGGGGAGCTCCGGAAAAATATTCCTTCAGATCTTCAATCACAGGGGTCAGGCATCTCTGACGTGGGTTCTGAACCACCCTCCAGGTTGCCCTCTCCTGATCGGAGGCCAAGCCGCCCTAAACCTGGTCCTCGTGCTGCTGGATTTGAATTTTTTCTCGGCGCAGGCGGAAGTAGCTCGGATCTGGCCAAGGAAGGAGATGAATCCTCAACATTAGATTCTGAATCTGAATCAGATGATTCGTCTATCAATAATTACTCAAGTACAATAAGCAATGATGATGACCATGGGTTGCGTAAGAAGATTGGCGAATTGGAGGTCGAGCTCCGCGACGTGAAAGAGAAGCTTCGCATGCAACATGAAGAGGTCTCTGAGAGCTCCGTTAGGGGATTACATGTGGGCAATGATAATCTTATCGCTAGGATAGCTGGGTATGAGGAAGACCTTAGAAATGCAAAAGAAAAGATCCGGTTATCAGAAGAAGAGATCAGCAGGTTGAGAATTGAGCTTCAGAAGTATGTATCAGGGGACTACGTGAAGAACGTCCATGAGCTTACTGCAGGACAGGAAGCTAAAATTTCTGATGAGGAGCTGCAAGAGAATGTTACAGAGGAAGAACCTCAAGTTTTGGACCCAGAATCTAAGATCCGAACACTCGAGGAAGAGTTAAGGAGCACAATGGAGAAGCTTCATGGTTCAGAGAAGGAGGCGGAGCGCCTAAGAGAGGAACTTAAAAATAACGGTTCCTCCGTAAAATTACTTCAAGATCAGCTTGGATCAGCACAGAAAGATGTTTCTGGCTGGAAAGCCAAACTTGAGAGAGAGAAAAGAGAGGTCTCAAAGCTACAGGACCGAATTGCGAGGTACAAATCCAATTTGTCAGACCGTGATCAAGAAATCAGAGGACTGAAAGAATCAATATCAAATGCCAACAAGGCTTTGGCAGAAGAAAACTTGGAACTTCAATGTGAAATTACCAAATTATTGAAGGAACGAGCATATTTGGAGGATAATATCAAAGAAATGGATGTACGCTGCCAATCATTAGAGGAGGATGTTAGACGAGCTGTAGCAGGGAAAGAAGAAATGGAAATGCTGCTAAAATCTGAAATTGAGCAGTTAAAGTTAACCATCGCTGAGAGGGACAACCATATTGAAGAACTGAACAGAAACCTTGATGCATTATGCCAGAAATATGATGCATTGGAAACAGAGAAAGATGACCTAAATGCTAGAGTTGCCTTACTAGATGAAGATCTAAATTCTAAAGATAATCAGATTGATCAAATGAACAACCATTTGAACCAATTGCACATTGAGCACGTCACATTGATTTCTGAAACTGAAGGAGCCCGTAAAATGGTAGAGGAGCTGAGGTCTAGAGTTAAAGAATTGGAAAGAGAAGTAGAGAGACAAAAGGAAATAGTTTTGGAAGGAGCAGAAGAGAAACGTGAGGCAATTAGGCAGCTTTGCTTCTCACTCGAGCACTATAGAAATGGTTACCAAAGGCTTCGACAGGCTTTGGAGCATAAGAGACTACCTGTAATGGCGGCCTAAGTCCATTAGTGATGGTGGGCAGATGTTATGATCATTTCAAACTCTGCTTTTTTGTTGTCCAAAACACCTTTTTACCTTCTTGCTTTTCGTTTAGGGTTCAGTTTTTCTTTTGTTCAATAGCTCCTTTTGTTAGGCATTTGCCTTCCAGTATTCCAGCTTTTCTATGTCTGTAATTGCAGGAATACCAGTTGTGGTTTTCTAAATATCTGTGCACTTTCTTACCATAACAGAAACCAATATGAATAACAATTCAGGTTTTGTATGAAGTCTAATTTCGAACAACCATAGCACCAAACTATGGCTGAAACAGTCAAGCTGAAGAAACGATACAATTCGAAGCACAGAGGCGGTAGTAGGACAACTCAATGTATAACGATACCTAGGTTAATGATGTAGAGGCAACAAAGTTAGAAACATGTACCTCATGCAATCCTTAAATCGACTTTGAAATAAAAATTGGAGATCAGAGTTTATTCAAATATAAGTAGTAACAACATATGTTGTAAATTGTGTTCCAAATTGAAAATACAAGTGCTTCACAGGACAAATCTCGTATACTTGTAAAAGGAGGGTAGATGTTATTTTCTCTCCAAATGCACATGTGAACAAACTTTACAGATGAGATGAACAAATTGGAGTTCAGACTTAACTTAGATGAATGTATACACTTTAGTTGAATGCTTGTTGGTTGGTCTTCGTACATGATTGGTCTTGATGACATGATTGTGATGCTTAAGATATTGTGTTGCAACTTGCAAGTATACTTAAATTGTGGTATATTGAGTTACATGTGTGAGAGTTGTAAGGGTAACAATGGCCTTACAGTGTGATGAGTGGCTCAGAGTCGAGGTGAGCTTCTGAATGAGTGGTTACATATATTTGGAAGGTCGGGTACTGCGCCAGTATGATACATGAACGAAGTTGGTCCCCTACAGGTCATGGCTATTGGACATAAATAAGATCCTAAGCATGTGTGTACAAATGAGAGAATGTGATACCGTGATGATATGTTTGATGATGTGGATGTGCATATATATGTTAATGATTTGAGATGATTGTTTCCATTGTTGAGTCTATATAACCCTTGAGTTGCTGCATGTCTTGCCATCTAGTTGATAGGGTGTGGTTATGTTGTGAAACTGTTTGGTGCATTATGAATTCCTCTTTGGTGCTCATGGTAATATGGTAGAATGGTCGATTTAAGTATGAAAAGGGATGACTGGGTGTGTAATAATGTACTTCTAATATTATCGGTTCGTGGGGTTAATGGAGGGGCTAATCACTAAATACACTTGTCTCCTAAATTAAAAGATCTTTTTGGTTAGAAAATTAAGTATGATGAATGAGGGTGAGTGGGGTGGTATAAGATCTTCATGATTATCACTGTGACTTCTATGTTATGTTGCATGATTTAACCTTGGTTGATCGATGATGGTTACCAGCACGTGTAGTGTATTGATACTACTCTTGCTATGTACTTTTTGCGATGTAGATGTGTTGCAAGTTGACTTGAAATTGTGTCTTTTCTTGTCTTACTTTATTTAGGATCTCATGTACATGCCTAGATTAGGTCTTGAAAGTCGGTTGTTTATATGTGATTATTTTACTCACTAATATTGTTATGGATTTCGTAAATTTTGACATTAAAAATATATTTGTTCTTTAGTAAAAGATCTACTGATTTTTCACATATTTTTGATAGCATGGTAAGGGTTCGCCTATGTAGTTAAAAATGAAGTAGGTGCCTGCACGATTATCTAACACGCTAGAACACTAAAGAAAATTGAGCTAGCTGCTCAATTAGTGCCCCTAGGGTTAGTGTCAAGTCAATTATATTATCATTTTCAAGGAGTACACTCAAACATATACAAGATTTTTGCTGAAGTTTTTGGGGTGTGCTGATCCCTCAATGTAGAGAGTAGGTCCGCCTCCCACTATAAGGATAATAATTCATGCCATCAAGCTTCAGTTTCAACCTTTGCCTCGTTATACCTCAACCATGTATCATCTGTACTAAATTGCTTCACAATAGCCTCAAATGTTCCTTTGCTTCTGTTGGAATATTCGGGCATTCCTTTCTTGCCACACGTGTTTATAGTGACTGAGCCAAAAAAATTCATTAAGGGGTGACTAAATATAAAGAAGTAAATATCTGAAAAAATAATAATAAACCTTACTAATAAAAACAAAAGGTATTTACATTATAATTTGACCAAATGTGTAATTATAAGTGGTGTTTGTCGTTTAAAAATGAAACAAAATGGTTGTAGTCAATATGTATTGTTATGTTGCTAGTGGGGTAGAACACACAACCTCAAAAAAAATAAAATTGCACCACCTTAACCAATATACTAAACCTGCAACTTGTGTCAAATGGTGTCAACACATGTATATATATTTATAAAATTAAAATTTGACCTACATATACAGTGTAGTTTTCTGGCAAAAGGGTGTCGCTTGATAAAACCTCGAGCAAGGGTAAGTCTAGCCTTTCCTAATAAATAGTGTTGGTTGAACTACGAATACTTAGCATTTTACATAAAAATCAGCCTAAAATTTCAGTACTAGATTTCTGCGATCAACATCTATGAGCCGTGAAAACGTCTACAATCCGTGCACTACGCCTGTGGAACTGGATCAAAGGTTGCATTGCATCTAAGTTCAGCGGAGGGATTCCATAAGCCGTGGGCCATCCCACGAGTTGTGGAATGACCTTATAGACTTGAACATGGAAGTTGTCAAAAATCCTGAGTTCTACGAAGACACTCCACGTTCCGTGGATCATTCTACGATCCATGGGATGGACTTGTGGATGAGAACCTGAAAGATGGCAAAGCGTCTTCATTCCACAGAGGAATTTCATGAGCCGTGAAAGGTCCTCATGGACTTGATCTATAAGAGCTTTTCTAAGGATATTTATGTCTTTTTCCTATTTTTTAAAGTATAAATCACTGTATTTTAACATCTATTAGGGGAGGATACTACAGTAGTTCTCTGTTATTCTACTTCCCAAACTTAGAGCAAACCTCAAGTAGAGCCAAATCTAGGGTTTCAAGCTCCTCTCCGAAATTCTTGTTCTTCCAGGTATGTAAGATTATCATAGTGAGGAACTCAGTTCGTCCTCAAGCCTTATACCTACAGTTTCAATTAGTAAGATAAAAAAAAAGGTTTTGCTCCTATGACTACTATTTTGATTTTCTCTATAATTGCTCATTATTGATTCTACTATTTGAAATCATAGTAATTTTAGAGGTATCGCTGAAATTTCAGGTATAGTTCAGGGTATACTTGTGTCTTATCTCCGAAATATACTAAAATAATCTATGAAGCTTAAACTCTTCAATTTTGAATTTATGATGAAAGATAAGACGAGCAATGTAACACCCATTAGATTTTAAATTTTAATTACATGTCCAATTGCGTGACTGAAATGTTATCTATAAGGAATTAATGTCACATGATGTATATTGCGATATGATAATAGATGGTTAGTATTATTTAGAAGTGTACTAAAATGACAAAATAAGAATAAAGTGTCAAGGGAAGGTTGAAAATTAGAAAGAATCTACCGGGATTGCTCATGATGATCCCGTGTCTTCATCGTGAGAATGTATTAAAAGTCCTAGGTAAACTATAATACGCCAAAAAAAATCATGTGAGAATTGCATATAATCCAACATTAAGGTATCCTAAAAGGCTCATGATTTGAGCCTATTATGAGAAGACAAAATTCTAGGCGTGAGAGAAGGACAAGAGCAATGGAAAATCCATTAGATTTTAAATTTTAATTATATGTCCAATTGCATGACTACAATGTCATCAGTGAGGAATTAGTGTCACATGATGTATGTTACGACATGATAATAGACCATTGTTATTATTTTGATGTGTACTAAAATGACAAAATAGGAATAAAGCATCATGTGAAGGTTGAAAATTGAAAAGAATCTACCGGGATTTCTCATGGGAATCTCGTATCTTCATTGTGAAAAGACATTAATAGGCCTAGACAATTATAATACACCTGAAAAAATCGTGTGAGAATCGCATATAATTCAATATTACCAATTCAAAAAGGCTCATGATTTGAGCCTATTGTGAGAAGACAAAAGTCTAGACACGAGAGAAAGTCACAAAACAATATAGGGAAAATTTTCTAAATGTCAACATTTTAGCATTTTATAAGACCCCTTAGCCACATTTTCAATATTTATTAAAAATGTCAATATTTCTGTTTGTTATATATCTGTTTTATGTATTTTTTTTATTTGTTTAATTTGAAAAAATACGATTAGTTAATAACAGAATGGAGAAAATCAGGGAGAAAATATTTCAAAAAAGGTAAAAATCACTTAAATTCCCCGTCAGTTACATTCCACAGAAAAATCGAAATGGGCAACTCTCTCCCCTTTTCCTCAAATTTCCAATATCGACAAATTCTCTCGTCTTCCTTATCCTCCATTAACGACTTGCAATTCTCCATTGATGATCCTCCTTCTTCGTAGAAGGCAAGATGATTGATCAAGAATTTTACCCAAAAAAAGAGATCAATACAACCAGATAAGCATACAAATTGGCGCTGGGTAGCAAGGTGTCGATTATCATCAAGGCCAAGACTGTGTAAGAGGGCATGTGGAACTTGCTATGCTAGATGCAACTGTGTTCCTCCTGGACTTCTGGCAAACTGAGACTTGCCCTTGCCATGCCAATTTGACTACTCACGACAACAAACGCAAATACCTTAAACTTCTTTTAAAATATCCTCTACCAATATGTATGCCAAATTGATCTATAGTTCTTTAAGAACCATATTTGTATCCATTTATTTCTTTCACAATGTAATTGTAATTTGTTTTTCAGAATCTTGTATCCTTTCTTAAATTGTATTCATTTTAGTACGTATGATATGTGTATTTGTATTCATTATGATTTTCATGTTTGGGTTTGTATAATGGTATTTGTATTTCTTGATTAGTATGTATTCATCCCAATAGGTATGCCAAATGAATTTGTAGTTATTTAAGAAACATATTTGTCTGTATATACTTATCTAAACTCATGTTCATTCAGAGTGATCTTGATGTTGTTAAGTATCTTTGTCATGCCCCGAGGCTACCTCCTAGGCGTAACACGGGACCTATGGTCACCAGTAACCCCAAGCTAACCCTGAATCTAGCATATCACAAGCATGTTGAAATAATTCTATGTAAGTGGAAGCATAACTGAAAGTTGAATAACTTTAAAAGAGTTCAATTGAGAATATAAATGAGTTCAAATGTGGAACAACCCAAACACTGAATACTGACTCTATGTCTGAAAGCCTCTAAAACTGATGAGCTGCTGGGACAAGTCCCCAGCTAACTCTAATAGTACTGAAAACTAAATAATGAACTAACTGAGTCAAAAGCATAAAGAAACATCCTCGAACTATGAGGACTCACCACTGAAGCTACTGAGTAAGGACTAGGGCTGCATATCGGTCGGTTCGGTTCGGTTTTAAACATTATCGGTTTTGCTTATTGGTTATCGGTTTGTAGACGTGTTAAACCGTTAAAAAACCATTAAGTTATCGGTTAATCGGTTATCGGTTAATCAGTTATTTACCCTTATCGGTTCGGTTATCGGGTTAACCGTTAACATATCACACACTTTTTTTTTATCGAAAATCACATGAAGAATTGAAGACTGAAGACAATGTAATTAAACTCAATATGTAACTATGTCCTGCAGAAAGCAAATTTCTTTTTCCAAATTTCCAATCACCGAAACAGAAAGGCAAAAAAGTTTGATTGTATCATCAAATACATAACAGTTCAATACCTACTTCTGACAAAAATACTGAGAGAGTGAATTGTCCTAGTGTCCTACTATCATCTAGTCATAACAAATGAAGATTAAGTTGCAGTAAAATAATTTTCATAAGAGATACTGAATCATACAAACATACAATGCGACCAAGTCATCAACAAATTGGGAGAAAAACTATGAAATTTCAAATTCGACTTCCAACACAACTAAAAGATGCTACAAACAAAATTATACAAAACATTCCTTTTCCTTATCTACTTAGACAAAAGCTAAACTCATTTACAAAATCTTTCTACTAGACAACACTCAACACAACAGCAACACCCAACACTCAACACAACACAACAACACTTATATATTTACAATTGAGCAGTCAACACCCAACACTCAACATAGCAGCAAGCCAGCAACTCATGTCTCATAGCCTCGCACAATATCACAATTCATTATTCAATCACTTAATACCTAACACTCAACATGTACACTGTACAGTAGTACACAATGTCACAAGTCACAACAGCAACAGGTCAACAACCACAACACAACAACACTTAAAGAAACTTCTCAAAATAAAATAATAACTAGTCAATCCTGAAGAGTTGACGATTCTGGTTCCTGTTTTCCAAACAACGCTCAACATGCCCCCTCAAGGAGGCAGTCCCAGTATTGTGCGAATGGTAATAAGTAACACGACCACAATGAATACATTTTACTGTCCACGATCCATTAATCAAATCCAAAGAAAAAACAGTAATGCCAATTCAACTATTTCAATTGAAGTTTCTCATTAATCAAATCCAAACGTCGCAATGAAATCGTGAAATGAAAGTGCAATTTAGACTTACCAGTTGCAGATATTGAGAAATCGTAAGCGCCTGAGCAGAGCAATGAGCACTGAGCAGAGTTCTATCTGAGAGTGAGCTTCTGAGTTCTGAGCCTTCTGACTTCTGAGAGTGGAATGAGACAGTGTGAGAGTGAGCGACTGAGTGTTCTAAGACCTAATTAAGAATTCACAATTATTTTCTCATAAATCAAATCCTAACATGATCACACTTCATAGTGAAATCTTGTATATAAGAGAATTTAAAATTTTGACTCGTTGAGTTGTCGTCCTCACCTGAGTGGATGAGGAGTGAGACTTGCCTTTGCCTTGCCTGAGACCCTGAGTGACTAGAGCAGCCGTCACCTCGCCGGACGCCGAGCAGTGGCGCTTTGTATCTTTGAACTTAGGAGAAACGAGAAGAGCGGCGCTTTGGAGAACTGAAGAAGTCCAAAAAACCCTAATTGAGAATTGGGAAATAGGAAATGCAGGAATAAAATTTAAGGGGTCTTATCGGGGATCGGGTTACCGGAAATATTTCCTTCCCAACCCGTGCCCCAGACCGTTAATCCAATAATCTTAATCAGTAAATTGAGCCCCGAACCAATAAACCAATATCACGACCCGTTAGCCCAATAAACCGAAAATCGGTTCGGGTTAACGGTTTGGCCCGAATTTTGCACAGGCCTAGTAAGGACTAGAAGTCGAGCTACGCGCGGTCTGGATGCTAAGCGCCTGAACTTACATCATGAAACGATGTAACGCAAAAGTATGCGTTAATACTTTGAGTATACTGAGCATGCATGCTATAGATACTAAGTTGAACAATGTAAACTGATAATATAAAGTGAACATGGAAATAGGTTGTCCTGAAGTAGAACTGAAAATTGAGCTAGATGCAATGACCAAGTACTACTTATGAAGATAACATGCTGAACTGTCTACTAAAGTAAGTACTGATAACATGGTCAATGCAATAAGAGTATGAGTGTGGGAGCTACTATTAACCGACATAAACCACGTGAGCTAAACGTGGAGTCCGATATATACGCCCCATCGAGAGGGCCCAATATACCTTGCCATGGGTATAAAGGCATGACTGTGGCGTGATCACTAAAAAGTTGATGCCCAACAGAGGGGACTTCTGAACCTACGGTGGCACAAAGCTCTGGGTCTTTGAGGGTACGCTGAACCCTAGTCCAACTCGGTGCTAAGTCTACTCCCAACTGAATATGTAAAGCTAACAATGCAACTGATATACTGAGTAGCTCAAAATACTGACAAGCTATCTGGGAATGCAACATAAATATACTGAAAGATTTGGCATTCAAATACTGGAGCATGATTTTCTGACTGATCTGTCTAGCAAGTATAATTCATGAAATGCTGATAATTAATACAAGCTAGGGTTCTGAGTTCTATACATGGGACTACACAAATTTTCCAAGAAAATATGGTATTTAGATCATGGAAACTACAGCAACTAAAATCACTATGAATATCCCAGATTATGGAAAGCCTAGGTCTGAAAAATTTATGAGAAATTGAAGAACTGATTGAATTCTAGGGACTTAATGGGTGAAAGTAACCCACTAGTGAAATCCCACATACCTGGTGATGAAAACTACGGAGAAATCTGCTGGATTTCGGGGCTGAACTTCGAAGAACACCGCTGCTTGTTCTTGGGAGAAACTGTCGCTTCTTTCTCTTCTTTTCTTTCTAAGTTGGATGATTTTGGAGAATGAGGGTTCTAGGTAGTTTCTAACTAGGTTATTAGGCTTAGACTTAGTAAAACGATGTAGTTTAGGCATTAAACACGTTGTTTAAGTGCCCAATGCATAGGGGAAAAGACCAATATGATCCTGACTTAAAAGCTGACGCATTGTCTTCAAGACAGGCTTCACGAGCCGTACAGTGCTTCACGGCCCGTATAGTGGGTCGTGAAGCTTCAGCACCGACAGTGTTCCACTAAAATGAGCAAAATCGTTTACTCCGAACTTCAAATGGAGCAAACTCGGTGGCGTTGGAAAGAGGACTTAAAGAGCTTTAATTTGATAGGTCATGGGCCACCTAATTCATTTTGTGCTAAAAGATATGATTATTTGAAGTTGACCTTAAACTCAAAATCTGATGGATGACTTGTACGGACCACTATACGGACCGTAAAAGGCACCACGGGCCGTTTAGTGGCTCGTGGTGAGTGAACCTCACCTTGGCTGCCTTGGCCAGTCCTTCACAATGCCCAATACGGGCCGTGGTCCCCTCTACGGGCCGTCTAAGGTCTCGTGAAGGGTCTATGGTCCACTTTGGGTTCGTGGACTTGCCCGTTTGCCCTTTCTTGAAGTCCAAGGTGTTACAACCTGCAACACTGTTTTATAATTAAATCAGTGTATATCATATTCATAGTTTTTTTTGTATATGATACATAACTATATAAAATTGTCAACTTTTTTTTTTGAATCTGTTACGATTTGGGAGAGATTTGGGAGACGAAAATTTGAAATTTGAAATGTTTGGAGCTATTATTTGGGAGAGATTGACATCAATTTGATTTGCATGATTTGGGGAACTGACATTTAATTTTCTTTTTAATCTCAACAAACTAGTTGTATAATGTATCAAATATGATGTATCCAGATGGCAGCAATTTTAGGGGATTTATTTAAATTGGAAAAGAGTAGGGATATGATGTAATTTGCTCCTTACATTATGGGATTTCTAAAATTTTTACTATTTTTAAACTCAGTGTCAAATCAAACAACATCATATGAATTGAGAGGAAAGAAATATATTCTTTTTGACATTGTTATAAGTTTTAAAAAATTCATACCAAACACTAGGTGAAAAATAAATTTTTAAAAAATAATTAAAAGATTCAAGGGTTAACTTCACATCATCCTAGTTCCTTTGAAGCTGAAGAAGGATTCCTAGAGCCGCCAATATAGGGTAGGCCCGTTGGGCCGGCCTAGCCTAACCCGTAATTTGATAAGGTTGTGCTAAGATTTTTGAAGTCCATTTAAGAAAATGGCTTTTTAGCCCGGCCTAAATAAGCCTCCTGATTTGAGGGGTTTGAGAAATATTGGTAGGGCCGGCCCGTGGGCCAAAAAAAATTAATTAAAAAATAAAAATAAAATATAGTATTAAAAATAACAAGAGACCAAACTCAAAATTTATTTAAAGTTTTAAAAATTAAAATTGAAATACAAATTATGTTTACAAAATATGTACTACATAAAATAAAAATTTCCTTAAATTTTTAAAGAATCACTACGTAGGCCATAGCCTATGGAATATTGTCATATTTTTGTGTTTTATTACGATCATAAGAAAACAATTAGGTTAATATTTCTATTTAGCTATTTATGTTCTTACTTGAAATCAAATTTAATAAATATTATAAAGATAATTTTATTTGTGGATTTGATTAACAAGTAGTAACACTAACACCATATAATATTGTCCTGTCGTTATTTATTATAATATTTTCACATTAATATTAATTTAAAAAATTATAAAAAATATACTTTTCAAAAAAGTGGGCTGGCCCTGCACAGCCCGTAGCACACATACTTGTGGGCTGGGCTGACTGTTTTCTTGCCCACAAAAAAAATAGGCCAGCCCAGCCTGACCCATTAAATTTCAAAGCCTGTATAGGTTAGCTCGGATGGGGTAGACAAGCCCATATTGACAGCTCTAAGGATTCCGATCTCATAAAATGCACAAA
The DNA here is from genome assembly GCA_018342035.1 of Solanum appendiculatum. Classification (NCBI taxonomy): domain Eukaryota; kingdom Viridiplantae; phylum Streptophyta; class Magnoliopsida; order Solanales; family Solanaceae; genus Solanum; species Solanum appendiculatum. The sequence continues at coordinate 1,174,612 of JAGDQO010000791.1, forward strand.
ATATTTATCCTTTTATGAAGATTTCTGTTTTTGTACTATCTGAAAGTGATATTAATACACAATTTTATTCACTTTATATATGAAAGAGAAATCTTATATACATTTGTAGAAAAAATTTGATGTGCTATATATTCTCTCTCATTTCTCATTTCTCCACCTTAACAAGACCTAAAACACTAGCCACTCCCCTCTTTTCTCACGTTTCTTTTTCTCATTCTATATTAGTGTATGTTTTTTCGATCAGTCCTTGTTACTCTATTTTTACCTTTTTATAATAGGTTTATTAATATTTTTTAGCCTCTTGGGAATATTCGAATATTCATAAATTTTAAAAAATATTAACTGTTTTATCGTTTAATAGTTCATGTGTTATGTTATACTTGCATAATTACTTCAATATTTGATGATAATACCCCTAGAAGTAGTTCAAATATGACATATTTCCTATAAAAAAGAACATTTTGATTAACAAAAGATCAAATATACCAAGTCATATATTACAAGTACCAAAACAAAAATTTATCACTAACTCAAATTTTCAAACGTGCAATATTATCCTTTGTAATTAAGTTATGAATTATGACATTTTTTTCACTTGCCTGTCCCCACTATTCTTCATGTGCGGATAGCATAAACTCGTTTATGTGTAGTAACTCACAAATCACATAGAAGATATAAATTGTTTTAGGCAAATCCGGTGCAAAGAACTTGATTGAGAAGACGTTGGCAAGTAAAATCGATCCATGACCTAACACCCGTCATATTAATTCAGTCACCTTTGTAATGGGTTCCAAGAAAAATTGAACGTCCTTTGTTACTAAGTGGAGCAGAGCCTTTTTTTGCAAAACAATTTCGTTGTTAATTTACTTTCTCTAGGTTGTAAACAAATCCGAAACCTTTCGGATCAGTGGTCTATATTCATCGATCTCATTCTTTTTTCTTTCAAAACCTGATGTGAGGGAGCCCATGAGGATGTCCATAATTGAAATACTTTTCTTCATTGACCATTAATTTTTGGGAAAATTAGCAAACTAGTCAAAATTCCTAACATAATTTGTTAAAACATCTACACCATAAAATAATTATTAAAAATGTCATTATGTCATTATTTTTGCAAATATAATTTATCCTAATATAATTAATTTAATATCTTTTTATTTCTCAAATTAGGTCCACAGTTACCTAGTTTAACTTCGCTACCCAATTACCTAGTTTGACTCCACTACCCGATTAAAAGTTAAAAAAAGACCTTAATATTCCAATATTCTCTCTAGATTTTTACCCCAAACCTCTCTACTCTCTCTACCATTTCCACCATTGTTATCTTCATACTTGTTTAAGAAATTTCTTCGACTTGTACGATTTCAACATCTGGCAATTCTTCGTGCAAATTGGGGTACAATATCCAATTTTTCTCTCTTCTACGTCTGATCAGGAGTCAGATCTACTCCACAACTTCTCTGCTTATCGGGCTCGGGCGGTTTCCCTGTCGGGTTTCAGATCTCCGCCGCCGCTCTATGGATGGTTCCGAATAGACTCTTCTCGAATCCATGCAACTTAATGAATCAATTGTCAGATCGAATTTCGTAATTGTCCATTCATTCTCAATTCTAAATAACCAAAATACAATTTATTTATGTATTCATTATTTAGGTATTCATCCTAATTGCATATGTAAAACAGACTTTTTATTTTATTTTGCTCATTTTGTATTTTCAATATCACTTTGTATACCAAATAATTTGTATTTAAATTTGATTTCGTATTCGTCCAAATGGTATACCATTAAGTTTTGTATTTATATTTGATTCGTATTCATTCTCAATTCTAAATAAACAAAATACAGTTTATTTATGTATTCATTATATAGGTATTCATCCTAATTGCAACAGTAAAACATATTTTGTATTTCACTTTGTTCATTTTGTATTTTCAATATCACTTTGTATACCAGATAGTTTGTATTTAGATTTGATTTTGTATTCATTCTCAATTCTAAATAACCAAAATATAGTTTATTTACCTATTCATTATATAGGTATTCATACTAATTGCATTAGTAATAGATTTTGTATTTTATTTGGCTCATTTTGTATTTTCAATATCACTTTATATACCAGATAGTTTGTATTTAGATTTGAATTCGTATTCGTCCTAATGGTATACAATCAGGGTTTGTATTGTATGGTCTAACTTTTCAATTGAAATGAGTATTATCGTGCTCAGTTTGTATTTCATTATCACTTTGTATTCCATTCTCAATTTGAATGCCAACGAATCTGTATTACTTTATTATTATGTAGTCATCATAATTGAAAGAACAAGAAAGAGATGGCAATTCGTATTTTTTCCAATTGTAACTGATTAGAGATTTAAACGATTGAAATATTTTTTGAAATATTTTCTCCCATGATTTTCTCCGTTCTGTTGTTAAAGATTTGTATTATTTCAAATTAAATAAATATAAAAGTCAACCTTATAACAAACCAAAATATTGACATTTTAAATAAATATTGAAAGTGTTGACAAAAGATCCTATTAGATGCTAAAATATTGCTGTTTTGAAAATTTTCCCTTAATTTTTTCCTCAAGTTATTACAAAATTTACACAAATAAGAGAGACATTCAAAGTTATAAAGCTATAACTAAAGGATATGAATTAAAACTAAAGAGTTAATGTCCTCACTTTACATCATCCTGATTTGTTGGAAGATTCTAACTTATCATAAAATACACACACTTTACATACGTTTTATGTTTTTCCTCGATCTCTTTTCTCGTTTTTCTCTCACACATTAAAGGCTTGTCTAAGTCACGTTTCTTTTGTGTTGTTACTCTATCTCATTCTATATATAAGTGTGTCTAAGCACTCAATTTATTCAAACTCATCAGTCTCTATTACTTTGTTGTTACAGCTTCAAGAATTCAAAGTTATCGATTCTTGATTTTCCGGCAGAAAAAGGGCTTTCTTTATTCATGTTAGTATTTCTAAATGCAGTTAAGTCTTGTTGTTATTGTGAAAATTCTTTAAGATACATATATGCTTGTGAATTTTGATTGATAATGAAAAATATGTATTTTGAGTCGAGCGCGGAAGATGAATTCAGGGGATGACTCTGTTTCAAAGAGCAGGACTAGACAACAATCCTTAAAATATATGATCGAGATAATTGAAAAGAGGAACAAGTTGAGTCAAAGTGGTAATTCTACTAATGGAAGGAAAAGAAAAAAGATGGAGACTTGTGGAGGTGACGAGAGAAATGTGGAAAATAATGGGAGGAGGAAGTTCAGTCTAGGAACTTCTGAGTCCTTCACAAATTAGCCTTTCGTCGAGGAAGTATCTAATGATAATGATTCTTCAGAGGAGGAGAATGATCTTGATGTTGTTATCATTGAGAAGGAGGAGGAGGACGAGAGTGATCCTGATGTTGATATCGTTGCGGAGGTGGAGGAGGAGGTGGAAGAGTAAGAGAGTGATCCTGATGTTGTTATCGTTGCGGGGGAGAAGAGTGATCCTGATGTTGTTATCGTTGTTTCTTGTAACACCTCCTCCTCTGCAACGATAACAACATCAGGATCAGTCTCCTCCTCCGCAACGATCACAACATCAGGATCACTCGCCTACTCCTCCAACTCCTCTTCCACCTCCGCAATGATGACAACATCAGGATCACTCTCCTCCTCCTCCTCCTCCTCCTCCACAACGATAACAACATAAGGATTAGTCTCCTCCTCCGACGAATCATCATCATCAGATACTTCCTCGACGAAGGGCTCAGAAGTTCCTGGACTGAACTTCCACCTCCCATTGGTTTCCACATTTCTCTCGTCACCTCCACAAGTCTCCATCTTTCTTCTTTCCTTCCATTAGTAGAATTCTCGCTTTGATTCAACTTGTTCCTATTTTCAATTATCTCAACCATATCTTTTAAAGATTGTTGTCTAGTCCTCCTCTTTGAAACAGAGTCATCCCCTGAATCCATCTTTCGAACCTGAATCAAAATACACAATTTCTGTTATCAATCAAAATTCACAAGCATATATATGTATCTTAAACAAATTTTCACTATAACAACGAGACACAACTGCATTTACTAATATTAACCTGAATAAAGAAAGCCTTTTTTTGCTGGAAAATCAAGAATCAATAGCTTTGATTTCTTGAATAAATTGAATGCAGAGACATACTTATATATAGAATGAGATAGAGACAGCATAAAAAAACGTGACTTAGACAAGCCCTTTTATGCGTGACAGAAAAACGAGAATACACAATGTGCGTGCATTTTGTGATAGATTAGAATACTCCAACAAATCACGATGATGTAAAGTGTGAACATTCACTCTTCTAACTGCCTCACGTGAATTGTAAAAAATTGAGTGTCTTCTTCTTATTTTTGAAAAAAAAAATAGAAAAAAAATGTTTTTTTTATTTCATTTTAATTCAATTAGTATACAACTTTTTTGAAATTGTGGGATCTACTTTAGCTACGCCCCTTAGCTTTAATTTATATCCTTTAGTTATGACTTTATTACTTTGAATGTCCCTGTTATTTATGTAAATTTTGTAATTACTTTAAGTAAAAAATTAACTATCGATAAAGAAAAACAGTTCAATAATGGACATCCTAACGGGCCCCCTTCACATTAGGTATTGGAAAAAAAGAGAGAATGAGATCGATGATTATAGACCACTCATCCAAAAGGTTTCGAATTTGTTTACAACCTAGAGAAAGTAAATTAACAACGAAAATATTTTTAAAAAAAAATGCTCAACTCAGCTTAGTGACAAAGGATGTTCAAATTTTCTTTCAACCCGTTACAAAGGTGACTGAATTAATATGGCGGGTGGTAGGCCACAAATCAATTTTACTCGTCAACGTTTTCTCAGTCAAGTTGGTCGCATTGGATTTGCCTAATAAAATTTATATCTCATGTATGATTTTTGAGTTAATGCACAAAAACGAGTTTATGGATTTCGTACCCGAAGAATAGCGGGGGGCGCCAGGGCGGGTGACCAATAATGTGAAACTCTATTATGACCAAAATGTCATGATTCAAAACTTAATTATAAAGGATAATATTGCACGTTTGGTATTTGAGTTAATTAAGAACCATATTTGTATCCATTTATTTCTTTCATAGTGTAATTGTAATATTTTTTCTTCAGAATCTTGTATCCTTTCTTAAATTGTATTCATTTTAATATGTATGATATGTTTATTTGTATTCATTATAGTTTTCATGTTTGGGTTTGTATAATGGCCTTTGTATTTCTTTATTAGTATGTATTCATTCCAATAGGTATGTCAAATGAATTTGTAGTTATTTAAGAAGCATATTTGTATGTATATACTTATCTAAACTCGTGTTTCATTCAAAACGGATACAACATTGGTTTGTATATTTTTCAAAAACGTATATTCTTTATTAAAATTCTAACAAAATTTGTATTCCACTCATTAAAACATACAAATTTACAATCATAGTAACAATCAAAATTTGTATTTTAAAAAATGGTATTCCATGACAAAAAATGTATTTCTTATCTGTTATATATTTCAAAAATAATTATATTAATGTCCAATTTATAAAGCATCAACTAAATAGCATTCCAAATTATTTTGTATTCCAAGCATCCAACATACAAAAAATCAAAACCATTCAATCATTCACTGTTTGTATCCCAAACAGATTACAAATTAAAATATGTATTTTTGAACTTAATTGTATTCTAAATTTTATTAGATTGAATATACAATTTGTATCACATCATCTAAATTGTATTTAAATGCAAATGTGTATTCGAAACTTTCTACATACAAATTCAAGTCCATTCAATTTAGAAATTGATTCCAAAACAAAAAATATATTTCTTATCTGCTATGTATTCCAAAAATATATTATATCCAATGTCTAATTTATAGAACATCAACTAAATAGGATTCCAAATTATTCTATATTCCAAGCATCCAACATACAAAAACTCAAAACTATTCAATTATTTATTGTTTGTATCCCAAACAAATTACAAAGTAAAAACTGTCTTTTGGCTTCAACCCGTTCAAATATGGACAGATTAAGCTAGTAAATGAAAAAATGAGTCGATTTTGCCCCTCAAACTGTGAGTATACACGAATAATATGTTAATAGTTCAAACTTCAAACTCTGATTATTCTTGTAAATGGCACAAAATATTGTGGAATGTGCAGATGGGAATGGAGGAATGGAGGAATGGAAAAAAGAAGCTGCCCTAATCGCACAGAATCATCAGCAATGAATGATAAAAGTAAATCATCGGTAACGGAGTCAGATTAAGCCAAACGTGGGCCCAAGTTTAGAAGCAAAATGAAGGTAAATGAATTATATTAGGATACACTTTATTTGCTAAAATATTGACATATTAACATTTTTAATAATTATTTCAAAGTGTAGTTATTTTTAAAAATTATGTTAAGGATTTTGACTAGTTAGCTAATTTTTCCAAAAATATATCATGACCAATCATGAAAAAATCGTGACAAACTTACCTAGACAGGTCAATGGGCCTCACAATGACAAGCTCATCACAAGAAGACCAACTTGGTCTGGCCCAAATTTGGGTTCGTGTCGAGAGAGAATCACAAAGATTTTATAATACTATAAATAAGAGAGAGCCTACTCGAACATTTACATCTTCCGCAACATAAACTACCCCTCTCAGGTCCCCGACTAATCTACCATAGAGAACAACAATAGATTATAAATCCAACACCCCACACCAGAACATCTTTTCTTTTGTTGATGTAATAGAGATAGGAAGATTTTGAGTTGGCCCATTAGATTTCAACTTTAAAAGAGATTTGGATCAAGAAGGTAATAATCATCTCTAACAAAATTGAGGTATGTTATTTATGATAACTAAAGTATTTACAATTCATTTATGCTTGTCCTAGCCCTAGCTCTAGAATTTGCCCTAAACTTTGCGATATAGAGCGGATATACCCCTCGCTAAAAATATGGTGCATATATACCCGTCGTCTAACAAATGGTTCTTATTTACCATGTCCGTTAACAAATTTATTTTACTAAATTGAAAAAAAATCCTTAAATTAATTTTTAAAACTCAAAAAAATGTTACGTGACTTAAATAAATTACCTCACCTATTTTTTTTACCCCTCCAGACCTAATCCAAATGAAAAATAACCCAATTATGTAATTTTCTGTACACAAGAAAATAAATTAAAAACTCATTTATTTTTCTAGAAAATATTTTACATAGAACACCTTTTCCTTCCTTACAAACACATCCTACATTGTAATTCATGTGTCATTTTTGGTTTTACCAATGTAATGACACAATCAAATATTTTATATTTTAAAATAAAATTAATTAAAAAAATTAATTGACTACTTGAATAAACTTTAATGTGTTTATAAATCACTAAAATTACATTGTTGTTTCAATTTATTTGTCTTTGTTACATATATCACAATTACCTAAATCAAAATTTATCAATAAATTCAATATCATAAGTGTTATTATCCTTTGTAATTAAGTTTTGAATTATGACATTTGGGTCATACTAGTGTTTCGCACTATTCTTTTAGTACTACTTCCTCTTTCTCAAAATACTTGTAGTCCTTACAAAAATGTTTGTCTTTTTAAAAGTCTAAACGAACTTAATTATTTTCTGATCAATTTTTAGTGTGCTTATGGTTGTGCAATTTGACTCAGGTGCATATTTATGGATTCAGGGGATGGTTCTGTATCAAAGGGGAACTCACAACTTGTGAATGTGGGTGTGTAACATGGGTGGATGATGGGACTCACAAGAAATGGCCTTTCTTTGTGGATCTCCAATTGGAGAGTCCTCCACTTACTGTTGAGGGTGAAAACAACAAAGGTCCGATTCTTCTAAGTGATGACGGGGAGTCTGAAGAGGACTGTAAAGTTGATGGGAATATTGGAGAGGATATAAGTTTTGGAAGGAAAAGAAACATAGTGGAACCTTCTAGAGGTGACAAGAGGAGGAAGTTCATTCCAGGAACTTGAGAGGAAATATCTTATAATTCGGAGGAGGAGAGTGATCATGTAGTTACTGTAGCTCAGCTTGTTGAAGGCCGAACATATCTTCTTCGGCCACACTCTCTGTCCAAGAATAAGAATGATGATGAGGAATCTGATGATGGAGAGGTTGTTTCTTCTAACTCAAGCATGTGTAGGACAATGGACAAATCCAAAGAGTTTACTGAAACAACCTCATATTCTGAGCCGGAATTCGAATCATCATTTGATGCTCTTCGAAAGAATGGTAAGGAGATTCTTGAAGAGTCTGATTTTCTGAAATTTATTTTCGATTCAATAAAAAATGTCGATGATCATTATAAACTCACTCCTCTTGAAGAGAAGGAACATGCTTTTGTCAAAGAAACACTTCCTTTAGTATTCCGATTTGAAGACGAGGAACCTCTTCTCCCAGAGAAAGAAAAATGGGAGGAGTGACTTTATTACGATCATGAACATTTTCTATTGAATCAACAATAAACTTCAGAAACTCAAACTCTTCAAGAAACTTTTTCTGATTCTTTCGAAGAGCAACAGTTGAAGATTCGAATTCTGACTCAGAATATGAGGTTGTATCAGTAAACTCATTAGATTTGTCCCTTGTCCTACACATGCTTGAGTTAGAAGAAACAACCTCACTTGTTGCATTCAACATAGGAGCCGCCTTCTCCTCAATGATAACAACATCAGGATCACTCTTCTCCCCTGCAACGATAACAACATCAGGATCACTCTCCTCCTACTCCTCCTCCTCCTTCGCAACGATAACAACATCATGATCACTCTCCTCCTCCTCCTCCTCCTCCTCAATGATAACAACATCAGGATCACTCTCCTCCTCTGATGAATAATCATCATCAGATACTTCCTCGATGAAAGGCTGATTTGTGAAGGACTCAGAAGTTCCTAGACTGAACTTCCTCCTCCCATTGTTTTCCACATTTCTCTCGTCACCTCCACAAGTCTCCATCTTTTTTCTTTTCCTTCCATTAGTAGAATTACCACTTTGGCTCAACTTGTTCCTCTTTTCAATTATCTCGATCATATATTTTAAAAATTGTCGTCTAGTCCTCCTCTTTGAAACAGAGTCATCCCCTAAATTCATCTTTCGCACCAGACTCAAAATACACAATTTTCATTATCAATCAAAAGTCACAAGCATATATGTATCTTAAAATTAAAAAGAATCTATTGGGAATTCTCATGATGATCTCGTGTCTTCAGCTTGAGAAGGTATTAAAAGGCCAAGGCAAATTATAATCGTGCAAGATTCAGATATAATCTAACATTACCAATCCAGCTCATGATTTGAGCCTATTGTAAGAAGACAAAAGTCTAGGTACGAGAAAAGGACAATAGCAATGTAAATTCATTAGATTGTAATTTTAATTACATGTCCAAATGAGTGACTAAAGTGTCATCAATGAGGAATTAATGTCACATGATGTATGTTATGACATGATAATAGACAGTTAGTATTATTTAGATGTGTACTAAAATGACAAAATAGCATAATAAAGTATCATGTGAAGGTTGAAAATTAAAAAGAATCTACCGAAATTGCTCATGGTTATCATGTGTCTTCATCGTGAGAAAGTATTAAAAGGCCTATACAAATTATAATACACCTAAACAATCGTGCGAGAATAGCATACAGTCCAACATTACTAGTCTCTAGGGCGGAGCTATAGCCACCCCAAGGTGTCCAACTGGACACCCTTTGTCAAAAAATTATGTTGTATATATTTGCCAAATTCTGCGTTTAAATGATATATTTTAAAGTTGGACACCCTTTTGTAAAAGTTATGTCTTTGGTGCAATGGTAAAGGGTGTCCATTTGAATCAAGTAGTTGTGAGTTCGAACCCCATTATAACACAATATATTTTTTTTGACAGGTCACTTGTGTTGACACCCAATTTTAACCCTCATTTCTTCTAATTCATTACTTTCGAGCTTCTAAATTAATAATGTATTAAATCACCTTTTTTCACAAGCTTTGTCCTTCTAAATCTCAAGTATAACTTTTGAGAGTTTAAGTCTTTAAATTCAAAGTTGGGTTTTTTCAAGTGACAAGCAGTTTTACCATATAAGTTTTCGATAAAAATGCCTTAACTTTCGATTTTCAATAATGTTTCAAGGTTTCTTTTTTTTTAATTAACCTAAGTTTGGTCGGTAATCATTTTTTATCGAATCTTAAAGGATGCTTAACCCCTTCCCTTTAGGATAACTAGAACCCTTACCTAGAATCATGTTTAGTAGACCTTAAAATGAAGTTAACTTTAGCATCGCTTAGTTAATTATTTAGGTGTCCTAATTAACCTTTAAAAAATTAGGTGGAGACTTCTTAAGTTAGTTAATAATTTGGAAATCACCAAAATGTTGTACACTATTTGACGCGAGCTAAAATGGGGTATAACTGCTTAGCGACTTCACTGGGGATTTTAGGTTCTAAACCATAACAGACTTAGGTTAATAATTAAGGATTTTAGCATTTGCTTGTGTTTTTTATTGTTTGTTTTATCTTAATTGTCTAATGCTTTTGTTATCATGTTTATGTTATATAAACTGCTTATTTGTTACTGTTTTACATAAATTGTATATTTGTTATTGCTTTACAAACTGTCATTCCGTTCATAATTTTTCCAATTCTGAAAAGCTCACACTACCACTCGTACATGCGAGGTGTGTTTTGCACACCCGCAAATTTCTTTCAAAATCCCAAAATTTAGGAGAGTTGGCATATGTGCGGGGTGTCTGGATCTTTTTCTGTGTGACCGCGTAGCCTACTTACTCGAGTTGTCCACTCGGGAACCTTGTGTCTAGTAAACCCACCCTTAATTTACCTAGGTTAGAGCTAAACCAAAACCTTTTAAGGTACATCCATCATGTGAACTTAGGAAGCTTAATATCCTTGGTATATTAAGTTCATTAGTCAACTTAACCCAAATGTCCAAGTGGATTCACGACCCCGAGTGACTCTTATCATTTATGTGTGCATTATTTAAAAAATAGTTGTGCCAAAATATGGACCGTTTGTTCTAAATTAAATAAACTTTAGGAGGGAGGGTATTACTAACCCTTTTGTGATGCAGATAGTTATGAAGATCCCGAGCTTTGGCTTATGGAGATTAAACCACGAGCATGTCATGAGACGAAGATGCGTAGATGCGATGGAGATTTTTATTTTTTTTAATTCTTTTTTATTTTTTACATGTGTTAAAGCTTAAGGTTATTTTTGTATTTAATTTTGGGAATAGATTCGTTTAATTAATTAAAGAGCAATGGAATGATATATTTTGGCACATTTATTTTTCAAATTCGCGTTAGGCCTACCTCCGGCATAAAGAGGTCACCTATATATTAGGATACGTGATTTAATATACTTGTGAGGTTTGTAAATATTCGCTTGTTTATTTGCTACGTGACTTATATGAATTTATTTGCTACTTGATTTTAATTGATTATTACTAACATCATCTTTGTTTTTTTTCTTGTTTTTTTCAGAAGAGAAATTGTCTTGCCTTTATCTATTTCTTTATTTGATACATGTTGCATTTTTACAAATTCTTATGCCATGTTCATAAATTATTTATTTTTTATATTAATCTTTCCACGCTTAGTGTTTTTTTTTACAATTCTAAAGCATCGATTAGGTTCATAATCATCTTAGGCTTGCGCAAATTTTTACTGACCTTATTTAAAATTTTCTTAGGTGATATTTTATAAAAGCTCACTTTCTTCCTTTAAAATTTAACAAATTTGATTTCTTCCTTTGATCTTCTCAATATTCGTATCCGCGACTTGTTTAAAAAAAATTGTTCTTACTTCTTAAAAATGGGCATAATTATTCATCATTAGGTGTGATATTTTTGCCCATTAATTTATTCAAATTTGCTAGACTCATGCCAAAATTCAAGCTTTTAAATTTCTATCTTCTCAAGCTTTTCCAAGTTCCTCCTTTACAGATATAATCTTATTTTTTCTAACAACAAAATATTTTTCCATTAGTTCCACGTTTCGTAGAATCTATTTGGCATTCGATCTACGTCATAGAGTTTTTACTTATTCTCTCAATTTCTTCCAATTTTCACATTTATTTGTACAATCTACCAAATAGCACTTGTCGATATTTCTTCAATTTTTCTTCATAGAGTGCAAAACTTCTTCAATTCAAAATAGTCGTGCCGATCTTTTTACGCACACATTCCAAGTTTTGGCATGCGAGTCGAGGAAAATCTCATAGGTCTCCAATTTTTTTACATTGCTTTCATCCTCGATAATTTTTTTTTAACTCGCCAATACTAAAATATTATTTAAAATCATGCGCAAATCTTTGATTTATCAAGTCCGATCCTTGTGCCCTCCTGTTAACCATAACTTTCTTATCAGTTATCTTAATTTCGAACTTGTCACTAAATTCGTATTATTATTTATTTATTTCCTTTTTAAAAAATTCCTTATAGGATTAAATCTATTGATTTCTAAATATTCTATTCTTAATTATTTTTTTTACTCTATCTTTCACCAAGTATTCCATTTTTCCTCTCAAAGGTTGACTTAAGTTGAGCATCAAAGGGAGACACAACTTCAAGGACGATATGGCCAATCAGATGATTGTGATTGATCTAGTTGAAGATGAGTTTGACTGTGAAGATGTCGAGTCATATTAGGATAAAATTGTTAAGCTTGAGGAAAAAGTCACAAAAATGGAGGAAGAAATTGACGGCATCAAGGAAATGATAGCCGATCTTAAGAACTCTTCCAATGAAAACTCATTGGATTATGACTCCTCCGATGAAGATTTAGAGGGATACTCTCCTATTCTCACAACTACATATCCCAACTTTGATTGTAATGCGCAACATTTTTCAAACATGCATCCACTCTCAAAGAATGAGGTATTTGTCAATGCAAGTGGAACAAGCAAAGATGGAGAAAATGGTGGAAGATATTTCAATATCGAGACTAACCAAATTTCCTTTACAAATGAGCTTGCCTCACAACTCGGGACAGATTTGGTTGAGATGGAAAATGAAAATGATACACCTTATAATCTCGTTGATATTCCAATGTATGATGGGATAGGTATTCCCCAGAACCACTTGAAGGCATATCTTGATTGGTTAGCAAGTATAGGGCAAGGCAATGAATTTAATATGAAACTTTTTTTAGGAAGCTTACTGGGCCAGCCTTGATGTGGTATGCAAACCAAGACACATGGAAATGGTTCTCTTGGATCGATATAGTCAAAGATTTTACTAAGCAATATGGACCTCCTAATAGTGCATCTAAAGGGTGTGGTTTGCTGAAAAGGAAATCTATGGAGTCTTCTGAGGGACTAAAAGGGGATGAATCTCAAAAGAAAGAAGCAGAATCAACTTTGGGGTATTATTGTTTGAAAGAGGCACATCCCAGGGACAAAGGGAAGACAATTGTCACTGAAGCACCAAATGTTCCTCCACTAGTGCTTGAAGCGAGAAAAACTTAAACTTTTACCCCTTTGAGAGAACCAATTTCATTCATATTCGAAAGGTTGATATCATTAGGAATTTTGCAACCAAATCCTAGTGAAATTCCTTTGCATCCTTTTAACCCAGGCAAACAATGTGCTTTCCATTCAGGCATGTTAGGTCACATTACCGATGAATGTCATTGTTTGAAAGAAGAGATCCAAAATCTATTGGATAATGGTATGATCATTCAAAGATAGGTAGCTCGCCCTAAGTTTGTTTGGCATCAACTTTCAGCCGTCATGCCGACGTCAAGTCACAATCGAGCAATTTATCCGCAATGTGTCAGTCAAGCTCCTCTTCACTGTCAAGCAACTGTTGTACCAAGGATTATTGCACCAAATTTTCCCTTTCAGACATCTATTGCACGCACTTATGATGTAGCCAAAAAGAGTACCCAGAATGGTTTCATTCAGAACAACTATTAGGCGTACGAGAGGGTTTCTCAAAAGATGACTTTTAAGAGGCATGGAGAAGATTAGTTAGTTTTTGCGTAGCATCTTTTGAGAATAATTATGTATTATTTTGTGAGCTTAAATGATCAATTATTTTGTATGTTTTAAATTTCTTTTTATTTAAGGCAAACTACGCTTGACCTGATTTCCTTGGTGGATATGTAGGCAGCCCACATAGGGACTCGGTCATATTAAGTTTGATGTTTCAATATGACTTTTGCATGTAATTGGAACTACGTTCAACCTGATTTCCTTGGTGGATACGTAGGCAACCTATATAAAGCTCGGTCGATTTATTATAAAATTTTAGTATTCCTCCAAAGAAGCAGAATGAAGCCGGGGCATAATTTCGACATGCACTCGAGATAATTTTGGGAACGCGCCAGAGTTTGCAAAGGATAAGGATTAAATTGAAGTCAAGATTTGATGTTCGACATAAGTCAACCTTTCTCCAAACTAAGCATTCTACTCCAAATTAATTTCCTTTCCTTATATTTTCAGCATTAGAGCCCACTAGCTAATATCTCACTTTTGCCTACTCGTCTTAGACTTCAATCATTTCCTCAAGCCTAAAATTCTTATTTTACAAAGTTACAAGTATATATATTTTATCTAATATTTTATTATTTATGCATTTATTTCATATATTCTCACACACTAACAATTTATTTTTGTTTTTGTTTTTATAGTTTTGTTTCTTCTTTAGAGGTTGCCCAGATTTGAACATTGTTTTGGCTGCGAATCTGCATTAAGGAAGAAACTACAATGGCAGGCAAATTGAAAGCATTTAATAGCGACATGGGATTAGTGCAAGTACAAAATGATGATTGTGAAAAGAATGTGGTTCGAAGAAATAATTTGGTCAATTTGAAAACTTCCTTTGGCCTTCTTCCTACCACTACTAAAGCTTCCAGCTCAACTCAGAATATTTGTCTAACCATAACTCCTCACTCAGCTTCCACCTATGCAATCTCTCCACAAATACCTTCAATATGCACTATCAATCCCAATAACTTTCAAGTAACCATGATGCCAAATATCCATCCTCCTACAATTGCATTTCCTTTTAAAGAAAACAAGCATGAACAGTTAGAAGCTCGCCTATATTCTAGATGAGAGAAGGATATCCAGTCAATTTGCCATGAATCTTTGGGAAAAGAACTCTACAATCTGAGAAAAACTTTTGATGAAGAGTTGCGCTCAAGAAATTATCAGAGTTTGAAGTATAAAAATTTGTGTGTCCACCCAAACGTTGAACTTCCGCCTGGGTACACACTTCCTAAGTTCAATACTTTCAATGGGAAAGGAGATCCCATCGCTCACTTAAAGGACTATTGCAACATATTAATTGGAATTGGACATGATGAAGCCATACAAATGAGATTATTCATTCAAAGTTTATCAGGATTGGCACTTGCTTGGTACACTAAGCAAGACTTTAGCAAATGGCATACATGGGAAGATATGGCTCGCGACTTTGTAAAGCAATATGAGTTCAATAATGGAGATGATTTGCATATAGCCAATTTGCTCAAAGTGAAGAAAATGTCGCGTGACTCTTTTCAAGAATATGCCATACGATGGAGGTTAGAGGCTTCAAAAATACATCCTTCATTGTCCAAAGGGGAATTGATCTCAACCTTCGTCCAAATTCAAGAAGGTTTGTATTATGATAAGCTTCTTGGAACTTGTGTGCACAACTTCTCTGATTTGATTAAGGTTGTCAAAGAGGTAGAAAGTGGTATTCAAGGAGGAAGAATTGTAGACAATTCAATAACACAAGTTGTCCACCAAACCTTTCCATCGAAGATACCAATAAATCTGCAAAGCAAAATGAGAAAAAGCAACTCAATTTTCATGACTAGGCTACAGCCGCAGTACCATCTGTTGCTCCCAAATGCACACGCAAGTGTACGTGATCGTAGAAGTAATAAGTGGGTCTTTAAGAACTGGAATATCGAACCCACAGGGACTTGTCAATTAACTATTTACTAAATTATACTAGTTTAATTATTTATTTAAGAGTATCAAAAGAAATAAAAGAATGCAATAATTAAAGAAAAAGATTAACTTACAGTAATTGGGACAATTCCAGGGCTGCAGCATGCTTAAAGTTTCATGTATCGCATCTCATGTAATGAATTAAATACGGTTATCAAATTACTGATTTACAGGGTTGATTTTATGATCATGATCTCTCGACCTCTAATCGCCTACTCCAACTAGCTATCTAACTACATCGTTGAGCGGGGATATGCAGTCCTAATTGGCGAGCATTTATATTTCATCCTGTTTCGTAACCAAGCGAGGTGTTCGTTCGGGCGTCACTCCTGAATACGAATCTAAACAACGTTAGAACAAGCTCTTTGCATTCTCTGGTCTATCTACCTCTTCATCTCTCTAGTCCAAGAATAGACAATGGATTTATTTCTTTGGTGGCCTAGCATGAAATACTAAAACAAGAACACAAAAGTAATTTAAGTGATAACCAATAATTAATTCTAAACAATCGATGTTCAACAATTACCCATAGCCGCAGCCCCAGAACAAGGGTCTTTAGCTACTAATACCTAAGAAAAAGAAGAAGAAAAGAACCCTAAAAAGTATTCACAACTTTTCCTTACACAATATATCTCCCCCAGTAATTTATTCTTATGGACTATTTATAGATGTAGAAAACCCTGAATAAAATAACTGAGTCCAAAACAAATTAGGAACTCAAAACCAAAACGGAATTGGATTCCTACGTGAATAGTGCACCGCCTCAATTTGTGCGTCTTCGATTTCTTGCCACGTGGAAATATGCTTATTTCCTTAAGAATTTGCTATCTACACTTTGATGGATATATAAAATATTATTATTATATTCAATTTAATCCATTAAGCTACCTGCTTGATTTTCCTTCTAGAATCTTCCATTTTTAATTCGTTTTAGCTCCAAACTTCTTCATCTTCCCACCAATTTAATCCTACAAATAAAATACACTATTTAGCACAATTCATAAAATCCATGCTCAAAAAGGACAAATAAAAATACTAAATATGAGACAATTAATGATAAGAAAATATATTTTTGGCCTCATATCACCATCCAAGTGGTCAATTTTTGCAATCTCATGCTACTTCTAAATATTGCAATGTGCGTCTCCAGCATCCTTACAAACAACAGTTTCACCAAGAGCAATCTAGCTCGCGACCACGGAAGAAGGTGAAATCTTTCTCCTTCACTCCTTTGGATGAGCCATATGCATATATATATTTGAGAGATTGAGAGCAAATGGACTTCTGCAATCAAGAAAAGGATTCATTCCTGAGTATGCGCCTCAAAATTTTGATCCATCCAAAAGTTGTGCTTACCACTCAAACATTCAAGGACATGACACTGAAGATTGTCCTGCACTGAAATTCAAGATTCAACGCATGATTGAAAGTGGCAAGATAAAGCTACAACTAGAGCCTTCAACCATCAGTGGTATTATCGCAAACACAAGCACAATTGCTGTTAAGGGTGATCCATCAAAATTCACACCAAAGCATTTGAAGAGAAAGTGTGCAACCAGTTAAGAAGACTAGCAAGGACATTTTCTTTGCAGCTTGAGAATATCATTCTCCATTCTCCCTCTTTAAGGAGTGTCTACTATTTTGCAATCCTTTCTAAACTTTTGTAATGAACTACGTATGACCTGATTCTTGCTAGTAGCGGGATATGTAGGCGCCTATTTTGGGTTCGGTCTCAATATAATAAAAATTCCATTCTCCCCCAAGAGCAAAGACTGGGACAATTTTGCATATGGCCTATAATTATTTGAAAAAGGCAGAAGTTGAGATCACAAGCCATATTCTCCATCAAATTGCTTCAGTGCCATAGCAACAAGAAATGCAGATTCAAAGCCAAAGCTTCATGGTTCAATGCAAGGCAACCATTTTATTTTATACTAACAAATTTTCTTTGAGTAATGCAGAGGTTGATTTTTAGTTATTCTTGAAAAATAATGCCACAAATCTCAACATCAAGTCAAAATTTGCAAGATTCAGATGATGCAACATCAACAAGAATCAAATTTGAAATTCATAATTTTTCTTTGAGCGCATAATTTATAAGCAGCAAATTTTCATCGAAGTGAAAGCTCCTAAGTTATGAGCACCATATGCACTATTGCGAAGTATTGCACCAAGCACCGCACCTTAATTATTCAGTACTGCAAAGGCACTGCAACAAGCTCTTCATACTAGATTCTAAATGTTCGCCACCGCAAAGAAATCACACCAAGCTCATTGCATTGCACCAAAATTCATATTTGTAAGTTTGCACCATTTATTGGGTTAGCCCACCCTAAAATAGGATATAATGGGTTAATCCACCCTAAAATAAGACATACCGGGTTCGGCCACCCTTAAAATAGGATATATTGGGTTCTTCCACCCTAAAATAGGATACATTGGGTCCTTCCACACTAAAATAGGATATGTTGGGTCCGTCCACCCTAAAATAGGATATATTGGGGCCGTCCACCCTCAAATAGGACATATTGGGTTCTTCCACCCTAAAATAGGATACATTGGGTCCTTCCACCCTAAAATAGGATATATCGGATTAGTCCACCCTGAAATATGACATATTGGGTTCGTCCACCCTCAAATAGGACATATTGGGTTCTTCCACCCTAAAATAGGATATGTTGGGTCCATCCACCCAAAAATAGGATGCATTGGGTTTCATTCACCCTAAAATAGAACATGCTGGGTTAGTCTGCCCTCTAATAAGACATCTTAAGCATCTATCTTTAATAAGACATCTCGTAATGCCTTAATTATTTATTTTATACATATGAGCATTGCATGCTATCTTTTAAATTTTTTTAAAAGCTTATATATCTCTAATGAGACATCTCGCAATGCTTTAATTATTTATTTAATACATATGAGCAATGCATGTTATCTTTTAAATTTATTGAAAAGCTTATCCATCTCTAATGAGACATTTCGCAATGCCTTAATTATTTATTTATTTTTAAAATATACATATGCACTGCATGCTATCCTTTAAATTTCTTGAAAAGTTGAGTTACATATATATGCCTCTTTTACTAACATTTCTACTTAGTATGTTAGACTTCGCAGACTTGGCAGGAAGCATAATCCACATGCAACAACAACAAACACAATGCAACGTGGAACTTTATCTAAGCAGTGAACTGGGGCAATTTGTAGAGAAAGTTCAGCTTTCCAACAAAGGTCAAAGTTCTACCTCGAACTCTGCTCGACTCCACTCTCAAATACTCTCCTCGATCACAGTACCCAGCAACATCATAATTCAACACTGGGCAACTTTTGTAAGATTGTGACTACCTTGTTCTCAAAATCCTCTACCTCATAAGTTACCCAACGCTCATATCGTCTCATACTCTCCCAGCAACATCATAATTCAACACTAGGGCAAACCTTGTTGTATATGTTGGTCGGGACAAAATTTGCTATTACGTCAACTTCTTTGCCCAAAAACTCATACATCATCTCTGGTCAAATAGGGACAAGCTGTTGACACCCAATTTTGACCCTCATTTCTTCTAATTCATTACTTTTGAGCTTCTAAATTAATAATGTATTAAATCACCTTTTTTCACAAGCTTTGTCCTTCTAAATCTCAAGTATAACTTTTGAGAGTTTTAAGTCTTTAAATTCAAAGTTGGGGTTTTTCAAGTGACAAGCAGTTTTACCATATAAGTTTTCGATAAAAATGCCTTAACTTTCGATTTTCAATAATGTTTCAAGGTTTCTTTTTTTTTAATTAACCTAAGTTTGGTCGGTAATCATTTTTTATCGAATCTTAAAGGATGCTTTACCCCTTCCCTTTAGGATAACTAGAACCCTTACCTAGAATCATGTTTAGTAGACCTTAAAATGAAGTTAACTTTAGCATCACTTAGTTAATTATTTAGGTGTCCTAATGAACCTTTAAAAAATTAGGTGGCGACTTCTTAAGTTAGTTAATAATTTGGAAATCACCAAAATGTTGTACACTATTTGACGCGAGTTAAAATGGGGTATAACAACTTGTACACACACCATTATTCTTGCATCAAACAAATACATTTATTTTAGATTATTAATTTTACTTCACCAAAAGTTCTTAAATATTTCTCAAGTTTCGTAATTCTTAATATTACCATTTAAATCAATATAGAGTTTTTTATTTATAAATAAATTATTTATTTGAATATGTGATTAAATAGATAATTATTGTATTTATAATTTTATCCAATATAGAATGCACTTTTAAAAATTTGCTTTTTTGAATTTTTTGAATTTTTTTCCTGATTGTGTGATTTGTGTTTTATATAAATCTAGACTCGTTTGTTCAATAAGTATTTCACTTTCTGCATAGTAATTCATATATTTTTTATATTATAAAATCAATGCAGAAGAAAAAACATTTTGAGTGTTCGTATTTGATAGAATGTTGGGATCGTTCATGGCAGAATCGTTAGGCTAAACAAAATAACATTCACCTCACTTATCGAAAAAAAAAATTATTCTTGGACACCCTTGATAAAATTTCTGGCTCCTTCATTGACTAGTCCAAAAACACTCATGCTTTGAACCTATTGCGAGAAGACAAAAATCTAGGCACGAGAGGACATGAAAAAAAATATATTATGACCAATCATGAAAATATCGTGAAAAACTTACCTAGGCAGGTCAATGGGACTTAGGCCTCACAATGAGAAGCCCAACACAAGAAAACCAATTTGGTCAGGCCCAAATTTGGGCCCATGTTGAGAGAGAATACGTAGGGTTTTTTCGTAACTATAAATAGGAGAGAGTTGAATCACTTATATATATCTGCCGCAACATAAATCATCCCCCCCCCCCTCCCGATAATCTATCATAGAAGACAAGAATAGATGATAAATCCCCCCCACCCACCCACACACACACCAATATCTTTTTTCTGTTGGATCAAGAAGGCAATAATCAACTCTATCAATTGAGGTATATTATTTATGATAAATGATGTATTTAAAATTCATTTATGCTAGTCCTAAACTTTGCGATGTAGAGCGGATACACCCCTCGATAAAAAAAATGGTGCATATATACCGCGTCGTTAGAGCCGTCAATATGGGCTAGGCCTATTGGGCCAGCCTGGCCTAATTCGTGATTTAATAGGGTTGGGCTAAGATTTTTGGAGCCCATTTAATAAAATGACTTTTTAGCCCGACCTGAATAAGCCTGCTGATTTGTGGGGCTTAAAAATATGGATAGGGCCGCCATGGGCCAAATAAAAATTAATTAAGATATAAAAATAAAATAGAGTATTAAAAATAACAAGAGTCCAAACTCAAAATCTATTTTAAGTTTTAAATATTAAAAAATTTAAATACGAATTATGTTTATAAAATATGCAATACATAAAATAAAAATTTCCTAAAATTTCTAGGGAATCACTATGTAGGCCGCAACCTATTTATTCACCATTTTATGGATGGAATATTGTCATATTTTTTGTATTTTATTATGATCATTGGAAAACAATTAGGTTAATATTTCTATTTGTCTATTTATACTTTTACTTGAAATCAAACTTAATAAATATTATAAAGATAATTTTATTTGTGGAAGTGATTAACAAGTAGTAACACTAACACCATATAATATTGTCTTGTCGATATTTACAATAATATTTTAAAATTATAATTTGATTTAAAAAATTATAAAAAAAATATATTTTTTAAAAGTGAGCTGGCCCGGCACAGCCCGCAGCTCACGTACTTGTGGGTTGGCCTGGCCATTTTCTAGCCTACAAAAAAATGGATCAGCCAATCCTGACCCATCAAATTTCCAAGCCTGTATGGATTAGTCAGGATGGGGTGGGCCAGCCCATATTGACAGCTCTACCCATCGTCTATCAAATGAATCTTATTTACCATGTTAGTTAACAAATCTATTTTAATAAATTAAAAAAAAATCCTATAATTGTTTTTTAAAATTCTAAAAATGTTACTTGACTTTAATAAATTACCTCACCCATTTTTTACCCCTCCAGACCTAACCCAAATGAAAAATAACCCAAACATGTATTTTTCTATACATAAGAAAATAAATAAAAAACTCACTTATTTTCCTAGAAAATATTTTTCATGGAACATCTTTTCCTTCCTTACAACACCCTACATTGTAAGTCATGTGTCATTTTTGGTTTTACCAATGTAATGACACAATTAGATATTTTATATTTTAAAATAAAAATTAATTAACTTCTTGAATAAACTTTAATGTGTATATAAATCACTAAAATTACATTATTGTTTCACTTTATTTGTCTTTTTTACATATATCACAAGTACCTAAATGAAAATTTATCAATAATTTTAATACCATACATGCTATTATCCTTTGTAATTAAGTTTTGAATTATAACATTTTGGGCACATTAGTGTTTCACACTATTCTTTAGTACGACTTCCTCTTTCTCAAAGTATTTGTCATTTTGGAAGTCTAAAACGAACTAATGGTTGTGCAATTTGACTCAGGTGCGCTATGCATATTTATGGATTCAGGGGATGACTCTGTTTCAAGAAGGTTGTGTCGAAATTGTAACCGTCTTATTACCAAAGTGGGATACACAACTTGTGAATGTGGGTGTGACACATGGCTGGACGATGGGACTCACGAGAAATGGCCTTTCGTTGTGGATCTCCAATTGGAGAATCCTCCACTTACTGTTGAGGGTGAAAACAACAAAGGTCCGATTCTTCTAAGTGATGACGAGCAGTCTAAAGAGGACTGTGAAGTTGATGAGAATATTGGAGAGGATGGAAGGAAAAGAAGAATGTAGGAGCCTTCTGGAGGAGACAAGAGGATGAAGTTCATTCCAGGAACTTGTGAGGAAATATCTGATAATTCGGAGGAGGAGAGTGATCCTGATGTAGTTATTGTACCTCAGCTTGTTGTTGAGGGTGAAAACCACAACAAAGGCCGAACATATCTTCTTCGGCCACGCTCTCTGTCCAAGAATAAGAATGATGAGGAGTCGGATGAGGAGGAATCTGACTACGAGGAGGCTAAATCCTTATATGAAGAGGACTGCGATGATCATAATAAACTCACTCCTCCTGAAGAGAAGGAACATGTTTCTGTCAAAGAAACACTTTCTTTAATATTCCGGTTTGAAGACGAGGAACCTCTTCCCCCAGAGAAAGAAGAATGGGAAAAGGAAAGAGACAATCTTTATGCTGAAATGGACATGCGAATCTTGGAAGAACAAATTGGCTTTGCAAATTCATCTGTTTCGCCAATGCAGAGTGAAAAAGTAAGTGACTGTCAGATGGGGAACCACAAGCTTGAGCTAGATGAACAAATTGGACTCATCTGTTCAGTTTGTTCACATGTGATTTTGGAAATCAAGTATATCTTCCCTGATTTTGTAAGTATACGAGTTTTGTTCTGTCAATCACTTCTTTTTTTAATTTTTTTCTGCTGCACACATTCTACTAAATCTAAATTCATGGCAGTTTTTTCTTAGCTTTGCCATGCCAATTAAACGGGCATGCTCTTCAGTTTATATTTTGTTCATGTGTCATTTGCACGCTAACAGACCTCGACAAAGGCATGGAAGAAAATATCTCAGAGAGTCGCCATCACTCTTGGATGTTGACAGCTTCAGAGCTTCTGATTCTTCTGCAGACCAAGATTCTCCTATTTATGGAGAAGGAACTGTGTGGGATTTAGTTTCCCAAATGTCAAAGCGACAATGTATCCTCATCAACGTGGAGGATTTGAGTTTATGTGGAAATACATTGCTGGAGATATAACACTTGAGAGGCTGAGAGAGCCCCTATCTGAGAGTGAGGGAGGATGCATTATTTCACACCCACCTGGCACTGGAAAAACCCGACTCACCATAGTGTTTCTTCAGTCATTTCTGAAGATGTTTCCAAAGTGTCGGCCTGTAATCATAGCTCCATCAAGTTTGCTTCTTAACTGGGAAGCCGAGTTCCAGAAATGGGAGGTGGGCATTCCCTTCTACAATTTGAGCAGTAAAGATTTCTCTTCCCAAGAAGAAGAAGCTACGGTTCGTGTCTTCGGCTGTTTATCCGATGCAGGAAGAAAAAATACACAGCTTATACGTTTGGTGAAGCCGAAATCCTGGGCTGAAAGTAAGAGTGTTTTGGGAATCAGCTATGACTTGCTCAGGAATCTCACGGGAGAAGATGGAGACGGTAATGCCAAAGAGATACGAGAAATCCTTCTAAAATTACCTGGTCTTCTGGTCCTTGAAGAAGGGCACGCTGCTCAGAATGAGCACAGCCTTCTGTTGAATGCACTGAAAAAGGTTAAAACAGAGAAGCGGATACTTTTGTCTGGAACTCCGTTCCAGAATAACATCAAAGAATTTTACAACACTCTCAGCATAGTTTGTCCAAAGTTTACTGCAGATTCGGAGCAGAAATGGGCTTCTCTTAGCAGTTCCACTGACAATAATCCACGAGCATTGGAAGAGATTAGGGATATAATTTCACCACTTATCCATACGTGCAGTGAAGATATAAAGAAGGTAAGCCTTCAGGGTATAAAGAATACAGTGATACACTTGAAGTCCACAGATTTGCAGGAGGAGCTGCTTAAAAGAATTCCAGAGAATCCGGGCTCCCTTTCCAATCTGTTGTCTCTGATCTCTGTTCATCCTTAATTAGTGGCAAATAGGAAGGAGTTCTCTGAGTTAGAAAGTCAGCTCAATGAAAGAAGATATCCGTTGGATCCTGATATTGGAGTAAAGACGAAGTTTGTTGTTGAATTAATCAAACTCTGCGATGGGTCGGAGGAGAGTGTTATAATATTTAGCCAATTACTTGATCCTCTAAAGCTGATTAAGGAGTAACTCAGTTATCTCTTTCGCTGGACTTTAGACTGGGAGATTCTGTATATGGATGGGAAACTTGATGTAAAGCAGCACCAGATATCATTAGATTCTCTTAATGATCCTAAGAGTGATGTCAAAGTGCTTCTTGCATCAATAAAAGCCTGTTCGGAAGGAATAAGTCTTATCGGTGCATCAAGAGTGGTTTTGCTTGACGTTCTCTGGAATCCCTCGGTAGAACAGCAAGCTATCAGTCGATCCTACAGGAATGGTCAGACTAAATTTGTGCATGTTTACTATCCAGTGACATCAAAATGGGAGGTTGACAAGATCGGACAGCAGACGAGAAAACAGTATCAGTCAGATGTACTTTTGTCTAGGAATGAAGTCAAGATGGATCCTCCATGTTCTGTGTCAAAGGATAACATACTAGACTCCATGGTTAAACATGAGGGCCTCCGACATATTTTTGAAGAACTGTCTCATGCACCGAGCAGTTAATTAGGTTAGTATGCGCTTTAATTTCTTCTCGTTTGCTGATACATGAAGTAATCTGACTTGTTTACTACCTATCTTTGAATCTTATTCCTTTCCTTCTGGTTTCAGGCACTTTGATGCAATTCTATGATTTTGATATAAAGAACAAAGAAAGGATGCAAAAATGTGCAGATTCACACCTGGTTTACGAAGAATGCAGATTGGATGCAAGAATGTGCAGATTTACACCTGGTTTACGAAGAATGCATATAGTATTTTTCATCACCCACAGGATGTTCTATGTTCTTATGAGAGTATTTATATTTAAAATAATACATTGAACTTCTAAATTATATAAATTAACTCATTGAGAACGTGTTGGATTATATACACATTTTTGGAAGTCATACTATGTGTATACTCATATCAGATTTCTATTTCCTTAATGAAGAGGTCGATGTACCAAATTTATGATTTCCTTTGATATTTACAATTGAATTTGAATGCTCCTTTTTTTATTTGGAAAGAGAAATTTGTGCTTCGTTCCATCAGGGAAGTTAGTCAACCAACAGCTAGTGATGCAGCTGCATTTTTGTTGCTTCAAAGACTCGACGATCTACTGTTGGTTCTTCCCCAGAGTTTGATAGGCTTCGTTACATCAAAAGATAAACTGAAGGATGTTGCACCTGTGAATGGCGAAGAAACATAACAATATACCTCAAAGTCTAGATGGTAATTAAGTTGTAATCAATTTGACACAAGTGAGGCTGATAGAAAAGCTGGTGAGTTAATTGCTAAATTCAGAGAACAGATTGTTACTAACAATCTTTCGTGACGTGTGTATAGTGATTCTAGTATGAAGCACATGATTCAGTTTGACTTAACGTACTGAGTTCATGCAAGCTCAGATCATTGTGCAAGGAGATTATTGATTTCCTATTTTCGCTATTAAAAGTACCAGCAACAACTGGAAGAAGGCGAATTTTGTTGCTTCTTGTGTGCTAGCAAAAGTGATGGAACAATTATAATTAACCTATTAGGATAAGCAGTGCTAAAGTAATATACTTCTTTGAATAGCAGATATGCACCAGTGTAAGTGAATGTTTGGACTAAACTAAGAGTTGGTTTTTCAAAACTAAGATAAAGCACAATAAATAAATTTTCCATTGTCCACTAAGAATCAGATTACAAGATAAAAATGTCTCTAAAGAATCAGTAACAACATCTTAGCCTCACAGTAACAACATCCTAGCCTTACAAGAATGAGAAAACATTTGAGCCATTTTACAAAGACTAGCAGTTAACAAAATACACTAAACAAGTCGGATTGCCTCATGAACTAACTGCTCCCTTTTGAAGGTTGGTTACCAGAATTAAAGCATGTAGTAGGTGCCACACGAGGTGCATGAGATAGTTTTTCAAAAATATGACGGAGGCCCTCATGCTTAACCATGGATTCAAGTATGTTATCCTCTGACACATAACATGTAGTGTTCTCTTCATTCCTGGACAGAAGTACATCTGAATGATATTTCTTTCTTGTTTGTTGTTCAATCTTGTCAACCTCCCATTTCGATGCCACTGGACAGTAAACATGAACAAATTTTGTCTGACCATTCCTGTAGGCTCGACTGATGGCTTGCTGTTCTACGGAGGGATTCCAGAGAACGTCAAGCAAAACCACTCTTGAGGCCCCTATTAGACTTATCCCTTCTGAACAGGCTTTTATTGATGCAAGAAGCACTTTGACATCACTCTTAGGGTCATTGAGAGAATTTATTGATATCTGCCGCTGCTTTACATCAAGTTTCCCATCCATATACAGAATCTCCCGGTCTAAAGTCCAGCCGAAGAGAGAACTGAGTTGCTCCTTGATCAGGTTTAGAGGATCAAGTAATTGGCTAAATATTATAACCCTCTCCTTCCACCCATCACATAGTCTGATCAGTTCAATAACAAATTTCATTTTTACCCCATTATCTGGATCCAACCGACATCTTCTTTCCTTGAGCTGACTTTCTAAGTCAGAGAACTCCTTCCTCTTTGCCACTAATGAAGGATGAACAGAGATCAGAGACACCAGATTTTGTTCATAAAAGGAGGCCGGATTCTCTGGAATTCTTTTAAGCAACTCCTTCTGCAAGTCTGTGGGTTTCAAGTGTATTACAGTATCCCGTATACCTGGAAGGCTTACCTTCTTTACATTTTCGCTACATTTGTGGACAAGAGGTGAAATAATATCTCTAAGCTCTTCCAACGCTCGGGCATTCTTGTCAATTGAACTGCTAAGAGAAGCCCATTTCTGCTCCAAATCTGCACCAAACTTTGGACTAACTACACAGAGAGTGTTGTACAGCTCTTTGATGTTATTCTGGAACGGAGTTCCAGACAGAAGTATGCGCTTCTCAGTTTCAACCTTTTTCAGTGCTTTCCACACAAGGCTGTGCTCATTCCGAGCAGTGTGCCCCTCTTCAAGGACCAGCAGACCAGGAAATTTTAGAAGTATTTCTCTAGTCTCTTTGGCATAACCCTCTCCATCTTCTCCTGTGAGAATCCTGAACAAGTCATAGCTGATTCCCAAAACACTCTTACTTTTCGCCCAGGATTTCAGCTTCACCATGCGCATAAGGTGTGGATTTTTTTTCGCAGCACCGGATAAACAGTGAAAGACACCGACAGTACCTTCATCTTCCTTTAAGGAGAAGTCTTTGCTGTTCAAGTTGTGGAAGGGAATGTCCACCGCCCATTTCTGGAACTCAGCTTCCCAGTTAAGAAGCAAATTTGATGGAGCTATGACTACAGGCCGACACTGTGGGAACAGCTTCAGATATGACTGAAGAAACACTATGGTGAGTCGGGTTTTACCGGTGCCAGGTGGGTGTGAGATAATGCATCCTCCTCCCTTACTCTCAGATAAGGGCTCTCTCAGCCTCTCAAGATTCATATCTCCAGCTATGTTGTTCCACATGAACTCGAATCCTCCACGTTGATGAGGATACATTGTAGCTTTGGCACTTTGGGGAACTAAATCCCACACGGTTCCTTCTCCATAAATAGGAGAATCCTCGGCTGCTGAAGAATCAGAAACTCTGAAGCCGTCAACATCCAAGACTGATGGCGATTCTCCAAAGTATTTTCTTTCGTACCTCCCTTGAGTTCTCTGAGCCTACAGATGACACATAAGTTCAAGAATTTAAGATTTAATCAGAAATAAATTGAAGAGCAGAGTTTACAAAATATTTGAAAAGAAAAGTGCTTGACAGGAGGAAAAAACTCGTTTACTTACAAAAGGAGGGAATATGTACTTGATCTCCAAATGGACATATGAACAAACTGAACAGATGAGTCCAATTTGTTCATCTAGTACAAGACGGTGGTTCCCCATCTGACAGTCACTTAGATGTCCACTCTGCATCGGCATAACTGATGGATTCGTAAAGCCAATATGTGATTCCAAGATACACATGTTCATTTCAGAAAAAAGATCTTCAATTTCCTTTTCCCATTCTTCTTTCTCTGGGGGAAGAGGTTCCTCGTCTTCAAATCGGAATACTAAAGGAAGTGTTTCTTTGACAGAAACATGTTCCTTCTCTTCTGGAGGAGTGACTTCATTACGATCATCAAAGTTTTTTATTGAATTAACAATAAACTTCATAAATTCAGACTCTTCAAGAATCTTCTTCTGATTCTTTTGAAGAGCATCAGGATCACTCTCCTCCTCCTCCTCCACAACGATAACAACATCAGGATCACTCTCCTCCTCCTCCTCCGCAACGATAACAACTTCAGGATCAGTCTCGTCCTCCTCCTCCTCCGCAACGATAACAACATCAGGATCCCTCTCCTCCTCCTCCTCCTCCGCAATGATGGCAACATCAGGATCACTCTCCTCCTCCGCAACGATAACAACATCAGGATCAGTCTCCTCCTCCGACGAATCATCATCATCAGATACTTCCTCAACGAAGGGCTCAGAAGTTCCTGGACTGAACTTCCACCTCCCATTGGTTTCCACATTTCTCTCGTCACCTCCACAAGTCTCCATCTTTCTTCTTTTCCTTCCATTAGTAGAATTCCCGCTTTGATTCAACTTGTTCCTATTTTCAATTATCTCAACCATATCTTTTAAAGATTGTTGTCTAGTCCTCCTCTTTGAAACAGAGTCATCCCCCGAATCCATCTTTCGAACCTGAATCAAAATACACAATTTCTGTTATCAATCAAAATTCACAAGCATATATATGTATCTTAAACAAATTTTCACTATAACAACGAGACACAACTGCATTTACTAATATTAACCTGAATAAAGAAAGCCTTTTTCTGCTGGAAAATCAAGAATCGATAGCTTTGATTTCTTGAATAAATTGAATGCAGAGACACACTTATATATAGAATGAGATAGAGACAACATAAAAAAAACGTGACTTAGACAAGCCCTTTTATGCGTGACAGAAAAACGAGAATACACAATGTGCGTGCATTTTGTGACAGATTAGAATACTCCAACAAATCACGATGATGTAAAGTGTGAACATTAACTCTTCTAACTGCCTCACGTGAATTGTAAAAATTTGAGTGTCTTCTTCTTATTTTTGAAAAAAAAAAATAGAAAAAAATGTTTTTTTTATTTCATTTTAATTCAATTAGTATACAACTTTTTTGAAATTGTGGGATCTACTTTAGCTACGCCCGTTAGCTTTAATTTATATCCTTTAGTTATGACTTTATTACTTTGAATGTCCCTCTTATTTATGTAAATTTTGTAATTACTTTAAGTAAAAAATTGACTATCGATAAAGAAAAAAAGTTCAATAATGGACATCCTAACGGCCCCCCCCACATTAGGTATTGGAAAAAAAAAGAGAGAATGAGATCGATGATTATAGACCACTGATCCAAAAGGTTTCGGATTTGTTTACAACCTAGAGAAAGTAAATTAACAACGAAAATATTTTCAAAAAAAATGCTCAGCTCAGTTTAGTGACAAAAAGGATGTTCAAATTTTCTTAGAACCCGTTACAAAGGTGACTGAATTAATATGGCGGGTGGTAGGCCATGAATCAATTTTACTCGTCAACGTCTTCTCAGTCAAGTTGGTCGCATTGGATTTGCCTTATAAAATTTATATCTCGTGTATGATTTTTGAGTTATTGCACAAAAACAAGTTTCTGGATTTCGCACCAGAAGAATAGCGGGGGCGCCAAGGCGGGTGACCAATAATGTGAAACTCTACTGTGACCAACATGTTATAATTCAAAACTTAATCACAAAGGATAATATTACACGTTTGGTATTTGAGTTAGTGATAAATTTTGATTTTAGCAATGTAAAACTCATTAGATTTTAAATTTTAATTAAATGTCCAATTGCATGACTAAAGTGTCATCAATGAGGAATTATGTCACATGATGTATGTTATGATATTATAATAGACCGTTGTTATTATTTAGATGTGTACTAAAATGACAAAATAGGAATAAAGCATCATGTGAAGGTTGAAAATTGAAAAGAATCTACCGGGATTTCTCATGACGATCTCGTGTCTTCATCGTGAAAAGATATTAATAGGCCTAGACAATTATAATACACCTAAAAAAATCGTGATAAACTTACCTAGACAGGTCAATGGGCGTCACAATGAAAAGCCCATAGCAAGAAGACCAACTTGGTTTGGCCCAAATTTGGGCTTGTGTCGAGAGAGAATCACAAAGATAGGAGCCGCCTTCTCCTCAATGATAACAACATCAGGATCACTCTCCTACTCCTCCAACTCCTCCTCCACGTCCACAACGATAACAACATCAGGATCACTCTCCTCCTCCTCCTCCTCTTCCTCCTCCTTCTCAATGATAACAACATCAGGATCACTCTCCTCCTCTGATGAATCATCATCATCAGATACTTCCTCGACGAAAGGCTGATTTGTGAAGGACTCAGAAGTTCCTAGATTGACTGAATTAATATGACGGGTGGTAGGCCATTACAAAGGTGAGTGAATTAATATGAGGGGTGGTAGGCCATTACAAAGGCGACTGAATTAATATGACGGGTGGTAGGCCATGGATCGATTTTACTTGCCAACATCTTCTCAATCAAATTCTTTGCATCAGATTTGCCTAAAACAATTTATATCTTCTATTTGATTTGTGAGTTACTGCACAAAAACGAGTTTATGCAATCTGCACATGAAGAATAGTGGGCTCAGGCAGGTGACAAAAAATGTCATAATTCATAACTTAATTACAAAGGATAATATTGCATGTTTGGTATTTGAATTAGTGATAAATTTTTATTTTGGTACTTGTAATATATGGCTCGGTATATTTGATCTTTTATTAATCAAAATGTTCCTTTTATAGGAAATATGTCATATTTGAACTACTTCTAGAGGTATTATCATCAAATATTGAAGTAATAATGCTAGTATAACATAACACATGAACTATTAAACGATAAAAAGGTTAATATTTTTTAAAATTTATGAATATTCCCAAGAGGCTAAAAAATATTAATAAACCTATTATAAAAAGGTAAAAATAGAGTAACAAGGACTGATAAAAAAAAACATACACTTATATAGAATGAGAAAAAGAAACGTGAGAAAAGAGGGGAGTGGCTGGTGTTTTAGGTCTTGTTAAGGAGGAGAAATGAGAAATGAGAGAGAATATATAGCACATCAAATTTTTTTACCCTGTTCTTTTAATGAGTCAAAGTTTAAATTTCTTCTCCCAAATTGTAAAAAATCCTTTCAAATTTGATTCAGAATTTTTAAGGGTTTGAAGAAGTTCTTGAGCTTCTCTGAGAGCTCTCATCCTCTCCCATTGCGAAACTGCCGCCGCTTCTATAGCATTTTTCTCCTCCATAGATATAAACGGGCCACTGCCGCCGACTCTATGGCGTTTTCCTCCACCATCGACATAAAAGGAAAAAATAGAAGAACACAACATTGATGGAACAACTTATTGAATTTATATGTATTAGCTTTTTATAAATTTTAAGTATAAATAGTGTGGTAGAATACAACATTCATGTATCATGCCCATAAAATTGTGCATGATACATTACTATTTATGTATCCGATGTCGCCGCATCTGATCTGAGGCAAAAAATATATTTTCTTATCATTAATTGCCTCATATTTATTATTTATATTTGTCCTTTTTTAGCATGGATTTTATGGATTGTGCTAAATAGTGTATTTTATTTGTAGGATTAAATTGGTACAAAGTTGAAGAAATTTGGAGCTAAAATGAATTAATTATGAAAGATTGAAGAAGGAAAATCAAGCAGGCAGCTTAATGGATTAAATTGAATATTATATTAATATTTATATATATGGAAAGTTTGAGGCGGCACAGTTTCACGTAGGAATCCAATTCCGTTTTGGTTTTGGGTTCCTAATTTGTTTTAGACTCAGTTATTTTATTCAGGGTTTTCTACATCTATAAATAGTCCATAGAAATAATTATTTGGGGTGAGAGACTTTGGAGAAAAAAGAGACTTTTTAAGGAAGACACTTTGTAAGGAAAAATTGTCAATATTTTTTAGGGTTCTTTTCTTCTTTTTTTTTTCTTAGGTATTAGTAGCTAAAAACCCTTGTTCTGGGGCTGCGGCCATGGGTAATTGTTGAACATCGATTGTTTTGAATTAATGTTGGTTATCGTTTAAATTACTTTTGTATTCTTGTTTTAGTATTTCATGCTTGATCACCATAGAAATAAACCTATTGTCTATTCTTGGACTCGAGAGATAAAGAGGTAGATAGACCAAAGAATGCAAAGAGCTTGTTCTAACTTTGTTTAGATTCGTGTTCAGGAGTGACGCCCGGACGAACACCTCGCTTGGTTACGAAATAGGATGAAATATAAATGCTCGCCAATTAGGACTGCCTATCCCCGCTCAACGATGTAGTTAGACAGCTAGTTGGAGTAGGCGATTAGAGGTCGAGAAATCATGATCATAAAATCAACCCTGTAAATCAGTAATTTGATAACCTTAGTTAATTCATTACATGAGATGCGATACATGAAACCCTATGCATGTTGCAGCCCTGGAATTGTCCCAATCACTGTAAGTTAATCTTAGTAATTAATTCTTGCATTCTTTTATTTCTTTTGACACTCTTAAATAAATAATTAGACTAGTATAATTTAGCAAATAGTTAATTGACAAGTCTCTGTGGATTCGATATTCCGGTTCTTAAAGAGCCACTTATTACTTCTGCGACCACGTACACTTGCGTGTGCAATTGGAAGCAACAGCATCTATGGCATTTTCCTCCACCATTGACATAAACGGGAAAAGTAGAAGAACACAACATTGATGGAGCAACTGGTTGGATTTATATGTATTAGATTTTTGTAAATTTTAAGTATAAATAATATGGTATCATGTATCATGCCCATAAAACTGTGCATGATACATTACTATTTATGTATCCAACGAGATACATTGAAAATATGTGTCTTTGGTAGGCAGAACAAAATTTTCCCCCCTTTTGGGTGTTTTTTCCTTAATAGATTTAGAAGTCGAGATCCTTCTTCGACCTTGTCTTCTCCAACTCTAGATTCTTCATGAATAAGACTGAACAAACATTAAAGAGTGCAAATACATAACACACAACTGATTTTGGTACTGTCTATATAGCCTTTTAAATTTGAATACGATTGAAGATACATTATAGAACTTGATACATATAAATGATACATTTGGTAGTGTTTATGTATCAAGTACATTTATATTGAACATGATAAACAATAATTGAAGATTCAACAACTTTAGGGTTATGTATCAATACCGTAAATATGAGCATGATACATTGCATAACAACGAAAGCTACTATAGTAGTGATGTACCAGATCAGTGATAACACTAACAAATGCTAATTTAATGTATCATAAAGTTAAAACAGAGGCATTATACATAAATTTATTAATCAAAATCAACTAGATACATTAAAAATTTGAACCTTGGGTAGAGAAGGGTGTTTAGCAACATGATCTACTCCCTCCTTTTTTTGTATCAGAAAAAGTTGAACAACAAAATATCGAAAAAAAAATCAACAATCTAATATGCTGAAATTAAAAAAAATTGTGAAGAAATCCTTCTACACTTTCTTCTTTGCTCTATATCAACTCCAATTACTTTTTTTCACTTTCAACAATGGTGTCACCCATGGATCTCGACCCAAT
Source organism: Solanum appendiculatum (assembly GCA_018342035.1). NCBI lineage: Eukaryota > Viridiplantae > Streptophyta > Magnoliopsida > Solanales > Solanaceae > Solanum > Solanum appendiculatum. The sequence goes on from JAGDQO010000791.1 coordinate 1,209,158, forward strand.
GTCCTTATCGGAGCAACCAACAACTTAACCTTTTTGTATGTTTTTTTCACGAAGTCGAAAAGAAGGAGTATCTTCCATATGTATCAGGACTTTGATGATGAAAAAAAACAAGGATGAACCATAAGTTGGAGAAGACGAAAAACTACATATTCATGGAATTGAATTCGATTTACTAGAGAGAGAAAGATTTTGAAATTCAAATTATAATGAAAGAAGTAATTGATAAGATTGTGGGAGTAAATAGGGAGAGATTGAAGGAGTGAAAACAGGAAGAGGGAAGCATGGCTTTGGGAGTTGATCAGTAATGTATCCGGTTGATTTTGATTTAGGATGAAAAAGAGGGATTTTTGTAATATTTTGAAATGGTAGGGAATAATAGAAAATATGATAAATAAGGATGTATAGATAGGTAATTTTTCCTAAATATTTTGTGCATTTTATGAGATCGGAATCCTTAGAGCTGTCAATATGGGCTGGTCTACCCCATCCAGGCTAATCTATAAAGGCTTTGAAATTTAATAGGTTAGGCCGGGCTGGCCTATTTTTTTTGTGGGCCAGAAAACGATCAGCCCAGCCCACAAGTATGTGGGCTACGAGCTATGCCGGGCCAGCCCACTTTTTTTAAAAGTATATTTTTAATAATTTTTTTAATTAAATTATAAGGTAAAAATATCATCATAAATATCTTCAAGACAATATTACATGGTGTTAGTGTTAGTACTTGTTAATCAAATCCACAAATAAAATTATCTTTATAATATTTATTAAGTTTGATTTCAAGTAAGAGCATAAATAGCTAAATAGAAATATTAAACTAATTGTTTTCTTATGATCGTAATAAAACACAAAAAAATATGACGATATTCCATAGGCTATGGCCTACGTAGTGATTCTCTAAAAATTTAAGGAAATTTTTATCTAATGTAGTACATATTTTGTAACCATAATTTGTATTTCAATTTTAAATTTTAAAACTTTAAATAAATTTTGAGTTTGGACTCTTGTTATTTTTAATACTCTATTTTATTTTTACTTTTTAATTAATTTTATTTGGCCCACGGGCCGGCCCTACCAATATTTCTCAAACCCCACAAATCAGCAGGCTTATTCAGGCTGGGCTAAAAAGTCATTTTCTTAAATGGGCTCCAAAAATCTTAGCACAACCCAATCAAATTACGGGTTAGGCTAGGCCAGCCCAACGGGCCTACCCTATTGAAGACTCTAGGAATCCTTCTTTAGTTTCAAAGGAACGAGGATGATGTGAAGTTAACCCTTGAATCTTTTAATTATTTTTTAAAAAATTATTTTTTACCTAGTGTTTGGTATGAATTTTTTACAACTTATAACAATGTCAGAAAGAATATATTTCTTTTGTCTCAATTCATATGATGTTGTTTGATTTGATACGGAGTTTTAAAATAGTAAAAATTTTAGGAATCTCATAAGGTAAGGAGCAAATTACATCCTATCCCTACTCTTTTCCAATATACAAAAATCCCCTAAAATTGTTGCATCCGGATACATCACATGTGATACATTATACAACAAGTTTGTTGAGATTAAAAAAGAAATTAAATATAAAATTAAATGTCAGTTTCCCAAATCATGCAAATCAAATCGATGTCAATCTCTCCCAAATAACAGCTCCAAACAATTAAAATTTAAAATTTTCTTCTCTCAAATCTCTCCCAAATCATAACATATTAAAAAAAAAAAGTCGACAATTTTATATAGTTATATATCATATACAAAAAAAAACTATGAATATGATATACATTGATTTCATTATAAAACAGTGTTGCAGATACTTAACAACATGTAATACATCTGATACATAACTAAGTTATATACTTAACAAAGTTATGTGTCATCTACGTAACTATGAATATGATACAAACTAATTTTGTTATAAAAATTAGTGTTTATGTATCAACAGTAATATTTGATAGTGTCTACAGACATATAGCCTTCAAGTTGAATAAGGTTGAGTGTATGTATCTGTAGTAAAAGATAACTAAATTTGTAATAGTTGTGTATCCAATACATAACTATGAACATGACACATACTAATTTGTGATTCAATAAATTAAGGTTAAGTATCAAAACTAATATTTGAAAATGATATAGTGTACATGATAAAATTGTAATGTATCATAAAGGTGAAACGAGTTTATATCTCGTGTATGATTTTTGAGTTATTGCACAAAAACGAGTTTATGGATTTTGCACTCGAGAATAGCGGGGGCGCCAGGGCGGGTGACCAATAATGTGAAACTCTATTATGACCAAAATGTCATAATTCAAAACTTAATTATAAAGGATAATATTGCACGTTTGGTATTTGAGTTAGTAATAATTTTTTATTTTAGCTATGTAAAACTCATTAGATTTTAAATTTTAATTATATGTCCAATTGCATGACTAAAGTATCATCAATGAGGAATTAAGTCACATGATGTATGTTACGACATGATAATAGACCATTGTTATTATTTAGATGTGTACTAAAATGACAAAATATGAATAAAGCATCATGTGAAGGTTGAAAATTGAAAAGACTCTACCGGGATTTCTCATGAAGATCTCGTATCTTCATCGTGGAAAGATATTAATAGGCCTAGACAATTATAATACACCTAAAAAATCGTGTGAGAATCGCTATAATTCAACATTACCAATTCAAAAAGGCTCATGATTTGAGCATATTGTGAGAAGACATATATCTAGACACGAGAGAAAGACACGAAAAAATATAGGGAAATTTTTCAAAATGTCAATTTTTTTGTTTGTTATATATCTGTTTTATGAATTTTTTTTATTTGTTTAATTTGAAAAAAATACAATTAGTTAATACTAGAATTGAGAAAATCAGGGAGAAAATATTTTTAAAAAGATAAAAATCACTTAAATTACTCGTCAGTTACATTCCACAGAAAAATCGAGATGGGAGACTCTCTTCCCTTTTCCTCAAATTTCCAATATCGACAAATTCTCTCGTCTTCCTCATCCTCCATTAGCGACTTTGAATTCTCCATTGATGATCCTCCTACTTCATAGAATGCAAGACGATTGATCAAGAATTTTACCGAAAAAAAGGAGATCGATACAACCAGATAAGCATACAAATTGGAGCTGGGCAGCAAGGTGTCGATTATCATCAAGGCCAAGATTGTGTAATGTGGAACTTGCTATGCTAGATGCAATTGTGTTCCTCCTGGTACTTCTGGTAAACTAAGAATTGCCCTTGCTATGCCGATTTGACTACTCACGGCAACAAACGCAAATATCTTAAACTTCTTTTAAAATACCCTCTACCAATATGTATGCCAAATTGATCTGTAGTTCTTTAAGAACCATATTTGTATCTATTTATTTCTTTCACAGTGTAATTGTAATTGTTTTTCAGAATCTTGTATCCTTTCTTAAATTGTATTCGTTTTAATGTGTATGATATGTGTATTTGTATTCATTATGATTTTTATGTTTGGGTTTGTATAATGGCATTTGTATTTCTTTATTAGTATGTATTCATACCAATAGGTATGTCAAATGAATTTGTAGTTATTTAAGAAGCATATTTGTATGTATATACTTATCTAAACTCGTGTTTCATTCAGAACGGATACAACATTGGTTTGTATATTTTTCGAAAACGTATATTCTTTCTTAAAATTCCAACAAAATTAGTATTCCAGTCATCAAAACATACAAATTTACAATCATAGTAACAATCAAAATTTGTATTTAAAAAAATGGTATTCTATGACAAAAAATGTATTTCTTATCTATTATATATATCAAAAATAATTATATTAATGTCTAATTTATAGAACATCAACTAAATAGGATTCAAAATTATTTTGTATTCCAGGCATCCAACATACAAAAAATCAAAACCATTCAATCATTCACTGTTTGTATCCCAAACATATTACAGATTTAAAAATGTATTTTTGAACTTAATTGTATTCTAAATTTTATTAGATTGAATATACAATTTGTATCACATCATCTAAATTGTATTTAAATGCAAATGTGTATTTGAAACTTCCTACATACAAATTCAAGTCCATTCAATTTAGAAATTGATTCCAAAACAAAAAATGTATTTCTTATCTGTTATGTATTCCAAAAATATATTATATCCAATGTCTAATTTATAAAACATCAACTAAATAGGATTCCAAATTATTTTGTATTCCAAGCATCCAACATACAAAAAATCAAAACTATTCAATTATTTACTATTTGCATCCCAAACAGATTAAAAAGTAAAAACTGTATTTTGGTTTCAACCCGTTTAAATATGGACAGATTAAGCCAGTTAATGAAAAAATGAGTCGATTTTGCCCCTCAAACTGTGAGTATACACGAATTATATGTTAATAGTTCAAACTTCAAACTCTGATTACTCTCGTAAATGGCACAAAATATTGTGGAATGTGCAGATGGGAATGGAAGAATGGAAAAAGGAAGCCCCTAATCGCACAAAATCATCAGCAATGAATGATAAAAGTAAATCATTAGTGTTGGTAAATTACTTTAGGACTCTTCCATTGAAGCCATTAGCTTGTGTTCAAAACTCAGGGGACCTCCTTGGCATGCTTAAGAAAGGTTTAAGTTAATTGAGGTGAGAGAATATGGGTAAAAATCGTGAGAGAAAAAGGAGAAAATGTGGATAAAAACCTGAGAGAGAGAAAAGTAGGTAATGAAGTCTTTTTTTTTCTTTTTCATCGGTAATGGAGTCAAATTAAGCCAAACGTGGGCCCAAGTTGAGAAACGAAATGAAGGTAAATGAATTATATTAGGATACACTTTATTTGCTAAAATATTGACATATTGACATTTTTAATAATTATTTCAAAATGTAGTTATTTTTTAAAATTATGTAAGGATTTTGACTAGTTAGCTAATTTTCCCAAAAATATATCATGACCAATAAAGAAAAAATCGTGACAAACTTACCTAGACAGATCAATGGGCCTCACAATGGCAAGCTCATCACAAGAAGACAAACTTGGTCTTGCCCAAATTTGGGCTCGTGTCGAGAGAGAATCACAAAGATTTAATAATACTATAAATAAGAGAGAGCCTACTCGAACATTTACATCTTCTGCAGCATAAACTACCCCTCTCAGATCCCCGGCTAATCTACCATAGAGAACAACAATAGATTATAAATCCAACCCCCCACACCAGAACATCTTTTCTTTTGTTGATGTAATAGAGACAGGAAGATTTGGAGTTGGCCCATTAAATTTCAACTTTAAAAGAGATTTGGATCAAGAAGATAATAATCATCCCTACTAAAATTGAGGTATGTTATTTATGATAACTGAAGTATTTACAATTCATTTATGCTTGTCCTAGCCCTAGCTCTAGAATTTGCCCAAAACTTTGCGATATAGGGCGGATATACCCCTCGCTAAAAATATGGTGCATATATACCTATCGTCTAACAAATGGTTCTTATTTACCATGTCCGTTAACAAATTTATTTTACTAAATTGAAAAAAAAATCCTACAATTATTTTTTAAAACTAAAAAAATGTTATGTGACTTAAATTAATTACCTCACCTATTTTTTTTACCCCTCCAGACCTAATCCAAATGAAAAATAACCCAATCATGAAATTTTTTGTACACAAGAAAATAAATTAAAAACTCATTTATTTTTCTAGAAAATATTTTTCATAGAACACCTTTTCCTTCCTTACAAACACATCCTACATTGTAATTCATGTGTCATTTTTGGTTTTACCAATGTAATGACACAATCAAATATTTTATATTTCAAAATAAAAATTAATTAAAAGAATAATTGACTACTTCCTAACATAATTTTTGGGAAAATTAGCACACAAGTCAAAATTCCTAACATAATTAGTTAAAACATCTACACCAATTTTGCTCTCTCCAACGTCTGATCAAGAGACGGATCTGCTCCACAACTTCTCTGCTTATCGGGCTCGGGCAGTTTCCCTGTCGGGTTCCAGATCTCCACCGCCGCTCTACGGATGGTTCTGAATAGACTCTTCTCGAATCCATGGAACTTGATGAATCAATTGTCGGATCGAAGTTCGTAATTGTCCATTCATTCTTAATTCTAAATAACCAAAATACAGTTTATTTATATATTCATTATTTAGGTATTCATCCTAATTGAATATGTAAAACAGACTTTTTATTTTATTTTGCTCATTTTATATTTTCAAAATCACTTTGTATACCAAATAATTTGTATTTAAATTTTATTTTGTATTCATCCAAATGGTATGCCATCAAGTTTTGTATTTATATTTGATTTCGTATTCATTCTCAATTCTAAATAAACAAAATATAGTTTATTTATATATTCATTATATAGGTATTCATCCTAATTGCAACAATAAAACAGATTTTGTATTTTAATTTGCTCATTTTATATTTTCAATATCACTTTGTATATCAGATAGTTTGTATTTAGATTTGATTTTGTATTCATTCTCAATTCTAAATAACAAAATACAGTTTATTTACTTATTCATTATATAGGTATTCATACTAATTGCATTAGTAATAGATTTTGAATTTTATTTGGCTCATTTTGTATTTTCAATATCACTTTATATACCAGATAGTTTGTATTTTGATTTGAATTTGTATTCGTCCTAATGGTATACAATCAGGTTTTGTATTGTATGGTCTAACTTTTCAATAGAAATGAGTATATATCGTGCTCAGTTTGTCTTTCATTATCACTTTGTATTCCATTCTCATTTTGAATGCCAACGAATCTGTATTATTTTATTATTATGTAGTCATCAAAATTGAAAGAACAAAGAAAGAGATGGCAATTCGTATTTTTTCCAATTGTAACTTATTAGAGATTTAATCTATTTTTATCTTTTATGAAATATTTTCTCCCATGATTTTCTCTGTTTTGTTGTTATAGATTTGTATTCTTTCAAATTAAATAAATTAATTTGTATTCTTTAAAACTAACTAAATCAAAATAAATATAAAAGTCGGCCTTATAACAAACCAAAATATTGAAAGAGTTGACAAGGGATCCTATTAGATGCTAAAATATTGTTGTTTTAAAAAATTTCCCTTAATTTTTTACTGTAACGACCCGCTACGTTGTTTTGAGCACTAGGACTAGATTGACACTTCCCGTAAAATTTTAAATGAAAATTTTTGAACTATTCGGTAACTACAATTATTTAGTTAACGGATATTTATTAAATAATTAATATAGTTGATAGTTAATGGGCCAAGTCTATAATTTATTTAATACCCTTTACCACTTGGCCCATATAATTAAATTAAGTGAGTGGGATTTGTAACTTTTAATACCTAATTATTTTATTTAAGAAAAGGAAAAGAAAGAAACGGAGAGTATAAACTCACCCCTGCGGGAACATGGAGCCGCCGACTTGATCAAATTCCAGGTCAGATTGCAATTCAAATCTTTACACTAGTTAAAGTCATTAATTGCTAAGTCTGTAGAATGTAGAATAGTATTATATTAGTTGAATTGATTAAGAAGTTGAAAGTTAGCAAAGTTGGCAGTTAATGTAGTATTTTTATTTTATTTTTTTTGAATTTTGAGGGAGACAAGGTCTTATTTTCCTCTATCTAACTAATGATGATTGGGGGCCATAATTGAGTAATTATGTTTGGAACTGATACATAAGGTGTAGGAAATTGAAGTTCTTAGATTGTTGTTTTCCATTAACTGTTCATAATGTGGTTTCGATTTTGCTTTAAAAAATCTCCCATGGTATCATATTTGATCCGAGTTTTGATATGTTGTTATATCTAATTAAATATTAAGTGTATTGTATTATATGAATACCATTAGAATTATGTTTATTGGAGGGACTAAAACTTAACCCCGGCTTTGAATTTTAGGAAATATGAAACTTAGCATATTAATTGGTATCAATATTAGGAGCTTGATTAGAGATTTGAGTGAGTTTTTGGGTGTAGGCTAGACATATATTTATATGAGTGAATATGTACTTGTTTATTTACGAATATTACTAATTTGATAGATTGGGAATGTTCTGAAGTTTTACGAAAGAGAAAAGCCAAATCTTGAGGATTCGTGACACGTGTTCATCATTCAAGGTATGTTAAGACTTTCTAGACTTTGTTGAGGGATGTTTTTCTAAGTAAAGATTAAAAATGGAAATAGACAATGGGTAAGGGCAAAAGATGGGGGTCTCGTACCAATAGTGCGACGGGCATTAGTACGAGTACCGGTGTTAATAAGGGAAAGTTTGTTACTATAAAATAATAGATAGTAATTCAAGAATGCCAAAGCATATGGGCATTAGCTGATGTATCTAGTGACTTGATTCCTTTTGTGTGGTTGGGTTTCTTTATTGAACCCGTATAATGGTGATACTTTAGGTGATTATATGTCATAGCGACATTTGATTTATTGAGATGCTGCATCATCCCCTTTTATTGATATCATATTGTGCACATGCATTGACATGAGATTGAGTATGAGTAAAGGTCTAACACATGGAGATCGTCCGTGTTGAGATCGAGTTATGATTATAATTTGGGCACGTGGAGATCGTCTGTGCGAGGGATTGGTTATGATTATAAGTTGGGCACGTGGAGATCGTCCGTGCTGGGGATTGTGTGATTTTATGATAGTGCGTTGAGATCGTCCGCACAGACACGTGGAGATTATTTCTGTCGGTATATGGACCTCGCGAGTCCCCCATGGGTCATGAACTCTCGATGTATTTTCTAGGAGTATCATGTATATATAGTTGAGAGAGTACTTGGAATCCGAGGCATATCATTTCATGGTCTCACATTGCATTGCATCTCATTACATCCCTCAATCTTGTTGATTATGTGCTTTATTGGTGTTTGGACATTGCGTGACATCTGATTATATTAATGAAATTTTGGTTGATATGTATAATGTGGACTTGTAAAATTAAAGAATTATTTTCTTATATACTCCCGTCACTACTTCTTCGTTGTCGGTCTATGAGATATATTGGGTACGCTTGATTTCATACTCATACTACACTTGCTGCACTCTTTTGTGGTGCAAAATGGATTTCAAATTCGAGCGCATTTCGTGGAGCTCTCAAAGTTGAGTTTGAGTTATCTTGGAGTTGTGGTGAGCTACTTGAATGCTCTGAGGCCCACACCTCCCTCTAAGTCTTTAGTTATTATTTTATTTTAGTATTTAGATAGGATATTCCTTATGTCTAGGTTTGTCGTTTAGTTCCAGACTTGTATCGTAGTTTAGAAGCTCTTGTACTTATGACACTAAATCTTGGGGTGGTATTTCAATTTTTGACATTTTTATTTAAAAGACTTAGTATGTAAGATATTGCTTGCTATACTTATTGGTTTGGCTTACCTATCGGTTGGGAACATAGGTGCCATCACGACGTGTGATTTTGAGTCATGACAAATTGGTATCAGAGCACTAGGTTCATCGATCTCACGAGTACAAGAGCTGAGTCTAGTAGAGTCTTGCGGATCTGTGAGGAGACATCCGTTACTTATCTTCGAGAGGCTATAGGACTTTAGGAAACTTCTATTCTTCCATTTTTCATCGTGCGTATGTGATTTGATTTAAGGTCAAAATTTCTTTTTTCCATTCTCTCACCAATGGTGACATTATGCGATATAGTACTAATGTTGAGCGGATGTCAAAATAACTTTGTAATGAGAATTTTTATTCTAAGGTTGATATTGAGAAGGTTGAGAATAAAAAAAATGGTTTGCTCAAGGTGTGATTTAGACAAGGACACTTTAACTTCATTTGAATTTATTACGATAAGTTTATGACTTATGTTTATAATAAGTGATTAATTGAGTAATGGAATGATATAGTGTTGATGTTTTTAAGAGCAGTGTAAGATTAGGAAGATCAACTGATCAAATAAGAGGATAGTGATTATGATAAGGCTATGAGGAGAAGTTTAGGAAAACAAAGACATAAAATGTGATCACTTCTAATGATGTTTGAGAGGGTAAGACTCGTTATAAGATTTGCCTGACGGATTTCCTTTTTATCCGTTGGAGTGGAGGTATACTGAAGAGAATTTGAATAGTTCAAGTTGGATGACACTATGACCACGTTAATATTCACTTTATAGAAGCCACAAAGTGGGTTAAGTCTAATACATTAAGGAAGTATAAAAGGCTAAATTGGGTAGGAGTCAACAAGAACATTTAAATGGTGGGTTAATGATAAATATTGATAAATTCATATTGTGAGGAGCCTTTCAGATATTGATTGAGGATCAGTAATATTAATTGAAAGTAAGAGGAGAATGATTCTTTAGTTAAAGGGTTTTGAAAGGGATACTTGTATGAAGCTATATGAGAACATTCATAGAGATGGGTGCATAATAGTTATGAATCGCAACACAGATCATAGACCAATACGGTGGAAGTTGAAAATATTACGTCAACAATAACTAATTGTATTGGGCTAACCAAGGTTGCTGAAAGTATCGTTCGATATGCTCTCGATTGACTACAGTTTTATTTTGAGTGTGGATCTACTTCATTTTACATAAGTACGTATATTATTTTGGATTTGGATATGCTTTGTGACTCTTCTCCTATGTCTATACATATTTCTACACCTATAGATGATTCTTAGTGGTAGATCGATTACATCGATCTTATGTTGTTGAGTTGGTAGTACATTACATGTGGATAGACTTAGTTCTTTTGAATATAAGTTGAATTTCTCTCTATCACACAATTTTAGACTATTAGGCTAAGACAATAACCTCAGATTTATCAAGTGTTCCTAAAATGAAGTGGAAGGAAACTCTCAGTACTTATTCGAGAAGGATATTTTCAATGTTGAAGTCTCAACTGGTAAAAAGAGAAAGTGACGCATCACCTATTGGACTTATGTTTGTGATACTAGCATCGGTAACTTTTCTTTAGAATCTATTCCAGTGGAAAAAGAGTTCTTAGAAGTGTTTCACCTCATCCTTATATCGAATTTAGTATTGGCTTAGAGTAGGACACCCAATCTATTTTTATCCCTTCATATTGCAATGCTTCAGTGGAATTAAAGGAACAGTAACAAGACTTGTTGAGTAAGAGATTTATTAGATTAAGTATATTTTCATGTGGTGTTTCCATTTCACTTGGATTCCTTTGTTATTATCTTCATTGATGATATATTGTTATACTCCGGTAGTAGGGAGGATCACGAGCATCATTTGAGGATTGTCCTTTAAAATCTGAAGAAGATTAAGCTCTATGCAAGTTTTTAAAATGTGAGTTTTGATTAGTTTGGTGGCATATTTGGACCATGTAGTGTTCAAGAAAGGTATTATGGTGGATCCTAAGAAGATGGAGACAGTTCATGATTAGGTTAGACCTATTTCAGTTACCGAAATTTAGAGTTTCTTAAGTCTTGCAGATTATTATTGATGATTTGTGGAGGGGTTCTTATCTATTGCATCCGTATTGACTAGGTTGATCCGAAAGAATGTTGTTTTTTTCAGTGGTCTAATGAGTGTAAGGTGAGTTTTCAAAAGCTCAAGATTTTATTGTATACTACTTTGATTTTGACCCTACTTGTGGAGAGAGATGGTTTTATTGTATATTGTTATACTTCTCAGATTGATCTTGGTTGTGTATTGATGTAGAAGGGGAAGGTGATAATCTATGCTCGAGGCAGTTGGGGGTTCATGAGAAGAACTATACTACCCATGACTTAGAATAGACAGTTATAGTATTTGCACTAAAGATTTGAGAGTATTACTATTAGGGTGTGTATTATGAGGTGTTCAAGGATCATCGTAGTCTCCAATATATTCAACCATAGAAATCTCAATTGGAGACAGTGGAGATGGTTAGAGTCACTAAAGGACTATGAGATGACTATTACTTATCATTTTGGCAAGACGAATGTGATAGTAGATGTCTTGAGTTGAAAGACATGGAGTATGAATGGTCTAACTTTGTTACATGTTGGAGAGCATCCTTCGGCTATGGATGTCCAGTCCCTAGTCAATAGATTTATGAGACTCGATATTTTGTATCGGATAGAATTTTGGCTTACATAGAGGCGAGGTCGGCCTTATTGGAGAAGATTTGGGCTCAATAGTTTGATGATCGTAATTTAAGTAAGATTCGAAATAAGGCGTTTAAAGGAGAATTCAAGGAGGCATAGTCGATAGTGATGGAGTTTTTTAGGATAAATTATCGTAATTGTGTTCCTCAGACAAGTGATTTAACTAGACTGATCATAGACGAGGTCCATAGTTTGAGGTATTCTATTCACCCAGGGGCTACTAAGATGTATCGTGACTTGGAGTAACATTATTAGTTGTGTCCTATGAAGAGAGACATAGTAGATTTTGTATCTTCGTGTTAGAATTGTTAGCAAGTGAAGTATGAACACCAAAATCCTGCAGGTATGACTTAAATGATGCTTATACTAGAGTTAAAGTGGGAGCGGATTGCTATGGGTTTTGTCGTAGGGTTGCCACGTACCTTGTGTAAGTTGATATTATATGGGTTATAGTGGATCAATGGACCAAGTCTACATGTTTCATATCAATTCAGACTACTTATAGTTCGTAGAATTTAGCCTAGATCTACATTTGGGAGATAATTCGCTTGTATGGGATGTTCATTTCTATTATTTCATCGAGGGACATAATTCATATCTCATTTCTAGAGGTCTATGCAGAAGGAGTTGAACACTCGAGTGGATCTTAGTGCAATCTTTCACCTTGAGACTAATAGTCAATCTGAACGGACTATTCAGATCCTTAAGGATATGTTTTGAGCTAATGTGATTGACCTTAGTGGTCAGTGGGATCAATTTTTATGTTTTGTGGAGTTTACAAATAATAGCAGTTACCATTCGAGCATTAAGATGGCACCATTCAGTATGTAGTATGGTAGAAGATGTTGATCTTCAATTAGTTGGTTTGATGCATTTGAGGTTTGGCCATGGGACACATATCTATTTAGAGAGTCTTTAGGTAAGATTAAGTTGACAGAGGATAGGCTTCTCATGACTCACAATAGGTAGAAAGGTTGTGCAAATTGAGAGGTTCCTGATTTAAAGTTTATGGTTGGAGAGCGGGTTCTACTAAAGGTTTCACCTATGAAGGGTTTGATGAGATTTATAAAGAAGGGCAAGTTGAGCTCAAGGTATATTGGTCCTTTCAAGATTGTTCAGCATATTGACGGGGTGGCTTACAAGTTGTCTTTGCCACCTGGTTTGTCGAGTGTTCACTTTGTGCTTCATATTTCGATGTTAAAAAGTACTATCACGATGGTTTTCATTTGATTCAGTTGGATTTAGTGTTACTTGATCAGAACCTGACTCTTGAGGAGGAGCTGGTTATTATATTGGTAGGCAAATTTGAAAGTTGAGGTCGAAAGAAATTATCTCAGTAAGGATTCAATGGAAGCATTATCCAGTTGAGAAGGCTACTTGGGAGTACAAGTCGGACATGTGGATCAGATATCCCCATTTGTTTTAAGTGTTCAACTGCTTTTATTTCTTTTACCGTTCGAGGACAAACTTTTGTTTTAGTGGTAGATGATGTAACGACCCGCTAAGTTGTTTTGAGCACTAGGACTATATTGACTCTTCTCTTAAAATTTTAAATGAAAATTTTGGAACTATTCGGTAACTGTGATTATTCAGTTAACGGATATTTATTAAATAATTAATATAGTTGATAGTTAATGGGTCAAGTCTATAATTTATTTAATATCCTTTACCACTTGGCCCATATAATTAAATTAAGTTAGTGCAATTTGTCACTTTTAATACCTAATTATTTTATTTAAGAAAAGGAAAAGAAAGAAACGGAGAGTATAAACTCACCCGTGCGGGAACATGGAGCCGCCGACTTGATCAAATACCAGATCAGATTTTAATTCAAATTTTACACTAATTAAAGTCATTAATTGCTAAGTCTGTAGAATGTAAAATAGTATTATATTAGTTTGAATTGATTAAGAAGTTGAAAGTTAGCAAAGTTGGCAGTTAAGGTAGTATTTTTATTTATTTTTTTTTTGAATTTTGAGGGAGACAAGGTCTTATTTTCCTCTATCTAACTAATGATGATTGGGGGCCATAATTGAGTAGTTATGCTTGGGACTGATATATAAGGTGTAGGAAATTGAAGTTCTTAGATTGTTGTTTTCCGTTAACTGTTCATAATGTGGTTTCGATTTTGTTTTAAAAAATCTCCCATGGTATCATATTTGATCCGAGTTTTGATATGTTGTTATATCTAATTAAATATTAAGTGTATTGTATTATATGAATACCATTAGAATTATGTTTATTGGAGGGACTAAAACTTAACCCCAGGTTTGAATTTTAGGAAATATGAAACTTAGCATAATAATTGGTATCAATATTAGGAGCTTGATTAGAGATTTGAGTGAGTTTTTGGGTGTAGGCTAGACATATATTTATATTAGTGAATATGTACTTGTTTATTTACGAATATTACTAATTTGATAGATTGGGAATGTTCTGAAGTTTTACGAAAGAGAAAAGCCAAATCTTGAGGATTCGTGACACGTGTTCATCATTCAAGGTATGTTAAAACTTTCTAGACTTTGTTGAGGGATGTTTTTCTAAGTAAAGATTAAAAGTGGAAATAGACAATGGGTAAGGGCAAAAGATGGGGGTCTCGTACCAATAGTGCGACGGGCATTAGTACGAGTACCGGTGTTAATAAGGGAAAGTTTGTTACTATAAAATGATAGATAGTAATTCGAGAATGCCAAAGCATATGGGCATTAGCTGATGTATCTAGTGACTTGATTCCTTTTGTGTGGTTGGGTTTCTTTATTGAACCCGTATAATGGTGATACTTGAGGTGATTATATGTCATAGCGACATTTGATTTATTGAGATGCTGCATCATCCCCTTTTATTGATATCATATTGTGCACATGCATTGACATGAGATTGAGTATGAGTAAAGGTCTAACACGTGGAGATCTTCCGTGTTGAGATCGAGTTATGATTATAATTTGGGCACGTGGAGATCGTCTGTGCGAGGGATTGGTTATGATTATAAGTTGGGCACGTGGAGATCGTCCGTGCTGGGGATTGTGTGATTTTATGATAGTGCGTTGAGATCGTCCGCACAGACACGTGGAGATTATTTCTGTCGGTATATGGACCTCGCGAGTCCCCCATGGGTCATGAACTCTCGATGTATTTTCTAGGAGTATCATGTATATATAGTTGAGAGAGTACTTGGAATCCGAGGCATATCATTTCATGGTCTCACATTGCATTGCATCTCATTACATCCCTCAATCTTGTTGATTATGTGCTTTATTGGTGTTTGGACATTGCGTGACATCTGATTATATTAATGAAATTTTGGTTGATATGTATAATGTGGACTTGTAAAATTAAAGAATTATTTTCTTATATACTCCCGTCACTACTTCTTCGTTGTCGGTCTATGAGATATATTGGGTACGCTTGATTTCATACTCATACTACACTTGCTGCACTCTTTTGTGGTGCAAAATGGATTTCAAATTCGAGCGCATTTCGTGGAGCTCTCAAAGTTGAGTTTGAGTTATCTTGGAGTTGTGGTGAGCTACTTGAATGCTCTGAGGCCCACACCTCCCTCTAAGTCTTTAGTTATTATTTTATTTTAGTATTTAGATAGGATATTCCTTATGTCTAAGTTTGTCGTTTAGTTCCAGACTTGTATCGTAGTTTAGAAGCTCTTGTACTTATGACACTAAATCTTGGGGTGGTATTTCAATTTTCGACATTTTTATTTAAAAGACTTAGTATGTAAGATATTGCTTGCTATACTTATTGGTTTGGCTTACCTATCGGTTGGGAACATAGGTGCCATCACGACGTGTGATTTTGGGTCGTGACATTTACTCAAGTTATTACAAAATTTACACAAATAAGAGCGACATTCAAAGTAATAAAGCTATAATTAAAGGATATGAATTAAAACTAAAGAGTTAATGTTCTCACTTTACATCATCCTGATATGTTGGAAGATTCTAATCTATCATAAAATACACACACTTTACATACGTTTTATGTTTTTCCTCGATCTCTTTTCTCGTTTTTCTCTCACGTATTAAAGGCTTGTCTAAGTCACGTTTCTTTTAGGCATAATACATAAACATGACCCTTAACTTGGCGCTAGTGGACAACTATGCCCTCCAACTTTGAGTGTGCACAAGTAGACACTTAAACTTGTATAAAATTGAACAAATAGACACATTTGTCCTACATGGCACCCTACATGGCAATTTTGTGTCCTACGTGTATTATGCCATGTAGGACGTGTGTGCCTACTTGTTCAATTTTATACAAGTTTAAGTGTCTGCTTGTGCACACTCAAAGTTGGAGGGCATAGTTGTCCACTGAAGCCAAGTTAAGGGTCATATTTATGTATTATGCCTTTCTTTTATGTTGTTACTCTATCTCATTCTATATATAAGTGTGTCTAAGCATTCAATTTATTCAAACTCATCAGTCTCAATTACTTTGTTATTATAGTTTCAAGAATTCAAATTTATCGATTCTTGATTTTCCGGCAGAAAAAGGGCTTTCTTTATTCAGGTTAGTTTTTGTAAATGCAGTTAAGTCTTGCTGTTATTGTGAAAATTCTTTAAGATACATATATGCTTGTGAATTTTAATTGATAATGAAAATTGTGTATTTTGAGTCGAGTGAAGAAGATGAATTCAGGGGATGACTCTATTTCAAAGAGAAGGACTAGACAACAATCTTTAAAATATATGATCGAGATAATTGAAAAGAGGAACAAGTTGAGTCAAAGTGGTAATTCTAATAATGGAAGGAAAAGAAAAAAGATGGAGACTTGTGGAGGTGACGAGAGAAATGTGGAAAATAATGGGAGGAGGAAGTTCAGTATAGGAACTTTTGAGTCCTTCACAAATTAGCGCTTCATCGAGGAAGTATCTAATGATGATGATTCATTGGAGGAGGAGAATGATCCTGATGTTGTTATCATTGAGAAGGAGGAGGAGGAGGAGGAGAGTGATCCTGATGTTGTTATCGTTGCGGAAGTGGAGGAGGAGTTGGAGAAGTAGGAGAGTGATCATAATGTTGTTATCGTTACGGGGGAGAAGAGTGATCCTAATGTTGTTATCGTTGTTTCTTCTAACACCTCCTCCTCTGCAACGATAACAACATCAGGAGCAGTCTCCTCCTCCGCAATAATAACAACATCAAGATCACTCTCCTACTCTTGTAACTCCTCCTCCACCTCCGCAACGATGACAACATCAGGATCACTCTCCTCCTCCTCCTCCTCCTCCGCAATGATAACAACATCAGGATCAGTCTCCTCCTCCGATGAATAATCATCAACATATACTTCCTTGACGAAAGGCTGATTTGTGAAGGGCTCAGAAGTTCCTGGACTGAACTTCCTCCTCCCATTGTTTTCCATATTTCTCTCGTCACCTCCACAAGTCTCCATCTTTCTTCTTTTCCTTCCAATAGTAGAATTCCCACTTTGACTAAACTTGTTCCTATTTTCAATTATCTCGACCATATCTTTTAAAGATTGTTGTCTAGTCCTCCTCTTTGAAACAAAGTTATCCCCTGAATCCATCTTTCGCACCTGAATCAAAATACACAATTTCTGTTATCAATCAAAATTCACAAGCATATATATGTATCTTAAACAAATTTTCACTATAACAACGAGACAGAACTGCATTTACAAATATTAACCTAAATAAAGAAAGCCTTTTTCTGCCGGAAAATCAAGAATCGATAGCTTTGATTTCTTGAATAAATTGAATGTAGAGACACACTTATATATAGAATTAGATAGAGACAGCATATTAAAAAAACGTGACTTAGACAAGCCTTTTATGCATGACAGAAAAACGAGAATACGCAAAGTGCATGCATTTTGTGACAGATTAGAATATTCCAACAACTCACGATGATGTAAAGTGTGAACATTAACTCTTCTAACTGTGTCACGTGAATTGTCAAAAATTGAGTGTCTTCTTCTTATTTTAGTAAAAAAAATGTTTTTTTATTTCATTTTAATTCAATTAGTATACAACTTTTTTGAAATTGTGGGATCTACTTTAGCTAAGCCCCTTAGCTTTAATTTATATCCTTTAGTTATGACTTTATTACTTTGAATGTCCCTGTTATTTATGTAAATTTTGTAATTACTTTAAGTAAAAAATTGACTATCGATAAAGAAAAATAGTTCAATAATGGACATCCTAACGGGCTCCCTATCATTAGGTATTGGAGAAAAAAAAAAAGAGATCGATGATTATAGACCACTGATCCAAAAGGTTTCAGATTTGTTTACAACCTAGAGAAAGTAAATTAACAACGAAAATATTTTCAAAAAAAAAATACTCTGCAGCTTAGTGACAAAGGATGTTCAAATTTTCTTAGAACCTGATACAAAGGTGACTAAATTAATAAGGGTGGGTGGTAGTCCATGAATCAATTTTACTCGTCAATGTCTTCTCAGTCAAGTTGGTCACATTGGATTTGCCTAGTAAAATTTATATCTCGTGTATGATTTTTGAGTTATTGCACAAAAACGAGTTTATGGATTTCGCACCCGAAGAATACCGAGGGCGCCAGGGCGGGTGACCAATAATGTGATACTATATTGTGACCAACATGTTATAATTCAAAACTTAATTACAAAGGATAATATTACACGTTTGGTATTTGAGTTAGAGATAGATTTTGATTTTAGCAATGTAAAACTCATTAGATTTTAAATTTTAATTAAATGTCCAATTGCATGACTAAAGTGTCATCAATGAGGAATTATGTCACATGATGTATGTTATGATATTATAATAGACTGTTGTTATTATTTAGATGTGTACTAAAATGACAAAATAGGAATAAAGCATCATGTGAAGGTTGAAAATTGAAAAGAATCTACCGGCATTTCTCATGAAGATCTCGTGTCTTCATCGTGAAAAGATATTAATAGGCCTAGACAATTATAATACACCTAAAAAATCGTGCAAGAATCGCATATAATTCAACACTACCAATTCAAAAAGGCTCATGATTTGAGCCTATTGTGAGAAGACAAAAGTCTAGACATGAGAGAAAGACATGAAAAAATATATTATGACCAATCATGAAAAAATCGTGATAAACTTACCTAGACTCGTCAATGGACCTCACAATGAAAAACCCATCACAAGAAGACCAACTTGGTTTGGCCCAAATTTGGGCTCTTGTCGAGAGAGAATCACAAAGATAGGAGCCGCCTTTTCCTCAATGATAAAAACATCAGGATCACTCTTCTCCCCCGCAACGATAACAACATCAGGATCACTCTCCTACTCCTCTAACTCCTCCTCCACCTCTGCAACGATAACAACATCAAGATCACTCTCCTACTCCTCTAACTATGATAACAACATCAGGATCACTCTCCTCCTCCCCTCCTCCTCCTCCTCCTTCTCAATGATAACAACATCAAGATCAGTCTCCTCCTCTGATGAATCATCAGATACTTCCTCGACGAAAGGCTGATTTGTGAAGGACTCAGAAGTTCCTAGACTGAACTTCCTCCTCCCATTATTTTCCACATTTCTCTCGTCACCTCCACAAGTCTCCATCTTTTTTCTTTTCCTTCCATTAGTAGAATTACCACTTTGACTCAACTTGTTCCTCTTTTCAATTATCTCGATCATATATTTTAAATATTGTTGTCTAGTCCTGCTCTTTGAAAAAGAGTCATCCCCAGAATTCATCTTCCGCACTCGACTCAAAATACGCAATTTTCATTATCAATCAAAATTCACAAGCATCTATGTATCTTAAAGAATTTTCACAATAAGAACAAAACTTAATTGCGTTTACAAATACTAACTGGAATAAAGAAAGCCCTTTTTCTGCCAGAAAATCAAGAATCGATAGCTTTGAATTCTTGAAACTGTAATAACAAAGTAATTGAGACTGATAAGTTTGAATAAATTGAATGCTTAGACACACTTATATGTAGAATGAGACAGAGTAACAACATAAAAGAAACGTGACTTAGACAAGCCTTTTATGCGTGAGAGAAAAACGAGAAAAGAGATCGAGTAAAAAAAAAACGTATGTAAAGTGTGTGTATTTTATGATAGATTAGAATCTTCCAACAAATCAGGATGATGTAAAGTGAGAACAGTAACTCTTTAGTTGTAATTCATATCCTTTAATTATAGCTTATTACTTTGAATGTCGCTCTTATTTGTGTAAATTTTGTAATTACTTGAGTAAACAATTAATGGTCAATGAAGAAAAATATTTCAATTATGGACATCCTCATGGGCCCCCTCACATTAGGTTTTGAAAAAAAGAGAATGAGATCGATGATTATAGACCACTGATCCGAAAGGTTTCAGATTTATTTACAACCTAGAAAAAGTAAATTAACAACGAAATTGTTTTGCAAAAAAATGCTCTGATCCACTTAGTGACAAAGGATGTTCAAATTTTTGTGGAACCCATTACAATGGTGACTGAATTAATATGACGGGTGGTAGGCCATGGATCGATTTTACTTGCCAACATCTTCTCAATCAAGTTTTTTGCATCGGATTTGCCTAAAACAATTTATATCTTCTATGTGATTTGTGAGTTACTACACAAAAAAGAGTTTGTGCTATCCGCAGATGAAGAATAGTGGGGACGGGCAGGTGACAAAAATTTCATAATTCATAACTTAATTACAAAGAATAATATTGCACGTTTGGCATTTGAGTTAGTGATAAATTTTTGTTTTGGTACTTGTGATATATGGCTCGGTATATTTGATCTTTTATTAATCAAATTGAGTTAGTCATATTTGAACTACTTCTAGAGGTATTATCATAAATTGTCATATTTGAACATTTTGATTAATAAAAGATAAAATATACCGAGCCATATATAACAAGTACCAAAACAAAAATTTATCACTAACTCAATTACCAAACGTGCAATATTATTCTTTGTAATTAAGTTATGAATTATGACATTTTTGTCACCTGCCCGTCCCAACTATTCTTCATCTGCGGATAGCACAAACTCTTTTTTTTGTAGTAACTCACAAATCACATAGAACATATAAATTGTTTTAGGCAAATCTGATGCAAAGAACTTGATTGAGAAGACGTGTGCAAGTAAAATCGATCCATGGCCTACCACCCGTCATATTAATTCAGTCACCATTGTAATGGGTTCCACAAAAATTTGAACATCCTTTGTCACTAAGTGGAGCAGAGCATTTTTTTGCAAAACAATTTCGTTGTTAATTTACTTTCTCTAGGTTGTAAACAAATCCGAAACCTTTCGGATCAGTGGTCTATAATCATCGATCTCATTCTTTTTTCTTTCAAAACCTGATGTGAGGGGGCCCATGAGGATGTCCATAATTGAAATATTTTTCTTCATTGACCATTAATTTTTTGGAAAATTAGCAAACTAGTCAAAATTTCTAACATAATTAGTTAAAACATCTACACTTAAAAATAATTATTAAAAATGTCATTATGTCATTATTTTAGCAAATATAATTTATCCTAATATAATTAATTTAATATCTTTTTATTTCTTAAATCGGGTCCACAGTTACCTAGTTTAACTTCACTACCCAATTACCTAGTTTGACTCCACTACCCGATTAAAAGTTAAAAAAAAGACCTTAATATTCCAATATTCTCTCTAGAGTTTTACCCCAAATCTCTCTACTCTCTCTACCAGTTCCACCATTGTTATCTTCTATACTTGTTTAAGAAATTTCTTCGACTTGTTAGATTTCAACATCTGGCAATTCTTTGTGCAAATTGGGGTACAATATCCAATTTTGCTCTCTCCTACGTTTGATCAGGAGTCGGATCTGCTCCACAACTTCTCTGCTTTTCGGGCTAGGGTGGTTTCCCTGTCGGGTTCCAGATCTCCGCCGCCGCTCTACGGATGGTTCCGAATAGACTCTTCTCGAATCCATGGAACTTGATGAATCAATTGTCGGATCGAAGTTCTTAATTGTCCATTCATTCTCAATTCTAAATAATCAAAATACAGTTTATTTATATATTCATTATTTAGGTATTCATCCTAATTGCATATGTAAAACAAACTTTTTATTTTATTTTGCTCATTTTGTATTTTCAATATCACTTTGTATAACAAATAATTTGTATTTAAATTTGATTTCGTATTCGTTCAAATGGTATATCATCAAGTTTTATATTTTTATTTGATTTCGTATTCATTCTCAATTCTAAATAAATAAAATACAGTTTATTTATGTATTCATTATATAGGTATTCATCCTAATTGCAACAGTAAAATAGATTTTGTATTTTATTTTGCTCATTTTGTATTTCCAATATCACTTTGTATACCAGATAGTTTGTATTTAGATTTGATTTTGTATTCATTCTCAATTCTAAATAACCAAAATACAGTTTATTTACATATTCATTATATAGGTATTCATACTAATTGCATTAGTAATAGATTTTGTATTTTATTTGGCTCATTTTGTATTTTCAATATCACTTATATACCAGATAGTTTGTATTTAGATTTGAATTTGTATTCGTCCTAATGGTATACAATCAGGTTTTGTATTATATGGTCTAACTTTTCAATTGAAATGAGTATTAATCGTGCTCAGTTTGTATTTCATTATCACTTTGTATTCCATTCTCAATTTGAATGCCAACAAATCGGTATTACTTTATTATTATGTAGTCATCATAATTGAAAGAACAAGAAAGAGATAGCAATTCGTATTTTTTCCAATTGTAACTAATTAGAGATTTAAGCGATTTTTATCTTTTTTGAAATATTTTCTCCCGTGATTTTCTCTATTCTGTTGTTAAAGATTTGTATTCTTTCAAATTAAATAAATTAATTTGTATTCTTTCAAATTAAATAAATACAAAAGTCAGCCTTATAACAAACCAAAATATTGACATTTTAAATAAATATTGAAAGTGTTGACAAGGGATCCTATTAGATGCTAAAATATTGTTGTTTTGAAAATTTTCCCTTAATTTTTTACTCAAGTAATTACCAAATTTACACAAATAAGAGCAACATTCAAAGTACTAAAGCTATAACTAAAGGATATGAATTAAAACTAAAGAGTTAATGTTCTCACTTTACATCATCCTGGTTTGTTGGAAGATTCTAATCTATCATAAAATACACACACTTTACATACGTTTTATGTTTTTCCTCTATCTCTTTTCTCATTTTTCTCTCGCGCATTAAAGGCTTGTCTAAGTCACGTTTCTTTTATGTTGTTACTCTATCTCATTCTATATATAAGTGTGTCTAAGCATTCAATTTATTCAAACTCATCAGTCTCTATTACTTTGTTATTACAGTTTCAAGAATTCAAAGCTATCGATTCTTGATTTTCCGGCAGAAAAAGGGCTTTGGTTAGTATTTGTAAATGCAGTTAAGTCTTGTTGTTATTTTGAAAATTCTTTAAGATACATATGCTTGTGAATTTTGATTGATAATGAAAATTGTATATTTTGAGTCGAGTGCGGAAGATGAATTCAGGGGATGACTCTGTTTCAAAGAGTAAGACTAGATAACAATCTTTAAAATATATGATCGAGATAATTGAAAAGAGGAACAAGTTGAGTCAAAGTGGTAATTCTACTAATAGAAGGAAAAGAAAAAAGATGGAGACTTGTGGAGGTGACGAGAGAAATGCGGAAAATAATGGGAGGAGGAAGTTCAATCTAGGAGCTTCTGAGTCCTTCACAAATCAGCCTTTCGTCAAGGAAGTATCTGATGATGATGATTCATTGGAGGAGGAGAATGATCCTGATGTTGTTATCATTGAGAAGGAGGAGGAGAGTGATCCTGATGTTGTTATCGTTGCGGAGGTGGAGGAGGAGTTGGAGGAGTAGGAGAGTGATCCTGATGTTGTTATCGTTGCGCGGGAGAAGAGTGATCATGATGTTGTTATCATTGAGGAGAAGGCGGCTCCTATGTGAATGCAACAGGTGAGGTTGTTTCTTCTAACTCAAGCATGTGTAGGACAATGGACAAATCCAAAGAGTTTACTGATACAACCTCATATTATGAGTCAGAATTCGAATTTGAGTTAGAAGAAACAACCTCACCTGTTGCATTCAACATAGGAGCCGCCTTCTCCTCAATGATAACAACATCAGGATCACTCTTCTCCCCCGCAATGATAACAACATCAAGATCACTCTCCTCCTCCAACTCCTCCAACTCCTTCGCAACGATAACAACATCAAGATCACTCTCCTACTCCTCCTCCTCCTCCTCAATGATAACAACATCAGGATCAGTCTCCTCCTCCGATGAATCATCATCATCTGATACTTCCTCGATGAAAGGCTGATTTGTGAAGGACTCAGAAGTTCCCAGACTGAACTTCCTCCTCCCATTGTTTTCCACATTTCTCTCGTCACCTCCATCAGTCTCCATCTTTTTTCTTTTCCTTCCATTAGTAGAATTACCACTTTGACTCAACTTGTTCCTCTTTTCAATTATATCTAGATCATATATTTTAAAGATTGTTGTCTAATCCTCCTCTTTGAAACAGAGTCATCCCCTGAATTCATCTTCCGCACCCGACTCAAAATACACAATTTTCATTATCAATCAAAAGTCACAAGCATATATGTATCTTAAAGAATTTTCACAATAATAACAAGACTGAACTGCATTTACAAATACTAACTTGAATAAAGAAAGCCCTTTTTCTGCCAGAAAATCAAGAATCCATGGCTTTGAATTCTAGAAACTGTAACAACAGAGTAATAGAGACTGGTGAGTTTGAATAAATTGAATACTTAGACACACTTATATATAGAATGAGATAGAGTAACAGCATAAAAGAAACATGACTTAGACAAGCCTTTTATGCGTGAGAGTAAAACGAGAAAAGAGATCGAGGAAAAATAAAAAATGTATGTAAAGCGTGTGTATTTTATGATAGATTAGAATCTTCCAACAAATCAGGATGATGTAAAGCGAGAACATTAACTCTTCCAACCGCGTCACATGAATTATCAAAATTTGTGTGCCTTCTTCGGCAAGGGTATTTTTGGAAAAATAAAAAAATTGTTTTTTTGTTCCCCTTTAATTTAATTAGTGTACAATTTTGAATACGCTCTTTAGTTTAAATTCATAACCTTTAGTTATAGCTTTATTACTTTGAATGTCGCTCTTATTTGTGTAAATTTTGTAATTACTTGAGTAAAAAATTGATGGTCAAGGAAGAAAAATATTTTGATTATGGACATCTTCATGGGTCCCCTCACATCAGATTTTGAAGAAAAAAAAAGAATGAGATCGATGATTATAGACCATTGATCCGAAAAGTTTCGGATTTGTTTACAACCTAGAGAAAGTAAATTAACAACGAAATTATTTTGCAAAAAAAATGGTCTGCTCCACTTAGTGACAAAGGATGTTCAAATTTTCTTAGAACCCGTTACAAAGGTGACTGAATTAATATGACGGGTTGTAGGCCATGGATCGATTTTACTTGCTAACGTCTTCTCAATCAAGTTCTTTGCATCGGATTTGTCTAAAACAATTTACATCTTCTATGTGATTTGTGAGTTACTGCACAAAAACGAGGTTATGCAATCCGCACATGAAGAATTGCGGGGACAGGCAGGTGACAAAAATGTCATAATTCAAAACTTAATTACAAAGGATAATATCGCATGTATGAGGATAAAATATATGTGAATTTCCTTTGACTCTATATACAAAAGTGCATTATTAAGTCTTTATCTCAGTTCTCTGTTTATCTTCTTTATCCTCATACATATACTTTCAGTTGAACATTCTGTTCGGATATACTTTTCAATAACAAAACAATAAAAATTTCTCTATTCGATTTTGAATCTCCTCCTTGAGGATGTCAAAAACACTTTGGACTTCATTTATCCGTAAGCACAAAACTTGTCTCTTTTTTCTCTCTCTCTTTCTGTCATCGACTAATTATTTTTCTCTCTCTATACCCAAATTGAGTGGATCTTCTTGTAGTCTTTATTTTTTTTCTTTATTACTCTATTTTATTATTATAAAAAATTTTAAGAAAAAATTGTGTTCTAAGTATTTAATCACATGGAATGATGAAATGGTACATTTATTGATGTTTTTAGATATTAAATTTATATATGTTTAAGTATTTTTTAAAGGGGAAGTTTTTCTTCATTTTTTCAAAAATAATTTTATAATTAAATTTAAGTTTAATCAATGTAATTGTAAAAGTTTAAAGTGTATATCTAATCAAATATGAAATTGGGATTACTAAGGAGAATAATTTTCTCTCGAGAAGTCAAATATGTGTTAATTTGTCTGCATTCACTTTTTTTAGACTCATTTGAATTGCTTTTTAAAAAAATAAATAAATTGGGGGTAAAGGGAGGGAAAAAGGGGAGGGGATTACAATGTGTGGAATCGAATCATCACCAACAAGGAGGGAATTTAGGTAGCCAATCAACTGAGCTACTAAGATTTCCCAATAGTGAATTTTCATATCAAAGCCAGGTGTTTGAACTGCGAGAATCTGTTGCTTGATTTTAAATTTCTCTATTTTTTTTAAAAAATTACTCTTTTACGTTATTTCTCTTTCCTTTCAAATATATGAGGAACATTGATTAAAAATAGCTTATTATTTTCTTAACTTTATTTTTGACGTAGTTTGTATAAATTTTGACATTCTAGGATTACAATAACCACAAAAAATTCAGTGTAATCCCATCTAAGTAGGGTCAGAGAGTAGAATGTGCACATAATTTACCATTACCTTAAAGGTAGAATGTTATTTCCGATAGACCCTCGAATCAAGAAAAATAGTTCAAAGTAGAATAGGAAAAATAGTGTAAATGAAGACAAACATTCTAGGATTAGAGCTAACATAAATGAATTGCAATTACATCAGATTGTCACAAACAACGTACCTCAATTAGTAGGGTTGATTCTTGTTTACTTGGTCTAAATCTCCTTCAAAGTTCAAAATCTCACGCTATAACTCTAGATTATTTCTTTCGTTTCTATCTCTGGCTTTCTCTTATTTATAGTCAAGGAACCCTTATTATTCGCTCTTGATCCGAGCCCTAATTATCGCCTGATTAAGTTGACCTTTTCGTAATGAGATTGTCATTGCGAGGCCAATTAACCTGCCTAAGTGAGGTTTTCATGATATGTTCTTGATTAACCATAATGTATTTTCATGTCTTTCTCTTTTGCCTAGACTTTTGCATTCTCGTAATAGGTTCACATTATGAGCCTTCTTATATTGATAAGGTTGAATTTTCAGCGACTTGTCTAATTGTATTGTAACTTGCCTAGTTCTTTTAATGTCTTCTCACGATAAAGACACGAGCCCTCTTCTCGAAAACGAAATGAAGAACATCTATTCTAAGTGGACATGAGCTAGAATCCTTATGTCTATTTGGTTGTTCAATGGTAAGTGTCTTTTTGTGACCAATAACCCATGATTGTAGTGGAGTAGTAAGTATTCGTTTATCTTTAACCAAAGGTTTTAGTTGGGCTCCAATGTGGGTAGTGGACACCGGATGAAAAATGAAAAAAAAAGAGTCGTCCTATGGAGAACCTAAACACTTTAAAAAATTTATATAAAAATATATTTACAATTGTATACAATTTTGAAAATTGTATAAAATTTGATAAAATCATCTAGTTTAACGATATATATACATTATAAAATACTAATGGCTCATTTGGCCATATGATACGAAATCATATAAGATGAAGTTGAAGTTTTGTTTGAACATGCAATCTGAATTTTTAAGTTGTATTTTTTGCTCATAAACATTAAAAAAATCATAAGTTGTGAAAACCATCAAAATTGTCTCAATTCTTTATACAATCTTACCAACTAAGCAAAAGTTCATACCGACAAAAAAAAGTCCATAACAAAAGTATAATACACTATCACAAAGTTATTCTAAAAAAATACAACATTTATTAATCAAATTTAGTTCAATAATAAAAATAAAATTGAACATGAGTTGTAGTCAACTATATTTATTGAGTCGTTTGTTGGTCAATATAATTAGTAATTATATCATGTTTATATTCCATGAATATTTCATCACTCCTTTGGTATTCTCAAAAAAAAAATAGATATAAGATAATGAATTATTTTATTTTTTTACAAATTTAAACTTGTGGGTCAATTTTTATATTTGAAAAAATGTGAAATCATGATATGAAAATTCCAAATCAAGCTTTTTGGAGAATTTGGAATTTCACCTCATGATTTGAAATCATGAGTTGAAGATGAAATCACATGTCCAATTATTAATTTCATCTCTGATTTCAAATCACGAAATGAAATCACATATTCAGACGCCTAAGTCTCAGAACTCATATATGAATAGATGTAGAGCTACATTGTTTAGATTTTTGGATGCCCACACAAAATAGGAGCTGAATAAGGAGTCACAAAATTTGTTACTTTGATAACTTGGAAAACAAATGGATTTATTTACACAAACACACACTAGTGAGTACAAGTCCTAACTATGGAGCTTACAAGTACTTATATCACTTAAAATAGAAAAAGAAAACTTACCTCCTTTTGCCATACTCTCCCTAGTATAAACATACTTTTATCAAAAAAAACTAATGGGACACGTGAAGAGACCATTTCTTTTGCCAAAGAATAACTTAACATATATGTATGTATATAGAAAAAATTTACTCGTTTCGTGCATAAGGATCTCAATTTTGAGGCTGAAATAAGTTTGATTCCGCGATATGTGGAGCCTTCAAGCCTGAAATAGCAGGTAAAGAAAGTTAGACAAAAAGGTTCATATTAGCTTATTTTGAGTAACTTGTATAGAACATATTTGAGTAGCCTTGCCTGAGCTAAGGTGCTCATTGTTCGTGCAGTTTCAGCGATGGTCTTCTTTTTGAGTTGTTTAGGTAAGGGAAGTTGTGTAGGCCTAGATGCACCTGCACCAGTAGCTTCGATAGAAGTTGTTTCTTGTGATTCTTGTACTGCCTGTGTCAGTATCTCAACCACTTCGCTCATTTTTGGCCGCTCTTTGGAGTTCTTGTTTAAGCAGCTATCAGCCAGTTTTGCAATTCTCTTAGCAGCAATAAGTGAGAAGTCGTTTCGAAGCCTCGAGTCAATTATCATGCTAAATCTTCTACTATCAGCCGGAAATTGTTTTACCCAATCAAGAAGCTTCTGCTCGATCACAGGACGGCTCCTTTCCAAAGTTCGCCTGCCTGTGAGGATCTCATAGAGGACAACTCCAAAGCTCCATACATCACTCTTAACTGATAGATGTCCAGTTTCAACATATTCAGGGGCAGCATATCCTAAAGTCCCCACCGGCTAAGAACAAAAATTACGTATTAGCAATCAGGCCACGAGAATAGAAGTCTAAAGCATGACTAGCCTCTGCAATTCAGGGCCTAAAAACGCCTCTAAAGATAAACTATACCAGCTGGTAAAGTAATAAAGCACATGGTTAACATAAATAGCTAGAGATCAATGAAAACAAACAGCATGGTAACTTGCAACTGGAAAGAGGTATATGATGGCTCATCATAGCGAGAAGCTAAGTTGCTCGTACTCGTGTGTGGGTGTTCGATAAGGGTGTGGATCCAGAAGTTGGATCCTTCATGATCTAAATCTTAAGATTTAGGGGTGTGGTTCCATGTTTAGATACAGGTGTGAGGATTCGGCTAAAAATTAGAGTTATATGTCTAAATTATGAGATATTATGTGGAAAACTTACAAGGTATTCCGAAGAAAAAATATTGATCAAGAGGAGAATCCCAAAGGTGATATAAGGAAAAGGACTGACATAGAAATTTCTCTATACAAGGTACTCCATTTTCTTCAATTTCGTCCTAGCTTTTGTTTTGATTACAAAAATCATTGTATCTATCCCAAATTTCTCTGTTGATTTTGGTCAAAGTACCCAAAATAGATTGACCAAATCTGGTACAGATCCCACACCCACGTCGTGTCGACACGGGTGCGACACTGAAAGTGAAAAGTTCGAGCAACTTAGGCGAGAAGAAGACATAAAAAGGCAGTCCCTTCAAGTATTAGCCAAAAAGGCGGGTATATCTTGAATGTACAGATTGGCATAAACAAACCCCTACCACACCCTCTTTCTAAGGAAGTCCACTATAAAAATTCAGCATCCATGCAAAATCAAACATTGTCATCACTTACCGCTGTAGACACATGAGAGCGGTCACCAGCTGGCCCTTCCCTTGCAAGCCCAAAATCTGAAAGCCTTGCATTAAAATTCTCATCCAGAAGCACATTCGATGACTTGAAATCTCGATATATCACCTTCAATTTTAACCAAAAAGTATTCATTAAGAAAGGAAATGAAAGAAAAAGTCCTCGAGTTTTGTACAGAGATAGAAAGAAGAAAGGTGCTTTTAGGAGCACAAAATGTTTTTAGCTTAATTGGTGTTGATTATGATCATAAACATGCTATCTCTTGTCAATCACGCCAACTCGTTTTATCTTTCTTGGCTTCAGAACTTAGTTGGAAATACTGATACATGTGAATTAACGAAGTTTATTTGTTGCATTTTGCCAGTAAATGGAACAGGTATATGCCAGTTTCCTAATATTGTTAAGAAGGCAAAGCATGTCGGCTAACTCCTGACAACACACCGCTACAAATTCATCAACTTCATTAAATGGAAAAAAAGGTGATTAGAGAGCTTGATAACAAGCCTATTATATATCTAATTATCAGCTGGATTTTCTTTTGGCATTTGAAATTAAGGATATGACTCTGTTAGCAAAATCAGATGATATGTGTTTTCTATGTCTTAAGCACAAAAGCAATTGTGACCTGATTAGCAGAATTTGAAGTGCCAATCATTTTATCTGAGTAGTTAAGCATACCTGGACTTCTAGTCCCTCGTGCAGATAAGCCATCCCTTGCGCGGCACCAAGGATAATTTTCAATCTTGTTCTCCAAGGAACTACAGGTACAGCTTTGTTGAACAGATGATCCTCTAAGCTCTTATTTTGCATGTATTCATAAACCAACAGGCGCTGAATCCCTCTTTCGCCATCTGTAGCGCAATATCCTAGAAGTTTAACAAGATTAGGGTGCTCCAAGACACCTAGGAATTGAACTTCTGCAATCCATTGTCGGTGGCCCTGCATAGTATATGAAGAATTAGCAACATTTATCGTCAGAGCCACAGAGAAACCAACAAAGAAACGAGATGTCGTGACATATAGAGAGGACAGTGAGCTTATACAACCAAACAGAAGTGGACGTTGAACTCTTTAATTCATTAAACTCATTCAACATATGTGACAAGAAAAATAGAGCATATAACCAGTAATGAAATTAAAATGTGCTTCTCTAAACTCTAGACCTGTGGGAATCACAATGGCTCTGTATCTCAATAGGTTAAGTACATAAAAAAAGATGTAAAGAGGAAAAAAGTTAATCAATCATGGAATTCAATGTATCAATTATGGAAATGTGGAGAAAAGAAGCAAGAAAGGCAACACATGTTGCTAGCTTAATTAATTGGAGCCTGATTATATTCATCTTAACACCTACAATCAATGCTAACATGGCGCTGCCTTCAGTTTGAAACAGACTGCAACTATTTGGTCCCAAAATAAGCTTAGCTAGTGAGTCTACCATTTACCATTCTTTTGAAGAGTCCGAGCAACATAGGTAAGACAGCAGTGTAACTAGTGTGAGTCTACCATTTGCCATTCTTTATTTTTCAAGCATTTCTCATACATAACAAAACTTAATTAACATAAAGATGCATATGCAAATAGTTTTTCCAAGATTACAGCCCAAATTTAGATCTCATATGCCACTGCATATTCTGTTTTACGCAGGCACAAATACGACTTATCTCAATCACTTCTGATTCCAATCAAATTTTACCTCTTTACATCAAATCTCTAAATTGCGACATTTAACAAGGTTGATCTTACATAAAGCAAGAAACTTAACGGCAAAGTGAGTTCAACATCTACTATATATACTTAAAACATAACTTTAACCATGTATCAACAGTGTGATGGGGTTTGGCCCTACCGTGATCTGCCCCTGCTCGTATCGAATATCAAATAATACATACACCACAGATCAAAGGAAAAGTCCATACCTGCAATCCAAGTGTATTGAGTTTCTTAACAGCAACCACAACAGGATCACCCTTCCCATTACTAGGCTGAATTGAACCTTTATATACACTCCCAAAACCACCTTCCCCAATCTTTAACAATCTATTAAAATTCCTTGTAGCCTCCTTAAGCTCTGAGAGAGTAAAAACCCTCAAATTTTGCTCTCTTTCTCTATACATTTCCGGTATACTTCGAGCAGATGAAACTGAACCTGTAGACCTAGTTACCCTATTTCCTTCTGAATTACCATTTCTCCTACTTTCATTACTCAATTCTGGTGCTGACTCCCCTTTTCTCCTACGTGACCTCGATTTATCCTTGAATATATAAAAACACTTCATCATTTTTCTTAAAGCAAAAATCTTGAAACTTTCTGGATCAAAAACACCCCAATAGGGTTAAAAACAAGTTTTTTTTTTCTTTAAGGTTCTGCTACTCTTATCAAGTCAATAACTTGGGAAAGACAAAATTTTGATGATAAATAGTGGAAAGATACCAACTTTTTGCAGCTGAAATAGGAACAAAACTAGGATAAGCATGGGAAAAGCAAACAAAGTGAAAAATTGGAATGATGATGTGAGAAAGGAACTAAATATGGGAAAATAGAACAGAGAAAAGTCAATCAAAAAGTGGGAACTGGTAGCTTTACACCAAAAGGAGACAAAATTTCATGTGGGTATCAGCAAAAAAGCAAGAAAACTCAAAAACCAGAGAAACCCATATGAGAAAACAGAAGAAAAACAAGAAAAGCTCAGAAACCCACTTCAGAATTGTAAAGAATAAGCAATATATATTGAAATAAACAGTAAAAATTGGGAAAAATACAAGAATTCTGCAGCTGTATAAGTAGTCAAATGTGGAAAATGGATTTAACAAGCGTGACATAGGAATGTAAAGATTATAGAGAGAGAGAGAGAGAGACAGACCGTGTTAACGTGTATGAAAGGAAAAGGAGTAAGGAAGGACAAAACTTGAGAAAACTACAAAAATATTGATGTGCTACATGGAGACGATGACCAAGAAAATATGGAGAAATGCCCTTTTCATTTTTGCCCTTTTCTTTTAAAGCGTAGTTTGGTTTTAAAATAAGTTACTATGTTATATCGCGAAATAATTATTTTCGGGATAAGTAATATCGCGATTTTATTTCAATCCAACCTAAGATGAATTCATTCTAAAACCAAATGAGTTCTTGATGTACTAAGATTAAATCTTTCTTTTATAGGGGTCGCTTGGTTTAAAAATTGGTAATATAAGAATTATTTTTGTTGGATGTCTAGTTTGTTTTAAATATATGATGATAATAATTAAGTCATAATCTATTGATTGATTGTATCGTTAACTTCTTCTATTTTTTAGGTTTGAGAAATTTATCATGAATTTACTGATTTTTGTCTCTTTCGTTCTTGTTGTTGGATTAGCTATAGCCTATAGGGCTTGCTTCTAGTGGACTTGGAGTCGGTCAAGGGATTGTTGTCGGTCAAGCAATAGAGGGTATCGCGAGACAGCTTGAGATAGAGGAAAAATACGAGAATGCTATTGCTTAGTTAAATTTTTATGAAAGTTTTATAAATTTATGGACTAATTATAGCATTGAAGAAAGTATGTTTTACACTCGAACTTTTTTATTATTATACTATGATTACTTTACTTTTTTTTTAAAAAAAGTATTATAAGTACCATGGTTCCAATAGAAAAAAAAAATCGTATGTACTTCTTCTTTTTTGTTTAATTTTCTTGCTGGTTGTCATGAAGAGGATTTCTTGGATATTCAAGTGGACCAATATTTGACACTGATGTTTTGCCTGAGGACTACATCAATATGTTTTTTAAGATAAAAATATTTGACGAGAAAATATCAAATACAGCGTGTTTATGTTTTTCCACAGCTTATGTTTAATTTAATCATTACAACAATTTTATTATTATTTTCAAACAAAAAAATAGTGCTGAATTTTCAATTGAAAATTCAATTAATTTCGTTTGTGTGTGTGTTTTTTTCCTTTGATAATTAAATTTCTAAAAACAGTCAAGAACCGTTGAACGCGTTTTGGCGCGAGTCCATGTCTTCCGGCTTCAAAAGGGAAAGATTAGGCCGTTTGGTTACTTGTTAGAGTTATGCAGGGTTTAGTTACGTAGGTATTATTTAGTTATGTAGATATTATAATACATGAATTATTAACTATTGAATTTGTTGTAAATTAATATATATTATTTACAAATAAATAAGTAAACAAATAGTATAAATTCTCCCTCTCTTTGAATAAAAAGTAAAGAAAAAAAAGTTCTCCCTCTATACTTAACTGGGACTTCTGTTTTTTCTATTTGCTATTTTTTTTTTATGTTTATAGCTTATAAAAATAAAATACCATTAATATATTTCAAGTACATTTTAATATCCTATTTTATATTATGTAAATATTCTATCAATATATTGTTTATATATTTTTAATATATCAAATACATGAATTAGGTATAAATTCATAAATTCACGTCCTAAACAAAATAATAATAGATGTTAATTAAATATGTGAAATATATTTAATAATATATAAGGCTTATATATGATTAGCATATGCGCCGTCAAAATATATACAATCCAATTTATAATATTAATATTAATAAAATATTTACATTTGGAATCCAAATGAAAACACACACAAAAAAAAAAGGTTGTTTGTGTATTAAAAAAAGAAAAAAAAAGTTAGAAAAACAGTATAGTTAGGTAAAGTTTTCAATAAATAATGATTTAAAAATAAATCAATAGGGGTAAATGTGTAATTTACTATTTTAATACATGTATAACTAATAGACACATAACGTATTCCACCTTCTACCCCGCATAACTTATACTACATAGATTTCCTCATAAGTTATGTTGGTATTAATTATGTAGGATTACAAAAAACACAACCAAACACCATATAAAATTAATACATGAATAACTTTTATTCAACATTTAGAACTTTACCAACCAAACATGGTATAAGTTATGTTGACTTTTCAACCTAACAAAAAACTTCTACCAAACATAGTAAAATTAATACGATCTTTTATACATGAATAAAATGTACTCTTATACAGTAACCAAACGGCCCCCAAGTAAGAAATTAAAGATGAGAAATTTTTATTTTTTGGATTTTTCATTCGGTGTTCGGAACTCGTACTGAAGCTTCGACTAAATTCGGATTGCGCACAACAGGGCTCATTCGGGGTGGTGCTCCCAATGAGTTTTTTTTTCATATATAGAGCTCGAACTCAAGACCTCTGATTAAGGGTGAAACGACCTCATCACTGCAGCGCAACCCATGTTGGTAAGATGAGGAATTACTATAACAAGGGAGTTTGAAGTTTTGATATTTTTAAATAGGGCTGACAATAAAAATAACATATTCAGTGAAATCCTACTATATGGGGTGAGGATGATACAGTAGATATTGAATTATCATACTGAAATCAAAAAAAAATATATATATACCGTCATTTCTATATTGTGGGGTATTTGATATGAATATAAAAGAACTTTGATTTTCCATATGATATTTGATATTTATAAAAAAAAATTGAAATACCGAATATATAATTATATATGCAATTCATATATATTATTGTAATACTAGTAAATATATAAAATAGTTATTTTTACATGTGTAAGATGTTACTTGTTAGTATAATATAACTAAGATGTTTCTTAAAAAGTTAAAGTCACAATTCTCTATTATATGAGTATATATAAGTCAAAATCGAATAAATTATCATAATTAATTTATCATACCGTAAAATATCAAAATCAATTTTTAAAACCAAATCATACTACATTACTTTGATATAATAATATTATAATAATATAATATTTTTAAAAATAAAAAATCAAAATTATCAATTCACCCCCTACAAATAGGTAGTTAGATTTATAAAAAGTCAGTGTCCAATAATGAAACTACTACTATTAGGTATCTGACTTAAATGCCTGGAAGGACGACGTAAGACAAAACAACCCATGCAAAAAAAAATTTGTGAAGTGTTGGAATGAGTATCAATATCGGAGGTTAATTAATTCAGATTCATATATTATAGGATTCATTTTTAGAAATGATACTTTTAATATATTTTTTATATTCATATTTGAATTTGAGATCTTTAGTTAAAAATGAAGAATCTCAAACAACATTTTTTTACTTGTTTTTAAAACAAAATCCACCTAATCTTGTTTCAATTTACATATTTGATTTGAACTTTCAAAAAAATTGATACTTATCTTTGTATTTTTGTAAACCTTGATAACTTTCGAAGTGTTATTTCAGTCGAGGATCTTTTGGAAATAATATTTTTATCTCTATAGGATCAGTGGCGGAGCCAATAATATCACAAAGGGTGTCCAGAAACAGCACAATAAAAGCTCTTTTCAAAAAGTAGAACTAGTGAGATTCTAAACACGCAAGCACTACCTCATTCCAAGCATTTAAAATCACTAGGCTACAATAACTTATTGTGTTAAGGGTGTCCAAAATATGTTATTTAATCATTTCGTGTATTATTTTACTTGTATATACAATATTTTTTTCCGACGAAGGGTGTCCAATATGTAGCTACGCCACTGTATAGGGTAATGTAAAATTTGCGTATATTTTATTCTTCTTAGATCAAACTTATAAAATTGCATTAAATATACGGCAAAGGGCCAAATATACCCCTGTACTACAGGAAATAGTTTAAATATACCCCTTCCGTTATATTTTCGAGCTAAATATATCCTTATGACTAATAGAGGAGACGTGGACGACTAAGATTAAATGAACCATTCAATTTAAAATAAATCAAATTCGGATATAACTCGTCCCACTTGGCGTTACAACGAGCTAGTCAATGATAATAATATTTTCAAAATGTGAAATTACATAAACAACATCACAGGGGAAAATTACCATGAGTTGAGCTTGATTATCAACAGTACATTACAAAAAAAATGGATTAGGTCGGGTTAAATTATTGGGGCGGGGCGGGTTATATCCAAATTTAATTTATTTTAAATTGAACGGTTCATTTAATCTTAGCCATCCACGTGTCCTCTATTAGTCATAAGGATATATTTAGCCCGAAAGTATAACGGGAGGGGTATATTTAGCCCAAAAATATAACTAGAGATATATTTAAACTATTTCATATAGTAGAGGGTATATATTTGGCCCTTTGCAGTTAAATATATTATTGTTGGGAGTGATATTTCAATCAAGCCATTTTTCCACTCAAGAAATTAATACTAATATGTATAAAAATTAATATTTCAAACATTCTTTTTAGGCACATACTAACATCATATAAAATGAGATAAATATAGTAGTGAATTGCATGTGCTTCTCATGGGTTTTAGAGTTTTAAAAGTTTTAAAATCCTTTTCCATGATTATCTAATTAAATATTGTACCATATTCTTTTGGAAAAATTACTAAAGTACACATCTTTAAGTATATTGTTTTTCATTTGTTTCTATATCTTTTTAAAATAACTAAAATTTCTTATTTTAATAATGCATCCGTATTAATGTATCCGTGATTGTATTAATGTATCCGCACTTTCATTAATGTATCCGGATTGAGTTAATTTTTATTTTAATAATGTATCTATATTAATGTATTTGTGCTTGTATTAATGTATCCGCACTTTTATTGATGTATCCGAATTGAGTTAATTTTTATTTTAATAATGTATCCGTATTAATGTATCCGTGCTTGTATTAATGTATCTGCGCTTTCATTAATGTATCCGAATTGGGTTAATTTTAAGGGATTATTGTAATTAGAAAAAAAGTAGGGATAAATAGTAATTCCAAAAAAAGAAAAGTTGGTTATGATCCTTCCTTGTGGAATGTGTGTTCAAATTGGATTAGCTTTCGGCTTATTCATTTCATTAAACAATTGTGTTCAAATTGGATTTCTAATCCTTTATTTAATTTGGTAAATTGCTCACGCAAAATACTTTATCGAGTTACTTTTATATCTGTTTACGAAAAATATAAAATATTTTCAAATAAGTTGATTTCAAAAGCTTAATCAAACATACTACTAATTTGATTGCTTAAAGTGAAGTGCGGTAACTATATTTAAATTGAAAATATTAAATATTAATTATGAGTAATCAGAGTGAAAAATATGCATATATTCTCATTAATTATTTGGGGCTGGATATTTTTTTATAATTGTATATATCCTGTAATTTATTCAACTAAGGTATCATGAATTTGACCTGTTTTTGACTTGACTTAGGGTTTGCTTCTATCTTCCATAGTTCAACTAATCAATATGTTTGGCAACTACAATACTATCCATGGTTCGAGCGGTAAGTATTCATAAATCTTTAATCAGACGTCTTGAATTTAAGTTGTAGAATAAATTCATTTTTGATAAAAAAAATATTTTATCTCAAAATGATTTTTTTCTGTGTGAATTTAAATTAGCTAAGGTCAAAGCGAATGCTCAACATCATATAAAAATAATAAAAAGGGCAATTCCAACACTATCAATTTTCTTTAAAAGACAAAACTTATCTAGTCTACCAATTATGAAATTTGACCATTGGATTTATTTTATTTTATCCCATTTCTTATTATTGAAAAACAACAGCTAATAATGAGCTGTTGTTACTTCTTTTTTTTCTTGCATGTGTCAATATTAATT
The DNA here is from genome assembly GCA_018342035.1 of Solanum appendiculatum. Lineage (NCBI taxonomy): Eukaryota > Viridiplantae > Streptophyta > Magnoliopsida > Solanales > Solanaceae > Solanum > Solanum appendiculatum. Next base: position 1,248,008 of record JAGDQO010000791.1, read on the forward strand.
AAACTCACAGACCAACTAATCATTTTCAGTTTTCAACCTTTGGCTCAACTTGGTGAACAAAAATTATAAGATTGAACTCCATGACATTTCTCTCACTCTTTTTTCTTTACTCATTTGATATTCGAAATTCATTCATTAATCTTAATTTGTATCGGATAAATCAGCTAAAGACTCAAAAATATATTTTATCAAGAGATTTTTATTTTCAAAAAGGTGACATATTTTATATGATATATTAAATCATTATACTTTTTCTATTTATTTTTATTTGTTACGTTTCAAATTATGAAAATCAATTTGACTAGTTTTCAAAATTAAAATTGAATTAAATTACGTTATATTTTCAATTTAAAATGTAGATATTAAAAAATTGTACAAAAAATACTACATGGTGCAATCTTTCTTAGGATGCTGAGGTAATCACTTACATAGACCAAAAAAATCATTGTACATTAACTCCATGGACATGATGAATTCAGTTCTACGTGACTAATTAATGCTTACAGTTAGGACGTAGAGTGTCCATTCCCACCACTTTTAAATGTTGGATCTAACAATATGTTCCGTTTATTTTTACTTGTCACGTTTTTTTCTAAAGTCAAATTATATGGATTTTGATTAATATTTTAAAATATATTTTTTTCATTATATTAATATTAAAAGGATTGCAACTTATAATATTTTTCATATACTTTTCAATATCTAATTTTTTTATATTTTAAATATTAAATTAATTTAAATTTTAAAATTAATCCAATTAAGTGGGTGTTTGGATGGAATTTTAAGTTGATCAAACTAACTTTTAAATTAGTTTTTGACTTAAACTCTCGCGTGAACGGAGGGAGGGAATAATATAATGAAATAAAGTTTTGTCCTCAATTTTCTGTTTCCACGTGTTTGTGGAATGGAAAAATATTTCACACTAATTTTGGTCAAGCTTTTACATGTAACTTTAATTTTAGTTTAATGATATGATATCCTAGGTCTACCTAAAATTTATGCCTTTCTATACTACTCCATGTCCCATTTACTAGGAAATTAAAATTTGAGATATTATTATATTTTTATTGTTTCAATTTATTTATCTGATTTTGATTAGATATTAAATTTTAATTAAACACGTTATTTATAAAGGATTGTTGAAAAAAAAGAAAAAAATATTTCTTTTGAAATGAAGTAAAATAAAATAAATTAATTAAAAGAAAAGGAGTATTTAATTATGGAACCACATATTTATTTTGTGTTATAAATGCAATGATAATGAGACATGAAACTTTAGGATTGCCCTTTGACTTGCTAAGTCAATGGTAAACAGTCTGCTGATTTAGTTGATCTTTTTATTTTTACTTTTTCACTAAAATATGCCATGTAATTTCTGACAAATTATAAAATTTGTTACCAAATATAGAGGCTAAATTGCACATGTGCATGCCCTTTTTTACATTCTATCATATTTGGCCTTTATTTAAATACTCTAATTATAATATATTTCAATTTAGAATTTTGAAAAATCATTTGTATATGTTCTTAAGTGTTCGTCAATAATTTAAAATATGTCAATTTTTAAAATTATATGTATTAATTTTAATAAGTTGTAAATCCTTACACATGTTTCAATTGATATTGATAAAAGGAGAAGACATATTTTTTGTGATTAATTTATCTACATAATGGATGCTTGTAAACACTTATAATTTTTTTTCCCAAAACATGAACGTGAAATATCTAATAGGAACATTTTATCACGTATTCAGATGCTCAATTAAAATATATTATAATCTAAATATCTAAATAAAAATTACTGACGAGTTTAAGAAATTGTCGATGTATTCGATCAATTTTCAAATATTTATGAGGTTTTTGAGATTGAGTCATATGTTTCCCTTGTTGAATGAAGTAAATTTTCATAAGACGGTGCCATGCATAATTATAAAAGTTTAACATATTAAGTGTCAATCATATGTTATTAAGTTTGAAAGATTGACATCGTAACACAATGATGAAAATATGACCTGCTAATGACGTAAGTCTTTCATTAGGACTGTTGATCATTTGTCCAAGTATAAGTTCTTAGTTTATATAATTTTAAAATTCTTTCTTTATAGGGATTTAAATAGCTGAAAGTGCAATACTATGATAATACTGTGCCTTATACTACTTTTTACATTATATACATTGAATTCTTATTAAGTGGAGTCTGGAAAAAATAAAGTGTACGCAAACCTTATCTTACCACTACCTCAAGAAGATATAGAGACTGTTTCGGAAAGACCCTCAATTCAAGTGCATCAAACCCAAGTTTTTACTTAAATATATAAATTTTAATTTTCAAAATTTTATATCAAATTTGGTTGGGGTCGTAGAAATCATTATTGTGAATTGTCAAATTTCCACCTTAGGAAGATAACCTTTCTGTGATTGATCACAAAAAAGGAAAAAAAAAAAAAAGCAATAACGCAGAACTAGTCTAATTTGACAAATGCACTAAATTGGAAAACATGCAACCAGGCCTAATAAATTTAAATTATTTTCCACCAAAGCTTTGTCAAATAATATCTTGCTAGTGATTAGCATCAACTTGTTGGAATAATAGAATAATGACTAGAAGAGGTTTATAAGTAATAATAAAGATTAGTGATGCTATTATACAATACTGGTCTATGCACAAATCAACCAGTGCCAAAGCTTTGTGTAGTTCAAATTTTCCTCCATGAAAAAGTTCCAGTTATCTAGAATTAAAGATAATAATCATACAAACAAATATCATATGAATCTATCTCATTAAACATCACAAAGAATGGAAAACTATCATTACCAAAGAGAAGGTGGGAGATCCTTCTTTCTGAATCAGGCATTTCTCCTTCATTCCTTGCCTTGTTCGTGTGCTCGGCCACTCTCTGTTCTTAAGTCAAAAACCAAGTAAATCCGCCGGGAAGTAGATGATACATTATCCTTGTGAGTATGGTTGACTTCGACATTTCAGTAAGGATAGGCAAGTAATCGTCGACTGGGTGCTGGAGGGGCTAATCCAGGGATGTCCCGGATGTCTTTGTTGTGCGGGTTTACAATCTGCAAGTCCAAAAGTTAACGTAGTTTTAGCCTCAAAATATGTCATTGCACCAAATACCAATGATAAAGCTTTATGAAGAAGTGAACAGTGGGTTCCATCAATGGTACATCTCCAATTCTGAAGTCTCTATAAACTGACGCCCTTAATTTCTATCACTATCATTGCTGCTACCAACTGGGACTAAAGTTGAAAGTCGTATCTCTAATAAAGACCCTTCGAGAACACACTACTAACAAACAAATGGTAATGCTGCATTCATGACAAAATAATGGAAATGCAAGTTGCTTACATAATACTATTCATCAGAATTTCCATTATTATCAGTTATCTCCTATTCAAAGATCAGCTACCCACCTTGCGCTGCACTTTCCCATGTGCAACTTTTATGTTTGCTATACAGTACTTCATAATTGGACTGGACTAGCTAGTGAACATTCATAAAATGCAGCACTAACATTGGATAAAATTACATACATGTGCTCCCAATCAAAATTAGATATAACGAAAGCCTTCATTAGGATAACTAGCAACAGCACTTTTTTGGGAAAACTAGAAGTGTAATTATGCTATGCTAGATAATTCATATGCTATAGTTTATGTGCCGAAGTACCTACAATGACAGTTAGAAGTAGGCCCTCATATTCTCTAATAGCTTTATGGTTACAAGGTACAAGAAATTGTACCATGAAGTGCTAGATGGGCACATAGACAAATAAAGCAACAAATGTAATTGCCAGTATTGTACTAACATTGTCAAGTACAAGACCACTACAGTGTAGCAATGGGTGAATTTGTAGGTGGCAAACTAAGTACGATTGATGAAATCCAACATGATGCTTCGATATAGTTTACGAAACAAAAAAAAAATATTTGATAAATAATACTAATGTGAGGAATGTTTAAGGGCATGAAAACAAATGCATTTGGTAACACTACACAAGAAGGGGAAAGACATCTGACCTTCACAATAATGATTGCTATGACCCCAATCACAATCAGAAAGAGCAAGGCCATAATACAACGATCAGTTGCAACCTAAAGAACAATCTTATTTAGAGTCACAAGATGACATAAAAAGAAAAGGTAATGAAAGAGGGATTGTACAATTTAGAAATTGACCTGCCTACCAAGTTCCTTGACCAACTGTGTAGCCTTCTTTATTGAAAAATGGATTGAATCTAGCTCATTGACTATCCGGCTCATTTGTTCAGTCTGGGCAAGCAGGCAAATATAAGACACAGGACAAAGCAAGGGCAACAATTCAATATACAATCACGGTCTTTCAACAGAAACATGTCAGTTTTCTTCAAATAATATACCTGTGCCTTCAGTGCTGCAGCAGTCTCGGTTCCAACATTTACAGTTTCATGAACCACCTGTGAAGAAAAGAGCATGTAAAAGCCATTCTACAGAACAATGAAGCAAGTAAAAAACCCTAGTTCACAGGACACCCTTCCCAAATGGCATCATATGTCCTGCTTTAACTAGCTCCTAATAGGCTAATACCAATGAACATTATGCACGAAAGGAACTGTCGCTATTTAATATACTGCCTAAGATACCATAAAACTTCATTGCTCATTGTAGTGATTTCAAATCCTATTGACGAAATATTGAGCCTTTGTTTCGGAACCTCGATAACAACATCCATCATTATAACAGTATATTCTTTGTAAAATTACCCCTCTATAACAGTTTTACTCAATTAGTATTTGATTTTAATTTGCTATTTCCCACTTTTGTTGCTAGACATTTATTTTCATAATAAAGAAAGCACTACTAATGTTTCTCCATTATGTTCAGCATTCACTACTGTATCTTCCTTTTCATACTTGATTTTATTATGCTTTGCTTGAGCCGAAGGTCTATCAAAAGCAGTCTCTCTACCTTCACAAGGTAGGGGAGTAAGGTTGCGTACACATACACCTCCCCAAACCCCATTTGTGGGTTACACTGGTATTTTGTTGTTTCGTTTGATCCAGATTTCATTTAATCCTTTCGCTATAATTGATACTGAATCAATATTATAGTCAACCTTAGCTTGGGAATCCATTAGTCCAAAACATTCACAGAAAAAGCAAATGATAGGATTCATAAAGAATGATATTGCAATGAGATGTTAGAGGTGATGCCCTTTTTCTGTATCAAACCAAATCTCGGCTAAGTTCCACACTAAGTTCCTAATTGAGTGAAATGAATCTAGATGTCCTATTTACCAACTTTAATCCCAAAAGGGATTGCACTTCACCAAATACAGAACAAGCCAGCTCCGACTCAATCGTGATTAGAACTCCCAAGACACTACCAAATATCTCCCAAGAAACAACAATCTCCAACACTGAAAAATGGAAATAAAAGGAAAGGAAACAAAATGTTTCTCATCTAAATGGTACTGACACATTTTAAGCAAGGAACATAACAGCGTTCATTTCTTTATTGTAGATGTTTCATTTCTTCATCGTATAATCTGTTAGTCTGGAAACGGCGGGTAGAGCAACTAAAATCATCATGAACGAACTGGTGATACAGCTTGAGATTCATCTTAGCAATACAAAAAAACAAATTAATGATATACCAACCTTTTTTGACCTCTCAATGGCCTCATCTGTCTCATCCATCATCCTATTTCCTTGATCCATCAGCTGTTGATTGCTCATATCTGCAATGTTATATCAGCACTCAGAAAGTTATATAGGAATAATTACTTTGAAAATATTTTAAAACATATGTATAAGGAATAATCAAAAATCAATGAGGTCAAAGTTCCATAGCAAGTTGTCAAAAAATGTGGCAAGTGTATGTATATGTGCATATGTATGTAAAAAAAAAAAATAAGTCATTCATATATCAGATGGAATTGCAACGACATACACGGCAACCTAGTCTCTACTTTCAGATTTGGCTTAAACAGTTCCAGACATCTGAAACAGACAAAAGAATGTCACTCTGAATCACACCCCTCTTGACCATACTTTTCATTCCATTAGCTTTGGCATTTAATTGTGCTTCCCAGACAAATATCACATATATAGAGGATGCCTCTTTGATTAAATTACAGTCTTCCGATCAACACTATGCAATTTGACTTGCGGCAATTCAAAAAGTTAAGGTTATATCGTACATTGGTTTAATGGTGAGGAAGATGAGGCGTCAATAACTTTCATTTTGTTTCTTAGAAAGTGATAAGAGTTGTCTAGTGTAACTTTAATTTTGACACTAACCATAAGCCAAAATAATGAACATGGAAGAATTTGTTTCTAATAGTTTGAGTTATGAGACATTTTCAGCAATTGTAGAAAGGCGCTTATTATAATTTGGAATTATGCAAAGAAACCTTTGAAATTGTGTATCAATCTCAACCAGACCCTACCAGCAAGAACTGGTATTCTTTCAACGACAGCTTCCACTACCCCGCTCAACCAACAAATAACAGAAAAGAAACCTCAAAACCAGCTCTTCAGCTGAGAAACAAGTGAGAACAATACAAAAAGGTAGGACTACTAATCATCAGATGAGAGCCAAGAAGAAATGCATCGTATATCAGTCCAAAAGAAAGCATTATATATGTCAAAACTCAAAATGCAGCACAAAAGAACAGAATGATAAGACAAATGAAGGATGAATAAAATTAAAAATGCAAAAGTGAAAGATCTGCTTACTTGAAGCTAGCAAGCCATTCTCTTCAGCAAACCCTTCACCAGGACCCTCAAAAAGATCTACTCGCTTGTTCTCAATATTGCTTGCGTATCTAGAGAATCACATACATACGAATTAAGTCTACAATACAGAACAATAAGAGAAACAATATACAACAAAACCAAAAAGTTGGGGTTTTCTTGTTCGTCAACATAAGTTCTAGTTCACTTTATCAACAAAAATAACATAAGTGCTACTTCTGTATGTTCAAAGGAACTGTCTTAGGGTGTGTCTGGTAAGGAGGAAAACATTTTCATTCCAATATAAGTTTCATAAAAATGAGAAAAATGGCTCTCCTATTGAAAGTAGGGAAAACAAGTTCCATGTGTGACATTCCAGGTTTATTGTCTCCTTCCCATCTCATCCCGCTCTCATATTGTTTGCTAGATTACTTATAAATGCTTTCGAATAATTTTTTTTTTGCTTACTTACCTAACACTAGAAAATAAGTAAGAAATTCACTTGTTTTCCAAGAAAATATTTTCTAGGAAAACATTTTCCTTCTTACAAACACACGCTTAACCTTTATTCTTTAACCCGCCTTGACTAGTAATACTTAGCAATTAGACCTTTATGCTTATTTCCAGCCTCTTGGCCCTCACCAAATTCACCTACCTAGAAAACTGAAGACTAACTATTAACACGAATAATCCAAGTCTTGAAACAGAAGTTATTGTCAATTTCTTCAACTAGTATCACAATTTAAGGAGTATATTGAGTTTTGAATAACTTATAAATAAGCTAGAAACCTTGTACTATGTCCAAGTCAGGAACCTCATGTGAATATACAAGTGACATACTATGTTCTTATCAGTTGTTAAATTTAATGATTCTAACTCTGCTGAATTCTCCTAGGTTCATTTGTGGGTATCAGGGCTTGAGGGAAGAAAATTCATTTATGTAGCCTTGCAGGCAAATTCAAGGAAATACTGTTTAAAGTGTTGCAGCCACTTTCACCAGCATTACAGTCTAACATCAAATCAAGGTGTCCTGGATATAAGGGACTGCGATAAGACTTTTTGGGGAAGTAGAAGGGACCTTTCAATTTCCACAAGGCAAAGCTAACAATATAAAATTTAAAAGGCAGTTCCATGGTTGGAAAGAGAAGACTCGTAATATTGTAAAGGTGCTGACAAACAACTCACTCTGGAACAAAAGAAGTATAATCTCTCTGTGCCAAGATATTTGAAGAAAGCATATATTTTGATTGATGAATCATAAAGAAAAGTAAAGCAGTTCAAAAATCAACCGACTAATAAAATGAAGTAGAAAATGTGTAAAGCTAACCAATAAATACTTACTGTTTTTTCAGAGCAACATAAGAGTTCAACTCTTTGATCTGAAAAGGAAGATGAGAAAAGACAAGATCAGTTCAGAAAAAAGTAGATCCATTCATTGTGGCATCAACAATATAGAAAAGCTTCCCAATGAACCTGACCATTGATTGTTTTTTCTCACTCAGCATCTTGGTGGTATCTGCATCACTTTTATATTCCAAATCCTTCACTTCTCTGTCAAACTCCTTGATAAGCCTGTCAAAGTAATTAGTCATCATTGCATGTCCAATTAATTGTCTGCCAGTGCATGGTTGTAGATCAATATAGTTCAATTACCAGAATTTTCAAGGAAAAACAAAGGGAGACAGCAACTAACAGTTCTCCAAATCACTCTTACATGCTTGTCATAATCCAAATTGACTACAAGGATTCCAATTACACACTAGAAACACTTCAACGCTTTGTCATTCCATTGGGATCTCAAAACTTTGTGAGGAAAAAACAAGACAAAAGAAAAAGGACAGCCCGGTGCACAAACCATCCCATGTTAGTATGGTACGGGGAAGGGACGCACCCGAAGGGTATGATATAGACAGCCTATCCTAATGCAAGCATTAGTGTTTACTTCTACGGCTCGAACCCATGACCTATGGTCACACAGAGACAACTTTATCGTTGCTCCAAGATTCCCCTTCATAATTAAAAAAGTAACAAGACAACTTTGTTTTCCTCTGAGTACTGGAAAAGGAACCGCAATTATTTGGAATCTCATTGAACAATCAACTGAGACAGTTCGTTAACATGAACAACTTCATATTGATCTCACTAATCAGAATTCTGAAAATATCTGAATTTGCAAAAACTATGATGCAAAAGTTAGATTCTTTTCTATTTTTATCCAAGAGATTACATGGAGATCTTCCTACATCAGCTAAAACCCTCGTGGCTCTTCAGTTAGTGGCATACGGTATCAAACTATATTATTTTGCCATTTACTGGAATGTGACAACTCCTGACAGGTATTTCTGTTTCTTTTAAGTTCAAAATATGTATCATTTGGACACAATTTGAACTGCAATCAACTCCACCTGTTTGAGCTCCACATCTTATATGAGCATACATTACCCATTCAACGCCAGCTCGAATAAAGGACAGTTCCGGAGGTTGACCAGGCAGAGTAAAACTACTCAATTAATGAAAAAAAATCACAATATTGTTGTGAAATGGATATGGAGGACTCATACAGCCAATCCCAGCAAGTAAGCACCTTTATTGACAATTTCTCTGTCTAAAATCCTATTCATGAAAGCAAAAAGATCAAAACTTTCTTCACCATTTTCTACACTTACAGTAAATGCAAATGCAGATTGCAAAATTAAACACATTGATAAATCACCATAGGGGATCTGCAATGAATACCTCTTACATTCTCGCATCTTTCCTGTTAGCTCCTCCAACTGCCTGCTCTGCCTATTCGAATCCTTAATCTTCTCCAATTTCTGAAATCCATTTCTAAAAACACAATACAAATACCCAAACAAACAAAAAAATCCACATCAATTAACACTTATGATACGTTTCTTTTTTTTACAGAAGGACAACAAAAATTGCTTACGAAAGAGCTCGAAAAATATCCGAAATCTGTCCTTCGATTTCCCCAAGCTCCTCGCTAAGGCCAGACAACGAAGCCATTCCTCAATGTAATTGGCAACAAAATCACAATAAACACAAATAATGCCGATCCTCAAAACAACTCAAAACATCGCAAAAACAACCGAATCAACGATCAGATCAGAAAATTTCACGAATTTGAAACTTTCCGTTATTCCAAATTCGATTATCGTACAATGCAGATTCTAATCGGAGCAAAAAAAATTGAAAAAATTATCGGATCTGATTATGGATCTGATGAAAGTTGGAAAAAATTGAAATTTTTTATTATTACAGAGAAGAAATGAGAAGGAGACCACCACCATGTATGAGCTGTTCTCGTGATTTTGCAGGCATTTTTTTTTCAATATTTTTTATATTTTTCGGCGAATATTTTTGAGAATTTAAAAGCTTGAGCGTTTTGGAGGGGCTTTTGAAGAAGGTTTTTTTAAAGAAAAAGAAAAAAGGAAAATGGGAATAATTAATTAGTACACTAATTTATAGCAATAGTAATGTTAATCGATGTTTTAGGAAGTTCAATTTGGGGTTGTCTGAAATGATTGGTGGGTCCACAATGCGTTTACTTTGTTTCGTATTTTCAGGTAGTTGTGTGTAATTAAGTTAAATTATCGCATCACGAAAGAAAGTGATGTGGTGGATGGAATTGTTTTACCTTAAATAGAGGTATCGGGTTCGAACCTTATGAAAAGAGAGCGTTTTTTTCCGAATGGAACCCTACGGCGTGCAAATTTAAATATAGTCGGACTTCAATATAGATATCAAATCCCGAATAAAAATAAAAAAACTTAAATTGTGTGAAGATCTACAATTATGATCGAAAACATAAAATACTTGTCATGGGACATTAGTCTATTTCGAATAGTATATATTACTTTTTTCTTATTCAAATGAACGTAGCGTTTTGATGAGGTTTATGTCTCTATCTGTCTATCATACAATTTTCAAATGACTTTAATTTCATCATTTGGTATATTAGTCAATATAAAAGGAAGACTTATTTGATGCACCAATAAAAAAAGGGCAAATTACACAAATCCCGCTAGTTTAGGTTCTAATTACTAAAATTCCCGTTAGTTTTAAATATTACTTCATCTACCATATTTCATGCTTATGATACATGAATATGAATCCGCGAGATACATGTATCTGCCGAATTTTAAAATCGAAATACATATTTTATTTATTTATTTAAATTAATTGGTTGTAACTGATCTCCTTAATTAGAGAAGTAATTGGGGATTTTAAAAATATATGGACAATTAATATGAAATTCAAATTCCTTAATATAAGGCGGAAATCAAGGAGTTATCTATGTTTAATAATTTCATTTTATTATTCTTTGAAATAATAAATTCATTAATATTATTAATAAAAGACAAAAACATGTATATCTTGGTCATTAATTTGATTAATTTCATTTTATTACTCTTAAAATAATAAATTCATTAATTTGATGTATATATTATCAATATATGATGTATCCAACAAACTAAACACTTAGATACATGAATATCATACAATGACATTCATATGTATCATAGAAATATCTAATATTAATTTCTTGTATTTGTTATATGTGTCTAGTATTAATTTCATGTATTTATTTATATGATCTAATACTAATTTCATGTATCTATTTATATGATCTAATTTTAATTTTATGTATCTTTTATATGTATCTAGTATTAATTTGATGTATCAAGTATCAATTTCATACATTATATTCAAAAATATGTATCTCGAATACATAGTAAGCATATACATATAATTATATGTATCTAAATATGGAATGTAACTGAAACACACAAATTTAGGAGCAAATCACGATCGTAGAGTATATGTTTATCATTAATCCAAAAAAAAGTTTGAAAAAATTAAAATTCTTCCTTTTTTTAGGATTTGCAATTATAAAATCAAGATACATGAGAATAATAAAACAATAGAAACAAAATCAAAGATACACTATGGAGCTTCTGATTAACTAAAAAAAAACTTACAATACCTCTATTACTTATCTAGATTAAACTATAAGCACATGCAATAACGAATTGAGTTAGGTTAGAGAAGAAGGGGGTAATGGTGGATGAAGAAGGGGGTAATTCGTGAGAAATTGTTTGGATACAAAGAAGATGTGGGTTGGGGGATGGAAACGGTTGAAATTGATTTTGGATACAGAGGAAACGTGGAGTTGGGGAGGGAAACGGCTTAATTGGATGAGAGAGGGAAGTGTTTGAATTGTAAAAGTTTCATTAATTAAGGAGTTATAATATAA